>OW121851.1:84024015-85274015 GCA_933228895.1 Platycnemis pennipes
AGTATACATCATAAAAGTTGAGTATTTCCATTTAAATGCACAATTTGTTGGTTAATTCGCAAACTTTACACTGCAGTCTATTATTGGGCACTATATTTTTCAGGAGTTCAACTTTGGAGTGGAGAGACTGCTCTGGAGAGTCTGACTCAGGAGTTCAACATAGGGGAGAGGATATTGTGAAGAAGATATCAAGAATTATCATTATTTTTTATGAAGGGGAAGGCTAGGGCAAATTTTAATACATAATTTTTCCAAGGACCCTACCAAATTTTAATTTATCAAAGTTTAAACGCTGAACAAAGACTCAGCATTGTATGCATGTACAGTAATTCATATTGTTATAAAGCAATTAAGTAATAAATATATATTATTTAAAAAAAATGAAATTCAATTTTTTTATTTCCCCTTTCCTCCACTTTTCTTTCTTCTCTTCTGCTGTCCTCTTCATATTGCCTTCGTCCGTGGACTCTCCCCTCCAAGGCAGCTCCACTGCATGCTCAGCAAGACTTGCTCCTGATTATCATTTATTAAAAATCTTAATTTATCTGTCTTGAATAACACTTGCGTTGGCTATCATTTTCATATTGCTTGGTTTTCCAATCCAATTTCTTAATTTTTTGACAATCCAAACCGTATATCTAATTCCGCTAAAAGCTCTAGATTGGGAAAGTACAGACAACTCAACCATAACAGACCTATCTAGTACATGGGGAAGATAGTGAGTGAACATATTTCTACGGGAAAAAATTATTGCCATTTTTAGGCAAGTTTTAGCCATTTTTGTGACGTTTTATATAATACTACAATGTCACGCATCTTCCTAATTACCTCAGCTGTTTGCATCGGTCGAGGGCAAACTTTCTCCGTACTTTATTCCAGTCAACAAAGTGCGCCAGTGACACCAGTGTCGCCACATGCATGCTTACAGGTGACCCCAAAGCGATATTCATCTCGTCACTCGGAAGAGCTGACGGGGTTCCTATCTCAAGGTCATGAAGCAGCTTTGAGTGAGCGAAACTGTAAGAGCATAAACAAGTAAACACCTTGAACGCATAACTTTTCGTGCTGAAAGATGGGATAGTAAAATATATATATGTATACCATTAAAATTTCATGCATTGATTCATTACAGTTGAATTTCACAATAGTTTCGCATTAAATTGAAGATTTCCTTTTAAAGATGGAGAAAAATCTGCCTGATTTTAAGTTTCTTTAAGATCCATTGTTTCATTTTGTAAAATTGAGTTGATACCTTCACCATGGACTAAAATAGCCTTACGTAAAATTGTTACAACGATTCACGTAAAATCAAATAATGATTCCATAAGAATACTCAAGGAGTTGGCCAGGGCCACTAATTCACTGGTGTAAAATCAAATTTTAGTAAAATTAAAATTCTACCATATAACAGTGTTGCACAAAAACCAAGTTGCTGTGATTAAATCTGGATCCAGCTGTGAAGAGGCAAGAATAAGGAAAGGAGTGAGACAAGGCTGCGCACTGTCTCCCTTGCTTTTTAATGTTTACATCGAGAGAGCCATAAATGAAGTCAAGGAGAATTGTTCTGGAGTGAACATCCACGGAGAAACAATCAGTATGCTACAATTCGCTGATGACATAGCTCTCATAGCAGAGACAGAGAGGGAGCTGAATAAGATGCTAACAACCATGGAAAGGACTATGGCCAGATATCAGCTGAAGATAAATAAGAAGAAGACTAAGATATTGGTGTGCAGCAAGAAAGAAGAGGCGAAAACCAATGTCAATGATTAAATGGATCGACAGATTAAGTAATGAGGAAGTGCTAAGAAGAGTAGGAGAGAAGAGAAGTCTGCTGACAACTCTAAAAAGAAGAAGGGAAAACTTAATCGGCCATATCTTGAGACACGATGGCCTGATGAAGACTATCGTCGAGGGAAAAGTGAACGGGAAGATTGAAAAAGGCAGGCCTCATATGAGATACATGGAACAGGTTGTGAAGAATGTAAAAGAGAAGAATTAGGTCACAATGAAAAGGTTGGCCGATAGAAGAATCGAGTGGAAAGCTGCGTCAAACCAATCCTAGGACTGTTGACCAATGAAGATGATGAACAGTGTTGCATTACGGTGAGTCCCCTGAACTATTCTGAGCATTGGCATGACCCAGGAGAGCGATCTTCCATGGTCGCATATATTTCCTTCGGTAAAATTACAAATTGACAATGTCTAATTCTTCAAAAAAGAGGTAGCGTGTCGTGGTAGTTGTGAGAAGTTGAGGATTACTGAAAAGGCATTGAAGGGTGTTGATATGTTATGGTTTCTCTCTCTGATCATGTTCTAATTAGGGTGTCTTGCATGATAATGTTCGATTGTTTTTCTTTCGAATGCTTTTTGATCCTTTTTTGTTTCTATGTTTTTTTATTTCGTTCTTCCTGTGTTATGTATGTGAACATGGCGGTATTAGATTAAAATAAGTTCGTATATTAATCGGTGACCATCTTTTATATACCGAATCCGGTGCTATAGATTTGCAAATCCAACAAATCCAACAGGTTATGGGCCCAGAGCGCTAACTAATTCGGTTAACTTGGTGGATAGATGTGAGTTTTCCGCAGGAATAAGTAGTGGAATGCAGACCGCATGGTGATGCCAGTGAATGATAAGGTTTTTTTTGTTCTTAAGACGTCCAGTTGTTGCTGAAAATGTCGAAAAAGTTTGCATTGAGTGAATGAAGAAACAGACGTATTTTCCGAGGAATATTTCGCGGTGGAAATTGTAAAGCGTCGACGATGGGGTCTGAGCAGGCAGCCTCGCAGTCAATGCAAGGAGTAGGGATGATGCCTACTATAAAGAAGCTCGTCGGCAGAAGCAACTATAGTAACTGGAAGTTCGGGATGGAGATGTTCCTGATTGCTGAGGATCTATGGCCCGTTGTAGAAAGCACAGAAACAGACCCACGAAAGGATGCGAAAGCAAGATCGAAAATTTGCCTGATGGTTGACGAGTCATTATACCCAATGGTAAAAGGGGGTCGTTCATCAAAAGAAGTCTGTGAAAAGCTTCAAAACACATACGAAGATAAAGGACTTTCCCGGAGGCTAAGCTTACTCAGAAAATTGTTCAGGATCAAACTAAGTGATTGCTGTTCAATGGAAGAATATTTGAATGAAATCCTATCACTTACCCAGAAACTGGACGCTATCGATGCGGGAATGGACGATGAGTTCATAGGAGTCATCATGTTGAATGGGTTAAGCGACGGCTACGACCCGATGATAATGGCGATGGAAAGTTCGGGCGCGAAGAACAGTAGTGACTATGTGCGGTCAATGCTACTTCAACAGGACGCCAAGCACAAGGGATCCGATGATGCGGCGAAGGAAACTGCATTCGTGATGAAGTCAAAAGGAAAGAAATTCCCTCCTAAGCAAGTTGTTTGCTATAAGTGCAATAGGGAAGGACACAAGTCATTCCAGTGCCCTAAAAGAGAGACTAAAGACAATGGGAATGTATATAGGGCAAACGATAAGCAAGGTAGAACAGAGCACCGAGCAAAGAAGGCTTCAGTTCTTCTTGCTGCCTTATCAACATCCACGACAAACTACAGTGATTGGGTTATTGATTCAGGTTCCACATCACACATGACGATGAGGAAGGATTGGATGGAAGAAGAACGCCCAAGTGTCCTGGAGGTGACTGTTGCTAGCAATAACAAAATTTATACAGAGAGCACAGGAAATGTCCCAGTTAAAGTGAATTGTAGTGGAAGTTCCGAAACTGCTGAAATTAAAGATGTTTTATATGTTCCTGACTTGAGTACAAACCTGCTATCTGTCAGTAAAATGGTAGAAAAGGGACTGGTTGTTACTTTTGATGCTGATGGGTGCAAAGTGTATGACAAAGACAGTTGTGTCATTGAAGGTGAAGTTCAGTTCACGGGAAGTAATGGTGGTGGCATCTTCAAGTTGGATATACTTCCTGAAGAGAAGGTGAATGTCGCTTCTGCATCATCTGGAAACAGAAGATTGTGGCATAGGAGATTGGGACACATGTGCAGAAGGTCCATGGAAATTTTAGCTAAGGGTCTTGCCATTGGAGTGGAATTTACAGGGAGAGATGACGAGCCTTGTATTCCATGCATAGAAGGAAAGCATTCACGAGTGGCATTCCATGAGAGAGAGACCAGGACGTCCCAAAAGCTGCAACTGGTGCATTCAGATGTTTGTGGGCCAATGAGTGAGGAGAGTTGGGGTGGAGCGAGATACATGCTAACTTTCACTGATGACTTCACGAGGAAGACCTTTGTTTACCTGTTAAAACGAAAAAGTGAAGTTACTGCCAAATTTAAAGAGTTTAAAGCGCTGGTAGAAAAGCAGAGTGGAGAAAAATTGAAGGCATTACGGACTGATAATGGGCGAGAATATGTGAATAGAGAAATGGAGAGATTTCTTAAGGACTGTGGTATTGTTCACCAGAAGACTGTCCCTTACACCCCGCAGCAAAATGGCATAGCTGAAAGGGTGAACAGGACTGTAGTGGAGAAAGCACGGTGCATGCTCCAGGATGCAGGCCTAAGCAAGAAGTTCTGGGCTGAGGCAGTGAGTACAGCTGTTTATCTGAAAAATCGCTCACCAACCAAAGCTGTGAGAGACATGACCCCAGAAGAGGCCTGGAGTGGGAAGAAAGCTGACCTGGCACATTTAAGGATTATTGGTTGCAAAAGTTTTGTCCATATTCCTGATGAGAAAAGAACAAAGTGGGATTCGAAGAGTAAGGAGTTCATTTTCACTGGCTATAGTGAAACTTCGAAGAATTACAGGCTAGTAGATCCCCAAAATCCAAAGAATGTGGTAATCGCCAGAGACGTTGTTTTTCTTGAAGGTAGAGCACCTCAAATACAAGAGGAAGACGTTGAGAGCAGGAATTTAGAAGTTCCCATCCATGCATTGTCAGATGGTGAAGTGCAGTGCGATATCCCAGAGGAGAATCGAGAAAATGACACTAGCCGCAGTGAGGAGACCATCCAAGAGGAAGTAGTGCCTCGGCATTCACTTAGGGAGAGGGTTCCAAAGAAATGGCCTGATGATGTTGTCGTATACCAAGCAACATTAGATAGTGTTAATGTCCCAACAACGGTGCAGGAGGCATTAGAAGGGCCTGAAAGGAAGCTGTGGGCAGCAGCAATGGAGGAAGAGTATCAGTCTCTCCATGAAAATAAAACATGGGTGTTAGTAGATAGACCTCAGGGTAAGACAGTGGTGAAGAATAAATGGGTGTTTAAAGTGAAACCCAGTGCAGATGGAGAAGCTAGCAGACATAGGGCAAGGCTAGTCGCCAAGGGGTTCACACAGAAGCATGGGGTGGACTATGAAGAGACATTTGCTCCTGTAGTAAGAGGCTCCTCCATCAGACTTCTGTTCTCAATAGCGGTGGAAAAGGACTTAGATATTGAGCACCTGGACGTAACAGCAGCTTTTCTCCATGGTGACTTGGCGGAAGAAGTCTGCATGGAACAACCAGAGGGGTATGTGCAGATGGGAGAGGAAAATAAGGTGTGCCTACTTAAAAAGGCCATCTATGGCCTCAAGCATGCTTCGAGAAGCTGGAAAAAGAGGCTGCATGCATCTCTTCTGGAGGAGGGGCTGGTCCAGTCCAAGAGGGAGCCGTGCATCTACCACAGAGTGAAACATGATAGTATCATGATTGTTGCTATTTATGTGGATGACTTTCTTTTGTTTTCCAACAGCAAACCAGAGGCACAGCAGCTGAAATCTAATCTCTTAAAGAAATTTAAGATGAGGGATCTTGGAGAGGTGAGGAGCTGCCTTGGACTACGCATTCGCAGAGATCGGGAAAGGCAGACCATTGCGATGGACCAGCAGCTGCATGTGGAGGACATGCTGAGGAGGTTCGGCATGGAAGATGCCAAACCCGTGACAACCCCAATGGACCCTAACCAGAAGCTAAGGAAAGCTGAGCCAGGAGGAGATGCGATGCAGCGATACCCTTACCAGCAGCTAATAGGGTCTCTCATGTACTTAGCAGTTAACTCCAGACCGGACATTGCCCATGCCTGCAGTCAGCTAAGTCAATTTAATAATTGTTATGATGAGAGCCATTGGAGAGCTGCCAAACGTGTTCTCAGGTATTTAAAGGGAACAAAAGATTTGTGCTTGACTTATGAAAGAACTGGAAAGAGTGTTGTTGGTTATGTGGACTCAGATTGGGGAAATAACGAAGATGATCGGAAGTCCTACACAAGCTTTGCCTTTATGCTGAGTGGTGGGGCAGTGTCGTGGGAGTCCAAAAAACAAAGAACTGTAGCACTTTCCAGCATGGAAGCTGAATATATGGCCTTGTCTGAAGGATGTAAGGAAGCGATTTATTTGCAGGGGTTGATGGAAGAATTGTTTAGTGTTAAAGAAAGTGTCATTTTGTGTAACGATAATCAAGGGGCTGAGAGACTTGCTAGCAATGCAATTGTGAATCGAAGGTCCAAACATATAGACATAAGATATCACTTTATTCGTGATAAAGTTGAGAGTGGTGATATTTCTATCAAGTATGTGCCAACTAATGATATGATTGCAGACATTTTAACCAAAGGACTTTATGGACCTAAATTTAGACAATTTGTGAATGAACTAGGGTTGAAGACACCTAATTAAGGAGGAGTGTTGATATGTTATGGTTTCTCTCTCTGATCATGTTCTAATTAGGGTGTCTTGCATGATAATGTTCGATTGTTTTTCTTTCGAATGCTTTTTGATCCTTTTTTGTTTCTATGTTTTTTTATTTCGTTCTTCCTGTGTTATGTATGTGAACATGGCGGTATTAGATTAAAATAAGTTCGTATATTAATCGGTGACCATCTTTTATATACCGAATCCGGTGCTATGGATTTGCAAATCCAACAAAGGGAAAGTTAATGGCCAATTTACTGTCGGACTCCAGCACAGTTGTCACTAAGGTGAGCGAAAAATACAAACCAAAGCCATGTTACTGCACTAGTTCAAAATCAGATAGCACAGGTGACTGTCAGAAGTGAATAACAATTGAATTAACATGGTTATATCCCATTGATTGTAAGAGGGAACAAAAAATGTAAGAATATTTGTATAAACAAACAAAACGTAAGCGTGCCACTGCAATCGAAAATAAGAGGCAATTAGCTATGGCAGCATCATATTCAGGAATATCATATTTAAGGTGGTTTGTGACCTGACCAAATTGCTTCTAGAGGGGGTTAAGGTGGCCATTCAGTAATTACGTCGAGTGTGAAAGGAGGGGAGGGGAGGAGGACTCTTCTTACTGTCTCACAAAGGGGGTATGGGAATCAAAGATGATCTTATGTAAGATTTTGTTTACATGTATGATCATAATTATATTACCATTTTAATTATCATCGTCTCAAATTTTTAGAACTGCAAGCACGTATTTACAATGAGCTAGTGTGCTCTAGCTACCTCCTGACTGGAGTCTCGGGAGTTAAAAAAAAACATGAGGCACAATCTTCTGAACAACATAGCCTTGGTTCCTTATGATGAGCAGAATACATGGTGATCATGAATTTGAACACTACTAGGAAAATATCACATTAAGGATATACAAAAGGGATAGATTGTACGACTGATTCACAACTAAATAACTAAGATTCATAAGTGAATGTTCAACGAATTGACGGGCTTATTCTATGCAAGTCAGCAATGGATATAAGTTTTAGTTGGTGAAATAAAGGGCAGGAAAGACTGCCCAAAAAACATAATGGTAGAAAAATAATGAGAATTTCCTATCCCAGTTTCTCTCCGACTATTACGAGAATTCCCTGACTTTTCCAGTAATTCAAAATTTCCTGACAATTCCAGGTTTTCCCTGACGATTGCCATCCTGTATATGCTGGATGAGTACACTATTCGATGTAAAATTGTTAGTGCTGCATCTGTAAAATGTTTTTTTTTAAGCCCTTTCATCACCTCATCACATTTTCAGAGAATTCTTTTTATAAATTTTACCTTCCTTGTCAAAAAAATGTTTCACATGTTTACTGCCAGCCCCTTTTAGGTAGACTGTGTGAAAACTGAGAACCACATTTCCATGAAAATCGTAAGATCATGAATTTTATATATATTTCAAACAGAATTTTAATACATAAATTATGTATTTGTCTCAATGTTGACGATATATATTTCACTTTTTATGAGGATGAAAGAATCCTACAGTCTATGAAGGAAGTATAATGTTAAAAATAATTATCAATTGTAAATTAAATCTGCCAATATATTGGCCCACAGTCATTGGGAGGGTTAATGGAAATACAAGAATAGAAGTAAGGAAATATTTCATCAAAATGCACTTCTGGAGCATATTTCTTTTTGACAGTGAGGCATGGACGATGATAGCAACGGAGAAGTAAAGGGTGGAAGCATTTGAAGTGTGGTGCAACAGAAGAATTATGAAGATTAAATTGATCAACCGAGTAAGTAACGAGGAAGTCCTAAGTAGAGTGGGAGAAAAGAGAAGTCTGCTGAAATCTATAAAAAGAAGACGGGACAACTTAATCGGCCACATCTTAAGACAGGATGGCCTGATGAAGACAATCGTCGAAGGAAAATTGAACGGAAGGAATGGAAAAGGCAGGCCTCGTAAGAGTTACATTGAGCTGGTCATAAAGGATATGAAAGAGAGGAACTACGTTGGTATGAAGAGGTTGGCCGATAGAAGAATCGAGTGGAGGGCTGCGTCAAACCAATCCTAGAGTTGTTGACCGACGATGATGATGATGAAGAAGAGGTTAGCTGATAAGAGTAATGAGTGGAGAGGTGCATTAAACCAATCTCAGGATTTTTACAGGTGATGATGGTGATGAGAAATTTAAATCTGTGTCAAAGAATAGGCTAGTCAAAAGTTGAAAGCTTAACAGAGTAATAATGGAGGGTAGCTTATCAGTAGTGACAAAGCAGTGGCTGTCAAAATATGGCATTAAACAGACAGACTATTCCTCAACATCCACAACAAAAGTCAAAGCTCTGAGTGAATTATAGATACCTTTTGAATTGTGGACAAGTAAGAGCTAACCTTACTTCTATTGATGATGAAATGCCATCTAAAATTCAAGAAATTGAATGAAACAAAGAATATATGGCAAGTATAAAAACTGAAGGAGGCTCAACATTAATTGTCATTTCAAAAAGCAGTGGGAAACAACATAGGAGAGGACCTGAATGAGATCAGTGGAAGAGCATTGGGAAAACATTAAATGTGGACTACAGGAAGCAGCAAAAAAGGTTCTGGGAAGAAGAAGAGCTGTCAAGAAGAAGCCATGGATGATGGAGGAATTCTTATAGCTGATTGAAGAAAGAAGAAAGTACAAAAACAACCTTGCACTTGGACAGGTGGAAGCAGCCTATAGGATAGTGAGGAACCACTTCAAGAAACTGAGCGCAAGATACAATGCCATAAGGGACAAGGATGTAGAAGTTGGTGGTGGCAAACACATTGTTTAAAAACCACCAACAGAGAAGATATACCTGGATAATGCCCGGAGACAGAAGATTTCAAATTGACTACATTTTAGTGAAGCAGAGGTTCAGAAACCAGGTGAAGAATGGCAAAAGCTTCCCTGGTGCAGATATCGACAGTGACCATAAGGTAGTGACGATGAAATGACACTTAAAACTCAAGAAATTGAAGAAATCAATGAAGAACGTATGGCAAGCACAGAAACTAAAGGAACCTCAACAATGGCTGGCCTTTCAGAAGGCAGTGGAAAACAAAATAAAAGAGGATTTGAATGTGAAATCAGTGGAAAAGAGATGGGAGAACATTAAAATTGGGCTACAGGAAGTAGCAAAAGAAGTTCTGGGGAGTAAAAAGTTGTCAAGAAGAAGCCATGGATTGTAGAAGAAGTCTTAGAATTGATTGAAGAGAGAAGAAAATATAAAAATGTGGAAACTGAAGAAGGCCAACTTCACTACAAAAGAATCGGGAATTAAATTAACTATAAAATGAGAAAGGCAAGGGAAATGTGAATGAAGGATCAATGCAAAGATGTACAAAGCAACCTCACTAAAGGCAATGTGGAAGTTGCTACAGGATGGTGAGAAATCACTTCAAGAAACGGGCTGCAAGGTGTAACAGAATCAGGGACAAGAATGGAGATCTCTTGATTGAACATGAGGATAAAGAGAAGAGATGGAAGGAATACTTGGAAGAGTTGTACAATGGAACCTATCTTAGAGCAGAAGTAATCGAAGAGGAAAATGAAATCGATAAGGAGGACAATGACAGCAGCGGAGAAGAAAAGGGTGGAAGCATTCGAAATATGGTGCTATCGAAGAATGATGAAGATAAAATGGATCGACCGAGTGACAAATGAAGAAGTCCTAAGAAGAGTGGGAGAAAAGAGAAGTCTGCTGAAAACTATAAAAAGAAGACGGGACAACCTAATTGGCCATATCTTAAGACATGATGGCCTGATGAAGACAATTGTTGAGGGAAGAGTGAACGGGAAGATTGGAAGAGGCAGGCCTCGTATGAGTTACATGGAGCAGGTCGTAAAGGATGTGAAAGAGAGGAACTACGTTGGTATGAAGAGGTTGGCCGATAGAAGAATCCAGTGGAGGGCTGCGTCAAACCAATCTTAGGATTGTTGACCCTTGATGATGATGATGATGATGATGAAGGAGGATTTGGGAGCCTCAATCTTAAGATCAGTTTTTGACGCAGCTGTAAAGGATCTGAGGATAAATAAGGCTTCAGGAATAGATGATATTGCTGCCAAACTAATTGAAAATGCTGGAGAGAAGACATTTACTCAGCTGTACAAAACCATACGCAATATGTACTCAACAGGAGAGATACTTGTGGACTTTGAGAAGAACATCATCATCCCTATTGCCAAAAAGAAGAGGGCTCAGAACTGTGAACATTTCAGGACCATAAGCCTGATGACACATTCCTCGAAGATATTGATGAGAATAATCTATAGAAGAATAGATCAAAAACCTGAGGAAGCCCTGGATGAGGACCAATTCAGGTTCAGAAGAAACAAGGGCAAAAGAGAAGCGAATTTGGCCCTCGGGCTACTTATAGAGAAGAATCTACCAAAGTTTGTTGCATTTGTAGATTTGGAGAAGGAATTTGACAATGTGGACTGGAACATGATGCTAAAGATTCTGAAAGAAATTGGAGTATCATACAATGACCGAAGAGTTATCCACAGCTTGTATAAAAACCAGGTAGCCATAATCAAATCAGGACCCAGCAGTACAGAAGCAAGCATAAAGAAAGGAGTGAGGCAAGGATGTTCACTGCCTCTCATATTATTCACTGTCTACATCAAGAAAGCCATCCAAGAAGTCAAAGAAAAGTCGCCGGGAGTGAATATCCAGGGGTAGCAAATTAGTATGCTACGATTCGCCGATGACATAGCAGTCATGGCAGAAACAGAAAGAGATTTAAAGAAGACACAAAGAAATATGGAAAGAACAATGTCCAAATATCATCTGAATATCAATAAAAAGATAACTAAGGTATTGGTGTGCAGCAGAAGAAAGGAGGCCAGGACCAATGTTACACTAGGAAAAAAAGTTGAGGAGTTCTGTTACCTGGGAAGCTGAGTAACCAGCGATGAACAAAGTAAAAGAGAAATCGCCAGTAGAATTGCCCAAGCAGAAAGGGCATTTTACCAGAAGAAGATTCTGCTTACAGCTGCAAATACAAGCATAGAAGTGAGGAAACATTTCATTAGAACATACATCTGGAGCATTCTACTATAGGGCAGCAAAGCATGGACAATAACAGCAGCAGAGAAGTCCAGGCTGGAAGCATTTGAAATGTGTTGCTACCGAAGAATGAAGAAGATAAAATGGATCGAACAAGTGACAAACGAAAAAGTCTTAAGAAGAGTGGGAGAGAAGATATGTCTACTGAAAACCTTAAAAAGAACTTAATAGGTTACATCTTAAGACACTATGGCCTGAGGAAGACAATCATCAAGGGAAAAGTAAACAGGAAGAATGGAAAAGGCAGACCTCGTATGAGGTTTATGGAGCAAGTTATGAAGGATATAAAAGAGAGGAGCTACGTCAATATGAAGAGGTTGGCCAATAGAAGAATCGAATGGAAGGCTGTGTCAAACCAATACTTGCATTGTTGACCGATGATGATGATTTGATAACTTTGGGGGGAATACATGGGGCCGAACTTATAGCTACAAAGTGCATTCACTGGATGGTGGGTCAACCTTAAGATAGAGATCAGCTGTGAGATAAGAGAGTTCGCTCATTGAATGAGCGGTCATGGACAAAATGCAAAGGTGTTATTGGTCTATCTTCTGGTGAGGTAGGCCTTTCAAATGATACACAAACAAGTAAAAATGCCATGACTTGGATGACTATACGTAAGATTAAGACCGCTCTGGGTCAGATAGGTGTAAATGCCATTGCCTCATCTGACCCAGTAAAAATTGAGCCAAAGCCAAGTCAGCAGATAGAAGAACTGAGTGGATACCTGCATCAAACCAATCTTTGGATTGATGACTGGTGGTGGTGATGATGATGTTTACTGATGACCAAGTCATCGTAAAATATTGAATGGATGGGGGCAGATGAATTCTGAAGTAATGGACACAGAGAGATGCACTCTGGAGATGACCAGAAAGTCAGAGGAGCAGGATTGATTCTGAGAAAATAATTGAGAAGAACAATTAATGTCTACTGGCAGTTAAAAGCATTGTTAGTATGACATTCATTGAATTGAGGAGTAATCCTTTGTATTTTTTCAGTTATTTTTATATGGCACGGCTGTAAAATAAGCCAAAGCAAGAAATAAAACAATATCATTGAGTAATATGAACTTGGCTGTGTGTGTTTCTTGAACTGCTGTTCACTAGCATTCTGAAATTTCTGGAATGCATTCAACCCAGACTTAGGGAACATGGAGGAGTTAAACGCTAACCAAGTAAATATAAATAGAAAAGCTCCTTCACACATTTTAAGCCGTAAGTGATGATATCGTGAAGGCCACTGGAATTGTTGAGAATTCCAAGGTAATTTGGGATACCTTAGATATGATATAGTCCACATTTACCATTCTACATGGTCATTTTTGAAATGGTGAGTGGTACTCTTGTGACAGTCTAGCCAAAATAAACACTTAAATAGTAAAACTAAAGCTTGAAGAGGAAACAAAGTATCGCTATCCAAGAACCTGAGTAACCGGCGATGGACTAAGTTAAAAGGAAACAGTCAGTAGAATAGCCCAGGAGAAGAGGGCATTTCACCAAAAGAAAAATCTTCAAGAAATAAAACTTGGGAAGTAAGGATATACCTACTTCCTTAGAACTTTCATCTGGAGCATGTTTCTTCATAGCAATGAGTCATGGACGATAAGGATAGTGAAGAAGTGAAGGCTGGAAGCTTTCAAAATGTGGTGCTAGAGAAGAATGATGAAGATAAAATGGATTGACCAAGTGACAAATGAAGAAGTCCTGAGAAGAGATGGAGAAAAGATAAGTCTTCTGAAAACATTAAGAAGAAGACTGAAGAGTTCTTGAGACATGACAGTCCGATGAAAACAATCATCAAGGGACAAGAGAAAAGAAAGAGTGGCAAAGGAAGTCCTCATATGAGATATAAAGATCAAGTAGTGAAGGATGTGAAGGTGAATGCCACAATGCCATCTAAGGTAGAAGTACGTAGATGAACACCTCTAATGACAACACATACTATTCATGAAAAAATAGTTTGGGCCAATGCCCTTAAGCCCAGCATCTAATGGGCTAGGAATAGATAATAATCAAGTGACTATTGTAAACACCACCTTGGTTCTGTAGTGTTGACTTAAGTCAATTTACATCTTTAAATCTCTACAAATTATGTAACAATTGTTACATAATTTTGCATTGCATATGCCTAACATTTAGAGATTCTAAAGTATAAGCTACAATTAGGTTAACACCTCTGTTCCCCAAGGATGCCAAGATAAACAAATTTAGTCATTAGGTGATCTACAGATGAAACAGGGGCAGACTCAGACTTCAAGTTTTGGGGGTGGGGGGCAGTCACCAGTGTTGTCTCCTCCTCCAATCAAAAGACAGTATCTAGTTCACTTCTCCTAGGCTGAGTGGGGAGGGGACTGGGTGATCCACCCCTGAGATGAAACCACCATAGAAGGAGCATAATGGCCCATACTTGAATGCAGTTAGTAATCTAGCCAAGCATTGCATGGGCGCCCACAGATAACAAAAACATTTTTCACAAATTTAGTACTCTCATTGAGGAAATATTTAATATTTCTCTAATGTATAAAAGTATATAGCACTAATAATTGATCGTTTAATTTACATTCACAATTTGTGCATTAATTCAAGAACTTTTCGCTTCATTGCATAATCCGGTAACAATATTTCTTTTGCACAAATGTAAGTTAATAATTTATGCTCTTTGAAGTAATCACAACATTTTACCCAAAGCTCTTTCTCACTGACATCTAACCAATTATTAAGCCAAAAGAAAAAAGTTCAGTAGCCACGAAAACTGTAGTTTCACAGAAGAATATGGCTCATCAAAAATCACACAAAGCTTACGTATAAACCACTTATGTCCTCAGGCATCTCCAGTTGTGGAATTGTCAGTGGCCCAATATATATCTATATATTTGGAAGATAACTGAACAATGTGCTCCAGAAAGAGTTCGTTATTAGTTACGATAGCTACGGAGATAATGAACACCATGATCTCAGGTTGAAGAAAAAAAACCCCTTCAGACATTTTATTAAGTCCTTTATCAAATTTTATTCAAAGTATATTTAAGAATATTTATTCTCAATGATATTAAAATATTTTTAAAATTTCATCGTATTGTGGTTCATTAATTATAAGAAATTTGTAGAGATATTAAGGCAGAGAAGCTAACTTTATATTTTTCTCACGTAACAAGGGGCAATAATATATTGGATCTATGTTACCAGGATGATAAAAGAAGCATTGAACACTTTAGTATTTTCGCATATTTGCATGTAAAGAATGATGCATGTGTGATTGATTTAACCCTCTCCCTATCAAAGTTTAAATGCCTCAATTCGCTCTCCCTCCTAACTCGGCTGAAACCAGTCAGTGGTTTTTAATCCTCTCCCTTCTAAGTCTGCCAAAGCCGGCCGTCTTCCTCTACTGTACTAAGGGCAATCTTTTGAGCCTTATATGATTCTGTTTCAGCTTGAAAGTGTTTATTGTTGCTAATGCACGCATCTCTCTTATCCTTAGTTCCTCAGAGATGAAACAGAACCTCATAATATCTGTCACAACACCCACAAGATCCCGAAATGAGTCTTTGGCATAGCATATTATCAACAGCAAAGTAATGAAAGTAGATTCTGGAGTCATTTTAGAGAAGGGCTTGTTCTCTGAGATGTGATAATTATATAACACAAAATAATTTGCAATTTGAATCACATCAGCATAATCTTAGCAAAAAACTGAATAAACGAACATCACCAAAAAACAAAATCACTGAAAAACAAAATCACGGAGTTGCATTAAAGTAAAAGCATGAGAACTTGCATAGTGTTCTTAAGTAATATATTTCAGTCCCATGTCAACAGACGCAACAATGAATAGAGAGTAATGAACCTGTAAAGTTATCTACCCTGGTCGAGTTCAGTACCAGTCCTTTGGGACAGAGAGCATGCATTCCTTATGCTGATACTGGTAATGATTTCCAATCATTTGGGACAATAGTTTACGGGGAATAAACAGTTCCTGCCACTCGTTAAAATGCTTCCGAAATGAGACAATTCTAATCATTTAAAGATTTGCTCTCATCATACCATTGCTTAAAATAGGATTCCTGCTGAAGGAATCTTAAATCTATGCCCTAAAGCAGTAATGCGTTTGTGCAAGAATCATATCAAGTACATCATCATAGGTTAAGAAGTTTCATTTCGTAGCTAGTCTGCAAATTTCATAGCTATTACATTTCAATTATTGCTATCGCTGCTTTCACAACATTCTCGTAAAGGCATAAAAAATCTATGCAATCAAGCACTTACTTTATGCAGAAGTGTTGAGTTCCTGCTTCATATAGCTTCGTTCTTGGAAAATTCCATCTTAACTATTTAAACGCTAGTCTTGCTCGGAGAGTCTTGATAAACCGGTCACCTCCAAGATGAAAAAACAAAAGCTGTATTAGTGGGAAAAACTACAAAAAAGTAAAAGATAATCCTAATTTCCTCTATCATAGCTGTTGCAGAGGTGTCTTGAGTGATCAGTACCTAGTTAATTAGAAGAGTTGGGTAATGAGATAGGTGAATGATATTTCCATTACTCTCACAAGTACACATACTTTAAAAATAATACAAAATATAGACTGTATTTATACTTTTCCTCACTGAAATAGTTTGAGTGGTAAGAAAAATTTGTCTGCATGCATTCCTTATGAGATATTTTTCATTTTCAGTCCTTTTATTTAATTAATATGCCCATTTTCCTTTTCCACATTCATCTGCTTCAGTTATTTCTCACAGCCTTCTGTCTCCCAAAAAACATACACACGCTCATTTTTTCGTCCACCTCAAATTACTTTTCTCATTCCTAATCCTAAGTGGAATCCTAATAGTTTTCCTAAACCCATGAAAATATGGAGAACTTCCTTTCCCTTGCTGATGTACCTGTCTCAAAGTTTTGGCCATACCTCCTCTTTGCAATGTATTTAATCTGAAAACTAACTAGTTAAGGAATTGTAGGGAATACTATACATTCACCCAAAGTCTGAATACGCTATCAAATAAAGAGGAGCATTTGGAAAAATAGTTAATGCAGAAAATATATAGCAAAAATAAAATTTAAATTTACCTCCCACATAGCACAAAATATCTACTAGATATCTATAGCATATCTTAAATGTCTTAAATATCTTAAATGTTTACAAAAATCCTAGAAAATACCTCAGACGTCACCTAGACCTGAAAATTATATTTTTTATTCATCTCATATTATAATTTGTGAAAATCGCGATTATTTATTTTCCATTTATTTATAAAATATTTGTTTCATAAGTAAAAATTTATTGATATTGCTACCAATTTGGGGTTCCTGAAATAACGCACAACATGGTGACAAAACGAACAACTCAATCCTATCTCCTAAGCTCCAAATAATATGATACAAATCAATATAAGTGAATTATTTAAATATTTCATGTCATACTAGTGTTTTGATCATGAATTACTCTTATATTTCTAGATGCTGCGAAAAAACACATTCCAGAAGCAACGGATGATGATATATCTTCAATAATAAAAGTCTGGCTAAGAAATGCTAAGACGAGGATACCTATACCCATATAACACAGATGTTTGGACAACGTTGGGAAAATGTGGCATTTGCACGGCTATATTTCAACGATTGGAAGTGGTGCAATTTGCACGGTTATTTATTAGCCGTTGGGCCAATGTTGGGAGATTGTGAAAGGAGGGCTACTGGATTACAGTGCTGCGCATAGCCACGCAAGCTGGATATCGTCTCATTTAGCACTTTCTCTGTGCTCAGCTCGGTACGAAGTAGTAATACGAGAGCTTTAGCGGTATTAGCTGAGCAAAAACTTTAAGTCTGGTTGTAGTGAAGGAGTATGCTGAACACCCCACCCTCTCTCTACCAGTCGATAGTACATCACAAAAGTTCCCAATTGCCCCTTTACCGTTACGTAAAAAATGGATGGCCTCTTAATTCTGTGCCTGGATAGTGGGAGTCACTAGAGGTTCCATTATGTTTTTTGCGAAACACACAGGAATCTACATAAAAATCAAGGTATATCCAGTTTACTTGCACAGTAAGACGATGTATCAGAAATTCTAGTCTAGTAGTAGTGTCTATTCTCCGTGGGAGAAGGGAAAAACAGAGGAGAGATTTACTTGGACTGAATATGCGGAGTACCCTGCAAATAACAATGGCGCTTGTGGCAAGGATTGAACCACCAGCATTTAATTGGTAGAAACCTGTAAAAGACATGCTACATTTCGAACAAACTATAGATACAGTACAGGATACATGCTACTAAAGGGGTAGCAAAGTGCACAACTATTTATCGCTTGCGCATTGTTTGGCAATCACCACAGTTCAAATTCCAGAAATTATTCAAGGCAGGCAAATGGAGTGAAAATATGACAATCCCCATGTACAAGCATGCAAATAGCCTCTCCACAAAGAAAACCAGCCAACCTAAATGTCAATAGTGGATGCTTGGTGATCTTTCCCCCTGCCACACATCCTCCCAGTGGCTTGAAGGGTATCACATAGATGTAGCTTTATGGCACCTGTTTTGTTCACTTATTTATGCTAACAAGTGGATATACACACTAAATTTCATTTATAAATTGCCATACATAGTTCATTAATCTTATGACTGTAGTGAAATTGCTTTGATAATAATATGCGAGAGTAGTTTTTTTTTCAATTTTCTTATAGTAAATATCCATGAATAAAAATGAATACAAACTTTGTGATGCACAATTACTCCAGATTTTTTGTATGCTTCGTTATAAGTAAATTAGAAAAAAATAATAGACTTCTCTATGAAACAAAATATGGGGGGTGGGTGGTAACACAGCAAATCTCTAATTGCGGCTGCAGAGTTTCAAATAAGTAAGGAACATAGCTTCCATATTTTATCAGCACAAATGTCTACCAATAATTATTAGCATCCCTAGCCGATGGTTTGCTTGGTTAACATTCCACCACATGTGTTGTCTCCATAATAAGACTTGAGTGATAGTCACATTAAGGTATTTCCCAGATTGTACTGGCACTATGCCTGATGTCTGGACATAAAGGCATATATTATTTAAAAAATTTATTGCTATAAAATTGTTCAAATTTTACTTTCGATGCCATGTAAATGACTAAAATTTCTCCTGCATTGTTCTCGAGACTTTCTAATCATTGTTGAGAATTTAACCTTATACTTTTGCGTCATCGGAAATAATTGGGATGTTATTTAATCTACGGAATTAATGAATACAGAGCAGGCGTAATACGATGCTTCTACTCCCACGAGGTGTATCAGACGTGGTGTGTCATCAAAACAATTGAAAAGAATAGCAATTGAAAAAGCACTCAATAATTTAAGAACCCTATAACTAAGCACATCTGTCACAAAGAATACCTTCCTCAATGGTGACTTGATACAAGGCAACTCACCACATGTTAAGTTTAAAATAAGGAGTAAGTAAAACAATTACCTCCACCGAAGAACAAACAAAAAAACATACCCTTTCAGATTCCATACTAGTTCCTTGCTGGAAATCTTGGCTATCCTGAGTCCCAACTTTAAAGTGGCTGTTTCCTGGGGATTATGCCGATTCGCGACAATATGGTTCCACATTTGGAGATGCTGCTACAAACAATCCAATGATGTCTTCTCCAGCATCGAAAATTCCAGCGAAGGGTCATCCAGCAAGATGGTTTCCATCATTAAGATTTCCGACGACGGCCACTCCACCGACGGACATTCAACCCTTGGGCTCTTCTGCAATGGATCTCCAGTGATGAGTGTTCTAATGAAGAATTGTCCGCCGCTGCAGCACTCGCAGGAATCATCCGACGTTTTCCACCAAGATTGATGGAATGCTCGACAAAATTCTCGGATGCCATTTGAGTTGGCAGATCATTGGATCTGCCAGCTCAAACAGAACTTGTGTGAGATAAAAAAAATACGAAATGACAGCAAGAATTCAGAAGCATGCGTATATTCCTTAATGATCACAAATTAATCAAAGACCCTTAAGTATTTAAATTTCTTAATTAAATTACAGGGTTCCCATTTAGGACTAATACTTTTCCTGTTATTTATAAATGATGCATTGTATGTTTTTTCTGGTGTTAGTTCTTTGTTGCTTGCAGATGATTAAAAGATTTTTAGTGTCATCGACAGTGATTATGATGTCATTAACCTACAAGAGAATTTGGATAATTTTCATTACGGTGTCGTCAAATCGGTTTGTGTATCAATGTTTCCAAGTGCAATTGCATTTCTTTTAGTAAATCTAGAACACCAAACAATTATTATGTCCTTGAAAATAAGACCTTGACAAATGTTGAAGCAATTGAAGACCTTGGTGTTATATTTGATAATAAACTTAGTTGTAACCAGCATCTAGATTATATAGTAAATAAGTCAATGAAAAACCTGGGCTTTCTGATATGGAATTCAAGAAATTTTAACATTGATGTGATAAGGTATTTGTACATTACATTATTACATCCTGTAACTTAATATACCTCTATCGCATTGTAGCCCTATAAAAGCACACACCAAATACGTATTGAAAGAATCCAACAAATTCTTGAGGCATGTAAACTTCAAATCTAAGGGAGTCACTTTGGATGTAAATTATGGGGAAATACTGTGTAAGCTGCAGCTAGATACATTATCGTATAGAAGAATTAAGGCTGACTTAATTTTCATTCAAACTTTTAAATAATGAAACCACCTCCCCTGATCTTCTTGGGGCAGTTAACCCAAGAGTCCCATCACACAATACCAGGACCATCTTGGTATTTTCTAACAACTACCACATGTCTTTTTAAGGTCATGGTGCCCTCATTGAAAGAATTTTAAAGAAATTTTAACCTTTATGGAAATACCCTGGTTGTTTTTAATACTTCTGCGGCTCAAGTCAGGGATATACAAATTTTTTGTGATAAATTTTGTGATTTGTGCTCATGAGGATTTGGTGCCAAATAATGATATGTATTTTTGTGCAATGATGTTCCTATGCTACGTCTTTAGTAGTGTTTGTTCTTGGGTGTACATCTACATCTACACAATAACCCTGCAAGTCACCATAAAGGTGAGTGGCAGGGGGTGAATTCTTACCAAACATGCTCTACATATCATGCATAAAATAGGATTAGTATTAATATACTAGTCTAATCTTCACTATTTAAAAAAGATAAAAATAGCAAAGTAAGCATGCAAAAACATGCTGTTAGTTGGGTTACCTCCAAGTCCTTATACCAACATGCAGCTACCTATGATATACATTCATTCACTCGTATCGGACATCTTTACCGCTATTCATATCCCTAATTGTACTAGGAAAAAAGTACATTTTGAATCTGTCAGTTCGGCAATCAATTTCTCTAATTTTGTAATCGTGGTCCAGTCTACCATACTAAGTCGGGGTTCGTAAAATATTATTAAAGTCATCACTGAAAATATTATATTGGAATTTATTTAAGAAATTAAGTCTAAATTTCAACCTACGACCTGAAAATGATTAAGTGTGTAGTGTATGTGAATGTAATTCTATAGTGTTCATTTGAACATTATATATTTTTATGTGTTATTATAATGGATGTAATATGGTAGGTGTAATCATGGTATTTTTGGGCAGTCTGCCTGTTGAATGAAATAAATAAATTAGGGGTTGCCGAAAGCGGGTTCAGGTACCGATCAGCATAGAGATACTTGGAAGCTAGAACCTCGGATTTGATTTGGCATGCATTTGCATACTGTCCCGTTGGCAAGATTAGAAATTTGCTGAATTCAAATATATTCACGTAAATCAAGTGGTCAAAAAAATTGGAAAAGTCACTCGTGAGATCCTAACCCCATAGACTTATGTAAATGACATCCAAGTCCTCAATCATTCATTACTCGTTTCCCTTAAAAAAAATTTATAATTTTTAACTACCAAACAATAAATGTCTACTTCACTCTGAAGACACTGTAAAATCACTTAATATTAGAGTGGTTTTTGTGTGCATAATTCAACATGATGCCATTGCAATAAATGTATTCTTTCGTACTCTGGTATGTGCTGCCCTGTGAGACATCTTTACTTGTTGTATGTGGTTGAGTGCCTCCTAGTGGTGGCGTCAGTTAAGCTTGGCAGTTCGCCAGTTATCAGTAAACGGTGCAGTAGTCATTTTTTACTACCTCCGAAATTTCCTAATGTTTGCGGTGCAAGTCAATCGGGGGAGTTAGTCTTGACATGAACTTCAACAATCACAAATACTAATCGGTTAGAATGATCTTCAAGCCTGATGTGACCTACATTATGGAGTTTCAATAATAAGGGAAATTTTGTACCCGAGTATGGGATAAATCTAGTGGCTATGGCCACATCAGAATATTTGCACTGGAGATATTTGGTAATTTCACAGGGAAGGGCAAAACCGTTCAAGTAAAATGGCACATGAGTGGCTCTGAAAAAATATGACACGATCACTAAAGAGCACCACTTACAATTTGACAAATCTTTCAAATACTTACAGGTTAGAACGAGGAGAGTAGATCTCAAAACATGCTAACAATAACTGAACTTGGAGCTCAAGGTAATTGGTGTAATATTACACTCCCGAGATAATTACGTTTCCCTTTTCTTAGGTCAGCCACCATGATTAAATCTGTGTGAGATAAAGTTCATGCATAAATGGGCGAACAACATAATTTGAGACCTACTGGTAATTTCACTATCCTGGTTTCCAACCATCAATCCCATCAAACAACTTGATGCACTCCTGAATAGCCATGCAGTCTCTAAACTTTGGTTTTTACATCGATCTTTTGCTGACATGTAGGGAAATTTAAACATGTTCTCAAAATCGGATGACAAACACTTCGCTCAAATGAGTTCTCTACTCCAGAAGTACCGAGTCATTGAGCATACGTTTCACATTAGCGAGCTGATTAGAGCGCAAATCAAGCTTAAGGAATTGAATAGCAGTAAAATAGAAAAGTAGGTACCCTGAATCCCGAAACGTTGGTACATACTGAAAATTTAGTACAAGAAAGCAAAAAGACAAAGCATAACGAGGTCAATATATATTTTCGGCGCACGAGAGGATTGGAAAATAACTCCACAATTCAAAATGATAACTTGTCTACGGACAATTGTCGAAGCACAAGTGACCTGGAAAGTTGGCACGTGGCTAGGCTTATGACAGTTTTTCGAAAAACACTTTTTTAAGGATTAATGTCAAAAGAATGCGGCAAAATTGAATAAATAATCATTCATCATCTTAAGTGACTAATATTGAAATACCGTCCGCATTCGATCGTGTACGTTGCTGTGGCCACGCCGTCGTGTATCACAAGTAGAGGAAGTCTGCAGAACTCCGTGGAGCCACCTCGGCAGGCGAGCGTCCGCGACCGAAGGAGTCAGGAAGGTCAGAAACGTAAAAGAACAGGTGTGGAATCACGGATGCATCTTTCGCGTTATCGCAATCTGTATCGATAACTCTTACCCCTAAAGTATCGCAGGGTTAACAATACCCGTCTATAAAATTCGTTCCACTAATTGTGATAAGCAATCGGAAGTGCTGCGCGAAAAATGAAGAATGGCGATCACGTTCTCTCTGACACAAGTTAAACGCTAGCGCACGCCTCATGAAGATCCACGATCGAGGCCCAGCTGATCCGAGGTGACTGTTCTGAAGCGACAGGCAAAGCACTCGTGACGTCACCGGAGGGGAGGGGGGAATGCGCTAAGGGATTGGAGAGGAATGAGGGAAGGGGGAAAAGTTAGAATTGAACGACGGGAAGAATATTTTGAAGTGAAAGAAAGAGGAGTCGGGGGAAGGATGCCCAGCGCCCTCAAGAGCAAAGATTATAATACACAGGACAGCCTTATCCCCACACCCCTACCCTTGCAAGCTAAAGTAAGAGGGAGGTTTGCGTTTGACTGCCCTCAATCAAATGGCACCAAGGCCAGCAGACGTTCTACTCGGTATTGAAAATAGACTGCACTCAGGAGAGCATTAAAAATATCTAGCGCGTCCAACAAAGAGGGTTCCACTGCATCTTCCACACCCAGCTCCGCAGCGAAAAATCATGCCCATCCCCATTGAGTCACTGATTTGAACTTATCAGAAAGTGCATCAGTGGCGAGGCCGATTTCGACTCCCGAGCTCGCTTAAGCCTGGGTGGAATCATTCTCCGAGGCGACGACAAGACCCACCCACGCCTCCCCACCCCCTCGCTTTCTTCGAGTTGGGACGGCGGACCTTCTCCCTCAGGGTGGTGAAACCCTGGAACGACCTGACGGCCCTCTCAAAGACTGTCCGGCAAGAATTTTCCACTCCCTCTGCAACATTCATCTGTAGTAGTGTTAATGTGTATCTGAATTAGTGACATTTATATCAGCTGTCTCACTGGTGCCTCAATTTCGAGTGTTTTAGCACGTCGTTTAATAGCAACGGCACCTAATCTTCATCCCACATTCGGAAATTTTAAACCTGTAAATTTTAAACTTGATGTAATAATGACAATGTGATGAAGAATAAACAAAAAATTTCAACGAAGGTTCAGTAAAAGAAACCTTAATTACACTCGTATTTCAAGAAAACCTGGATCTGTTTACAGCAACTTCTCGTGCGCCTCCCCATTTATTTATCAATTCATACTTATCTGTTTCTAGCAATGAAATAAAAGTTTACCTCAATGTCGAAGTATGGCATAATATTGTTTCGTTCAAATACTACGGCAATGTTAAACTACATAAAATGACAAAGCTACTTTTTCTACTGTATTTTTAGAGTCTCATGAATGAATTAAAACCTATGCATTAGTCGAGGATGTCGCCTAGTCGCGGTCGGATGGTTTTATGAGCCACCGTGACCTTTGGAGCTGCACTTGCGAAAGCAATAAAAATTTCCTCATCTCGAGATAGGCCCTGGATCAGGGCTACCCAGATAGGTCCCAGGGCCTATTGAGGCGTGAAACGAGAAACCAACACTTTTCATATTTCCAATGAACAAAATTAACTCGAGTAGTAGAGACTTGAATCCCTGCAGCTACGGTGCCCGTAGTTACGAGACAGCTGTCGTCATCGAAAGAAACCCTTACGCGGATAAAGATTAAAATAACAACAGCGGCAAAGAAGAAACCATAGTAGAGTGCAACTTAAATAATCAGAATATGGAACGATTGAACGATGTTAAGTCTGGGGGAATCGTTGTTATCATGCGACGGAGGTCGCTTTTGCAACTAGCTATCTACAAGAGAACGGAGAATAAGAGCAAAAAAAAAGGGAGAAGATAGGTTTGGATTTCGTAAACTAGAAGATTAAATGGATCGACCGAGTAAATAACGAAGAAGTCCTTAGAAGAGTGGGGAAAAAGAGAAGTCTTCTGAAAACCCCAAAAAGAAGACGGTACAACTTAATTGGACGTATCTTAAGACACAGTGAGCTGATGGAAACAATCGTTGGGGGAAAAGTGAACGGGAAGATTGGAAAAGGCAGGCCTCGTATGAGATACATGGAGCAAGTTGTGAAGGATGTAATGGAGAGGAATTACGTCCATACGAAGAGGTTGGCTGATAGAAGAATCGAGTGAAGGCTGCGTCAAACCAATCCTAGGATTGAAGAATGTTGATGATGAAAATTATTACATAATGGTTAGGCAAAGATTCAGGAACAGCGTGAAGAAACCGCATAGTTTCTCAGGTGCAGATGACGACCCCAATCATAACTTGGTGGTGATGAAATGTGGGAGGAGAATAAAAAGTTTGAAAATAGGAAGGAGAATATAAGTGGGACGTAAAAGCGCTGATTGGAATGAAGCTCCTCTTCATTTTTTACAAGTGTGGCTACCAAATGCAGCACATCGCGAATGCTTGAAATACATTTTCAGGGTGAAAGGAGTTGTCGTCAACGTTATTCAGCAAGCACATTAATTAATAAGAGAATGAATGTCGACACTTACCTCACAGATTGATCCTCCGAGAATAGCGGTGTAAATATCACTGATTGACGATTCAACAGATGGCTTCCAATGGAGTAAATGACTAATAATACTATTATAATTAATAATACAATTATCACCAATTATATGACGGTCTCACGTTGTTCCCGCCGTTCAAAGTGAAACTTGCGTCAATTGATGTTCCGTTGTTTCCCAGCATTCAACTTTAAACTACGCACTTCGAATTTCAAAAGCAGAAAAGGGTTGTATTTATCGGACAATCTTTAACATGACATTATAATACTTTACAGCTATGTTTTTAATTCCAGGAAGGAGAGAAAAATAACTGTGTTGGTATAATTATTTTTAAAATATGCACTGTATTGCGATGAATACCACAAAGTTATGGTGGTCAGATACAAAGTCAAGGTATTTACCCAGACAATAATTATTCTCATTTGACAAAAACACAGTCACTTGTAAGACTACTGAAAGTATAATAATGTTTCACGAATCTCGTGGTATTTCAATGGAATAGTAAACAGAGTAAACGGTCAACATATTTACTGACATTTAGTTTCAGCCCCTGCTGCACAAAAACGTTTCTGCAATGTTAAGATAATGTTCATCAATCCATCGCAGGAACATTGCAATAACGTTCAAATAATGGTTCCCTGAACGTTCAAAATGTCACAACTTGATATGTTATTATAACGTTCAAAATGAACGTTAAATGAATGTTCCTGCAACCATTCTGAAGCATTCAATGAATGCTCCTGCAACCATTCCGAAGCGTTCAATGAATGTTCCTGCAACCTTTAAATGAATGTTCCTGCAATCATTTTGAAGCATTCGATGAATGCTCCTGCAATAATTTTGAAACATTCAATTAATGATTGCAAAACTACATTAAAGCACTCCATGCATATTCCATATTTGGTCTGATGACTAATTGGCATATTCATTGAAAAAAAAATGCTCTTTCAATTGTTGCTATTAAAAAATTTCAAATATATACTATGTAACATTAATTCCTAATAAATTATTGGTTGATTCTGGAATTTTACAAGTCGCACATATAGCCTTTATATTGGAAAATAAACATGAGATATATTTGGAACAAAATATTTATTTTCAAATTACATACATGTCATATGCATGTATTATTTAAGGTCAAATCATCATCAAAAGTACAAAAAGGATAACTATCAACTATAAAATTTCTCATGAACCTAAATGCATGGGGCAAGTGATATTGAATAGGTTGCCTCCTACGATTAAGTTTGAAAAAAAGACATGAATGTTCAAGAAAAAGACATCAATGTTCATCAAATGCTTGTGAACTCTCTAAGCATTAAAAGAAAGCAATCAAATTATAATTATTCAGGCAATTACTCATTCCTTGGAACATCCTTTCTCTCTGCCTTCCTAAATGATGAGGCTAACCTGAATGAAAAAACAAGTCATTTCTTGATCTCCTTCTCAATTTTGTCTATGGGTGCATCTTTTAAGATTGGATTCTTCCTCACTGCACCTGAAAACAATGAAATAAGCATTCATGAACAATACTGTTTCTGTATTCAAACTTGATATATTATCATTGTAAAAAGAAAGTCTGTCACTTTGAACATTTCATAAAAGAAATGGTTGGAGAGTTTACTTTGTGGAAGTTATTCATTATAAAAGATAAAACTTTTTTCTTTTCCGCAAATATATTTAAAGACAAACCAACCGGTTTCGGCCTTCTCAGGCCATTCTCAAGATTACAGAGAAACCGGTTGGTTTGTCTTTAAATATATTTGTGGAAAAGAACAGTTTTATCTTTTATATTGAACATTTCAATTGAAATATTTTACAACCTGGGTTTTGATATGTTCATGTAATGTATGTGACATGTGGAATTAAAATGTGGTTGAAGTTACATGATATTTTATTTTATGAGGTAGTATTTGTAATTGAGAAGTAGATAAAAATTTAGTAACTTTCACAGCTTATCACTTTGTTTGTATAGCAATAACACCTGTAAAGGAATTTTTTCTGTTCTTTATATCCGTATCATACACACCTCCTACTACCTCTTGGAAGTAGGTGTTTCCCCTGAGAGCACACTAAAAATTGTAGACGTCTAAATTTGGTCAATTTAACGTCTACAGATAACTTCACTGATTGAAGTTTGCTGTAGACCAAGAATTGACCTAATGTAGACACGATAATAAATTCCTAATGACGGATGCTGTCGACCACATTTGAAACCAAATATTACCAACCAAAACAAATGTAACATAATATGTTTTCAATAGTTCACCATGAGACCCGTTAAAATATTTATAAAAAACGGAATTACTGGTATATCGGCAGACATTATTTCGTCATTATCAGTCCATTACTGCGCTTAAACAATATCATCCGGTAGAAATTCCGCTTATGTGGCCAAGTTGGCTGCGCTTGCTTCGGCAGTTTTCTTTTGTTAAATCGTGCCCGCGCATGGAAACGCAAGCATGCACACGTAAACATGTGCAGAATCTTATTGGAGTGTAGTTGAAATTTATTATCTCAGTGTTATTTTACGCACTCTAGTTACATAATATACAGTTGTCTTATGCGTTATTGTATTCTAAAGAATAATTTGGTTCCGGTTCATCCGCTAGGTACTTGTGTACTGAGGCTGTTTCGTAGTGGTAAGTGTACTTTGAAATTAAAGGCAATGGAATAATGTCTGCTTAGAAATCCGTTTTTCTTTCTGTAGCATCTGCGTTTTATTGTCTTTACAGATTTTTTCAACCGTATATACGGTATAGAATACTTGTTCTCCGAAGTTACCAGTAACGTAACGAAGTTGTTAAAAAATACGTCGTTGAACGGAGGATCCTTGAAGTTTCAACGTGTGTTACTTTACTGCTAGCAGATATGGTACTATTGTGGGGTATTTGGACCTTTTTCATGTAATTTATGCCAAGTGAGGTTCCGTTTTGTTTGGTTTGCATTATATTGCCGAGTGAATAACCGTGTTTGGCAACAAAATAGTGTGATATCGGTGAACTCTTTTTCTCGAACTTCTTTTCGTTTAAAATTTTGGTAATGCATAGACAGTGTCTTCGAAAACGCTGATGAAGTGCTATTGATTGTGTGTTGAGGTGCTGTTGTGTAAATTTTGTATAATTCATTTGCACTGGTCTTCTGATAAATAAAGGTATTTATTATTATATTTTTGTTATATGTTGATAGTTTCTAGCGTAATTCCTGTAGAAGCTGTTGGATTTGGTGTTTTTCAGGCATATTTGACGAAGTCATTTTTTTGTAATAGTCAAATAAATTGTTGGTAGATGTGAGCTTTGTACTGTACCACTGTAAGTTTCGAGTACGCAGCGTAATTATTAGTTTACCCGAAGATGACGTGTCGTAGAAACGTACATAACGTAGCTAGTGTATTAAATATTAGTAGGTATTTTAATATTGTGTGTGGAAAACCCAAGTTTACTGCCTTGTTACATTTTTGTGTTGATTATCGCACTACCGTGAAAACTATTTCTTTTAAATCTAGTATGCTGAAAACCTACATTAATGGTTACCAGTAGACCACGAATGGCGGACATTTGCACCTTATTTCGACCACATGTGGACGTAATGTGAACCAAAATAAGACGTTTACATACGGTATGAAGCAAAATTTATGGTTTGCTGTGTACCAGATGTAGACGTTAAAATTAGGTCTACATTAGGTTTGCTGCAAACTTTGCGAGGTCACCAGTAGACCACGAATGGCGGACATTTGCACCTTTTTTCGACCACATGTAGACGTAATGTAAACCAAAATAAGACGTCTACATCTAGGAATTCAGCAAACCTTATGGTTAGCTGAATACCAGATGTAGACGTTGAAATTAGGTTTACATTAGGTCTACTGCAAACTTTGTGCTCTCAGGATCGGATGCCTCTCTTAAGTCCTCTTCCTGCCCAATTTAAAGTTCTTGCAAAATCAGGGTCTAAGGTTTTTTTTAGTATGAATTTAATGCTTCCTTGTATTGTGGAGTGGCTATATTGACTCAGGTGCACCATCTGAATTAAAGAAAAGCAATTCAGTCATTCGACAGAATGTCAGAAGAAACTATTATATTTTAAGTGTAATAATTCTACCCATTGACAAGCTTTTCAATATTAATGAAAAATTATTCCCTTGAGAAATCTTTACTTAAGTCACCTTACATGGCCATGCTAGTAATTCAAGTTAAGTGCCCTTTTTGTACACATTAAAACCAGTTTAAAAATAAAATTCTACCAGCATCCCAAATGGGAGGAACTAGCATACTTGGTGAAAGAATATGATAGGATTGAAAGAATGGCATGGGCATTTAAAGAAATATAATATCTTAGGGTTAATCATACGAGCTCGTAACATGGGTTGTAGTTCATACCATCATCTGTCTGAGCGTTGGAGAATTGAGTTTTCTTTCGCAGTTTTCGAAGTCCTCATGAGACTTGAGGGGAAAAAATTGCAATATATCATCAAGGTCTGGATTATGGGTTATATCCTCTTGGTTTCCTCCACAGATTTTGTTTATTTTTTTAGAAAGTAATTTAACGTCGTCTTGCAGTTCTACAATCATCCTAACAAGATATTCCAAGGTTCCTATAAAAATGAGAGACATTTTACTAGAGGATGAATTATAACATGTATACAATTTGCAACAGAGTATCATGCAAGCCAAATGACACAGCAGTTGGTGCTTTCTTCTTCACATATACTTACTGCTTAGCTCAGCGGACGACTTAACAAGGAACATTCCATCACCTTTATAAATAAATATTGAGTGTCATCAGTCAAGATAAATTAGGTATTCCAAATATGACGATTATATTTATGATTTGTATTCTAAATTTTTACTACTACTCTATACATGCCATGGCTTCTCCTTGGCAGTCTCGATGATTCTCCTTTTTGACTGTTCGGTGACTGGTCTTGTCCATTCCTGCAGGCTTTCTCAGGACCCCCATTGTTATGAAAAGATTTCTCTCTGTGAGAAGTGTTTTGGATGCTCCCTCCACATTCTTCCCTGAATGCTGCTGCAATATACCATAAAAAATTTACAAGCAACACAATGTAGCATGGTTAATATAACTGAGTCTGCATACTTTGGTGTTGAGAAACTTACATTCTGATCTTGGCATTGGCCCTAGCCCTTCAAAGGTGCTTTCGTCAGAAACACTGTCTTCTGGGTCCTCACTGGAGGTATTGTGCCTCTGTCTCTCGGAGGAAGGTCTCTTTGTAACAGGGCATCTCTCCATTTTGTCAATGGGAATTACCTATTGATTAGAATGCACCAAATGCAGCAGCAACACTTCTGATTGTAAAGACCAACGAGTTTCAATGAGCGGGATACATTACTCTATCTTCTCTCTCTCTCTAACAATCATCAAACAATGACCTAATGATGAGAAGATGAAGATTAAAATACGGTCCAGACAGAATTACAACAGTTATCATTGAAGTTTGAGCGATATAAGGGAGCAGTGTTGTTAATACAGTTAATAACGATACAGGTTTGCAAAATATTTCTTTTACACACAAAACATTTCATTATATGTTCCGATGTTTAACTACATTAAACAAAATACATTCGTCCCCAAATAATTTGCAAGAGAAACACTGAGGTGTGAATATAAATTAATTGTAATTATAAATTACTGTATTCATACCTTGTGACTGCCGCTCAAACGATGGTTATTGTCGTATTTTCTTTGGTAACATTCTGTGATGCAACTGTCCTTTGGCTGGTCTCAAGCAGTCACATGGTCACATGGCGCAAATTTTCACGATTCAAATACATAGTTCTTACGATCATATTGATTTAGGCATGTATTAATTATGAAAGTACAATGAATAAAAAATTACAATTAGATTAACTAACGTATATTTTATGTCATGAGAAATATTTGATACTGATAAAAAATAATTAAGCTGTCAATTGATATGTGTAGACTAATACATTGCAAAACCATTGCAGAACCATTCAGAATGTTTTTGCAACATATTGTTGACGATATATTGCAAATGCGTTTCAAAAGCATTGCAATTCAGGACATTTGGTTGCAAAAGCATTACTTTTGCAATCAATTTGCAATTAATGAAAATATTTAATTAAATAAATATAAGTTAATTTCTATGATAATAAAAGCTTTTAATATGACACTAATCAATTTATTCATAATTTGATATATTAAGAAAAATGCATTGCAAAAACATTGCAGAACCATTCTGAACGTTCCTGCAACCAGTGTGAACCATTCTGTGCAGCAGGGGAGATGTATAAACAAGGTATGAAAATCAGCCAGGGTAGTTCTTCCTCCCCCTGCAGACTCTCCTCAGGGAAGGCGCGAGGGGGCCGTAAGGCAAGGACCTAACAGCTGTCCGTGAATGCGGCCTGTGAGCAACCGACTCGGCGTTAGGGGTGTGACGCGTGGCTGTAGCTTGCGCAAAAATATTTTATTCTTGGAAAACCGTGGGGCGGACGTAAAATTGGAGCGAATTTCGACCTAAATTGTCTGTAAAATTGTGCGTTACCCCTAAAAATGATGTTATTTCCTCTAATTGGGAAAATTGAATGTTATTGCATTTATTCCCTTTGAGAGACCTCTAAATGTTAAACAATTGGGCTGAAATTTTTAGCATATCCTTTCTGCACCCCATATTTTAAGATGTATAAATCGAAAATCCGAGAAAAAATAAAAAAAATAAGCAACACCCTAATGATCAGGTTCAGATCAGACCTGATCTGAAATTTCCATTAGGGTTGTGGATAGATGCATGGGGGAAGAGGGAAAAGTTGGAGGCTGTTAAATCATACTTCTTTCCCACCCCTGAAATAATATGCTCCCTCAAAGAGACCTCACTGGCCAAGAGAACAGAGGTCTTATGACCTAAGGAGCCATCACTTTGCCAGCACCTTGCTCTGACCTGGCATGAGAAAGGGTCAGGCGGACTGAAAATTTTTTCTTTTTTTGCACCACGTCTCTTTGAGCGTGCAATGGGAATGGGTATTTTCAGAAAAACAAATGACCCCTAGAGGAGATGAAAGTGTAGGACAAAAAGAAGGCTATTTGCAAGCCAATGCTGGTTTTTGGCTATTTTGTGGGAGAGAGGTCACCTTGGCTGCCTAAACAAGCCATAGCAGGCACGGGGTGTTTTCATTTTCTATTCTCGAATCATAAAGTGTCCCATTCATTCATTCGAGAAACCAGGACTTATCACCTCCCTGTGAGCAAACCTTCTTTTTTAATGACTTTAGAAACGACTCCAAAAGCTTCTTTCATTACTTCGCTGATGATAATACGCTACCCCAAAGACTCATTAGGGCTTCAGCCTCTTCTAGGTATTGTGGCAAATATAGAGTTTCTGTTTCATCTCATAGGAACTAAAGATAAGAGAGATGTGAACTTTGGCGAGGATAGTGACTTTCAAGCTGAAACAGAATCATATGTGGTTCAAAAGATTGCCCTTAGTATAGCAAAGCAGGATGGCTGCTTTTGGTTGTCTTAGAAGGGATAGTAAATTGAGGCTTGATAATTGCTCTTCTCATAGCATAGAAAACTCTTCCTCATGCAAGGTTTGTGATGAAGGTGGTAAAAGGAACCTAGCCTTCCAAATTCTTCCAGAAAATCCATTATCTTGAGACTTTCTTCCAAAATGATTGTTGTGGCATGGGAATAGCATTTGATAGAGTGCAAGTGAACTCACTCAATGCATCATGGAGCAATACAAGCTTGTAGTTTGTAATTCTCCATGGAAGGATTGCCTTGTTGACCTCCAAAGGAGGAAGATGAAATTCACAAAGGGATGGTTTTTGCCAGGGAATTTTTGAGACAGACTGAAATTAGGCATGGTTACTCACAAACTTTTTCTTTAATTAAATTAATTTTCATTATAAATTAATAATAAATAAATTTGCACACATAAATAAATACTAATAGAAAAAATAGTTGATGATTAAAAATGTGGCTCATTACAAAGGGTAACCTAGGCACAGAAAAAAATAATTACCAGACAATCAATAAAATGAAAATGACACTGATGTGAGAAATAATGAGCACTGAACATCATGCTCTCATTATCATAGGGTCATCATTCAGTGAAATGTATCAACATTACAAGCAATTAGTTTCATCAAGATTTCTTGCATTTTGGCACCTGGTGGAGTGGAATTGGACTTTTTGTGAGAGGTGGATACAACAAAAATATCAATAATACTAACACTATTGATGAGGTGACATCACCATACTGTAAATGTAGACACAAAATGGATATTCAACACAATATTTGTAAACAAAGTGGGTCCACATACAGGAATATATTAGCGAAGGATTACTGTCTGATCTTTGCATCATATAAATTTCAAACTTCTTGAATCAGTCTTAATTGGAAACGAGGAAATTCTAGTGGAAGTAATCTTAAATTCAAAAGTGATATCTTCATGAACCTTAGTTGTTATCAAACTACATATTATCCTGAAGCATGACAAAACTGCCATGACCTGGTCAAACTGCATGAACATTTCTTTAGCCAAATTGAAAATTGATGGTATTTAACACTAGGCCAGAAAATGGCCAATAATTAATAAATTAGCCTATGGAATGCATTATACCTCATATTTTGCCATTAATTTGGCCTCCTTTGTCTTTACCAACATTCCATGGCTTGAACAAAATTCATTCTGCGAGAACTGTCATGGATCAGTATCATGGTGCAGCAATACCAGCATCACTTCGTTGGAATCACTTTCTCTGATTATGCAAGCAGAGGAACATAATTTCCACATGTAGGAAAGCCAAGGGGTGTTGGAACGAAATCTCCTGGTTCTCCTACCTGAATGATGATGCCCATGCCAGTTGCTAAGTGAAAAGCAAAATGACAGTGGAAGAGCCAGAAGCCTAAAATGAAAAACAGAAAGAGAGTGGAGAGACAACTTCAGTGAAAGAACAAAAATAGGAAGGAATAGTCACAGAATATCTATCTATCTATATACACTTTCTTCAAAAATCACTCAGGTGAATAATAGTTCAATATAAGTTTATCACAGGCATGATGACACAAAAAATAGAAAATAGTTAAAAGGACTCACTGGTATATTATTAATTTTCGGCGGCGCAACCGCCTTCTTCAGAGGATAGAGGAGAGGAGACTGAACTGGGATGGGGTGGAGAGGATGGCACTGAGGGGAAAGGATAGGGGAGGGGGTTGGAGTGTGGAAGGACAGGGCAGGGGGTTGGAAAAGGATGAAGAGGGGAAGGGGCGATTAATGACTAACATTGAGGCCTATATTTTTTAAGGACACTTAACACAAAACATAGATACACGAAAAAAGGAGACACTCACAAAGTAAACTAGGAGACGTTTCGACGCTCATGGCGCCATTCTCGATCCGGAGAGAGTGATGTTCTCCGCGGAGAGTGACGGGGTGGAAGGGGAAAAGTGTGGGGGAAGAGGGGCTGGTGGTGGGGAGGAAAAGGTGACCAATGGGGACTCTCAATGTTGAAGATTGAGACCTGGATACTCCCATACCTTAGAAACGAAAATGTGGGCGGATTCTCTGGTTCTCACCTCTATACTGCCGTTAGATTCAGGGAGGACTTCAGTAATATCAAGGGAAAAGCAATGGTCGAAAGGGTGACCGTGGGAAGCGGTGTGCTTCGGAATGGGATCGAGGAAGGGGGGAGACTTGGTGGAATGACGATGGCCATTCATACGGATCGACAATTGGGTGGTGGTCTCACCAATATAAAATGATGGACAAAAGTTACAGGAGAGGCGATAGATGGTGTTGATGGAGGTGCAGGTCGCCGTAGTGGAAGACCGATTGATGGGACGTGTGGGGCGGAGAAGCGGGCAGAAGGCCGTGGGAATGAGTCTGTATAGGGATAGGAAATGATGAAAATATGGCGGATTTTGTGGAAGATCGATGATTATTCATACGGATTGCCAAGGGTGTAGTCCATTCGCCAACGTAAAATGCGGGACAAGAATTACAGGTTAGAAGGTAGGTACACAATATTTTTGGACTGGCAAGTAGCTTGGGAAGAGGGGATAGAAGTGATGAGGGGGTGTGGAAGTGTAGGTGCGGACTGCATTAAAGGACATGTTTTACATCTGGGACGATTGCATGGGGAAGGCCGTGGGGAAGGAGAATCAGAAGTGCGATAGAGAGGGTTCGTGGACTTGAGAATATTTTTTAAGTTCGGTGGCCATCTGTAGGAAATGGAGGGGCAACGAGGCAGGAGAGAAGAAGTGACGTCGCTGTTTTTCAGAATGGGAAAGAGGTCCTTAAGAATGGTTTTGAGTTTGTGGGAACCGGGAAAGAAAGTGGTGCATATATTCAGTAAACGAAAACACGCTCTGAGGCGAATACAAATATACCAAGGATAGATAAAGGAAAAGGGATAGGTAACACATAAAAGGACGAACACAAGGAAGGTGGTGAAGATGGAATCAAGCCAGATCACAACAGAAAAAAGTTTGACTCAGCCGGAATCGAACCATGGACCTCCAAATATCCGGTTCGGTGTGCTCACCATTACACCACCGAGGCCGTCTTGGCCTGACCACAGGCCACCGGCCTGTAGAATTTCAACGGGTACCTCCACTAGTTTCTCGATAAAAACTGTAGCCATGTAACTCATTAAAAGTGACTTTTACAATGTTCACTCTTATGCAGTCAAAAATGAAATGCTTGCCATCATTTCTCTTCACTTTTAACGAATGAAAATGCAAGAGAGAAAAATCAACTTTTTGTATCAAAATCAAAGTCATACAAGGGCTATGTTCATAGCTCTTACAAAGGCAGTCTATGGCAATCAGATGTGCAGAACGCTTGGTCATAGAGGGGGTTAGCCTAGCGAAATGGCTGTAGGAAAGACTTTGAAGGGAGGGTGATGGAGGTAGAAGCAGAGGAGGGGAACCTAGCATACGAAGGGCGGTGGGTGTAGGGGGCAAGCCATCACTACCCTTCCACCTGCAGTGGCTAGTTTGGCTCTTCCCAACCCAAAATCATTGTATGCGCATCTGCCACAAGCTTTTGTGAGAGCATAAGAGAGCATCTCTAAGCATGCATGGGGATAAAGAAAATCTAAAAAAATGTTTAAAATATAATGGAGTACAATACTATCTGGGAGGTTTTTTGAATACACAGAAGAAAAAAATATAGAGGAAAGTTACATATATAATGCATAATTATATACATTTCCTGTTTGGACAAAATTATTAACAAAGAACTCCCACCTTTTTTTAAAGTTATAAATTGTATTTCATGCAGTGCCAGGAATTGATTGTTCATGTTAAAAAATTCAGATACTCAGGGTTTCATGCTTTGGCACTTCATGAAAAGCAGGCACCAACTGAATAGGAGAATGATGAAAGTTTCCAAATTGTATTCAGAAATGTATTTCTCTTTCAAATTTGAGCTTAGGATTGATTGGGTTCAGGCTGTTGTGGTTGCAAAAGCAATGGCTTCCCATTCTGGCAGCCCCAGTTCAAATCACACCAAGGCCAGAGATATTTAATTGCTACTCCTGTCCCTTCATGAGAATTGTGTGAAAATCACTTCTAGTTCAGTGTTCCATTGGCCGTGCCACAGTCTCCAGCAATGGCATTTTTCATTTGTTCATAGCACCATTGTCGCCAATAGGTGGTGCTTCCACGTCGAAGGACTCATGAAGGGTGCGGAGTGAATCCTTTTATGGGCGGTCCACTGCAAGAAGCCTGTTTGGACACTTTTGATCCGCAACCACCTTGAGCTAGTATTTTTGCATACCGAAAAAAAAACTGTTATGTATTACCATAAATTAGGGCCTGCTACTTTAATTTATTTCAATCTTCTAAGTGACCCTATGACATCCCTCAGATCCGTGGATCACTTGGTGCCTTATGTTACAAGCAGGGTAACACCAATACTGGGTTTCTCTCCACCCATCCTCTGCTCCCTAAAATATATCAATCACTAACTATTTACTCATCAATCGTAAATGGTTGCAATGACCTCAGCAGTCAGTTACCTCCCATTAATGAATAAAATTAATAAATATTCATTCCCGCAGATATATACAGCTAGCACTCATGTCCCAATACTAGTTTTTGGTTAAAATGCAGGTCAAGTCAAATGGCTTCTTTTTGGTAGGGAAATCATGTAAATGTTTTTACAAAGTGGAGTCAGTTACTTTTCATAATTACCTGGATTTTCAGCTCTGAACCTGACTACTGCAAATCCCAAAGCAGGCACAACTACTGTATCCCTTAATGGTGGGGAGGAAGAATCTGGTATCTCTTGCAGACTGCCAGAGAAGAAACTATTTTGAAGATCTGAAATTGATGTATCATTAATGAGACCTTGGCGGAGCACTTGGAAGTCATATCCATGGAGGTGGAAAGGATGTGCTAAGGCCACTGGAGTGCCTGAAAAAAGCAGCAAGATGAATGTGTCAATTTTTCGAATTCATCAGTAAAATCAATTATTGCATAATTTACCACAAATTACACTCTATTGATACCTCATGCATTGCACACAACACATGGCACTAGAATACCTGCATAACACCTGCCATAGATTTATTTTATGCTGTAAAGATTGCACAAGGGTGAAAATGTTGTTTAATGGGTGACAAATTTAAGAAAAATGCATTTCTCTGGAGAAGGACAAGTATTTAACTCTGTATCACAACTCCTATTTAAGAAGTAAGTATCTTATCTAAAGGCAGCGTGATCCCCTTGTGGGTGACTTCACCCTGCAGGCTGATGCTGTTATGACTCATTGGTGGGTCATGCCAACCAGTGGCAAAAGCAATGGAGTCCCACACCAGGCTGCACATGTCAATCTTGAAAATGAATTTCTGGCAGTGGTTGAGTCTCATGCCTTGCTGACTGATGTGAGAACATAATGACTCCGAGGATAGAGGTGGGTAACAACCACCTTGATTCAACTCCACATATTGCAGAAACTGGGTGATGAAGCATTCCCAAACTTAGAATTTCACTTGAGATGATAGAGGTATACATACTGCCAATGTATTCAAATTACTGAGTCATATTTTATCCATAATAGCAACTCATCTATGCACAAAAGTTTTACTAAGCAGCAACATTTAATAAATGGATTTTGATAGGAAAATTCACAATTCAAATCTAGTGCATACAAGTCGGTATGCACTTGACAATGACAATAAGAGTTGAAACCAGGGATGTGACCCGAAAAGGCACTTTACGTTTCGTGCCGTACCTGGGATGCACCGAACTCGGAGTCCGAGCCTCGGCGTTGAAGGAGACCCAACCCTTCACCGCGGGTGGTTTATAGCACCAACTGACCAGTCACACTATAGTTTATAACTTCTTAAAGTTAGACATAAATCACAAAGCTATATTCGTCTTTGTGTTGCACTAGTCACGCTGATGAAAATGGTTTTTTCATCGCAGTCATACGATAGATATTAACCAATTTACATACTTTAGTAATTTAATGTACATTAAACTGGCTTGGTTTACTAATGCACGTAAAATGGTTAATATATATCGTATAACTGTGTAAAAAAAACCATTTTCAACAACGTGAATAGTACAACACAAACATGAACATAATTGTGCGATTTTTGTTTAACTTTAAGAAGTTGTAAACTATAGTGTGACAGCGCAGTTGGTGCTATAAACCACCCGCGGTGAAGGGTTCGGTCTCACTCAAAGCCGAGGCTTGGACTCTTGAGTTCGGGTGCCTACCAGGTACGGCACGAAACGAAACGTGCCTTTTCGGGTCACATCCCTGGTTGAAACGCACTGTAAATTTTATATTTAATATAAAACTGTGGACAAATTCAACAACTTGTTTCTTTCTTCAGAGTCAAATATATTCCATATCATCTTGCCAGGAACTGTTTAAGCTGTTGATAAGGATGCAGAGTTGCTTGTATAAAGACTTTTGTGAATTCTTCCTCATACTTGCATTGATTTACAGGGTGGATTTTTTTGATGTCTTATTTTGATTGTTTTTGGATCTTATTTTTCAGTAAAAAGTTAGAAATTTTGATGTAACAGTATTTCACTAGAATATAAGAATGCATTAGCCCCCAAAAATTATGATCGTAAAACTAAAATATGTAGTACATTTTCAGATCCTTAAGTCACCCACCACCTCTGAAATATAATCTCATTTTTGGACATTATGTGCATGTAGATCTATTTACCCCAATACCATAGGATAGGAAGTTTCAAAACGTAAAACTGACAAGCTTTCCTCAAACTGGGGTTCCCTCAAAAATCTACCAAGCATCATAAATTACTTAATCTCTTTGACATATGACAGCCAGCAGTTAACATTTAGCCTAGCCTTTCTGTCTCTAGTGAATCTAATTGATTTTGCTATGCTATGTGTACTTTTCATCTAATTATTTCATGCCAATGCCTCCTAATTACCCAAATTGAATCTGTAAAGGTAACTCACACTTGGATTCAACTTTTACCGAACAACAAAATTCAATGGATAGATTTTGATTGGAAAAACGACCCCAGAATGGATTATCTAATTTGGATAACAATGATGATGGATAACCATCATCGTTGTCATCCAAGTACATAGAAGTAATTAACCTGGTTCTTACCCTCTGGATGAATAAGCACCTCCACCAATGCATTCAAAGGCACACGAATCATGTGTATACACTCCCGATATGGCATGCTGCCGCTTTCACGAGTGAGGGGGTGAGGACCAAAGTTGTTTGGGACACAGAAATCTCTTTCTGGAATGTCATCCAGCTGCGAAAGGGGTGGGGACGAGGGCAGGACCAATGACATGTTGTTGATCGTAGCACTCAGAGGGACTCCTGGCCCTTGAAATTGAAAAAGCACATTTCATTAAGTAGAAATCATTATCAAAATCATCACAGGTGCAAGAAACAAAAATTACAAGACAATGGAATCCTCAAATTCTAAGTGAGTTGTGAAAATTCACCACTAAATTTAACAACAAATGCAAATATTAACTCAATCGTCACCAAGCTCATGTTGATAAAAGATGGTCTCTTCCATTTGTACTGCTACAGCTATTACTGAATTTTATTATCAACTTTAGCATTGGATGCAGAACATAATTAGCTGTGCATGCCAAAATGCTGATCAACAAAAAGCACCATTGATCAAAATAAGGGACAAATGCAGAGACACCTCACCTTGTATTCATATTATTTTTTACAAAGAGAAGTTTTATCCTAGCAATATATGTATATTGAAAAATAGTAATTATTATATGATATATCATGACTGATGCAGAATTGAATGTGCAAAGTATCGACCTTATCACAACCACATTCTGTGTTGGAGTCTACATGCCCTACTCCATATCCAGAGGATAACTCTTTTTCTAATTCAATTCTCCTTGCTTCACTGCAACTAAATGAAGGTTCCTTCACAAATCTACCTAGAATCATAAATTACTCAATCTCTTTAACATATGCCAGCCAGCAATTAAGGTTTAGTCTAGCCTTTCCATCTCTAGTGAATCTAATTGATTCTGCTATGCTATGGGTAATTTTCATCTAATTATTTCATGTAGTTCCTATAACACTTCATCATCATCAACATGGGCAAAAAATCCTAGGATTGCTTTGATGCAGCCCTTCACTCAATTCTTCTATCGGCCAACCTCTTCATATTAACGTAATTCCTCTCTTTCACATCCCTCATGACCTGTTCTATATAACTCATTCAAGGCCTGCCTTTTCCATTCTTCCTGTTGACTTTTCCCCTCGACGATTGTCTTCATCAGGCCATCGTGTCTTAAGATATGGCTGATTAAGTTGTCCTGTCTTCTTTTTAGAGTATAACAGTTATATATGCCATGATGTTAAATATGCTAAATCCCTCCACTGACTTAAAAACCAATGCTGGGTCACCAATGAATCAAATTAACTTTTTGACACATAAATCAACTTTTGATTCTACTTAAAGCTTACCCCAGGCCTCTCCCATAATATTTCTCCATATAGTTTTAACATTTTGAAATGATAGGAAAATAATCTCGTTTCACTCCTCCACTTATTACTGCCTAAAGTGATATTGTAATATACATCTAAGTCTAAATTAGATGCAGGTGAGAAAATTAACTCTCTTAGTGCGGCAGGCCAATGTATCAGCTTCTACGCCTTGTATTGTTCAACTTTAGGACACTGAAATAATAACATTTATTTTTCAGTCAATGTAAAAAAATTGTATCATTACTAATTAGTTCAGCTTAAATAATGTAAAAAAATACATATGGATATATAAAACAATAGCTTCACCATGTTTTTTTTCCTAAGGAGCAACATTTTATTAAATTACCCTCCACATTTCTCGCTAGTACCCCAGGAAGAAGGTAGGCAATAAGCAGGTTAATGGTTGGGTTATAAATGGTTGGATACAATACATTTCATTTCCAAGTGGATTTGTATACCCATAATACCTCCAGTGTCCATCTGAATGTATATATCTCCTAAGCTTCTTCACCATTGACTCTGTGTCGTCATATGTGACACACTGCCCAGCCTGATTGCTATTGGTGTAGCATGACAGTTCTTAGCATGTGTGATGTATTTTTACTGATTTTTCCCAAGAATCCTGTCAAATTGTTTACAAAAATCCAAAAACCAATAGTATCCTGATTATATTCTGTTTCTCACAAATAATATTCTTTTCATACTTGCTGCATCACTTATTCCATTTCCTAAACCACAAAGTGATATACTCCGAAAGTAAACCTTGACTCATTTCTTTGGATGGTTCAGAAACCTCTACATTTGTTAAACATGTGATGCTCTGCACTTTTCAAATTTTCTGTAATTTTATTTTAGTTAAAAATAACCCAGAATACTCAAAATAAATATTGCCACCTACATTCAACTATGTACATATATCCCTCTTCAGTTCCACATACTTTCTTTCCAAACTACCCACATTATTCGTATTTTTTGTGTATAGATTGTTAAATTGATTAATTATTATTCTGTCAGTACTGTTATATTGTTCATTACTGTTCTGTACTGTTATATTTCATAAATTTGAACACAATTTTTGAATATACAAAGTGTTTATTAGCCACTAGGTTTAATACTTGTATAGGTTAGCACCAGCCGCTGCTTGCAATTGTTTATGACGGTAACCCCAACACAGGTAATCCTCTGGGGTACCTATATTTCCCTCTAAATTGAAGTTTTTTTGTATTATTTGTATTTGTATGTTTAATTTTTTCTTAGAGGTGGAATAAAAATTATTATTATTATTCTTCCCAAACTACCCATTCTTCTCCTCCTTCTACCCAGCAATCACCCAACATTCTTCCCTGTATCAAGTTCAAATTAAATAATATACTCACGGAAAAACCTGTAATTCATATTTGATCTAAAGAGCTCTTCAGTCTGGAAGATTCGGAACCCAAATGGGATGATGAATCGATAAGGCTGCTGCTGAGGGAATAAAGTGAAGGATGGAAGTCTTGGACCAACCTCAGCTTCCTTGAATTTAAGTATGCTAGTGCATATTTCAGTGCTGTTGATATTGCAAATTCCTCTCAATGAATTGAGTGTCTGTAATGAAAAAATATGGGTACCAGTTATTTCTGATGATCAATAATTCTGATAATGTACCTTATTTCTGATTACTGTAAAACATCAGCTAGATTATATCAATGTAGTCCATTACAGTGGGAAGTTCTTCACCATCTAATTTATGGCAAAAAATAAAAAAGAGCAAGTTGATATAAAAGGCAAAAGAGAGATAAATGGGTTATGAAAGAATGTGAATTGAATGCTCGAATAATAGAAAATTGTCCATCTTGGTATAGAAGATGTTTGGGTGAGCCAAGTTGAGGGAAATTATTATACCTACATATTTGCGAAGAGTTTAAATTAAATTTCACAATTTTAAATAAAGTAAGGTTATTTTTGTAAACAACCAGGTTCAATTCTCGGCTGCAATTATTTATGAATATTGGTTTAAGTAATATTTTACAAGTTTAGAGCTCTAGGAATTCTAAATCTCTAGAGATTAAGAATTCCTCCTTATGCTCAGTAAAATACCCAATTGATTGCTTATCTCATTCATATTTCTTTAACATGGAAGATAAACTGCATTTTTCCTTAATTTTTTAAAGCAATTTGCACTGGGCTCATATTTTTTATGAACATGTATAATTTACATTGAAATTCAGTGGGTTTTGTGACTTCTTTTTCGAGCGTTGCTAAAGCAGATTTAATTGTTCACTCCAAGTCAAAAACTACCAATTCAGCTTTTCCATCTGAAACTCTTTGAACATGGTGTTTAAAATTATGATATAAACTTTGAGACATTGATCACCAATTATTATTAGTTTGGCTCCAGCTCTAGATATGTTTTCATTAAAAAAAAGCCTGTATAGCTTTGATTTTGCAGTTATTTAGGAACTATTAGGATGTGTTCGTAATTAAGTTGGATTATTTCACTCAGAAACACACATACAAATATAAAAATGTATTTTTGTTTCCTCTTATGAACTAATATAATACATAATAATCTTTGGTGATTGCTTCACATAGGTACCTTGAGGATGCATTACACAGACATGAATATAGTGTCTAGGGCATCAGGTGATCATTTGTGCTGTTCAAGGAAATCAGATTAGTGCAGTGGCTAGAATACTAGGTTCTCATCCTAAGGGCCTGGGTTTGAGTCCTGACAGTGACAGAGATTTTTTTCATTGGTATACCTTTTATCCACCTGAGTTCTGTGTGTACTGCACTTCATGTTCAGTGCTGTGTCCATCACACAAGACATTTAATTGCAGACTCATTGCCGTCTTTCATAAATGAAATAGTACAGGCTGATTCAGAGGCCACATGTTGTTCAGAGGCCACATTTTTAACATCTACATAGAAGAAGTCATAGTAGAGGGCTTCATAGGTTACTGTCAGCAGGGAAAAAAATTAATATACAGCAATTGGCTGATGGCACCATTGGATAACAGGTCACGACACTCAGGAGTCATAGAAGGGATAGAAAGAGATTTAACAAATAAATTAAGGAACATGGAAAAGATGTCGACCAGATATCACTTGAAGGCCAATAAAAATAAAACTAAAGTGATGGTACACAGTAGAAGAGAAGATGCAGAGATCAACCTTAAACTCAGTAGTCAATAGTTTGAAGAGGGGAAAGTGTAATGCATCCCGGGGAAACAGAATTACCAGTGATGGATGAAGCAAGAAGGAAAGAGTTAACAGAATATCCAAAGGCAAACTAGGAGCTAACAAGTGAATTTATTTTACTGAAAAAATGATATTGCCAATTAATGTGATGGCATTATTTTCATGAGCTTAAGTATGGCCTGCAATGCTTTGAGTTGAAGTATTGAGAGCACAAAATGGCTGGGCACTTAGGGATGGTGACTCATTCATTTAATAAAAGAAATGACATCTGTGATGAGGGGAAGGCTATTTGCATTCTGTGTTCGGTAATGACATCTTAAATAGGTGGCTATCGTAACCATCACTACTCCAGAAAAATTGATAATCTGGGATGACCTGGGATTGAAACATTCCAGCAAATTGATGGTCTACCTGTATTATCAGGACAACACAGGTTCTAATCCTTGAGCAGGTGTGGGAATGCTAACCCCATACACATCAGCGAATGCAGTCAAGGAGATACCTTTCAGTGCTCTAAATCACCTACCCTGCCGTTGTCACGCCTGAATCCATTTGGTGGCACTGAGGTGGAGGGCTCCTTGGCAGGGTTAAGAGACGAAGAGGAAGATGCCGAAACATAGTGCAGGACACCCAGTTGTGATGGAGGGTTGGAAATTGTTGAGCAGGTCCCTTCAGCAGTCACACTGATCCAGAAGGAGTCGCCATCACTAACATCCTCCGGTGGTATGAGGACCAAGTCATATCTTTCTCCTGAGAAGGTTTTAAAATGGATTGTAACATATGGCATTTTGTTTAAGTAGGGATTCCGAAATTTTGCAAATTGGTTTTTTTGCAAATTTTTTGTAAAGAGCATAAAAGAGGTAATTTTGATGTTTAAAGCCTTAATAAGTTAAAATTTGCCATTTTAACGCTAGCGAAATTCACCGAAATTTCACGAATAGCTTTTTATTCATAAAATTTAGCGGTATTTGGCTGTAAGTGCGATATTTTGCACGAAATTTCACATTTTTGAAACCTATCATACAATATTTTGCAAAAAAACATGAAATGCTCTAAGTTTTATTTTGATATGTATGTAGAGACACGTATCGAAAGGCGTCCTATTTGGTGAACATATGTTTGCAAACTCATGGTGTGAAATAAATACATAATTATTATTTACGTGACCAGGCCGCTATGCGTATTGTGTATTTATGCGTACATGCGTATTCGCGTGACCATGATATATATGCATATGTCTCCCTAGATCGCATTTATGGTGGTGGGGTCGGGGTGCATTGTTTTTGTCTCGCTGCCGAAATGACTTGCGTAGTATTTATCCTGAAAGATTCTTCAGAAAAGTTGCCATTAAAGTAATTGTGCTTGTGAAAGATGATTTCAGTAAGTCTGCGCATAGCATTAATGGGACAACTACGCTGGACATGAGTATCTTAAATTTCTTTGCTGTTGGGTGAAAAGACTTTGCCAAATGGACGTGATAATTTAATTCAAAGAGTGCTCCGCCTCAGCTGTGACTGAAGAGTTGCAATCACTCCTCGGGTAGAGAAAAATAGTTATTTAAGGATAAACTGTTGAATTCACTGACTGATGTTGAGTATATGTTGCTGACTTTATGATATGACTCCGGTGCGATGGCATTCTCGTCGCAGCAAACTTATTCAGTGCCCGTGGTGGAAGGTCAGTGGCTGGAGAGTCGACGGCATTGCGGGTCGGTAAAAGTACGAGATAGGGACACACTAACATTTCCATGATGTGGTGCACTATTTTTCTGGAAAGGAATTTTAGAAAAATTAACTAAGTCAAGGCAAGCCGGCATTGTCATTTTGAATAAACCGCCGTGGGAAGGTACCTACAAAAGACAAGTCTGGGCAGGCATAATCTTTAACCCTTTGCACTCGATTTTTTTCATCCTCTATACCAGTCCACTCAGAATTTATTTTTAAGTGCCCCTGGATTACACGTGTTGTGTGTTGAGTGACGCTCGACTCGCGAGTTGGTACTGAGCTACGCTGTGTCGAGTAGCAGTCGACACCAGAGTTCGGATATTTTCACCTTCTATACCAGTAGTCCACTCGGAATATAATTATTAAAGGCCCCTTAATTTTGCCCCTGAATGTCGAGTGACACTCGACACGTGAGTTGGTTGTGAGCTATGCTGTGTCGAGTATCACTCGACACCCGAGTGGAAAAGGTTAATTTGGCTCTTCCATGCTTTCCGAAAACCGGGAATTAACAGGTCTCATTAGGGTTCAGAGGCAGTCGAAGGCTTCAACTGTTTTAAATGTGAGAGTTAATATAGTTTATAATATATATTTATCTCATATAGTCACGACCTTGAGCAATTAGGAAATTTTTAGGCTTGCATTGCGTGTCTGCTGCATGTATTCCAAATGGGGGAGCCGATGGGCTGTGCGAGGGAAAATTGTAAATATTTAAATACTTATAAAAAACTCATTTATTAATTGCCACTACATTTTATTTTTGGAATAGTTAGCTGGGTATATTTAGATTACAGAAAAAAAGTTTTGGCCGATTCTGAGATGGAATATTTGAGAAAAGTTTATTAACAATTTTTTAAACATTAGTAATTAACAACAATAGGGTATAGAAGAAAATAATTTTTTATTGATATATTTGAATTCAATAAAGATTTAGATTTAATAAGAGCTGTTAATCATTGCTGTATGACAATTACAAGTGGAGATAATGGTGATAATATGATTTAAGGCTCGGATTTTTGCTATAAATGTGAAAAAATCAAAATATGCATAATTCGCTGAAAATTTTTTTTTCACAAAATGATTTGAGGGTGTTCAGTTTGAGTTGATTTTGTACCCATACACCAATTTGTATCAATAGGTTTATATATATTTGACGCAACTTTGAATACGCAGAGAAGCAGTACCAAGGAAATTGGCCGTAGGAAACTCACACAACACCATTCTTAGGCTATGTGGCCATTGAGTCACCTTTGTTATGGCGTGTATTTTGCGTATATCTCTGTGTATTTTGTTAACTATCAATGAAAATTAGATAGAGTAAGTAAGATATATCATTTTATGTCTCTAATACAATTCTTTGTTTGTTTAAATTGAGAAATAAGTAAATATTTTTTTCACCACCGGAGCATGAACTTTGTGATTTTTGCACACCCGGGACTATGACTTTTAGAACACTTTCCCTTGAGTTTATTTACCACTTTTCAGGGTCTTGAAGTATAAGTGATGAAATTATATCAGCAGAATTTCTAGTTAAATAAAACTATTTAGTTAATTATTTTAATGGCATAGGGAGATTAACCACCATGAATTAGTTCTTTTGCAGTCACTGCTCATGTCAAATAACTGAGTCTGACACGGCTTATGAAAGCAGGACTGCTAGTAACCATGACCAAAAAAATTTCGAGCACAAACTCTCAGTCAACATAAACTGGATAATATGAAACTAGTACATGTAATGCAATGATTGAATACCTGCAAGAAGGATGATTGAGTCCACTGTGACTGGTTCGATGCTATGAAGATCGGTTGCAAGAACTTTGAATTGATGCCTCTCAATAGTCAGCTTGGCAGGGCAGACAAGACAGCCGCCATTGACGACACGGAATTTATGCTTCACTCCAATAAATGCTTTGGCAGTCCAGAGTGGTGTGCCTGTTGACATTCCAGTTGTAGGGTCCTGCGCAAGGAGTATGATAGTACAGTGAACAGAAGGATGTTTGAGTAAGCTTCTTATTCCCAATCTATATTGGTTGGGCAGTTGAGGATTTTTTAACCAGGCTAAGTGGTGACTGTATCACCGAGAAGCTTCAACCAATAAAGTCCTTCAGCTAGATGGCATGGATATAGGTCACCAATGGACTAGTTGTCAATTTATAACTGTACTGTTAACTTTGGCTGAGGATAGTCAAATGTTGAGATCAGCACACTCACTTCATCTCAATAAATCACTTTAATTGCCAAAATGATTGCTACAATTTTAACATTTATGGTTAATAAAATTATTTTAGCTGATGACCAAATATTATCAATGCTTTATCAATGCTTACTATGACAGCTTTATTCTTGAGCCCCACAAAAGCTCATGATTTTTTTCAACATCTGAGCTGATCCTAGCTGAATTTCCACAAGGAAAAAAATCAGCTATTGTGCATTTCAGAGGGTGACTCCGCAAAGGTATTCGGGGCTAGTTCAAAATCCTTGAAGAGCTGATTCTGGTAAAAATTAGGGATCAAAGAACTACATAGAGACTCCAAGAGGTGAGTGAATTGAAAGGAGAGATCCTACCATGTAGCGTCCCAACCCATTGAACAGGAATGAGTCAGGTCGATGCTGCTCTCGTGGAAGGCGACGCCTGACTCCAGGGAAACGTGCATCGGTGAGATCATGCAGCCAATCAGTGATCATAATCACATGCTCCTGAAAGTCTGTGTCATATTCTGACCTATTGGTGTCCTCTTCTGGTGGGACTCTGACAACTAAATTCCCAACCAAGCCATCCATTTTCTGTAGACCTATCACAGGATAAATGCAGGGATAATATTATTTATTCATGTACATTATGCCTTAGAACTGTTATGCTTTTGATTAAAATGATGCTTTTAAAAATATTAGGTATCAGTATACCCATGGTTACTGAATTGACATATTATGATTTGATAATATTTCACTTTCAGAAAAATAAGAAAAATATTCTTTTTTAATATTCTTTTTTGATGAGCTATGGATGAAATTTTGCTACAAATACTTAATTAATATACAATGAAAAGCACCAAGATCAAAGTCGAAGACAATTTAACCAAAGATGGACTTAATACTTAGTTAAATTCTTTTCATATGGCTAACAGTTAACTTCAGACAAGTTATCAGTTATAAACATAGGTATTACATATCATGCGACATTTAAAAACCACTTTTATCACTGTGTTATTTATATAAGGCTGATGAAACATAAAAGAAGAAGTTTACTTGAAAAATTTTCATAACTTAAAAAGCTGACTTATAGAGATAAAAATTTACGGGAAACACTTAAAAAAATAACAGAGTCAATATTAAATAATTAAGTCCAATCAAAACCCCCAATTAATAGTTTTAAATATAAGATGAGCTGTCTTTTTCCAAAAGGGTTAAGGAGAATTCTACTAGCAACAAGTGAAAAACAAAGCAAAATACTATTTGTAGGGGAAAAATTGAAGAACATAGTGGGGAGGATACAAAATATATTTCTCACATCTCATGTGCCCACAAAAATGTGATATTAATCTGAATCATGATTGAGGTAAAGTTTATATTTTGAAAGGTGTTCCTACAATGGCATATGATGTTTATGTAAAAGCTCTATAAAACATGCCTTACCTGAAATGCACTATGTATTACTAAAACTGATAATATGTGAGAAAATATCTATGCTGATAAGAAAATTTTCCAGAGGAAGCCCCAAATGTGTAAGTAAAAAAAAAGAGGGAAATGAAAGAGATTGAATGGATCTAAATTAAATGGGTTTTAAAGCAGGTCAACCAGGTTTTTAAAACAAGCAAATGCATAGAGTTAGCTAAAGAAAACTCTTTCAAGCCTTCATATGTTTGAACAAGTAATATTTTCACACATATTTCTTATAGTTATTTAAATTAATTTCCTGAAAGCAGAATGTTAATAAAATTAATATAACATAATTATTATTTGCTCTGGATTTCATAGTTTTTCAGGGTAAGAATTTCATTATGAATTTCTTTATTGATGGATAAGAGATCTTTTAACTTATTACCATCATGAGAGTGCCAGAAGTGGGTTCCTCCTAAGGTTGCCTGATACACATATCTAAATGTAGATCCTGGATTTATTGCGCACTGTGTTATCTGGGCAACCCCATCACTGTGAGGTGTTTCCTTTTGTAGAACACCGTGCCAGTGGATACTTGTCACACGATCACCCATCTTATTGTGAACATCAACAACTATTATGTCACGACGGCAAACCTATGAGAGGAAAAGAAATAGATAAAGTGAATGAACAGAGTATCAAAACTTATAATTGGAAAAGTATTATATCAAAAAGATTAACGTTCTAGAAAGTTATCTCAAGTGTCTCATAGATTTCGTTTTTCAGATCCCATTATTCCTTGCAACAATTATTATTTTACAACCTCATTAACATTGAAGATCCCAATAGTGTTGTAGTGCAAATTTAAAATTGCTTATAATATGAGCAATACTGCTAATTCACTGGTTCACATCACTACTTACTTACACATTGCATACATTTTTAACTATGGATATTTTACCAATTCAGCTGTTTGTGTAGGTAGAGTATATACATTTGAACATACTTTGATATTGCCAATGGCTATTCAATCTTCACCCAAATTCGCATTTAGCCAGTCATACTTCCTATATTTTTAGATCCCTCAAAAAGTCAACTTTCTACCTAAAATCCTCTCTCCTTAGTAGGCAATCATACCACTTCTTTCTTATCCTTGCCTTCAACTTCTTTTCTTTCTTTACTATCATTACATCTACACCAGTTTCCATTTCTTTCTGCAGTGCATTTTTTCTAAGCTACTTCAAATCTACATCTCACTATGATAATATGCCAGATCTTCAAACCACACAGAACAGAGCTGAGATTCTTCTCTAGTCTCTTCCATGTTCTTATACGTCCTCACCATCAGTTGTCTCCATAGGTGGCATAACTAGGCTTCTGGGGGCCCTGGGGCAAAACTTCAAGTGGGGGCCCATCAACTTATATGTAACTTGAACTAATATATACAACTTATAGAATTGCAAATTTATACATTTGGCATAGAAACAAACATATAATTATAAAAGCCTGTATACATATAGAGTCACATATGTTACACAGTATTTATATGTTTTTTTGGGAGCCCTCAAAGCTTGGACTTTCCGGAGATAGTCTATGTCTAGTTATGCCACTGGTCTCCAGCTGGAAAAACTCCACATTTTTATCAGTATTATTCTTTAGCTGTTTTGCTACTTTGCAAAGTTCGTTGATGATACCACTCAAGTGATGGTGGTAACCTAGGAGGTAGAACTTTGAACTCTTGGCTGAGGGTCCCAGCATCGAATCCAGGAGAGGCCCTTGGACATGTCATGCTTATCTCCACATGCTATTCTGGATACCACCTCTTTATAGGAAACCACAGGTGACGCAGGAAAAGGAACTACCCCCTAAACTAGATTCGCATGCTGTTGCACTTTCTTGGTTACTTTATGGTTCAAAAACATACTACCTGAGTACTTAGAAAATTATTCTTCCTGATCAAACTTATACCTAGGTACGTATTTTAAGGTCAGACTAGCTTTATCCATCCTATAAAACCTCATTACTTTAGTTTTTTATGATTAATTTTTCTTCCGCACCCTCTGTTTAGTATATGAATGTTAGATATCAAACAGAAACTATCCTGCAACTACCAACAAAATGTTTGGTATTGCATTGATCTATTCAACAAGACCTCCCTTCACATTATTTGTTCTGTTCATCAGCTGAAAATAACCGGCGGCAAATGGAAACTCCCCACTGCGTCCTATCTGAGTTCTATCCACCACTCTCCCTTGAGCCATCGGAGTCGTACACAAGTTCTGAGCGAGTTGCCTACGCATCCATCTGCTCTTGAGTTCAGCAATGCTTTCAGCAGCGTATTAACTTTTCCCAGTCTACTCGATCAAATTCCTTCCCAGAGTCGTCAAAAGGAGCAAGCAAATCGCTTACCGTACTCCAAGTACTTTCTGAAAGCGTTCTCATCACCGCACCAGTCGGTATCACGACCCACTCTCCCCTTCCTTAAAGTGGTCTTCATCTAAGAAGGCGTTCACCCTCTCCTCCGCCCATCCATTAATGCTGCGAGCAAAATTTATTCCATCCCTAAATTAAAATCAAATTAATGTTAGGAGAGAGAGAGTAGCAGAACGAGAGAATACTCTTGCTCACCTTTTTTTTGCATACTCCCATTTTGCAACTCTCACCGTCCTAGGTTTGGAAACTGATTCTGCGAAGTCCTTCAGGTAATTTCATTCTTCAAGGATACCGCGCATCTTTCCATGCAAATGCTCTCCGTTTACCATTCCTCCCTAAATCGTTCAGTGATCCTGAGGGTAAATTAATTTTTTCTATTGCTGTCTCAATTACAGTGGTTATAATAATGTTCATTTCTGACTTGCCGCGCCCTCAAAGTATTCTCTCAGGCCGAAGAAGTCTCTCATCTGGGAGGAACGATTTTACCTGGCTCCCCCTCCCTTCCTTTTCTTCCTCGTTCCATCACCGAATAATTCACGTCCATCCTCTTGTGGTCAGCTGATCATAGAGTGATGACACCGTTTTTCGTCCATAAGAGTCGAGGAAACGGGGAGATATAAAGCTATGTCAAAGTTTTGGTGGCAAGAATATATATCCCACCCCAAGGGACCGGGTTCATATCCCGGCAGATATTTCATCGAAATCCATTCCAGGATGCCGTGCGGAGAGCTTGTCAAGTTCAGCACTCTGTCCATCGGTTGGGATGTTTAACCGGGACCTTTGGCGGCTTCCGTTGAGAGAGGGCTGATGCCGACGAATACTCGAATTCCGGTATTTATTTATTTACTTGGAAACTAATTTTGGTATGTCGTATGGATACAAGGAACAGGTCGTGAAGGATGTGCAAGAGAGGAATAACGTTAATATGAAGAAGTTGGCCGATAGAAGAATTGAGTGGAGAGCTGCGTCAAACCAATCCTAGGATTGTTGACCCATGATGATGATCATATGCCGCATGGAGAGCGCTCCAAGTTCAGAGTTCCGCCCATCGTATGGGACGTGGAACTGTCGACACCATTGGCGACTACTGTTGAGAGCAAGCTGATGCCGACGCACATTCGAATGCCGGCAGATATTTCATTCATTGGAATCCATTTCGGTATGCCGTACGGAGAGATTTAGGAGTTCAATGTTCTGTCCATCGGACCGGAAGGAAGTAAAACCGCGGCGGGCACCTCGACGCCTTTCTTTAAGAGCAGGCGAATGCCGAAGCCGGGTTTCTCTCCGCCCTTCCTCCTTTCCCTTCCGATCCCATTCTTACACATCCCCTTCCGGTGCCTCGACACCGTTGATTGAAGGGGATGGGGAGGCAACGAAAGGAAACATTTAGGAGGGAAGACGCCGGGCGGCGCTTCACGGGTGGCGAGACATTTGCAAGCAAGCACACGATTCAATGAAAGTCGGCTATGATGACCGAGTGCTTTTTCCTCCCCGGAACGAAAATCGTTAGGAGGAGGGTGGGTGAAGCGAACCGGAACGAACTCCTTTCAGTATTTTTTCTTTCAAGTGTCAGAATAAATCAATATTCAATTTAAATAATGTGGAACAAAGTCATTTTTATTACAATATACCATCGTTATTCTACAAGAAAGGATCCAGTTGAATTCCTAGACGGTTATGAATGTTCAGCGGATACAGTTAGATGAAAACATAGCGAAATCAAATATGTATACATGAAATTGAAGCAAAATAAATTAGTCAATCATGGGCATCCATTACACTTCCTCCTGCTCTAAATTAAACTGATGATTTCTAATATCCAAATATGAAATACTATAAACATTGACTAGATTAGATCTGAAGATGATTTGCTAAACAACATTGCTATCCGATGGGAGATCTGAGACGTCTTTCGCCGTTCACAGAGAAAATTTTAACTAGGCATTCCACTCAAACTCACCGTGAATGCTTTGTAAGAATAATAAAAGGTAATAAAACCCCCTTCAGGGGTCGGGTTGGTGTAGTGGTTAGAGTTCTAGCCTCTCAACTGGAAGGCCTGGGGTTAGAATCCTGGCAGTGGAAGATATTTTTCATTGGTAAACCCTACAAGAGCGTTGCGGAGAATATGTTGAGTACTGTGCTCCGACCGTCGGATGGGACGTTAAGCCGTGTTAACCAGGACGCCTTTCGTTAAGAGCTGGTTTATGCCGGCGTCGGGTTTCTCTCCACCCTTCCTCCTTACCCTTACATTCCCATCCTTATACCTTTACTCATCATCTGAAGCGCCTAAAATGGTTGCGGATATAGACTTGAAAACACAGATGAGAGACCGGTATACTAACGAAACATGTCTACTACTGACGGGATTCAAACCATGGCTCTAGGGATGGGAGACCCCACCCTCTGGACTGCAGTTTAGCTAGACGTTCCCGTGGTCCAGGGTTAAAACTCGGGCGATTTTCAACCCTGGACCACCGGCCAGGAGCATAACTCTCTACCCGCTGGGTTACCACGCCATTTCTTTCGAACAAAATCACGTGGGAATCATTATGGATAGGAAATAGTTCCTTCAGGTGAGCGGTGCCAGTTGGTTTCTCTCACATTATGAGAGTGTACTTCTTTGGCGCGGAGGCAAAAACCTATGGAACACAAAGAAGCATCGTCAACTCTCGACGGAAATGGGAGATATTTCTGATCCCATCCGCGGGGCAAATGCGAGCCTCGCATGGAAGAAAGAGAGCGTCTGATCGTTCCACATGCCTCCGCGTTTTCCCCCTCACCTGGAAAATCAACTTTACGATACGTGAATTCAAGCGACCGTGACTGACAAAATGTCTTCCGATCGCCAACTGGCGTGGAATACGAAAAAAAGTACACTGAGTACCCCTATGGATTAATAAATAACGACTATTAGTGGATGAAATATCACCTCAAGATGTGCTTTGCGATTCAGAAGGCGATGGGGGGATTACTGGTTTTCGCGGCGTATAGAGGAGGAAGAGTTTTCAGGTTTCTCACCGGGAGGCTGTATTATTTGGTACCGGCGTTTAGAAACCCTGAGCTCATCATCGTCTTTAGACGCCTGAAGATGATTTGCTAAACAATATTGCTATGCGGTGGGAAACCTGAGACATCTTTCGCCGTTCACAGAGAAAATTTTAACTAGGCATTCCACTGAAACTCACCGTGAATGTTTTGTACGAATAATAAAAGATAAATAGCTTCTAATGTTGGATTTCAATCAAGAAAGATCTAGTCAATTTCTATACTATTTCATATTCAGATATTAGAAATCATCAGTTTAATTTAGAGCTGGAAGAAGAGGTTTAATGGTGGTCCATCAATGACTAATTTATTTTGCTTCAATTTCATGCGAACAATTTTCATTTCGCTATGTTTTCATCTTACTGTATCCGCTGATCATTCATAAATCTCTAGGAATTAAACTGGACCCTTTCTTGTAGAATTACGATTGTAAATTGCAATGAAAATGACTTTGTTCCAGAGCATTTCAATTAAATATTGATTTATAATGACACTCATGCGAAAAAATCATTTTGAAGAGCTACAAGGAATGTTTTAAAAATTTTCTCGGCAAACAGGATAATAAAAAAGCGTAGCCTTGAATTTTGATATTGAAGTGATCCAATTAAGGGTAGATATTTTTTGATCTAAATGATCTTCATATTTAAAACTATCCTTTAAGGATAGGGTGCTTATGATTTAATAATATTTTCAACGTGAGTTTTGCCATATAATACGTTGCCAACTACTCATTTTCTGTCTCATCTTAAGAGAAAGGCTTGAGAAAGAATAATTCCAGGAATGAGGGAGGGTCTTCGATTAATGATGAAAACGAAAGTTACTGAAGACGTTACGCGAATCCTACGGGTGATAAACCTGGTCTTTGAAAAAATGGAACGGACTCAGATGCGCAGGTAAGGATACAAATAAAAGATGAGATGAACGCAAAAAGCCAACAAATATTAAAGTAGCAACATGTGGGTCGTCATTTAAGTCATTTAAGCGTCGGTGAAAAATGAATTTTGGTCAACAACTGACCTGCGGACTAGCGTTAATACTAATTTCGCATCGATAACTAGCGCTTTCCTTGGATGACCCACGAGCCTGCAAATGGGATAAGGATAGGCAAGTTTTGGTTTTCCATCACGTGCATTGTATGACAATATTTCCGGGGCAGGAATAAAAGAATGATATACAAGTTAGCAGGCCTACGCGCTCACTACTTACTGTTTTGCACCTCGATATAACTTCAACTGAAATAATACAGGCTTACAAACTTCGCCTCTGACACCCAATCACCTCCACCCGAGATAGCATCACAAAGAAAAATGACTTCGCAATAATTCACACATTATTCTAGTCTGCATCGAGCCGGCCGAGTTCCGTCGTTTTTCAATTGAAAGTCATGATCTTTCAAAAAAATCTCACCGCGAATTGAAATCACGGCATACAAGTCTCCAACCAGCAAAACGAGAAAGTAGCTTAGGGCTTACCTCACAGTTTGGAACTACATACTGTGACAGTGAAATAGAGTTTTAGTGTATTTCGGCGGATACCACCAAGAGCAATTTGACTCTCTTTTCTTAATTTTCTTCGTAATGCATACGGGTCATTCTCAGAGACCGTGCTTTAAATTGCCAAAAGAAAACTCTAATTTAGCCAAAATAGCCGAGCTCGTATGCTCGTAGCCTGATTCTAGTCGAAGAGAGATTCACTATCGAACCGCAATCCCCATAAATTTAATTGTCTTCATTCCTAGGTATAACGTATAAGAAAAATGGTAATAGTACGCATCTAGTGTGAAATCAAATGACTTGGAGCGTATTCAGTACAGGGTACTATTTTCTATAAATTATTGAAATTGAAACTGAATGTTCAACTTGCTCTTCATGATTACAGTTTTAATACATTCGATAAATGATCATATGTACATTTACAATAGCATTTAGTTTCATCTCAACCATTTACCATGGACACAACAGCCTTCCAGATGTAAAATACATTAATACCAAACTAATGGTAAAGCGATCAGTTCTCGATGTACGGGTAGGTATTTAAGGGGTATTTATTTTTATATTTTCTTTGGCTACAAATTCGGATAATTTTCCTTCAGTAAAGAATATAGAGGATTTTTTATGCCACAAATGATACTGACCATAAGCTCATTTAAATCAATTTGTATACTCATAAGTTGATCGATTCTATGGTCTGGGTAATCGTGTACCGCACACATTCAACAGAGGCTCGTTATAGTTCTTGAAAACGAGAAAAGAATGCGCAAATAAAAAGTTGGTAAATCATTACCATAAACATGTTTGGCGACAATAGATTATTAGGACTATGAAAGTACATTCTTTGCTAAACTGGAATACCTAGTCCTTCATATCCTAAATTTTGCTGAATCACCTCAATTGCCATCACCAACTATACGTTAATTCCTTTCAACTATTTGCCTAATGTTTAAAAAGTGTTCCCTGAAAAAGAATGTAATCGAACAGGTTACGCAACCAAACAGGTTATGTACATAAACCAATTTATTCACTGCTTCACGTTAACTACCACACTCGGTGTATCATTTTAAGGACGCTTACTCATGATTTTTTTTTCAGTTCCGTATGCATGTTTTATAAATTGGCAGTATGACTACGGGTAAAATTTTTCCACGCCATACCAATTTGTAACTAATTAAACGGGAGGGATGAGCTCTTCGGCCATAAAAGCTAGAAAGTAACGGATATAAAACCCCAATGGCCGTGCCGAGTTTTTGCACTACACGCGGGAAGGCGATGCGCGAACATTTATGGTAAAGTTAATCACATGTCAGGGATCTTAACACGACAGAAGAACATTTATCCTCACACACCAGGCAACCAAATGCACCATCAATCACACAATCGGTGGTACTTTATGGGAAAATCGATTCCTCGTCAGGGACTAACCTCAGAGAGCATTCACTCAATCCAAAATCACATTATTTACGGGATTTTAGAGGACCCAATTAAGGAACAAGGGTCACTAACTGTGACTCTTTACGAAAATAGGATTCCGCGCCAGGAACAATTACAAAAAACAAACGAACCACAAATCAGTGGTATCTAGGCGTAGTTCCTTAAGAACTTCAATGTTATCTTCTCACGTGTGAGGCAAAAACTAAGGACATTCATTAACAGTTATTTTCATGTTAAACTAAGTCAGATTATTATTCATTAGATGTCCATCTAACTGGATATGAATTGAATTCGGCAAATAAAATGACGTTCATTTCAATATTTTTATCTCAAGAAGAAGTTCCATTTTTGGATAAATTTGTAGAAATTACATTCAATATCTTCAACTTGATTCATAACGATAAATTTATGTTCTTTGTAAAGTTTTATGATATATTCGGGCTTCTTCTGATGCTTAAAAATTAATAGCAAAGTATATTTAGTCATAAAAACAGTTCAATACTTTAGTGATACATTTAAAAATCAAGAAGCTTCTTTTTAATCCTCAAATATCTGGCCAAGGGAAATTAATGAAAAAGGTAGAAGCCAATGTCATCGAAAAGGGAACAATTTTAGAATTACGCTATAGGATCTGAACAATGAACGCACACGTAAATTTTGACTCGTGAAAGCAATTGCCCTTTCCGTTTGGAATTTCCGCATTAATGCCAACAGAAAGAAGTGCAAGTAAAGGAGAACGAAAACACGATGAAAGTTGGAAAGGAAAATTCACTTTGTACATTCCACACTAAAGTTTTATTGACTTCGACCATGGTTTCGACACTTTTATGCCTTGATAATGACATAAGAGTCGAAAAAGAAACCACGGTCGAAGTCAATAAAACTTTAGTGTGGAAAGAACAAAGTGAATTTTCTTTTCCAAATTCGTGGTTCCACAAAACGAAGCCTCAAATCTTCAACTGTTGCAGGCTCTACTTTGTGGAATGACGGCATGATGGGAGAAATGATTCACTTTGTACTTATTCCACGAATTTATTTTAACCCAACCGGTTTTGACGTTAGCACGTCATCTTCAGGGAGATTGTACAATGAGTACAAAGCGAATCATTTCTCCCATGAAGCCTCAAATGTTGAAACGATGAAAGTTCGAATCTATGTTTCTTTCTAACCACCCAAAGTTTCCACACTGCATGCTATTATCAAGGTCTTGCTGGAATTTAACACCTCTTGCCCTTAGTTCGGAGTCTGTCTCCGAAATCAAACGCACTTCAGACCGGGAAGCGTAAAAAGGAAGTGTGGAGAAAAACTCGGCATCGCCATTCGCCTTATCTTAATAAAAGGCACCAAGGACCATGGTTTAACGTCCTATTCGACGGGCGGAGGACAGAACTTGAAGTGCTTTCCTCACAACACTCAGGTAGGGACTGGGATCATAATCATATTGCAAGTCAGCAATCCTAAGATTGGTTTGACACAGCTCTCCACATGTTTCTCTTATCGGCCAACCTCTTCATGTTACCATAATTCTTCTCTTTCACATCCTCCACAACTTGTTCCATATGTATTATGTAAATATGATGAAAAATCTGCCACTGGTAGAATTTAGACTCAGGCCATCGGGGCGGGAGGCCAGCACTCCAACTACTACACCAAACAAATCTCTGGATTCCGTTTTCTTCAGATAGGTATCAGGAATTTCCACAACGTAATTCCTGAAGTGCTGTTTTACAGACCAAGTAAATCACGCACACAAAAACACTAGGCTAAAAACTACCTTTGTAGACCAAACGTTAAGCCAGAATGACGTTATTTATGTTATATGCTGCCAAAAAACACGCATAGCATGCGTATGCATCGGCGAAATCTCCAACTTCGATGAAGTCGCCGACTAAAAAGTTTAAAAAACATGAGGAGAAATCGGCTAATATGGCCTCCCTGCCCTAGCCGTAGAAGGAGAAGGTTCCCTCGGGGACAGACTTCCCGGAGGCTAAGTCCTATACCCACCCTTCAAGACAGCATCTTGATCTGTAGGCACAAGATTACCCACCACACTTAACGCCTAGAAACAAGAACGGGAGTGAAACATTAAAGTTTCTTGCGTAAACTCATTACATCACGTATGATTTCGATTCCATGCTTCACATTCTACATCAGCGATATGCAATCAACATTTTATCCCCACCACATCGAAAAGCTTGATACATAACATTTACAGCACATAGAATATACTATTATATTTACTATCTATTCGATTTCTTTCCCGAAGAGAGAATTTTGCCGAACTCAAGTTTTTAACTTGCCTCTCAATAGTTGAATTTAATCACATAAATTTCAACGGTGAACGAGGAGCTTAAAAATAAAAATTGACGTTAAAGTAGTACCAGAAACATTGAAACGTAGCTCAAAATTAAAATTTTTATAGAAATAAAATGTTGAAAAAGTAGTATTACAAATCGAACAATTGTGAACGGAAATAACTCTAAACTCTGTGTCACCACTCCAGTTTACACGCCTGACATAAAAGTCAATACCATCGACATGAAAGCAAACTTACACAACGTTAATTAACTGCTCCATGCCTTGTATATGCTCTTGAACCTGTATGAAAGCTAGATTGTTATCGAAAAAAGAGGCCTCGAGTGCTAATGACACAAGAACTGATAACGCTATTGTTTCCATCGTAATATTTGACACAGAATTATTTCCACGGAGTACTCCTCTTTTAATTCCATACTCACTACGATAAGAAAAAGTACGTAATTAATTAATAATTAAACAAATTATTCCGCGGCATATTAGAAAAATTACCTATCGATTAGCCGTTACTCACTGATTGAAAATAGATTTTCAACAACTAATGAATGGCATTTTTGCTTAAAAAACTGTGTACGTGAGGTGAATAAACAAGGAACATGCTGAAGGCACTGAAGTAAGATTTTAAAATTTTTTCTTAAATTTTTCCATCGATTGACCAAACTATAATAAATGCTGCATTGTTTGATAAACAATAATAGCTATATACGCACCCAGAATGATTTCTGTCGCCACATTAACGACACTCGAGGTAATGGTACATATCGCTGCCATCATTCACTCCAAAACTTTCGTAAAAGTGGGCCTAAACAGGTAAAACGAGATGTAAATACAGCTGAACAGTGGATTTGTGGGAAGAAAGGAAATAAGGACACGATATTAAAAAGTCAGCAATGCTCTTAGAATCCGAAATTATTTTTTCAAAAACCTCTCGAAACAGATTGAAAATCGAGAATCCGAATAATTTCAATGCAAATGGAAGGCTAGTTATCCAGAATTGGGAACGGTCGGGGAAAGTTGCTGGAGAAAATTAGGAGGCAGGGCCCAGAAATAAAATTCAATGGTTTATTGAATACCATTTATACAGGGTAGAATTCTAGGGAAGAGGGAGGGAGAGTTTAAGCTTTCTGAGTGGCATAGTGGAAGATTGAAAGTGGGAAATAACGTGGGGAAGGAAACCTCCAGAAATGTAAAGAGACAGCACAGGTGGTTCACAGAAACCTACCGTGACCGGTTGAGCTTCACTATAATATAATCTAAATCTAGATGCAAACTTTTCACATTTTTTTCTTGTCAAACGAGAAGTAACAAGTGATCTCGACATTCGCCGCAGTTGGAAGCACTGTCGGGGGCTGATAGTTGCCTGCAGGCTCCTTCCATTATTTCACCTCCGATACCTCATTATCCGCAATTACTCGAAAGGAAAGCGGACATAAGGTGAATTTGAAACTGAATCAGTGAGTCATCTTCATCTCTAGCAGATGTTGCTATAGGGCTTCCTGAACATCCTGAGGATAAATAACACCACGATCGCTTCTGCGTTTGCCATTAGTTTTTTATCCTTGTAGTTACGGCAACAAGCAAAACACTGACTTCCTCTTTAGCGATGATAAATCTTTTTTTATCATGCGTCGCCTTGATCAGTTTTGAATGGCTATTTGTGCACCAAGAAAGGAAAAGCAATATTTTTCATGGGGAAGAGAATACGAAGAATAGTCTCCCTGGAATGTGAACACTATATCTGGCGTCTCATTAGGAAGATATTCATAACAGAAGCAATTTTAGTTTTCACCATGCAATTTTGCCTCATCCGATAGTGACTAAACGATATCTGTAACTCTTCCTGGAGGCAAATATCACTGCACCTGATTTAAGCTTAGGTTATGCCGGGTGTTACCATTCACAAACAAAGCTTTTCGAAGCGCGGGCGCCTGATACGAATTTCTTCCAATGATTTTCTGCCCTACACATTTTCTCCGGTCAAAATGTTCCCAATAGGTCAACATTTGAAATAAATTCAATAATTCAATCCTAAGGTCAAAAATTACGTAGAATAAATTATAAGGTCAATATTTAAGCATAAATTACTTGCAGATGTTTTCACGCGAGCACATTAATGCTCATAACCATTGCTCCAAACCCTCCAGATTTTTACTCATGCACCATCATCATTTTATCAATAACGTTAGGCACGTGAATGCTACATTCCTGTTTTTTCCCACTCATGTGTTATTCCTTAGGAATCATTATCTCCCACAATAAAGTTAGTTTAAAATAGAGCAAGCAGTGAAGTGAGACATAATGGGTGATAAATATCGCCGGTGGAAAGGTTGACGGAAAGAATGGCAGAGGAAGGCCTCGTATGAGATGCACAGGATAAGACGTGAAGGATGTGAGAAAGAAGAATTACGTAAATGTGAATTAGGTTAGCTGATAGTTACATCAAGTGAAGAGCTGCGTCAAACCAATCTAAGTATTGTTGACCGATGATAATAGTGAAGAAATATCTATTTTTTAGAAACACCTATTAGATGCTATAACTTGTAGAAGAGCTGATTATGAGGCCTTAGGTGTTGAAACACGTTTTGTTTATTAGATGGTATATTAAGTATAAATGGATAGTACAACTTGTGAAGTTTAATTTATTTCCAGAAATGCTGCTCCACCACGTTATTCCGGATACGGTTGAACATACACCTTTTGGGTTTTTCTAGAACGACTTTAAAGGCCTTCCCCGGTGTTTGAACCCGAACCTCTGGCTAGTAGCTTAATGCTCGACACACTGGGCTTACACGCTTCCTAACAGTATCCATTATAGCAATCTTTAAATTTGGACACTTACTGACCGTCCGGTGCCCTTAAAGGTAATGCAATTCTTATCCTTCGGGTATTACGGGTAGGAATGGGGCATCGCATGCATTCAGATCAATCAAAAAGTGGCCTCCCTTATAATCATATCGGGAGCCGCAAATGCAGATAAAACCAGAGTAATAAGCGGGAGGGGTGAGGGAGAGGCGGTTCAGAGTGCGTCCACAGCATAGTTAGGATTAACGATTAAAATTAATCATTAAAAATTTAGTTAACCATTTAATTTAATCGTTACTTTTTAGAAGAGTTAATTTTTAACTTTTAATCGTTAAAATTGTACATTAACTGATTCAAAAATAACTTCAGTTAATCTTTTCGTTAATTTTTGGCGAATGTCGACCTGTTCGAATTTGGGCGCAAAGCTTGCTCAACAGACAAAGGGGAAAATATAACGGATATAAGAATCTAATATAGCTGAGTAGTTGTGCAAGAATACAATGAATAAGCCGAGACGAACACATCCAAACAAAAGCCGGGATGAGGAATGTGGGGAGTGACCGCCAAAGTTTAGGAACGCACCCTCAGACAAGAAAATACGAAACCACGCGATGACAATGTCCTGGAGGGCTCGTATGCCTTACTCGGCGACATCACGTCGTCAATAATACATAGTTGAAGCCGAGAAAGAAGGGTCGCCTAAAAAACCTCAGACGGATAACGAAAAGGAGGGGTTCATTCAAACTAATGTATCTGTCACAATTCGCCAATCTACGTATGCCTTACTCGGCGACATCGCGTCGTCAATACATCAGCCCCAGGGAATCGCGAAAGAGGATGCGCAGGCATACCCCCCTGCATCTACTGTAACTCTATATGACTAAGCCTACTTCACATCGCAATGTGGGCATCGATATCAGAAACTAAACTTAAAAGTACTTTATACCACACAGAACAATCTTTTGCGGCAAATTACAGGCGCATCATGATTTGTCAGATATTCTTACATTCACGACCACTTAAAATCCCGCAATTGGAGCTCCACCTCAGCAAAATCGCCGAAACGTCTCAGGAGGACCTAGGAAACCTGACCATCAACACTCGGGACACTTAATGGAATTACAATGAAAATCCCCACTTCGTATATTTTAAAACAAATGGATACGGATGGAAGAAACCACAGTGAAAGTTTTCAGTGTTTGCTTCGTTAGTTAAAACAAAAAACCACCAAGGCCTTCATCACCACAGCATCCAAGTTGCCAACTGTAACTGAAAAAGTAACTTTTAAGGTAAATGGGAATTTTTTTTTAAAACTTCAACTTTAATCAGTTACTTTTTCGGAAAAGAAACTTTTAACTTCAACTAGTTACTCTTTAAGAGATTAACTTTAACCAGTTAATTTTTTTTGGTAACCTTCCCAACTATGGTCCACGGCTGATAATAATCGCCGTGCTCGGTCGAAGATTCGATCGCCGCCCCCTTCGATTGCATCGGTACAAAATTCGGTAAAAAGTATACCCGAAATAGGAGAGAGCCTGATACTGACGAACGGCAAGTTGCCTGTGTGTGCAACATTTCCTTTGCAGGTCGATCTAGATAGTAAGCCAGAGGCATCTGTTTTCACCGAGGATAAGCCGAAAAAGGCGGGCGTCAATTTTTTCTGGTCGGTTCCCAGAAACTTCCTCCCTTCCCAAGAGTGTAGACTGAAATCGGCGGCTTTTCATAAAATTTTGTTTGGAAATTTTTGTTAATAGATGAAAAAACGCGGTTACACTTCATTCTCAGATTAAGTTTTTAACAGTTGCTTTGAAAGAAATGGCATTCACATGGAACAGAGGAAAATTCTATCCAATCGGATTGGAATAGTAATTCAATTCAGACAGCTATATCCTCTATTAATATACCTGAAAATAACTTTTATTGGTAAAAGTTTGTCCTGCTGATAGTTAATTTTGAAAAAAACTCACAGCTGAGATGAAATCGGGATGGCTTGAGTACATCTCAGAACGTTACTTAAACAGTAAAACCTTTTTCATTTTTTACTCTAGGAATATTTCACCTCTAACTTTTGCAAAACGTTCCAAGTATTCTATTTTCGCCGACACATAGAGTCTAAATCACGCGTTGATATCAACTGTTACCAAACATTTTCACGAGCGTGGCCCTGGACGTGAAGATTCGTAAAGAAAGTGACAAGCTACGAGGAATGAGAGGGAAAGCAAAACGACTAACCAATTATCGCCAACTGCTGCAGATGAGAAAGGACATCCTGTCCTATGGCACGGGAAATTGGCAAACGTTTTCGCTCAACTGAATAGAAAAAAATGGAAAAAATGCTACTTTAGAACCGGATCCTGGGATGAGAAAGAAGCCTGGAGCGGTAGCCGGATGGCGGACACATGCAAGTTAAGTTCCAATGACGGCACAATAATATACATCTTCAAAGCCTCTTCCTTTATTAACTGACATGCTTCTGGTTTTACCCATCTCATGAATATTGGGTGATAAATCTAAATTATAGCCGAGACTTCGACGTTCATAACATGGAGACCACTTTTGCAGGTGAGATTGGTTATCAACGTTGCTCATTACGGATGAAGCAAGAGGGTATTACTTAAAGTGACTGCCACTGCTTAATTATAGCTTCAAGGAAATGAGAAGGTGGGAGAATAGAGAGAAACCTGGTTTTGGCATTAATTCCCAGGCTCGAGGAAATCTGCCGCTGGTGAATGACGCGTTTGAATCTGACAGCACGAATTGAATAGTGACCAACAAATTCGAGATGGGCAGGGATAAGCAGGACTAGGATTTTCTCTGCTGTCCTTGCTAATAACTGATATAAGGGAAAAATACCGTGGGTGGTGGGGAACTCGATTTCTAATAACGAGAAGTTGTTTACATCCACGGGTGCGAACGTCAATGGATATCATCATGAGACAGCGGCCAATGCAGGACGAATTAAACTATCAATGCGAGGAAGAGGGCATGAAACTAAATCGAAAACAAGCAAAATAAACTTTCAATACTGAGGAAGGGAAAATTACATACGGCAGTGAGGGTATTTTTAACTTAAGTGGTGAGAGACAACTATGGAATAATTTCTCAACAAAAGGAAGATGAAGGGTCTAGAGATTCGAAAGAAAATTGCGTCAAAAAAAGATACACGATTTTAACGGAGGAAGTCATTAAATTCCCAAAATCTGAATATTCAATAACAAAAAAAACATTAATTAAGGCTTAGCATGCAGCAAAGCGTTGATTAAAGCCGTTGGTGATTTTCAAAGCATATAATACGAGAATCGCAATAACTAGGGGGAAGAGTAGTGATTATTTAGGGGAGAAGGTGGCTGACAGCTTAAGTCATATGCTCCATTTTAGGAAAGGTAGGCATTAAAGAAGAAGCAGGGATATTAACAGGGGACAGAGGAAGGGTGGAGTGCAATTCAGCTTCGGCATGAACAGAAGTCATCAAATGGTACTCGGTTAAATGCCCCATCCGTCGGCCGGAGTACTGAACTTGAAGTTTTCTCCACAAAACACTCAAGTTTTTACGTTTTAGGAAAGAAAAACATCTGGAACCAAACCTAGGTCCTCATGACGGGAGTCCAGTGCTCTAGCCTCCTCACCAATCCGGTCCCCCAGAGAGAAAGAGCTTCCGATTCATTATCAAGCTTCAACGGAGGAGAGGGCCAAGCCCTTGCTGCGCTTCCATGGAGAAGCCCTCGAGAGGCTGAGGACGTTTTCAATTCTCCATGCACGATAACTTTGGGAGGGAGGAACCTAAGTCGCCGTGAATAGTAGGCGACGGAGAAGATTAAAGACACACGCCGTTCAGTTATCCTCCAGAGCCCTTGTGACTCATTAACTCCACCCATTCCGCTAAGCCATTCCGAGGTAATTATCAGCTGCCCTACGAAGCGAACCACCACACGACACCCCTGCCCGAGGCTTGATTGCTCAGAAGTCGGGATAGCGTGCGGTTGCGCTACCACCACTCGATTGAATTGCCTGCCCATGCATTTATCGCGTTTTCGCGAAATTGCAGGAGTTGGGCAACAAGGTTAGGGAGGAGAGGGGGGGGGGGGTCATGGCCGCTCTCACGTCCACCACAGCATGGGCTTCGAAGAGAGGGGAGGGAGGTCAAAGAACTCCTAATATCGAGTTACGCAAGATGAGCGAGGCCACCAAGGTGAAACTCGGATAGCAGCTTGTTTCTCCGAATGGGAGCGCGACAAAAAGAAGATATCCAAACAAAATCACACCGGGAGGTTGCATTTCCTTGCTTGCGCTCAAGATGGCCTCATGCGAAGCTACGTCTCCTTCGAAGCTACGTCTCCTTCTTCATACATTCCGGTTGCTCACCGGAACGAGAATTTTTCCCGAAAGGTGTAATGGAACCGATTACCTGGAGAAGAAGTATAATTAGGGTTGAAGGTGCTCCAACTGCTAAGGTTATGCCACACAATCCGCCACTTAATTTGCAACTATGTAACTTTTCTGACCAACGCGTCATCCAAGCCTGAAGCGATACTCGAACCCACGACAACTGGGTTGCCAGGCGTGTGTGTTACCTTCTGGGCTACCACAGGGTGGGCCGCAGCCGGCGCAATGAACTGAGCCCGAATCATCCGTCAAGATCCGTCAAGTACCGAATAGCATTCATCTACATCTACATCTACATAATACCCTGCAAGCCACCACAAGGGTGTGTGGCAGGGGGTGATTGCTCACCAAACATGCACTACATATCATGCATAAAAAAGGAATAGTATTAATATAGTAGTCAGAACTACACTATTTAAAAAAGATAGAAATTGCAAAGAAAACATGCAAAAACATTCTGTTAGTAGGGTTAGCTTTAAGTACTCATACCAACATGCAGCTACCAATGCTATTCATTGCTACTCTCCGATAGGACATATTTACCGTTATTCGTATCTCTTATTGTGCGAGGGAAAAAGGACATTTTGAATCGGTCAGTTCGGCAATCAATTTCTCTAACTTTATGATTATGGTCCAGTCTGCCATAGTAAGTTGGGGTTCGTAAAATATTTTTAACATCATCACTGAAAATATTGCCTTGGAATTTGTGGAAGAGATTAAGTCTAAATTTCAACCTGCGATCTGACAATGATTCCCATTTCAATTCATTTAATAGACTAGTTACGCTAATATAATTATCGTATCGTCCCTTTACAAATCTTGCCGATCTTCGCTGCACACGTTCAAGTTCATTACTTAGACCGATTTCTTGATACTTGAAGGTAACTACTCAACTAACAGCATGTTCTTGCATGCTTACATTGCTATTTTTATCTTTTTTAAAAATTGAAGTATAGACTAGTATATAAATACTAATCCCGTTTTATGCATGATATGTAGTGCATGTTTAGTGAGAATTCACTCCCTGCCACACACCTTTATGGTGGCTTGCAGGCAGGGCCGGTCCGAGAGGATTTTTTCACACAAGCGTTTGGCGCCCCAAGCATTTCTTTGGCTCCCCTCGCAAACAATTGTGTTTTTGTTATTTTTTACGATCTTAATAGGACCTTCGTGCCTTAAAATAATGAACTCTTACTTACACATTATGGATATGGATTATTTCTTCATTTAAATTAAATATTGCGAAGACATTCCACTGTAATTTTATTTATTTATTCAATGGGCCCTTTTTCAAAATTATTACAGAATAGAAACAAACGCACAAAGAACTACTTTATTGATTTAGATACATTTAAAACTTTGAAAAAAGATGTTTTAATTCTAATTAATAAACTTACAGGAAACTAGAGAGTATATATTGGGTTAAAAGATCAAATTCGTATTTTTAATGAATTATAAATGAAACAAAGTAATATAATAGCTTATACATATGTCAGCATTTTTATCGTGTATATACTAAATATTGTTCCTTTGAGTCAAAAAATTATACTGAAACTTTTCTAGCCTTTAAATTCGCAAAATCTTTAAAAATACAATCTGTGTCAATTAACTTCAAAGTGTCGCATTCAATGGCTAATGTTGACATCCCAGTCAATCGCTCTTGAGAAAGTGTTGATCTAAGGTATGTCTTCATCAACTCCAATTTTGAAAAACTTCTTTCGCCAGTAGCTACAGAGAAAGGTAAGGTCAAGGGGATTCGCAAACTTACAAAAGTATTGGGAAAAATGTCATTAAAATTAGCTTTCGCAATATAAGATAATGAGCTTTGTGGAGAAGATTCAGCGGGAAGAATGGGCGCTAACATCAAAAGTTCGTCGCATAGTTCTTTCCCGTCGATTGATCAGCATCACTTAGGACATCCTGAAGAGTCTTGCATGCAGCATTTAGTTTTTCACGACCCCACTTCTGCAGACCATGAATATCGTATAGAAAGCTAAAATTATCACTATGATTGTCCATTTGTTCAAATCTTTCTTTTTGTGAGTTGATAGCTGTATCCAGAATTGCGTAGAAAAAATTCACCTTAAAGTTGCGTTTTACTACTTCAATGGGATCATCGTCAGATTCACACGTAAATTGCTTGTTCACTCTCCTGGAACGGATATGCTTTTCTTTTTCAAACTCTGAATGAGATCGACGTTTGTCGGCAAGCTCTTTTGCATCCGTTATCACGCTATTGAACCCCTCTTCAGACCTCATTTTCTTAAAAAAACTGCCAAAACTTTCAACTAAATCTATGGCACTTTGTAAATTTACAGTAATATTTTGGAGAACTTTGCCAACCTTGTTGACTTTGAATAAAATTTCGTACCAGACCACTACGCAACAAATAAATTTAAATTCGTGTAATTTTTTTGCGATACCAATAGCAGTGTTTCTTCCAAAAGCATCTATTTTATGATCTTCACTCATCAACAGCATCGTACACTTGATCAATATAGTATCGAAGAGGCTCCAATGCATTTATTCGGCTTTCCCATCGGGTATCGCTGTGTTGTTTTACATTTACATTAGATACATGCTTTTTCAAAATACCCCATCGATAGGTAGATGCAGAAAAGAATTTGAATATCTCTTGCACCGAGCGAAAGAAATTGACAGCGACAGGACATGAGTGCTGTATCGTTCACGACAAGGTTTAATGAATGACTTCCACATGGAACGAAAAAAGCTCGAAGGTCTTTGATTCTTTTTTGAACTCCTATCTTTTTCCCTTTCATATTGGAGCCATTATCATACCCCTGTCCTCGCATAATTTTCAAATGAATCTGCCGTCTTATCAACTCGTTAAAGAGAATGTCAGCTTGAACTTCATCAGTAGTGTCTGTAACTGGAATAAAACCAAGTAAATGTTCTTTAATAGCTATTTCTTCACCAAACTCTGCTTGAACAAAACGAACGATGATCGACGTCTGTCCAGTACGACGTGTATCTGATATCTGGGGTACATTGTAATACAACTGAGTAGACGCTTTTTTAAGTTCATGTACAATATAATATTGAATGCGTGTTGATAACACAGTAATGAAATCATTTGGTATGTTTTTACTAAGATAATGAATACTGGCTTCATGAGAACTTGCTCTTCGCAAGTGTTCTTTCAAGACAACATCAAATGTGGCAATGTGCTCTATTAATTTCAAGAAATTCCCGTTATTCTTTTTAAATAGCGTATCTGTTGTTCCTCGAAATGCCAATTCCGGAGTCCCAAGGAATTGCGTTACACAAAGCAACATTTTTAATAATTCAAAACAATGTACATGAATGAGTATTTGGTTTGCATCATCAACTGTTTTACCTAGGCGCAAACGCATATGTAATTCTCGCCATTATTGACATGCTTTTAAATGGCTAGGGGATTTCTCGTGTTGGGCTAGAAATCCGGACATATTTCGCCAGTCTGAAAATCTAAAAAAAGTGAGATACTTTCAGCACTAAAAAGTTTACAACATTAACAAAAAATTGAATTTTTGAAACAATTAATCAGCCACTCTCTGCGGATTTCTTCTCCGTTAGATAATGTTTTTTTATAGTTTGCTGGAGTAAATCTTCTACCAGTATTATCGACAGGAAATTCAGCATCAGTTACTTGAAAAGGGTCTCTTTCTACAATTGTTTTTCGCATGCCAGCAGTAATTTTATCAGGCCATTTTCCGAAATCATCAGTTGACAAGTCAACAATAGGCGCGGCAGGTGGTTCTTTCTACAATTACAATACAAAACGTAAGTTTTAAAATATTAAATACAACAGATTGATGTATGTCTCTGCTTTGAAAATTACCGTACATTTGTCATAACAAGAGTATTGGATCCATGTAGATTATCATTTGGTCCAGCACATTCTGACATCCCAATCTAGTCACTGACACTGCCGCATTCCGTTTCTATTTCTATCGGGACTGGTTTTTACGATAAAAACAAAGAATTGTGATTTATTCATCCTTACTCAAAAGCAATAAAATATTTCTCCTGACTTTTTGTAACGATACCATTTAATTTTGCAAATTTGGTGGCAACTCATCTCTTAATTTTAATAAAGAGATTTTATAATTGTAAAATTAAAAAGTATTCATTTAAATTTTGTTTGATTTTGAAAATAAAAAACATGAATATAAGTTTGATAACAAATTATCAATAAAAAAATAAAATAAGTTCTTACTTGTAATGGTATGGCTTCGACTCTTGAAGAGACAGTTGTAGTTGCTCTGTTATAACAACTCACTGTTTCCCTGTTATATGGTTGGATGCTTGTAGATGGCAGCGTGAAAAAAATTCTCATCGTCTTAGCTTGTTACTGATTTTCTTTAATTTCTTACGCTCTTCTTTTTCGATAAACCGCACCGGACGATTTCTTTTTGTCAGATATATTTTCGTTAGTGAATCACAAGTTAGTAATGAAATAATGAAATTCTCAAACGCGCCCGAAAAATGTATCCAATGTAAACTGGTTAAACGTACACAGAACAAGAGAACTCCACAACATTAACTGAAAGACTGCGTCGTGGTTATTTTGTTTTGACAGTGATAAGCGTGATAAGTCAACGCCAGTACATTTTGGTGGCAACATTGGTAGAGGGGCGCCTCCCGCCGCGGCGCGCGAGCTGTAGAGGGGGCGCAGTTCTAGACTAAAGGTTACTTTGTAACTTGTACAACGAGATTATTTAGTATATGACCAGTTTCATTGCATAGGCGACATCTCAGGTGCCTATGCGATAAAACCGGTTGTATACTAAATATATCTTGCAGGATGTTACAGCGCATTCTTTATTAATGACTACGAATTTCCACCAAGTTGAGCCTGTGACATTGAATATATCTACAGATAGTTTATTCTTCGTCGCGGAGTGTTTGCTATTTCGCGAACCGCACATATAGTATCCCTGTTAGTGCCATAAGCATTTTGGTTAAAATTATGTTATTCAATTACTAAATATTTGCAAAAAAAGTACAGTCTTTTTATTTTTTTGCCACGCTTTGGCGCCCCTCTCAGCTTGGCCCCCCAAGCGATCGCTTGTGTCGCTTGAGCCTAGAACCGGCCCTGCTTGCAGGGTATTATGTAGATGTACCGAGCTATCAGTGTAGAAAACTAAGTCCTCAGAATGCAAATTTATTCTCGACGAGTAAATGAAGAACTTCAAAATGCCACGAAAGTGGACATAGGAAATAAAAAGACTGAAAAAGTTGTAAAGTTGCAGGGAATCTCTTCAATTAGATGATAGTCAGTACCTCTTTATATAAGGAGGGCAATTCAATTGATGGAAGAAGGAATTAACGCTATTGTCGCCCTCAATGACTATTAATGGTGGATTAAAGCTCAAATGGAAAAGACTCAGAACCACGAGATCAAACATGCTTTCTGAGGCCCAACGTTCTGAAAGTAGCGTAATTTCCTTCATTTAAGCAGATAACTACAGGACAAATATAGAACCCATGAAAATTTATGTCTGTATGAAATTAAATAGTCTGAATAACTTTTCTGTATGATGATGTAAAACTAACTTTTAAAAGTTTTATACAGAAATATATTCAATTCAAATGCTTATGAAGAATGAGAATCGGGAAATAACTTCCAGCTTTCAAAATACCACAAGGGTACATAAATATTAACCAAATTTTCAGGCAAAATTCACTCACTCTTAGCGTTTAAGATTACATCAAATCGATGATATTATACCTCTTCAAGATGAAGAAACTATGAGTCGTAATACTAACCTGGCTAATTACTCTTATCACTCATTACTTCATATATAAAATCAAGGTTTTCACATTGATGTGCATGGAGGGAGTACTTTATCAGACATCTCATCTACATCTACACGATACCCTGCAAGCCATCGCGAGGGTGTGTGGCAGGGGGTGAAGATCACCAAGCATGCACTACTAACATGCAAACAAGCAACTATAGTGGGTGCTTTCCAATCATCGACGCAAGTCGACACAAGTCAACTTGTGTCGCGTGTAGTGCTTTCCAATCAGTGTGTGTCGCTAGTGTGTCAAACGCGAGTCGACACTCGGTGACACACCGGTAATGGTGAGTTATTGAAAAAAGAAAGAAGGACGGCGCAAGCTCTAAATCACAATACGTCTGCAACAGGCATATTGAAAATAACCGATAATTCAGAACAAATGTTTAAGTTAAGTATTTTCTTAATTAATCATCCTACAACTCATTTTTGTGTTCATTAGTAACGATCTTGCTATAGCAATATTTGCACTGCTAACAATAAGTCAAATAGAAGGAAGCTCCTGATTTCCTTCCCACAAAAACGCACCAATCACGAGTCCCCGTGAAAGTCCTTAGCGCATCAGCTACTGCGCATCTGAAACTTGCTTTCCATTCGTGAAGACACAAGTTGACTTGAGTTTCCGCGAGTTAACTCAAGACGACGCATGAGTCGCTTGAATGGAAAGCACCCAGTGTCTCATGCAACTATATTGTTAGTATCTATAGTATTTAAGGGGTTAATACATGCATCATGCACTACAGAATACTCTAAAATATTTCACCTACCTATCCTTTTGCTATGCTGCCTATTCTGTTCTCTTGTAGTACGGGGAAAAAATGCCATTTTAAATCTATCGGTACGACAATCTGTCTCTCTAATATTATTTATCTGGTCGAATCTAGCATAATACGCTGGTGTTTTCAATATGTGCCTAACATCTTCAGTAAAGCTATCCGATTTAAATTTCTCTAATAGATTTAATCTGTACTTTAACCTACGCTCTGATAATGATTCCCACCCTAATTCTTTTATTAATTCTGAAACGCTACTCAACCTATCGTAACACCTTTTATCGAACCTAGCTGCTCTACGTGCACACTGTCTAGTTCTCTGATCAAACCTAATTCTATAGGATCCCATACACTGGCTGCATACTCAAGGTAGGGCCTAACTAGTGAAAAGTAACATCGCTCTTTTGTCTTCTCATCACATTTCCCAAGTACTTTTTTTATAAATCCTAGCTTTCTCTTCGCTCGGCCGCATACTTCCCGGATGTGTCTACCCCACGATAAATCTTTAGTGATTGTTACACCTAAATATCTTATGGTTTCAACGTTTTCGATCTTCGTGTTACTAATTTTATAGGTACGCTCTATCGAATTATTCCTCCTCCAAAAATTGATAGCTGCACACTTTTTAAGGTTAAGCTCCAACTCACATTTGTCGCACCACTCCCTAATTGCATCTAAATTCTTGCTAAGCGATTTCCTGTCTTCTTCTCGAGTGTTTCCGGTAGATGGAGCCAGGCCCAGTTTAAGGCCCGGGCGACTGCCCGGGGCGCCGCGGGAATGGAAAAACCTTTCTTTTTTCAATTCAGGGATTGACAACTTACTTCATGTCCAACTAGCTAATTATTTACTACTATTTCACTACTTGATTTTTACTACTACATTTGAACGGTGAATATGTATTACAACAGGGCTTGATTACAGGAGGAATGGGGGTGGGGGGTCCCCGAAATACTCTCTCGCCCGGGTGGAAATTTTGTCCCGGCCCTGGATGGTGCATTCTCATTTTAAACATTCTACATTACTAACTACAAATTAACTAGGGATTTTATAGCTTCAATCTTTAAGTGACAAAATGCTTAATGGCTACAACTTGATTGTTATTTTTTAGAGTACTTTGGGTTTGACCACGGATTAATATATAGGATAGGAATGTCAACAAAGAAATTCGTACCCTTAGTGTACGGTTTCCTTCTTCCGCCGCAAGTTGTCGCTAGTATCTAGCGATGCTAGCTTTTGAGCGTTGCACTGAAATAATCTAATTTAAAGAGTTGCAGGAATGAATATATGGTTCCCAAAAATTTGAAACCCAAGCAAAGTACACCTTATCTACTCGTACTAATTTTTCAATTTCTATCCACCGCGAAAAAAAAAATAATTTTAAGTTGCAAGTGGGTGGAAAACGTGGGTGATAAGTGCACAAATCTCGCATCTATGTTTGCATTTTTGGAACAAAACATTATGGTGGATTTTAAATTATCTCAGCTTCTTTCGTCATAATGCAGAGAAGCGTTTGAACATTGCTAAGTTTGTTTCTTATTCTCTCTAAGTTTCATATTGTTACGTATGATTAGGTCATAGGAGGCGCGCCAATTTTTTGTGACATTTATAGGTGCATAGGGGTTTGCGGAATCCTTAAAAATCAAAGTAAGTTTAACAGAGAGGCAAAGTGTTGTTAACAGGAGATAATACCAACGGAAGGACATTTTAGTATTTATATTTAATATCACATCATCAGAATATTCAAGTAAAATAAGCATTTTTAACCAGTAAATTTCAATTATTTAAATTCGAACCTTTTAGGAAAAGTTGACACGCGCTAATTGCAATTTAATTTAAATCCTTTTAATGCCAATTATAAGTGTAGTACCTAATAAAAACATAAGCTTGAGTTTTGTCTTCAACATGCGTGATAGTGTTATAAAATTACTTTGATAAAGAGTATCCTTTTATAACTTTAAGAACCTCATACTTTGAGGCATATTTCCGCTTTACCTTCACAGCACTTTAACGACATTAAAAAACTATTCAAGCGTTGTGGCAATATCGTATACATTCAGAAGCAATTATTAATAATGTAGTTAATGCACGAATTATTAAAAATGCGTAAAAGAATTAACTCATTATGCTTATAACGTGCATTTTTACCATTTCAAGCTCACTCAACATATTCAGAAAATTCCTACGTGGTACAGAGAGATAAGATGAGACAAGGAAATCCATGATTCGGAGAAGATACTGATTTTATTTTATTGTCAAACAAAACATTTTTAAACACATTGAATTTAAAATGCAAATCAAAATTTTAAATTGCATCATGTTTTATGAAAATGAGAGGATTTTTCGGTAGACTGATTTTTTAAAAATTAAGTCGGCATTTATTCTTTTATACTGCTGCCTAAGTCTCATTAAAATGAAATAATGTAAAATATGTGTTATCATATCAGTCCCATGTGTTTCAGAGGGAAATGTAAAACACATATTGTCCAAACATAACTCTAATGTTCTGGAATAGCAATCTGGAAACATTATATTGCTAATAAGGATATGCTCCACTTGCCTCAGCATAATGTAAAGGTTATTTTGCTTTATAATAGAACTCCTAGAATTCAACAATGCTAGCATATTGACGTCACTTTTAGATTTGTATTAATCCAAAGAACTGGAACAATCAATGCAGTGTACAAATTCTCTGAATTTCCTACAGAGAAATCCAACCACATTATAGATGGGTGGATATCTGGGTGATATAAGGTACCTACGCCATATTCCGACACGGGAATAATTCCGACACCCGGGTGCATTGCTAAAAGTACTGAAATTGGTGGACAGTTGCCATTAAATATGGTACTGGCGTCTATCAACGAGGAGACACAAAAAGTTACCTTGTTCTAGGTGTGGCGCTGGTTGTATTAGTGCACATTTTGTGTTCTAGTGCGGAAGGCGTGCGTCTTGAGGTGTCATTTTAACCAATTTTCTGTGTTTCATTTTTAGAAAGTGATATATATTTTATATCGCTTAGCAGCCTATTTTTGCTGTATAGTGCAGCATGCATAGTTAGGAGAAATAATGGATACACAGTGAGAATTTCAAGAGTGAGTTGGAAAGATCGTGGATTCCCTAATTCCGACAGGTGTCGGAATAAGGACTAGCGGCTCTTAATTTCCGTTTAACTCGCACGTAACAGTACCGGAGATCGTTGAATTATGTGCTAATTTTGTAAACAGCTATTGTGGTTTTTCAGAGCTCTATGATTAGCTGTTTCCTTACATAAAAATATTTAATGAGAAGAACGAAAATTCATTGAAATAACTGTTGCAAGTTATGCACGAATTTTCTTAATTCAGAACATAATATGATAAAAAAATATTGGTCGTCTGCTCTTTTGGTTTGTGATCAAGAGAAGGAATTATGCCGGAGAATTTTTTTTCGGAGAGGTAGGGATGCCGGTAACTGGTCGACTGAGAAGAAGGGTCTATGCCTACTGTGAAATCAATGGAATCACACATAATTTCTATGAAAACGCAGGATTAACTGGTAGAAAGTTGATGAAGTTATTTTTGAATAGACGCATGGATGTATCAAAGAGAAGGGCTTAGAGAATGAACCAAGGTAGAGCCATGAAATTAAAACGCATGCTCGTGAAATATTACTTTGAAAATCTAAAAAGTATCGTGATTGAACACTATGTTATGCAAATGCCAGGAAATAATTACAACATTGATGAAAAAGCATTCCGGAAAAAAGAAATCCTGAACTGGAGACGCAGGCAAGCCGGGTGCTAGTGAAATGCCTTCCAATAAAAAAGAGCACCGGTATTTCACCATTTTCAGAGAGGACAGGGTGCCGATATTAGTCTGTGCAGCGTTTGCAAACAGTATGTCCATGAGGAATGTGCAGATGCTAAATTTCGTACAATTTTCTTCTGTCCTTAATGCTATGACTAGTAAAATATTTTCAAGTATTGTCATGAACGCTTTATTATGAAATTATTGCTTTCTTTTGCGTAAATAAAACTTATTTCATTACAGTTTCCTACTCATTTTTTGCTTTTTAGCTCTTAAACTTACGAACCACACACTGTCGGAATTAGAAGCATATATGTGTCGGAATTCGGGCGAAGGGGTCCAAATTCCGACATTTTAACATATTTTATTCAAATTGTTGCAACTGTGAAAACAGTGCAGATATTACCAAGCAAATCATTTTTTAGTATTGTGCACAGCATGGGAAAAATTTCGTACAAATATGGGCTTTGTACTAACTACAGGTTTTTTTATTTTTATCATGAAACCTTAGCGTGTCGCAATATAGATCAGTTACATTATAATAGAAATACGATGAATCGTTATTTATGGTTATATATACGTGAAATGCCACGAAAAAATATGGTTTTAATTCTTAATATAACGAGGCTGAAGATGAATGTGACAACAGAACACCACACTTCTTTAGGCATTGTCCTAGTTTTCTTTGACAAAGAACTCACAGTGACAATAGCGCAAGAGTTGGAAATGTTTTCTTGCTGAAATAGCCAAAAACTAAATTACGCTAACTGGCGACTAAATAATTAAACAATTCATTACTAACCGATGTTTTCACATGCAAGCAATGCATCCAGAAAAATTCTAGCATCGCTAGGCAGTAGCGACATCTGGTGGCGAAACACTGAAACCGTACACGAATGGTACGCTTTCGCTATAAGGCGATAGCATTAAGCTTCAGGGGGCTGGGTTTGACACAGCGATATTCAAGAAAGGGGGGCTGTTAGATTAGGTCAGAATGATTACGAGCTCTGTTAAATATGTGACTAGGATGCAGGTATTTAGAATTAAGTCTTTATGACGTCTGCGCTCCGATTCCTTATTACGTGAGGACATTCTGAAACCAGTGTTACATCGACAATCAATCCCTCAACTTTTATATAATTATAAAATACAACAAATTGATCCGGCCCAATACGGGAAATACGGATATGAACTGGAAAATCTCATAAAGCCAACAGAAGATAGAGACATACTGGAGACATGAACAGCAGGATATTTAGGCTACGGGGCGTAGACTCATTTTATTCCCAGGAACGTTTTTGGAAAATCCTAATTTTTCTTCGGCCTGTGAATTCCCAAATACTTTTGCCCAACTCTAAATTTTAGGCTAAGTGGCCTCGCAAGAGGAACAGCCAATTAACTCGTGGAGGGGAATCCGATTTCCCGATATCTTTTAGGCTCCAATTTGACGGAAGAGCATCAAAGGGATCCAGCCGAGTGGAAATGAACCAACAGAGTTACGTAAATTAGCTTACAGTTTATTTCTTTCGAACCACTTCGCATTTGCATAAAATCTACGAAAATAGTGAAATTGATTGTTTTAACGCTCCATCCGATGTAGGATTACATTAATACTTTTTTACGCATGATATACGCACATGAATGCATGCCAAGCGACTAATATCGTTTATCACTATTACAGAATAAAATAATGGGAATTATTTGCCGAAATACCGTAAAATATAATTATTTTCTATTGACGAACATAATCATCAAGTAGCATCGACATCAAACAGAAAATATTCTATAGACTACAATTTACACTATTTAGATTTTCACGGAAAAATCCAAGTCCAACACACGTATTGTGTTTTTTTTTGTGATTCATCAGAAGACAAAACCTGATCGGCAATCGGCTATCTTCGAGGATTCCGTAGAATATATTACGAAATTTATGTGGCATGCCAGAAAATGGCGATGGAGTCGTAAACCGAGAAAAGGCTTTTTTATTGCGGAAAAACTACTTTTCCAAAGTTTCATGAGGGAAAACCAACCAACTTGCTACCTCTCCTCGCTAATCCAACAACATTCAGCCATTGAAAGATTTTATGCGTAGGAAATGCGAGAAATTTCCTTCATGGCCATTACGTGCTTTTATGCGTAGAGAATGAGAGAAACTTACGTTTTATTTCCCAAAAATTTTCCCGATAACATTTAGCACACCTTTGAATGGAAAGAATGTTGATTTTTCCCCGTCAACAGCTAATGGCTACATGGATGTGCTGCGGGAGGGTTTAACATCTGAAAAATCCAAACAAAACTCACGTGGATGGAAGGTCCCGGGATTCTCCTGTTGGCGGTGAGCACGGTCTTTTCATATCCGTCACCAGTGACGCACTGAGGGTCGAAGCAAGCCGTCCGGTTCAAAGGGCAGTCTCCGCAGGCGCTATACGAGTGTGCCAGGAAACAGAGGGAACAAAAACTTCGCATTAGTAAACTACACGTGCGAAAATACCGGAGGGCTTCAAGGAATCAACCATTATTCACGGCCACAAAAAAATTATGGACATGCCACTACGAGATACCTTCATAAATACCACTACCCTTAATAATCATAATATAAATTCACACATTACACAAAAGAAATCAACATATTTATCAAGTTACCAATGATAACAATGAAAAATTGGATTTTCGGTGATTTAAGCGTGTCTGCATGAAGCGTTTTGGCATATAATTGAATGCTTGCATTATTTATCGAAGATTTCCTGGCACGTGGGGTGAAAGGTGAAATAAGTAGTGAGTGCCCCACGTGATGTTCATAATATTCTCATATCCAGTAGTAATATTAAACGTTTGCGCGTTGTGCATGTATGGGGGTAACCCACCTTCTGCCACAAACCCTCAGGTGGCTTTCAGGGCAGTAAGTGGATTCAGATGTAGATCATCCAAAAAAAAAACCTACCGGGACAAACCAGAAATACCACCATTTTCGGGAGAAAAATTAATGAACACGATGGAGAATTCCTTTTCCTCCTTCCTTCGGGAAAAAAATATTCAAAAGACAATGAATGACGGGGTTTCACTTCAGGTGCGCCGAAATGGCCGTATTTGAACTGAGCCACCGCTTCTGACTCTCGGCCTCCTTTTACTCATTCCGTGGACCGCTCTCTCCACTCTCAACTCACTGCCTGCTCCTCCCACTCACTACGATGACTGGTCTCCTACACCTGAAGCTTGATATTCAAATTATGTTTCGGTGCCGATGGAGTGAAAGGCCCGGTTGCCTTGATGGGCCACTGATGCCACTGATGGGCCATCCATAAATTACGTCAAGTTCAAAGGAGGGGAGGAGTTCGGCTAACCGTCACGATACATTAATCGGCACGGAGTGTCATGATGCTACAATGCATTATCGGGGTCATATATGGATGACCCCTAATTTGAGCATCACACGCAAAGCGCGATGATGTGGATAGTTGTTTTTTGAGTAGATGACCGAAAGACTCGATTCGGTTAAACGCGCAATGAAGAATACTAATAATAAGAAAGTCTTTACGAAGGTGAGATTGAGATAAGACTCCCTTTTGCTATTAAACCACTCGTCAAAATATTTAAACATTAATTATGATTGTAAATGCAATGAATAGATATATCACGTGAAAAGAAACATGCACGATCAAGATTTGAAACAAAATATATAAATATATTGTGACGGAACGGGCTTGATTCTCCTTTGCCCGTTGACTCGCCGCAGTCCTTACGCCTTCGAGTACTGGAACCCTTACCTTTGCCTCGACACCTCGTCTCCTTCGGACTTTCCCGGGTGGGAAATGGTTTTGAGAAAAAGGGATATCGCGACCTTTGTCGCGTGTTTGAGAAGGGCGCCACCTCAAAACCGCGGCATCGGACCAGCTCAGCCAGCAAAGCAAGGACGATCCAAATTGTTCGAGGGTCGGGGGGACTTTAAGCCAGGGCGGACGGTAAAACAGTGAGGGCCGTATGACGTGAGCGCGGGAGAAATTACGCGAGTCAACGGGCAAAGGAGAATCAAGCCCGTTCCGTCACAGTTATTTGGCGCCCCACGTTGGGCGCCAAATAACTGTGACGGAACGGGCTTGATTCTCCTTTGCCCGTTGACTCGCCGCAGTCCTTACGCCTTCGAGTACTGGAACCCTTACCTTTGCCTCGACACCTCGTCTCCTTCGGACTTTCCGGGTGGGAAATGGTTTTGAGAAAAAGGGATATCGCGACCTTTGTCGCGTGTTTGAGAAGGGCGCCACCTCAAAACCGCGGCATCGGACCAGCTCAGCCAGCAAAGCAAGGACGATCCAAATTGTTCGAGGGTCGGGGGGACTTTAAGCCAGGGCGGACGGTAAAACAGTGAGGGTCGTATGACGTGAGCGCGGGAGAAATTACGCGAAGCGTAAGAATGAACCTCTGCCTTTTTTTTACAATTAACACAAGCAACTTTTATTCACTGAAATGAGCATGAAAATGAACACGAAGGCACTCTACAGCTAAATAACACAGGTCTTAATGACTAATGAGGGATGAAGAGGTGAATGAATGGCGAGACATAAATGGAACGAAATTAACCACAATGAATTAATAACCCTGTAACACTTTGTCCAAATAAATGACCAAGCAACAAATGAAATAAAATAAACTACTAAATGGAGAGAATTACACGCTCCTCGTCCTTTTCTGAATGCTAATGATGAGGACGGGAGTAAGTGATACAGAAATATGGTCCCGTAGGACTATGATTGTCCACTCTTGGGATCAGTTTGACTCTTCTCTTGACCTGAAGGGACTTTAACTCTGTTTGGATATCTCGTACACCACTTATTCTGGCGCACACGGGTTTCACAGTGGGGAAGCGTGAGTAAGAGGGTTGAAACCACTTAGGATTGGGGAAATACGGGTGTGGCGATACTTATGTGTGAGCTGGTGTGGAGCTTGACGGCGAAATCCAGCGCGGAGAGACTGCACCGTTGAGTTTTCGGTATGGTGGCGTGGAGAACGGAATTCAACAACTCCTGTTGAAATAATGCACCTTCCGACTGAAAGGAACTCGTCCAACGTTTGGTTCCGGGGATGCGGCGACCCGCTACCTTTTGCGGTCTGTCACCCTTATCTACCCGAAACCGCACCTCCTCTTTGGGGTGCCGGGATCGAGGTCCGCTGCGTCTGGTTCCTCTTCTGGGGCAGAACGCAGGAAAAACCGCTAGGGAATGACTTTATCAATTCCTCGCGGAAGTCGTGGTGATCTCCGTCTCCGATTATCGCCTCTCTCTCTGTCCACACTCTCGCCTGGCTTCACCAGCACACCCTGAGCTTCTCTGCTCGACTTCCAATCACCAACTGCCAACTGATATCTCACCCGACTCAACCGTCGGCGTCTTCCTTGTAACGCTCATCCCCATCACACGTGACTTCAATTCAAAAATCACCAATAGATTCACGGCTTACACTGCCCAATGACCTGGGTAGACACATAAGTGGCGTGATTCTTACTCTTAAGGAATCCAATGCCCAAGACACAGGCACATTTTACCAGATATCCACGCAGAAAAAGGCAGGCGTTCATCTCGCTTACTTAACGGGGACCTGGCTTGGGACGCAAATGACCGGCGCGGGAGGCGCGACCAGGGAAAAACAAAAGATAAGACGGCCAATCCGTCACAATATATACAATTTATAATGTTGAAAAAATACATAAAACTATATAAATATTTATCAGTACTAGGAGAGGGTGGGGCTAAATGGACCACTTTTCGTTTGCGGCGTCCTGGTGGGCGGATTTAGGCGATTTAACTTCCGGAAAACAGTCTATCTTTAGAGAATTTTATGCTCTATAAGTATTAAAAACTTGTTAAGCCTTCAGAGCATCAGAAGTTTGTTTTTATGGCCTTTTTTTTGGAAAGTGCTTATCCGGTCCATTCAGCCAACGATGGGGCTAATTGGACCATATGTGGGGCTAAATGAACCATCATCACCATGGGTCAACAACCTTAGGATTGGTTTGACACAGTACTCGACTCGATCCTTTCATCGACCAATCTCTTACTATTGACGTAATTCCGCTCTTTCGACCTGTTCTATATAACTCATACGAGGCCCTCCTTTGTGGCTCTTCCCGTCCACTTATCCATCGACGATTGTCTTCATGAGGCCATCGTGTCTTAAGATACGGCCGATTAAATTGTCCCGTCTTCTTTTTAGTTTTCAGCAGACTTCTCTTTTCTACCACTCTTCTTAAGATTTCTTCTTTGTTTGTCACTCGGTCGATCCATTTTGTCTTTATTATTCTCCGGTAGCACCACATTTCGAATGTTTCCAGCCTTGACTTCTCTGCTACTGTTATTTTCCATGCCTCACTGCCGTAAAGAAACATGTTCCAGACGTACGTTCTGATGAATTGCTTCCCTAATTCTAAGCTTGTATTTCCAGCTGTAAGTAGATTCTTCTTTTGTTAGAATGCCCTCTTTGCCTGGGCATTTCTACTGACTATTTCTTCCTTGCTTCGTCCGTCGTTGGTTACTCGGCTTCCCATTAACAGAACTCTTTCACCTCTTTCAGTTTTTGTTTTCCTAGTTTAACGTTGGTTTTGGCTTCTTCTCTCATGCTGCACACCAGTATCTTAGTCTTCTTTTTATTGATTTTCAGCTGATATCTGGCCATTGTCCTTTCCATGGTTATCAGCATCTTATTCAGATCTCTCTCTGTCACTGCTATGAGTGCTACGTCATCAGCGAATCTCGGGCCATTTTCTTTTCGATGGAAAATGAACCATAGTGTTTTTCAAGCAAAATGAGTATTTTGAGGCGGCTTTCGAAGAAAGAAACAGAAATAGAAGTGAATTAAAAACAAAAGCCACTAATTAATGTATATTTAGTTCATCGATACACATTTATTCGACTTAATTTTTGCATGGATTTTTTGCTGGGTGTCCGCGTTTCTTTGGAGCTGCAGATGCACTTTTACGTGCCTCCGCGGCGTCTTTCTCAGCTAATAGAGCTCCTCCATGATTTCCTCGTCTGTTAGGAAGCAAAGAAAACTTCGAAATGCATGCAAAATACGCGGTCCATATAACCCCACAGCAAGTTTAAGCAGTGGCAAAGGTGCATAAAAGAAATCCACGAATTGATCACCAAAACTCAATTTTTTTTCGAAAGAGCGCTATCTACTTATCTAGTGTACTTTGCTATATTCACAATAAATACTTCAAGAAAACTCTCAGCAATCAAAACTATCGGATCGCTAAATATTTTGAGTGTCCACACGATAACAAACACCAAAAAATAAATGGTGTCGCACTGCCACAAATGGCGCGAAACGGCTGACGTTCCTTTCTGGTGCCGAAAGTCATCTACAGTAATAATTTGAACTCTTTAGCTCATCAAAAATGCCAGCAAATTCAAGTTAAAGAAATCAATTGCGGTCCATTTAGCCCCACTCTCCCCTGTTGTGTATCAGAGAAAGCACAGTGAAAATATTCAAAATTGTGGGAAAGAGAATAGGTGGGTCATTGGGAAGAAGTAGGTATAATTAAGGGAAGGGAGGAAGGGTGGAGAGAAACCCGGCGTCGGAATTAGCCTAGTTCTCACGAAAGGCACCAAGGGGCCCACTTCGACGGACGATGTATTGCACTTGAAACCATTTCAACACATCACCCAAGCTGGAACCGGGATTTCACATAAAAATCAGCCACTACCTGTATTTGAACTCGGGTCTTATTGTTGGAATGTCAGTTCTCAAACCACCGCAAACACGATTCCGGCTTGTTTAGACGGACCACTCCAAAAGATCTTTTCACACCAGGGTGCAGTCTGACACTTGGGAAGATACACACTGGTAATATCAGCATCCAATTCAGCGAAGCGCGTGGAAAATACCTAGTGCTTATTTTAACCAATCATGCAGTCACCCATCCAAATTTTACGGCAAGTTTCTCACTCATTATGCGCCACCTAATTAACGACAACATGGAATTGCTCTCGCCTGTTATTATTAAAGGCACAACAAGGATTTTGTCAAAACAGCTCCTTAATAAGACGCCTAATTAACGATGAAACCGGTTAAGCCAAAAAATAAATTGAGAATAAATATGAAGTAGTGTGTCTTGTTAAATCATGATAATATTCCGCTAAGTCAACCAAACAACTACATTTTCCAACTTCAGGCTTTTGACATTGATGCGTATTAATTGAGTTTACTGGTAGTGCCTATTCTTGTTTTACCACCTTTAAAATAACCTTCCCTCCCTCTCTCCTCCAATTAGACTCTCACATCTCAGTGGATGTCTTCCGATCGCTCCAAAAAATGGAGTAGGAAGCCCATAATTAATATCCATACAAAATTTGGAGATTGAAGTCACTTTACACGTTACTTGTATCACCACATTACTAAAATATACCACTAGTTTATAGCATCCATCCGAGGAAGGTTTGATCAAGGAGTTGGAGCGTGTTCAAAGGAGGTCGACGAGTTTGTGGACGTTCGTATAACAGTGTTAGTGCGCCTTAAGTTTACTAAAAGACTTCGGATGAAAATTGCTTTCAGACCGCAGATTTAACTTTCAAATAAAGAACAAACCGATCAGCTTCAAGTAAGTAAATTTAAAACTGAAGTGTTCACCGGTGAAACAAAAAATATACTAGGACACTCGCGTAACACTCTAGATTCTATGGGAAGAACACGGTTCGCGAGAAAATGAGTAAGAAAAACTGTAATTTTCGCATATAGTTTATTTGTCTTCCTGCTCCCAGAAGAGGCATAACTTAAATGCCAAAATTAGAAATTATTTCTAATTCAGAGATCATGAGTTTTCATAAAGTTAAGCCTCACACCACCGTTAAGGGGCCTACACACCTTCTGTTTTACTGCGCAGTTTATCACGTGTGACGTCATGTCTGAAGATTAAACTGCGTCAACTGCGCAGTTTAGGCCGGTATTAACGCAGTTATTTGAACTGTGCATTGGGACCCTCTTTTGCAACGATAACTGTGCAGTTCATACAGTTAATCGAGCAGTTTGCTCAATAACCGCTCGATCTTCATCATGGCCGCTGCTAAAAAAGATGCGCTTTTGGCTTTCATTGAAGACTACTACAGGTATCTTCCTGAGCTTTGGAATGTCGAATCTGTTTCATATTCCAACCGGGTAAAAAAAGCGACCGCGTACGATGTTTTAATTGAAAAACTCAAACCTCTAGAGCCCGACGCCACACGTGACGTTATAATACTTAATCTCTTAAACAAATTCCAAGACCATATTTTCAGTGATGATGTTAAAAATATTTTGCGAACCCCAACTTACTATGGTAGACTGGACCATAATCATAAAATCAGAGACATTGATTGCCGAACTGACAGATTCAAAATGTCCTTTTTTCCTCGTACAATTAGGGATATGAATAACGGTAAATATATCCAATACGAGTGTAGCATTGGATAACATTGGTAGCTGCATGTCGGCATGAGGACTTAAAGCTACCCCAACTAACAGCATGTTTTTACATGTTTGCTTTGCTATTTTTATCTTTTTTTAAATAGTGAAGTTTAGAACAGTAGGTAAATACTAATCCTTTTTTATGCATGATATGTAGTGCATGTTTGGTGAGAATTCACCCCCTGCCACACGCCTTTATGGTGGCTTGCAGGGTAGTATGTAGATGTATATGTGATACGTCACGCAGTTCTTTCCGTATTACCACGCATGTTTCTATTATTATCTCTCCAAGTGCCTGAAGTGATACTCTCATCGAAAATTTCAAATCTTCAAAACTTCTCCCAGTAGCCAGGAACCGAAGAGTAGCAGTCAATCTCACACCAGGCGATATTGCTTCTATCAAGACTGTTTTTTTTAATGAGGGGAGCAAATTTGCTCAATAATATTTGAACTGCATTTTTGTCCATTCTCAGGTAATTTCTATAATCACTAATTTCCCCTCCTTCTTGTAACTCATTCACTAAGTGGTAATCACTGGGCAAAACGCTTCTTTGTAGATACCAATTTTTGCATCATCTCTCACGGCGCACAGTGGGACCAAATCTCCAAAAGCTGGCCAAAAGTCGAAAAATGAAGTTCGCGTAAAGTGGCAAAAAATAGATGATAAATATTATTGATTATGTGCTCTTCAAGATAGGATACTACTTGGAGCACATAAAATGTCAGGATAATGTCTACGACCTGTCAAAGTATAGCATGTCGGTGTGATTCTGGCTGCCGTAACTTTCGCGTCAAAAACATGAATGTTCTTATCTTCATGGAAAATTTTCTATGCAATATTTTGGATTTTTTAAATTTTATACAAAATAACACTACCTTTAGGTACAAAATGAGTTTAGAGTAGTTTAGTTTAACCTTTGTTTTAACGTTTTTAGATTTTTATTTAGAAAGTACTGTTTTTAGGTTAAATTTAATTTTAAATGGCAATTATCGTTTTCATCGACATCTGCCGACACGGAGTTATCTATACTGCGTGATAGAGTGGAGTATAAATAACAGTTTTTATAAGATAATTCTTGCAGATTTTTGCAGTTTTAATTTTACCATCTATATTTCTTCGAAAGTGCCCCGGTCGCTTCGTCGCTGCCGCGGGGGCCGCCATTTGCCACTATGTGGGGAAATGGTGAAATTTCCAAATATTCACGGAGAGGAATTTCAGTTTAGCATCTTCAGTAAGTAATATGCATGTCGTACGCGTATATCACCCAGACCTATTGAAACAGGGTACTGAATTGGCAAAAATTCCAGAAGACTGTGGTCACATATTTTCACCCCGTTGACCATTTGGCCATACGGTGTACATGCATTTGAGACAAATGAGACGAAATTTCTGTGTGATCAGCCTTCCCTACAAAGTGTTCTTTTGATCTGACGATCGCCCATAGGCACAAGGCGTGCCATGGCTGGAGGGGAGTGGGGGTGGGCAGGGAAGAGGGCGTTGTCGTGCACGTGCAGCGGCAGGCGCCACGTGGGCAATCATCTGCTCTCCTAGATGTGTCAACTTGCCCACCCTTCTGGGTTTTACAGTCCATTCTTCTTACTCTAATCCTCTGGTAACTCTCCACGGTTCTCTTTTACAACTCTCTTGCCTCCTTTTGGCCACCCTTGTTGCCGCTTGCACTCACTAACGGAACCCTTCCCTGTACTTCGTTGGGGGAGTTTCTGGTTCTGTTCGCGTGTTGTATTCAGTTGTCTTTGCGAGTGTGTCCAGAGAACATCTACTGAAAGTGATCCAAGCTGTGCAACACGGAAGGTTTTTGGAAAAAGACTCGCCTTTTCCCTAAAATAACCCTTGGTATTACATGCCACCCACTGTGCACAAGCTACTAATTCATGGCGCAGATATCGCGAAGGAAGTGATACTTCCTATCGGACAGCTTTCGGAAGAGGCCCTAGAAACAAGAAATAAGGACATTAGAAAATTCCGGGAGCATCACACTCGAAAAACTTCGAGGGAAGCAACAAATGGAGATTTATTTCGGAGGTTGCTCCTTACTACCGGTCCCTTGATATCCTCCATTTCATTCAAAAGAAGGAAACTGAAGGAAGATTTTAACCCAGAGGTATCTAGATTACTAGTCTATGAGGATGAAGGAAAAGGAAGCTCGGAGAGTGATGACGTGTCATCGGAGGATGATTTAAATGAGTGACATTAAATTTGATATACGCATTGTAAGTGTTCAAAATGAGCCCTATGTGTAATTTAATCTTCATTTCTTAGAAAAAAGTTTTTCAACAATAAATGTTAACTAATGGCTAATTATATTTTATTAACCACGAGTTACATTTATTTTCTAGTTTCTGATACCTTAGATGTGCCGTGATTTTAGCGAATGTACATAAGTGTAGAAAATTTTTTTAAACAAATTTTTTAATGGTAAACATGTATTATATGATATAAATATATAATTTTTTAAATATATTTCGGTTAACACAAGGGTGGAAATATTTGACGTAACAAGATATCGTCATATGATTTGATGGTGCAGTTGTTTTCAATTCTACCCATTCCGTGCATTAATTTATGAATTAAAAATGAATTATTTTGCGTCGAATATAAAAATTAAATCTTTAATTGTATCTTATAAACGAAAAATCTTATTCTACTCTCTGCTTTGCTAATTTGATATTTTTTTAATAGTGAGGTTTAGACTACTATATTATTAATGATCATTTTTTATGCATGATATGTAGTGCATGTTTGGTGAGAATTCACCCCCTGCCACACACTTTTTTGGTGGCTTGCAGGGTATTTTGTAGAAGTACTCTAGTTGCTACGCTTATAATTCACTCTATATATTCAAGGAAGTGCTCTTACGGGATTCTGAACTGTTGAACGAATAATGCTTTTTTTTACAGGTTTTAAGTTATTATATTTCCTTTTTAACACAAAATACATAAGAGATACCGCAAAAATAATGACGAAATCAAGTTTAGCAGCTCAAATTACACTAAGAACGCCCAAGAAAACGCAGTTAAATTCGAGAACGACAGAGTAATTAATTTTGGCCAGGTTTTTTCCAATCGGTCCCACTGTGCGGCGTTTTCTCCTTTTTTTTTCGTTCTCCAGCAATACAGTTGCAATTACACAACAAACTGCGGTTCTCCTTTTTCTATCGCTATCACCCATTGCCTTTGGCAAAACTGATACAACTGCAGAAAATGTCTGGTGAAAACTGAACGTAGCCTACACACTTTCAGTTCAGATAACTGTACAGATTTTAACACTGTTATTTAGAACAGATAAGTGCGCAGTAAAACTGAAGGTGTGTAGGCCCCTTTAGAGAGATAGATTATCGTGCTAATATGTTTAACATATCTTTTTCCCCGCGAACGATAGGAGATCACAACGGCAACTCAATCACCAGATAGGTAATAGGTGATCTGCAGATATGGTCATATGTAGTGCATCTGGAAGATTTCTTAACACAATAGTGTACTAACTCATTTGACGTCAGCAAACTGCCAGCCGCGAGCGTTGACAACTGTCGGATAGTCGGAATATCTCGGAGAAAGAGTGGTGCGAGCTGGGGCAAAAATTCAGTTTTGAAGAGGCGAAAAATAACCGGGGAGAATCGTTACTACCCCAGTTTCATAAGTAAACCCATCGAAATATTCAATACATTCGAAACTTTCAACTGAGTTGGTGGTCAATGTCTTTCCAACCATTGAAAGAGAGCCTTGGGGAAAACAAAAACTTCCAGGGCAGCAACCAGACCTATATAAAGACGGCCAAAACCAGAGAATACTCTGGTTGGAAGGCTGGTACCTAATGAGAATAAAAAAATAAATGCATTTTTAACAAATGCCTAACCAATGAGAGATTCATATTCTTATGACATCTAAGCATAGATACGGGATCAATAAACCCTAAGAAACGTTCAAATTGCAACCCTTAATTCAGGGCCTCATCTAGCGAGACATAAGGAGTTACAGTTGTTACTGAAGCCGTTAGATTTTGAGAGTGAGATGTAAGAAATGAGTGTTAAGGAATGAAAGTAACTGGATTATGCACGAAAAGGAATAGTTGAGATAAGCGTCAAGGCAGGAAGGCATGCATGAAAGAAGGATTTACATATCTGAGTTGAGATAAATAAAGGAGAACGCACGTTGAACAGAATAAGATAAGCGGATAAGTCTTCTTTATGCATGGTGAGGGAAGACCGGATTTTTGGATGTGAATTCCGAGTCGGAAAAATTAGATAAGGGAGATTTTATGAGTTGAAGAGTATAAAAGAGCGCGGTCGCAGGAGGGATACTCGGTCAGCGAATAAGTGGAAAGAAATAGTAGGCATTCCGGTTGTCAAAATGGTGGAATGAAGTTTTCGAGATGAGGTGAGACATGATTTAGAGTAACAGGTTAAGGGCGCTCTTGATACAAGCCCGTATACGCCCAATCATTTTTAGGGAGAACCGTTAGCAAGTATGGCAATGCGCTGTCATCCAAAGGTCATGGGTTCGAATCCCACATTGACATCGAGTTTGTCTTCGTAATACGCTTAGCACGTATGGTACTATGTTGCTCAGTCATCGGATCACATTCTTGATAGGGCGTCACGAAGAGCGACTAGTCTTTAAATAATACCATGATATATTTAGAAATGTTTCGAAATCATTGAAAGGACTTGGGAACCACTACCTAACAATCGTAGGTTAAAATGCAAATTTAATCCATAGAAATTTTACGACGGGTACCTTCTCTCAAGTTGTGAAAGGTAATTTAAAAGCCCTCGTGCACTATAGTCGGTTAGATGATATAAAAAAATAAGAGATATAGAATGTTGGAGAGAGAGGATTAAAATGCCTCTATGCTCGCGTGCCCTACCGAACAATGAGAGATTTCATCGATTGTCGACGAAATAGATCGAATGGACAATGCAAGTTTCAGCTTCTCTTTTTTTTCATGCATGCATGAGCCCCTAATGTTAAATTTTAGAGCGTGTAATTATTTTCGATTTCTCCTGGCACGCTCGGTTCACCCTGCCGCACACCTTTATGGTGGCTTGCAGGGTATTATGTAGATGAAATGTAACCAGGTATATTTTTAAGTTTTTGAACCACCTATCCCGCAAGGTGTTACTGTGAGGTAAGAGGCTGTATTACAAGTGAATTCGCCGTTCTCTCTCGGTGAATTGCTCGTGATAAGTGTAATAGGTTGAATACCCACTAGCTATACGATTGTTTACTAGCTGGTGTATCATGTCAATTGAGGAGTCATTCCCTACCGCACACCTTTGCAGTGACTTGTAGTTAACAGAGAAAATGTAGATTCACTCTCATTCTACTTCTACTGACTGATAGTATTCTACTGGTTAGGGTAGGTTTTGATCGAGTGTTCCCACACTATTTCATTCATCTATAGACTGTATTCCTACGCAATTTCTCCCTTCAAATAGGCCCATTTCCTGCCCCCTTAATAGCATCCATAATATCTTTTCTTTTATTCTCTCGTCTCCTCGTCCTCCAGCATTTTACATTTGATAATAATCTTCAGAATGCCATTATTCTTAAGTGCCTATTCCATCCAACAATTCTGCTTTCTTTCAAAATCTGACTGCAAACTTCTTTCCTCCCCAACCATGTTCGACCCTTCATTCGTCTCTTTCTATCCATCGTACCCTCTCCATTCTCCCCCACACCCACATTCCTAAAGCTACAATCTTTTCTTAACACCCTGTGATCCAGGCATCTACATCTGTATAATACCCTGCAAGCCACCGTAAGGTCGAGTGGCAGCGGATGAACTATCACAAGACATACGTTATCAATCAGAGAGAGCAGAACCTTAGTTTTATTTTTATTGACCTTTACGTGATACCTGGATATTGTCCTTTCAATATTTCCTAGCGTCTTCTCTAAATCTTCTCTGTTTCAGCCATGACTGCTATGTCGTTGGCAAATGGCAGCATGCTGATTTTCTCCCCGCGGATATTCAATCTCGAAGACTGTTCTTTGAATTCTTGGATGGCTTTCTCGATGTAGACATTGAATAATACGGGAGACAGTGCACATCCTTGCCTCACTCCTTTCTTTATGCTTGCTTCTCAACTGCTGGGGCCTGATTTGATTACAGCGTCCTGGTTTTTATACAAGCTGTGGATAACACTTACGTCATAGTATGATACTCCAATTTCTTTGAGAATTCTCAGCATCAAGTTCCAATCCACATTATCAAATACCCTCTCCAAATCCACAAACGCAACAAACGCTGGTAGATTCTTCTCTATTCTATTTTCTTTAAGTAGCCTGAGGGCCAAAATCGCTTCTCTCGTGCCCTTGTTTTTCTGAACCCAAATCGGTCTTCATCCATGAACTCCTCAGCTTTTCGCTCTATTCTTCTATAGATGATTCTTATCAAGATCTTCGAGGCTGGTGCCGTACAATTTATGGTCCTAAAATTTTCAGTTCTCGACCCACTTCTTTTTGGCAATAGGGATGATGACGATCTTCTCCGAGAGTCAGTGAGTATCTCTCCTGTATAGTACATGACACAGATGGTTTTGTAGAGCTGGGTAAATGTCTTCTCTCCCGCATTTTTAATTAGTTCGGCTTGAATACCATCTATTCCAGAAGCCCTATTTATCCTCAGATCCATTACAGCTGCATTAAATTCCAAACTTGGGATTGAGGTTTCCAAATCATACTTCATTTTCCTCTTCGATTACTTTTGCTCTTGCATCTTACAGCTCGTTCCTTGAAGTGATTCTTCACTATCATGTAGGCGAATTCCATATTCCCATGGGTGTGATTGCTTTGTAATCTTCCCTTAGATCCTTCATCCACATTTCCTTTGATTTTCTAGCTTTACGGTTTATCTCATTCCTAATTCTTTTGTAGCAAAGTTGTCCTTCTTCAGTTTTCCCATTCTTTTACTTTCTTCAATCAGGTTCGTGGTCCATGCTGCATTTATATGTATACGTGTATGTGTGTCCTCCTTCTTGCCGCAATACCCCTCCGTATCCTACAAGGGGCCGGCTAATCTTAGAGATATACTTAAATCGACGAATCCTGCAAGTGACTCTTACATATAACATGTTTCCATAGCTGGGCAAAGTTAATCCAAAAATTAACTTCTTTAATGCATTAAAAGCTGCTCAAAAAGTTAACTTCGTTAATCGTTAAGTCGTTATCTTGATGAAAATGTAACGCGAGTTAAAGTTATCCGTTAAAGTTAAAAATATATATGATATTGTGGGCAATTTTGAATTATATGCCACTTAACATTTAGGTATTTTTAATGTCAATGAACGTAATAAGAATTTCGTGGTCAAAAATACTTAATAAACAGTATAGATTAGGTAATGTAGACTTATACACATGAGGTATGGAGTTTCATAGTAATATACCGTTTCCGTCAGTAAAGTTGGACCTGACGCTGTTTGTATTTGATTGTGGAAATAGAAACCTTGGGATGCGCCGCTACCGGTAGCTGCGATACCAAAAGATTCACCAATATTTTGCTGGCGTAGTTTTGTGTCATTAGATGGTGAAAAAACTATTGCCAGTCCTATTGACATAAGAAGAACCCACAGCTCTTGAAGAAGCCCTAGGTTTTCGTTTTCTGCTAGTTAATCCTGCCTTTACTTTTTCTTCAATATTGAACGTATTTAGATGCATACGTCTTTTCATGTCTTGTTTATTCTTTTGGGTGGAAACATGAGCCTTGACTGTGTAAATTATGTCTGTAAAAGTTACGTAAAAGTCTGATTGCAGTACAAACGCTGAGTTCTCTAGATTGAATTCTCAACACAACTCCTTCAACAAGTTATTACATGGCAATCCAGATGGCTCTGAACAAAAGTAACGGACTTAAATTAACGGAATTAAAAGTTAACGGAAGTTAATAAGACCGTTAATAGTTTTTGGATTTAACTTAAAAGTTAAATCGCTAAGCAATATGTTAACTTCGTTAGTTAACGATTAACGGATTAACGCTTTTCTGCCCAGCTATGCATGTTTCCATGTAGTAGTATCATTGTAGCTCTTAGTTGCATGTCAGTAATGAACGTTTGGTGATATTCACCCCATGATGCACAACGTCGTGCTGGCTCCCTCGTGGATTTACGTAAATGTAGATGAACCCTTTGGTGCGCCCCGTCGAAAACACTTCCCACCGCATCTCGCCCTGCAACCGCCCGCGCTGCGAAACCTGCCCTAATGGTTACCTTCAGCACCACAATAACAGGCACCCTTCACCTTCCGTCGACTCCGCTTCCCGGCTTACTGTCTGTCCAAAAACCTGGTATACGTGCTCATATGTAACCACTGTTCACCTCTCTCCACTGGCAAATGCACAATTCCCTTATCCATCAGAATTATTTACCTTCGATAAATCACTAAATCTTCCCTTGAGTCCCCTGTCTCTTTGAATTCCATACATATTGCACCGTCACTTTCATTTTGATAGGTGTCACTCCATTGAATTCTCTCTTGAAAGAGCTCATATCCGGGTACTTAGGGCTTTTGAGTCCACAGGCCTCATCCTCTCCCGCTAACCTCCTCACCCTGCTCCCTTCATCTCACCTTCTCTGTCCCTCTTCTTATCTCCTCAACCCCCATTCTCGATTCTTAGTACTCTCTCAAGACAAGGAAGGCGGATGGTCAATACTGGAAGAGTAAGATAACAGGGGAAGTTGCCAAGAAACAGTCTTGACAACGGTCCCTGCCGCGTGAACGGCACGGAGACAGCCGTGCCATAATGAAATGGCGTATCTAATGTAGTGGATTCGTACCGGCAATTGATGACAGGGGCACTTTACGTGGCACTTTAGGGCGAGCCGAGGCGACGGTTTCAGATTTCATTCTTCCACTTCTCTCGTTCCGGAGTGGGTACAATCCGATACATGTGGCAAAGATTTTACTAAGGGCGGGCCTCTCCTTTTTTTGTCACATAAATACTTCAAATGGTCGTGGCCCACGAGATCATATTCGTTTGATTAAAAAATCACGCATGTAAATTATCAAGATTTTGGCGTAACGTTCAAGCTGACCAGAAGAATGAAATACCTATCAGGTGCTCATTTCTCACCCATAGACTTTCCTGCTCAACCCGTGCTGTCCGCGGAACGGTCGAACTGAATGCGATTGATGTTGCCCCACGTAGAGCCCAGGCACAGGCCCGCGATAAAATCAATTTCATTGATTGAAGAAGGTTCTGATGCTTCCAAGGGGAATGTCATTGATGACAGTCATTCGGGTTTTCCACCTCAAACCCGAATGCTTCTATCGAATTTAATCGATTTTTTTCAAATTCAAAGTAATATATATCAACAACTTTTTTTTTAAACTTTATGAAAGCTTCATCGGAACCAATGAAATAAAATATTTTATCAATTTTATTCGACCAAGACCGCTGATCGTGAGACTCGGCATAAGCAATAATTTGGGTAGAAAAAATGGGACAGCAAAAATGTTCCACGTAAAAAAATGGAAAAGATCAGAACACTTGCTGCCTCATATATATTTTTTCCTGTTGGACTTTACACCCAATACCATGATCATGATGAATTCAATATATTACTTGCAAAAGTGGCGCGTTTTCTCAAAGAGACTAAATTCCGGAATGGTACATCTTGATACTCGAAACGAGTGTGGCTACACATCGATGCGGATATGTAAAGAATAAAAATTAGGGAGAAAATTAAAGAAGCAGAAAAATAGAGCACCGAATTTAAGCACCTTACTCCACAATAAACGTCACGACAAACATTTTTAAAGCGAACGAGGAGAAAGGAGAACTGGAGAGCAAAAGTAAATCTCGCACTTCGAAAAATAAATTGAAAAAAAAAAAATTACCGACGGAAATACTCAAGTGGCCACTATTGGCATACATAGCGGAGGAAAAAAGAGAAAGCATTGATCGAAAGTACGAAAAGGCCGCTCCTTTCATAGGAAAAGGTGCTGGCATCAAAAGGAGCGGAGTAGGTGAGTTCGCCGAAGATCCTGAAGTCGGGGCGTGGGCACCCTTCAACATCAATGGCATAATTCTCGCCGTCGAATCGGTAGGAAGCGTACGGATCTCCATCTCATGCACCAACACGATTTTTACGATGGCTGCAAACGCCTACGTGCCTACCCCATCGCCATTAGCGGAGGAGGTGAAAGCACGGAGTTTTAGGCTCCGAGACCAATATCCAAAGAAATGGAACGATAGCATGCCGAACCTTTCGTAACTAAAGCCCGTTTCACACGATACTTGGTCCAGCACAAGACCTAGTGTGCTAGCCACTACTTGATATTGAGGACGGAAACTAGTATGATTGGAACCGTACTGGGAGGTTTCACACGATCATCGACCTTGTGCTTGCTATGAATCGGTTATTCCATATGATTCCATACAAATTTAAAAAAAGAGAAGATCGCACAGCGCCAGTAACGTGACTTGATTGGTCGATGACTACTGGGCTACTAGGTCCTACTAGAAATCTAGTACCGCATCAAGTACGAAATCCAGTAGCTCAGCGAGTATACTAGCTAGCATGCTTGCCAGCCAGTATACTAGTTCTGTTCACACGACACTGGAAAGCTAGCATACTAGCGAGTATACTAGACCTTGTGCTGGATCAAGTATCGTGTGAAACGGGCTTAAGCTATTAGCCCTAGGAAACCAGAAGGCGAGAGATTTGTTTAGTAAATGACTTACACAAAACTACTCAGTGAGAGCCAATATACGTTTTCCGGTCTATGCCAGACTGTCACGAGTTACTAGGTGATTCCATTTTAATGATTGAGTTCAAGACTGCATTGAAACATTAAATCGATATATCGGGCTCCACCTATGGCTAAGGTTATATCGCAGTCTTAAACTCCAAATAAAAAAACGCATACGTCAACTTGGAGGAATCTGTTCAAGATACATAAGTTGAAAATTCCTCCATAAAACGATTTTACTTTGTGTCTTACTTATTATTTTAATATTTCTTGATAAGATTATTAGTGATCGCGCAAACATCACTTCTGTATTTATTTTTTAATCACGATATTTTGATCAAAATATTTCAAATTACCACAGAAATTCTACGATGACAAGACACTTTCGTAAGTAAGAATGGTATGACACAAAAAAGTGAAGAACATGAGTTTGATGGTTAAAGGCGATCACCGGGTAACAGCCTATGTCACTATATTTTGGCCAGCATTTAAATGAAAAAAAGTTAGTGGTGAAGAATTCCGTTCCATTTCGCAGGTGACATCGCTATCTTAGCTGAAAATTAGCAGAACCTCAAAGTTTCATTAGACACGATGACGCAAGTCCTGCAATGATGCGATGCGATGCGATCAATAGGAAGAAAACAAAAGCCTTGGAATGAAGAAGACAGAAGATAGGAGAAAAAGATCTCACTTATAGGAAAGCAGTTACAACCAGCAGAATAGCTCAAATTTAGGAAAATGCTAGCATCCTATTTAAGCAAGTAAGCGGTATGTACCTTCGTGAAGAGTGCGACAACTTAAAAGGTCAGAGACATGGATCATCGGAAAATATCAGAAAAGAATTGAAGCCTTCGGGACCTGTTTATTGCATAGGATCCTCAAATGGGTGGATAAAATGAAAAAATGAAGAAGTTAACACGGGAGCCGGAAGAGAATGGAGCACAGTGCAACAGAGGATAACTAGAGGTGGATTGAAAACCTTTTAAGACACAATGAATCCATCAAGGACATACTTGAGGGAAAATAGGAGGGAAGGACAGTCCCCGTGATGAATACCTAGAGGACAAGTATCAGGGCCAAGTAGACACGGATTTGGAAAAATAGGAAGTAACAAAATGCTAATGAGTTAGTAATGAATAGAGAAGAAAGTGGGCTTCGGTTAACCAATCTTGAACAAAAAAGATTTTGCTTTGGGGGTCTGAAAAAGCTTGGATTCAAGATGCTTCAATGCCACACCGGGCAGGAATCCTAGCCTCAGGAACACTAATATCGAAATTACAGTATTCATGGTCAAGGTTGGGTTCGAATCGGCGGCAAACGGGACGATCGTCTCTTGCTCTGTTTCCAAAGGGAAAATGCTGGGAAAGTGTTGATAACCTCTTCCAGGGGAAGTGTTAGCCTCTTCTAGGGCCGACCTACTCCCCAAGTGAAGCTTTTTCATTGCAATATGTTGGTCCTTCCCGCATTTTCCCAATGCGCATTATATTACGCCTATCAGGATTCCTGATCCTAGATCCAGATTTTTCCTCCTCATTCGTGAATCGTAAATGGTCATTCCACCTCAATTCAACAAACGTTTGTCCCTTAGGTTCTCAGATTTTGATAAAAATTGGTGTATGGGAACAAAATCAACTCATACTGAATACCCTCAAACAGTTTTGTGAAAAAAAAATTTTTGAGCGAATTATGCATGTTTTAATTTTTTCGTATTTTTAGCAAAAAACCGAGCCTTAAATCATATTATCACTTATATCTCCGCTTGTAGTTGTCATACAGCAATGATTAATAGCTCTTTTTAAAGATAAATCTTTATTAAATGCAATTATATCAATAAAAAACTATTTTCTTCTAAACCCTATTGTTGTTCATTACTAATGTTTAAAAAATTGTTAATAAACTTTTCTCAAATACTCCATCTCAGAATCGGCCGAAACTTTTTTTCCATAATCTAAACATACACAGCTAACTGTTCCAAAAATAAAATTTAGTGGCAATTCATAAATGATTTTTTAATAAATATTTAAACATTTACAATTTTCTCACTCGCGGCCCGTCGGCTCCCCCATTTGGAATACATGCAGCAGAACCGCGATGCAAGCCTAAAAATGTCCTAATTGCTCAAGAATTGTTCTGGTTCCTCATTAAAGCCTTTGAAGTTCAGATATCCTGGATAGCACAGTGGCTTGAACATGGGACCGATTCTATGCGTGAACCACTTGGGATACTGGGTTCTTAGCGCTTCTTGGTTCGACTCCGCGGACTAAACTTCTTCCCAATAGTCAATGCACTCAATTGCAGTTCAAAGTGACAGACATTTCCTCTTAGACAGAGCAGACTTTTGCCGGAGTTTCACATACATGGGTCTCGATTGCCGAAAATAAAGCTTAATGCGAAAGTATGACGAAAAACCACAAGTCAGAGGTGCGTCTGACTATGCTGACACAAATGCATGAGAATATCTTTACGCTGTCAGAAGGGACAGTTTTGTCTCAATCTCGCCCTAATACAATGTAACCTTTTAGTATTATTATGATTCTGGAATAATTTTTACTTTGAGGATTTTATAATCTAGAGTAGTTCAACGATAGAGTGACTTTTTCAGCCTATACAAATGAAAGCGAGATACAGGATGGAATGAATTCATCGATGATCAAAATAAGCATCAAGATTTTATTTAGCAGTACAAACAAGACATATGTGTAACCGCACAGTACGTAAACAGCGGAGAAAAGTTAAACTATGAGCCGGTCCTTGGCCAATAATAACCAAGAATATTTAGCTTTTGTTACGAAGGTAAATCTCTCGTCCCCCTTTGATATTGGAGAATAAGAATATTATCATCATAAGAATGAATGAATGGCAACATGGACGAATTAATTCAAATATTCTCACTTATTTCACAATCCATTGCGTATGAAAAAAGTCCCGTTCAATTCCATAGATTCAACCCCAAGAATTTTCAGAACGTTTTCCATTGACGCTTCGTATTGATTCTGCTCCATAAGATAAATGAAATGCAAAAATTATGGTATAACTTTGAATGATACCAGCACAAAAGCCTGGGCTAACATCAGGGCTTTGTGACCACTTAACTAAAGTATAGACATTCAAAAAATGCTCACTCAATGTCTTTTTGTAGATTCAATGCCGATAACTGACTCCATTTTAGCAACCTCTTGTGTTACAGCAACAAAACAACTCCATTGAAAAACAATCGGAACATAGCCGTTTTAAAGATATTTTGAAATGAATTTATATAAAGGTAAAGAAAAACAGGCAAAAGAAAAAATGAATCTTGTCAGTGAGGCGGCATAATAACTGCAAAGAAAAATGCTCCTTTCACTCCGATAAAATATACAACTTGTGACAGTTTATAAGAAAAGAAGTTTGATTGCACGAATGAGAAAAAAAACCTAAAGGAATGAAAAAATGAAGAAGGAAAGAAAAATCCGAACGCATAAAATGCTGCCGTATCAACAAAAACGAATTGTCCCGGTTCCCTCATAAAACGGCAGCTGCATAAATTATATCACATCATCCCCATAAAACGTTTTTTTCTCATGCCTGACCAGTATTTGGAAGATTAATTTGCATATCGTCCGGGAAATCACTGGACTGAGGTGCAAAGATTTCCTTTCAAGTTCGAAACCTAGTGGCTAGTTTGCTATTCAACAAGTAACATAAAACAAGCAATAAAATGACGGCAGGAGTGTTTACGATAACCAAGAGACGGAAGTGTCAGTTTTGTTGGTGTGCAGAAAGGAGAACACGATTGGTATAATATGATCACAGGAATGCAATGCAAACTCACATTTTCTCGAATAAATTAGTAATATTCGACAAGAAAATGTAATAATAAATATATAATATGCCACTGAAAGATAAAAGTTAAATGCATTAAAAGGATAATGCCTACTTAAATATATTTTTACAGGGGTCGGGCAAATGACGGGGGAATCCTATAAGAATCCTATAAGGTAACAGGTAAATTAAGGTGGAGTTGTTCTTGTTTGGTTTAATATTTGAAGCTTCCTCTTTATAAAGCCTGAATCTGTTCAACGGCAATAATAGACTTAGGATTTAAATTGACTTCAACTTAAATAGACTTATAATTGTTAAATGGAAGAAGGTTTCACTATGAAACTCGAAACGTGTTAAATACTGCGGAGTCCAGCTAACCACCAAACTTGCATGGGCAATAATGGATATGAAAGGCATATTGAAAAGATGGACGTTTGTAGCCATTATGCAATTAATCACTTGGTACTTTTCCACACCTATTTATTTAATTTCTGCCCAGTATTGATACACTAGCATCTATTATCAATGTAATAATACAAATAAAAAATAATTTGTTACTTGGGACGAGATTGAAACTAAATAGCTCCTTTTTCCAAATAACATCTCGTTAGTAAATATTTACCATTGTTTCAAAAGAAAGGGAAATAAATAAAGAATGAATAAATATATAATCAATGGATTAAAATTCAAGAGTTAATGCAGAGGAGTCAAGTTAAACCCCTGATTATAAATAAAAGGGATTATATCATCCCTCATGACTCTAACCACCACATTACACACCAGCACGCACTTACATTCCATGGTTTATCGCTTCATAAGACTCCCGATAATTGAGAGTGAATTCCACTGAAGCCGAATACTATCAAATGTATCTATCCAACAAAGGCTACACTGCGGACCTGGCCGGTACATTTTTTCATTCGAAAGAATAGTCTTTTTTCGTCATAGCCGAAAAAAGACTATTCTTTAATCCGGCAAACTCTCCCTGACTTTGGCTGAAAAACTCAGAGTATACGGTAAACTTCCCTTCGCGGGAACCCTTTACAAGAAATGTTGTAGACAAAATACCTGAGCAAATTTTAACAATTTTCCTGTATTTGCACTAACTATTGGAAAAGTGATTTTCTTCTATTATGGTAAACTTAATGATTTGTGTTGGCGAGGTTGCATACGCTACATCAAAGATTGCCAGTGGTTGCAAGTTGGTCAAACTGGAAGAAATTGTTCCTTATGATTATTGTATGAGCATGCAAGAAATTTTATCTACCACGACAAAAATATACGCTTCCTCATAAGTTTATAGGCAACGCTTAATCCATATTTTAGCTCAATGTAAATATCGCTCTCGGGATCTTATGGACAATGGTAGCGAACGGCAATAAGACTGCAATTGAATGTTTCACGTAGATTTTTAATGCATTATTCCGTTGAGTCCCGTACCCGACTGACTGGCCACCTCAAAGTTCGACTCCCTCGCTCATCCAGCGTCGTCCACGTGACCACTCCTCCCGTTGCCCACTTTTGATTGGCCGGTGAGGCGTCACATCATGGGAAAAGTGCACCTAGCATCGGCACCTTTCTAGGCGTAGCTCGATGAGAATCGGTCGCCCAGGAGTATAGCTACGTTTTCATGTGGCCGTTTTTGCGTTGACGCACACTGCGCCACCTATCAGAAGCGAGCACGCCAACGCAGCCTGCGTTGCCGTCCCAGTTGGTTATCTTTCAACGTTCTGCGTTGACGCAGCTGCGTAATTCCGGGTCTACATTACAATTCCACTTAAAGTGAGCCTATTTAAATATAACTTTAAGTCATGGACGTCTTCTACACATGCACTTTAAGTTGACTGCAGCGTCACGGCTGTTCAAGATTAATAACTAAAAACAAAGACGGAAAACATTCGAAGATATGCAAGCGAGCCAAGTGTAAACGACTCGCTTGTATATTCATAATTTAATTCTTCTGAGTAACTGATTAGTAGAAGAGTCGTTACCTAGTGGAGAACCTTTAAGAAATCATATTTAATTATATGCCAAGTCGCCACGTACCTACTATGTGTGATATTTTCAACTACGAAAATGTTTCGGACTTTTAGACCCGTACCATTGATGAGTACCTACGTTGTAAATGGATATGTAGTGATCCATTGAGTAACATTTTGAACGAGCAGCCCTTCTCCCAAACGCTTTTAATTTTGTGCCACATAATTTATTGCTCAAACTTCGTTGCTTGTTTATATATTCATTTACCTCGCAGGTTTCAAGTGTTCACATTATTTCAATACCATTTTGAGTCAGAAAAAAATAACATTTCGCCATAAAATCATAAGCAAGCCTTTGAAACGTTAATGCAAAACAAATTGTAATGCTTTGTGTGCACTTTAAATTTGCCATTTACGGCATAACTTTCCCATATTTTGAAAAGAGAACCACTTCCTCAAAACTATAATTGTCCGCTCTTTTAGGGGTCATTTTCTTGGTTGAAATCATTCGGAATAGATTAAATTCAGTAGTTATTAATCAGGTTATTTAGTTTTGCTTAATTTTTCATGTTTTTCTTTGATGTTTGTGATCATAGGGATTATATACATTATGGAGATTATATTATTGTAATATTCATGGTTGTGATAATTGACAAGTTGCTCACTGATTACTTAACTCGTAAACATACGTTTGTATAGTCGTGAATTGACTAAGGGAATGTGTACATTTAATAAATTTGTATCTATATGCATCTATTTCATTAATTTAGTATCCCACGATTTGATTTCTTTTGTCACTCTGTGCGCTTGACGACATATTAATGGGTAAAAACTGACTACGCTCACTTTAAATAGGGGGTACTGGTCAACTTAAGTGGAGAAGGACTTTAAGTAAGCTGCTGACACCTACATTAACACTTTAAAGTGACTAGTCACTTAAAGTGGACTTTAAAGCGCTAGTGTAGACCCGGCATATGAGGGAGGAACAACGCATTCTGCCTGTCATTTGTTCGTCACGTGATTATTTCGCTACGGATTATCAAGGTGTTAAAGGGAACTTTATCTTTATTAGGGTTATTCTATCACCTTGACGGATTATCACCTATACCACGGTTTACCACCGTCATATGTTTTCGTGCATTGCTGCTGGCGCTACCGGTGACATGAAAACAGGGTATTTTCCTGCCACACAACGCAGCGTCAAAGCAACGCAAAAACGGCCACATGAAAAGGTAGCTTATGACGCTGGCGCCTGACAGTCGCTGGCGGCGTCACAAACACCAACGATTTTACATCATTACGGCAAATGTCCAAAACAGGATTTTTTTTTGGAAAACTTTGAAATCGCCTCCTGCGGTGGACTCAAAGGACGCTTCCCTCTAAATGAGGTCGTTCCTTTAGATTCATCACCCCATTTTATCTGTTTCTGTTCCCCCGCCAATACCTCTCATTAGGTCCGAGCCTCACGTCACCTTCATCTCCATATAATCCCCTCTCTCTTACCATCTTAATATCGTTGCCCTCATCCTATTTGGCTGTGCTCATAAATAAGTGGTCTGACTTCACTTCTCCTCATCAGCTTCGGCAGATGAAGTAGATAACATGAAAAGGGGCCGCGAATGGAATAAAAAAGTGGGGAAAAGTGCCAAGTGCTATCAATGTACTGCAAGGAAACACATACCAACAAATGAGACTCTGGCTTAAAAACGTGGGCCGGCTTTAAAGAAACATGACTTCACGGGCTCTGAGGGAGTGCAATGGAAAAATGTAAGAAGAGTTGTCACTTCGCAGAAGCTGGAGATAGATCAAGTTAGAGAAACAGACTCCTTTGCCGATAGCTTAAAATACACATATTTCTTTGCACAATTCGCGGCATCAGGAACAACAGTATTTGCCATTTTCAAAATGTCTTCGTAGAGAAACCATACATTCTTGCGATAGTGCAATTGTATACACGACACATAAAATGATTAATATAGATGATTAAACTGAAGTTTCCAGGGAAATAGTAGGAGATGTAACGTTTCACATGCCTGTATGAATGCATATTGTATGTGTACAGAATATTTCTATATATTTCCTCGTAAAATAGTACTCTTTCCACATACAAAAAAATCATTCACCCAAACCAGAACTAGAACCCGGAACCCCCTAATTTCCGCACTTTAAGCTACAAGGCATCCTTCTCTTCGGTGGATTTTTTGATGGATAAAAAGAAAAAGTTGCACGGATTGCTGAATATACAATGCCTTACTTGCACTGTTAAGTTCAGATGGTTCGTAATTCTTGCATTTCCTTGGATATTACGTAAATATGAACTTTATTGAAATTCTCCCAGCATGATATAAAAAATGTATCCCTAATTGAGGCGCATTGTCACTATTAGTACATGAAGATTTGCAGGGTGAATAATCAGCCCATGCCACGCACGACAATAATGGATTTGTGGGGTAGGTACTTCAGCAGATGTGCTCATGCTCAGATAGGTAGGAAAGATTTAGATATTTCCGAGGCATTTTTTACGAAGGCAGGACTAGAAACGAGACCGATAGAAAAAGAATGGCATAAGGTCATCAACAAGGTATATCAAAATGGTAGAATTGTATTAAAATGAATGACTTTAAAAAAAAGGGTAGCATTGTATACTTCAGACATTTATTCTCCGAGGAAGAAAGTTTTGAGAGGCTTCGGAGATGATGAACTATATAGGACTGGTAAAGGTAAGATGATAGAGTGAAAGTCAAGGGAGTTTAAAGTTATGATGAGAGAATAATGGAATTTTTATGGGAGAATTACGCAAAAGGCAGTAAAAGTTAACGGAGGAAGTAAGGAAAGACAGTGAACTAGGGAAGGATGCGATAAGTGACAAAATGGTAGAGCTAAGCTTAGCTCTAAGAGTGGAAAGAAGGGAATAAAATGTGGATGATGGACAGTAAGAGGGAAAATAGTATTTATGGATACTCGAAGACACGATCTCGTGCTCTAAGAGGAGCATAACCCTCGTATACACTCGTGGCAGCAGGTGACATGGTTAGATGAGGTGAAGGACGTGAGTTCAGCCAGGAGCTGCCATAGAATCCACTTTTGCCGGAATAGTGCCGTATAAATAATAGTGTGAAGTGATTTCTTTTTTATGTTTCGGGTGGTCCAAAGAAGGAAGATAAACCAGAGAAGGAAACATAAGGGAGAGATTCCTATGCATGTAGTCAATAAAATAGTTGATATAAGATGGATAGTATTTTTAAAATGCGTAGGGGAAAAGCTTTGATGGAAACGAAGCTCGTAAAAGAGTCGTTATAAATGGCATTTCCTCAAAATCGCTCGTAAATTTAGAAAAAATTGGAAGGGATAGAATTTTTTCAAATGTTTACCAGCATTTATGAGGAGGGAGAATACGTAAAAGACACTACAAAAACGTTCATTATCAAACATCCTAAAAAGCGTAAATCCTATTAGATGGGAAGATTATGGAGAAAATGTCTTAATTTTGCGCGTAAGAAGGTGGTCCTAAAAGAAAAGAGAGGATGATAGGAGGAAGAGAGTGGATGAAAAGGATTACTTGGGTAAGATCAGCTTGGGATAGGAAACGGTAGGATAACAAATGACGAAATAGCTGTGATTGAAATCCTAAAAAAAAGGATCAGCACATATTATTCGGAGGTGTTTGCTTCTTTCGTGGATATTAAGAAGGCTTTAGCCATAGTAGTCTAAGAAAAGCTAATTAAAGTACTGCATATGTTAGGAAAACGGTCCCGTGCATCAAAAACGGAAGGGGAAATTTAGCAATGGAACTAGAGAAGATCCAGCATCGTTGGAGGGAATATGATAGCGAAAATAGGCCTAGGAACTTGGACATAGAAGAGGAAAAGGACGACGTGATGAGGAAAGGATGACGTGGGCCCCGGAATACTGGATAGTGAGATAGAGAAGGCACTGCGAGAAATGAAGGTAGGTAAAGCGCTGGGGGTAGATTGCATCCCAGCTGAGTTTCTGAAAAATCTAGGAAGAGGGGGAAGGGACACGGGAATGGTAATATGAAGTTATAAACAGTGATGGAAATGAAAGAAGCGTAGCGAATCGATAAAGAAGAAATCAACAAAAATTGCGGGGAAGATATAAGCATTATGTCAACACCACAAAGTATGGTGGTAGATACGCTACAACACAAAAGGGGACCTGCCAGACAAAATGAATGTGTCAGGAATATACTTTGGAAGCTAAATGGAGGAATCATGAATACATGAAGAGATTGAGAAGACGGTAAGCGGCAGTCATCCTAACTTTATAGAGATGACAGCAGATGATGAAGTTGAATAGCTTGGGCGCGTTTTTCTTCTGATATATCATTATGAAGGTTGAAAACTGAAAAGTGGGGTAGAGTGTTTAAAATCAGCCTCAAGGTGGACAAGACACGGCTAACATTGAACTCGTTCTTTGCAGTACTAGCAGGAAATTAGTACGCAAAGAGGATATGAGAAAATCATCTAAATTTATTCCACTCAAATTTGGCGAGATACTATATTCAAGTGCAAAGAAAAATCTCAAGACAATGAAAGACTCAATAGAAAAAATTTCCGGCTGGAAATTAATTGGAACTCGAGCGGTCGTTTGTTGTTTGGGTTCATTTTGGAAAAGAGCGGGCAAATAAATAAATATTAACTGAAGATAACGGCGGCATCTAAAGCAGTATTCCTATAAATGAGAGAAATAATAATATTTTTACGAACAAAGTCAAAAATGAACTATGTATATCTAAGTATAAATTGATCGTGGCGTTACACGTTATACTACGATTTACACCTTGAATTATAGTGATGAGGACGAGAAAATGTTTTTGAGCTTTTGAAATTTCGAGGATGGAGAGAAATATAAGACAGAGTGATAATGAAACAAAATCTTACAAGAACACCACCGTTAGCCGAGAAATGGCAGACGGATACGAAGAGATTCTTCGAAATCACCAGCGACTCGAATTTTACCGAACTTCGACGCATCACCGAATACCAAGTAACGCCGTGGGATCGTCACCGTCGCCCGAGAGCAGGCACCGGAGATCCCGCCGACAAGCCGCCGCAACAGCGGCGCTGAGAACTCAAGTCACCGAAATTCACCTAAATCCAAGAAGGACCTAAAAAGGGCCGTATCGCATCGAGCACATCCTCGACATATATAAGGCGGCCAAAATGGAAAAATTCCATTTTCGCAATTTCAGCACATGAAGAAGTCCAGATTGAAGAGCCCATTGGAGCCGACCAATCTTCCCATCTGCGAAGAGGCAGATGATCACCGTGGGAAACAAAGACAACAAGCGTTCAAGCAAACAAACAAGGAGGGGATGAAGTGAAGTTGGAGGACATTACATTACATATTGATAAACATAGGGGGCATGAGGTAGAGCAATGGAGTGAAAAGGAAGCTGAGGGCTGAGCTATTAGGATGATAATGAGGTAAGCGAGTAGGAGGTGGGATAAGGAAAGCAGCTTTAAATGCCATTAGAGTGGTAGTTGGCATTGAAATGCCTTGCATTATGGCACTGTGTTGCGTCTTTTTTCGCCTTATCATGATAAAAGGAGAGATGAGCAGAAGAAATTAAATATTCTACTCGTGTAAAGGAAGTATGTGGCCTGTCTGGACCATGGCGTGATAATTGATTCTTTACCTTATCCCCATGGAATGTGAACCCAGAAAGGTCATTTAATTTTCCAAAAAATGTGAAGGTGACGTCCAAGACTCAGAAAAATGCATTACCTAATAAATTAAATAATGGTATTTAACCGATTATGATTTCGTGTAAGTCCAGAATCAACAATTCCGAGCTCAGAATTCCGGATTCACAGGGCAGGAAAGACTTCCAAGTCATTCAAGAAAAAAATTATCTGGAGACCAATCTCACTCTTTTAAAAACTCCTGATTTTGTAAGCCATTTTTATATATTAAATGCCTAACATACTTTTCTTCGTTTTATAAAGCCTGCTTTGAACATGCGATATTTCAGTAATGACTTCTGTATCCTGGATGACGGGTTTACTGTCATCTCATTTGCAATCGATTTCACCTCCAAGCGCTTTCTACGCCTTTTATATTTGTTCCATAGAGGTTCCGTATACATGAAGAAAAATACACCAAACAAAAATAGACAATTATGTAGCGGAAACAAAGTTTAAAAAAATGGAAAACACGGCAAAAAGTAGATATTGAATGCAAATTTATTGTGCGCGATAAAGAGATGAGTATAGGAGAGTAGAGTTTGAGGAAAATATTTGATTTCAAACAAACTGGCCCAGAGAAAAAAGGAAGAAATATTGCTGCGAATATGATTAAAATATCAGCAATTCAGAAGAGGGACAAATAATACAGGAAATATTGAAAAATATTTATAAAAGGTCAGTATATATTTATAAAAGGCCATGTGATAGATATTTAATTCAAGAGTACTACTCGAGATCAAGCTCATAAACCATGGAAGGAAAATTTATGAACGAAAAAAAAGTGTCAAAAGGTACAGGTCTGATTTTGCGGACGGGCTGCCACTGGGCTCCCACTCCCGGACGCGATCCCACTACTGCTCGCCACGGAGACTTTTGGCTGCTGGGTTAACCCCCCTGGCCCGATACGCCTCTCCTTAGGCGACCTGGCCGCCCCGGACTCCTCCGGGGTGCCCATGTCGATGCCGCGCTTAGTGCGGACGCCCAGTCAACGTGGGACAACCCAGCACCAGGACCCCCGCCCACAAACCATCCACTGCACCAAGCCTCCAGGTAGCTGGATTACAGGAGCGCGCCACAACTCCCAGCATATCGACCTCGCCAGCGAGACCCACTCTTATACGAACCCGTTCTTTTTCTTCTCCCTACCATACTTAGCCAAGATCTAAATGCATTAGCTCTTTAATGCTGTATCACATAAAATGTTATCAGCATGAAATTCATCAATCATCTCCATTTTCAAAAGGCGCATTCATATACCTCCATATTTGTGAGGCGGATTTTGGTGGGAATCATGAGAGATGGCTAGTGTATCTTCGAGACCCGGTAGGAACGTAATGGGAACCGGTGCCGTGTAGACAGCATTGCGAGTTCATTACTCCGTACGTCGGATGGACCGTTAAGTTTTGGTAATACTTGGTGGCTTACGTTGAGAGTAGTGCCATGCTTGGTCTCTCTCCACCCTTCCTCCTTACCCTTACATTCACATCCTTAACATTTTACTCCCGGTCTGAGGCGTCTTCTTGTGGGACATACTAAAAATCACTGATGATGCTAATGAGGATTATCTTACGGTGGGGTATCGGATTGGCTTGGTGGCTTCTCATCTTGATGGCCTGGGTTTGCATCCCGGCAATGGCAGACATGTTTTATTGGTATAGCAGTCCGTACTTGGGTCCCATATGGAGAGGGCTTAGAGCAGACACTGTCCGTTGGATGGGATATGATAATGTGGACCCCTTGTTGCCTTTCGTTAAGAGCAAGCTAATACCGACTCCGGGTTTCTCTCCTCCCTTCCATTATTCCTAGAACAATGCTACCTCTTCCCAATCATCCACAATGATGTAATTCATTATTATTGGTCACCTCCTCTAAATAACTACGACTAATTGGTAAACTATGTTTAATTCATCGTTCAAAACCTCAGGTTGACGTACACGGAGCATTTTCTATTTGAAGTGAAAAAGAGTAGTTAAGGAATTATATTACGGCAATTATTTTGATCTTAACTAGCATTGTCGACTGGCAACAAATTATGCCTCAGCAGTAAAAATATATGAAGAGGATAAGCGGCGGAAGAGAATGTGATTCTAAATGGAATTTCATTTAAAATGCTGCATCCACACATAAGACAAAAACCTCGTAAGTGTTGAAAAAGCTTGCTTGTCCAATGGCCCCTAAGTTGTGGAGGAATGATGATCTCTACATCTACATGATACCCTGCAAGCCACCGCGAGGGTGTGTGGCAGGGGGTGAAGATCACCAAGCATGCACTACTAACATGCAAACTAGCAACTATATTGTCTCATGCAACTAGATTGTTAGTATCTATAGTATTTAAGGGGTAACACATGCATCATGCACTACAGAATACTCTAAAATATTTCCCCTACCTATCCCTTTCCTATGTTGCCTATTCTGTTCTTTTATAGTACGGGGGAAAAATGCCATTTTGAATCTATCGGTACGACAATCTATCTCTCTAATCTTATTTATCTGGTCGAATCTAGCATAATACGCTGGTGTTTTTAATATGTGCCTAACATCTTCAGTAAAGTTATCCGATTGAAATTTCTCTAATAGATTTAATCTGTACCTTAACCTACGCTCTGATAATGATTCCCACCCTAATTCTTGTATTGATTCTGATACACTACTCAACCTATCGTAACACCTTTTGACGAACCTAGCTGCTCTACGCTGCACACTGTCTAGTCCTCTGATCAAACCTAATTCATTAGGATCCCATACACTGGCTGCATACTCAAGGTGGGACCTAACTAGTGAAAAGTAACATCGCTCTTTTGTCTTCTCATCACATTTCCCAAGTACTCTTTTTATAAATCCTAGCTTTCTCTTCGCTCGGCCGCATACTTCCCGGATGTGTCTACCCCACGATAAATCTTTAGTGATTGTTACACCTAAATATCTTACGGTTTCAACGTTTTCAATCTTCGTGTTATTAATTCTATAGGATCGCTCTATCGAATTATTCCTCCTCCAAAAATTGATAGCTACACACTTTTTAAGGTTAAGTGCTAACTGCCATTTGTCGCACCACTCTTGAATTGCATCTAAATCCTTGCTAAGCGATTTCCTGTCCTCTTCATTTGATATACCCCTGTACACCACCGCATCGTCTGCAAAAAGTCTAAGCTTACTACTAACTACGGTACCCAAAACGTTTATGTATAAAAGAAATAGAAGCGGTCCTACTACGCTACCCTGGGGAACTCCCGATGTGACTTCGATTGTGTCCGATATGATACCATCTATGACAACCCTTTGCTCTCGCCCACTTAAGAATTCTTTTACCCAATATACAACGTCTTTATTTATACCAAAACTCTCTAACTTCAAAATTAATTTGTCATGAGGAACTTTATCGAAAGCCTTTTTAAAATCTAAAAATATCGCATCAACTTCAGTACTGTTTTCGCCGTGGACTAAAATATCGTGTACGAATAAAGCTAATTGTGTCTCGCAAGATATACCTTTCCGGAACCCATGCTGGCTGTTTATGAGTAATCCCTGACTATCCAAATGCCCCATGATCGAACTGACTATAATGTGCTCAAATATCTTACAAGAGATTGATGTGAGTGAAATGGGTCTGTAGTTACTAGGTTCTTCCCTATCACCGCTTTTAAATATAGGTGTAATGTTAGCTACTTTCCAATCCTTGGGTACTGTGTGGTTCTTTAGTGTTTTATTGAATATTATTTCTAGATAGGGGGCTATTTCAGGAGCTAATGTTTTATATACTCTGGAAGGAATTTGATCGGGACCTGGTGATTTGTTTTTACTTATGCTTTTTAACTGCTGCTCTATTCCGCGACATGAAATGTTTATTTCGGGCATTTGCTCACTGAAAGTGTTCGGCGGTGGTTCCACTGCGTTTTGTGACGATGAGTTGAATACACTTTGGAAGAAGGTGTTTAAAGTATTGGCTTTTTCTACACTGCTGGTGACTCTGATTCCTTTATCGTTTTTAAGTGTGTGCACTAGGGTGTCCCTTATTTTCCGACTTCGAAATTTTTGAATGCTCACCCTCCAATTTTGTTCGAATGCCTCTAAAACATGCATTTACAAAATTTTGTTGAGATCGGAGCATTCTAACCCGTGCCGACTTGAGCGCGAACTCGCATGAAGAACAAGTCCGGATTTTCCACCCAGCGCTGAGGCCTGAGCTTGTCCTTAGGGGTCGTGCAAAAACTACGATACCAACTTAGGGGGGCGAGGGGGTCGTAGTGGGGGCGTTAATGTCCTATTTCAGGGGGTACCTTGCATTTTGTGATTAAAGAATGCCACTTTGCACACGTGTTCCTGGGACCACATAGGACCATTTAAGATGTGTAGCCACTGCCGGAAACAGTGCAGGGGCCGTGTATTGCGGGTTGCATATCTCGCCGGCGAAGTACAGTTTTTTGGTCATACACGACTATGTTGCGTGATTTGCACGCAGAAATGATGGTTTCTGCGTATATCTGACGCGTATATGACGAATATGAGTGCACAAATTAAGTGCTCTGTCGCTCAAAGTATACATTTTATATGCTTAAGACACAGTAACAATACTCAGAGGAACTGGCGCCCATGTCGTACGCTGGGCTTGCCGGACGCTTGCGCTGTAGTAGCGCCGTCGCAAGTCACATACGTCCAGTCGTGTTTTGAGTGAGAAAAGTGGTGTTGACGGACAATAAGCTGTAAGTTCAGCGTGTTCGGTAGTGTGCGTTTATAAGTTAGGGGTTTGTATGGATATTCCGCTATAGTGTTGTGTATGTGTTGTGAAGCTCTACTTCGTACATGTAAGTAATAACGATCGTTATTCTTCCTATTCACAGAGGTTTTCAGTGTGGCGTTTGGATGGTATTAGTTGTTGATGGTGACAGTTACGAATCATGCTTTCTTTTTTCCTTTAGTATAAGGTGGAGGATACTTTAAGTTTGAAGGGGGTTGGGTGTTATTTGCATAGTTGTATCATGTCAGGCATCGAGTGGGAACGCTGCATGCTGTGTCGAATCAACACAAATGAAAGGCTGATTAATCCTACAAATAATACACGGTCCACAATAGATGAAGGTTATGATTCACTAGCGAAAAATCTACTTGATTTCTACGAGATCGGAGAACTTCCTTTTGATCTGGACCATCTGGACATACCTTCCCTGAACAGCGACGCAGGTTTAAAGAAAACTATGATTGAAAACAAGGCATCGTGGTACAAATCATGTTACTTAGAGTGCAACAGCACAAAGCTTCGGAGAGCTCAGGAGAGAGCTAACAAGAGGAAACAAGAGGCAGGTCCTTCGCATGCGTCACCAGCGTGGTCACCAGTCAAAATTCGAAGGTGCCACTCTACTGAGTACAAACAAGGAACTTGCCTCTTTTGTGATTTTCCGGGCTCCAGATTAAATAACCTGAGTAACGTGAGGATGACATCTTGCTGTCAAACTATTACTGACTGTGCCTTTACACTCAAAGATTCGAAGGTTTTAGCAAAAATTTCTGAACGCTGTGACTTAATATCATAAGAGGCACAATACCACAATAAATGTCTCACTGAGTACAAAAACAGGAGAAGAGCCAGTGAAAAGAATGACTCAAGTGGTAACAACTCACGGCGCCAAATTTGCAGCATCGCTTTCGCGGGTCTCGTGGCTTACATCAACGAAACTCGCGAAACGGCCGGAGATAATGCAGTCTTCAGCGGGTTTAGTACAACTTGGCGCGGCCACTTCGGCGGGGCCGCCTCGGAGCAAGCCACCTCGGCGCGGGTCATCACGGCGAGGCCAAAGTATTTAATACTGGATGTTTCTAAGTGTGGACATATATATGGACCACATTTAAAATGAAGTGTAGGAGGTAGTTTGTATACTTGGGGTTATATCTTAGACGCAGTAGGAGGGGAATTTCTTTGACAAAAGAGGTGTTTACTAATATGAGAGAGCTTTTGACGAGAAATTTGAGCATAGATGTATATACTTTTACATCAACGTGGTACCCTGCAAGCCCCCGCGAGGGTGTGTGGCAGGGGGTTAGGAACACCAAATATTCACTATTGACTGACTATGCAACTGGAGCTACCATGTAATGCTAACCATGCAACGAAGAGCTACCACTGCAGGCTACTCTAACAATTTTTCACCTACCTTTAAATATGCTATGCCGCCTATTATATTTTCTAATGGTAAGAGGGAAATATGACATTTTTAATCTATCGGTATAACAAGCCATCTCTCTAATCTTATTTGTCTGGTCAAATCTAGCATAATACGCAGGAGTTCTTAACATATACCTAACTACTTCAGTAAAGTTTTCCGTTTTAAATTTCCTTCTGTACATAAATGATATCAATAAGGAGGTAAAAAGTAAGATTCTATTTGCCGATGATTCAGTGGTCTACAGAGAAATTATTAGTCAAGCGATAAAGAATCCTTGCATGATGACATATTAGCAATTGAGAAATGGCGTGATACATGGCAGTTGCAAATAAATTTTAAAAAATGTGTGGTAATTAATTTTTGGAAAAAGACTACCTCTCCCCCAAAAATTATTGCATAATGAATAATAAATTTACAAACATGGAGTCTAAACATGCATGCTAAATATCTTGGAATATTACTAACACATGATCTTCCTTGGGGTAAACACATAAGAGAAATTATGGGTCAAGCTAATCGTTAAACTGGGATTCATCTGGGTAATATAAATTATATCTGGGTAGATGTAAATATAGACTGGGATTCAGCAAAAGAGTACTGGGCAAACATGACGAACATGTACGAGAAATTAGCGACTTTTCCCTTGTTAGACCTTATTTAGAATACGCTGTCAGAATACGGGGTTCTTTATCTAGCCGTATCCCTCTAATTTTATCTTCATGGCGTAACCTGCTATGTTACGCTGGTGTTGATAAAATAACTGCAGCTTCTTCTGATAGCCCGTTAACCTTATGTTTTTGCATGTGATTTATTTTGTATTTCAATTTACGATTTTATAATAATTCACAGCTTCTATTACTTTTAATATTTGTAATACTTTAGATACAATGATAAACAGTGCAATAATTAAATGAACATTATCTTTTTGTGAAGACAATACAACTATATTTTTCAGTCCAAAAAGCAAAATTCTAAACGCTAATGTAAAGTATAAAAAATGTAGTAAATTACGGGACACAGTAACTGAATATTAGTAGTGAAATGATACATTGGTATCGACACGTCCTTATAAATAGTTTCATATAATTAAACTCACTCTTCTATCTATATGTCCCATAAAAATAGTCGTCAATATAATTTATAATTTTTAGCATTAAGGTATGTTGCCCGGCAAGGCATGACCATTTTCAACAATAGCTTTTGCAAAGTTGTCTGTTGAAGAAGCAGATACTCGGTGCCATTAGTATTTTTACATGAGCATCTGTCCCGGTACTTAACGTCTCTGTTCTCCGCGCCGAGGTGGGCCTGCGCCGAGATGGCCCGCGCCGAGGTGGCCCGAGCCTAGATGGGCTTGCGCCGAGGTGGCTTGCGCCGAGACGGTCGCGCCGAGGTGGCCGCGCCGAAGTGGCCGCGCCGAAGTGTCCCATTCCCGTCTTCAGCATTACAGATCTTGCGAAGCTACAGGCAGGTGCTATGAAAGAGCTCGGGTATAACTACGACGTACATTCAACGTGACTTAAGGAAAAATTATTGGAGGAATGTCCTTACCTACAATCTTGCGACCGGAAAGGATTGGAAAGTCTCATAACTTTCAGGGAAAATGTCGACTCTGCAGTGCGTTCTATGGCTGCCCGAGATTTTGATTCGGACGGTGCCCCTTTGGGTGAAGCTGCGAAGATAGTGAGATCTGACATGTTTGGCGGGAATACTGAGGACGGTAGCTGCAACGGCGGTGTACCTGCGTCTCTCATAGCTTTGCTGAGAAAGATTATCAACGGCCCTTCCTCGGCATCAAATTCTGCCCACAGTGATCACGATGAGGCAAAGCGTATAGCAGAGCTCATATTCTACCATTCAGTCAACAATACCAAGGGGGACGAGGCAAAGCAACACAACAGAAGCCAAGAGACTGCTACCCCTGTTTACCTAGCGACGAAACTTTATGCAGAAACTCGCAAGAAGGGACTTATCGACAGCACGTATCGGCTAGGTACGGGCATTTCCTATCACCGACTGCAGTCTATCATTACTGAAAGAGCTAATGAGGTGTGCGCGACTTACCGTCGGGATGGTGTGGTCTGTCCCCCAAAAATCAAGAAAGGCCTATTCACAACTGCGGCTGTCGATAATGTCGACCACAATACGTCATTGGCCACAGCGCAAACTGCTTTCCATGGAACAGCTATCACTCTTATGTGGCACAGACTGTCTGGAGAAGCAGGTTAAGTTTTTTTCTGCGAGGGTACAGCACTCAATATTTGATTTGGCACGTAAACATTTTTTCTTTTTTTAGGTTTGCCGCGGGAATCGGCACCAGAAGATACAGTAAGTAGCACGAGAGTTAGGCATCTACCTGCAGAATATGCATCCAGCGGACTCGCATACTTAAGAACTGATTTTCGACTGTCACGTGGAAATTGTCTAATCATTAGCTTAATTTGTCCATTCATATTCGTCATATACGCGTCAGATATACGCGGAAACCATCATTTCTGCGTGCAAATCACGCAACATAGTCGTGTATGACCAAAAAACAGTACTTCGCCGGCGAGATATGCAACCCGCAATACACGGCCCCTGCACTGTTGCCGGCAGTGGCTACACATCTTAAATGGTCCTATGTGGTCCCAGGAACACGTGTGCAAAGTGGCATTCTTTAATCACAAAATGCAAGGTACCTCTCACTAACTCCCCCACTATCGCCTAAAAACCTACGGTGGGTAACGATAGGGAGGGTTCACTCAAAGTACCGTAGCTATTACAATGTGTCTGTTTAAGTTTCTTACTCGTCAACATCGCGTCAACAATACTACAGAGTTGGACATGGGGAAGGGCGCGCGGGGTGATTCTTACACGCCAACCTCCTAACTTCATGTGAAGAGGAGGGGTTTACAAATAATTTGGAAAATCTATTTGATATTGCACATGCCAATGCTCTTCAAATGATCAAGTTGGAAGAAGATAGGATGTTTTTTACTTCGGCAGCGAGAGCCAGGACGTAAAGGCTACCTTGCAGGAGTAGACCAAAACTTGACGGAAAAAGAAGAAAGGGCGAGGCGAAGAAAATTAGAAGAGAAAAGGAAAGAGAAACAAGTGTGTGCAGAGTTTATATCTTCTGCTGTACCTCCTTCTTCATCATCTGAAGATTCAGATAACATCCAAGTTCAGGTGAAATCAGCGTTGGTAAATTTTTAGGAGAGACTTCTGAGAGTACATCAATGCAGAATGCTACAAGGCGTGGTACGAAAGATTCTATCACTCCTAAATTAGTGGCTGCCTTGAATAGATGCCAGCTGAGATTCTGTAGACATAAGAGATTCTGTAGACATCCTTCAGGTGACAGCAGAGGCACTTGGCCATAATACCGAAGAACTCTCTATTAATAAATCTTCTATTCATCGAATCAGACAGAAGAAGAGAAGAGAACGTTCTGAAACAATTAGATTTACTTTCAAGAATGATATACCTGCAATTATTACTGTTCATTGGGATGGTAAACTGATGCCTGCATTATATGTCAGGGACCCAAAAGAAGAAAAACTCAATTGTTGTTACATTTGGGGACAGTGATCAGCTCATCGGGGTTCCAAAATTACAGCATTCTTCTGGTAAAGATCAAGTGAACGCTGTTTGGAACGCATTATGGTATTGGGGTATATAAGACAATGTACACATTCTTTGCTGTGACACAACTGCATCAAACACTGGACATTTTAATGGAGCATGTGTCTTACTTGAGCAAAAATTTGACAGGGAATTGTTGTTTTTTCCGAGCCGTCATCACATATATGAACTTATTTTACGACGTGCATTTGAATGTAAAGTACGTAAAGATGTAACAAGCAGTCCTGACATACCACTTTTTAACATTTTAGGGAAAGCTGGGAAAGTGTCAATGCCAATAATTTTCAAAGTAGCAAAGAGAACGTGGAAATGTTTTTTAGTGAGTCGGAAATCAAAGAAATGCTAGACTTTTATGAAAGTGAATTAGATAAACTAACACAGAGAGGTGATTATCGCGAACTCATAGAGCTCTCTCTAATGTTTTTGGGAGGAGACTCTGGAAAAAAAACTAAAAATACGCCCTCCTGGGGCGATGCATCAAGCTCGATGGATGGCAAGAGCTATTTATTGTTTAAAAATGTTTCTGCTAAGATCACAACTTAAATTATCCAGTGTAAATAAAAATGCCTTAAGAGATGTATGTCTATTCATTGTAACTATTTATGCCAAACCAGCCGAGCGTCAGTGCAGTGCAGCTGTAAAAGCTCCTTATCAAGATCTCCGCTTCTTAAAAGTTCTAAAATCATATGAAAAGATAGATTCCACAATTTCAAAAGCAGCTCTAAAAAAATGTAGTCACCATATGTGGTATTTATCAGAAGAGTTGTCTGTCCTATCACTCTTTGATGATGAAGTAGACGTACAAATCAAAATCAAAATGGTAGCATATTTAGCCAGAGAGAATCTACACACAGAAAAGAGATTATTCCTCTATGTGGAGAATTGGATTGACTATTTGGACTTGGAGAATTATAGGGTAAGTTCAATTTTATACTGATTACCATTCTTTAAGTTTTAATTCGTTAATATACATCTCCTAATTCAGTCTTATCTTCAATTCAGTGAAAACTATAGACGACTTTGTGTCATCCAAAAGCAGAGATCTGTTCTCTTGCCTGAAGTTGGACATTAGTTTTATTCAAGAATTTCCTTCGACATGGACTAGCAACACTTCATATTTAGAAGCTCAAAGGATAATTATGGAGCTGAAAGCTGTGAATGACAGTGCTGAAAGGGGTGTTAAATTAATGCAAGATTTTCATGAACTACTGACGTTAGATGAAGAGCAAAAGCAATTTGTGTTGTGTTGTGTTCAAGAACACCGCAGACTGTACCCAGATTGCAAGAAAGAAACACTGAAAAGAAAATATCCACATAATACTAAAAACTAAAGAATACTGACAACAATAATAGTCTAAAGAGTGAAAATGTATTAAATTGTAACAAAAAATTATATATGAAACATGTATCAATAGCTTTTTCCCTGACTTTAACCTACAAAACCTATTATTCCTAATATTCAAATTTCAAGCTCAAGTCGGCACGGGTTATTATCGGCCTATTGAGATGAAATTTTGTTATTGAGTAAATCTGACCCAATGGAAAATATTTAGGGGGTGAGCCCAAAAAAATTCGCAGAATTATTTTTTTTTTGCAAAATAAGGGACACCCTAGTGTGCACTGTGGACTTATTTCCCTGAAGCTCTCTCACATATGACCAAAACGCTTTAGGATTGCTATCTAAATATTCTCCTAACATCTTGCTCTTGAAATGTGATAACGCTTGCCGACATAATTTCCTTGCTAATGCTCTCGATTTTTTATAGTTTTGAACTAGCTTATTTTTTCCTCTACCGATAGACCCCGTCCTGCATTTTTCATCTTTGCGTGGCATACCCTTTGTCGCTTTAGTGATTTCCTAAACTCCGCGTTATACCACCTTGGCTCTGTATTATCACTAATAATTTTACTTGGTATGTATTTATGAACTGCGTTACGTGTGACCTCAAGAAATTCTCTCCACGAATCCTCTGTATTTAATCCTTTGCGTTGTTCGCTAAATAAATTAAACGCTTCCCTTAATTCCTCTTTCATACCGTCGTAATTAGCCTTGCCAAATAAGTATATCCTCCTCCTTGGTTTATAATGTCTTTCAACGCCTACAATAAATTTCGCATGCACTATTTTATGATCACTAATTCCTGTGTCTGTAACTGTATTTAGAACTCTTTCGGGTATATTTGTTGCTAATAAGTCTAGAATGTTGTTTCCCCTGGTCGGGTCTGTTACTAGCTGTTGTAAAGAATGTGACGTAAAGGTGTTCAACAGTGATTCACAGAGTTCCTTATCCTTACCTCCTGTTATGATGCTATACGTATTCCAATCTAATGAAGGGAGATTGAAATCTCCGCCTACTATTATTCCTCTATCCTCGTTCCGAGCAAGTAATGTAGCTATCTCTGACTCTAGTTCCATTATAGAGTTGACGTCTGCGTCCGGTGGCCTGTAATATGCACCTACATATATCTTTTTTGCGTTACTACTTTTACTTTTAACGGAACAACCAAATAATTTCTACATTGCTCTGAAATAAGTTCTCTTCTGCTGACATACGGGTCCTTCACAGCTATAAATACTCCTCCTCCGTTTCTGCTTACTCCATCCTTTCTGTATACGGTAAAACACTTCGGGAATACTTCATAATCTGATATGTCCTTCGAAAGCCAGCTTTCTGTACCTACGATTATATCTGCATCAGTACTTTTTATGAGGTGGTGAAATTCAGCTACTTTATTTCTTAAACTACGACAATTCACTACTATCACTGAAATTCTTTCTCCCAATCTGTTTCTCTCTTGGTGCTCTTTTCCACCTAAAACTTTCCTCGATAATTTTTTAACGGACCCACTATTTGATCTACCTATTACCTTTGATGATTTATCATGTTCGTCTTTTTTATCTGTTTTCCTCTGACCTTCTAAAACTACTCTGCATGTTCTGTCAAATTCTTCCACGATTTTTCCCCCGCGGATTGACCTGCACTCTGGGCTACCACCTGAGCTAAACCCTACGTGTATGCTCCAGTATCCTACGCTGCTCCAGTATCCTACGCAAATGATAATTGTTCCTCTTTGGCACCCCAATGTCAAATTGGTACAGAGCAAAGCCTCGGAGCCAGATGAAAGGCAGACCAATAAGCGTTAGTGAGGTGACTACAAAAATAGAGCCTTACCCCTGAGAGCCGGCAATTTGGGTGATGGCGAAACAATTAAAAACTCCTTCGGAAAAAGGGAAAGGAAAATCATCTCAACAATTTTTTTCCTCGCAATTACGAAATTAGCAGTCATAGAATACTCTTGATGCGAGGAAATACCGAGTACGCTCGGAAAAACTTAACGGTCATTTGACAACGTCACGTACTATTCCCTGCCAGACCAGGAACCAGCAGTTGAACACGGCGACTATTCGTACTCAAAGAATTTTTTTGGAGTTATCGATAGAATTGAGAATCATGCAAACCAACTCAATCTAACAAGATAACAGTGGGCACCAAAAATAAATCATCATTGAATTCCCTCGCGACCCGAGTAATCTCCGAGTTAATTAGCGGTTCCCTCCCATTTCTGTATTTGGAAAGAAGGGAGTGAAAGGCAGTCGGGTCGTAAAGAGGACGGATTACGAGACGAACCGGCAATGGGGCGAGAGGATTGGAAGAGAAGGAAGGGAAGGAAGAGTGGGAGGGGGGTTGAATGGGAGATAGTGGAAGCAGGGGAACGAAATCGGGAGGAAGGAGAGCAAGAGAAAGGAAATACTTCCAGAGCGGGCGGGTGTTGGGTGTGTGGGGGGAATACCCTCAGTGAGATTACATCAAGAGCCGATTTTCCGGATTTAGGCGAACCAACTTCTCGAGACCTCTGCCGATCGGACAGCACCCCGGAGGACGGGAGAGTGCAGAGACCGAAATCTTGCACTCGTTCCGACAGCTTAATTTCCAGACGGGACCTTGTTAAGGTCTTTCGCTCGCCGGATAAACGTAAGCGGAGGGTAAGAATGGCCGAGAGTTAACACCCCTTCCTTCCCCAACCCAAAAACACCTCGATCCGGTGCTGGGAACGGGATGACGGACGAGTGACGAACGAATTGCGAACAGGTATTCTGCCGGGCGCAAAGGAATCCAACTCCGTGGGAGGGGGGGGGGGGGGGGGGGGGGGTGGTGGTGTCGAAATCCACCTCGTTACGCAACGATTTCAGGTTTTTTTTATCCCTCTCTTTCACTTTCGTTCGCCCAAGTAGGGTGGCTCACCCGATCGATCGCGGGAGAGGAGCGGGGTTGTGGGATCGATCCCCAGCGATGAATTTTTCTCGAGCGGTGGAAAACCTGATGGCGTGTCGAGAACGGGACGCGGAAGTCCCGTCCTCCCCCTGTAATACCACGCCGGTGTGATTGCCACGTTTGCGAACGCATTAAGTCTTGTTTGACCATTATTCCGATGGTTGAAGTCCAATTTTTTTCTCCAAGTCTCCCACCCTCATCCCTGCCACAGATCAAAGTGACATTATCCCACGTGCTAAGAGAGCCGCAGCCGAATTTGCACTCGAAACTTGTCACCGCCTCTCACAGTGATTAAGGCGGCGATCCACAGCACATTTCAAATTTAAGACTGCACACATATTTAAGGTGGTTGGCTCGTGACTGCTTGAGTCAAGTTGTCTGAGGAATCTTATTAATTTAAGTACGAGTATATGCCTGCTAAGTGATCCTTACTTCACAAAGAAAATTACCTAAGCTATTGAAAGTCATAAGTATCACAAGAAATGCGATGTAAAGTCGAGGGATTTCTTTTTTATGATAATTTTAATCAGCTCGACTGTGAAGTCAATTCCGCATTTACTTTAAAGAAATAAATTCATGTACTCCATGAATTTACTAATTTATAACACCAGAATATTACTATCAAACATTATGTTATAATATTTTTCTGAAATATGCTTTAATATCTCATTAGTAATGATATTATTCATACGCCATACATTTTACATAGAGCGACCGCAGCGCCACTTGAAGACAACTAACGCATTTCGTCTGCTATAAGCGCAGAAATTGGTGGATTTAGCGAAAAATACGGTGAGTTGATGCCTTTTTTTCGTGTCATTTTATTTCTTGTGAAATTACGCATAAAATATCAGTTTTTTGCAAAAATGACATGTCACTATGGTATTTTTAAACGTAATATTCCCATGTGATGACCATTCTCGCCGTTAATCGTAGGTAATTTCAAATGCAATTTGTGCAAAAAGGAGTATGGGTTGGTGTAATTATCTTTACTTTATTAGACAGAGGAACTTTAGTTCTATAAGTGCTGAAAATATAATAAAAATGACACGAATTTAACTTTTCGGATCAACCTCCTTAAGTGCTGCACTTTAAAAAGGAGGATTTTGATGTTCCAATGAGAACTCAAAGGGGAGAATATATCGCTGCATCCTAACCCCTTTCAGGAAGCGCCGAGATCAAGTGTGCCGTAATGCGTTCGTTTGATGCTATTTGCATCGACGTGCGTGAGAGAGTGTTTGAAAACGAAAAGACCCCCATTAATTTCAGCTTGTCAGTACAATGTTGGGTTCACCAAGCGTTGGACGAGAGGGCTTAGTACTTCCCTTGCAGGAGGCGGTTTGTTAGCTTCTTCGTCAATAGCCGAGAAGCGCGAAGTTACGCGACGAAGAAGGACAGTAGTAGATGGCGTGGATCGAGCCGAACTTCGCCTTTAGCGTGACCAAGGAGGTTTAAATGTACTGGAGGCGACATTTTCATGCTAACCTAGTGGTGACAATGACGCCAGAATAGGGGTGCTTGGGGAGGATCAGGCCCCACCTGGGAAGTGCACGGGAATAAAATAAGCATAGTTCGAATCACCGATGCCATAGCGGTCATGACATAGGCAAATAGGGATTTAAAGATAACCGAAGGTAACATGGAAATGAAAATGTTCAGATATAATCAGTATATTAATAAAAATAAGAAAAAGTAATTGTCTGGAGTAGAATAGAAGAGGCAATGTTGAACTCGGTAAAAAATTTAGAAGAGATCAAATTTGTTTTTGCGAATATTGAAGCCAAGTAACTAGCCATGAACGTAGAAACAAAGAAATGGTTGAATAGCCGAGGCGAAAAAGGGCATTCTACCCAAATAAAAATAATTACAGCTGGAAATACAAAGGAGGAAGCAAGGAACGATAACAGCAGCGGAAAAGTTAAGGCTGGAAGCGTTCTAAATGCAGTGTTACCGAAGAATAATGAAAAAAGAAAGGATCGAACGAGTGACAAAAGAAAATGGCCCTGCGAAGAGTGGGAGAAAAGAGGCGCCTGGCGGGAGGTTTAAAAATGATCTGTACGGGATCATCTAAATGGTCAATCTTGAGACATGGTGGTCTGACGAATACAATTGTTGAGGGAAAAGTGAACGGAAAGGATGGCGAAGGAAGGCCTCGTATAAGATATGTGGAATAAGTAGTAAAGGATGTGAAAGAGAAGAAGCACGTAAACATGAAGAAGTTAGCTGATAGGAAAATCGAGTGGAGAGCTGCGTCAAACCTATTTAAAGCCAGTTTCACACGTTACTTAGCACAAGGCCACGTGTGCTAGCTGCTAATTAATATTGAGGACAGAATGTAACATGATTCTTTTCACATTGAACTTGTGCTTGCGATGAAGCGATATTTCATGCTAATTAAAAAAAGAGAAGATCGCACAGCGACTGAAACGTTACGTGATTGGTCAATGGTTACTGGTCCCTACTGGGAGCTACTAGCAAGTTAGTGCTGCATCTAGTTCGAAATAAAGTAGAAAATACGTAATAATTGTTTTCCGTTTATGCACGGTAACTTGCTGTTTCATTTGGATTTCGTGTGGCAAGAAAATTATTTAAAAAGATGTTTTATTGAACCACTGCTCGGATATTGCTTTTATATTTCTTTTCATTTTATATTATTTTCCTGTGGTATTTTATTTTGTTCTATAAAACATAAAATATATCAGATCTTTTACTGATTTCGATCTCAAGAAGAAGAAAAGAAGAACAAAAATAAATTCAGCTCGACGCACACGACGCGATTCTCCTCATCGTTTTGCTACCAGATCACTTTAACGTTTTTTTTTGTCAGCCTATATTCTTAAATTAATTGTAGAACTATTTTAATGAACATTTAAAAATAATAAAATTCAGAAAACTTAATTTTTTTACAATGCCTCACTGTTTCTTTAGCACCGGAGACAAAGAATTTATCTTATATCTTTTGAGATGAGGCTATTTAAGTTAGTACCGCAATATTTCCATGAAATACCTACTCATTAAGCATTTAATTTTGAAAAAAAATGATTTGGATATTTAAAAGCACCTTGCTGTAATGTGCGGGTTCATTCGACTTGAAGACGATGTCTTCTCTCGCTGGGTTCATTGTTCGAAAAAGAGAAAAATGTAAAACCTGTCGAAAGCTATTCCCTGGAATAACGCGCTGGAAACAGGACATCGAAGAAATGATAGCAGGCTTTTAGGATGAGGAAGTGTCAACTTCTCAACTCCATCTGCGGTTAACTAGGTGAGATCAGAAGAGATTAATTTTCCAGGCGATATGATCGTTTTGAAATAAAAGTGTTGGCTGCAGTATTAGAATCGGATAATTTGGATTCGACATCACCTTTTTTCAGTCATAATTGGCTCCTAATTAGCACCCGATAAGCTAAGACAGGTCCAAAGCGACGTGCGAGCAAAAACTCGTAAAACTCCCTGATCTTTCCACCTGAGGGAGTATTGGAAAACTTGCTCAAGCATTTAAGAGGGAAGCTCGCAGGAAGACGAATGTGTTAGCGAACAGGATGGGGTACGTAAACATTTTGCTGTCACGGAGTACGCGCAGAAAGAGAATTACGTTTACATGAAAAGGATCGTTGATGGAATAGTCCATAGGAAAGCTGCATTAAACAAATCATAGGTGAGCCAGGATTGCATCCTGAGGCTGGATGGATGTTTGTCAAGCTCTGTTGGTTCAGCCCCTGGGAAACCTAATGACAGGCAAATGCCTATTGGGATCCCAGGGGTATATGGACCAACAGAATAGTCCGGATGCAAAACAAAATAGATTCCCGCGACTGACTTAACGGTGGAACAGACTGACTGGTCTATGGGAAAAATGCGTACATTTCCGTCGTACTTAAATGAAAAAAATTAAAAGTAATGGTTTGGTGACAAGGCATATCAATTTTGTATCTCAACCAGGAACTCCGGTTGCAACATACGTTTAGCTGACATTAACATCAATGAGCCGTGGAAAACAAGTCGAAAAAATCAAAAATAATGATCTTGTCTGAGGAAATAATGAGAAAAATGTCTGGGCGGAAGTTATAAGAAAATATTCAATGAAGAACAACGTGAAACGAATAGGAAAATTATGAAACTATGAAAGGAGAGAAAAATTTAATCCAGGAGGCTCCAGAGAGTAACACATTGGGCGCGCTCAACTCAAATATTGCTATGACACTCCTCGGCAGCGAGGAATGGAAAATGATACAGAGTTTCAAGTGTAAGATGGGAAATTTTAGATTAAATCAAAAGATATTCAAACCAGGTGGAAAAAGAATGTGAAAGCGATGATAGACCAGCACGCTCGGGTATACAAGAGAAAAAGAGACGTAGATAAAGATGTTTTGGATCCAGGAATGCTAGACGCTGAGATAGAGAAGGAATTTAGGGAGGAGAAGGTCGGGTAGGGGGCGAGAATTCATAATATATCAAATGTATGGGAAAAGGTAGAAGACTACGATTATGTATGCTTATTCGTAGGATCTAGGAAGGAGGAGCTTGGCCAGAGGATTCCGTAAAAACTCTACTAATTTCTACAGCGAATAATAGAAAAACAAGGGAATGCGGATGGTACAGGGCGATAAGTTCGAATCTCGCACGCGGAGAACAGATTATTTGGGTGGAATCATCAGAGATAGAAGTAAGCAGTATCAAAAAAAAAACAAAATGTAAAATATAGCTCTATTTTGCTCCATGGGAGAGTTTAAAAGTAGGGATATTACATCACCTTAACCGCAGAAAACCAATCTTAACATCCTCTTGGCGACTAGTGAAGATTTCGCATTGTCACCTCTACAAAAAGGGTGACTAGGAGAGTATTTATAATAATCTTATGGAACAAAAATTCAGGTACAATTTCTTCAAAGTACAGGACTTTGAGTAATAATTTAAATCAACACTCAAATAAAATGCCATAAATTGTACATAGTAATACTGTAGATCAACAATTAAAGACGATGATTCATTATAGGATAATATTCTGCACAAGAAAATGAACATTAACAAAAATAAACCTAATAAAATATCCTAAATGGACCATAGGACTTCTAAAAAACAAATACTTAAAACAATTTGGTTGACCTCAGGAACATATTATGGCATAATAAAATGAACACTAACTAAACTAAGGTAAATGAGGGAGTAATTGATCATGTACCATTTGTTGAACGTTTAGGGGATAACTGATAAAATAAGACTTTCTCCGGCCCAAATGTAGTAAATTAGCGGGAAAATACACTCCCACGATCTAACTATAAAAATAAAATGCGACACGCAATCTACATCTACATAATACCCTGCAAGCCACCATAAAGGTATGGGGCAGGGGGTGAATTCTCATCAAACATGCACTACATATCATGCATAAAAAAAGGATTAGAATTAAATACTGTTCTAAACTTCAGTTTAAAAAAAGATAATGCAATGGCACCATATTGAAAAAAAATGATTGACAGTTAGTTTATTATTTATTATATTATCTTATTTTCTAAGTTTTATTCCACAAATTGCTTTAAGAGATGCTTCAGATATGGCTGAATTGAACTTGTAAGTTCCTTATAAGTACTTCAATCTAAGTCTTTAAACTTCATACTAGGCATATTTGGTAAGCATAAAAAGTAATTTTTCATCTGCAGACTGTGCTCTTTTTTCCCTAAGAGTTCAATTAACTCAATCAGAATAAAATGCCCTATAGGACAGCCACAAATCATAACATGACTAAAGTCAGTATAATAAAATGAATTAACGTAAAAAAAACTCTAATTTAACCAGAGCCTGTCGAAGACTTTAGCAAGGAGGGGATAGCGTTGAGTTGAGCGAAACGCGGACGCCAAGGCCATAAGTATCCTAGCCTTTGCAGGCCAAAACCTATGTATTTTAACCTTTGCAGACATCAGGAACACTACATAGTATGTAGACTCCTTGGCAGACACTAAAGTAGCGCTGGCTCTTGTTGCGAGCATTGAGCGGAAGAAATAAGATCTAACGCGGCGCTACATCCGCAACGCAGATGACAGCCAGCGAAATTTTTGCTGCAATATTTTAGTAGGTATATAAGCTGCATTGGCCAACAGTATTTTCAAACTTACTGACTCCGCATCGAACTTCCCTGATTTCCTGACTTTTCCATAACTTTACTGATTTCACTGACCGTAGCAACCTTGTCATAAAGCATGCAATGAAAATTATGAACTTGTCATGGCCGTAAGGGCTCATCACAACTACAGACCGTCCTTTTCCTGTCTTCCGATGCACGTTGGCTCGAGGACTGCCTTCGTCACGCCATCTAATGTCTCAAGACACTCGCAGCGTATGGCAAAGTATAAGTATATCTTTTATGTATAATAAAGAATTAAAGCAATGATGGGAATGGTTTGATGGCTAGGGTACTGGCCTCCTATACTTAGGGTCCGAGACCGAATCCCAACTGTGGCGGAGACTTTTCCAGTGCTATGCCAGTCCTTACTTGAGGGCTATATAATAGGTACTTTGAATGCAGTAGCCCGTCCGTCACATGGAACGTTGAACTGTGGACACCTTGGAATCTTTCGTTAAGTTTTGGCGGATGCCGGCGCAGGATTTTTTCTCCTCTCTTTCTCCATTTCCTGAAATATTCCTACCACAACCCATTTACCCATAATACCCAGATATTACGCAAATGACCTCATCTCTCGGTCGCCTCCTCCCGGATAACTATTTAACATCTAAAGGGTCCATTCGAACCTTAACAGGAAGTAGTTAGGTAACTCGAATTTTGTTGAAAAGGCAACTAAAAAGTCTTATCGTATGAAATGTCATGAACTTCATAGTACACGACGGAATACTATTAAGGTACGGCTAGAGGACACAATTTCTTACATGTACCTATAACCTATTTTCCGTAGCACGTTCAAATTCAATTCAGCTTTTAATGGACGGTGAGAAAGATATCCTCACTTATCTGCCGCACACACATTATCCTAATCAATGTACGAAAGAAAAATCTATTATTCTGCAAAAATTTACTCGTGACAAGAAAGAAATTTTTCTAATTAATGCATCAAATCAAACAAAATTTTTCTACAAAACTATACTCGTGATAAAGAATGCTGAAATATTAGTCAGGGTTAAACAAATGCCACTACATGGAGGTACTTATTGGAAGCACACATATTATAATCAGTTTTTCAGAATTGGGAATCAGATGGATTTTATATAGTCATTGGCCTGTATCACTGAGGAACTGAGTTTAAATCTGGCAAAGGTGGACATATCTCGATGGATGGACTTTAAACCGATGACCGCATGGTGTTTTATCAAGAGTTATCAAGAGATGGTGAACATGGTAAAGCTGATTTTTTCTGCAGCCTTCCTTATTGACCTTAAAGTTCTTATGTGCCAAACTTAGTTCCTTTTTTTAATGGCGCAAATGGTGGTGGCTTTTTATTACAACAGTTAAACATATGTATATGTCTGATTGAATCTGAGCCATTATTATCGGGTCTAATAAGTCCAAAGGACTCTTGTACATATTAACGTAGAATCCTAATTCATACAAAAGATCTGGCTAACACTACTTTTTATCCTCAAATGTAACATGGAAAGAAAATCAATCCAAGTAAATAAAAAAAATCTCTAAAAGTATGTTCGGAAAATGAATGCATTCATTTTTCTCCCAGGATCTAACACGTACCATTTTTGAAAGGCAGGTAGGACATCCTTGAAGGTAGAAAGCAATTCTATTTACCGCATTTCTCTCACACCGTTTCAAAGATAGAGTAGGGAGGGGTATTGTGTATATGGATTATGTAATTAATTTCCACGTGGGTGTCATCATAGAGGGCCTTAGATCCGCATTTCACCCTTAGACTAGCTAGGCGCGCTTACTCAATATATCAGCTTGCCTCATTGAGTTGAGGGTACGTCATTTTCCTCCACATTCCGCTTGCTTCCATTCACCATTCACATGTCGTAAACACAACATCATCCTTGGGAGCACAAATAAGAAAACAGACTCAGCATGCTCGAGCGCCCATGTAAACTATACGGTCCGCAGCCCCTGAATTGCTTTAGTTCAATCCTGGAACGCTTATTTACGAGGAGAGTTTTTTTACGAACTCAAAATAAAAATCCACGAGATCATTTCAGAAGTCCCTCTCGTACTAGTACATAATTAAGTAATGGTGGGTGAGATCACTCCCATACCTGGTCGTTGAGGAAATAAACCGATAGCGAGGAGCGAAATCTCTCTACATCTACACGATACCCTACAAGCCACCGCGAGGGTGTGTGGCATGGGGTAAAGATCACCAAGCATGCACTACTAACATGCAAACAAGCAACTATAGGGTCTCATGCAACTAGATTTTTAGTATTTATAGTATTTAAGGGGTTAATACATGCATCATGCACTACAGACTACTCTAAAATATTTCCCCTACCTATCCCTTTGCTATGCTGCCTATTCTGTTCTCTTATAGTACGGGGGAAAAATGCAATTTTGAATCTATCGGTACGACAATCTAGCTCTCTAATCTTATTTATCTGGTCGAATCTAGCATCATACGCTGGTTTTTTAAATATGTGCCTAACATCTTCTGTAAAGCTATCCGATTGGAATTTCTCTAATAGATTTAATCTTTACCTTAACCTACGCTCTGATAATGATTCCCACCCTAATTCTTGTATCAATTCTGAAACACTACTCAACCTATCATGCTGCTCTCTATGTCACTACCCTCTGGCAGAAGACAGAGGTATTTCTCTTTCACCAACATTTTTTTCATCTCAATTGAACACAAGTTTGTTCCATTTCACCTGATTGGAAAGCAATGACGCAATTGAATCCTCGCCTAAGTAGACTCAATGAACTGCCCTTATTTTAATACCTATCCGCCGGGTTCCACTTCCTGCGTTCGCAGTCGAGTGCTTCTTTTCTCTTTCTCCTCGACGAGTGTCGCGGTTCGTGTTCTCCAGGCTTCTCAATCAACCAACACTCACTAATCTAAGATTTCCCAAGAAGTAATCAAAGGCGTTTAGCACAAATACTTGAGACTAAGATGGGAATTCAATACCATGATCCCTTTACTCTGGACACCTAACAAATCAAACCCTTGTCAACCCTCTCATGGAAGAATAGCATTTGGGTAAGTTTACAAAGACGATCGTAGAATGATTCAAAATATATACGTTTGCAAATTAAAAAGGACCAATTTGGAATGCTTAGTGGTTATTTCCTCACTAAACTGGTCTTGGGGCAATTAAGTATGCAAACAAAAGATCGGGCCCCAAATCAAAACACTACGGAAGGAGGGATAGGAAATTGCAGGTCTGCACTATTTATATCACTTCCAAAGAAAAGAAACAACAAGTTATGACTAGCAAAGGTACGAAAAACAATGTTTTTTAAGCAAATCGATAGAAATTTAAGATTGGCGATGCTTGTATATTCCCTTCTAGAATACCAATGATTAACTAATATGGAAGGAAATTTATGAGATCAAAAATATTAATTAGATGTGATGAATTCAGATGAACAAATTCTGAAGATTCAGGCGATATGGAGTGGAAGCGAAACACAAACAAAGAAAGAAAAACACGAGCCAAATCCACAAAAATAAACTTTACTACGACCCGGGGTTCACTCTATTTCAGCATCGTACAGTCATCGTCAGGTCACCTGACGATGCTGTAATACAGTGAAACCCGGGTCGTAGTAGTAGTATTCAGATGTTTTAATAATAATTTATAGAAAACATAACGCGGCAAGGGAAGTTATGGGATCAGAGTGATGGGATACATGGAGAACATTGTGTGACAGGAATATGTGTATGTGCAACACAAGATATGTTACATACATACATAGAATACAAAGAGATGAAATATTTTAACATCAACAATTCCAGTTCACAAGTTCAAAAAAATAAAATACACACAATAACAGGGCCTAAAGGTATTTCAGAACCGGGAGAAAATTTAAGGAGATCTTGAAAGGAAGGGTTAGACCTGATTTCTAAATGCAAAAGGAAGGGAATAAGAGAATAACGAGGCTCGTTAATACAAGGAGGAATAATGATTGAACAGAAAAATAAAACCATTAATTAGCGAAGTATATTGTCACCCTTCCAAATTTTGTGGCCAAAAAGAGAAAAGGCTATTGTGATAGGCAAAGAGCATTGTACAAGAAAAAAATCATCATGATCATCATCATTGGGCAACAATCCTAGGTTTGTTTTGTCGCAGCCCTCCACTTGATTCTTCAATCAGCCAACTTCTTCATATCAAGGTAATTTTTCTCTTTTAAATCCTTCACAACTTGTCTCATGCATCTCATTTGAGGCATACTTTTTCTATTCTTCCCTTTCACTTTTCCCTCAACAATTGACTTCATTAGGGCATAGTGTCTTATGATATGGCTGAATAAGTGGTCCAAGAAAAAAATAACAGCTGAAAAAACAAGCTTATAAATAACGTTATTAGAATGTACATAAATTCTCGTGTCTGAAAGTGAAGCAACATAACAACCGCAGGAGTGGCAATAATGAAAGATTTGGATATGGCGTATTATAGCAGGATGATGAGGTTCAATTGAGAGATCGAGTAAATAACTAATAAGTTATATGGAAAGTATGAGAAAAATAAATCTAATGGATATTCTAAAAAACCGGGACAATATTGTCGGACATGTCTTGAGCCACGATGGGTTCATGAAGACATTCATCGACGAAATATTCGAAAGAAAGTACTGCAAAGCATTATCTAGGATAAGACAGATCTCTCGTGGTGAATACATTGAAGAAATAAGTTATGCTAATATGAAATAATACAACCGAAGTAGAGAGCATCGTCAGGCTAATTGCATAATTGATGACTGGTGATTTTTATTTCACGGTATCACATTACATTAAAATACAAAATCAATTTATATTTTAGACTACTTCATCTGATGGTGATGCCTCAGCGTCGAAACCGCTAGTATAAAATAAAATTTAGACAAAATTCACTCTGGTGATGTGTTCAGATTTATTATGTATGCTGACAAAGTTGAAGCCAAGTCCAACAATTTAATTACGGTGTCATATTCACAACTGCTTTTCAACCATCACCATCGGGGTGCACGTTTATGGAATAATTCAAAATAATATCTGCCCCAAGATAATATGTCAACTGTCGAGAGATGTGCACCGATTCCCTTCAAAATCAATTTGATGTCCTTGTCACGTCCCTTTCTTCATCACGATTGTGCATCAGACTCAAAAGCTGTAATACTTGCGTAATTTTACTCCCATTGGTTTACATGCACTATTCCCTTTAAAATGTCAAATGACGTGAGTGAGATATCACTCTCGTTTACGTTCACATTTCTTAATCCTTGCTTCCCCACCATGGAAGAAAAAACAAAAGATAAATAACCAGATTATAGCCCAGGTCAGTTTTTATCTTGTTATCTCAGGTTTCGATCGCCCTTCGGTGTACCTCGCGTTAGAGTAAGTAGCACACTTTGAGTTGATAATGACTCCGCAACACTGAAAGCGAAGGGACAGCGAAGAAAATAGGTTTGAACGGACAGATTGAAGTGTGTTTTCATTAATGTCATTTGTCCTCATCGCTAAATTTGCGAGCGTGTTTACGACTACGTGCTTGCTAATGTCCAATAGCTATGAAGGATCTCAGTTTTTCCCGGAGAATAGACTGGAAGAAGAGTTATCGGGTTTCCAACCGGGTCCAAGTGTTTTTAGGCACCAACGTTTCGAAGGCTAAGTCCGCCATCGTCTTCAGGGTGAATGATGTAGCCAAAAAATCTAAAAGCCAAAAATTTTTTTGGCTACATCATTCACCCTGAAGACGATGGCGGACTTAGCCTTCGAAACGTTGGTGCCTAAAAACACTTGGACCCGGTTGGAAACCCGAGAACTCTTCTTCCGTCCAATAGCTACATTCCTTAAAGCATAACGTTCCGATGAATACAATCGTAGAGAGATAGGAGATAGGATGGGAAAAATGGCAAAAGAAGACCTCGCATGGGATACATAATGCAGGTAGTGAATAATGTGAGAGGGACCGTGAATGTGAGAGAGAAGAATTAGGTAAATATTAGCTGACAGAGGAACGAAGTAGGGAGCTGCGTCAAACCAATCTAAGGATTGCTATCTTATTATGAAGATGATATTTTTTCAATTATATGCCCAAAATTTTTTTTATTCATTTCTGAAAAACCCTGAATAAATGTAGTAAGAAGATAAACTGGCTGCAGTTGTTCAATGGAAAAGTGACCTTTGCAGAGCGCTCCCTACTATTCGCTGTTTCAGACAACTGCGGAAGGTCTTGGATTGTACATCCCTCAGATACGAGGTTTTTCTGCTTCTATGGGTAGCTGCAAGTGTGCCATTGGGCCAAGATATCCGATCCCGACATTAAGTACAGTGCTAGACTTATCCTTTGAATCGATGTTCGATACATGGAGAAAGATGGCAAATTCAGGTATCGGGAAGTCGGGCGTCGATTCCGTAAACCAATAGTGAGTCTGAGAAGACTTCAGTTGAACGTGTCGTTTATTGATCAGTAAATGAGGTTGCGGAGTAATATGAGGAAAGTTGGAGCACAAGTATTCTAAGATACAAGAATTCATTCAAGTGGTAAACCCAGTGCAAGAAATATGTTCATGAATTAGACAACTCATCATCGGCGATCATTGGCGATTTAAAAACATATTAGGAATAATGAAACTCGCTTACGGCAAAACGAAGAACACTGCGTCAGATGGGAAGACAAGAGAGCGCCACCATTTTGCATTCAAAAAAAGAGAAAAAAATACATAAAAATCTAACAAGGAGGGTGTTGTCGTACCTAGTATTTCCTAGTGATCAGAATGACAGAAATACCTACGGAAAATTTTAGTAATTTTAAGGATTCTATCTTAAACAAAGGATACTCTTGTGCTCGTTCGGCATGATTATGAATAATTAACATAGCAACATCGAAAGTTAAGTTTATTAACTTTCCATTTCGGTACCTAGCGTTGAGAGTAGCACACATAAGTGTATGAGTCGCGTCTCACATCAATGTGGTGGACCTCGGTTATTTCAGGGTTTACTACCAGGGTTTCAGGGTTTACATGACTCGGTAACGTTATCTCTTCGGAGGGTACGATATAGGCAGTAAACATGCCCTAACAGAACCGAAGGCGCCGATATACACAGCGAAAGAAGGGCATAAAACACATTTCGGTACTTCTATGCATAAAAATTATGCTGCCACCAACCAAATGCTCAACCCAAAAGTTGGGCTCGGTGACAGGTGTAAGGTTATGTACATGTGCGGAGTGCAGTGGTGCGTGACACTCCCACATCAATATAAAGGGGTCCAGTTCCTTTCCCTGGATCGCATGCGGTTTCAGAGAAAGATCTGGTGCCCAGAAATTCCACAAATTGAGTTTCACTGGATGCTCCTAAAAAGCACTCATCCAGATTCGGACAACAGAGTTCCTTTAATTGCCCAACGGTCCACTCACTGGGATACCACGACGTCTAAAACTAGACTAAATTTAATATTAATTAATTTAACAATAAATTAATCAAATAAAATGTTAGAAAACGATACCTACTCAAAATAAAATTTAAGAATCCATGGATTCATTGAAAGATTAACAAATGATTATGGTGATGATAAGAAATACACAATTGCAACATTAAATTCATGGTTTGAAGCTCAAGTTACTATCGAGGAGATAAAAGAAATCCTTATTACATAAGCTTTTTATATAATTGTGAGATTTCTTAAATATAAAAAGCGACTATTACATACATCGTCAAGGTAATTACTAAATGCCGGAAAACTTGACAAGAAAATACACATCTTAAACGAAGTATTCGACCTCTTTACGTGCGTCGAGCGATCGGGAAACAAAAACCAAACGTGGAGATTTCGTGCCACAAGTAAAACAATCCCTACTTTCCCTGGCGAAGGATATTGGAGTGAAGAATTTGGGTTAGGGAAGAGCCCCGAGGGAGAGGGGCGGGGGAGAGAGAGAGGGAGGGGGTAATTGTTTGCCTCCACCTCTCGCTCGGATCGAGATTACTCACTCTCCCATGGTGACGTAAGTGTCCAGCTCGAAATGGTAGTGGCAGATGCGCGGCGGCTGGCCCAGTCGGCAGGGGCGGTAGCAGTTGCCCACCTGGAGGCGCCTCTGGCGGCCCTGCCTTCCGGAGAACACCGAGCCATCATCCCCCCTCACGTCCTCAGCGCCAAACCCTTCGGCACGCAGCAGCCTGAGCACCCGCTCGTCCTCTGTGATGGGATAAAAGAAGAAAAACAAATTAAACATCTACATAGTACCCTGCAATCCACCATACAGATGTATGGTAGGGTGTAAATCTTCACCGAACATCCACTACCTATTACGCTTAAAGAGAAATATTAGTTATATTTTAGTCGAACTATAAACAATGTAAAGAAGGTTTAAAGAGTAACTCTAGCATATATAAAGTCGCGTAGGATGTTACGGAGATAATTTTGTCCATTAAATAGTATAGCATTCCAGTAATAAAGGGCAGATTGAAAAGGAGTTAAAATATCACGTGATACTCTATTTTAGCGCCAAATACGTATTTCTTACCTTTATCTCGATATAAAGCCTTTCCACCTCCAACTCCTTCCCGCTTACCTAACATTCTGCCCTCGAGATACAATCCCTCAAAATTTTGGACTCATAAAAAACTCACTCTGATTCCCTCCAGCAATACTATTATCTTCCCACCATTAAACACATTCCTTCGTCTGACTTGCGAACTAGCTATCCGATCCTCATCATCCTTTTTTAAACACACGTCTCAAAGAGCTGGACCCTCATTTCATTCTCGATCCATAAAGTTTGGCACCACACAAAGCAACGCTCCAGAGCATTCATTGTATCAACCTCTATTGTCTCGACGTCTTTACTTGGCGAGATGTTGTATATTGAGCACATCCGTGTATTAAACTAAATTCGACAGCGAAAGCAGCATCAGGGAGATCGATTGCCGAACAGATATAAATAATATACACAGGATAAAATGTCCTCTTCCCGCGAGCAATTAGATATCATAATAGGCAATATAATAAGCGGTTAGGTAGGTGTAATGTAGATAAAGTAGGTTGATGTGAATGATTGTAATTCTACTATCCCACACTAACTGCATCCTTGAAAGCCTAAATGGAATGAAAATTATTGCATGACAGCTAATGCCTAGCCGAACAAAAAGAACTAGGCTACATCACAAATTCTATTAAATTGGTTGCACGTGGCTGATACATGAAAGAATAACACGTTTTCATTATCAAGTTTTATTACGTTAGTGCATGTAGGTAGTTCATGTTGATGTAGTGCTCTTGGTGACGATTCACCCTTGCTACATACCTCAGAGGTGGTTCGTAGAATCTATAGATGTAGATAAATGTAGATGTACTTAGGGGCCCACTTATCAGTTCTATCAGATGCCCCCTGCCACACACCTTTATGGTGGCTTGCAGGGTATTATGTAGATGTAGATCTTCTTTCGCAAACACAACTTTCCTCTAATTTCAATAGCATAGCACGGATGATATTGGGTCATAAGGATCAGGATATAACTGCCACTTGTTTCGAGCAATCACGCTATAAGGTCACTATAAGCTAAAAGCAGGAAACCATAGCTAAGGACGATAACTAGCAAAATATCGGTAGATTCCAAGATTTATTTCATATGTTACAGTGGACCCGATAATTACACATTCATTATCCATATGTGGGATTATTTGACTGTGACGAAGAGCGTATTACAAAATAATGCATGATTTGCTTGTGAAAGATTCTATTACGAGATTTAGAAGAAACTAATAATAATTAAGACAGCTGAATGTGATGACGGTACCATGCCGAAAAACCTAAAACCTTTCTAACAATAATTTACTTACAAGAATATAGAGGATGAGGAATGGGAACGTAAATTAGAGTTCCACATTTTTTTGTATTTGAATGAATTTTTCTGCATGGATTTTTTGTCTCAGAACTATCCATCCGTTTAGGGAAAGAAGAATCACGGTTACCAAGTCATTCACCGGAATGATAAGCACGTGCATTAAATGCACGGGGTTATCAAGATTAAAAGGTCTATCTCCAGTGACAGAGAGGCGGGGCAAATCGTGGGAACCGAAGATTCCAGAGATTGCAGATGTGAAAATATCTCCAAATATTTCAAAAGGACAAAAACCACGAAACAAAATTTTTCTGAGAACACGTTTTTCTTTGTTTGTTTATCTCTTAGATTCAATTTACAGAAAATATTTTGCTGTCACTGACAGTTCCACAAATTTATAACTTATTTTATTGCTATAATAATCTGAATTTCATTCACTTTTATTTAATTTGCACCTACGTTGATAAAAGTGAAAATGCCATTTTTCTCGACGTAGAATCAGTTTGCACCATAATTAGATTTACTTGCCAGAGGAAGAGAAAAACTTGCAATTTAAAAATATTATGCTCATGGAAGAGATTTATATTGCATATTTAGTACTAAAATCTCAGCACCATTATTTGTGAGCGAAAGGATTTTAAAATTTGAACGTATTTGGTAAAGCGTTATTAATTTGTTTTTGCTCATGGAGCGTTTTTAAGCCCTCTTTTTTTGGGAAATTGGAGTATGTATCCCAAAAGACAACGTCTCTATTTACCAAATAGAGCTTACCGACAAGTTCTCAAATTTACGACGCCTTCCTTGCCATGTTCGATAAGGATTGAAAGAAATTCTGACTAAGCTAGGGATGGAATGTGATGGAGTGACACACAGTCCTGTCTATACAGGAAAATCGTCCACGAATATTTGAGGCGATGAGATGCGAAACTCGGCAATGAGACAACCATTTTTTCGGAGACGAACGAGTCGAAGAACCATGGAAGCAAGGCCCAGGAGACAAATATCCAATAAGTCATGATTCACCGAGTCACCATTCCCCCAAGGTTCTTTCCTTTCCCTACCGGATAGCGACTCACGTTCAGCGACACCGTGAGCTGTTGTTGATGATGCGTGACCGAGGGCGCGATGCATGCAAGAATATTTACTCGCCCAGTGATGCAGGGATAAGTTTCTTGCTTGCTTCCTCCGAGGTATTCATCGCTTTGATCTAGTGCATGGACTCTCCCCGTTTAATTCCGGCGCAATCACCTTTTTCCTTCAGAATATTTCCCTAAACACGACCACGTTGCAGCAGACTGCGTGTCTCGGTGTGAGGGGAAGGGGGGAGGGGGGTAAGGTTCAGTGGTCCCAATTTGGAACTAATAGAAAGTCATGTATCCTTACCTGAAGATAACAATACGAACAATCTCTCTTCGAGTGTATCGAAACCCTTCATCGTGAATTTTACGATCATGTTTTCCGGCTGGGTCAATGGTAGTAACTACTAGTAGTCTAGTTGAATGTCAATAGTGCATGCTTGGTGATCTTCACCCCCTGCCAAACACCCCCGAGGTGGCTTGCAGGGTATTGCGTAGATGTAGATGAATGGTCTTTATCACACTCCTTTATGAGATAGGACGCATTGGGTCATAGGAGACAGCCGTAACTGGGGTGTGCCTAAGTTTTTTTTAAAGCACTCTTACGGAGGTTCGACCATTCCGACAGTCGGTTACCCATGATTAGAATTTCCAGGAGAAAACAGAGATGACTGGTTCGGTGATTGTTACGTTGATTTCACAGCAACATTTCTCTCGCCGATCAGAAGTCTCAAGTTACGAAAGGAATCCAGTCATACCCGAACTTTCTCACTCCTATCAACATACTTGATGACTTCATCCACATGCTCACTCTTCCATGGGGCTTAGACTGCCTTAAAATCCCTCAAACACAACCGCCTGAGGGAACCGCACAGGGAAAAATAAACCAAGATATTTCGCAAACATTGGTGAGAGATTTTATGAGGACTGTTATGTTCTGGGGGATCGGTTTGGTGTGGTGGCCCAAGTACTCGCCTCCCATTATGAGGGTCTGGGATAGTATCCAGGCAATGGTAGGTATTTTTTATTCATTAATTGACCATAATTGGGTGCTGTGCAGACGGTATTTAAGTTCAATACTCTCTCCATCGGCTGAGTCGATAAACCATGGTCACCTTGGCGCCTTTCGTGAAGAGTAAGCTAATACAAGCACCAGATTTCTCTCCATCCTTACCATACCTACCTAACTCCTACCTCTAACCAATCACTCACTAACTCTTAAATGGCACCTAACTGACATTAGCTGACGGTAACATCCAACTGCAACTACGCACTAGAGAGTGTGGAGAAGTAAATCCCTCTGCAGGGTCCAAAATCATCATACTTCACTTTGTTGCAGTTACATCCACATAACACCCTGCAAGCAACCATAAAGGTGTGTGGCGGGGGGAGTACAAGAGCCTTTCTTTCCCTGCCGCCCAATTTTACAAAATTGCAACCACCCAATGAAATGAATTCGCATTAAAGTCGTTGGTCTTAACCATCAATAAAATTTTAACTGCATCATAAGATGAAATGAGATAGGAATGCGGACTGCGAAATGATACGCCAAAATCATCTGCTAGAAAATCATCTCCTAATTACCTTCGGAGTATTTTCGCTCAGAATGTCAATGAGCCATCCGTGCAAATTACGCAGTTCCTTATGGGCTCACACTTCTACAAATAAAGTGATATCAGCTCTTCTCTCTGGATACTCAACGTTATCAGAACTAATTTCGCAGTGTACACGCTGCTTGATGAAGTGAGAAGCACAAAACGCCGATGTGTTACGTTTTCTAAAAATGTTTTTAAAAATTAGTGCTCAACCCGAAGCTTGGTTTTTGACAGGTGGAGGTGGTAAAGCTCACCACGTTCATTGGCCATTGGCGTAGGAAATTTAAACATTCAGGGTAGGGGGGCCATTTCCTTTACCTGAGACATCTGGGATTTACTACGAAGTTCTGACACGTAGAAAATCTAATCGCGAGAATTTTAGGTGGCGGTGTCCAGAAAGGCTTCTGCGCGGGATTCCAGAATTTCCCGGGGAACCCGCGAACCGCCGGTTGGTAGTTAAGCGCTCTACCCACTAGGCCACCACGACCCACTCAAATGTTTCAACAATTATGTTTTACAACATTTACTCGTTCATCTATGTAATGTGCTAGCAATACTACCTTCATTTCCTCCAACAGTTATGACTAATTCAGAAACACCTAGTAGAATACGGATTGGACAAGCATGATCTCGACTCACTCTTCAGATCAATCACTCCCTTCCAACGAACAGACGAGGGCCCCTTTCAATGTATGCAAAGAAAGAAACGTTCAGAACTAGGCAAAATGAGAAAATGTGGCCTACTAAAACAATCGCTGACCGAGAGAACACTCAAAAGTTATTACAAGAATTGACATTTACCTTCAAGTTTGGAAATTGTTAATAACCCTTATATTGCAATTAAAAATTACACTAGGAATAGTGTTCCGAAAAAATGCTATTTTCTTATTTGCACCAAGTATAGAGACAATTTTTCATCCTCGATTTATCACTCTATTGAATAATTTCCGCTCGAAGTATTTGAAAAATCAAGGAGGATATTGGAGAACAATTTATTTCGACAATTGAACAGCTGCTACATTTGCTAGCACAATACGGACGAATGGCTGAGAGTTATTCAAGAGCTTATCTTCTCAGAAATGAGGAAATAATGTGTATACTGCTCGCGCCGTAAGGAAAGATATACCTACTATATTGAGAGCTCTCACACGCCATGAAACACACATACCAGCTCATCTCTCGCGGTACTGACTCAGAGGAACACCCATTGTGGAAAGAGTGCTGATCGACCCTCACAACAATGAGGAAGCTATCAAAGGATGATTGCATCGACTGGGGCCGCGTAATGGGAAGCTTAAAAAAAAAAAAAAAAAAAAATCAGCCCAAGGTCAAGTCGCAGCGTGAATTCCTCGCCAAACTCGATGATTTCCCCACAACACCTTTCCAATCTTAAAACGCACGCACAGCAGGGAGAGAGACGACGAGGTACTCCGTTCCTCACCGGAAGCCTCGGGCATCGCCTCCTCGTCCGTTTGGTCGCGGGGAACCGGCAAGCGGCGTTATTTTCTCTCGTCTCTCACCCCTCCTCTCTGTCCACCGTGTAAGACGGGAGCGAGAAACTGGGTCGCGGAATCGAACGCGGGAAAGCTCTGCGAGGAAGAATGGAGGAGGTTGGTGAGTGTCCGGGAGAGTGGAAACTCGTCCGGGCCAACGGACGGACGGATAATGTCCGAGCCGAAAAGAAAGAAGGCGCCAGGATCTGGGATATCGTGGTGTCTCCGCCGCGAAAGGGAGGGGAGTCCTCCAATCTGTCACTCCGAGTCGAAAATTGGAGCAACTTTGCATCCACATGTGGTGACTGGGGTGAGGGATAAATGGGAGACACGGCGAAGGATGGTGTGCTGGAATGGGAACTAAAAACGGTCCCCATCATCATCATGGGTCAACAATCCTAGGATTGGTTTTACGCAGCCCTCCACTAGATTATTCTATTGGCCAACCTCTTCATATTGACGCAGCTCCTCTCTTTTACATCCTTTACAACTTGCTCCATATACCTCATACGTGGCCACCCATTTCCATTCTTCCCGTTCACTTATCCCTCGACGATTGTCTTCATCAGGCCATCGTGTCTTAAGATGTGGCCTATTAAGCTGTCCCGTCTTCTTTTTAAGGTTTTTAGTAGGCATCTCTTCTTTCCTGCTCTTCTTACTTGACTCTTGTGACTGCAAACTGACTTTTGTGCGGGGTAAACTAAAGTGTGCGGTTTTAATGACTATAGCTGTTGATACCCCCTATAATGTTTATTCAAATGCAAAAGATTCAGAGAAGAGTTATATTGAGGGGTGAATGAAATGTAAGCGGGGAAATAAACACATTTCAGATCGCTTGAAGAAATATGAAAAGTATGCTGAGTTGAAGAATGAATAATGTAGATATGGCCGAATAATCAGCACAACCAAATGGAAACCTAAAAAAATTTCTGAATTAAATGGTAATATCGTATAGAAAAATGTTTCCTTTTCCTTTAAGAGCCATAGCAGAGCCCTTAAAAGTCATACCTATACTATATCAACAGGCTCATCAGTTCACACCTCAGCAGTGACTTACAGAATGAGGAGTGGCATTTCTAAGGACAAGGAGGCCTAGAATTAGTGAATCAAAATTACCTTAGATCTAGAGTATACATACCATGATTGAGTGAAATCGTTTATCATTTAATTAACCTAATGTATGAATGACTTGCACATAGCACAGAAAGACTGTCGTATGGAGTGAAAGTTTGAATATATCTCATCATGCTAATGAAATTTTAATGATTAGCCAGAGTAAGATCGGACAAGAGTAAATTTGAACATTCAATTTCATTCATTCATTTAAATCAACGAAAAATCTCCTCTCTGATAGTAAAATTATTTTCAGTTACTCGTGCGAGAGTACGCTTCGGTGGATGAAGATCCGGCCCACTTCATGTTCACTTGATCAGGGAGTGAAATCCACTTACTTATTGTCTGGGCGAGTTTCTTTTTCTCAAGCCCCTTGCGGTTTAAGGGGAAGTTTCGGACCCGGATAGTTAAGGAGATCAGCAAAGTGTGGGCGTAGGACATGCAACTGAACCCGAATCACTACGGTAAGCGACCGAGAGCACTTTCACTTGACCATTGCCACCCTTACAATACGTGTTACATATTTTTTCCTAAAATGAAACTGCTACCATGTTAATCAAAAGTATTTATTATATCATCATCATCATGGGTCAACAGTCCTAGGATTGGTTTGACGCAGCCCTCCACACGATTCTTCTATCGGCCAACCTCTTCATAACATACAATAATTCCTCTCTTTTACGTCCTTCACGACCTGTTCTATGTAACTCAAACGAGGCCTACCTTTTCCATTCTTCCCGTTATTTTTTATAACAGCAGTTGTTAGGAGGAGGCAACTGACAGCTAATGTTATTTGCACCGATTAAAAAAGGTGGGCAATCGTGTGATGGAAGGAATATCACACAGAACGGGGAAAGGGTGGAAATAAACCCGACGTCGGTATTAGGGTACTAAGAATAGCCTGATTTTTGCACCACACAAGGTACCAACGGTTTAACGTCCCATACGAAGGTCGGAGTACTGGATTTAAAGTACGCCCCCTACCTCACTCCATTGAGAACAGACATATCAATGAGAGATCTCCGTCATTTTTGCGATCCAAACCCAGGCTGTCGGAATGGGAAGGCCGTATTCTACCACATCGACTCGGACCATAACTTTTTTCATCTATAGGAGCCGCGATTGAGACGTTTCAGTAAACTCAGAATAAAAAAGAAATTCTCATCAAGAGATCGAAAGAGCATTCAAAATCAAAAATTATCACCGTACATTCTTCTGTAAATAATATTCAATATCGATTAAAACCATGAGAGAGAGCATTAATCGAATACATTCGTGGTTTTCAAGTCTGTTCTCGCACTTAAAGGCATTTCACAGGAAGAGGAGTGGTACGAGAATGGGTTTGGAAGGGTAGGGAGATAAAGGGAAACCCGGCGTCGATGTTAACCTGCTCTTGACGAAATACGCCAAAGGCCACGGCTTAACGTTCTATCCGACGGACGGAGTACTGAACTAGAATGATCTCCTCATAGCACTCAAGTGGTCGGCTTACCAGCTTACCAATAAAATATATCTTTTATGGCCGGGATTTGAAACCGGCCCCTTGGGGTAGAAAAGCAGTACTCGAATCACGACACCAATCTGACTCCTCATTTAATAAATTGTATGATCATCGTCATCATCCTCATCATCAATATTTCAATACTAGGATTGGTTTACTGTAGCCCTCCAGCCTTGTTTGCAGCCGTAGGTTCTTTGAGCATAGTAGTGATCTCTTCTTCATAGAAATATTTCGAGTTAACAGTGGAAAAAGTTGGATCATAGATATTTGGGATAATCAGGACAATATCGCAATGAAAACAGCTCTCCGAATCTATTTTACAAATAGAATATCTATAATATTCCTGAAAAGTTCTAGAAAATCATATAGCATAGCATAATTATGTGGAGGTTACCTCTTACCACTATTTCTCTCCTGTTGTTTTCTCATCTTATTCTCTCTCATATCAAAATATCTCGGAACCAAAAACTGTTCCATTTTTATGGTGAGGCTTAAAAAGAGAAAGAAAACGGTTAAGGTACCGGTAGCCGAGTCACTTTTATTTGAATAACTACATAATAAATTGATGAACTCTTCTCGGGCTCTACACCGGGTGAGTGAGTTCATCAATGCAATTCGCCGGGAAAGCATGAAATCTTACTACATAATAAATCTTCTTTGAATGAAAATTAGGTCGGTTTGTACTATGTTGCTGATATGCTGGAGTGAAAGGTTTGATTTCTGTATTTACATCTATTCAAGAAGGTAAACTGCATTGAACTCGGACTAGCGGAGTTTTTAAAATGATGAATAATTTACATATTGGTAAATTGCAAGCTTAGCAATAAATAATTTGAACTCTTATCCTAGGCCAGGAGCAAACTTACAAACCAAATGGAAATGCAATCACAACGACTCTTAACGAATACGTTAAGTAAACTATGAGTCTATGCCTCCGAATAACTATTTTGGGATTCATTAACATAGATTACCCGGAAACTGAATAACATTCAGCACGAATACAAATATTCATATATAAAATCTCTACCTATATTGAAGAAAAACTTGAGAAAATCCTAAGTGGTGAAGTGTTACTAGGTACACTTAATATTTTTCACCCTCATAGTCAAAATGTGTAAAACTGTAATAATGTATCGATAAAAATATTTTTCTGTTATTATTGTCTTGATTTACTCTTATTTCGGATGATATTCCTTTTTATGTCACGAACACCATAATTGTAACTATCACTGACGAACCCTATTCGATTGCATGTTACTATGGTGCCTGTTCGGAGGAAAAAAAATTCATTATTAATGTTCAGAGAAAGGTAAAAAAATTTCGAATGTCTATTTTACCAAAATTATTTATAAGAAAATCTTTCGAAACTTTTGTCAATTTGCAAGTAAGGGTAAATGATATGTGCAGATTTGGTGTTAATCGTGTGATTTCACAAGGACCTCACCTATTAAAATTCCTTAACTTCCACATAATATACCTAAATTATCACTTTTCGCAGTATCCCTTTCCAATTGTAGCGTAATCGGACGAGCAATCACAAACGGTACCAATTATAATCAAACAACTTAATGCCATTATCATTTAAAAAATATTACTACACAACCGGACAAAAAAGAAAATTGACGAAAAAAGCAGTCAAAGTCACCATTCGAAAAAACGACCAAACCATTAAGAGGTCAAGCGAGAGAAGCGATTACGAAAACATTTCCTGCCCCGTCCCTAAGAGGCAACTACAAGATATATCGGCCTCTCTTCCACCCTCTCCCCATTTCCAAGCACAGCAGAAAGTCGTTTTGTACCTCTTCCTCAACGGGACGGAGAGAGAAAGAAGACCGAACGGACTGGCGGTCACAAAAAAAGAAAGACAATGTCATAACAGAGCAAGCGATGGCAATTTGCCCACGCGAGGACAACTTCTTTCCCCTCCTCCCTTCCTCACCCCCCTCCGGTATACACCGCACGTAGCCCCGTCTTCACCCACTCCCAATCGCGTCCTGAGTCCCTTTCTCTTATCAATTTCTCGAAAAACCTGCCACGCCTCCAATAGCGTCCCTCCCGAGCGCTCCTTCCCCTTATCATTACATATCTCCCGAAAAACCGGCCACGCCCCCTCTCAAATCACCACCCCACTCACCCCCCGCATTACACCCTCGGAGGGACCGCGCACCAGGGGGTGGGTATCCCACCGCGCCCCCGAAGGAACTAGAGCGACGCCGGAAGGCCGACCATAGGGGTCTGGCTGGAGCTCGGCAGTCCGACCGGCTGGGGGTGTTGGGAAAGGGTCCCGAGGATGAACGTAAATAACCCTTTCGCCTACGCCGACCCCATTGTCGGTGCTGGCGGCCAGTTCCTCTTTCGATCCCTACGTCTCCACCTTCCCCACGTCTCACCTCCCACTGCTCGCCACTCATTTTGTGGTACAAGAATTTATCCGAGGGAAGGAAGCTATATTAAAGCGACATAAATCATCGGGAATATTATGAAATATCTGCCTTGTTAGGGAGTTCCACCCCAATCGTTAATATCGTTCATTATTGTTGAGTATTCCACCGGTTGAGGTAGGTTTTTGATGGAGTACTGCTATTCATTTTCGCTCCTCCTCTCACACATTTCTTAAATGATTCCTTCCCATCTATTATTTATCTCTTCGGATAAGGATACTGTCACCTCTCTTCATAATATAACTGGGTGTTACGCTCATCCAACTGCTAAGACTAATCTAACAATCTAAACACACTTCCTAAGATTAACTCATCGGAAAATACTCTGGAACCATGACGATATTCGAATCATGGAACTTTGGGTTGCCAGGACGGACTGTTACCGACCTGACACCCGCGGATGGTTACATCTCTTAATTCCTTCTAAAATCTCCATTCTCTACCTCCGCCTTTGTTTCTTTACCTTCATATATCTTTCTAGAGCTCCACAATTCTATCCGCCCTGATTACTTGCTCCATCAATACCTACTTCTCCATATTTTTTACAGCAGCTTTCATTTTTTTCTCCACCACCAAAAGAACTTTCTCGTTTATCTCGTTATTTCCCTTTTGGAAAATTTTCCATTTTCTTTCAAGCCCACATTCCAAACACTAATCTTTTATTCATATTCTTGTGTCCCTTTTGCTAACGCTATACTCCGCCAAATGTTTTCAGCGATACACCCATCTCCATCTAAGATGCAGCTTAGCACAAGTATCTAAATAGTAACATATGTCCTTGTTTCCGTTTACATGTTTATTTAGTTTTAATTTTCTTTAAGAATCTCGCTATTTTTTTGTGATTCATAATTATCCCATTTCCCACGCACTGAATTTGCACTGCTTCTATCCTTCCATTTTTATACCTACGTCTATCTTTTCTCTGACATCTTTCACCGTTTTATAGGAATCTACGGCAGAGTAATATCATGCATACCGTCAATTAAGTTATCACATCGGTGATGCTACGCTAAAGTGACAACAAAATGGGAAAACGTCGAGAAATACAGGCAAAGTAAGACAGATTTAGCATTTGTGCTGACCTTGTCCTTATTTTCAACTCCACAAATTTGTCCAAGTTGCCTCTACGATGATATTGATGGCCTCATCGTTATATTGCGTATTTAGCTTAAACGGCGTAGGCGCATTATTGTCCAGCCATTCGTAATTATTGAAAAAAATTGCCACCATGTCTGAGATCAGGTTGGCGTGGTGGCTAAGAAAATACCCTCTCGATTCGAGGGCGAGGGTTCGAGTCCAAGCAGTGGCAATAGTATTTAACTGGCATACTTGTCCCAGATAGATTATTTTTCGGTGGAGTTCCTCCAAGGAGGCCCTGAGGCACTCAGACCTATTGGCCCATTGTGCCAATACTTGTCCCAACTTGAGTGTCATTTAGAGAACCAGTACAGTAGCCCCCTCAGTTGAAAGATTAAATCATGGAACTCTTGGCACTCTGCTAAGTTTAAGTTGATAGGTCGTTTGATTCCTTTCTCCACCCTTATTTTAGTCGACAAAAATCCTAATTCTTCATCGCAGCTTAACCTTTCTTAATTTATGTACTAGCCAACTCTGGTAGCTACGCCATTAACGTGCCGGAGTCGCAACCAAAGGGGAAGGTCCGAATTCCGCCTCGGGTATGAATGTTGGGTGCATCGTAAATATAAGAACTTAGATTAAACAGTGTAAAATAACCTGAGCTATCGCAGAACCTAAAAATAATTTCTATTGTCACTACAATATACCCATTAACACGTTAACCTCCGAGCCACCTTAAGGGCATCAGGTAGGGGGTGGCTGCTCAGTGCTCACCCAATGTAAATAACATTTACTGATAAAGAAAGGGACCTATAAATAAACCTTGCACAGGACCTTCATGAGGTAGAATTAGCATTTTTTTAAATCGGGATTTTTTTCAGTTTTTTCAAGCGAAATTTAATTTTCCAATTAATTTAAATGGCATAAATGACCTAATTTGTCGTTGCCACCACAAAATATATACTCATCATACGTCAAGAATCCTAAGACTAGTCTATCAAAGAGTCTTCACTCAATTCTCCTATCAGCTAATCTCTTCATATTTTCGTATTTCTTCTCTTTTACATCTTTCACCACTTGCTCTATATCTCTCATGCGAGACCCTCATTCACCATTCCTCCCTTTCAATTTTCCCTCGACGACCTTCTTCATTATGCTATCACGTCTTAAGATATGGTCGATTACATTGCCCTGTCTTTTTATTAAGGTTTTTAGAAGACTTCCCTACTCTCCCACTCTCCTTAGCACTTCTTCGTAAGTCACTCGGTTGATCCATTTATCTTCATCATCATTTCCCTACACCACATTTTGAATGCTTTCAGCATTGACTTCTCTGCTGCTGTTATCTTCCATGCCTCACATTCAAACAGATGAGTATTCTAGATGTATGTTCTGATAAGTTGTTTCTTTACTTCCACGATTCTATATCCATCTGTAAGAAGACTCTTCTTTTTGTAGAATTCCCTCTTCGCCTGGGCTATTCGGCTGTCTATATACTTATTCCTCGTCCTTTGCTTATTACCCGGCTTCCCAGGTAACAATATCTACTCTTTCACCTCCTCAAGCTTCGGTTTCCTAGTTTAACATTGGTATTGACTTCTTCCCCCATACCAATACCTTCGTTTTCTTTTTATTGATCCTCGGGTGATATCTGGTCATTATCCTTTCTCTATCTTTCCTAGAGTCTTCTTTAAATTCCTCTCAGTCTCCGCCATAACTACTAGGTATGTCATGGGCGAAGTCCAGCCAGCTAATTTTCCCCGTGGATATTTACTACTGAAGCCTTCTCCTATATTGAATTGATGGTTTTCTCGTTAAAAATAACTTTAAGCATTAAAAATTACGCAGGAGAGGTACCAGCCTCGACTCAATCCTTTCTTTTTTCTCGCTACAGTTTGGTCCAAATTTAATTACAGCCACTTGGTTTGTAGATATATAAACTGTGTGTCATTCTTCACTAATTACAACGAAAAAACGGTCACTGAAAGAGAATAGATGAGAATCATACGAATCGAATGGGCTCCAGGATTCATTTTTCTCTTGAACAACTTCTGACCTCAGTGCACTCCATCAAAAATTACATGCGTAGAAATATATCTCATACTTCTATCCTAATGCAATCTTTTTCTACTTTCTTCCTTTCTAGCACAAATAGCAACAATATTCTGCTAAGTACCTTGGCGTTGGCATATAGATAGACGAAATACTTTTCACGACGAAATACTTTTTAGACTTTTCCCGCGTACCATAAAAGTGAACAATACGGAGAGTATTAAAGGGATAGGTATGTGAAATATAGTCAGAGAAGTCTGTAGTGCATGATACATATAATAACAACCAATAATCCCTTTCTGATTGTGTACATACTAACCATCTATCTGCATGCGACCCTATTATCTAGCATGTCTCCATTAAATATCCTATTTGTATGCCAATAGTGCATGTTTGGTGATCTTTACCCCCTGCCATACCCCCTCGTGGTGGCTCGCAGGGTATTACGTAGATGTAGATGAGGATGAATATGAACGAATATGGCGCCATATTAAATTATTGACTAAATATCGTCACATCATTGATAAGTGACGACACTCCATTCATCGGTTCCTCTGAGCCATGCCTTTTCCGCACTATAATTAATTAGCAAAATTAAAAAAAGCCAATATTGAAGGAACGAGGGCAAAGAAGCAATCAATTGATTGCATCATTCTTCAAAGTCACGAGCGCATTTCCGATTTGATTGTGCACAAATCACTTGAGATGCTCGGCTGCAAAAATACTAAGACTCCGCATTTCATGAATTTAGTGGTGAATTGGTCGATTTGATAAACAGCCATTTTCATAGCAATTGTTAATTGGTAGATTGGATAAACAGCCAATGTTATAGAAATTGTTAGCTTGACATAAGGTATTTGCATATGATTTCTCAATCACCCCTCCTGATCAAATTATGAACAAACACAGCGATAGTAGCGATAGAGGAAAGTAGCTCGAGAACATAATTTCCGTGAAGTTTCTAGATTACTTGAGAGTATTCATCCACATTCCCTGATTTCTATCACTCTCAGTTTCTCCCTGAGAACACCATTTTTACTTTCTTATACACATCATTTTCGCACTTTCCGCCGGCGTCGGAGAAATTTTTCCCGAGAGCTAAGAGTCAATTATCAATATTGAAAGAGGAGGTAAGGAGCACGGGTGGGGGGATATGAAATCAAATTGATGCTCCGTAGTGGCTTCCGAGGGAGGCTGCATCCTTACTTCCGGATGCATTGGTGGCACGAGACCAGAACATCCATAACGAGGGTCCGGCTTCAACTCTCGGAAGTCAAGGAGATTTTTGGTCAGTGCACCTAGATTAGTATTTTACGAACATTCTTTTGGCACACGGGATATTAGGAAATCATTGTATCTTCGTAAACGACTAACAAGATTGATTTTTCTGGAGTGCATTGTTCGAAACAGTGTTCTCCTTTTATTACCTTCTTCCAGCACTTGTTTAGTAGTTTTTCTCATGGTCCAACTTGTTTGCATACGTTTTTCCCAAAACCACGTGTCTGCGGCAAGAAGTATTTTTTCTGTTTACACAATGTCCATGCTTGACAAATATATACAAGTACGTTCCACACGAAGGTTTTTTTAGAGAATGTTAGGTAATTCAAAGAAATGGAGCCCAAGCCAATTCACTCATATGCATATAAAAGTACCTGGGAGGAAAAATACTCCTCCTAGTATGCATAAGGAAGGAGGTATATGTAAAATATGAGGCACACAAAAAGTGAGGGTTCTGTTCTTATGGGCACTAATTAATGACAGAAAAGGTTAATTATTAATATGACATGAGGAGGAGGGCTTAATGGCAAAATATGAACTCAGAGATATAACGATTAGAATGGATCGAAGAACTTCGACACGTAGGACTAAATATGGCCGAAGGAAGAAACATTAGAAGAAGGAAGGAAGAAATAAGAGATGCTCAGCAATGCGCGAAAAAGAAAAGTTTGGGGGGTGTTTCAGAGGCCATGAATCTGGATGAAGGAGTTGACAAGGGAATGGCGATGGGCGAAAGGGTAAGTGGTCATCAGATACCATGAAAAGAGATAGGAGGTAGGTGGAATTTTAAGAGTCGAGTCGGGGTACCGAGAAAATATGGATGCATAAAAAATTTTCGCACTCCTATTATGGCATTATTAAAAGGTAATAAATATGATTCATGGAACATTATCTTTATACATGTAACATCTGTGAATAAGCAATTGAGGGCCCACTTGAAACACTTCCTCGGCTAGATTTTAATCCCCTGGTTACCCGTAAGGTAACGACAGCTTCCAAACGAGAATGATTGGCTTCTTAATGGTGAAGTAATACCCTCTGATGTTCCAATAATCTACATTCTCGATACGGTTCCTGTTCGGGACGGCTATTTCCAGTGACCAAACCTGTTCAAGCAAAAACACTGCAGCCACTTGAACGGTACGTGATGGAAGGGGATGAGGGAGGAGAGTAACAAGTGTTATGGGTATCATGAAAGGAGGAAATCTTTCGAGCACCTAAGTGTCATAGCTTAAATTAATGTTTTTTTTTACCACAGAGCTCATAGATTTTTTGCTGTAGAGGCAAAGCTACTAGGGACCATAGAGCACCGGGTGGGCGGGGGACGGGAGGGTCATTTGAAACCGACAAGATTATCTTGAATACCAAGGTATCACGTGGCACAAGCAAGAATGGTTGGATTTAGCAAATTTGATTGAATTGCTCGTAACAATCTCAATCTTTGTTTTTCACCTGAGTTTTTCTCACCAGGGGGCTCTATGCTCGAGACGAATGAGAATGACTCCAGTGAAAACAATGAGTGAGATAGAAAAAGACTGGCAATTTTCCACAAGAATAAGGATTTTTACTTGACCGGTTTCGGTGTACAACACCATCTTCAGGTGAAAAAAAAACTGCCGACAATACGACTCAAACCTACGAGCTTCGCTACGGGAATCGACGATTGTAACCACTGCACCAGCTCGGGGGCCTGAAGATGGTGTTGTACACCGAAACCGGTCAAGTAAAAATCCTTATTCTTGTGGAAAATTGCCAGTCTTTTTCTTTCGCTATGATATTCCACCAAATCAAGCCTGAAAAAACTACCTTTATTAATGAGTGAGGTTGTTACGAGCGATTCAAATACACCAGTTTTGCGAACTATTCTTGTTTGTACCACGTGATACCTTGGTTACCTATTCGATATAACCGGATTTAAAATACTGCCCTTTTTGGGGTGCAGCTTGGTACAGCCTGAACTTCACCATCCTATGCCGCACAAAGCGCCCCCGACTGCTAAGAAGGGGAAACAAACCAGATCGCCGGGAAATGCGAAGTGAGCGTGGAGTCGGCGAGGGTGTGGGACGGATGGGTGATTTGGTAGGGGCGGCGGAGGTGTGGTGAGGCCGAGGAGAAAGGGTGGACGCGAGGGGGGGGGAAGCTCTCAGGGGGGGCAGGATACGGCCGCCCTTTCATATATAAGCCGCCAACGGAGTTGGGATCATCATCATTCGTTCACGGAAAGGCGCCGGGTTTGGAAGAGTGGTCGGTTGGTCGCGGAGATCGAGGAGAGGAGGATTCGACGTCACGTCACAGTGCCAGGAAACTCGCGAGCACACCTTCGACACGAGGAAGCACCCGAGGAGAGCGTGCCCGTTCCGTCGCAGTCTCCTATCCGAATCGTTGCCGCTGGACCAAACCGAGTGCCGTGGCATCTGACACCCAAAAGGTGGGTGTCTTGAACCCAATGAACCTGAGTATCTCTTTTTCTCCTTTTGTTTGAAAACTGGGGGTCACCTTTATTGTCTTTATATTGGTTGTAGGCAGAAGAAAAAAGAAAATTTGGGACTCTAACGATACTCTTTGGGACAATAATTTGGCATTCCACCGGGTAGAGAAAGATTATTCCTACCCAAATTCACGATTCAGGATACACCTTTCTCTTTACTATTTTCTCTCTTCGGATCAGTTCACTTCCTATCTCAACTCATCCCAATGAAACGAAATTTTTTTCTTCCGTCTTCCTCTATCACATATCATACGCATTATTTCATCTTTTGAAAGTTTATGAATCTCGCTGCCGTAAGAGACAAGCGCCACAAGCACTTCTTTTCATTTCTTTCAGCAACTTACTTTCATTCCCAATATGACAAGTACTTCTTTGGTTGTCATCCACTCTGTCCAACACACACTCTTCAACCTCCTTCCGACTTAATTTCGGTAGTAGTTCCTTCTTAAAAGTAGGCCTTCATCCGAGAATTAAGCATAATTAATTCAACGCGCTAAGGTTCCCTCTCTGATTCAAAGACCTACTTTGCCAGCTAATAATTGAATGTGAGATTGGGCAACATAATAAGGTGTAAAAAGTTAACTATGAACTGAGTAATTAAAAAATATTAAAAATTCTCATTCACGTCACGTCTCTCCTCCGGGATTAGGACTCATTCACTCATTTACAACTGTGAATTCTACTTTTTCATTCTACTTACTTTTAATTTTTTTCACTTCCTCAATTTGAGGCTACCTCTACCTTACCGCCTCCTTTCGCGAGCGCCGCTTTCACTGAATCGAAACTTGCTTTGCAGCGAAGAATGAGGAACTCGCTTCCTGCGCCGGGGACGTGAAAATAATTGAAAGCACTCAGGCTATTATTATGATGCAAAGGCGCGTGATGTTACAGAAGCAGACCACAAACGCGAGCTCAAAGTATTTTCCCCATCCGCAGGCACCAGCCAAACTGTAGGTACGCAAAAAAATTAGAGCTTACATTCTTATAACTTGAGATCACTCATTTCTGATTTGATTCCCGGAGACGTGCATCGTGAATTTCGATTACCCGATTCACAAAGGAATGTATATTATATACAATGAGGGAAATTCATTTCAATGCCAATTATGTTCCGCCACTCACATGGAATCAGACGTGGACGGAGTAATCAAATCAATGTTTTCTCCAAACACGCGTGACCCTACTTACTGTTGAGTCACACAGCACCGCGATTGAGGTGGATTCTATAAATCAACTTGAAGGAAAGTAAATAGAGGAAACGATTGGTATCTTCCTGATGGCCATCATGCTATTGCTAAGGAAAGGTGAAAAAATCAGTTTTCCTTAATAAACGTTGGATTTAATTGGGGGCAAAACCGTACTCTTATCTTACAAATTCACTTACACACATAATAAAATGACATAAACGGTAGATTCACGGCGGAAATAAACGATGTCACCACGGTGGTTGATATTATGGAAAGCATAAATAGCACGCCATAGATTCCTCAAACGTCACACCTCAGTCCCTCTTAATTTTTTTCAGATGAAGACTTACGTCTTACTCGCCATGGCTCTGGCCGTGGCCATCGCCGATCCCAAGCCCGTCCGGCCGTTCGCCGGGAGGGGAGAGATACGAGCCGACGGGTACATCTTCAGACCTGACGGCAAGAGGGCGGGTGCCCTCAGGGTCATGGGCGAACGCAACAAGGGCGGTGCCGGCATGGGATACGGCGTGGAAGAGGACAACGGAGAGGGTGGGAACATCGCGCAGCAGTACGCGGATCAGCTCCGGGCCGACGGCGCCGCGGCTGCCGCGCAGGCTAACTTGGCCGCGCAGTTCGGCCAGAAGGGATACTCCGCACCCATCGCCCGACCCATCAACGTTCCCCAGACGGCCCCGGCCTTAGGCTACGGCTCTGGGAACGCCCTGGCCGCGGGGAACTATGGGCTCATCGGCGCAGGTCTTGGACCTGACTGCCCGGACGGACGCGAGTTGACCCTCGGGGGAGGAAACGCACAACTTTCGAACGCTTTGAATTACGCGCAGGGCGTGCAAGCATCTGGATACCAGGGCGGTTTCGCCTCCGGGTACGGGATCGAAGGACAGGGTTACCAACTCAACGGCTTGGGGTACGCTTCTTCCGGGGCCGCAGCTTCGGGATCCAGCAACGAGGGTGCCTCCAAAATTGGCGCGTTGTTCTCGAGCGCTGAAGTCGGCGGCATTGGAGCGCAAGGTCTCTCGGCCGGAGTGAGAGCGGCGGCTGCAAATCAGAAATTAAGTTCGCAGGGAATCCCGGCTGGTCAAGCTGTTTTGGGCTACGGTAACCTAGCTACTCAGCAAAACGATCGAACGGGGCTGCAACAGATAGCCTCTTCCGCTGCGGCTAACAGAGGTGCTCAGAACGCGGACGGGTACACTCGCTACGCCATTAACGCAGATTATTCAGGATTGGGGCAATACATAGGACAGGGTGTTGAGGAAAGATACAGGTCCGGTCAAGGTGAAGGACAAGGATCTATCCGAGCTGGAAATTCCGCCGCCTATGCTAGGTATGACGAAGGCAGTCAAATAAACGCATATAGAGATGGAATCGGTCGCGAAGGAATCAATATTAATGCCGGATTGGCTTCAAATGTCGGTTTGGATGCGGGAGGCTACAGGGGAAGTGAGGGTGGTCAGACTCTTGGTGCCGGGAGTTATTCCGAAGGCGCAGGTACCTTGTATAGAGGAGATATTTCCGGAGCTGGATTGGGATACCGTCAGGGTCAAAACTCCTACCTTGGGCAGGGAAGTGCTTCGCAATCTATTCTAGGAGCTGGAGGTAACGTCGGGCGAGTGGAATATGGAGGAGTGCAGGCAGTAGCTGCGACAAAAGACGAAGGGGCGCAGAGCAGCCAGAACTCCAACTCAGGCTTAGGAGGCTATAGTGAGGTGAGGGGATCGTTTGGGACCACTGGACAAGGGAGCGGGGCATTGAGCGGGTACTCTAGCGGAATACACCTGAGTGGCGTGGAGCAGGAAGGCTATGGCGCCGGCACCACCATCAACGCTGCTGCTGAAGGAGGATATTACTCCCAAAATTACCGCGGTCGTGAAAATCTGGGCGAATCAAATTTGGCCACTCTAGCCATCGCAGGGCAAGCTAGTCAAGGTTTTTCCGAGGCATCTTCGGCACTGTCAGCCAAGGCTGGTGAAGATTTAAGGCAGTACAACGGACTCGGCGGACTGAGTGGCCGAGGGGACGAGTACAGTGGGCGGGAGGGATATTCAGCGGGTCAAATCAACCAGGAGAATTACGCTGGTTTGAGGGAGTCCGCAGCCAGGGAAGGCGCAGTATCTAGCGTGTCATTCGATGACAATGACGCGGCTAAGGGCGGAGAGAACCTCAGGGTCCAATCGTATTCAACTGGTTACGGCAACAGAGGTCAGGGGGGAGAGGAAGCGGCCGCTCAAGGTCAGTTTTACGGCTCTAGCGCACAGGAAGGTCGCGCTTTTGAGAGCGGTTCATTGGGATACTACGGCGCGGCAGGAGAAAACAGAGAAGGTGCATCTGGAGCATTTGGAGCGAGCGGTTCAAGTCATATTTTAAGCTCGGGAACTCTTGGAGGTCACAGCGGCGGTGTCAGTAACATTGGCATCGCTTATGTGGGACGACTCGCCGAAGGAAACCAGAATGCCAGAGGGTCTTCCTCCAGCTATTCGGCCGGCGGAGCTAACTACATTAGCGGTGGTCACGTTGGTGAACAGGGAGGCCAGGCTGCTTTAGACTTCTCCGGCATTAGGTACGCTTCTGGATTAGGACACGCAGCAAGTTTCGCCGCCCAAAGTGCGGCCCACATCCAAGGAGGTGGTTCGGCTGTCAAGCATTTGGTCGTCGCCGATGGCCAGGAAGATTATTACTACGTAAGTATTCGTTTTTATACACGTATATAAACTACCATTTCATTTTTTAGGCTAATTTTCTCAGTTCACCATTTACTCGCATTAATATCACATCGCTTCAAGCAGCTCAGAAAGTGTGCGTTAAATAGGAATTTTAAAAATGCTCCTCGATTAATAAAATATCCATGCGAAAACAACTATTAATTGGGGTAGGGAAGAGTGGCAATCAGCCAACTTTATTTATAGTAGGAATCAAGATAAGCCATTTGCTATAACTGATTAAAGGATGTCGGTGTCCTTAAACAAGTAAACATTTAACAAAGAACTTCCACCTAAAAATATCGTGATGAAGCATATGTACAAGTCGTGAAGTAATAGAGAAATTCCTGTCTATTGTAACGGTTCCAAGCGTCCAGACTAAAATCCTTGGGTAAAAAATCTTTACAGTTTCATGAATAGAATTATAATTATTGCGGACGAGAAACTACTTTGAGCTTCCAGAGATAAATTAATCCACAACATTATTTTCATGGAAGATGATGATTTCTCACAGGATGTTCAGCACCTAACTAAACTCTTAAACTTGAGGACATTGCTCGAGATAAGCAAAACTCGATGAAATAAATTCATTCTCGAATATCACTCAAATGAAGGTTTTCATCTGTTACAAAAATGAACCGAAGTGGGGATCGGGTTGGTGTGGTGGCTATAGTGCTGGCCTCCCATCCCGAGGGCCCGGGTTCGATTCCCGGCAGTGGCGGATTTTTCTGTGGAAAACCGGTCGGTTCCCACTTCAATGCATAGGGCATAGTGGAGGGCATTTCAAGTTCAGTACTCCGTCTGTCGGATGGGACGTTAAGCCGTGGTCCCCTTGGCGCCTTTCGTTAAGAGTAGGCTAGTGCCGACGCCGGGTTTCTCTCCACCCTTCCTCCGGTCCCTTAATGCTCCTACCACTATCCAATTACCCACCTATCCTAAATGGCGCAAATTACCTCAGCTGTCGGTTGCCTCCCCTAAATAACCAACAATGAACCGTAGTATTGAATCCATTGTCATAATTTTTAAGGAAAGAGTTTAACAAACAAATAGTCATAAATGACCGTTAGGTACCTTTAAATTCTTGAATAAACCAAAGCGATTTGTACTAAAATCAAATGAGTGGAGTTTCCGGTGAGGTCAAGGGCAACCTGGGGAGAAGAGCCTAGTCCCGAATCTGGTGAAAAGACTGATTGGATAAAACACTATGCAGGAACGGTAGAAGTAGATTCATCCATCCACACTGGTAACACCGAATTTCAATTCAAATTTATACACCTTTGCTAACTTGTTGTGACAGAACCAATAAAGAGAAAGATCACGAAAACATGATGCACAAATCCTCGCAAAGAAAAACAAGATCAGACAATTGCATGCAAATAAACGAGGTGTGTGTAAACCTCCCCAAATGCACGAACGACTGCGCATGGAATATAGTCCGGTGTTGTTCCCATGCAATTTCCAAAATGGACGCAGCTTCCATCTGCGCATTTTATAACCTCGAGTAATAAGGGCTTTAGAGTAAGCTTATTCGTATTAGAATGCTTAGTAGTAAGCTTATATGTGTTAGCATGCATGTGGATGACTGAATTCTTATTCCTTTAAACAAAAAGGGACATCCGAAGTATCACTTCGAGTACGCTGTCAACGACCCGCACACCGGCGACATAAAGAACCAATGGGAGTCTCGCGATGGGGACGTGGTGAAGGGTGCCTACAGCTTGCATGAACCAGACGGCACGATTCGCACCGTGGAGTACACGTCGGACAAGCATAGCGGATTCCAGGCCGTGGTGAAGAAGAGCGGCAAGTCGCTGCACCCGACGGGGCACTAAAGTGACAAAGGAATATCACCGCTTGGAATTCAGCAATCGGGGAAAGTTAACACTGAAACGAAAGAGTTCCTCGCCATTTCGCTTAGACACACGGAGTCACACCACACTCTGTGACAACTGCTCAAATAATACTATTCTGAGCGGACTATTGGCGAAATTTGACGCAAGGAACGCTTAAGACTGTTATTTTTTTACTTGTACAGATAATTGCAAAGTGAATTCCATGTTCAAAGAAGAGTTACATACTTTTACATTCATAATTCAATCGCTTGAAAATCAACAAAATCATGCTATGTAAATATTAACATCTCATTTCTTAGTCATTCTTTGAAAGAAGAAGTACACAATATTTGAGACTGAAAATTTCGATGCATTTCATACAAGTATGTAAATATACCATCGGTCACATGCATTGTAAATCACCATACTCAATCGCGAATTAAAAACATTTCATGCCAACGAAATTGTAGGATTTGTGTATTATGTAAAAATGCCTAAAGGCAAAAATGTTGGTTTACATACCTGTAAATAACTTACTAAGTCATTGTAATATAAATGAATTAATAAATTTTTTATTATACTAAAGAATTTTATTATATCTGGGTGTGGAAATGCAAAGTGGAAATATGAAGCCCAAATGTCGTAGCACGCAATCAAGGTAGAAAAGTAATATTAACCTTCAAATTTACTGCCAAAATGATCCTATTTATTTTATCAGTGTTGGCGTCATAGTTGTTCATGCAATATAATTCAATTGTAAACATCAATTATTATAATTAGTTGTATTCTATCGGTTTTGATGTATAGTTAATTCTTGACACGACTCCCTCCTCTCACTTGATGTCCGCGGTTCCGTTGATTTTTTTCCCGTCATTGTTCTATGAAAACCACTAATACTTCTCCTCTCTCTACCCCACTTACCCAACATAATCCCTCCATCACATTTTCCAAAACGCTCATCCCTTAAAACCTGCTTCATCCACTCCCTCTACCTTCTCCTGTTTTCTCAATCAACTTCTTTTCCTCCACAATCTCCAGCACTTCTACGTTTGTCTTCCTATCTACCTACCCACTTGCTTTCTCCATCCTCCTCCACATCCAAATCTCAAAAAGCTACTTTTATCTTTCCTTAATGTCCATGTTTCCGTAACGCACGGTGCCACGCTCCATATCTGACTTTTCATTAGCCATTCATTTACGTCCCTGTTCAATTACCCTGCCATTAATTCTTTTATGCGAGTAAATGCCTCTTTCGGCAACGCCATTCTCCTTCGGATATCGATTCTGCTATGCCTATTTTTCTCCAACATATTACCTGGGTAGCTAAATTGTTCCACCTGTCCTGGATTCTGAACTCATGCATTTAAATTTAACCTCAACCTTTTTGTTCCTAAAAATTTCTTTACTTCAGTTTTCTAATGATTTACCTTAATTCCACACTTTTCACATTTCTTTTGCAACGCATATAGGATTTCTGTTAGCCCTTGGTTGATTCGCAGACTAGCGCTTGATCATTCGCTCCGAAGCATCGTAATCGCAAACTATACCAACTTATCAACTTCACCATAAATTTATTCCGCAATGGAACTCATCCGACGCCTCTCTCACAATTTCTTCCGAGTATGTCCATAAGTATCGGTGATAACGGACAATCCTGTCTAATACCCCCACACTCCCACCCTATCCGATTCTCCATCCGTTACTCTCACTTTCGCCTTCTGTGCCATGCATAATTTGAGATCAGTCTTCTGTCTCTTCAGTGTGCTCCTATATTTCGCAATATTTCCATTAACTTTTCCCACCGTACTCAGATGAATGCCTTTTCGAAATCAACAAAGCAGGCGATATCATCCTAATTATATTCCGAATCCTTATCCACGAATTTTATAATCACCGTAATTGCATCCATTTTTGACCTCCCCTCACGAAATTCAAACTGATATTCACTTAGAAATCCATTTTCTCTCTTTTCCATCCTTCTAATGGTGATTTTTCATCAATGGCTATGAAAATTAAAAAAGTAACCTCTCGATTTTAGCCTGTTAATTTTGATTTCATGGATAGGTACTTCTACGATACACTTACACTTTTCTTTTTCAGACTAAGAGAAGAGTGATGAGAAATGAATCATTTTTAATTACTCATCTGAACATCATTCTCTCACAAATATACGGAGTGTTTCTGGTTATAATTCATTTGGGGAGCTAATCTACTCGGTAATAATCCATTCAAAAATCCTGTAATAATCGTTCCTAATAACAGATACTGTATCGACAAAAAAAACCATTTCCTTTCACCCTAGGACAGCATGGGAACACTGGTGAAGGTTTGAATGTTTAGTCGTTCAATCCTACAGAATAATCACCCCGAGGTAAGTCTTAGTCAGCACATTCATGCTAACACAAGTTCAAGAGACTTTTTTTGTGGCTGGACCCCTACAACGCGATTTCCCCTCATTCACGAGTGAAGGTATGACGGATCGTCACCCAGTTAGAAAGCATATCTTATTTCCCCCGATTCCACCTTCCGGGCCTCAAGAAACAAGAAAGCAATCCTCCACCGAATATTTCCCCAACTCACTTCCCATTGAAGGTGTGACCATTTCAAATGAGAGTTGTCTTGATTTTTGAGACACGTCACTCGTGACATAACAAAAATAGACGGGCGTAGCCCTTTTCTCAGCTGGTGATATCATAAAGAAAGTAAGACTTTCACATGGGAAACCATTCCATTCTTCCTCCAGCTGGGCGTGTCAGTGAGAGAGAGGGGTAGGGAAAGAAAGAGTACGGAGGAAACGCTCGGGATAATTGGACTGCAACAACATTCACAACTAGACCAGAGTACTAAAAACACTCATGCCCAAAATTAACAATGCAATATACTTCTTTATTCGACACAGATGACAAAACTTTGATAATGGCAGCCCACAATGTAGTCGGTCAAAAATAGGTGAACTTAATGGAGCTACATTTTTAATACACCACACGAAATAAATAAATAACCAATATAATAAGGACGATACCAAACTAGGAAATTATCCTGAAGGCTTTGCTATCACCTTATGCAAGGAACTGCAAACTCAAGATGCAAACTGAATTTGAGATTATGATTTGTAATTATTGCCTCAGAGATGATAAATAATGATGACAAAATAATTCACAGCTATTCTTCCACAATGATGTTAAGAGTTTAACGAAGTACAGTGTACCTACCTTCTTAGATGACAATAGAATCATAAAATCGGGAAATAAGAAAATCCATTGAGAAGAGCTGTAAAACCTTACTTGTATGGATACCTTATGAAGGCTTCTGTGTTGCTCGGGCAATAGTTTCACTGGTGTTGCAGTCGGTGTCTTTAGATCAGGCTGTTACAACGGTAGTTATTTTTTGTTAGAGTCCGTAGTGTCGGAAAAACTGTTTCCTGGGTTGTATGGACTGCATGTAATTAGTGCATGTATGGTGATCTTCACCTCCTGCCAAACACCCTCGCGGTGGCTCGCAGAGTATTACGTATAAGAAATTAAATTTGTTGCATCGTTTGACGCTATCTAAGTACAGATCTGTTTTTAGAATTTGAGGCCCATGGAGGCATAACAGGAGTTGGTGTTTCAGTTGATTCAAGCACAACCAAATAGTGTAGTTTAGAACAGTATATAAATACTAATCCTTTTTTATGCATGATATGTAGTGCATGTTTGGTGAGAATTCACCCCCTGCCCACCCCTTTATGGTGGCTTGCAGGGTATTATGTAGATGTAGATGAACCAAGGTACGTAAAAAAAACTCCACCATATACCGTTCGATCAATCAGCAATCTTTATGGGGCATTGGTGTTGTCCTGATGTTCATCCCATCAGTTCCCATCAGACATGCAACGCCCTAGGTGTCTCGAGTTACTTCTTAGTTCCATCAATTGGCAGCCCTCTTGAAATCGATTGAATCCACTCCAATATACTAGAGAATCGTACCCTATCTGTCTCTGAAACAATGAGAGATTAGCAACTGTGCATCCAAAGGGAGAAATTTGCGAACCGTACAGTATCACAGTATCCATCCCCCTTTGGCGTAGAAAATTATGGATTAGATGGGATAAAACCACAATCCTCATCATAATATTACTTTTGAGTGTAATCATCCTTAGCAGTTAATTTAAATCGTCAGTCTTATTGTTTCCCCGTTAAAACAATTTAAAAAATCCCCAATGATCCCTGTTAAAATAAAAATAAAAATTGCTCTCCGTGAGTGGCTTTCCAATAATGGTCTACTACTGTCTATTTCAATCTCAAAATAAGATAAACAAAAATGACAAATGATTAACAGTTTTTGCTGCGAATCAATAAAACAGCTTAAAGATGAACCATGTTTTAACCCATTTGAGCTTAATACCGTAGAGGTAACTTCGGCTACGAAGCAAACCTCAGCTCCACCGAAACTGAAATACTAAAATAATATTTTATAGTAGAAGAAAAGAGATACATTTGACATATTTATTGAACATTAACATGAATGTGTGAGATTGTGTGTATGCACTCTATACGTGAGATTATTGTTTGGGTATGTTTTGTATTTATTATTCACATCTGTGAACATTACATATATTACAATTAGCGTCTTTTATTTAAATCATAAGAAGCAGAGAGAAGGGTAAATATTCACGAAAGTGATATCAGAGAGGGAAGTCAGTTCTGTTGCCCTAATTCATCCGTTTCGACCCTATTATCTAGCATGTCTCCATTAAATATCCTAGTATCATGTCAATAGTGCATGTTTGGTGATTTTCTCCCCTGCCACACACCCTCGTGGTGGCTCGTAGGGTATTACGTAGATGTAGATAACGAACTACGAGTAATCTTCTGCCGGACTTCTAATTTAAGAGGAAGTGTAAAAATTAGGCCATAAAAGAAGAATAAATAGTACATTAACTGAACAGATGTAAAATTACAGGGGGGAGGCCGAGAAAAAAATGGAGCAATAATTTCCTTTAATCTTTCATCACTTGCTCGTATACCCTTAAAGCGCTCAACTTTAGGTTTTAGATTTTGAAGAATGCAAAATCAAACATTTTTGATTATTAAAGACACAAAAGTATCCAAAGTCACGTATTATTGCAAGCCCGCTGGCCTTAAATGTACCTACTGATGAAAATTATGAAACAATTCTTCACCTCTATGCAAAAGAGATTAACGGGGAAAAATGGTAAAACTAGATCCAAGGTTGCAACAAAGTGGTCAGGCTTCTAGAAAATGCGTGTATGTGACGTCAAAACTGGTCGAGACCGATGATAAAGTGTTGGTTAATATCAAGTAGTAGTGTCTTGATTTAATCGTGCCCCAGTTCCCACAAGTCAACCCGCCAAGTATCAGCACACAACTACGTCTGGGCAACCAGATAAATCACCACAAATCCAACATTTCACCCAGTTTTAGAAGCACCGCATTAAATCCTGACACGCAAGGAAAAGGGAGAAGTTCCACTGCGTCAATGCAGCAATCCGGGGCCAATCTAACAAAATCACTCAGCTCGCAAATCACACGCCTCAGCTCAACGATCACCTTAAGGCTTTCCACAACTTTCTTCTCCTTCCGGTATAACCAGTTCTACGCTCCCCTTCTGCACTCCCCCCATTTGCTGAAAAATGAAATCTCCTCGGGTCATTTTAACGACATGAGAGTGCCGAGTTTTCAAACAGAACCAACTCTGCAATTTCCTGGTCCATTCTCGGCGGTCAAGCGTTTCTTATTATATAATCCCCTCATGAGTCATTAGATAGACGAATGCAAAAAAATCTTACGATTCCTTGATAGCAAACGTCTAAGGTAGAATTCGATAATGGTGGTAGATAGACACACCAAAAAAACTTAAGATTATTCGACAGCAAATTCCTGAGGAATATTCAAGAATCAGTTTACTTATATTCGGTTACAGTATCAAGGACATCACGAAAAGGGAGGGTGCGGAAAACGATTTCGGTGATTTTAACGCTTGTCGAAACAAATAAAAGGTAAACAAAGGAAAGCAATTTTTAGAGAAGGGAAGAAAATAAAAAGAAATGCAGAAAGCTGAGATTTATTAAGAGAACGATCGGAAAATGCGACGAAAAGATGAATGAGGGGCGTTTTTTTTCACCACTCAGACCAAAACTGGAAAAAGCAATTAGTAGGTATATAGGACCCAAATGAAGTAGGTTTGATCTAGGAATTCAGAGAGTGTTCACCCAAGAGCAGCTAGGTTATGAAAAGGTGCTATGGTAGGTTTATCAGTGTGTGCCAATGGTTAAAATAAACAGTTAGCAATCTCGGGCTTAACGCTGAGGAAATCTTTCACTGTAGGAATGAAGGATGAAAAAGAAACACTGCTATTTCCTCACTTAGATTAATTTCTTACGACCATGGTTTCACTGCTATGCAACATATTCAGGTGATGTTCCTTCCTGAAGATGTTGCATGGCAATAAATCCAAGATAGTGAGATGTGAATCTAGCTATAGAGATAGTGGTGTTTCTTTTTTATCCTTCATTCGTAGAATGAATAGCTCGGGAATCACTATCCAATAGTTAGTCGAGACCAAAATTAGTGGTTAAATTAATAGGTATAAAAACTAAATTTTGGCATAATTCAATTTTTCGTAAATGTTAAAGACGGCATGAATGAACCTCTAAATGTGAATGGATGAAATCCTAATTATTTCCGACCCCTTCTTGCAAGCTTGGCCCGTAACCATGAATATCTCTCCATTCAGTGCCTCTCCGGTATGGTGACCGTATTAGGCAGAGAGTTGTAATGTAAAATTGGTAGAAATGGTAGAGTAGTCACAAGCAATATAATTATTTAATCACAGTGAATACAGGGGTGTAGCCAACCCAGATACCCTTATAATTCCTTGTACGGTACAACTTTTTTCCTCGCACAATTAGGGTTGTGAATAGCTGCAAATATATCCAATAGTATAAACACAAGTGTATTAATGGATAGCATAGGCAGTTGCATGTTGCTAGAAGGACTTTAAGCTAACCCAACTAACACCAAGTTTTTGGATTCTTGCTCTGCTTTTTATCTTTTTCTAAATCGTGAAGTTTATACTAGACTTTAATTACGTAGAATAGAATACAATTATACTAGGATATAATTATCCTTTTTATGCATGATATGTAATGCATGTTTCAAGTGAATTCATTCCCTGTCAGACACCTTTATGGTCGCCTGCAGGGTATTATGTTCTCCGCATCTTAAGGTCCATGACCTGGGTGGATATCACATTATTTCCTGATAAATATGAGCTTTAAATTCTTCGCGGGTTTTCCATCGGTTCGTGTTCAACTGAACACTTGACCCTGTGGAAATCCCGTGAAGAATTTACTGCATTAGTTCGCCGATAAAGAACTAAATCCTAAATATGAGCATATTCAAGGATGGTGAACGCCAAGAAAACCTTGACGAAGTAACCCACTGATATGAACATCTACATCTACACGATACCCTGCAAACCACCGCAGGGTGTGTGGCAGGGGGTGAAGATCACCAAGCATGTATGTACTACTAACATGCAAACAAGCAACTATAGGGTCTCATGCAACTAAATATTTAGTATATATAGTATTTAAGGGGTTAATACATGCATCACGCATTACAGACTACTCTAAAATATTTCACCCACCTATCCATTTGCTATGCTGCCTATTCTGTTCTCTTATAGTACGGGGGAAAAATGCCATTTTGAATCTATCGGTACGTCAATCTAGCTCTCTAATCTAATTTATCTGGTCGAATCTAGCATAATACGCTGGTTTTTTTAATATGTGCCTAACATCTTCAGTAAAGCTATCGGACTGAAATTTCTCTAATAGACTTAATCTGTACTTTAACCCACTCTCTGTTAATGATTCCCACCCTAATTCTTTTATTAATTCTGATACACTACTCAACCTATCGTAACACCTTTTAAGGAACCTAGCTGCTCTACGCTGCACACTGTCTAGTTCTCTGATCAAACCTAATTCATTAGGATCCCATACACTGGCTGCATACTCAAGGTGGGGCCTAACTAGTGAAAAGTAACATCGCTCCTTTGTCTTCTAATCATATTTCCCTGGTACTCTTTTTATAAATCCTAGCTTTCTCTTCGCTCGGCCGCATATTTCCCGGATGAGTCTTCCCCACGATAAATCTTTATGATTGTTACACCTCAATAGCTTATGGTTTCTACGTTTTCGATCTTCGTGTTACAAATTTTATGAGCACAATAGCTGAAATCCCACAAAGAAAAAAATCATTCGCCTTGACCGGTAGGTACTCAAACCCGGACCTCCCAGATTTCCGCCCAGGTGCTTAAACTACAAATCCTCTCGGTCACACATAGTGACAAAGTGAGTAGTTTCAGAAACTACATAACTACAGAAACTACAGCGTATTTATTGAGTCCACGTTTATACTTCATGGCGTATTTTCACCGAAAACGAAAACTAATAAATTCAAAGCTCGCGAACTAGCCGCGAAAATTTAAGCGGAGTCACCCGCGAGGATGTCTTGGTAGCTCAACTGGTAGAGCACCTGGCCGGAAATCAGGGGGTCTAGGTTCGAGTGCCGGTAAGGCAATTGATTTTTTCCTCTGCGGAATATCTTGCTAACGAAAACTAAAGTCTGTCCAACGTAGAGCCAAAATCTTCCAGCTGACCTCCGATTAACTACAATCTGACCGCTGAGCGACTTCACTGAGAAACCAAAAAAAACATATATGTAATAGCTTCGGGTGGGCGGGGAGCCTTCTATTACATTCTTACACGGTACAATGTAACTGGAAATATAAATAGTTGTATGAATGCCCTTGATTGTAACCCATGCGTAACTAATTGGAAAATTTAAAAAAAGATAAGGAGGTGTATCTCGATGGATCTCGGCGTAATTTAATAACAAATCCTTGACTTCTAAAAAAGTAATCAAAAAAATATCGTTAAGGTCCAGCATAGGTAGTACTGTACGACACAGCACCTTTATTAGGCCCTAAAAATTTCATCTCCAAAGAATATATTTTGAACTTAGGGTGATTTGGGACAATTAAACCGATATATTATAAAACGTTGGAAGAAATGGTGAAAAAGTTGCCTATAGATATTTATATGACGGCGACTGATTAATTGAAATATGTAGGCTAGGATGAAATGTCTCGGTCGAAGAAAACGAAAGAATCCGAAATCCTTTGTAACTTAATTAATTTACTTCGTAAATATTTTTCGCTTGCAACACTCCGTCCTGAATAAAAATCAACATACCCAAACTCGTGACATAATCTAATTAAGAAAGCTGTGGGAACTGCCCATATCTTGTGGCTACGCTACGTGGAGCAAGGGTGACATCAAGTAATACGATGAAAAGTAAATGCGAGGAGAGAAAAGGGTTCGGTGAAGCGGGCGAGGTGCTCCCTTGACTTCCACCACATGATGTAATTGGTGGACGACGCTTTGACAGCTGCCTTCGCCGTCACGCTCAAGGTGTTGATGAGGACGATGGCGAAGAAAATACCGACGAGGTCGACGTAAGAATCGGCTGTCAAAACGTTGGCCAGGGTGTTGATGATGACGATGACGGCGGAGCCAGGTGTCAAAGCGTTGTCCAGGGTGTTTTTGATGGGGAAAGCGACGGAATACATCGCTCTGGGAACGACGGCCAAGTAAACTGACAAAACGTCGGCCAGGATGTTGATGATGAAGGCAGCCATCGGCGGCGAAGGACTTCGGTCTGAGGAGGACGGCGAAGTAATGTGACAAAACGTCGAGTTCATGAGGGGAAGAAAAGACTCTGACGGCGATGGCGAAATTTGCCGGTAAAACATCGGTCAGGAACTAAGTCGACTGGTGGAAGTCACCGTAAAGATAGGTATCATCCACATTATTCGCCAGGAAAGCATGAGATCTTCCATGGTTCGAGGAAATTTTAAGGAAATGAATTTAAAACCAAGAATTCATTGGAAACAAAATGGATTCGTGGTTATTTCGTGAGACCAACCAAAATTTCTTCCAGGAAAGTGCATAGATCTTTCATCATCATCATCAAGGGTCAACAATCCTAGGATTGGTTTGACGCAGCCCTCCACTCGATCCTTCTATCGGCCAACCTCTTCATACCAAGAGTTCCTCTCTTTCACGTCCTTTACGACCTGCTCCATGTATCTCATACGAGGTCTGCCTCTTCCATTTTTCCCGTTCACTTTTCTCTCGACGATTGTCTTCATCAGGACATCGTGTCTTAAGATATGGCCGATTAGGTTGTCCCGTCTTCTTTTTATAGTTTTCAGCAGACTTCTCTTTTCTCCCACTCTTCTTAGGACTTCTTCATTTGTCACTCGATCGATCCATTTTATCTTCATCATTCTTCGATAGCACCATATTTCGAATGCTTCCACCCTTTTGAGCAAGCCGATTGGAGTATTTTCATAGCATGGTAAGTGCTCCATTGTGCGCAATCTCTGAAGTAATATGGGAGCCTAAAGATCAATGCATGTATTCAACTGGAGAAATACCCAGGCACTTCGAAAAAAACATCATCATTCCTATTCCCAAAAAGAAGAGAGCGGAGAAATGCGAATATTTTAGAACCATCATAGAAGGTATTTACAAGGATCATGTACAGAAGGATAGAACGAAAAGCAGAGGAGTTCCTGGATGAAGATCAATTTGGATTCAGGAAAAGTAAGGGTACGAGGAAGCAATATTGGCCCTTAGGCTGCTCATAGAGAAGAGAATGGAGAAGAACAAACCAACCTTCATTGCATTTTTGGACTTAGAGAAGGCTTTTGACAACGTGGATTGGAATTCATTGCTTGGACTTCTGAAAGGAATTGGAGTCCTACAATGAGCGAAGAATTATCCACAGTCTGTATAAAAACCAAGTAGCTGTGATTAATTCTTGACCCAGATGTGAAGAAGCAAGAATAAGGAAAGGAGTGAGACAAGGCTGTGCACTGTCTCCAGTAAATTTTAATGTTTATATCGAGAGAGCCATCAAATAAATCAAAGAGAAGTCTTCTGGGTGAATATTCACGGAGAAAAAAATAGCATGCTGAGATTTGCTGATGACATAGCACTCATAGCTGAGACAGAGATGGATCTGAATAAGATGCTGATAACCATGGAAAGGACAATGGCCAGATATCAGGTGAAAATCAATAAAAAGAAGACTAAGATACTGGTGTACAGCATGAGAGAAGAGGCCAAAACCAACGTTAAACTAGGAAATCAGAAACTGGAGGGGGTGAAAGAGTTCTGTTACCTGGGAAGCAGAGTAACCAACGATGGACGAAGCAAGAAAGAAATAGTGAGTATAATAGGCCAGGCAAAGAGGGCATTCTATCAAAAGAAGAATCTACTAACAGCTAGAAATACAAGCTTGGAAATAAGGAAACAATTCATCAGAACGTACATCTGGAGCAGCGGAAAAGAAAAGGGTGGAAGTATTCGAAATGTAGTGCTACAGAAGAATGATGAAGATTAAATGGATCGACCGAGTAAGTAACGAGGAAGTTCTAAGAAGAGTGGGAGAAAAGAGAAGCCCTATCAATACCCTAAGAAGAAGACGGGACAACTTGATTTGCCACATAATGAGACATGATGGTCTGATGAAGGCAGTCGTCGAGGGACAAGTGGAAGGGAAGAATGGCAAAGGAAGGCCTCGTGTAAGATATATGGAACAAGTGATAAAGGATGTGAAAGAGAAGAATTACCTAAATATGAAGAGATTAGCCGATAGAAGAACTCAGTGGATAGCTGCGTCAAACCAATCTGAGCATTGATGACTTATGATGATGAACATTGGTCCTGACTTCTTCTCTCCTACTGTATACCAATACCTTAGTTTTCTTTTCATTGATATTCAGATGATATTTGGCCATTTTCCTCTCCACATTTCCCTGTCTTCTTCATATCTCCTTCTATTTCTGCCATGACTGCTATGCCTGCGGCGAATAGCAGCATGCTGATTTTCTCTCCGTGAATATTCACTCCTGGATACTTTTCTTTGCTTTTTGGATGGATTTCTCAACTTAGACATAAATAATACTGGGGACAGTGCACAGCCTTGTCTCACCCCTTTCTTTACACTTGCTTCTCTACTGCTCAGTCCTCATGTTATTACAGAAACCTGGTTTTTATACAAGCTGTGGATAACTCTTCGGTCATTGTATGACGCACCCATTTCTTTCAGGCTCCTTAGCATTAAGTTCCAATACGCGTCGTAAAACGCCTTCTCTAAAGTTTCAAATGCAGCAAACGTCGGCAGAATCTTCTCTTATATTCTCTATGAGTAGGCTGAAGACCAAAATCGCTTCTCTTGCTGGTGAAGTCTTCACGGGTTCTCCACCGGGTCAGGGAAACGGCTAAGGCCGACGTTTCGACGGCTAACACTGCCATCGTCCTCAGGGCGTTGAGTTGAGTCACTCGAGTTGAGACGATGGCAGTGTTAGCCGTCGAAACGTCGGCCTTAGCCGTTTCCCTGACCCGGTGGAGAACCCGTGAAGACTTCACCAGCATTATACGCCGGGTAAAAACTAGATCCTACATCGCTTCTCTTGTTCACTTGTTTTCCTGAACCCAAATCCTCATCCACTTACTCGTTAACTATTCGTTCTATTCTTTTGAAGATGATTCTTGTCAATACCTCGAGGCATGTATCGTCAGGGTTATGGTCCTAAAATGTTCACAGTACTCAATCCTATTCTTTCTTATAATAGGGAAGATGACGTTCTTCTCAAAGTTTGTGGGTATCTCTCGTGCAGTGTACCCTCATGTCGCAGGTGATTGTGTACATCTGGGCCTTCTCTCCGGCATGTTTAATGTTCGGCAGGAATATCATCAATTCAGAAGACTTATTTATCCTCAGGTCTCTTACAGCTACTTTGAACTCCGATCTTAAGATTGGGGCTCCAAAATCATTCTTATAAACTTCAATTTTCCCTTCGATTACTTTCACTCTAAGATTGCTTCCATTGTACAACTGCTCCAAGTATTCCTTCATTCTCTTCATTTTATCCTCATGTTCAAATAAGAGTTGTCCATTCTTGTCCCTAACTGTATCGCATCTTTCAGCCGGTTCCTTGAAGTGATTCCTCACCATCCTACAGTGGAAGTGGATGATGGTAAAATGTTGAATGAGCGCAGAGGAGGGAGACATATAGAGTATTTGAGGTGGCACAAAGGGAAGTCATTAAGAGCCATTCTAAGGAAAACCATTTTTATACATAGTCAATTAGTGAAGAGAACAAAGGAAAATAAGGGGAGGGAGGTAAATGGAACTTGGGAACATTAACAGCGAAAATAGTTGACGACACTAATTTAATGTGAAAATAATACAGATATGATAATTATTCTGCGCACATTTTCAGGTTAACAGCCTTTTAGATTTTTAAATAATTGACCGTAATTTAATTAAATTTAGTTTTTGTAAAGACAAATACTCACCCAAATACATTTACAACTCTATTTTTGACTCCATAACACTTATTTTGGAATACATTCATATATTTTAATGGCTTATTGCATGACCACTAATTTGTTAACGTTTTTACGAATGTAGAATAAAATGTATGAATGTAAGAGTACGTTTTAGCACAGTGATAGCGTTTCGTAAACGTTCACGGAACTTGGTACCTCTTCAGTTAATTTACCATTAATCTTTGGTCATACGAATGGTCGTTGTTTCGAATGTTATTATAGTTACGGCGACACAAGTTCCATAAAAGAAAATCATTTTTGGGCGAACTGATACGACGAAGGACATCATCATATATTTGATTTGATCAGGTTTAACGGGGGGAGAAGGGTTTCCCAGAAATTTGGTGGGTAATAATAGAACCTTTCACAGCGGTTTATTGAGAAACAAGATTTTTATGGAGAGAGAAATCGAGAAAAACATGATTCCAAGTGACGCCACCATCAAGAAAGCCTATATGTTTTCTACTTTCTTCCACACGTATATAGTAGGGTATGGAGTGACCTTGATATCAGGTACAGGAGAGGTGACAGGGGACAAAATTCATGGCGAAAGACTAGTAAAAAATGTGGAAAAAAGTTATAATCGATCGAACCTACCATAACTTAAATCGTGTGTAACCAGCCTTTACGACCGCGACTTGTCCGCCGAGAGAGGCCAAGAAATGAAGAGCGTTCGCCCATAAGTTCATACTGAGTAAATCACTCTTATTAAGCACATAAACAGGCGGTATGACATAAAAATATCAGTACAAATTTTAAATTGAAGTGCTACCGAGGCCCTTGAACTCATAATTTACAGAGTTATGGCTACATGCATTCATTTACGTGAACATATTTGGGTGGCAAAGAAAAAGAAACTTATTTTTCTCCACTACCATAAGAGGACTTGTTCCTCACGATAAAAAAAAGACATTGATGTTTTTTGGCTCACTCGAATATGCACGTAAACCCATTTGACACTCCCTTTCATGGTAGGTCTAGAAACATTATTGCATTCCTGTAACCTTTGCCAAAATGACCTATACTGCCACAACTTCTCCAGAACCTGCCTCATATTCCAAGCATTTCTTGCCAATGCTTCTTCTGTTACATATAATCGTGGTTTTCTCGCCACTACCCCTAAATCTCTCGTAATTAAATCTCTCATTTTAAATCTAGATGCTGGCCCAAACCCCGTCTGATCACTTCCGAAGGTGAATTTCTAGCTCAAAGTGGACTGTATAATTTGCTATTACGAAAATTATTAGAGACAAAAGGTTGAGCCACGACAATCTGCCACTCACCGATCGCGTGCCCGACCGACCGATGGCGAATAAACAAACCTAACTTTACTACACTACCGAATCCTACTCACTAACATTAATTATCTTTTATTGGTAATGGACATAAGTCCTTCACTGACCGTCTATACACCCCCTGCTTGGTTTTAACCTCAGCGACTCTAACTAGGCCATCCGTTCCCGGGAAACAATTGCTAATTCGACCAAGTCGCCACCTACAAGGGCTACATTTCGGGTCCTTCAATATTACTAGGTCGCCCTCCTTAATATTACTACTTTTGGTAGTCCATTTCTCTCGCCTCTGGAGAGTAATTAGATAATCGTCCTGCCATCGCCTCCAGAATGTCGCCACTACTTGTTGCAGTAAACTCCATTGCCTTCTATATCCCCCTGGACCATGCTCCGGTTCTTCAGGAAGTGTATAAATTGGCTCTTGCAGGAGAAAGTGGCCGGGAGTAAGAGCCTCGACATCGGTAGGATCCGTACTAACTGGAGTAATAGGTCTCGAGTTCAATACAACTTCTATCTGAACGAGTACTGTGTAGAATTCTTCGTACGTTAGTACTTGATCGCCGAGTCATGCTGCCAAATGTCTTTTCACCGACTTTACACCGGCTTCCCATAGTCCTCCCATATGGGGGCTGCCAGGAGGTATGAATCTCCATGCGATTCCTCTATCACCCAGATACCGTTCGGCTCTACTATTGAAGTCAGCTGATGACGTTACTTTCCTCCAAGTCGCCATCTTTCTCTGCGCCCCTACAAAATTCGTTCCATTGTCGCTATGAATTTCGGTCACGGCGCCTCTTCGCGAAATAAACCGCCTTAATGCGGCTAAGAAACAATCGGAACTCAAATCCGAGACAAGTTCCAAATGTATTGCCCTTGTTGCGAAACAAACGAACAAGCAAATATATCCATTTAATATCTTTGCTTTGCGTATTTTCCCCATTTTTAGGGCATACGGCCCGCCAAAGTCCACGCCTGTTATGCAAAATGCATTAATTTTCTCCAATCGAGAGGGAGGTAGATTACCCATAAACTGCTCTTTCGGTTTGGGGTTTGCACGAAAGCATTTCATGCAGTGCAATATTCTCCGACGAATAACCTCTCTAGCATTTATGATCCAAAATTTCGCCTGGATAAGGCAGTGCAAATGAAGTGACCCAGGGTGTAGGTGAACCTCATGATAATAATCAATAATCAAAGTCGTTAAATGATGAGACTTCGGAAGCAGCATTGGGTGTTTCTGGTTGAATGCAATCTTGGCATGCTTCAATCGGCCTCCAACCCTTAGGACTCCTTCCTCATCTACAAATGGGTTCAAATTTCTTAACCGACTGGGCACTACTTCTTTTCTTAATAAATCTAATTCCTTTTGAAATTCAATTCGTTGCACTAAAATTACCAAACGCACCTCTGCCTGTGCTAATTCTTCCGTAGTGAGATAACCACTATGTTTCTCCTTGGGGTGCTTACAATTATGAATGAACCGCAGGCAATATGAAGTAATTCTCTTCAAGCGTGAAAACGAGGAAAACTTCAACAACCAAGCTAGTGTATCCTGTTCTAGTACCGTATGGAGATTAATTGTTCGAGCTTCCACTTCAAGGGCATCACACTCCGTGTGGTTAGCTAGTTTTGGAGCCCTCGGCCACCCCTCCAATGGTTGACTCAGCCATAACGGGCCCGTCACCCAACTCGCGTCCTCGATAAATTGACGAGGAAGGGCTCCTCTCGATGCTATGTCACTAGGGTTAGAGTCTGATGGCACATACCGAAATTTGTTTGGAGATAATTTCTCTTGAATCAGCGTCACTCTATTTGCAATAAAGGATTTCCAGCGGTGAGGGGACGACTTTACCCACTGAAGAGCAACCATAGAATCACTCCATACGACAACATCTGAAATTATGCAGTGATGGTGCAATATATCTCTGGCATACTCAATAAGGTTAGTAGCTAAAACCAGGCCTAACAATTCTAATCGAGGCAGTGATATCCGCTTGATCGGTGCTACCTTTGACTTAGCTATCAGTAATGAGGTAGCAACAGTCTGATCGGCCTTCACACCTCGTAAATAAACCACCGCAGCATAGCCCCTCTCTGAACTATCCGCAAAAGCATGCAACTGCAGGTCGATTGCCGAGTCTAAATTCAAGCAACGACGTAATTCAAATTTCGAAATGAGTGGCAACTCACTGCGGAATTGCCTCCATTTGGCAACTACTTCCTCTGGAAGAGGGTCATCCCAATCAAGTCCGCTATGCCAAAGATGAGCCATTTTCCATAAAATGTGACAGGACTAATAAAACCAAGCGGATCGAACAAGCGGGCAACCTCCGACAATATGGTTCTTTTCGTAATATCACCAAACCCAGCAACAAACTTATACGAAAAATTATCCTTTCTAGGATTCCAAGTCAAACCCAAAATTTCCGCGGCAGGTTGGTTTTCATATTGAAAAGTAAATACCTCCGGTTTCAGAATGCAAAACTCTGAGGGTACATTTTTTAGCAGTTCGACCTTATTGCTCAACCATTTGCGCAACTCAAAGCCTCCACGATCCAAAAGCTTCTTTAATTGACACTGCAATTTTAACCCTTCGTCGATGGTTCGAACTGAGGAAACTATGTCGTCCATATACGTATTTTCTCTAATTATTCGAGATGCAACTGGACATTCTACACCTTCATCGCATACCAATTGATGAAATGTACGAATTGCCAAAAACGGGGCCGATTTCAATCCATAAGTTACGGTGGTCAAGCAGTACTCTCGCAAATCCTCCTCGGGACTAAATCTCCAAAATATCCGTTGCATATCGTAATTGTCCGGATGCAGTTTAATGTTTCTATACATTTGGCGGATATCTGCGATCACCACAACCTCATGCAATCTAAATCGTGTTAATATATCGATTAGATCCACTTGCAATTTGGGACCCTTATATAACACATCGTTCAATGATATGCCATTAGTAGTTTTCATTGAACAATCGAAAACCACCCTAAATCGAGCGAATTCCTCCCTCAAGCGATAAATACAATGGTGCGGAATGTAGTAAGACAGTACCGATGGGGGACCAGATGCCACAATCATATGGCCTTGCGTAATGTAATCCTTCATAAATTCATTATACTTGGCTCGTAAAGCGGCGTTTTTCTTCAATCTATTTTCTAGCATATAAAATCTTTGCAGAGCTAAACCATAACTTTGCCCCAATTCTGGTATATCTGTAATAAAAGGTAGCCAAACAACATATTGTTTAAATTCACGAGCTACATTTTTCTGATAGTGTTGTTCACAAGCATCATCTTCCGGACTGCACTGGTATCTCCTCGGAGGTTCCTCATATTCCCAGAACTTTCGCACTAAACTTTCAATGCTCTCACCTAGCGTTGAGCAAAACACCTGGATTTTATTATCGATATTTTCGATTTTCCCTATCAGGCAATGACCAAAAACTGTAGGTAAAATGTCAGGTGTCCCTGCCGGCCCAATTATTGGCGCGTCAACTACCACGCGCGCAAACCATTCGGCGCCTAATAGTACATCTATCGTTTCCTCATCGTAATACCTCGGGTCCGCAAGTTTCAATCCCACAATATGCGGCCATGTTCTATTAACGACCGATATTTTTGGACACTGAGCAATATGAGGGACCACCATAGCGTTGATATCATATTTCAACGTGCTTTGGGAGGAAGGCTTTATTTTCAAACTGACCATTCCAGAGGATACTACGGCGTTATTATTTCCAATCCCGAAGATGGGCGTTCTAATTTTATTGGAATTTAGCCCTAACCGCCGAATGCAGGATTCAGTGATAAATGTTCCCTGACTTGCGGTGTCAAGCAAGAGTTTAATGGCACGACCTTTGCCATTAGTATCCAATACGATTGCCCTAGCAGTTGCAAGCATCACTACGGACCCCGACCGATGAGTGCAAGTTTGAAGTGTGGAAACCTCGTTAACCGGAATTTTTTTCGTCTCGCCTGAGTCCGCGCTCGCTAATTGAGGGTTATGCTGTCGATACTCTGCCGTAGCATTACCTTTAGCCTCAAATTTCGAACTTGAGTTCCCACGATTGGCAAAGCAAAGCAATTCATTATGTCGCATTTTACAGTTGGGGCATGGCTGTTTGACTTCACAATCTTTTAAAAAGTGTTCTTGGCTAAAACAAACTAGACAACAACCTTTTGCTTTTACTACCCTCAGCCGAGAACCCACAGGTAATTTCAAAAACTTCCTGCATTTCTCCAATGAGTGCGACAATGAACAATTTGGGCACGATTTCTGGCTGTCCGTGTTAACAACCATACTCGTAGATTTTCTAAACGATTGTGCTGGCTTATGGGGCCTTTTATGCAATCCAGTTTCCACCGGTAACGATGAAGATGCCTCCAAAACTTTGGCTTCCTCATTCAAAAAATCAAAAAAGGTTTGTAAAGACGGCTCTACAACGTTCAATGCTATCTTTTCCCATCGCTCTCGCAACACGGAATTGAGTTTTCGACGCAACAGAAAAAGCATTGGTACAGACCAACTTTCGACATTGTGGCCCACAGCGCTTAACGCACCAACATACTCAGTGATTAACGTGCAAAATTTACGAATAGCTTGAGGTTCCCTGCTGATTGGGGTCATATCAAACAGAGCCTCCAGATAGGCATTTTTCAGCCGATTAGGATCCATATAGCGTGATTTCAAACTCTCCCACGCGGCCGAATAATTTCCCGAGGACACAGGTAGGGATGAAACACACGACAATGCTTCCCCTTTGAGAACAGATTTGAGGTACAAAAATTTCTGCACGTCACTCAAGGAAGGATTATCATGCACCGCGGATAGGTATAAATCATAAAATGCCTGCCATTGCATTAAATTACCGTTAAACTCTATCAAATCGAGTTTAGGGAGCGCTACTGCATGAGTAACATTACTCTCCACGGCAGCATGATGCCCCGTTGACCTTAAGCGAGGCTCCACATCAGGGAAGTGAGTGAGGAGAATTGCCTTCGTATTGTAGAACATCGCCTCGAACTCCTCATTCCTCTTACGCAATTCTTTGTCCCTTTCAATCGGAGGGGACTGTTTCGCGTACAACGCAGCTAATTTTGGAATGCCCTCATTAAAATCGTCCGCAATTTTATCAAACTGGTCTGTCATAGCTCGTAATAAATTCCTCTGTTTTACATCACTCGCATTCTTTTCGAACTCTTTAGCGGCATTATTGATACGACCCATCTTCGCAAGGAGAGATGCAATACGAAACTCTAAGTCGTCGATCGCCGGCATTTTCTATTGCCTGTTAAACCAAGCAAGGGTGAAATTCCGACCAAATCCTATCGATATCCACACTGATATTTAACGATATCCGGCCCGAAGGACCATATGATCACTTCCGAAGGTGAATTTCTAGCTCAAAGTGGACTGTATAATTTGCTATTACGAAAATTATTAGAGACAAAAGGTTGAGCCACGACAATCTGCCACTCACCGATCGCGTGCCCGACCGACCGATGGCGATGCGGCAAGCAGCTGGACTCCACAGGGTTGCTTCTTTCACTTGTTCACAGGTAGACTCACTTAAGCCGTGTCCGAAACGGCATCTATGCGCCCTTGAAGGGCACTTGGCCGGCGGCGGCCATCTTGCGAAGTGCGTCCGAAACGGTAGGGGGCTGGTCAAGGGCCCTTGGGACGGGGTCGGAGCCAAGGGTGCAACCGATGTACACTTTCGCACCCTTCTCGTTGCGCGCTCGGCCATCTTGAGGTGGATTTCCCATAATGCCTCACTTCGCGCTTGATTCGAGCTCGTTAGCGCGTGTCCGTAAACTGAAGAGACGAATATATCGCATCTTCATTCGTGTGTCGCAATACCGTCTAGAGACGTAAAATATTTTATTATCTTTCCATTTTCTTGTATTACAATAATCCTTGAGTCCATTTATTTTTCCGCAAAGAGGGTTAAGAAAAATGTATTAAAATAATTAGCTTGAGAAAGAAGGATATTGTAAATCTTTTCCGTAAAACGGAATTCATTGGCGAAAGTACGGTGGTAACCTACTGTGTATTTACTAATATTAAACTCACAGTTATAAACAACCACTAGAAATTATTTCATGTGTTTTCGTTGTAGCCATGCGGCAAGTTACATTGAGCATTATATTTATCAGCTAACAGAAGAAATGCATCTGGAGTTAATTTAACATGCATTTTGAACGTTCTACGCATAATTGAAATTACTTATACTGTGAAAAGTAATAATTGGAGAAGGCATAATGTAAATTGATATTAATCTATATATGACTATATATAATGTATAAAATTTTATTTTGCTGTTATGCACGGCAAATAATGGTGTCAAAAATTTCCCGAGGAGAAAGGTGTCCAGAGATGGGAATCAGACCACGGACCTTTGGCTTGTCAACATCACAACCTAGCCAGTATTCCTTATGTAATTTTAGTATGATCTATAGGAGCTAGGTTTGATTCGCCTTTAATTATGATCAGACAAGGATGGAATTTATAACGTTTATAAGGTCATCAAGAAAGCCACTGGTCATGAGTATATATATCCTATAATTTTTACGAAGGATGATAAGCCACATTTTTCCACCGACACTTTTCAGCACTTGTTTTCCGTGTCCTAATTTAACTCTAAAACGGCATTGATCCTCCTAAAATTCTATTTGGATACGGGAATTCTGAGTAGTGGGGTGGTCTTTAAATTGCTGCGGCAATAAAGAGGTTTGAATCCCGGTCCAAGAAGCCTTTTTTTGAAACAGCACCTATGCCATTTAATTAATTTTAATGCATGTAATGTATGCCGTTTTACTTATTTAAGTGGTAAATTTCAACACAATAACGTGTTTCGATCATGATTCTGAATTTCGCATTCAGATTGAAGGAGTAGCTTTACTTGGGCTTCGTTTACAAGTGTGTCTTTTTATCTCTGGGACAAAAGCTACGACTTTAGGCAATAATATTTTTAAGTAGTTATTAGAGTATATTTTAAATAGACTGATACTTTTACGAGAACGGATAGCAGCAATCGTATCAAATAGGTGTCACGGGGTTGTTTATTTCATTCAATTGAGTTAATAACATGCTCATGCATAACACGTCATCTTGCTCACCCGTGTTTGGAAATAATTTTTGTCCCCTGGACAAGCGTTTCTCGTGAACCCATTTCTCATTCGGGAAACACTGCACAATATTGAATTAATTATGTGTAAATATCATTTAGAGAAACAGGAACTTCCTGTATAATTTTAATAACAGTTAAATCTGATGATAGGGGTAGGTTACGTCAATTACGTGAATTATGAAAGAAATTGTTTCAAATGACTAACAGATAATGCCGTAAACTTACTCCATATATTCTTTGTAAGATGCTATGAATATATATGAACTTAATTGTTCGGGTCATCAGTTCCCGAGCACAGCGATAAAAAAAACCTTTTGCTAGAATATACGTATTTATTACGAAACAAAATTTATATTAATTTAAAATGAAACTGACTACATGTGAAAATAACGAACACTCTGGAATTTATCAACAAAGGTATTTGCCATTTATGCAAATGGAAAGATTCTATCCAAAACACATATAAGTATAAGAAAGGTAAATTGAAAATAAAGACAGCACCCAAGTAAGTAAGCAAGAAGGGTTTATATTTGACATGGAGTGAAAGTTACTTATACTAATTCTAAGTGCCAGTTCAGAAAGCTAATTTAAAACAAGTTTTTTATGCGGCGATGCAGAAAATGGAGAAAATATTTTACATGAAATGAATTCATTTTATTTAATGTAATTCAAGTATTCACTGATCTAGTTACCAAAAAATATCACCTACAGTCTACTAGCAGTAAACATTAACACTTTATAATATTGAAAACTTGAAAAATTTGAATTTCTGAAGGGAAAGCGAACATATATAACATAGAAATCACGATAGTCTGACCGTGATCGAAAGCAAAAAAACCGCCTTTCCACCACTGCAACTGAAAATCATAGCTCATTTGTTCCCGGTACTTTTTTTTGCCGTAGATGTCTCTGGGAGTCTCTCCCCAAGTTCGCACAAGGGCCCTTGAGACCCCTACTGTCGTGGAAAAAAGTCATGACACTCGAGTTTACAATACAATGACAGTTGTGCCCGTAGTCCCACATGAAAACAAGTTATATCAAAAATTAGCAAATTTAATTCTGCGTTTAACTGTGGAAAGTGAAAATTTTTATTTTAACTTGTTAACATTTTATTGTCTGTGAAACAAAAAAAGTGCCGGTTTTTTCACCGTTTTAAACGGAATGCTCACTTTAAAAATGCATAACTTTTGAAGTCTTCATTGGATCGTAACTAAACTTTAATACAACATAAAGGAACTTGTCGTTAAGGTATGTACAAAGTTTTAAGATAATCGAAGTTGAAATAAAATTGTTCTTGTAAATTTTGTGTAACAACTTTTTCTCAGTACTGCGTGGTCATATCGATACGAATCTTGTCCTGTCATGGAGCTTATGGTAATACAAGGCTAATCGGTTCTCGATATTTAGAATATATTTAGTTATTTATTTTATGTGCGCTTACATTTAATTCGATGTTTCCAACAGCAAGAGGTGTGAAGCGAACGAGAGGAAACGGACGCATGTCCTTGGAATTCCGTGCGACGTTGCCGCGTTCGACACCTCTGTTGCCATCGGACACCATTTGTTGCATTGTAACTTAAAAAGGTAGCATTCTTTTCTTTCGAAAGAAAATTAACTCCTTTCCATCTCCTTTTCTCATGAGGGCTTTGGACCTCCAATGGCAGGTTTAAAATTGGGTTGCTAGCTAATAAGCTGTGGTCATTATATTACGTTGTGCTGATGGCGAGGCCGAATGACCCGCTTTGTCTCAGCGATGAATCATTTGTATTTGTATGTCTGACCCGTCTGACCCTACACTCATTCTGTCGCCGATTTTCTTTGGTTTAACATCTGACAGTATGCCTGCTAAACCATTGACGGAGGGCGAGTTTGCCATTGTTGCTAGTGCGATTTGTTCTTTTAGAAGCGAAAGTGAAAAGATTAATGATAAGAGGTATCCGGTCTATCGTAAAGTGTCCGAGTGTGTTGGAAGATCGTTATCGACGGTGAAGAGATGTGCCACTGCAATGAAAGAAAATCTTTTTAAGTTACAATGCAGCAAAAATGTATGGATTCTACACATGGAGCGCGGGGATGGTGTCGAACGCGGCAACGTCGCACGGAATTCGAAGGCCATGCGTCCGTTTCCTCCCGCTCGCTTCACTCCCCTTGTTGTTGGAAACATCGAATTAAATGTAAGCGCACATAAAATAAACAACTAAATATATTCTAAATATCGAGAACCGATTAGCCTTGTATTACCATAAGCTCCATGACAGGACAAGATTCGTATCGATATGACCACGCAGTACTGAGAAAATGTTGTTTCACAAAATTTACAAGAACAATTTTATTTAAACTTCGATTATCTTAAAACTTTGTACATACCTTAAGGACAAGTTCCTTTATGTTGTATTAAAGTTTAGTTACGATCCAATGAAGACTTCAAAAGTTATGCATTTTTAAAGTGAGCATTTCGTTTAAAACGGTGAAAAAACAGGCACTTTTTTTGTTTCACAGACAATAAAATGTTAACAAGTTAAAATAAAAATTTTCACTTTCCATAGTTAAACGCAGAATTGAATTTGCTAATTTTTGATATAACTTGTTTTCATGTGGGACTACGCGTACAACTGTCATTGACTTGTAAACTCGAGTGTCATGACTTTTTTCCACGACAGTAGGTCCTCGGCCCTTCCGTTTCGGACACGGCTTTACACACTCATTCAACATCCACTCACTAGGCACACAAACAAATGATAATCGAAAACCGAAGTCCAGTGGCACCGCCAAGTGGTGGCGCGGCTCAACCTTGACAAACCATTTGAAAACACAACTGAACACCGTCAATTACCTGAAAGTGAACCGAATCGATGTAGTCCACCCCCTTAAATGCTTATTCAATATTATAGCACCAGAACTAAAATTTATTCATGACCCATTAACTCCTAGTCCTCTTTCCACAATTTTATTTCATGCATTTAAAAAAACGTTCCCAAATCAGACTATAATTATTTTAAATCTGACCGTATATAAGGTTTCCGGTCACTCAGCTTAACGACTCGAATATGTGCTATTTGATATGCGCCACACAATACCTGATTTCTTTCTTTTAGCTTCCGCTGTCCTATTTTTTGATCGTGTTTCATCGCACTTCCTTTCGAAGAGATTAGAGCGGCACGTTTAATGGTTCAACGTTTTTGAGAAATGCCGGTTAACTTAAAAGCGCACTTTAATTGACTTAACATCCTCTTTCAAACGTCGGTGGATACATAAAAGCACAAAACTTTGGATGGGATGAAAGGCTTGGCAAAATATTATGCGAGAATACCTAGGTTACCTTACTTACCGAACAAGCATTGGAAAGGTTGATAACATGTATAGCATACTTCAGAGTGTCAAACTTCATGTAAAATGAGAACGGGTCGATTTTCCAGCTTGAGGATACGTGTTAGGAGTCAGTTGGCTTGCGGAAAACAGTTTCGCTGGCTCTTCTGCCAGCGTCTTCAGGTCGAAACTGTTGTCCACAAGCCAACTGACGCGGAAGAAAACCCGAGAAAAAATGCAGAGATCAAACCATCACCACGGAAACCTTCGTTCTAACATTACATGTATGGAGGTCGTGGCAACAGAATCAGTGACGGCTGAGTTCCTACATGAGCTTTAGCAATAAATAAACCTTTCCGACATCAATACTTGCTTTGAACTCCGCAGTGCTTCAAAAAAGAACATAAGTATAACAGAATATTGACTATTATTTTCACCACGCTAGCAGTAACAGATATAATAGGAAAATGATATAAACTTGTAGAATTAATGGACGATCTCACTTTGTGGAATACTTCCTCTCAAGAATTGGCAATTTCTGCACAATTTATTTTAAAAAACTTGTAAAAACTTGGTATTAAATAAGATGAGTGGAAATCACTAGGACCTGTGCATTTAATCAAATCGTGTGACATGAATAACGATTTTAGCATCAACAATCTCCAAATATAAATGCATAAATTCTCGTCTTCAAATATAGAGGGCTTAGCAAAACTTGTAATTGCGAATCGTGGCATGTAGAATACATACTGTGCACACGTTTCTCTAAACATCAATGTAATTTCGCCGGTTATTCTAACGGTACTCCTCCAAATGTCTCTCAAAAACCCACGCAAGAGAGAACTCGTTGATTCAATATGGTGGGATGCTGCTTTTGATCGTCAATCTTCCACCGGTTAGATTAGGTTTTGATGAACACTATGCATTAATTATTGTACAACGCCAGATGAGAGAACGATGACGTTAAACTGGACGAAAATACCCTGATATGATGGAGCAGCCTCAGCATTGTAGCGTCAATGGCTGTTTACAACATTTAACAACACTGTTTCGAAGAAACGATTTCTTCAGTTTAGAAAACACTTTTTTAACTCATCGGATTTGAGGTCCAATAAATTACAATAATGTATGTAATATATTTTATCATAATTATACCGATACCGGTTTTGTCACCGTCATCATCGGGCTTTCTTTTTTACGCATGCAAGACTCTGTGGCCATCAACTTTGAGAAGAAATTGTCTGTGAATGAAACCACTGGAGAAAATACTACATAGTTATATCAAAGCTATGGCATAAATTTTGTAAGGTGGAACTTAGACACTTGGATTCTTCCGATTTTTGTAGTCAATAAATGCCATCGTATGTACATGTAGAATTAACACACGTACAATCTCTGCTATCAACACCAATCCCAAGTAATAAATCCCAGAATTTCTTCAGATTTCCCCTATTCTCGTATCTGTGTTCTAATCGTTTGCTTCAACCTCATTCATATCGCTTTGCATTCTATCCTGAGACCGATAACCCTCTTCGTATTCCATTCTCATCATAAGAATCATTCATTAACCTGGACCTGAAAAATCTCTGGATTCTTTTCTCCTGTAACTTAAATCTTCATTAATTCAATGGGATACGACCATTTAACTCCAAAAAAACCCACTAAATTCCATTCATTCTCATGTTTATAGTACAGAGTAGTTATTTGAAAAAGGCAACCGGTAGCTGAGGCCATCATCATCATCATTCAGCAATACTTATATTGGTTTGATGTAGTTCTCCCCTCAAATCTCTTATCAGCTAATCTTTTCATATTAACGTATTTCTTCTCTTTCACATCCTTCCTCACTTGCTATATGCACTCATTTGGGGCCTTTCTTTGCTGTTCTTCCCGTTCACTCGTCCTTCCGCCATTTTCTTCATCAGGCCATACTGTCTCATTGTTGGCCGATTAAGCTGTCCCGTCTTCTTCTTAGGGTACAGACTTATTTTTTTCCACTCTTCTTAGGTTCTTCCCACTCGGTCGATCCATTTAATCTCCATCAGCCTTCAGTAGCACCACATTTCGAATGGTTCCACCCTTGTCTTCTCCGCTGCTGTCATCGGTATGGACGATTATAGGGCTGAAGCCATTTGCGCCATTAGTTATTGGATATGGAAAAAAAATTTTCAATGACCGGAGGAAGGTCGGCGTGAAAAACGACTTCGGCACTAGCCTACTCTTAACGAAAGGCGCCAAAGGGATCCGCGGTTTTATATCACATCCGACGGATGGAGGACTGGACTTGAAGTTATCTTATAAGACATTTCCCATTGGGGAAATAAAAGCCTGCCTTAGTCGACATTTAAGCCCAAGGCAAGGTGAGGAGCTTACCCTATGACCCTCTTACCCAGCTACCAGTCTTCATATCGAACACATTCCACGCAAAACATTAAGTAGAAACCTAATACAGCATTCATTAACTGCGAATCACTGGTAGAATTGTAAAACTTCTTTGTGACTGAACACCACAGAATTGAAAACAAATATCACACAAACAGATATGAAAAAAATCATACAGATATGAAAAAATCATACAGATATGAAAAAATCATGCAGAAGCAGTATGCAGTATGGAATATTGTTAACTTTTTCTTGAACGAAGTTAAAAGCGACAGTAAAAATACGCTACATAACTAACTAAAGAGGCTAAAAAAGAAAGAAAATATCTCCCGGGAGATTGCCCTAAAATACACTACTTTCAAACTAGCAAAGGTTATATTTAAACTCTGTTCGAAGAAACAAAATTGCCGCCAAGACGTAACGCTGCGCCAGAGAAATCGGTCGGACGTCAATTCAACCTTTTAATCCACATTCGCACTCAGAAAGAGGTTCTCTTTCCGCACACTTGAAATTGTGGCGCTCCATTACAGCTTGGAGCAGACGGGTGCTCAGTCATTAGGGTGAAATTATCGCAGATTAAGGAAGAGCTCATTTATTCCTATAGTAACGGCATTTGAGGTTCTACGATGGTGGAGATAATTCGACTCAATTGGTCATAAAGTCAATTAAAAAGGTCGCGGGAGAGTATGCAGAAAGGATAATGGACCTAGAGTTACCTATCCATCAGGTGGGCGATGAAGTTTTCAAATTCAACTAATTCAGAGCAAAAGTCTATCCTCCTGCCAGTGCCTTCCTCTCACTCTCACTCCCACCGTTTAGAATTGAAGTGATGCAAGAGCTTAGAGATGCCATAGGCTGCAGGGGGGCATGGAATTGTAGTCCTAACAAACGGAAAATACATGGATTCAAACACAACTTTGAATGTCTCCACAGGCGAGAAAAATGATTCTTTCAGGAGTTTAATATCTCAATGGAGAGAGTGACTGAAGGAAAATGACATTTATGCCAAATATGGGCGAAAGTTTGCGTCGTTACGTTTTTGAAAGCGATCGAAAAAGTGGGCGTAATTGGAGTCCGACTGCGTAAGTGAGCGCCATCTAAGGTGGCCAACTGAAGGGTGCATAACCTATTTGCAAAGCTTAAACTTGAAACAGTGAAGCATTAATAACTTTTCGAACATGAACTCTACGCAAATTTTAAATATGATAAAATTAAATATTTTATATGAAAACTTTAGACAACGACTTTGAATTATTATTGTCCGCTATACTTGAACAGTTAACGTTTTCCTGAACTAGGAAACATGTTCCTACTTACTTCTATATCTATCTATATATATAAAAATGAATGTATGTGTGTGTGTGTGTATGTCCGTTATGCATTAGTACACCATTCATCGGATCGCCATGAAACTTTGGGAATTTGTTGAATACATTCCCGAAAAGAGGACTACGGAATCGATATTTCAATATCGATACTTTATCGATATAATATCGCTAAATTATCGATAAATCGATACATTAATGATACAAAATTGAGGTAAAATCATTTAGTTTTTTAAAAGGAATGTATCGTTGCAATATCGATACTGTATCGAATGTATATAATGTGTTTGTCCTTTATGCATTACTACACCATTCATCGGATCGCCATGAAACTTTGGAAAGTTATTGAGTACGCTCCGCGAAGGTTTCTACAAAATCGGTAATTCAATGCCGATACTGTATCGATATAATATCGATAAAATATGGATACATCGATACATTGTTGATACAAAATTGAGGTGAAATTATTTAGGTGTTTTTTATCAAAGTTTTATAAAGTATCATTACAATATCGATACTGTATCGATACAATATTGATAACTTCATGCATTACCACAACATTCATCCAATTTCCATGAAGCTTTGGTTAGTTGTTTTGTTCACTCCATGAAGGTTTGTACAATATCGAGAATACAATATCGACACTGGAGACAAGATGTGCATCCCATTGAACTTGCAATTCATTGAAACACTCACGTGCAACATATTCAAATCATCCGGCATGGGACAAATATTTCAGAAATGCCAACTTATTGCTTGGGATGAATGCACAATGGTGCACAAAGCAGCACTCGAGGCTCTGGATCGATCATTGCAAGATTTCCGTTGAATCCTGAGACCATTTGAGAACGCATTAATATTGCTTGCACGACATTTCAGGCAAACATTACCTGTAATTCCTCGATTGACACTAGCGGATGAAATAAATGCTTGCCTGAAATATTCTACTTTGTGACGACATGTAAAGACGTTAAAATTATATACAAATATGCGTGTCCAGCTGCAAAACAATCGATCAGCTGAAATATATTGTATACCCATAAGAATTGTGAAATTAAACATACTATAAACGTGCGCTTTCCATTTAACCAGATTGAGCCACAGCAACGCGTGGCCGGGTCAGCTTGTATATATATATATATATATTTCAAGTTTCTCTTTAGAATATTTTCCTAAGGTGTGCCTGTGGAAAAAAATCTGGTTAACATCTCAATTATATTCTATTATTTTTATATTCTGATCCAAACAAATGGGAGCCTTTAATTATCAGTAGCCCATATAATAAGTAATAACGGGTTAGTAATATTAGAATTAATAGTATTACGGGTTAGTTAACGTGGTGGAATTTCGACATTATCTAAATAAAATAAAACTCTGTACTATTCAACGCAAATATTATTAAATAAGGCTCGACCGGCTTCAACCTCTTCAGTTCATTAAGTCACAGTCACTCAGCACTCATTAATGGCCTGAAGAGGTCGATTTACTGTAGGAACTGCCTTTGCTTGTCTATTATGACCATGCATGATACTACTCTTCCGCAAACTTTGAAAAATTCGTTACATCTTGTGCCATAAGCCTAACTATCGATCAAAAAGACAACCATCCAAAGAAATACGCATATACTCCTATTCCGATCAAATGTACAGTTACTATAGTTATATTAAACCTTACAGAAGAGTTCGCATGCCTGTCACATTTGGCTCTGTGTTCAGGGCAAAGTGACTCATGCTCATGGCAGGGAGACTAAGAGTGTGAGCTGCAAGTAAATCCAATTTCGTGAAAAAGACTGTGGCTTGCTCGTAATGGCGTAAGAATATTACGCTCCTTGCTCAGTAACTGGACGAAGCATACTATCGTCAATGAGAGATCTATTCTTTCCTCTCAGCGAAATCTTTTTTTGCATCATGACAATAAGTTCCAAGTAAATTCTCTTTTGCAAATATCTTTTTATCTTCAATGTCGGATTAATAGTAGAGGTAGTCGTGGATTTCAGATCGGCACGATAACCGACCCATATGATAATAGCTTTAACTTAAGTAATGCATGTGAAAATAGTTTTGTTCTTTGGATATTTGCAAATAATGATAAATATTTGAACAAATAAAAATTAAATGCTCCAGTAACTGACATAGAATTTGACATCTTTATTTAAAATGCATGCCTGGAGATGGTTGACTCCCTGCCACATACCCTGCTGTGGCTTGCAGTACAGTATTTAGATATATATCAGCCGCTCTGGCGTCATTAGCAACATTTAAAATTGCCGACAAAATATGGATTTCAAATTATATTTCCCCAGGGAGTAACAGTCCCTTGATATTCAACCTAAAAATACTGGAAACCCTTGGCGATTAGGCCATCGTGATCGTTAACTTTTATGACATCAGTGGGCCAGAGGAGAGAAGGGAGAGGTCGTTAAAAATGTGGGCCTGAATGACAGTGGAGTGGAAATTCTTAGCTGCTGAGCTCAATTACTAATAGTAGCTCCATTAATAAGTGACATTCGGTTCAAAAGACTAAAGAGATGGCTGTCTCAGGCAAAAGACTGGATACGTAACTTATATTATGCAACCTTTATATAGGGATAAAGAAATTGTACCATTTCACAATATCCTGCGACATGGTATTATTTGGATCTACCTTTAGTGAAAGGAAACTGGATTTTCAGATCAAACAAACGATACGAGAAGCAGAGTAATGATTTATAAAGCTAAAGCCTAGAAATTCTGCGTAAAAATAAGTAATGACAAAGCGATTCGTTCCTTTGAGCCTACCTATTATTTTGCTTACATTTTATGTGTATACCACGCTACAATTGTGAAGCAGCATGATAGTATGTAAAAAGTGAATATTAGAGAGTGAAATGAAGAATATTTCGCATTTCCAAAATAATTTATTAGTTGTACTTAGAGTTCCGGCTAGCTGAGGCATCATATTGTAAAGGTGATGGATGAATGATGCACTTAATGATATCTAAGCTAGCCAAAAAGCATGGTACAAATAAACAAATTCTGGCGGAAAAGTGTAATATTCGTCATAATGAGTATGAATTCCTTCCTTTTTTCTCACAAGACACTTTTACTTTCACCACAGGGAAGGAAAGAAGAAACTCTGCTCATAAAGCAATCAGTCAGAAAAAGTGCTGTCATTTACGTTAGGACCTTTTTAAGTGAATACCCATGTATATTTAATGCGTTTAAATAGTTAATTTGGAGCTGATACACACAAGCATCAAACTGAATGCATCATATTACAAGTGAACTCTATAGATATCCTTAATTAAGGGATTCAGTGATGGCGCAATAAAATTGAGAGTGGCTACAAGAAAAAGTTAGTATTACTACGAGTTTAACAACCCGCTCAGTGTTAGGGCATTTAGGGGTAAAATTTCTTTTAATTTTTCTGCAATCTGCAATGTCAATGGAATAGTGTACAGGTCGCAGTCAACTGATAAAAGTAAGTTTGGTCGCAGGCGATAACGACTTAAAAGAGATCAACTTACATTGTCAGGAAATGGCGAAGTGAAGCAGTTTTAAGGTGGCAAAAATTAGTGAACGCTATGGAGAATTATGTGGGAGGTTTTAAATTGTTAAAAAAATGAACAAAGTGGTGTAACTTGGTAATTTTCCACTGTATTTATTCTTCTTTTACACCGGTTTCAACGCTAATTTCAAGGCTGCAAATTATTATTCATATAGTAATAATTATGATAATAGAGTGCAGAGGAAAGAATAGACTTCTAATGGATGAAAATTAAGCTCCTTACACAAGAAGAACTCTTCAAAAGCTGCATAAGCGTTGAAAGTGGCTGAGAGGAAGAAATAAGGGCGAGGAAAATTACAAATTTACCCTATTTTATTTCATGAACAAGTTCCGCAAAGTCAGTTTGCAAACGATTTATTAATTTAAATTACGTAAGTACTTAGTATATATCTCTCTCTTATAGCGATTACTGATCCACGATCATGTTTTTCTTGATCATGAAACATTCCCAGTTGTTCACCGGTAAACGGTGAGATCTTTCCATTCCCCATTGTAAAACTAATTCATATGAAGAGTATTTGAAATAACGGAATCGATGGATATGATATCTATGACTAATTTAGAGATGGTTTGGGATATCTTTGGATGAAATGAGAGGTGACGAATAAATACGTGAAATTCAAAAAAGATATTAAGAAATATGAGAAAGTTAAAGATCGTGCTTAAGAATGCACACGGAAATCAATAAAAGTGTAGGTAAGAAAATCATAAGATGATGCAGTAACAGTAAAAGAGTGAAATAAAGAACCCGGAAAGGGATCAAAAAATGGACAATTCGTTCATACGTAATCAAACATATGGGTATTAAAAAGTAAACATTACGGACATGGGTCAATTATAGAATAAGGGATTCTTGGAAGGGTTGTGAGACAATTATATAAAATAAGCTCATTTCCTTTTGGGTGTTTAGAATGAGATGAAAAACGTACTCGTGGGAAGATAAAGACATAAGTTCCTCTAGGGATTAAGGAAAACACTTTGGAAAAAGGGATAGTGACTATAATAGAAGAGATTGGCTCAGCAAAAAGAGACAACCATCGCACCACAGCCACGGCCAAGGAAGGTGCTGCGATGTTCCCTGGAGCTGTACTGACGGGTGGCTATTTCACCTTGCATGACCACGCCAGATAAATGGAGCGCCAGACTAAGTAATGGCAGTCTCTTCCAATGCTTGGAACTACAAAACGGCCATCTGGTCCCAGTGGGGTGGCCATTATAGCATCGGAGACTCGCAAAAAAGAACACAATTGAGAAGGGCAACGGGAAACCACCAAAATCATCTTGCTCATGATTTATGACGGTCGACAGAGCGACAGAGAAATGAATCTAATGGCTACAACGATTCTCTGTCCAGAGGGACAAGTTCCTGGCCCAACAGAGAGGGAGATGACAAGATCTTTGCGGTCGACAGCATGCGAGATCTGTGTAAGGCAGTGAGTCAGGAGTGGACGACAGGGAGAATAAGAAGAGGACTGCGGCCATTAGACACTGTCTACTAGACAAGCACTAGGAATTCTAGACTTACGCTGAAAGCAGGAAAGTTGCGAATAGAAAGGAGGAAGGTAATATACGCGAATGTTCTTGTGCTTTCCTGCGTATATTTTGAGTACATTATTTACCCAGGTTAGGGTCTCCCAGCCCAATGCAGCTTCCCTATCTTCCCGAACTTCTGGAGCACCCTTTGCCCAGGATTGAGAGCAAAATCTTACCTAAGATTGATATTTGCCCATTTCCTCAAAATTACCAGTTTCTCGGGCACTAAAAAAATCGGACCATCTCCGGGTTTCTATCGCAACCCGACGAGTATCCCGGCTCGATACAACGATGAGACAATTATACAAAGTCAACAAATCAACAAACCTTCATAAAATAATTCCTTGAGTACTTGAAGTAAAATAAGTACTTCAAAGCTGCTTCTACTGACAATATAATAAGAAGCACGGATCATATGCGTATCCTCGCCATGCAACGACAAAGTATTCTAGGGCGAGCTACAGTGCTGCCGTCTACTTGAACTGTTTCTTCTCGGCGACAATAACGACGACAAGGATAGCTGGAAGTGGCCAGTCATGATTATTCTAAGTCCATGGGGTCTCCATCTCCACCAACTTATCGATAAATGACTAGTTCTTCATCTTCGGGGCGTTGAAAGTCATTGCCCTGATGATAAACGAGGTCTTCATCGCAAAGTCGGCGGAGATGGAGATCCTAACCCGTAAAGAGTTCACTCGAAAGGTAATATAGATTTGCTACGGTTGCTGGGGATTAGCTGGATGGACATTGGTGACTCTTGGACTAGTATGAATGCAGAAATCTTCCGCGCGGAATGTCAGCGAATGACAGTTATTATAAAGCCCATGATAAATAAATTATTAGGTGAAATAGCCAAAAATTAATGTTGCATAAGATTCCTCTGCCACATAGCTTTGCAATGGCTAACATGGTATCATGGAGATGTAGAGGAAAATGAAACACAAAATGTGTGGATATCAAGCCTTCAAGGAAAAAATGGGCACAAAGAATAAGATATTTTTAGTAAAAAACTGAATAAAGGATTGGAAAAGCTCTTGGGGTTAATTCAACGGTGATGATGGAGTGGAATCCATTGGGAGTAGAAAGAAGATATGAAAGTGAGATTGGGAAGTTTGATTAGAAAAAATGAATGACCAGAGCGCGAAAATATCCGAGATATTGATAACAGGTTAATAACAAGAACCATGTGAATCAGACTATGTATATTAATTACAATATGACTAGGCATAGATCCAGAAACAATACATATCTTTAATTTACATCTGTAGCCAAGAGTGAAGTCACGCTCTAGCCATAATAAGGAAGTACAGAAATTTGAGCCATAATTAAAAAAAAAGATCTAAAGGAGAATAAAGATGAGTAAGAGGGATTAAAAAATTAACAGAAGGTGATAGAAATAATATAGGGAGTGAGTAGAGAAAGTCTTAATTGATGACAAGGCACTCTAGAGGGAAGTTGAATATATCTTAAAATTTCTCAGGGTTCCGGTTTATCCACTACTACACTTTCATATTCTTAAGGAAGGCATGACAAGGCAAACTGATTCTACAAAAGCTGGAATTATCGGTGTATCCATTGCAACCGACTGTCCACTTTCATGTTCCAGTTCTAAGGGACCAAAATAATGATCGGCGTCGTAGCCCTTGACCGTGGCTCTCTCAGAAAGATAGTATGAGATAATAACAAGAAAACTGGAATTTGAGTACGTAAGACGCACATGAAGAAATAAAATAATTGATGGGTAGAGATAAATGAAATGGACATAAGCTGACCTTCCCAGTTATTCGGAGGGTGAATTTACAAAGGATGAGATTGTATATAATCGTATTCCGCAAAGAAAAAGACTAAAGGGTCCAAATTAATAATACTTGGTAGGAAACCAATAGCTGAGGTTATTTGATTCGTTGAGGATCGGTGGACATCAGAACGTGGATATGCCTAAAAGGGAAATGTGAAAAGGTAATCCTGAGTAGAATTCACTGGATTCGTCAATTTGCTGGACGATATAATTTCTTTTCAGGGAGAAAAACACGTCGGAGCAAACACAAAGGGGCGGTTACACTGGAAAAAATAGTAAGGAATAAGGTAATCCTACTAATGGATCGCAAAGCACGCGAAGAAATTCCTCTAAGGAAGTGATTAGATAATGAGTGACCGACTTGTGAATGTTACTGGTGAGGACTTGCGTAGGGTGAGAGGTAGGTAAGCATGGTGGTAGAAGTAATTATTCAAGGGAGACGAACAAGAGGTGATGTCATTTGTGCCATTAGGAATAGGTGCGTGATTGGATAGGAATAGATATTTCCATGAAAGGAGGGGTGGAGTGAAACCCGTCATTCCTGTCAGCCTTCGCGTAACGAAAAGCGCCAAGGGGTCCACGAATTAACGTCCCATCCGACGCAAGGAGTACTGAACTCGAAGTTCTCTTCACGCAATATTCAAGGAGGGATCAGAATACGAACGAAAAATCTGCCTCAGGCAGGATTCCGAGCGGGGCCCTCGGAATGGGAGGCCACCACAAATACCCGATCCCCGAAAGCTTAGTCTTCATACTTTTTAGAAGTATTTATTCGGTTGAGGCGACTGACGACTATGGCCATTTGCACCATTAAGGTTAGGTATGGGAAATGGTCGGAATTTTAGGGAGTGAATGAAGGGTAGAGAAACTCGGCTTCGGCATTACTCTGCACTTAAAGAAAGGCGAAGTGGTCCACGATTTAATATCCCATCCAACAGACGGAGTACTGAACTTGAAATTTTCTCCTCTGAACACTCAAGTACGAATCGGTTATTTACGAAGACCATCTGCATTACAGGTATTCGAACTCGGGCCCTCAGGGTGGGAGGCTACTACTCTACCAAATAAATTCGAACTCTAAATTATTGGTGCTGGCGAAGAAGTGAAAATAATCAAGAATAAAAAATGGCGCAAAGAAGAAAATTTCTGGACTAGGAACTTTTAGGTAATGGAGGAAGGGTGGAGAGAAACTCTGCTTCGGGTAAGTCCGCTACCAAAGGCGCCAAGGGGACAACGGTCCCTTCCAACGGACGTAGTACTGAACTCGAATATTCTCCACAAAGTATAAAAGTAGGGCCACTGAACAATAAAAAATATCCCCCACTGCCAAGAATTGAACCCGGACCAACGGGGTGGAAGGCCAGTAGGTACAATAAATACTACATACCTGACTCCCAGCGTCCTATTTGAAAAATACTATTATTACAGAAAACACCAAAACATTGAAAGGATTCAAGGGTTGGCGGAATAACGACAGAAATATCAAAATATCGGCAATAAATGTTTGGTACGAGCACACTTTAATTGATGGTGAAAAAATTTCATCCTAACCAGTTCCAGAACAAATAAAATAATTGTATAGTTGGAAAAGAAATAATGGAAAAATTGGGAGTATGAATTACGGAGTAACTTGGGATTTATGAGCAGAAAAAGCGAGGAGGTAGATTCTAGAACAATCTGAAGAGTACAATAAGATCACAACGTCTTCGGTAAGGATTAAATGAATCAACTCTTTGAACTTCGTCAAGTGGTCACTTTAAAAATTTACAGATTTAAGATATATGCATCTCTAAACTGTTGTTTCACGGGATGAATTTTACGGCAGGGCCCAAAGAGGAACTGGTCCATGATTATCAGAGAGTATAACATGAATGAGAAATTATTGGATCATATAAAAGCAAAGATTGAAAATAGAAAGGCAACGTGAGAGTTACCTGAACCTTGAGTGACTGGTTTGAAATAAGGCGTAAAACACGGATGTGTTGCGTCCTCTTTCGTATTTAAAGCCTCAATGAATGAGTGAAAGATGCTTGTCTTGATAAGGCGGGTGTCACTGGTTGGAAATATATGTCCATGGGCACTCTTCCACGTACGGGCGATCCAATATGTGGGCAAGAAGCCCAGAGGATATACAGGGTTCGGGAATAACCCGTTTCGTAAGAAAGAGTAGAGCTGAAAGGATTTGCGACCAAGGACAGGGTAAATGTGGTGGAGAATTGCTAAACGATGAGAATCGGCAGAGAGATAAGAAGCCAAAACGATTATTTCGGCAACGGCGTCCGATACGGAGGATGGAATAAAATAAGGAGAGTTAACGGTGTAACGGTGAAGCAATCTAAAATTTCTCGCTTATCTCGGCCTTGGAATGCTCGCAAAAGATAAAGCGAGTATAGTACAGCAAGGGAAGATGTGAAGTCCGTCGATAGCACGCTGAGAATATCAAAGAATTAATATTCACATCGGAAAGCAAAAATCCCAGCTTAACATAAGCATGCCTTCCTCACTCTCGGAACCCAACCTTGGGTAAACCAGGATAAGTATTTAGCGGACATTCAGTCGAAAAAATGGTGAAGAGTACTTAACGACTACAAACGTATTGGGTTATTAACAGGAGGGACTGAACAAAATAGAACGCTTTTGTTCAAGGACATTTCGAGCAACAACTAGCAATCATAACTTGAAAAGAGTCACAATTTAGGTAATATCACCGACTTCAATTATTCGAGGGGGATAGAACTGAAGTGGTCACAAAAAAGCACAAGCATAGAAATATGTGATAGTAATGGATAAAAAATACGTAATTGGTTTGTTTCCATCATAAAAGAAAACAGCATTCATGAATTGCTATTCGTATCCCTCTATAAATGTGTTCATTATATGCTAATAATTTAGAATGAGAAATCCTAGTGTGCCAGTAAATTTCGCGTTAATTTTTAGCTTATTTGAAAAAGCTCAGAACTAGCGGAACTGCGATAGCCTTGTTGCTGACATAGTTAACTTTAGGAGGCATAGGGAACACCCAACCCTGAAACACAAAGGGTGGATTGCAAGAACGAGGCTCAAACCGTGGTTTAGACGGCGTCTTCATGAGCCGCGGCCTGGACGCGATCTTCCTTCCGCTTGCATAAACAAGGTTTCGTCGCGGTCTATGAAAACCGCGGCCTGTCGTTGTTGATTATGTGGCAACGCTGACTACTGTCATTTGTTTCCCGAAAAGCAATTGTAAGCTCCTTATACCCCGTTTCCACAACTAGCGTATGTACGCGCGTACCAACCAGCGATGCGTTCCCACGACACTCGTGTAACTCAGTGCTGCCCTCCGTTGGCATCTGACTGAACAAGTTGCTGGTATAAGTAGTTTACAAATACATTCAGAACTCCAGCACATTCTTCATGTTTTTGCCGTTTTAAAAATTATGAGACATTCATTCTCACTTGTTCATCAATATACAGCCGACAAATATCCATTTTGTCCAACTTTATAGAATATCGTGATTCATTTTTCCTAGTTTCCGTCCCGATGCCAGCGCCTAACCAGTGAAAAATGGCATGGTTCGGAACTACGAAATACCATGGTCCTTACGTGCGTTCCCACGGTGTTTTTTGGTCACACGCGTATGGACGCGCGTGCTTACGCTAGTAGTGGAAACGGGGTATTAGCGACGTAAATAAACACCGTGAACTTCAGTTTGGATGCGTGTGAGTATCTAGTGAAAATGTGCAGTGGACGAACCGAAAACTTTTCGCTGGAAGAGAAGCTGCTCCTGATTTCTATTGTATCAGAGTATGTAATACTAGAGAGTAAGGCGTATTACGCGACCACGTTGGATAGGGAAAAGGAGGAATTGAAAGATATTTGTGGAAAGTATAATGCCAACAACCCAAAAGTGTAATGCATTTCAATGAACTGGACTTTTATGCAAGGAAAGAAAACTTTTTAAAAGAAGCGAAGAATTTGTTTGTGAAGTGACTTAATTATCAAGGCAGTTAAGTTATTATTTTTGTGGCTGTAACCAGTTTATTCCTTATTTTTGTAGTTATATTTTTTGATTGTACGTCTTGTGATTATGTATGTGTCGAGTGAACATTAAACGCCAAAAAAATGAATAAATAACCCTATTTTCAACCTATTATTTGTACGCAGATTGAATAATATCCCTTTATATTGACGTATGTCTGGGCAGGAAATTTTAATATGCGTGTAGTCTAGAGAATCAATGTCAGGGAAGTTGTTCCTAATAAAATTATGTATCTAATAAATCGATTAGTTCTGTGTTAACTCCATGCATTTTCCGAAAAGCACTAGCGAAAATATTTAGAGGTTTTCCCCATAGGTTAACAGCTAAGAATGGGTAATTTCACTAAATTTGGAGAACGATTTTTAATCATCAATCAACTGTACAAGCACAACCTATTTATCATTATTTTTTATTAACGTTACTTCACATTTCAAATGTAATTCATGCCCACCCTGATAAGAGAGAAAATTCAGCTATCACATCATGTAATTCTGCGGTAATTAAGGGGAAATTGGTAATGTTTAGCTCCAATGAGCTTCGCGTACATTCATGAAGCACCTCAAAGCCCTTGATTCATGAACGAAATTTGGAGCACGATTTTTAACCATCAATCAACTGTACAAACGCAACCTATTTATCGTTATTTTTTCTTAACGTTACTTCACATTTAAAATGTAATTCATGCCCACCCTGATAAGAGAGAAAATCCAGCTATCACATCATGTAATTCTGCGGCAATTAAGGGGAATTTGGTAATATTTAGGTCCAATGAGCACAATGAGCTTCGCGTAGGTACATTCATTAAGCACCTAAAAGCCGTTGATTCATGAACACCAATCTGATCCCCTAAAGCCTTAAAACAAAACTTGCAGTGACGAAAGACCTTAATTACATAAGCAATTGAATAATTGGTGGCACTTGGAATCCCCAGCGGTCCGTCGAAAGTCTGATATGATAGTTCGTTTCTCCCAATAGCTGATGAGTTACTTCTTTATTAAATCTTTACCTCTGTTCAAACTCTGAATCGATGTATGATAAAAATAGATCACTTCGGTCCCTAATTAAGCTGTTTATCTTTATCGGTGGAACGTCAGCATCCCCAATATCTGTAATTTCTTCTATTTCCTCCGCCTCGCGAACGTCAAAAAGTGCCGGCCGGCCATGTTTGGTGTCTCTCGCGAACACAGACCGCGGCTTAAACCTACCCAGCAGGAGGTTCGGGAATTGGCGGCTTTTGAACCGCGGTTTAGACGGCGTCTGACGTAAAACTCGTTCATGCAAGCAAAAAACCGCGGTTTCGGCCATTTTCCCTAACCACCGTCTAAACCGCGGTTTAAACCTCGTTCTTGCAATCCACCCAAAATGTATTTCTGGGTTCCTAACTCTGGAAAATGTATATTTATGCATCTACATCTACATAATACCCTGCAAGCCACCATAAAGGTGTGTGGCAGGGGGTGAACTCTCACCAAACATGCACTACATATCATGCATACAATTTGTAATTAAAAATTAAAATAGCAAAGCATACATGCAAAAACATGCTGTTAGTTGGGTTAGCTTTAAGTCCTTATACCAACATGCAGCTACCAATGTTATCAATTGCTACACTCGTACTAAATACATTTACCGTTATTCATATCCCTAATAGTACGAGGAAAAAAGGACATTTTGAATCTGTCAGTTCGGCAATCTATTTCTCTAATTTTGTGATTATGGTCCAGTCTACCATAGTAAGTTGGGGTCCGCAAAATATTTTTAACATCATCACTGAAAATATGGTCTTGGAATTTATTTAAGAAATTAAGTCTAAATTTCAACCTGCGATCTGACAATGATTCCCAATTTAATTCATTTAATAGACTGGTTAAATAATTATACTGGCTATAATCGCTTATGAAAATTCTTACAGGTTGTAAAGTTATATCCGCTGAATATGGTACAGTAAAGTACATGGGTACAGTACCCACGGTGAGGAATAACGACGTTTACTTGATTTTAATCTCGAACAAGAACCTTCACAAAACAAGCTCGCAAACCATTGAAGAAAGATCTGGTGCTTTCCCGGCGTATCTGCCACGTGAAGGTTTCTCGGGTCCTCCACCGGGTTAATTCGTCCATGTCCGCCGACGTTTCGATTCCCGACTCGGCAATCGTCTTCAGGGCTTCTGAAGACGATAATATACGGCATGTAATAGTTTTCTGTCACGTTTTCTCGTCGTTGTAATTTTTCACTCTTTCGTTAATGAGGAAACACTAAACATCATTTAAAAATTGAACGGCTTCAAATGCGTACTTCAGGGTGCGTAAGTGAAATATTGGGAGTCGTATTGCCGTATAGATTGATGTTTAGAGGAGTAAGTGAGCTGATGGAAAAATAATAGACCGAGAAGAGCATCATCAAATAAAGAAGGAAGGATTCCCCCCCACAGAAGAAAAGGAAGGAAAAAGGATTTAGAATACCGAGAAACTTTCGCCAAGGGCCAGTAGTAGAGCCAATAGCCAATAAGTTCGCCAATAGTAGAGGGCTTATGAACAACCCTGCGCCAATTAAGCTGCATATAAAATAAAGAGAGACACGCAAGCAATGTACAATGGCAGAAGAAATTAATTAGCACAGACCTTCCCTTATCTAAGAAACCCTACGCAAATTTTAATCGGAAACCTACCCCGTTAGACAATACCGCGAAGCAGTTCGGAGGTCCTCCTATGAGAATCGACTTCAACCTAATTGCCTTGGCAACTCCCTCGGGAGACTTTCACTCGGCAACCACTTAAAAAAAAATTAACACACATCAAGTGTACCAGTTTCGGTGCGCGTCTGCCGACGTAAAAAGACAGGGACCACAAGAAAGGAGTGGCCAAAAAGAGAAACTGATACCCCTCTCACCCTCAAAAGAAGATGGCGTCGCTGGGCGGGACGGGCCGGGCGCTCGAGTCTGAGAGGATATGAGAAATGCCTTACTATGCGAAGACCTACCTGGAAACTTTCACTAATTTCGGATGATGCTCGATTAAAATGATAGTATAGCGCTGTAGTTGCCGAAGATTTTAGCCACAAAAGTAAGGAGTTCACGTGCCAACCTGGTACTTCGCCCCACGGCGTTAAAAATTCAGGGAATAGATCATTACCGTCACCAGCAGCACATGCAGTTTTCCCAAAAGTATGCGATGGATAAGGTTGAATGGGTAATGCTTTTATGCAAACATTTAGACGTACGTTTTGGTAAATTTGAATTAAATGCGTCGAATTTGAAGCCGAAATCCGGGTAAAAATTTTTGTAAACTTTACTTTCACGAAATATGAGTTAAATTATAACAAATACTGCACATTTCTACTCACAATCCATAATCACCGTGTTAATTTGTCATATTCCACCTCCTCACCGGAATCCTCTGTGCATGCTCCATGTGGTCCATATCTAAACCCCACCTAATTAACCTCACCTAAATTAATTAACTTCAAATCTAGCGCAATACAATGTTACGCCAAATATCACGCAACCTTTGTTCGTCCCTGGTTCGAGAGTTCTGGTAACTCGCCTTTGAATATGGAAGAAAATTAGCTAGGTAAGGGGAAATGATACAGATTTTTCCTCCATTTTTTGTGCTGAGATAAACAAATACAAGATCAATAATACATTAAACGCTGCTATACAATGTGCCAAAAGATCCTGAAATATTAAATATTAATGTATAAAGATAGCTAATTGTTTTCGGTCTAAAAGTACATTTTTAAAGTAATTAAACTTGATTTTGGACTTTTTCTTTAATTAAAAAAACCAACAGATCCATAATCTAAGATCAATTCTGTACAAAAGTGGAATAGTATCATCGATATAAAACTTCATGCCCATACTCTATTCCTGAATATACAAAAAATCCTTTCTGCTGTGGTTAAAAAAAATAATTGGACATTTATAATAATAAAATTATTTGAAATATAAAATTTTAAAAACTTGAAAAAATGGGTACAAATAAGCTAACGAAAAAATAGAAAATAATAATACATAATCTCCATTCCACACGCTCGAATCCTTCCCATATGCAAACCAGTAGGTATTTCACCTTTCTCGGCACGAGAGAGCATTAGACCGGGCATGTGCAAACAGCCTACACCCACTTCCATTCGGGACAACAGAACTCCGGGACCTTTGGGTCAGTAGGCTGGCGCGGGTGTCCTTAAACGACGATGCCGATAATTACCGAGAGGAAGTGGATTAAAATCGACGGATGGATGACCCATTCACCCATGGACCCCATCTGTCCATCGGTATCCTATTTTAGTATCAGGCCATTAAAACTTGGGACCGTCCTTCTCCAAAGTAGGACTGTATTCAGCTTAATTTCTTTAGTTCCGGCACAGTGCCGCGAATAAATCTTTAGACTTCGTAGGGCGCACGGACGCAAGGCGGCAATGTCTTCGATGGATTTCTTGGGCGGAAATTTCACTCAAGAAATTGATCGTTAAAATTCAGATCAGACTAGATATTTTGAATAACATACGCTGTGAAAGAAAAAAAACCGGAGTTGTTTTTTTATAGCGGGAAAAACCTGCCCGCCTTCTTGCATATTTTAACGTAACCATACCCAAAATAAATCTCTAATCTAAAAAAAATGGCCCCCACCTCAAAGCAGAATCAAAATGGCCCCACCAAAAGCAGATACAAAATGGCAGATAGCTTTGAACATTTGAGTGCCAGGAAGTGTTTTTAGCTGGCTACTATTCCATACCCTTCGACGCTCCCGAAGAAATGTGCAAAAGACGAAGATGAAAATACAAATTTTTTGATAAAATAAGTCCACGAAAAGTCTCTAAGGATTCCTTTTGACAATAAAACGTTGTACTTGAGAATAATTTTGAGTTAGACCACTTTGAAAATCAGTTCATTTCCTATCTTTGTGGCCGAAGAAATTTTCAAATATACGTATCCTCTAGTGCTTATATTTTCTATTCTTGTTTCCATGGTAATTATATTTCATAGCCGTCTTCAGTAGATTCTCTCTTTTAGAATTCGCATTTTAAAGGATTAGAGTGACGTTTTTCCTTGATGATCTTTTCATTAAGTATTCAAATGCGCTCTACTTTTATCAGAAGCTTCAACGCCTCAATAATTTTTTTTCGCGGGCGGATGCAGTGCATAAAATCGCCTTTCGCCGTTACTTAGCGGATTCTGAGATTTATATTAGTCTGGTTAGTATGGAAATTGAGCTTAATATTTCATAAGAACAGGGTCCCATCAATCAATGCTATTGCTTGCTTAATTCTACTTCGACTATAACATCATCTTTGAGTTATTCTGGTGAAATTCAGGTCAATCCTCTTATATTAATCTCCCGACCATTTAAAATATTTTAAAGCTAAGACTGGTTTAACTAAAGACAAAATTTTAGATGGTTCTATTGAAGAAAACCACTGTCCAAAATTTATGTCACAGCTACAAAAAATGTTTAAGCATAACGCTTTATGTCGTATAACATAAAGTAACGATGCTTTAGAAGAACTGCCCTTTAATGAGATAACCATCTATGATGAGTAGCTATTAATAAACTACATTAATAGTTAACTATCCGACTGGTTGTGACGCAATAGGATTGAAAATATTCCCTCGCAGTAGCCCTCTCCATCTGAGGAAATTAATATCAAAGGAAGAATACGCCACGATACCTACTCATGAATAAAATTCAGTAACTACCCATTTCTAATAGCACATTTGCGCACGAACGAAAGTGTGCATGCAGTCCTCCTGAATTACACAAGTCATAATCGATATTGAACAAGATGCTTACCAATATCCTTTGAGACAAAAAACGATAAAAGCGCTCTTCCGTTCAGAGATCGGATATCTTGTGAGATGGAAGAGCCAAAACCTTATGATTACAATGACTTAAAAATTTTTTGGGAGCCATGATAGACTTTTAACAGCCAAGAAAATTTAAGGCAATAATGTCTATAGCTAGTAATAGTGTTCACCATATCTCTTTTGAAATAAAGAAATCACTCGAATATTGCTCTCGTTGGTTTTGTATGAGCAGTGAGCTTCCATTTCGTGAGAAAATTTATTGATGATCGGTTTTTAAAGTGTTTTTATTTTAAACACGGTTCCCAATCGAAATCAGTCCGTGGAACTATGTTAGCTTAATTTACAAATTCCGATACATACGTACTATTTAAATGAAATTAGGATAGTTTTATTTTCATTTTACTTCCGAACCCCAGTTACGTGCTCAAAGAGCCACTTGTGGCTCGCGAGCCGTACTTTGTCGACCCGTGCGTTAGTTCCCTACCACGAAATGACATTTCCGTTTCCGCGCACTTCATATGGCCGGGAAACCATTTATTGACGTTGACTGGCAAGTTGTAAAGAAAATTACCAATGGGGGCGTATAATCGGAACCGAAATCGCAATTTTGTACACGAAATCGTTAGATGGAAACGAAAAAAGAATTATAGTGAAAAAATTAATTTTCTAACCACAACCATTCACTCATAAATCAAAAATTAAAATAAACAAAAGGTGACGCCCACCGAAAAACCTGCTTTGAACATTGACGTCATTTTCCTCCCGTCCTTGAGTGCTTTTCGAGGAAGGGAAGGGAATGGAGGGGGGTTCTCGGAAGGTCTGCTCGCACAGATGCTGTCTCAACGGCTCCGATTGGCAGGGTCAGCTGTGCTCCCCCCCCCCCCATTGCGATAAGGCAAAGTAGCTTCGCAGGCTCAGTTGTGATTGGACAAAGTCGATATACGTCAGAGATTGCACCACGCCCACTTTTCCGAAAGGGTTAAAAACATCAGTTTTTCGCCGCTTATAACTCGAGAAATAATTGACGGATCAAAAAATGGAAAAATACGGGTATTTTTATTTTACAGACTCTATCAGATTCGGTGATAAAAAATATGGTAAACGACCCCATTAGATTCCCGACGCATCAAAATAATCTTGATAAGGTAATAAGAAGAGCATTTTAGGGTAATTTTTAAGTACTGAGTGCAGTGGAAAAGGATGTTAGGAGAGAGTATTTTAGGGCTAAAAATGAAAAAATATGCACCAAATCACCGACTTTATTCAATTTAAATCTTTTAAAAATACATTCATTGAAATAACTCGGCTATCAATAAATTATATTAGAATATTTATTAGAACTCACAATCCGCCGGCCCCGGTGGTGGTGGGATAAATCCCTAGTCAGTCAATCCCGACCGGGGAGGTTTTTCACAATGGATATTTGTGCTTGTGTAAATGTAAGTTAATGTACCCGATTTAAAGACTGTTTGTGTTATTTCTGGCGCATGAATAATAAATAGGTGCCAAAAACGGACCTGGAGTGGACGCCCTTAGGTCTCTAGCTTGCCATGTTGCCAGTGAGCCAAGTTGCAGAGGATACATGGCGAGGGTGCACTCTTTGTTGTGTGAGATGCATCCTGAATATAGCCATCTGTCGCATCACAATCTGCGCGACTACGCCAGCCATCTGCGCAAGAAAATGACACCCCAACCGAAAGGTCAGAACACTTCACCACCGGCCATGGTTCTATCTCCTATGTCGGCAGATCCAACTGCCGTGGCTCCCGCCGATCTTTCGGTGAAAGGAGATGAGCCGAAGGCCGTCCCTGATCTCTTCAAGAGGTTGAAAAGCACGATAAATTAAGATGAGGCGTCTACCAGACAGAGAAATATCCATCATAAAATTTCACTGCGGGACTAACAGTTATCCCAGTTGAATGGCATCATAGACATGTACTTGACGGAGACATCGAGGCTCAGGGAAATTGACTGGGTGATATATGCTGCCGCCAAATTGTTGGCCTCATCCCAAGTGTCTGCCACTTGGTATAAGAAAGCAGCAAACAGTCTTAAACAGGAAGAAGTTCGTGAAGAGGACCAACGCTATGAAGGAGAACTCCACCTTCTCCTTTCAGCCGTCTCTCTTCTTCCGAACCCTTCCACCTGTTGTCCAAACTTCACCAACTGTCCCGGAGGTAAAACGTTTCTGGAAGGACATCTATGAGACCGTGAAGCCATTCAACGAAAGTACTCCAGTCATAGCCCACTTTAAAATGTTTTGCGACCGCCACCTAGGGGATATGAATCGTCCCATCTCAGTCAAGGAAAGCGATGTGAAGAAGGCCTTCTCTGGCAAGAAAACTTCAATGCTCCAAAAATGGACGCAGTGAATAACTTCTGGAGGAAAACGTTCACTTCCAAACACAAGCCCTTTGCCAGAATCTCCACATCCTTCCTGTCAGGAACGGAATCAATTTCGTCCTTACAGCAATTCTTACAGCTGCTAAATTATCATGTCAATAGCTTGATGACTCTCCTTGGAGCGCATTCATGCAGAGGCTCTATTTCCTCACCTATTTTATGCGAGTTGATTTTAAAATACCTAGGGGTTATTCTAAGAAAATTTTTGAAAAAAATAGCACATAAGAAAAAAGTAAAGATACAGAAAATAAATCCGATGATGAAAATGAGCAACTTTGAAAAAAGCGGTATTTCCCCTTTTATAGAGAAGTTACTGGAATTATAAATAAAATTACTGATATTTTACACGCATTAAGTTCAGCAAATGTCGTCGTGATGGTAAATATGAAGTCATCTAATTCCGTTTGTAAGCATTTAAGAGCCACTTAACACTAGGACGCCCGGACTTCTCGACATCATTCAACGCCCAAAAGGGGTCATTTTGACCCCCGGTAATTAACAAGTTCATTTTTCACAAGGCATTTATACTTTTATATTTTTAGTGTTTTTTCATTAAATAATACCCTAGTTCTTCACATTTATCGATTTTATCAGCTCATTACAGCAATGTTTTTCTCAATATAACTATTTATTGAAACATCAACTTTGAGAGTTGGAATCATTTTCTCGTTTTTCTTCAATTTCATTTTTTCTTGCCTAAAATGTTGACACTCAGTAAACAAAAAATGTCACTTACTTTATTTAAACGTATTTATTTGTTGTTTTTGCGATGTGCACTGTTTTATGATGAATGCTTTGTCCTGCCAAAATTAAAAATACCATCTGAAAAAATGTAAAAAAAATTGAGTAGCCTAATGAAAATAGTTTTCATCATCGTCAGTATTTCAATCCTATGATTGGTTTACTGCAGCTCTCCATTACGCCCTATTTAGTGTTAATTGCCTAACGCCCTGGTATATTTTCTCTTTCACGTCCTGCTTTATTTGCTCCAGATACTTGCCCCTTGGTCTTCCTTGTGGGACCTTCCCTTCAATCTTCCCCTCAATTATATTTCTAACTAATTCATTGTACCTCAAGGTATGTCCATCTTCATCTGCTCTTCTGCACACCTCTTCATTCCTCACTATATCAGCCAAGTTAATCTTCAACATTCTCCTCGAGCACCATGTTACGAAGGCTTCAATTCTTCGCTGGCCTGCTTTCCCGATTTTCCATGTCTCTGATCCATAGAGTACTACGCTCCATACGATAGAGTGCTTCCTTGTTTGCAGCCGTAGGTTCTTTGAGCACAGTAGCTGTCTCTTCTTCATAAACGCCTCCTTATCTTGTGCTATTCTGCGCTTGATCTCCGTTGAGCTTCTTCAATTCCAAGTGATAGTGCTACCGAGGTACGTGAAGTACTGCACTTGTTCAAAAGTCACTCCTCCAATTGTGGTATTTGCCCTAAGCTTCTCTCTTCCGCACACTAGGGTTTTAGTTTCCTATTAGTATTGCTCTTATTATATTATTGAAGTACTTAGTCAGGGATGCTTGCAAGTTCCCTCGACTTTCTACTACAACTGCGATGTCATCAGCAAACAAGAGCATGTTTATTTCTTCGCCATTCACCTTGATGCCCTTGATACCAATTTCCTCTGCGTCTCTTATTGCTTCTCCCAGGTATTCATATATTGAATAACACTGGGGAGAGGTTTGAATCATTCCCTGACTCCTTCATTTATTTTGGCTTCTATCTTCCTTCCGTCTTTTATTTGCATTGTGGTGACCTGGTTCTTGTAGAGCCAGTAGATTTTTCTTCTATCCTTGTAATCCATTCCAATGGCTTCCAATATCTTGAACATTTTGTTCTATTCCACGTTGTCAAAGGTATATTCCAAGTCCACGAATGCCACATACAACAGCTTGTTTACGTGTATCATTTTCTCGGCCAGTATCCTTCAGCTGAATATTGCCTCCCTAGCTCCTTGGTTTTTCCTGAATCCGAATTGATCTTCCGAAAGATTCCCTTCGATATTCCCTTCCATTCTTCTGCTAATAATCTTAGTAAGTATCCTCGATGTGTGTAACACCAGGCTAAAGGTTCTGTGTTCTTCGCATTTCCTGCTAATTTCACTCATCTGGAAATTCTCTGGTGGCCTTCCACTGTCATAGCTCTTCTCTAACTCTGATTATTCCAAGGAGGGTATCTTTTGCTTTGACCCCGAGTGCCTTGAATAGGGAATGAATATTATATCAAATAGTGAGCTTACTTTTAGATCCACCCTTCCTAGTGTATCTACTGAGTTCATCAAATGGGTACTTATCGTCACATTCTGAGGATTCTGTTTATTCTTCACAAGTTTCAAATGTCAGCTTGCCGTCGGATTTGTCAAATGAACACTCTCCACCATTGACTCATCTTATTGAATCTTATGCAGCTCATCAAGAATGTCACCAGAACATTATGCTGGTCTTTGAGAAATTTTTGATCACAGCTATCTTCAAAATACCGATCACACCGCAAATTCGTCCCGCGAAGCCACGAACAATGGACAACAAATACACGAACTTCACTTGCTGTCACTGTGAAAACGAGTTAAAAGTTTGAGGCTTTACTTTGTGGAACCACTCGATTGGAAAAGAAAAATCACTTTTTACATTCCACACAAAGGTTTTATTGTTTTCTACAATATATATCATTATCGATTTTGATAATGACATATATTGTCTAAACTATGGTAGACACCAATAAAACCTTTGTGTGGAATGTGCAAAGTGGTTTTTCTTTTCCAATATAAGAACGAGTTTTATTCTCCACTCGTCATCCGAAGAGAAATAATTAGATTTGGAGTCAAGTACATTGATAAATTCGTGCGAAACGGGTAAACAATATTGCATTCTCCTCACACCACAGAGATTGACGATGTATGATGATATCAACAAAGTAATTCCTAAATATTCCACATGTAAGCAAAACGAAAAGTGAGGACGTGATGGGGAAAGGAAACAAAACTGTTTTGGAAAATGATACGAACTTGGAAGATAAGTAACCGAATGAAAAAGATAAGACGAGAGAGCAGTGAACACATATGCAGCAGAATGATACAAAAATGCAAATAAAAAAGGACCTTTAGCAGAGATAAAGCGCGCAAATGAACGCTTGGGTCAAAATGACCCCACTTGGGCGTTCAAGGTAAAATATAATTTAACTCCTCAATGGATTATTTTAGGAAGGTGAAAATTTATGCAAGTGAACACCTATTAAAAATATTAAAAGTCACGAGAAGAAATTCTGTTCTCTTAAAAAATGAGATCAAAAAATAAATTTAAAAACACGAAGGGGTCAAAATGACCCCTCTGGGCGTTCTAGTGTTAAGGTCATGGACGCTACGGGGGATTTTTGAAAGTGTAAGTAAGCACCCAAGGGGGTGAGAAACAGCTAGGAAATTATTGAAAAAGTAATTAATTGCTTGTTGTTGGAAATTCCGGTTTTTGATGCACAGGTTGAGAAGTTTTCACAGTACACCTGTTTTACAATGAGATGCTATATTAAGACTAAATATTTCCAGAGGGCAAATATTACACGTGTATACTTATTCTTGAATGAAAAAAGCCCTCACTACGCTTCTAAAGTTAAAGCGTAAGATACTCGGGGGAGTCAATCTACGGGTGAGATCATTCAACATAGGTGGATACTACTGGTAATAATGGCAAAGGAATAAATTGATGAAAAGACTAGTAGAAATAATCCATGGAGTAAACTGCTGTTTAAGCATATTGATTATATTCATGAGTAAATAAATATGTTCCCCAAAAACTGGACCCTCTGATCAAAATTCATAAGTCCCATTTCGTATCACAGTAGTCATTCGGGATACAGCTACCGGTTTTTTTTGCACCATATTGGACTGGTGGAGTATAAATAGAGTTTATAGGGAAGGGAGGAAGGTTGAAGATGAACCCGCGTGTGTCATCTGTCTACCAAGGGGTCCAAGTTTAACTTATGTTCCGATGGAATGAATTCTAAGCTGCCGTTGAGCTCAGCTTTAAATGCTGAGCTTTCCGAAAATTCCGTTACTCAGCACTCAAGTATTGACCGCACCATCGATAGGAAATATCTTATCCACCCGAGGCTCGAACGCAGGCCCCGTAGATGGAAGGCTATCTATAAAATCACAGTACGAACCAGGTCGTTAACCCCCTCCCACCTTAGAACATTTGCCGCAGCTCTGTTTCGTGAGTGCATAAAATGGTTAAGATCAACTGCAAGAAAATGTTTTCCCATCATGTAAACGCAAGTAGAAAACAAGCAGCTGATGTAGAGGCACTTCTGCATAATTATATCTTTATAAACATGCATATTTAAGTAGTAAAAGATAATTCACTTTGTACATGTCACTTGCAAGGTTTATTGACATCGACCATGGTTTCGACAATTTCATGTCAATATCACCTCGATAATGCATAAAATTGTTGAAACCATGTACAAAGTGAATTTATTTTTCCAATCTCATGGTTCCACAATGTGAAGCCTCAAACATTGAAACATATTTAAGTAGTTTTGTGTTTGCAAGTAATCATCATTAATCATCAGCTTTCAACCTTATATATTTTGGCTGGTAGGGAAGAGAGTTTTTACAGGTAAGGACTTATTAAAAATGGTAACTGTATGTTTACAAAAAGGATATAATGAATACCTACTCTGGAACATGATAACTATAATCTTCTCCGTGATTAAGCAGAAAATTTGACGCCATTTTCCCCTACTCGTCCAGGCACTAGCTGAGCAAAACAAGTGGAAGACGAAAGAAGTGGTGGGCTGAGAAACTCACCCCTTCACCCCTCCAGCAAAAAATATATCGGGTTATAGATTTAAAAAAAATTTTTCTCTCGGGCACGCTCCACGACAGCAGAAAGCTCCCTTTTCCACGATTTGGCGCAAGGGAAATCCATTGGGTGGTCCTCATTTCGGCCACGCCCACTAAACTCCCATTCGTCCACCGACTAAATACGGGTCTCTCCTCAGAACTGGACCATCCCTAATAGCGGGATCGTAACGCGGAGTATAAATGTGGTGAAAGCACAGGTAGAAGCTACCATTTTCGCTGCAGCGTCGGCACGAGCCTGGCGCGGAGCCGGCTCGGCCCAGGCGCCCAATAATTGGGATGGAGTGCACGGCATAAGGTGCGACATCCTTCCCGTCCGTTCTTTTGATCCTTCGAGAGAGACTGACTTAGAGTAATGCATGCAGAAACTCTCGTAGCATTCAGCTGTACAAAAAAAATATCCTAACAGGCGGTTTCATAGCATACAATTCTTTTAGTAACTTTTGAAAATTTTTGTGACTGCGAGAGTCTGTAAGAGATTCTTGAAAACACGCGACGGCTCAAGCGATTATGACGACGATCAGTTGTTAAAATCCGGATCGTGAAATTTATATTCTTTTTTTCTGAGGTGCGAAATTCAACTCGTTCAAAAATTCGCGATTCCTAGGGAGGAATTAATGACGAATCGCTCATAGAATTAAGCGAAAGTCAAAGTGTATTAAATATAAAAAATGGTAAAGATAAATGCTAGTATTTTGGATGGGTAGCTGAAGGTGCTAATATGTTCGATTTTTCTTTTGCGACAGCTGTCCTCCAAGATGCCTCCTGCGGTCATCTTCCCCTGACCAGCCGGGCACGGGATCGCAGGGATGACCATCTAGGTGACCCATCTAAGTTGCGTGGTGAAACATGCTACTTGTGCAAATAATGGGACCTGTCTTCTATGCGGATGGACTTGAAGAAAGTAAGGCCATGTCTTAAAAATGGAGCAATAACTTTAAAGTGCCAGTGTGAGATCAAACGTCACCTAGGATTTGTACTTGCTACTCACGATGGGTAACGACTGAGTATATCATGAGAGAATTTTGGCTTTTAAATAAGAAAGTTGTTACTAAAACAAATGTATTTTCGAACATTTAATAATATCCGGGATAATACCCGTTAATGAAAGAAAAATAAACCTGAAACCATGTTAAGCCTGAAGATTTCCTTTTGAAATTCATAACGAAAATAAGCCACAATCTTCACGCTTCAGTTGTCTCACACCTACGAATTTGAATTTGACATCGGCTAATCCCTTTCACAAGCACGCAATAGGAGACAGACGTTAAATCAATTTCGAATTTTGATCGATGTTCATTGTTTTCATAGTTAATCACAGATCTTCTTTAGGGTCGCCAATCGTAGAAACTAAAAGTCAGTGTTGAAGGAAAAATTTCGCGGAAAGTACCCAAAATATTATGACAATATATACAATTAAAACGCGGTTTCAGCTTTATAATAGTAAGGAAAAAGGGGAAATTTTGGGCGCTAGCTTACCAGCTGTTATACACATAAAATGTGTCGACAAATAAAGGACTATAACTTTCTCGGTCTCTAAAATATTGTGAAACCTTCATATTATCCTTTGAATGGGCTGCGACTCACAGAGTACGGCTAGGGGATGTCAGAAGATAGGCCGAGCATTCGTGTTGATGCGAGAGAAAAAAAAGCGATCGACTCTTCCGATCACAACATTAAATTCTGGAACAGCTCTTGGGGGAGGTGAACAAGGTCATTCACTGCACCCCTCCAAAGTGACTGCTCGGGGAGCGGTTCCCCCACGACCCGAATCTCCGAGGGGCTCAAGGCCACGTTCGGAGTCACACAGAATCACGAGAGGTAATCGGGACGAAAGAAGAAATTCCTTGACTGACATGACATTTCAGTGATTATGATGGCAGATGGTTGCGAAATCTGGACTTGGAGAAATAACGCCAATTTGAGGCCTTTGTGATATGGGCGAGGAAAAGAAAGGAGAGGGGTAGCTGGCAGGAAAGAAAGACGAACGCGGAAGTTCCGTGTGCGGTAGGAGAGGAAGCAGGTTCGTCTGAGAAATTAGAAAAGGACGTATGTAGTAGGCTTAGAATTAGGGTGTTTAGGCGCTTCAACGACCCACGATATTTCACACCGTCTCAGCTAACTTTATTATAAGCCCAATCACCATAAAAATACAACTCCCTTGCCCGCATCGATATTCGAACCTGCACACTTTGGATTGCCAGGTCGGCTCGGCACTATACTGGCTTAGCGGCCGGCGGAGAAGCAACGGATTGTTGAAGGTGGTGACACGATAGGAATGCAACATGAGGAAGGGAAATAAATAAGTGTTTCGATGGACTGAAGACGGGGAAGATATATCGAATAGAAGAGAGATATAATGTAGGAAATGTATGTTGTTAGGAAAATTATGGGTATAGAATAGGGGTCAGGGTTATCCAACAAACCTACCATTATCAGTGGAAGACTTATGATGATATGCCCGATATACAGCTGTTCCAGAAAATAGCATGCAAACTTTGTATTTTCGAAGAATATATTATACCTGAACCTTTGCCTAGGGATGAATTATTAATTTGAACTCGATAAATCTATTTATTTCTTGAATAAGAAGCCAGCTAGGAAGTTTCATTACCAGCGAATTTCATTCTGCAACCAACTAAGGATGCCGACGAAAGTCCACCAAAAGTTTAGAGGTCAAATATTTTTCTAGATCGATGAAGGAGAGATAAATAAATACTAGTTGCATAAAATACCATGCAAACTTTGTATTTTCGAAGAATATATAATACCTGCACTTTCATCTAGGGATGAATTATTAATTTGAACTCGATAAATCTATTTTTTTCTTGAATAAGAATCCAGCTCGGAAGTGACATTACCATCGCATTTCAATCAAAAGTTTTGAGGTCAAATATTTTTCTAGTTCAATGAAGGAGAGATAAGTAAATGCTAGCGCAAATCTTCATCAAATTGAACAGATGAATGGACGTCACGTGGTCAATGAATGAATGAAATAATTTGACGGATTTTAATACTGAACAGTAAAATCGTAAATGTCTATCATTTGGCACATGCTCGAATTGAAACCAAATGTCTGCATGTCGATGTCAGTAGCAGTTAATAAGAGAAAATATGTTAAAAACGATATTTAAAAAAACTTAAAACATTAAAATTCGTAGGCAGCACGAAAGTTTGAAGCGGGGTGGAGGACAGCATTCGCCAGCGAAGACTCTTTAGGGAAAGAGGTTAATGTCCACGAAGGACCTTACATGGATAGGCATTATCCGTGACATAACGAGGTCAAACATTACGCCAATAATGAAACTCGGCCTGAAAAATTAGTGGGACGAAACGCATATTAATAAAACAACTGCATTGTATAAACTAGTCGCTTATCCTCTAGAGCGAAGACAAAAAATTTCTTGCATGGTTACATCATACTTGTCATCTTTTGGAATAAGACATTCGGGAGCTCAGAGATAGTGACTATTGTTTGTTCTTCAACTCTGAGAAAGAAGGCATTTGAAACGTTTTCATCATCATTCACTAATTTCATTCATACAAGATATGAAATATAAACTGCAGCAAGTTTAGTAAGAAACTGTGCTCACAGGCAGTTAATATGCCATTAAAAATTGAATAAACAGTATAACTTTATAATTTTTGGGTTCCAGTATGCTAAATTGAATTACCCAAAAAAAATAACACTAGTTTTAATTTTTGAAAGCTTCCTCCCCAACTCATTCACTAACTTCCCAGCACCCTCCGTTCCAACTGAAATGTGTCCTTTACTCTTTTCACATCATTTACTTATTCTTTGCCGACGTTACTGGTGTCGCCTAGTTCTTTCCAAAACACCATAATCCCAAATAATACTTGCTATCCATTCACTCGGTATCTTAATTCCACTTACAACAACTTTCCAAGAACGATTGACACTTCACCAGTTACGCTTTCTTCATTCATCTCCAACTCTCTAATCACATAGCCCTCAAGGTTTTCTACTCGAAACAACTTCACACTGTCTTAACTACCATTTTCCCCATATATCAATTTAGTAAATATTATGACCCTAATTTAATTATTGCACCACATACTGATCCCTTTACGTGATTTCTTCCTTCATTCAATCAGTTTTAACTCAATAATTTAAGTGCTACTTCCACATTATCCATTCCGTCATAGTATGTGATCATTTTCTACGTGAAAGAGAGAGATTACGTTAATATGAGAGGTTGACTGATAGGGGAATCAAGTGTGTTGGTGCTTCAAACCAATCAAAGTATTATTTACTAATTAGGAACTGGCCATTTACTTTTACGCTTTGTTTTAATTAATTATTTTTGAGAAAATCTCATTACATTAGTTTGTAACAATTAAGCTTCATTCCCCATCACTCAGAATGAGTTAGCGAAGTGCCGAACCTTGATTGCTGTCCCGTCATAGAATGGATGGATAATGCAATTTCATTATCCATAAATCTATTTACTTCTCCGATTTTATGCCTTAAAATTCCTGCTAGATCCCTCTTATTATTTCTCGAGAGACTAATTTCTTCCTACTACCACATTCTCCCCAACCTCTCAACCCTCCAACTCACATTCCAATCTTGAGCGACAACCGAGTTCAAACTCCCATTACTATTAAATTACTCCTTCCCGGAGCGTGACTCACTATTGCCTAAAATGTCCTCAAAGTTGTTCACCACTGCATTTGTACCTCTTTGGCCAAAACGTGGCAACTACATTTGTAGGGTCAAATTTCCTCTAAAATGGTAGTCGTTCTACTCGTCTACTATACATCTATTACTACTATCTATTACTATTGCATCTACACGTCTACTATACTATTCCCTCTCACCCTTTTTCCTGCAAATTAACACATTTATTGCAATTAGATCTCCCCTTCCCTTCTACGTAATAATTCATAATTATCACTCCAGTAGTAGCCGATGTCTTTCCATTTCGCCATCGAGAAAATTACCACTTAAAATACCTTGAGCAGAATGGCTAAAGGCGTTAAAATGAGAACAAAATTCCATGACCGTAATAATTATTACAGCTATCCATCGTTGTAATGGCCGCAATTTGCCTTGATTTTGCAATGATTAAAGAAATATAATTATTACAATTTTCTTAATTATTTCCGCTAAGAGATTTTTAATCCCTTGGATTTTTTATTCTTTTTATCCTCAACAACGTCTTCTTCTCCCTACATAATTTCTTGTTTATTATTTTCAAACTTCCTCGCCCTCAGCTCTGCCCATGATCGATGATATCCATGATTCACGTCCTTATCGTAACTGTTGCATCCAATCGTTCTCATTTCTTTTATGCAAATATATGTTAGCCCTGTATGTGTAGTATACTTCACGTCAGGAACTTAGAATTTTGACAAACGTGGACTTGCCTCCACATCTGTAAGAAATAACAACCGACTCCGGTGGCCCAAGTCCCGTCGGCCGGATTGATTTCTCTATTGTTCACTATCGCCATGATTAATGGTGTGTAATATTGGATCGGTCACTACGTTGCCTTCACCAATAGTGTTTCAAACTAGGTACCTTCTTTTGCAGCGGCTGGAGTAGCCTGATCGATAATGTGTCATCAGCTCATGCACCTCCGAAAGACTTAAGAGCAGACAAAACACCCATATCAAATTTCAATAACATATTTTATCGTGAGAGTCCCGTGGCATTTCGTTGCCTCAACATTTGCGCCATCTAGGAAAAAAGAATTGAAAATTGTGTGATTGCATATAACAGATTAGAACATGTTCTAATTTTCTCGCAGACATCCAAGTAGTGGCTCAGGTTATCTTTGCAAATCGTCACTTTACACGGTGCAACATTCCTTGGACAAATATTCTCGCAGCGGCCGGCGCATTTTCAATGATCGTGCAAAACAGGCTTCAGGGATAACGCCCTCAATATCGAATACTTAGAAAGTTTGGAAAAGGAAAAAAGACAGCAGTTTACACTAAATAAATAATTAAATAAATAAATAAATAATTATATATATATATTTAAATATGCAATTTAATTTCTTTCCCGCTTTCTGTATAGGCCACTCCCCTTAACATCCGAACGAATAACCACCGTACGTCCTGCAACCCTTCTTCTCCGCACCCACCTCTCCCTGTCCCTAAACATGCCTCAGAACATGATTCTTTTTGTAACAATTCTTTCAAAGTTTCTCTCCACTATCCCTCTCTCTCTCACACACAGATCAAACCGATAAACCTATTACGATAGTCCTACGATTATTACGATTCCTGTACATGGCTCCTGGAAGCTTTTTAATTTACCGGCTTCAATGTGAAACACTTGCCTCCCCCACTCAACTTCTTTCTCACTCCTCCTCGTACAACCTTATCTCGCCTTCTTCTTCTTCACTAGCATTCCTCTTCTTGTTGAGAAAGGTGGCTGTGACCATCCGAAACATTCTGACACGTGTTTATTTATTTGTGTTGTATATATTTTTCACACCTATACTAAAATAAATTAATTGCAGAAAATGCAGCACATTTTCATTCACTAAATTCAATAAATTTTTTATGACGAATGAGTCTGTTCCCCTGGGTTGAATTGACTTTGCTTGGTCAGCCTAGATCATTTACAAGTCTGTTTGTGTTCAGCTCTGAGGAAATTCTCGAGGAGTCATGGCGGAAAAAATCGTACAAATACAAATGTATTTACAATTTCAGGTGCCTCGGATTCTTCAAGCCTTCGAGAACCTCCACGTGGACGAACTGAAGTGTCATTGAGCTACCTGATGGTTGGTCGCAAGGGGACAATGTCAAGGACCTGCCGGCGGTTCCTTCATTCAGATGAAAAGGGAGGCGTCCTCGAACGAAGACAGGATTCTCAATATCGAGGCCAAGAGGAATAGTGCAAGGTCGGGAAAACTGTCAGAATCTAAAAAAAGAAATCCGCAAGATGGTGGACCGGGACGCAGGCATGAATCATCATGGAGGTTATTGGGACAATGCTCGATTGGAAATATTTTACGGAGGTGCGGTAGTTCACTCATGCGAACGAAGGGAAACTTAAAACTGAAAAATTACCGGAGGTTATAGATGTAAAAATATTCACATTAAACTTACCGCTAACTTCCATGCCACATTACACGGTTCTACCGATATTTCTCGAAGAAAACAAACAAGAGAAAGCTAAATTCAAACGGAACAAAATGCAAATGCATTCTACAAAGAAAGCCACACGTATTTAGCTCCCGATTTAGCTTCACTCTCTCATCTAATCAGTATGCATCCATCCATTCAGTCAGTATTGATTCCAATATGGAGGTTTTTGAAATTGAAATACCCCGTCCAAAAAGAGAAATTGATATCATGTGCATGTCCCAATAAAATCAGACCCAATATTATCTTTATGACTCAAAGGATTTTAAGATACGATTTGGATTTGCTATGTGATGCATTTAGCAACAGCATTTAACAGAGATGAAATAAATAACGTCACGTTAAATGTAACAATCCTTAACATCAATTGTTCAACAATATTCACTGCACCAATATTCAAGTAACATAATTTGAGTGAAGCAGCCATTTAAAATAATCCTGTTTGATGAATATAACAGAATATAACATGCAATGGCGGAAACAAATCGTACCCATGGTACGATGAGTACGATTTTTTTCCGCACTATGGGACTAAAATATTAGTTATTTTAGATATATATTCAATATATCAGTTTCTCATAGAATGCTATATTGAATGAATAATTTTTTCAAAGTTATATATTTCTAATAGGTGAACGGATATCTAACTAACACTTTAAGAATTAGTCTTTATTGTTTTATGATATTTGCTCTCCTTGGCCCAATTGAATTAGCAATATACTGTAAACTAAGGTATAATATAGGATATTATATAGGGTATATATTATTATACAGACTAGCATTAGTTTCTTTCAAACTGTGACTTCAGGCGTAGGATAAATACGATTTAGCTGTTTATTTCATTCGTACTTCTTTTGATAGGAGGTTCTGTATATAATAGGTATCTTGTGCCACTTTTCTTTACGCTGTGAATTGATGCTTCACTAATAATTTAAGGATATCGGAGGATATGCTGTAAAATATTTTGACGCAAATCAAGCATAATATATGCGAACACGCATATATGTTGTTTGATGTTATTCGCGCCAGTTATTATAAATTTGTATAGTATATACGTAAATAGTTTGTTTGTAATAACGCTGTATATTGACGCTTTCGTTATTTTAGATAGATATTCAATATATCAGTTTGTCATAGAATTCTATATTGAATGAATGATTTTTTCAAAGTTATATATTTCTAATAGGTGAAAGGGTATCTAAATAGTAGTATAATTAACTGAACCACTTGTACCTGAGACCACTTTGATTGGTTACTTTTTAAGTATCTTAGAGATCTAAAAGACTGATTTTCTTATAAATAAGTAAAGCATCGTGAAATTGTCGAAGTGGATTTATATCCACTTCGACAATTTCACAATATCACTTAACAACGATTATGAATGCAAACCATTCAGAATCTGGTATTCACGTACCTTAGCCACCCATGTCTGCGGAGATAAATATGCCAATGTTGCAAAATTCTCCCTTGCATTTCAACTTTGGCAAATTCGTTTATTTCCTGAGAGAAAACGACGAGCTTCTTTTTGAGATTGAGGACATTAAATAACACGTTTCGGAAATGAGCTGGATATACCTACGCATGTAATCAATTTACATTGGTACAATCGCTCAAGTAAGTCGGAACAAATTAGATTGAGATGGCATCAAGCCCGAGTCAGAATTAACCTGATCGAGGTTTTCTAATGAGACAGACGTTGGCTGCCAGGTTTGGCGATTGGACCCCGCCTCCCTGAAAACTCAACGGAAAGGAAATAACCCCACTGTAGAGATAACGACAAGAACAAATGATAATATTTAAAGTCTCCAACGTAAGTTCACTCTCTTCTCTCAAGATTGTCCCAATTAGATAATAGACTATTGAGGATGAAAAATCATTCTCTGTCACGCTGAACGGGGAATATCTTGGGTAATGGAGAGATGCGGAATGGTAGGGGATTTCTATGACGCCAAGAGATGGCAACATAATTCAAAAGAGTACACTGTAATGGGATCATACCTTCTCATCTGCCATGAAGTTGAATCCGCATTTATAAATGGCGAATAACTTAATTTGGCATATTCTGGTGTATTTTATACAATTTATAACGCGACTATTGGTCTAAATGAAGATTGATATTTGCGCTGAAGGAATCGCATTCCAAAGTTTCCGATTTCGGATGTCATTCCTGGACTTGGAGTGGAAGCAATGTTCATCCAAGTATAATTATGTATATGTATAATAGTTATAAGATATCGTTCAAATATTTACATATGTTTTTAATTTGCCTTTAGCATGTAGTTTCATATATTATCAACAACAATTTGCTCTTACTCATTTGATGAAATTATGCAATACGTTCATTTTGTAACCATTCTGTTATTGCATTACCCGTATGAATGCGTGTGTGCGTGTGTCATGCAGTACTTTGTTTTTTTTTTAGATTTTATAGTTTAGATAATATTAGGAAGTTTAGTTGTTTGGTAATTTTAGAATGTAAAAAAAATGTACACCTTGTTTAGGTTTAGGTTTAGTTATTTTTTTGTCTGTAACAAAGGGATTATTGTTATTTTAGCTGTTAAGAAAGTTTTATTACTTTTAGAAGGACAACGATGCTTTGTATGATTTTCCATCATGAAATAAAATGGCAAAAACAGATATGTTGGTTTCATTGAAGTGAGTTTTTAAAGAAGAGAGAGAGCGGAAAGGGTTGGAAAAATATGCCTTTTTGCTCAACAGAGGGTGATTTACTGTTCACACTTTACACCCAGACAAGAACTAATAAACAATTTCCCAAAAGGAGTCGTAAATAATGACAAGGATAGTAAAATGTAAACGATCTTAATAAAAATCGCGGGAAACGAGCCGAATGCGATTTAAAAAAATTATTATGCCGTAATTTTGGCGATGGAAAAACTGATGGGGGTAAAAAATTATCAACTTTCAACTTCAGCGACTAAACAAACAAAAAATATCTAGCAAAGAACCCACAGATAATGAGCTCATTTACTTATTATCATTTCGACATATTTTTCTGCGCATCCATTACTGCGACTGCGACATCTGATGATTCTGAAGCTGGAGAGCAAAGTCGTTCATAATAAGAGGAGCCGAAAGGATTTGGTCCACTAACGATATTTTCCATTCACAAAGGGGGGGACACAGCTAATACATACTTCCCACTTTGTCATCTGGTGAAAGTAATATAAGTATAATTACTACAGAGGGACATAAATCTAATTTCTCGTAAGACATCTCCAGCTACTGTTTGTATATCTAACAATTATTGCTTCAACAGAGAGCCCTAGTGAAATGGGAATTCATTTCTAAACTTTGCTTTTCTAGAGGGAAACCCACCATTAACCAACTTATATTGACGAATATTCTGAAAAAGATATTAATCCATTTGTATTTGAACTGAGACTTCACTCTCAATTCTTGCATTAATTATTTCAGAATTGCAATAAGTAACCTCGCGAAGAGAGTCGTGTGGATTGGTAGTGGGAAAACAATCTGAAGTCCGACATTTATTTGTTTTTTTATTTTAATATTGAGAATACATCCAGGGAACTTCTTTTTCCCTGGTGAAGGGTTTCATAAAGACTTCATATATGACGGGTAGAGAAGTAGCGAGAGAACGATCTAGTGATCGAACATCATTTCGCGTTATCAAGGAGAAAGAATCTTACCACCCCATCTCAGCACATAAAGAATATTGGTAAAGAGTAAATAAGACGTTACTTTGTTGCATTAGGATTTGTGGAATACAATGGACGATATAAACTTGAAAAAATTGCTTAACTCGTTAATATTCTGAGGGGACAGTTGGATAAATCAAAATTTATATATATAGCACTTCATTTACAGAGGGGAATAAGGGAGGGGAAATCCAGCGATACTATAGAAATATTATGAATTATACTTCATTTTTTGTTAATAACTTAGTGTCAAACCAGTTTTTATTCAGCACAATACATTTCCCCGCCTTCTGCACACACGCCCTTGCAAAGGGTCGCAGGGTAAAATACAGATGTAGATCACGTCTAACATAGATATGGATTGTTCAGCTAAATGTAAGGACTGACATGGGGACATCAGCTAAATGTATTCAAAAGGCATGGTGACGAAAAGTTGCCCCAAGGTTAATGGGAATCCAGGGAGGGAATGGTTAGAGGAGAAAAGCCGAAAGAGGTGTTAATTGGTATAGGTGTTTCTTGGCCAGTCAGAAAAGTGACAACAGGAGTTGTCAAACTTGCTACCGTATGCGTGGAAAGAATACAGATAGAAAATTACACTACAAAAAGAAGGGAAAATATTGTTTTATAAAATCAAGTCAAACTTCATAGTTGGATATCTGCATCAGGAAAAGGTAGAATATTATTCTTGAGCCGACAGCATTTTTCACCGAAATGAGTAAACATTCAAAATTAACCGTTGAAAACAATTGTATCGTGTTAAGTCATTCATTTATGAAGCTATTAGTAGTAGACTTGGATTTAGATGTTCTAAAGCCAGAGGATACACCGCACCGTCTAACCTGGTATCTTTGATCTAAGACAAACACGTCATCCATGCACTAGGTGGTATTTAAAACTTCCCCCAGATAAATGAAAATAAGACTGGAGAATAACGCTGCGGGCGAAAAAAAATACAAGAGGAAATTCTGAGGTAGCGGAAGAACCCCCAAAGAAATAACGTAAAATCGACTTCAATCCTCATGCGTATATAAAACAACAGAACTACTACAATACGAGTCACAATTAGAAATGACGAGGCTAAAACCTTCCAAAGCTGGCATATTTGCTTGTGGTTAGATACTAATATTACATTGTAAATTACACCGTGAATTTCAAACAATTGCAAATGAAATAATACAAAAACATGAACTGTGGTTCTGAACATTTAAGGGAACCCATTATCGTTTATTGTTATATCTCACGAGCTAACTGCGCATTTTATACATGCTCTTAAGGATATTATTCAAATGCAATAGCGTGGACACTGATATTGAAGTTAGTTAGGAATTGAACCGAGGCGTTATGCATACCTACCGCCTCCTACCGCCTCGAAATACATCAAAACTTGAACTCGCCAAAAAGGTTCATGAGGCACGCCCAAAAACCCTAGGTGGTAACATCTGGACTAATGTCGGGCTTGCGGGCTTCTCAGCAAGATATCCACCCTGCTCATCTCAGTCTGTGAAAAAGGTACGGGTCGATTACTTTTTTATTTTCAGCGTACTACCGGTTAGGAGTAGATGAGAAGTATAGGGGTAGAGGAGTAGAAGTCTGATGAAAACCTCAAAAAGAAGACGGGAAAACTTCCTCGGCCAAATCTTGAGATATGATGGTCTGATGAAGACAATCGTCGAGGGACAAAGAACTGGGTGGAATGGAAGAGGAAAGTCTCGCATGAAATGCCCAAAATTATGATATTATATCACGAATGGAGCACCAGTTACGTAGTATCAGTCCAAACAATTCACCAGGTTCCGATCAAATTTATTCCAGAAATTATACAACATCATCTTCTGAAGTAGCCCCCTACATAGAAATTGAAATCAATAACACAGTAAAGAATCCACAATACCTAACGATTGGAAAGTATTAAGCATTACAACTTTGTTAAAAACGGTAATAGGGAAAAACCAAGTAAATACAGACGATACAGACCAATTTCAGGGCGGAAAAGCGAACACAATACTGAGGTTAATGCAAGTGCCCGCTACCTAGAGCGACGCGACTGCTGCGACTTCGAGAGACCGAGGGAGCGATCGGCGACAATGCGGCCGCCTGCGCTCGTGCGTGTCTAGTAAGCGCTACCAGGCGAATAGCGGTCGCAGCGACAAAGAGACAAGACTCAATATGCTGCTACTAGAGAGTAGTTCCCTGAATGCATGGCAGAAGAAAAACTTCGTATACTCCTCACGAATAATTTATTCAGACCTAGGTTTTGACTACCCTGCAGTCATTTTCAAGGTCTTGTGAACCTTGAAAATGATTGAAGGGTATTTGAAACCTGGGTCGAAATAAATTATTCGTGAGGAATATATGAAGTTTTTTCTTTTACCATGCATTCACAATTGTTCCTCAAAGCCGTCAAGTTTAGTTCCCTTAATTTAAAAATTTTGACGTGTCGAGGGAGTACATGCCGTAACAGACCACGGATAGTACACACAGAGTTTTACCACCTTTTCTTCAATTTAAGAGAAGAAGACAAGAAGTTTCGAGAGAACTACCGTGTGACACTTAATACTTTTGATTACATTTTGTGTATGATTGCACCAGTCATAAGAATACACCTAAATACACGGAGAAAAAGGTGTAGTTAGAACTACCACACTGATCTTGGTTGAACCCTTCTTAGGTAGAATAACGAGAATCCTGGTTAAAATTACCAGAATCCTAGCTCGCGTTACCAGACCCTGTCCGGTAATATGAGCCAGAAGTTTGGTTGCGGCTGCCTGGTTAATTTTACCAGACAACCGCTTACATAGTTTCCCCAACGACGCGAGTACCGCTGTGTCAAGCTTCCGCCGTGCCCGAACAATCGGTCGGCGAGGCGCGAGGACAAAAATTGTTACATATGATACATTGTTGCATAGCCGTGACGGCCCAACGGTCGTTGGACTCAGTAGCCTCAGTTAGTGTTGGGCAAAATTTTTCCATAATCGATTAATCGTATCATATGATAAAATTGAGGCATAATCGATTCAGAAAAAAAATCGGGTTGAAATAATCGGTTATGCAAATAATCGGTGAATAATCGTATGATTCTTGAGAATCGTTGAAGAAAAATACGATTCTTGAAAATCATGCGATTATTATCCGATTCTTTTGTGAGCGAAATAATCGGGTGATGAACGAAATGCGCACCGATTCTTGGAATAATCGACGATTATGTGATGAGTTGAGAATCGGCAAAGATTCATAAGGCGCATACGATTCTTTGCCGATTATTAGAGCAGAATCAAATGATTTGAAATAATCGTGTCGTGGACGTCAAGGATGCGCAACATAAATGGGCGCGAGCTGATTCTCGTAAATAATCGACGCTCGTGGATCATGGAATACATGGAATATGTTACAAGAATCCGTAAATAATCGTATTATTCTTTGATCTGAATAGCAGAGATTTAAATAATCGTGTTTTGAAGGTGGTTGGTGCGAAACGTCAAGCGATGAGCTTCTATTTCCGTGTATAATAGACGCTTGTGGGGTTGATTGATCTCAATTATTACAAGAGTAATTTTATTTAATATTATTTTATTTATATTGGTCACAGTGGTTAACTAGAAATTGTCAAAATGAAAATCAATCAATAATGAAAATGCATACTACTTCTACATAAGGACAAGCTAGTACCAAAAATGATCATTTTGCAGCAATTGCAGTTATTATAAAAAAAACAGCAAGGCTCTTTGTTATGATTTATATAGTATGTTTTATTTAGGAATAGTTGTTTTAAAGTATTTCTTAAAATTTGATATTGATGTGACAGATTTTGTTGGATGGTGAGTTATTGTAGATGACTGAGGCTGGGTGATTTAGACCGTGTTGTGATAAGGTCATTGAGTACTGAGTTAATGAATATTCATTTTAGCGAGTGTGGTTCGAGTGTACTTCTTTATGATTTGGAAAGATTCAAGCGTTGTTTCACAAATAAGGCAGCTGCCTTACTAGTGTAGATGGATGGACCTGTGGGAATGCAGTGTTTACTAACATGGGGCCAGTTACGTTATCTTAAGCAGCTTGCTCAATTACCTTGATTTGATCACTAGGTAGGCTTTTCGATGCCCTAAAAATCATAGTTTATGTTTCTATGTTAATGGCGACATTAGTGAAGAGCTTGATGGAGTATTGGCATGGAAGATTGCTATAATGGAACAAAAGATAGACCAGAAGCTTAGGGGATGTTGGTATTGGAGGAATATGGAGAAGACTATGGGTAGAAAGAAAGGCTTAGAGAGGAAGCTCTGGAGATCTTGGAGAAAAGAATGTTCATGGGAGTAATTAGAAAAGGGCAAAGTAGCTGAATGGAACAAATGTTTACGGGGGATGGGTTTTTAACTGTCATTAAATGAATAATGCAGAGTAATTGAAGAAGGGAGAAAAAATAGATCTATTGAGCAAAAATTTGTCTTTCATTCGCCCTGTACTCACCGATCATGCTAATTATTCATTAGATAATTATACTTTTAATCATAAATATTTTCTCATATTTATTTTTTTTCATCCTTCTCATTACTAGTGAGAATAGTTTTCCAGACCTTAACGCTGAGTACGCCAACTTTTAATTTGTTTCTTCTCCCGCCGATTCCATTGAAATGATCGATTATACAATAGGATCGGATCTTCATAATCGATCCAATAATCGAAAGAATCGGAAGCAAATAATCGATTATGACGAAGAATCGATTATTTTTACCCATCACTAGCCTCAGTAGTATCTTGCCGGTTGAAGCGTGAGGACGTTAAATAGTGAGTCCATTATGACTGCTCCCGTTGATGTTATACTCATGAAGTCGTAGGTCGATCGACTACTGGAGCTCTGGATTCTTTCTGTCATGGTGTTTTTACAACAACAACAAAGGTGTTTTTAAAGGTACGTATTGCTCACGCACGGGCGCTGAAGTGATTTCCTACATAATCACCAGTCAATCTGCATGCATTTTCTGTATCCAATATTTTTTACATCTGAAATTATTTATTTCAGGCAGAATTCGAAAGTTTTCACGTTTCTTGATGATATCGACGATAGAGAGGGGGGTGAAGACGACCCATACCCTGATGACGCGAGGAAGGAATTTGAGACTGAAGATACGGACACCCCATGCCCTACATTTTATGAGCTTGCCTCAAAAAGTGATCTGACTGTCAGTGTACATACTTTGAATAAGACAGGGTGGGTGTCAACTGTGATTTGTAGAATTCTACAGGAGGTAGTCAATTGCCTATCACCAAAAAGGTGTGGAATTTCAATCAGTGACGGAAATTAACCAAATGTGTTGTTTGGCATGGTTGATAGCATAAAAACATGTATGTATCCTTTTCTTTTTTCATTTTTGCTAATGTGAACTGTACTTGTTAAGTACTATAAGTCATGCCTCATTTACGTTGCCCATATATTGTATGAAAATCTGCAAAATAATAAATGTTTATTACAATACTACCGTATTATTTTGTATTATTACATCCACTAAATCCCTTGTAATTCATAACTCGGTAGACCAACTATAAAGTACAGGTATACTAACTAAGAACTATAGTATTAAAAAAATATTATTCCTGACCGGCCAGTTTTACCAGAATATGTAGTATTTCCTACCAGGCAGTCATGCTGTTTTTACCAAACAGTGTAGTAATTTCAACTGGCTGCGCAGTATTTCTAACGAGACAACCCTGCTGCTTTTACCAGAAGGTGTAGTAATTTTAACTGCGGGTTTAGTATTCCTTACTGGACAGGGAAGTTAAAATAACCAGAAAGTGTAGTAATTCTAACCAGACTGGTTTAACTACACGGTGTAGTAGTTATAACCAGGAATCGGGTTGGTTCATATTTTACTACACAGTGTAGTAAAAATAACCAGGATTCTAATTATTCTAACTAGAATTTTTTTCCGTGTAAACGTTCCTATTTTTTCCATGCCTATTTTGTCTAGATTATGACAGTGCGTGCAGCTTTGTTTTCAATCCTGTTACCAGTAATATCGCAGAGCCTTTCAGAAGTTTTCAGGCAGTCCTTTTCTAAACGACTATCCGAAAAGCCTCTTTTTTTGTTATTCGTCTTTACCCATTGAAATTCTATGTGATTCCATGTGTATTGTGAAGAGGTTGGCAGTGCAAGTGGCTAAATAATGCCGTTAACAATTTTGGTTTAATGAATGCCAACAATGAACATTCCACGGCAGTACCATTAGGCTGTCCCAAAAAAACATTTTTTTTAAAATTTCAAAATCGTCAATCGGATTTCAATGACCCTCGGGTATACAAGGATAGGCAAAAAAAGATTTTTGAAAAATGTTAAATAATTAGTTAGCGAGAGGCGCCTAAATACCAGCACCCTTAATTTGTCATACGATTTCGCGAAAACTGCCAAAATAAGGGTAATCAGGGTAAGTTATGACCCGTATGACAAAAATTTCGTCCGTTTTTGCGTATCTTTCACCGTTTAGGCTTTGCGGCCCGCGCAGCCTGGCGCCAAGAGTGGCGCTAAGCGATGCGGCTCGCGCGACGCGGCGCAACAGACGGCTGAGGCCGTCCCCCTCCCCTCCCTCCTCACCTACGGTCGCCCGCCATGCTCACATGCTTCAGTGACTCTCTCTCTCTCTCTCTCTCCGAAATTCAGATTTTGAACTCGTTTCGTAGACCAAATCATGTCGTTACGTATGGTAATCAATCTTAACTTTATTTTGGAAACTCATTACAAATTTATTAACCTACTGAGAAAATTATTCAACAAAGCCCGGTTTCAGTTGAATCTGAATTCTCGGACACCAAACGCCTACCGACATTGCGTGATCTACTATCAGTGTTATTATTCCGAATGAGAAAGTTGAAGCACACCATAAGCGTCAGTGCTATAGAAGTGGTACATACCGCTCTCATGACTTACGCTAGAGCTCGGATACCAACCATGGACAAGTGGAATGTGATCCGAAGTCTCAAGAGGCAGTTCGAACTTTGGAACAAACTAAAAAAAAACAAGCCAGGAACTAGTGCTAATCATGACAAGAAAGTTTGTGATTTTCTTGGCGCTCTTGACAATACGTTCCCACTATGGCATCATGATTGGGACAAGTTGATCAAAATTGATGAAGATAAGACTTTCGTGCGACAGCAAATGCTTCCAGGTAAGTTCTTAATAATTAGGTGTTTGTCTGAATAAAAGAAAATTATTTTTTAAAGAAATTATGAAGCAGTTCATGCTAATTTTTCTCTTCCAGAAAAAAAATTTTTGGGGAACTTGGTGCTATAAAACCCCGTCGAATTCACTGGAGATTAGAGTAACCTTGGTAGCATGGTGGTCTATGCAGTCGCCCGGCAAGCAGAAGGTCCGTGGTTCGATTCCCGGTCAAGGCGAAATTATTTCCATGTGTTTTCGACCATCATTCCATCTCCACACCACCGTTGTGTTCACTGTTTATTGTATGTTCACTGTCTCTTTCTTTCACCTTCTGTTTGAATTTATATTTGTTTATTTGCGCCTATGGCGTTGTGCATGAATGATGTTTTATATATAGGAAATTCGCTGTGCGAGACACATATAGCAATAAACCTGGTCACAGGCGTGACAAAAGTATACAAGCACATAAAAAAAGACACAAAAATATTTTCCCGATATTTCTCAGCTTAGAGAGTTATCACCTCTCCTTTGAGAAAGGTGGCAGTGGCCACCGAAATATCGGAAAAATATTTTTGTGAGTGTCCTTTTTTATGTGCTTTTATACTTTTGTCACGCCTGTGACCAGCTTTATTGCTATATATATATATAACTCGAGATAGATAGTCGTAGCGATATATTAAAAATGTCATTATTCCCGCGCATCATATGAGAACATAATGGGCAGCATTTCAAAAGGATAGGTAGGTGAAATATTGTTAGAATAGCCTGTAGTGCATGGTGCATATTTTAACATGACCTACTAAATCACGCACGCTAGGATATTTGAAATAAATATATCTAAAGAAATTCCTTCCTAACCAGTAATCACTTCATAAACATGTAGATACTAACCATCAAGTTGCACGTTACTCTTATATCTGGCATTTTTCCATGCCCTTTACTTATTTCCATGTAAATTTTAGCTCTTAGTTGCAAGTAATTAACGCTAGTTTGATGATCGTCACTCCCGGACACGTACTCTCGCGGTAGCTCTCACGGTATTACGTGGTTGTAGATGAGGTACACACAGCAAGTTGTGAAGGATGTGAAAGAGAAGAATATCCAAATAAGAAGAGAATAGAATAGAATGCAGAGTAATAGCTGATAAAAAATTGAGAGGAGGGTTGCATCAGACCTATCGTAGGATTGATCCACGATGGTGATGAAGAGTAGACGGACATAAACTTCTTTCAACACACAATGCCTTTCTTATTGCTCTTCTTCAGTCTGCATACCTCCAAGAAATAAAAATTCTATCGACTTAGGTTAAATAGTGTTTATTTTACGCTATCTTTGCATGAATACTCAAAAGTTTGTGCAGCGCATAATTGCAACTGTATTGGACATTCCCTTTTTAATTTCACCGCATCCTATGTAATTGCTTCTATATGATTTGCAAGGTATTTGTTCCGCATCATGATAGCTTTAAGGTTTATGGTGTGCTCCTTTCTTCACTGCTTCCGAGATGATGTTAGACAATAATAATAACTATATCACACCATACTAATATCAGCCAGAGGAGTTATTGGAAAACGTCTACTCAAAAACACCCAATCCATTTATCTTGAGCATAATGTATTGATACAATTGCAGCAATCTATATTAATAAGCATGTGCTCCATGATAAGAAATATCTGAAATACAGATACTCCATAAAGTTGAGCTACAATAATTTTCAATTCAGTAAAAAAATTATATAATAATTAAGCCTGTTCCTTATTGCTCCTGGTACCCCGGAATAGGTAAATATTTTCAACCATGGAGTTGAGGGGAGCAATATAAATACTAACATATTAAAATTGCTGTCCTATCTATTATTAATAGATCTAATTCGGGCAAGACTGAGACAAAACTGTCCCTTTTGCCATTTAATATGGTTTTGTAGATATCAAGACGTTTTACTCGACAGTAATACATGTCTGGTTTGGTGCTGCCACATACCACACACCCTCTCGGTACGCAGCGGGGCAATAATTCGGTGTAGAGAAAAAAAACAAGGCACCTTAACGTTTTCTCCATGGTTCGGCAATGTCGGGAAAAGATCGAATCCCCACTCCCATATTATTAAGGGCACGAGCCGTGGGCTTCGTCCACACGAGTTACATCTCTCTCGGCTGCCTCGACGCAGGGACAAAACAAGTTCGAGTCTTTGACGGCCAAACTATGCCCCAGGGTGTGGGTCACGTGGCTCACGCTGCGAAGGGAGGGTTATGTTCCACACGTAGCGCTGTGCGTGTTTCTCTGCACGAAGTCTGCTCGTGTGATTTAACTGGATTCAATGGTCGAAAGTGGTCAAGGTGCGTCGAAACAACCGAATGATTCATTCAAGATTACTGCCACTGTAACGACTACTGTGGACGTGTCACATTTAGGACCATAAGCAGAATCTCAACTACAGTCTCACTTCTACTACTTGCGTAATAAAATCTCTATTACGAGTTAAAAATGGTATTCAGATTCACCTCGATATGATTTGGACGGTATGAAGATACTTCTCAGCTTCTCACTTACTATGATTTCACCATAGTAAGTGGTGGGAAATGAAATTTCACGACTGGTAAAAGCTCCTAATTGATTTTTTAATTTACTTCGGTGCAACCGTAATATGGTCACTGATACTTTTTAAATGCATAGCTCTGTCAGAAATATTAAGAAAACATCTAGAGTAATATGTTTCTCGTTGCCATGAGATGATTCACAATCCCTTGAAAGCTATTACGAATACATTCATACCACGAAAAATGAACAATTCTCCGAAACTCACGCATAGCGTATAAAGTAATTGATGAGGGTAAGAAAAAGTGATTTTCTCACCCTTATCATGAAGGAATTCCACGTAATAAAGCTGGACACCGTCAACTTTGTATGAGGCAATTGCCATCATCTCGGCTACCTAATGCTTTTGATGAAATTTTGACAGGATTCCGCATAATTTTTCTCAGGTGCCACTAAAATAGGCACGGAAATTGATAGACTTATGGAATAAACTACGAACTCTGAAAGGCGCCATCCAAGAACTATGTAACGCTAAACGGGGGAGGGGTCAGACCAGCCGTTAAGATGGACTTACGACTAGGAGGGTAGGGGTCCAGGCGTACGTTAAGTTGCGAGGAGAATTCATTATTTAATTAATACGGTTAATGTCTCTGCCGTGGGAGGAACCGACGGTCAAACATCATTAGAAGGGTCGGGGGTCCCGAAGCAGCTAATCCGAGACATTTCCTCGAGTTCGAAGTTAGTAAAGGATCCAACCCTCATTGTGGGAGGCGCAACCGCGGAAGTTGATCATTTGCAGTTGAATATATAACTTTAGATTTTATAACTTTTATCCGCAAGTACCATGTTTATCGTATAGTCGGCGAATAGACGACTAAGTAGGTATATTGAACGGCATTTTTTGTTCATTTAACAATGACGATATACATAATAATAAGCAAATAACAACTACTATTGAGGATTATAAGATCCTCAGCTTCCAGGAGAGGAGAAAAATTTGCATGGGAGAAAGAAGAACATCATGACCATAAAAGAAGTGGCATAAGAGAGAAGGTCATAGGAGGCAGAGGGATATTTAGAAAGACAATTCAGTCTACATTGGCCACAGGGATAAAATAAGAGAAATTCACTGCAAGACAGGAATATTCAAATATTCGTTATTTATCCAAACAAAATGTTCACCATAACATCTTCTAGGATTCTCAAATAATAATGCCTTGAAGAAAATAAATTTACCTTAACATGAAAATGAAATTTCTTACATTAGATTAATACGGCTAACTAAAACAAACATGGATGATAACGTTGGATATTTTTCCTTCAATTTATGATTTTAGCATGCCTGCCTTAAATACTAATATGCGTAATGCGTTTTTGTACTATATTTCGTGTGTATCTTAGTATCTTGGATGAAAAGTAGAACTTGTTACGTGTGTCCCGCAAGATATTAACCAAGGAGGAGGGTATACTTATTTGGCAAGGCTAATTACGAGGGTATGAAAGAGGAATTAAGGGTATCGTTTAATTTATTTAGCGAACAAAGCAAAGGATTATATACAGAGGATTCGTGGAGAGAATTTCTTGAGGTCACCCGTAAAGCAGTTAATAAATACATACCAAGTAAATTCATTAGTGATTATACAGAGCCAAGGTGGTATAACGCGGAGGTTAGGAAATCACTAAAGCGACAAAGGGTATGCCACGCTAGGATGAAAAATGCAGGACGGGGTCTATCGGTAGAGGAAAAACATGAGGGTAAATGTGAGCGAGAGGGTTACATGGTTCAAAATGTTTTTACCCCCTTAAAATCGACGTTTTTCGACAAAATTTTTCAAGACGCTACCTGCTACAATCACAGTACATTTCGCTAAAAATGTATGCAAAAAGTGTAAAAACTCTCGTTTTTCCAGCGTTTAAACCCCAAGAGGTGACTCCTTGCCACGCCGCCATATTAGAAAACGGCCTTGTTTCCTGGCTTAGACACCATGTGACGAGTCGTGCGTTGAGTGGCGTTTCTGCAGTACATGAGTGTTCTACCCCTCCCCCGCCAACCGACGCGAGAACATCAAAATCTCGCTGGGATGATGAATTATGGGTATGGTCACACAAACACATCCCGTAAACCGCACGTTTGGGTAATATCACACTTCTCAAGAACCAAGAAAAGGTATTTTAAGGAATCCCCCCACCCCCTCCCGCCCAAACCAACACGTAAACCGCACTTTTGGGTATGGTCACACAAACCCACTCCGTAAATCACACTCTTGCGTATGGTCACACAAACCCACCCCGTCAACCACACTCTTGGGTGTGGTCACACAAACCCACCCCGTAAACCACACTTTTGGGTATGATCACACAAACCCATCCCGTAAATCACACTTTTGGGTATGGTCACACATACCCACCCCGTAAACCACACTTTTGGGTATGGTCACACAGTTGCAAAGATAGGCGATGCCCCGTTTACATTACTAGGGTAAAATGATAGTTAATATGGCGGCTAAAACTAACCTGCGTTTACACGGCCTACCCAGAACCCCAGAACCATCGTAAAGACTCTAGTGACATATATCGGAGAGTAAATTAAGTCAAAATAACAATGGAGGGTAGGGTAGCGAAAGGACTTTGTCTTGCAAAGATTCCAAAAATTGGAAGCCTATTTTAACTATTGTGCAAATTAGATGCAGTTATTTTATCGAACTTTACCAATGCAGTTTCCTAGATCCCTTTTTATAAATACACCAAAATATTCTTCTTAAATTACCTACTTCCTCATCATTGGCATAGGGTCGTATCTCCGAGATATTCAATGGATTCTGTGTTAGTTACTTTGCTGAACTTCAATTTTAAATATAAAATTGAATGCAATTGCCATTTGATTTTAATATCTCCAAGGTAATACGTTAAAAAAATATGTAAAGTTTGTACAACGATGAACGCCCTCCGTGACTTAATTTTCCAGATATTTAAGACACTCAACCTTTACCTCTTTTTCCTAGCATATTTCAACCGATATCTTTACACTTCAAATTATTAACGTTTCCTTGCCTGTATTTTTTATACGTTTGGCTTGTATACGGGAATCACGCACCCAGAAATTCAGTCCACCATGGAAAGCCATGCTATGAAATGATTAATTGTTCACCTCTCAATAAGTTATCGCTCATGTTAACCCATTTCGTAGACAAGTTCATGCATCCAAGTAGAATACATGCAAGTATATATAATGATTTTGTTGCTCTTATCATAATTCAGTATTTTTGAATCCGGTATCCCAAGTTTACCATATTCTACTCTTTGTGAAAGAAGCTATTCAAGGGCATAATGCTGAAAACAATTTTGACGCCGTCCTAAAGAGCGAATACATAAAAAATAACTCGAGTTGAATTTCCTGCGAATGTTTGCAACTTCTTAGTTATTTAATTTCTATATGTATATTTTCTGCACGGCAAGGTAAACACATAAAATAAATATATAAGCGTATGTACTCAGGATTCAGGGGTAAAGCAAAGTTAACACCATTATTGAACAACCGAATCAGTGGAACGTGGTCATACAACTACTAAAATATATAACAGTGTGATTAAATAAGTATCGTTGTAAATTACAATCATTTCCGATCCATATAGTGCGATCCGGTCCCTTCGTCTTCAAACACTAAATCCATTGCCACTTCCATTTTCTAAAAAAACCTTCTTTCTACCATTACTTGCGTTCACACGCCCTTATAATACCAGTAACTAGCGCCAACCATAGTAACTCAATCGTGGTAGAAACGTTTACCAGGGTTAGCGGCAACTTGCGTTCACACGGCCAATTCCCAACCATGTTAAGGCTTACCATCTTAAAAGGTAGTAGTGTAAACGGGGCACGAGCAATGATTCAATTCAAACGGGAAGAAGTTGAGGCGCGAAAAGTGTACGGCACTCAGTAGCTACTGCGCAGGTGCACGGAAAATTGTAGGGAAGAATGTTTCCGAAATGTTTCCGATTCCTTCTAGCGGCTGTCTCGGGAAAAGCCTCAATCGTCGAAATCATCGAATTTCGGGTGAAAATTGGTGAAATTGTAAGTATTATATCTAAGGAAATAACGCTTTACCAGCAGTGAAATTTATTTTAAAATGTACTGCCATCCTTCCTCTAAGTTACGCAGTTCGAATGAAGTCAGTACCTTACATCGTTTTAGCGTGATAAATGCTTGAAGGATGTAACCCTCTCGCTCACATCTACCAAAATGAGTTAGTTCAAAACTATAAAAAATTGAGATCATTAGCAAGGAAATCGTGCCGGCAAGCGTTATCTCATTTCAAGAGTAAGATGTTAGGAGAATATTTAGATAGCAATCCTAAAGCGTTTTGGTCATATGTGAGAGCGCTTCAGGGAAATAGGTCCACAGTGCACACAATTAAAACGATAAAGGAATTAGAGTCACCAGCAGTGTAGAAAAAGCCAATTCATTAAACACCTTCCAAAGCGTATTCAACTCATCGTCACACAACGCGGAGGAACCACTGCCGAACAAATTCAGTGAGCAAATGCCCGAAATAAAAATTTCATGTCGCGGAATAGAGCAGCACTTAAAAAATATTAGTAAAAACAAATCACCTGGTCCCGATCTAATTCCTTCCAGAGTATGTAAAACATTAGCTTCTGAAATAGCCCCCTATCTAGAAATAATATTCAATAAAACACTAAAGAACCACACAGTAACCAAGGATTGGAAAGTAGCTAGCATTACACCTATTTTTAAAAGCGGTGATAGGGAACAACCTAGTAACTACAGACCCATTTCACTCACGTCAATCTCTTGTAAGGTATTTGAGCACATTGTAGTCAGTTCAATCATGGATAGTTAGGGATTGATCATTAACAGCCAACATGGGTTCCGGAAAGGTAGATCTTGCGAGACACAATTAGCTTTATTCGTACATGATATTTTAGTCTAAGGCGAAAACAGTACTGAAAATGATGCGATATTTTTAGATTTTAAAAAGTCATTCGACAAAGTTCCTCATGATAAATTAATCTTGAAATTTGAGAGTTTTGGTATAAATAATGACGCTGTATGTTGGGTAAAAGAATTCTTAAGTGGACGAGAGCAGAGGGTTGTCAAAGATGGTATCCTGTCAAAGTCACGTCGGGAGTTCCCCAGGGTAGCGTAGTTGGTCCGCTGCTATTTCTTTTATACATAAACGATTTGGGTACCGTAGTTAGTAGTAAGCTTAGACTTTTTGCAGACGATGCGGTAGTGTATAGGGGTATATCAAAAGAAGAAGACAGGGAATCGCTTGGCAAGGATTTATATGCAATTCAAGAGTGTTGCGACAAATGGCAGTTAGAACTTAACCTTAAAGAACTTAACCAGCCAACTGATGGCTACATCTAGATGTTGATGTAGCCAATTGAATGGTGGAATTACATGCGGCCGAGCGAAGAGAAAGCTAGGATTTATAAAAAGAGTACTTGGGAAATGTGATGAGAAGACAAAAGAGCGATGTTACTTTTCACTAGTTAGACCACACCTTGTGTATGCAGCCAGTGTATGGGATCCGATTGAATTAGGTTTGATCAGAGAACTAGACAGTGAGCAGCGTAGAGCAGCTAGGTTCGTTAAAAGGTGTTACGATAGGTTGAGTAGTATTTCAGAATTAATACAAGAATTAAGGTAGGAGTCATTATCAGAGCGTAGGTTAAGGTACAGATTAAATCTATTAGAGGAATTTAAATCGGATAGCTTTACTGAAGACGTTAGGCACATATTAAAAACATCAGCGTATTATGCTAGATTCGATCAGATAAACAAGATTAGAGAGATGGATTGTCTAATAATAAAATGGCATTTTTCCCCCGTACTATAAGAGAACAGAATAGGCGGCATAGCAAAGGGATATGTAGGGGAAATATTTTAGAGTAGTCTGAAGTGCATGATGCATGTATTGATCCCTTAAATACTATAGATACTAATAATCTAGTTGCATGAGACCCTATAGTTGCTTGTTTGCATGTCGATAGTGAATGCTTGATGATCTTCACCCCCTACCACACACCCTCACGGTGGCTTGCAGGGCATAGTGTACATGTAGATGTAGATATTAATATAAGTCTTTCCTTGGGTACTTAGTATAAGTGAACTTTAGCGAATGTGCCCATTGAATGTTTGGTGATAGCTCACCCCCTGTCACACACCCTAGAGGTGGCATACAGATATTCAGTAGATCGAGACAGATACCAAATGTCAAAAACACCTGGTTGGAACATGGCAAAATTTTGTTTTAGAGATTTTGCCGATTTTGCCTCGCACTCTCAGCAAGGTTGCCCACTCCTGGAATAGTCTACCTAATGCCACGAAAGGAACGGAGCTCGGCCCTGTGAAAGTGAAGGAGTCGAGATCAATACAGTGTCGCCAACCGCAGGTCGGAACAAACCTGACTTGGGACACTGTGTTGTAGTTAGCAGTGAATGGGTACCAATGCTATTCTTTAAATTAAATGCTACACTGTTTTTGCACTCTCCTCTCCTGATCATGGTGAATTTAACTGCTTCACGGCACATGCCCTCTTCTCTGCCGCTAATGCGAAAATCAACTGCTAAATTACCTGCTTCATGACGCTTGCGCTCTTTTTTCCTACTACCGCAAACATCAACTTCTAAATTAGCTGCTTCGTGGCGCATTCGCTCTCGTCTCCTGCTAAATCAGTTGCTTCTCTACGCATGCACTCTCCTCTTCTGCTACTGCGGAAATTGACTGATAAATTAACTGCTACATGGCGCATGCGCACTCCTCTCCTGCTGCTGAGAAAATCAGATTCTAAAATAAATGCTTCCTAGCGCATACGCTCTCCTCTCTCACTAAATAAATTGCTTGTCGACGCATGTACTCCCCTTTCCCGCTGCTGCTGCTTACCTCCTTCATGGCGCATACGTTTTCCTCTCCTGCCAAAAATCGACTGCTTCTGCCGCTGCCGTGTAATTAACGCTACTGGACGCATGCTCTCTCGTCTCTTACTAACCATTAGCAGGTGTACCCCGAGTAGCAGTTCCTAGTGGATTGACATCCTAACTCCTACAGGTGGACAAGGAGGGGAGACACAAAGTAGTAACCAGAAGAAGGCGTGGCAGCTACTTCAGCATGGCGTTAGCGGTTTGATACATACTAATAATTAATAAAGTTTGAAAAAAAGCAAGTTGCAAATCGGCATCCCATCCCTAAGAGCAAGATGAAGCTGCGGCCTGGCAATCGAATGATCACTGGCTCGAATAACACCCCGGGCATACATGTTGCGTTGTTGCATAATTGCATTCACAAATTTATAGCTCATAAAACCCAACATTTCTTCTAAATGGTGAATAAACTTCGACATTTGGCGATGGTGTACGAGTACTCATATTGAGAACTGAAGGGGTGCGAGCAGCTGAAAGTTTTAAACACCAATACACTAAAGGAACTGCGAAAAGTTCAAGAGCGACAACATTATCTGTAAGAAAAAGACAAATCCCCATAATTTAAACTCCATTTTCACCACTGACAGTTATATCCTTCGTGAATGAAGAACGGCACCACCTTTTTTTCTGAGGGTGGCTGACAGACTGACCAACTGCTTTTCAAGGAGGGAAGGATATATTAGTAGGTTATAGTTAACACCACCCAAAGAGGAAATACATATGATTAGCCAGGATCTCTTGTGGAATCCGCAGCAAGGAAGACTTTGAGAATAGCTTTCCGGTACAATTAACATTCACAGCATTATTTAATGGAGGCAGAAGCTGAAACAAAAACGCTCACCGTGAGGGATGTTACCAAGAAGGCTATCATTTCGGAGGGCTGATACATGAACACGTAACACGGTGTTAGCAGGCGAGTCACTTTTGCTTACTCTTTTTGGATAGCACATTATCGTAACTGTAGATAAAGCCTAAGGGGATAAAACCGGGCGGGTGAGAGCGCTTTACGCCGCCGCTTTACGCAGAGCGATTACGCCGAGGAAATTTCTCTCGCGGAATTCAATTATCGCATTCACCAGGAAATTAATTGCATAAAATGTGCATGTGTGCGAGCAAAATTCGTTTTATGAAATAGGAGCGATACACGCCCAAACGATGGACGCATAATAGAAAATGTATACTTTAGGCGATTGGAGATGGAAATGATGAAGGAAAGATGGAAATCATAAACTCGCCATTATCATAACCTAATGAAAATCATAAACTCGTAGTTTGCAGCTAAAGGAATGTTGGATTAGCTAAATTCGTATAGTTTTGCGGTATTTATCAGGAATATAGGTTTGGTCATCATCAAGGCAATGAACTTGCTATGATGCACACAACGTGCAGATACTATCGTTTCGATAGGGGTAAGTACCAACTACATTAGAGTTAATAAACGCTAAATAAGTTTATGTCAACATAAATGCAAGAAATTTTTACCAATTCACGTGAAATACATATTCTTACCAGTGTTGCTAAATAAATTCCATAAAAGGTATTCAATAAATTGTAGGTAATATTAGTGGTACTCACAAGGAATCATCGTGAAAAAGATGCAGGGAAAGGTTACGAAATATGTTTTTCTAAAACTGGATAGAAAATGCAGAAAGTGTCGCGGCTTTCTCCCCCATAGGCCGGAGTTCACGATAAAAATAAGATTTTTTCACGTAGATTTGAGATATGTACTGAAACTGTACGGACAGAATAGCGAAAATTCCATCCCGTATAAATCCTATACATCATACAGTAATAATCGCCGTGGCCTTGTGGGTTAAGGCATGAAGTAAGGCTTGGCGTAATTATATTGATAAGGCTGAAGTAATATTTTGATTAGCGACATGGTTTCGAGTCTCAACTATGGTTTTATTTCCGCTTGAAAATATTTCGGAAACAACGCAGGGTGTCCAGCTCCACACATATACAACTAAGGTAAGTGAAGATGGCTAGATGGCTAAACAGCTTTAACAAATTCCAGTAAGACCCGCAAACAATCGAGCTCTGTATTGCTCTAAAAGTATTCTTAGGTTTTCAAGGAGTGATTGAAATATTAAACATCTCCAGCGGATGCAATCCGATCATTCTATTCGATTTTATTCCATTCACATTATTCGGTTCAATAAGATATAGATTTGTGAGTAGCAATTATAAAAAGGATCCGAAGGATAATTAATATGAAGATGTCCCATTCTTCCAACAAAGGGGTATAGATCCAAGCGGTCTATGGAACGGAGGTTATATTTATGTCCAATATACGAAAATCGTTTATATTTCGTATGAGGAATGCTGAAATTTCAAAAAATAAAATATAGCAACTCTAAAATTGCCTACGGTAAGGCCTGAAATATGTTTGTATTTCAAGCAGTAAGTAGATTCTTCTTTTGATAAAGTTCACTCTTGGCTATTCTTATGATTCTCCTTGCTTCCCTTTCACAGGTTACTCGACTCCCCAAATAAAAATAATCCTTCACCTCCCCAACCTTTGGTTTTCTTAGTTTGACTTGGGTTCTTCTCTTCTAAATCATGCCAATAACTATTTTTTTAAATTTTAGATGACATCAGTCCATAGTACTTCCACGCTTACAAGAGCCTTCATCGAATCCCTTTCCGTCTCTGCCATGACCCCCATATCGTAGACGGGTTCTCTGTCCGTGATTATTCACTCTTAAACACTTCTTTTATTTTTTTGATGGCTTTGTCGATGTAGAAGTTAAATATTACGGAATATAGAGCACAACCTTGTCTCTCTCCTTTCTTTATTCTTGCATCTCTGTTCCTGCGTTTTGATTTGATCACAGCCACCTGGATGTGTTAGGCTCCTCCTTCTCAACAGTTTTCAAACTCATGTAATCCATCTCATGCCTTGTCTGTAGAGTAAAACGTCACAAAAGTTTACGAGTAAATTAATCACCTCCTTAGCATTCCGCCGTGACTTAACACTATCGCTCACGTGAACGCGGTAATGCCACGAACTTTTTAAGTGACGCAGAAATTCATCGGGAGGGATCTTCGAGAAACACCAAGTCGCCTCCAGAGTCGCTGGATCCTGCATCTATTGATTCTTTCGTGAACGACAGTTTAGCGCAAGCACTCAGACATTCCAGCAATTGATCCACTGCTTCCATTAAGCTGATATTTCCACACTGCACATTCTACCATTGATAGCAATTGTCTCAAACATTTCCTCCTCTCGTAGTGTATAGAACTATAGCCTTCCTATCTGCATATGATATTACCAAGTAATAATGGATTTAGTAGTTATTTACGGGATACTTGCTAATTCCAGGATAGAATATATGCCCAGATATGTGCTATTCTAGGTGCTGGAGTGCATACTGCCACCTGAACAAATATACTCCTTTTAGGGTTACCGCATAAAGCCAAGAGCACATAAAGCACAACCTAAAGGAAATTGTCCTTGGTGGTTACAGTATCTTGTAACCGCCATATTAGAGCTTTCTTTAACCTCCTAAGTAGGGTAAGTTCAAATAAAACGGTAAAGTTTCATTTATTCAAACCAATTTGACGGTCACCATCAGCTAAAATAAGTGCCCGAGTCCTTATTTTCCCCTTCCAAAGAACACGTGCTAAGATTTTATGAGAAAAATCTTACGGAATTTATAATGGATTTCATTAAGTACGGCTCCTCTTCTTTCATTTCGCCGTACCTACTTTAAAAAAATAAGTAGTGTTTCTGTCTTTTCCTCACTGCGCGATAAACGAAGATTTTTTGAAATCCCCGCAGCAGTTGGTCCTTCTGCACGAAATATTTATGGAGGAATACGTAATGGGACTGCTGCAAAAAGGCTGGGATATTCGGAGACACCTGTCATTACTAATCCAGCCCATCCTCAGCGACCTCTGAACTTTTGCCGAACAACTCCTCGTCCTCATAATCAATTAACTTTATATCCGAGTTCGTCTATTTCCCACACTAACCTTCCTTTTGGGAAGCTTCTTCGCTGTATCCCACCTTTACGAGTGCTCATATATTTATTTAGAGACAAATAAATGGCTACACGGACTAAGACAAGCTGTCTAAACGACCGTTACACGACCGTCATTTACCCAGCTACGAAACGAGCAAACACCTCTGAATAATTTGTCAGGGGAAAGAGGTGACGCAGGATGAAGTCACCGGAACGGCACGCACGCTACCACGTCGGAGAGCCCGAATACGGAGAGATTCGAGTCCGATCTCTGCTCTCGGGCAAACACAAATGCTCGCTTCACGCAAAATCCCGGTGGTAGCGATGACGGAAGTGGAAATGCTCGCAGCCAAAAGATAAAAGAATATCCAAGACAATATTTTAAAGCTGGCTTCCAAAGCTTCCGAAACGAGAAAAAAAATTGACAGGGGGAAGAGTCCTTCGCACGTGGTATGGGCAGGTTGCTCGCATTACAACGGGTTGGTTACGAAACAGGCGGAAATGGAAGGGGATGTCAGGAACCCGGCTTCGCAACTTGCTTGCACCCATTTGGCGAGGCCCGTTAGGAATAATCGAGAAAAAGAGGAATCGTAACTAACAACGATGAAGGTAACATGCACCCCTCAGGTGAGGCTGTAAAATTCGACATACTAATTCTACCATAAAGCATACTGTTTTTAAAAATCGATTGTTAACAGTTATTAATCATTATACACATCTTTACAGCGCGGAAGATGTATACATAAATATCCGAAGCGTCGGCAAAAGTCTGAAAATCTGAAGACCCCAGAGTACCGTACGGTCGACCGTGATGCTGACGCCGCCGCGGCCACTGCCGGGCGTTCTACCTACACTAAAAAATATTTTTTTTCTTGAATGAAATATTACCTCTGCAAACTTTTTAATTTGTAGAGGAGGGTATTATATATAATATATAAAAAAATAAGCAAAATCGATCTTCTATCGTTCTTCCAATTCTTACCTATTCCTGCCCCATCTGGTCTATCTCTCCTCAAACTAATCTCTCATCTCTGGACTGTGTCTGTAATTTCTTTGCTAAAATAGTTAAAAATAGATTACCGCATTTTCATAGCATGTCCACCAATACTATTCTCTCCTCCCTCTCCATCCCTAATCTTAGCACCCTTAGACTCACAGCAGACTTAAAACTAATTTATAATATTCTTAATTCCACCATCGATTGCCCCGATCTGCTCTCCTTTGTCAACTTCAAAGTTCCATCCCGCCCCACCCGTTCTCATCCTTTACTTCATGAGCCCACCCCCAGACTTTCCATTACCAAACGTTCTCTTTTCTTCCGTCTCTCCTCTCTATTGAACTCCCTTCCACAGCACACTGATCCCTTTGCACTCCCAATTAAATCGTTCATTAGCCTTTCTATTTCGCATCTGTCCCCAGAATAGCCTTCCCTACTATTTGCTTCCTGTTACTTTTATTTTTTTTTCTCTTGAATATGTTAATAATTTATGTACTGTTATTGGCCACTTTAAATTGGCATCATCGCTGCATGTGGTTTTCTTTCTTTAATATAAAAATAAAATAAATAATGAAGGTACATCGTCAAATATCAATTTGAAAGTTTAAAATGCTTATAAACTTTATAAAATTGTTTATATTTTATAATATTATACTTTATTATATTTGCATAATTCAATACCTTTAAAATAAGCTCTTATGCACGTCTGTAGCTGTAATAGTCTCGGATATATACCGTAAGATGTGTAGTTAATTTTGCAAAATTCGAATTTTGCAACGTTGTAATTTCTCGTAAAGGGTTGCTTCTTTTGCAAAACGGCTTTCGCGTTTTCATTTTCCTGTTAAACGATGACGTTTTTCCAAGTTTGGTCAAAATCGGTTACCTTAAGGGCAATCACCTGGTCGAATTGACATGGAATGACCCATATAAGAGGTCGAGAATACATCATATGAATAATCCAACCGATATTCCACAGAGAAAAAATCATTCGCCTTGACCGGGACTCGAACCCGGACCCCCTGATTTCCGGTCAGGTGCTCTACCAGTTGCGCTACCAAAGCGTCCTCTTTCTCTGTGGAAATTCTATGCGGGTAACTCCGTTAAAGTTTTCGCGGCTAGCTCGCGAGCTTTGAATTTAATAATCCAACCATTTGAATGAGAGGTATTTCAGGAGATGAAAATCTACCCTTATACTTCTGATTTCTTAACGTCTTTTACACGACATCTTACTTCATATTAGATTTCAGGCTTCAAGATGATTTGGAAATACCACGATAAAAAGTTAATGAAATTGGCTCTAGGAAAATATAACAACCTAATTTTAATACATTCTTCATAAAATATGTATCTATCTCATGAGTATGAGTCAATTAATACGAAATGCTCTAAAGTAAAATTTTTTTTACTGACTCACACAAATACGTTTTCTGAGGACCTAAAAAAAATGCCTCAAATGAAAAACGAAAAATGTATCTATTTTTGTATTACATGCAGATAAATCAAACGCGTTGGTCCAAGTATTAAAGCTAGTAATAGACCCCCTGCCACACATCATCATGGTGCTTGCTGAGTGTTATGTAGATGTCGATTTAGACAGCAAAAAAGTTATATTTCAAAATTCCATGTTTCAAGACGTGACCGATAATTTCATCCAGTCTTTTCAGAATATTCATGAGATTCATCTTTCCTTTTTTTTTAGCTATTTACTCTCTTCATAGGTGCTCGGTTTAGCGTTTTTAGGTTACTATTTTTGTAGTAATAACATTCAAACCTACCTTACGGATAAAGTCTGATACTTTTAGCTTAACTTATAGATTATTTGTGCTGTCATTTTCCAAATAAGTTGATGAAGAAGATTTGATGAAATAAAGATTTAATCCTGAGCGGATAATTGTAAGCAATACTAACCTCTTCCTTGAAAGACCGTACAACGAATTTTCGACCAACGAATTCCTTTATAAACCGGTCACAGGAACGTCTGGAAAAATTCACCAAATGAAAAGTACGCCGCAGTGGAGCGAAACGGATGTCCCAATTGTAAACACCTATACACCCACTCCTTCCGAGATAAAAATAAGAATTGACAAAAAACTGCAGCGGTAGCATTTTCTTCTTGATCGGAGCTTTCTCTTTCGTACTTCCCCACTCATGGACTGGTATGAAATTATCATGTATCTTCTTTTGACGAATTTCACCACATCGCATTCTTTTTCCCAGGCGATGTAATCAGGCTCACCAGATAATTTCTTTAAACTCGATACACAAACGCTCAGCTTGAAGGCTGTAAAAGATCCTACAGCTTCCTGTATTAAGCAATTATGAAAATGCTGCCTTCAAACTTTACAATGAACGATGGCAGCCAGAAAAATGTAATCTCATTCGATAATTTCACTCAACTGTTTCTTTCTTCGCCAGCGTTAAAGATGCACGTTTCGGCTTAAGATATATTTTATCTTGTTCATCACCCAACAATGCAACAATGCAATGATCAGTGCATAGGAACGTAAAAAATACTATGCAATTACAAAAAATGGATTGGAGGAAAATGAATAACTCTGCAAACGGTTTTAGACTCACTCAATAACTGTGACGTGATTTCTAGGGGCAAGATATCTCTAACCAAACTAAGTACTTCAATGTCTAGGAAAACTCATTTCATCATCATCATCATCATTAGTCATCAATCCTCAAGATTGGTTTGACGTAGCTCTCCTCTGAGTTCTTCCATCGGCTAATCTTTTCATATTTACGTATTTCTTCTCTTTCACATCCTTCATCACTTGATCCATATATCTCTCACGAGGCCTTCCTTGCCTTTCTTCCCACGCACTTGTCCTTCAACGATTGTCTTCATCAGGCCATCGTGCCTTAAGATATGGCGGACTAATCTTCTTCTTAGAGTTTTCAGCAGGCTTCTCTTTTCTCCCACTCTTCTAAAGACTTCTTCATTTGTAACTCGCTCGATCCATTTTGTCTTCATCATTCTTCTGTAGCACCACATTTCGAATGCTTCCATCCTTTTCTTCCCTGCAGCTGTCATCGGCCATGCCTCACTGCCGTAAAGAAACATGCTCCAAATCTACGTCCTGATGAATTGTTTCCTTACTTCTACGCTTGTATTTCCAGATGTAGGTAGGTTCTTCTTTTGCGCGGGTAGCAGAACTCTTTTCACCTCTTCCAGTTTTTGCTTCCCTAGTTTAACATTGGTTTTGGCCTCTTCTCTTTTGCTGCTGATATCTTAGTTTTATTCTATTTAATTGATCTTCAGATGATATCTGGCCGTTGTCTTTCCATGGTTATTAGTCCCATTAGTACCATGAGTCTTATTCAGGTCCTGTTCTGCCTCTGATACGAGTGCTATGTCAAAAGACTCATTTCATGGGCAAGATGTAAGGTTCAGTACCCATGCAAACGTTTACGAAAGCCGGATTCATCTCCCTGTTTTTGAGCAGTAAGATTTCTGGATCGCCTTCACTACTTTCCCTTTCTTCTAGCATTGTTTCTTAGATGATCGGGAAAGGAATATTTACGGATAATCCTATCAAAAAATATTATTAGAGCTAAGTGGGCGGATCCGGTAGAGTTGCTGGATCAAGTTTGAGAACCATTCGCTTAAACCTGGAAACAGGTCACGCCTTAAGGTCATATTACATCATCAGATATGCATTGAATATGGACTGCTTGGTAATGAGAAGAAACAAGAACGATATATTCACGCTGCTATTTGCTTGCGTCTCGTTTAATTGTCAATACCCTTTCGCCCGCGGAAAAACAAATAAAATTCCAGGGACCTCATAAATATAAGTGAGGCAATTTTAGTGCGCTACCTTGCATGAAATCACTTAAAATAATGAACAAAATACAGTGGTAACGTAAATTAATTCAATTAGTAAAATTCCACAGACTTTTATTAAAACCAACCTAGGTTTCGACTTATACAGTCATTATCAAGGACCTTGATAATGACTGTATAAGTGGAAACCTAGGTCGGTTTTAATAAAAGTCTGTGGAATGTTACTAAGTGAATTTATTTACGTTATCAATACGTGGTTCCACGAAGTCAAGCCCAGCAATTTGTTATATAAAATACAGCGGGATGAAACAATTCGAAACGACCCTGGAAAATATGGCCATGGCTCAAGTTTAACACTTCTGCCCTGATCTTGACAATTAGAACATTATTGCACGTATCGAATTCAAATTTAAATATTAAATAATTACTTTTGAGATTGCCGCACATTACATGGTGACAATTATGCTTCAAACTTATCAATCACTATATAATAAAGTGTTAATTAAATGCTCATCAAGGGCTGCCTGGTTATAAAATTATATGTCTGGTAAATTGATGGATATCACGTTAAAACACAATGTTTTTCTTTAAAACACTGTATAAGCTTTTCATATTTATCACATAAAAAATTCCGTATTACGCAATTACACAGAGTAGACATAAGCGTAGTATCAGAAGTTAATTGTCTGAGTAATGCTCTTAACTCAAATCTATCATTAGGAAATCATTTTCGAAATGTGTGTGGCACCGCGCTGAAGAGTCGGGAATTTATCAAGGAATTGCGGGAAAGTGTACGAGGGAAAAAGTAAAAAAAAGATGTTATTTCGCACTTGCTGGGCATCAACTGGTGTGGTGCGCACCTATTGTACATCATTGTATTGGGGATTCATTGAATAAAGGTTTGATTCGGGGACTAAACAAGATACAAAGGAATGCAGCTCGTTTTCGAAGTTGTTACTTTGAAAAAGTTAAGGGTCGCTCGTATATTTGAAGAAATTGGTTGGGAATCCCTAGAGACAAGAAAATAGTTCGCAAGATTTTAAGTTGCTTAAAAAATTCAAATCACACCAATATGAGCCTAATCCTGCGGACATACCTCCACACTACATCATCAGGACTGTAATAAGCGGTAAATTAAGAGAAATCAACTGCCAGACCGAGTGATGCAATAATTAAAATTTTCCTCACAATACACGACCACAATGCAAACAATGTATAATTCTTTCAAGCATAAAACATGCCAGGATTTATTACTAATTGGACAAGTTTTCTTTCATTTAAACCTAACTTCACGACTGTTGACCTAACAAACCCAGCCACACACCCATTACGGAGGCTCGCATGTTAAAATGGAGATGCAAATGTCCCTAATTGAGTGCTCAGAGAAGAGCACTTCGAGTTCAGTACTCCGTCCATCGGATGGGACGTTGAATCGTTGATCTCTTAGCGCCTTTCGTTAACAGCAAGCTAATGGCGACGCCATGTTTCTCTACACCCTTCCTCCGATCCCTGAAATTTTCCAATCATATACTGTGACCCATCTTTCCTAAAAAGCGCAAATGATATGAGAATTTGTTCGCCTCCCCAAAATAACTGCCAACGGCAAGCTTTCCGGATCATTTAATATTGGAAACAAAACTTTTCCATGCCTTGAAGTCATTGAAATCGTCTATGGGTGAGATTCGTGCCACCCAAAATGACGAAACAATAAACTCGGCCGACAGTGTCAGACAGTGAGAGGACATTATTCCACTTGGAAAAATTAGGATACCAAATGTCCATGGTGGCACGTGTTCCTACCACTTCTTGCCTCCCCAAGGTCCACTTCCTCCAACCTTTCCCCTCTCTCCTTTTCGCCACTCTCTGACCGAAGTGACCCACTACATCACGCATATGCGCGGGTTTTTCTTAAGAGGTTATCCCCTTGGGAAGTGGGAAAATCTGGGTTAGGCACGTAAGAGTCATTACCAGCTGACATCAAAGGACGTTGCTCAAACCTACATTAAAACTAAAAAACGATGTCATTAGAGGGATTTCGTTTATCAAAGTAAATGGCAATATTGGAGGAGAAACCAATTCGTCTTTTTGTGGCTCTGAACGACTAGTGTTTTTGCCTCAGTCTTGCCAGGCAAAATCGTCGTAATTGACACGTATATTTAGTCAATTTGTACCGAAACTACAATTTACAGATAGATTTTGATCAATTCATTGCATTCTTTGGCATTTTGAAAAACAACGTCTGATAACGCATACTACCTTAAGAAAATTATCGAGCACCACATTATCAAGGTCAGTAGTGTTACAAAAGAACAAAAATTACATTTAATGCCTTGCCTAACGCTTAACAAGTACTTATACTGTAGGAAGAATCCTTGTGATCAATGGAAGTAGAGTATACATTTTTGCATGTTTATGACCGATGATTATCTGGAATTTAAATGCCAATAGTTCAACATGAAGGTCATCATCAGTATTTCAATCCTAGGATTGGTTTACTGCAGCCCTCCATTCGGCCCTATTCAGTGTTAATTCCCTCACGCCCTAGTATGTTTTCCCTTTCACGTCCTTCTTTATTTGCCCTATATATTTGTCCCTTGGTCTTCCTCGCGGGACCTTCGCTTCAATCTTCCCTTCTATTATATTTCTAACTAATTCATTATACCTCAAAGTATGTCCAATCCATCTGGTTTGTCTTTGCCGTAGGGTTTTCCATATTGTGCTTTCTTCATCTGCTCATCCGTACACCTCTTCGTTCCTCACTTTATTTGTCCATTTAATCTTAAAAATTCTCCTCCAGCACCATGTTTCGAAGGCTTTAATTCTTCGTTGGTCTGCTTTCCCGATGTTCCATGCCTCTGATCCATAGAGTGCCACGCTCCATACGAATGTTTTGATGAAGTGCTTCTTTGTTTGCAGCCGTAGGTTCTTTCTGCATAAGAGTAGTCTCTTCTTCATAAACGCCTCCTTAGCTTGTGCTATTCTTCACTTGATGTCCGTCGAGCTTCTTCCATTCCAAGTTATAGTGCTGCCGAGGTAGGTGAAGTTCTCCACTTGTTCCAATTTCACTCCTCGAATTGTGATATTTGCCCTAAGCTTCTCTCTTCCGCACACTAGGATTTTAGTTTTCTTCTTTTTGATGCTCATATTATATTCTTGAAGTACTTGGTCCATTGTGGTCAGGGATGCTTGCAGGCCCTCTCGACCTTCTGTTACAACTGCGATGTCATCAGCAAACCTTCGCATGTTTATTTATTCGCCATTCACCTTGATGTCCTTGATGCCAATTTCCTCTACGTCTCTCATTGCTTCTTCCAGGTATATATTGAATAACGCTGGGAAGATGTTGGATCCTTGTCTGACTCCTTCATTTATTTTGGCTTCTATCTTCCTTCCGTCTTTCATTCGCATTGTGGTGACCTGGTTCTTGCAGAGAGGCTATAGATTATTCTTCTATCCTTGTAGTCTATTCTAATTGCTTCCAGTATCTTGAACATCTTGTTGCATTTGACGTTGTCAAAGGCCTTTTCCAAGTCCACGAATGCCACATACAACGGCTTCTTTACGTGTGTCATTTTCTCGGCCAGTATCCTTAAGCTGAGTATTGCCTCCCTAGCTCGTCGGTTTTCCTTGAATCCGAATTGATTTTCCGAAAGATTCCCTTAGATATTTTCTTCCATTCTTCTGTTAATTATCCTAGTAAGTATTTTCGATATGTGTGACACCAGGCTCAATGTTCTGTGCTCTTCGCATTTCTCTGTCCTTGGCTTCTTCGGGATTGCGATCATTTCACTCTTCTGGAAGTCCTCTGGTAGTCCTCCACTGTCATAGCTATCTTTGATTATTCCAAAGAGGGCTTTTGCTTTGACCCCGAGTGCCTTGATGATTTCTCCATTTATTTTGTCCCCTCCTGGTGCCTTGTTTTTCCTTAGGACTTTCACGGCTGTGTCAAATTCTCTTCTCAGTATCTCGGGCCCCCATTCATATTCATCTTCCCTGATTTCTTCTTCCGTTAACTCAGCTTCCAGTGGTTTGGATGCTTGGTAGAGCTCCTCTATGTATTGCTTCCATCTCTTCCCTATTTCCTCCTGTTCTATGAGTATCTTTCCATTAACATGAAGGTAGACTGAAACAATTATGAGAATATAAATTACGCTCAACCCACTATTCCTCGCTGTAGACCTTGTAGGCCAAAAGCAATGGAAATTCGAATTACATACGGCGAATGCAATCCTAAAGTTAGGAAGCCCACCAACCCAGCATAACACTGAAGATGTAATTACTTCGATGTTAAGGACGATTATTAAGATTGTTGTTTATGAAGGACACTCGTTACTCTTTCCCGTTTAAAATACACCAGCAATGCATATAATATCAAATGAACTTCTGAACAATAATCTCACTTAGTGCTCCAACTATGGGATTACAAGCATAACTCATACAAAAACACAAAGAGCTTCTTGCAATTGCGGAATTTAGAGCTATTCAATTTAAAACACTATCCATTCGCCAACTTTTATTAATTCAAGGCGCCAACTGAGTTTATTTGACAACTAAACAAAAATGAGTAATTATGTACGGGCTAAAGTTTTTCGTGATAGATAATTGCGACTTAAAGAATGAAGATGACGCTTCGGTCGGTCCTATGGTGGTCGTAATATTTATTTGAAATTTAAAGCAGGTAATTTTGACTGGCTAGGGGAACGTTAAAAAACTGCCAAATATCATTCAGTGGTTTTACGTTTGTGGAATTTGATGTTAACGAAAATATAGCACAGAAAATAAAACCGCTTATGTAAATACCCAAGGCTGAACATCAAAAGCGTTGAGTAAATAATTGCGAAAATCCATAGCATTAGACACTGGATTAGAGCAATATGACAGTTGAAATTTGCAAAATATTTCAAGTTATTTAGTATTTTATAAAATTACGTTTCCATTAAAAGTATTGATACATATTTTGGATGGAATTTGGAATGATAAAATCTGGAAAAGTCTTCATTTTTATGCTCATTTCATGGGCAAAGGATTGGAGAATGTGTCAGAGGTAGTGCGTTCCAAACACGGGGACGTTATCGTACTTCATTTTTTTCTTCATAGTTATTTTTTACTATGATTAATGATAGGAAACAGTACTTGTAACACGTAAACGCCTGGGGCGGGATTAAAAAACCAGTTTGCAATTATAAAAATGATATGGAACACTAAAAATCTAATATCTACGTAAGGAAAGGCCCATGAATGATTTCATCCACTACAGATATTAGCTACTAAAATATCAAAAATATTATGCACATATTGAATGGTTTACGAGTTGTAGAAATTATTTCGGCTACGTTTACCGATGATCAAGGGTTAGAAATGGGGACAGCCAAAGGTTAAAGTTGTTATTAGACGCTTTACAAATCCAGAGTGATACACTAGTAACGAAAATTAATCACAAAAAACAACAAACATGCGATGAAGAAAAAGAAGACAAAACTCAATGTCAGGGCAGGTAGGCTACGGTTAGATCATGTGGAACAGCTGTACTGCATGGCTAGTAGGAAAGTGGGCGAAGAAGTACAGAAAATTGGAGAATGCATGCATTGGCTAAGCGGGGTTCACCAATTGAAGAGAATTTATGACAATAAAATTGAGCAGGTATATAAAGAGCAGATCAGTGAAGTACTTGGTATCTAAAATGAATTTGTACACATTTGTGACATGGACAGATGGCAAAGGTAAAGAGAGACAAGGAGAAGTTTTATAAATTTAGGTGTGAAGGGGAATGGAAAAAGTGAAAAAAAAGAAAATAACATATAATAATAAAAGAGAGGCTAATACGCTAAACGCAAAGAATAGGGACGCGCCATCAAACCAAATGCTAACCAGTATAAAACTACAACTAATATGAAGCTGAAGAGCTGCCATTTACCATTTTGAATGATGAAATATTCAGCACTCTAAATTTTGAAAAGACATTCAAAAGACAAAGAATGAAGAAGAATTATGGATGGTTAGGGAAGAAAGGAGATTACTGCTATAAATTAGGAGAAAGTAGAGTGAACGCATGGAACAAATGCTTAGGGAAAATGGAATACTGGAGGTCGATATCGAGGGTAGAGTGGTAGCTAATGCCCGTTTCACTCGATACTTGATCCGGCACAAGGTCGACAATAATCGCTAGTATGCTAAATTTCCAGTATCGAGTGATATAGAACCAGTATGCTGGCTAACAAGCATGGTAGCCATCATACTCGCTGAGCAACTTGATTACATACTGGATACGGCACTAGTTGGCTACTATCTCCCAGTAGGACCCAGTGGCCGCCAACCAATCACGTAACATTTCAGACGCTGAGCGATCTTCCCTATTTTAAATTATAGTACAACAACGCTTCATAGGAAGCACAAGTTCAATGATCGGGTGAAACCACCTAGGACGGTTCCAATAATTATATTGTGTCCTCAATACGTAGTAATGGCAGCAGCAGACATAGCACACCGTGTCTCGTACTGGATCAAGTATCGTGGGAAACGGACTAGAGCGAGTACGAGGAAGAGAAAGAAAATGTGATATGGATCGTATGAAGAGAGTGAGAAATAACACAAGAAAGGCGAGTGAACTAAACGCAAAGAATAGGGGCGCTCCATTAAACCATATCCTAACCGGTAGAAAACTATAACTAAGTAATATGAAGTGCGGCTATTAACCATTTTGAACGATGAAACATTCAACATTCTCAATGTTCAAAAAGATACTAAAATACTTAGATATTACGATTAGCGTAATATTCAGATCGAGCAAGAATTAGGGTATTTCAGGAACACTACTTAAACTTATCCTTATTAAAAATTTGGTTCCACGCAGCAAGAGTTCAATCCACAACTACGACAAAATTTAATCAACTTTCTCGCGGTAAACCATACAATTTTCAGTCGACATAATATGCTATGACCATTTTTGGACCCAGTGAACGGTCTGAGGACACGAAACAAAAGAATAGAGCATTTCATGACGTAGTTTTTGGATGCGAAGAAAAAACACTCAAAAGGGGAAGTAATACACGTATATGTGCAGCTAAGGATACCCATTGCAACTCTTAAAACAGGATCCGCCCGACCATCATCCGAATAAAAGAAAAGGATGAGCTCGGAAACCAGCGGGCACATGAGCAAAACGATGCTCATGAAAATGAGGAAACTTTCATGCACCTCCGACCCGGTCTGATTTCCTGTGTATCGTTCTCCACATGAGCCGATCCGCGTTCAGGCTCGTCGGCTGAATCGCCGCCGATTACGAAAAAAAAGTTTGTCACGGGCTGAACCTAACCCAACGTGAATTTCGGGCCGGGTTTAACGTGGTATCGGTCGTGTATTCCTTTGAACCTCAAAAAGTGAAGGGGAAAAGGAAAAATAGGCCCAGATCCGACGATCCACTTACGTTCCATCACTTCGGCATCGTAACTCTCTTCATAAAGAGCGAGCGCAGAGGGCGGGGGCGTACGTAAGGAGGGGGGGGTGGTGGTGTTGGCAAGAGTGAGGGGGTTGAGTTTGGCGTCTAATAGTATCGCCAGGGTCGTGTCAAGAACCCGTCCTCCCTTTAACCGCTCCAGAAACGAGACGGGCCACCGCAAAACCGTCTTCCTTTTCGGTACGACCAGAGGGGAACGTGGCGGAGGATTGCACGAGGCATTGTGCAATACCGAGTTCTGCTCTTTCGTATAAAAGAGGCTAGGAATGAGATCGAAAGCATCATTCGCACTCGGCCGTCAATCCGGAATAGGACACAAGATTTGACTGAGCAGTTCGTTCCATCACGCAAAGGGGAAAACTTCCAAAAGGTAAGTGATCGGTCACTACCATGAATTTTGCACTCACGAGATTATTAACTATTCTGGCAAAGAACACCAATCAACATTTTGAGTTTGAGAACGGTATCTTTTAACGGGCTGCAGAGTGTTTCTATTAGTTTTGCTGCTGTTTATGGTATATTTTAATGGAGATTCCATACTGTGCATTTCACTTTCTAAACGTTTTCTTCCATAAGTTACTTCTCTCTACAGAAAAACAGTAGAGAGGCATTCTATTAACAATGTTCCTACATTTAAAATAGAGGTATTGAAATTCACTAAATTGGGTCAATTTTTATTCCATAATTGGATATTTTTTATGATAAGAGTGCAGGAGGTATTTAATAATCACTCACTGCTATAGTTTGCCTCTTTTACCTTTCCTCGAAATCCAATACTGTTCAAACAGAAGTTCAATGACAAGCAACATTTGCCATTGTATTGCATTTAAGTTAGATCATCCGCACTGAAATCGCAATTATTCAAACTTTTTCTAAAAATTATTTCAAATGGGGTCTGGTGCAGAACACAAATGATAAATCGGTGCAAAGGGATTAAACGGATTCTTGACTACTTACACGTAATGAACTAGGTACGAAAACATATGTGAGAACGAAATAGGAAGGAACGCGATTGATTTCATCCTATATGAAGGCGAAATTAATCGCGTAAAATGTGTGTTCACTAAAAGGTTTACCATACATTATTAAACCCACACAGTCACATACACTGAGGTTTAAAAAAATGATTCTATTTTTCAAGGAATTAATTGAAGATGCACTTTATTGCATTGATTCGAACGTGTATCCACCATTACCATCATCGTGTTTCATTATGAATTTATTTTTAAAATACTTTCTGATTTCCGTGGCAGCAAAGGAAACCAGCAAGTAAGAACACATTCAATATTTCAAGAGGCCAGAAAACCGATGCGCAAATATACTTATTTTGAAGTCAAACATCAATAAATGGAAAATATACCGCACCACTTGCCAAAAAAAACTGAAAAAAGGGCAAATGATTTTGTAGCCACGCAAAGAAAATTGTTAAGGGTCTACTACTATTGACATTGCACGCAAGACTTATGGGATGGAAAAACTAGCCGTTAGTTTCTCTTAATACATACAAATACTATCTTTAAATATTTTATTCGTCATCTCATATCTTCCTACCCTTCGATACATCATTTACAATTTCAACATTCTCCATTTTCTGTCACCAAAACCTTGCCATACCCCACGTCTAGCTATATCTATTTCAGTTCTACGTGCGAAAGAGAGGGCATAACATGTTATAGTTTTTTTTCTCATCATCTAATACCATTTTTCACTCAATCTATCACCTGAGTTTCAGATACCATGAAAGAGCGAAGGAATTATGAAAACGTGCATTAATTCTGATAATCACATTAGGTGTATTATATTTTCAAATATTTATGCTTGAGTTAATGAGAGAAAAAACAAAATTGCATGAAAATCGAAGAAGTTTTAATTTGAAAAGGCTATTCAGAGTTCAATCATGAAAAATTGGTTAGACTGACCGGTACGAGTATACACAGTCACCATACAGAATATTGGTTTAGTAGCGAATAAGGTAACGTAGAGATCTATGAATTAAGGATCATTTGTAGATCAGATGTAAGATTAAAAGAACAGGGAGCATTGCGTAACTTTATATCCTGGCATTCCTCAAGAAAGAGAGTGAAATTTAGTTATTTTGACCCAAAATGTTACACTTATTGGTGTGCTACTCAAAGTATTATCGAGATGATCACTAAAATCATAAAAGTTGATGGAGATTCAATGCCCGTCGATCAGAAAGTTCTATAATAACTGAAGTAAATTCTTTTTATCTGTGGTTCAATTGTAAAGCATTGTGTAAAATATTTCTGCAATAAATGCTGAAAAATTTTAACGCGTTTAAATGTGCAACAGCTTAACACCATTTGAGGCTATGCAAGTGCGAACGAAATGAGATCCCAAAGTGACTGATGATTACTGTAAATATTTTTCAGTGAATTGTAAATGATTCCCGAGTCAATCACGCCAAGAAACCAAGTTCTAAGTGAGCAATTTCCATCTTTTTCAGATGAAGGGGCAAGTGATCGTCTTATTCTTGGCGATAAGCATATGCCACGGTTACATCGTTGCTCCCCAGGGATTCGGTGGCCTTTCTGGTTTTGGGAACTACGGATTCGGCCGAGGTTTAGGAGGACACGGGGGCGTGGCCACCAGCATCTCGATCCGAAGGGACGGCTACGGTGAGGGCCACCTTAATGGCTTCGGTCTTGGTGGACAGTTGATCGGATTTGGCTCACACCACGGCGCCGTTGGAGGGGCTGGAGGCTTCGAAGGGTTAGTCGGGTTAGGGACTCAGCGCCTGGGCGGACAGAGGGCAGGATTCGGGGGAAACTACCAGCGGACCGGCGTGGAGAACGCCTTCGGCGGGGCCAGGGATGGTCTCGGGGCCGAAGCCGAGCAGCAAGGCGAGGGCCAGAACGAACAGCAGGCTGGAGAGGGTGGGTTCGCTGGGTTCCGCTACGGAGCCGAGGGTGAGCAACGCCAGGAAGCTACCCAGGGGGGATCTGTACGTCAGGGTGAGGAAGGAGGACAGTTCGGGGTGGAAGCTGGACTCCGCGGTGCAGGAGGTGAACGCTTTGGATTTCAGGCTGGACACCAGCTAGAAGCAGCACGCCAGATAGAGGTTGCACGCCAGGGAGAGGCTGCTCGCCAGGAACAAGCTAAACGTAAGGAGGATGCTGCACGTCAAGAAGAAGTTAGACGCATGGAAGAAGCTAGACGCAAGGAAGAAGCTGCACGCATAGAACAAGCCAGAATCATGGAAGAAGCTAGGCGCATGGAAGAAGCTGCACGCATGGAAGAAGCTAGACGCATAGAAGAAGTTAAACGCATGGAAGAGGCTGCACGCCAGGAGGAAGCTGGACGCCAAGCAGAAAGTGCACGTCAGGAAAATGCTAGGCGTCAGGAGGATGCGGCTGGCCAGGAACAAGTCAGACGTCTGGAAGAAGCTAGACGCCAGTTAGATGCTGAACGTCAAGCTTTAGAAAGTGTATATTCCAGAGGGCCGGCCTTCCGCCTTGGGGGAGAAGCTGGACGCCAAGATGCAGGTGGATATTTCAGAGGCCAAGACATTAGTATCGTAAGAGATGATCGTTTTAGAAACGAAAACAGTCGCCTGGGAGGACAAGGCCCGCGTCAAGGAGGAGGCGGACGCTTCTTGGGGGAAGGTATACGCTATCTAGGAAACGCTGGACGCCAGATTGAGGAAGACGCACGCCGAGGAGAGGACGACCGTTTCAGGGCGGACATCAACCGTCAAGGAGGGTCCCGCATTGAAGAGGAAAGCCGACGTTTTGGAGAAGGTAGCCGACGAGGGGAGCAAGATGTACACAAGATTATAGCAGACAACGGACGCGTCCGGGGCCAAATTGGAGGCGAAGGATTCAACTTTTGGTTCACCGGTGGCAGGGTTGGGATCCCTGGCGCTAAATACTAACGATCATCCTATTTATTAGGTAAGCCGAACATTGGACTTGAAACGTGATTTCTCGGTAGATTTTGGCTTGTCGGGCAATGCAATTATTGCTCCAGGTTTTATTTGTAAAGACGAATAAAACGCGGACAAAAAAAATGAACGAAAATAATAATCGATATATTCATTCTCCTTTGGGAGATCATGTTTTAATTTGCTAATCTTCATCAGTCGGGAAAAATGGAAAAGTTTAAAGGGCTCGAGCCACATTAAAAATATATCATACCTCGTGTCCAACAAAACATTTAAGCTGTTAATGTAAGCTTACAGAGTGAAATGTAGGGAACAAATGGAGAGAAGGAAGATTTCACTATTCACCATTTCCGTTCTATGACGGCATCTACTTAAAGCAAACAACCAGCAGTTTTGGTTTAATTTTTTTCAATAAACATCGACGCCCATGGTGAAAAAGTTAATACTGTCTTAATTAACCTCTATTTGGTTCCTTCACTTAAATAATATATATGAATACTCAGTATTTTCACTTGTGGCTCCACCAAAAACTAAGTAGCATTTTCAAAGTCGATACGGGGAATATGGCCATCCAATTTGCCAGAAATCATATACTGCCGATAACAACTCATACGCAGAGGCGCCATTTCTTATGATTAAACTAGCGATTTTATAGCAATAAGTATATTTATGAATCTGAGAGAATTCGCTTAAACTTGCCTGTTTCAAGAAAGTCAAACATGATGAAGCAACTTACTTATTTTTAAAAAGCGTCTATTTACACCACCTTTCTAAAAACAAATATCAGTTAACCCTAATTCAGTAATCATTAAAAAAACACTAATTTTTGAATATTTTAATAAAATACGCAGTGATTATGTACAATGGTAAATTGCCTAAATATAATAGTTGGGCTCAAGGTATATTTACATTTTATACTTATCACTAAAATGTAAAGATGAGACAACAAATAATAAAAGCAATGACTTCCTTAAAACCTTTAACTTTAAGTGTTATTGGAATAACCATATTCATCTTTCTGCAATTAATACTATTTTATCTTTTCGTTACTAGCCATTCATCTGTAAACCAACCTGCTGAATAACTCTGGAAAGTAGGAGCAGCTAATTATTGAAGTTCACGTACCTGACGTCAAGACCAGAGGTGTACCATCATCGGTTTTTACTAAAAATATATTACAGTTATTGTTACATCATTCAAATAAAATTATTCAACTAAAGCCATGAATTTTATTGAAATACATAACAACTTAAAAATATTAAGACATTTCCAAACGATAACTACGATTTTCCGTAAAAAAACCCTGATCTCTTTACAATGACAGTGCTTGTTAAATACACTACAGTTCTGTTTTCCTCCACGACTTTTGAGCAAACTACTCTATGAAGATACACGAGAACTTTGGTTGCATTTACAGTTTCTTATGACTCTGAGCCTAGTTTGTGTGTCATTTAAATTATAGCGATGATATGAAAATTCACTTATAGTCCGAAAGACATTACAAGAGTAATTGCAAGTACTTTGGAAGAATCTATTGCTTGGGAAAGATTATTCAGTCTATGAACACAAAAATACGTCAGTGCTGGATCAGTATCCAAGATGAGATTCAACCATGGTTTGGTTATTTCCACGAACAGATCATTACACCGCCAGTGTTTAGGCTACAGCAGCATTTTAAGAGGTGTGCAAAAATTAGACTACGCGAATCCATAGTTTAAGTTTTTTTTCAACCTTACGGAACAATAACATTTGAGTCAGTCATGAAAAGTAACACATGTGTCAGGCTAACATATTCTCAATAGATATTTCCATCAATGCCCAGCACTAAAAAAGCTTAGTCTCTTATAAACGGGGAATGAAGTTCTCATGCGATATAAAATATTGATTGCAAATGATTGCGTAATGTTTATAAAGTAACCTTAGAAAATAGCCCAGCCAAAGCTGTGCATAGTTTTTATTGTCACAAACAATTTCCAGCTACACCTAATGCTTGTTGGCATCGTCAATATAAGAATTCTAAGAAAATATTTCTGCAGTTCTCTTTTCACATCTTTACGGACGTTATCATTTTTACATCCATAGGGAGTCTCTTTAAAATGCTACACAACCTTCTTATTGTCGTGCTATCCAGAGAACCCTACCTCTCCCTCGCTCACATAATATTCACCCCATTGTCATCCTCATCTACTGCCGCAAAAACATCCCACAAAACATCATTCTTTACTCCGCTTTTGGGTCCTTCCCTTAATTTCTCCGACCAACTTTCTGTCTTTTCCTACTGCAACTAACCCTTCCACATTCGTCTTCCTCACCATCCAGGTTAGCTTCTCCACTCGTATCCACACTTAGATCTCGAAAATCACTATTATACGCCCATCTTCTTTGCATAAGAACCAAGTTCCTGAACCATAGAGTGCCATGCTCCAAATAATTTTTCGCTTCTCATTATTCATATCCATGCCAAGGGACCAAGAACTTACGCCTCTTCGAGAAGGTAACCTCGACCGCCACCTTTCTAGCTTACTTGACTTACCTCCTACTACTCGACATTTTTCATCAAAGATACTCCCATAATAGCTGAACCGTTCCACCTTAAGCTGACCAGACTTATCCTGTGATCACCTAATTTTATTCATTGATACTCTCATTACTCTTAATACTATATCTTTAACAGTGCAATAATAGGGTGCTAATTATTTACATACAATTATTTCGCTGATGGACAAACTATCGCATGGCCATCCGAAAAAATAAATGACTTAATGAGTTCAACCTCCTGTATTCATTTCCACTTCTATCCATGCACAAGTCTCTCAGACCATTTCCTCCGAATGTGCATAGAAGTGAGTATGGTGGAGGGGCACACAACCTTTCCTTACTCTCCGGCCTCAGATAACCATTTGGATTCCTCATATTCCTTTCCCCAGCTTGAGCATAAATCTCTTGTGCGATTGAGGTTAGTTTCTTTCGTTTGATGCATATACTTTAAGTCTATCCCTAACTATGAATCTGCTCCACCAATATATTCTCAATGCCCACTCAACAGTCAAAAATAATTCAGCATTCAATGACATTTCGTTTAGTGTCTTCATTACAACTATTACGTCACCCAAGTCCTTCCCTCCTCGATTCCAAAACGAAAATAGTACATCTATAATATATCCTGACAGCAACCATAAAGGTGTGTGGCAGGGGGAGAATTCACACCAAAAATACATTACATATCATTAAATCATCATTGAAAAGGATCAGTTACTATAACGTAGTCTAAACTGAACAATTAAAAAAATGAAAATATTCATGGGGTTCGGACAAGAGGAGATGAAATAAAGATGAAAGCGCATAAAATATGGGCTACATGAAGCCACATCCACAAGCCACATTCAACAAGACTAAAAACTGTAAGGCTGTGTAATATGGTTTGATGAAAGATTTGAAAAGTCGGCATTTGGAATACCGACCCGGTGGGAATCCCGAGAGCATTTCACTATAACTTCTGGTTTATTATGCAGATATTGAAGCGACTGCTTTATAGTATGTAGTTCATGTTTCTAACTCTAAAGCTGACCCTAGAAAATGAAGTAACAAGTTACACTTACAACACTATTTCACGACAATGTGCTACTATAGTAAACTCCCCTAATTTATTACGAGCTAATTAATAAATAATAATTAAAATTAAAATGTAATAAATTTAAATATAAATTTAATAAATTAAAATTTAAAAATATTTAATACCTATTTAAATATAATTTAAATAATTTATAATGCGCTAAATTTAAAATTAAGCCAAAAAATATTAATTAAAAGTATTAATTTACTCGTATTAGCAGCTAAAACATAGAAGTGTCTTTTATCCAGTTGTATTATTTTAGTTTCGTAAAACTTAATTCCAATTTTTTTAACCTCAGGAAAAGTAAAATGCCAAAAGCTAAGAAAAGAAAACTTGATGATGATGGAAGTCTTTATTTACGAATGGTGCACAAAATATCTTCCCATCCAACATAACCAAGGTGTTGTCTGCCTAGCGCGTCGAAGTATCATTGCGGTCATGAAATTATGCAGATTTTACGTCATTATATCACAAAACACTCATCTCAGTTGGATGCAGTTGCTGGTCAGGCAAGAGCTGACCAAATTGAACACTAAAAACATTTATTAAAAAGCTAAAAGATGTGTTAACTACTTACAAGTAAGATTCTGATCTAGTAATGAAGCTGAATTTTAAGCTGTGTGAATCTATGGTGGAAAAAAAGAAACCATTAAGTGATGGAGAATTCATCAAAAGTTTTTTGAGGATATTCACAGAGTATGCATACCCATACAAGAAATATTTCATGGAGTAAACAAGTCTTTCCCGCTTTACTATGTAATGTTGAATAGATGATCTTTCAGAAAGTATTTAAAAATTTTAAAGAGAGATTGAAATCATCTGCAGCCTTCAGTCTGGCTTTGAAAGCACAGACATAAGTGACACACCTCAACTGGTCATATTCATTCGATCAACTACTGCGAGTTTTGATGTAATTGAAACATTTTTAGACATGGCAAGCATGACCTCCACAAATGTACGGCAAGATATTACTGTACCTACAGAATATTAAGGTAATGGAAAAATTTGAACTGCAACCTGCCAACTTATGTTGTCTGACAGCAGATGGAGCTCCATGCATGACAGGTAGGAACAATGGATTCATCAAAACATTTCTGGATGTATTTGGAGCTCATGCTGTGGTGGTAAGTCACTGCTTTAATAAATAAGTTGATATTAACTAGCTATGCAAGGGCATCACAATTTCAAGTGTCACATTAAATACAGTTGTCTGGCATGGTGGAAAAATGTAAACTCAAAGCAAAATATCTTAACTCCTTCCTACTCGCCCTCAAATCCTCTTTCTGTTCCATTCACACTCACTAATTCTGATTCCTCCATTACTTTTACATTACATTTACTTTTTGATGTCAAAATTAATAAATCAGACGGAAAAATCACCACATCTGTCCACATAAAACCTAAAAATAAACAAAAATACCTACATTGTTGTCACCCTCTCCACATGAAAAAGTCTATACCCTAATGTCTCCCCATCCGTGGCGAAACATTCCCCCTCATCCTTTTCATTCTCCTTCACTTTAACTACCTATCCCCGATAAGTTTCCAACGGGCTCACTTCACTCTGCTCTACTGAAGGAGGCTGCATACCACCGAAAATTAAAAGTATGTTTTTATTGTGTCTTCTCTTATTGGGTGATCATCACTGTTGTCTTGTGACATTTTACGTGTGTTACGCTCAATTGGATTTTGTATTATTATGCTACATAGGCATAGGTGGTAGGCAAGGGGAAACCACATTATTATCCTGAGGAGACGCAACTACTCCACTCTTTTCTTTTTATCAAGACGTTGTGGAACGTAGGGAGTAAAATATTCCGAATATAAAAAAATAAAAGGAGGGTACATCAGTCAAGTGGGAAAAAGATTTTAGGGTAGGACCATGGAACGTGAGATAGCTTCGGACCTACGAAATACTGGAGGACCTGAAGGTGGAACTGCTAAGAATAGACCTCGACATATTATTAGCGAAGTATATATCAGCGAAATGAAGTGGCCCGAGGAAGGAGATTTTTGGAGTGGAAGCTACGGGGTTATACACATGGGATAGTTAAATAGTAATGCTTGAGTAGAGATAATACTCAGAAAGAGCGTCGGGACGCATGAGAAGACCTGTCTGCAGTACAAAGAAAGCCTTATAATGGTGAAGATCGAGACCGAACCTGTAGATACCGCAGGGGTGCAGGTTTACATGCCTTAGACGGATTACGGCGATGAAGAAGTAAAAGACGTCTACTAAGATATCACGGAAGTTATAAAACAAGTAATAAGAGAAGAAAACAACTATTTTAGGCGATTAGAACGCTGTCGTCGGCGAAGGTAAAGATGAAATAATAACTGGAGAATATGGATTGGAAAACCGAAACGAAAGCGGAGAAAGACTACTGGAGTTCTGCACACAACATAAGTTAGTGATTGCAAACACTTTGTTTAAAAATCACAACCGAAGATGTAATACGAGGAAAATGCCAGGAGACAGAGGAAGATTTCAAATAGACTACATCTTACTGGAGCATAGAAAGGGAAAAAAACTACCCAGGGGAGACATCGACAGTGACCATAATTTAGTGATGATGAAATGCCATATGAATTTCAAGAAATTGAGAAAAACAGAGAAGATCATATGGCAAGTAGAAAAACTGAAGGAAGATTAATATCAGCTGGCATTTCAAAAAGTAGTTGGAAAAAACATAGGAGAGGAGCTGACTGAGAAATCAGTGGAAGAGTGTTGGGAAAACATTAAATGAGCACTAAAGGAAGCCGCAAAAGAATTTCTTGGAAGAAGAAAAGTTATCAAGAAGATGGATCCAGCCATGGATCAAGGAAAAAGTCTTAGACCCGATTGAAGAAAGTACAGGAATGCGAAAACTGAAGAAGGACACATTTACTACGCAAGAATAAGGAACACTACAATGGACAATGCACCACCCCTCTTAGCATTAGAATTAATAACCACCGCGCCTTTTGCACTCCGTCATCCCCTTACTCATCTTTACCAGTACCTAAACACGCGTCCTCTCACAACCCGCTCTTCAACCAATGTTTCAATCTGTCGATCATAGCCTCCCTCCCCTCTCAGATTCATGCATATTGCTACTCAAGGCATGCACCGCCCCTGGGCTCAATGTGTCCTTTTAACCAACGCATGTATCAAAGTGATTATAATATGTCCTCACTACTTCCCCTCCCCGCTCCTTTCTTCCCCTCCTTTCCCTTTCCACTCTTACACCCTGTCCCCACTGCTCATAGTTTCGTTCGGGCTGAGAAAGATAGCTACGCTTATCGAAAACTCCCATCGCATACACTTGCCTGAGTGTTCCTTTTCTTTTGTGTTTTCTGTGTTATTATTTTACTTCCGCAAACTGAGACACCAACGTAGCCAACAGGAATAACAACATTGGATTCCTGTCACTCTCTTCACAGGCTCTTCCTTTCATTAGTCACGAATTTCACAGTTTCTAGCGTCCAATACCTATACGAATGCATTTCCACCTGAAAATGCAGTAACCGCACCGATGTTTGTCGCACTCTTTTATTCATTGTAACTTCGTGATGTCTAAAGCGTAAAAGTGATCGTTATCACATGGTAATCTCCCCAATCCTATAATTGGTCTGGCGCAACCTCCACCTAATTGTTACTATATCGGCTAACTCTCTCAAATGATCACATTTCTTCTGTTTCACACCCTTCAATATCTGACCCTATGGTAACGTTAGGCCTCTATTAAACAGTACTAGAACTAACCAAGAGCCTTGAACGTATAAAAAGTTATTCTTTGTGCGGGATTGAATAATTATTTCTGCACTTTCTCAGAGAAAGTCATCGCAGCAACTGAGGAAAAACCAACCGCGCAAGTTCAAGGATGTTCATTCGGTCCAAAGATCGAGAAATCAGGCTCAACCACAGCCCAAAGTGAATGATATCAATGAGGTTTTTAAGCCTCTCCTGTCATGAATTGTAGAGCTTTACGAATAATCGCGAATGATCTCCATCAAAACCCATGATGCTCTGATAGATTGCTACTTAAGGTTTGAAATTTACTCATAATTATAGTACTTTAACTTACGGATAATTACACACTACACGACTATTGTTCTAGCTTAATGGAGGCATCATCATTATATTTGAATCAAGAAGCCACTATAGGGAAAAGCACAAATTCGTCTCATTCTCACATATTATCATATTAATTAGAAATATATTAGTAACATATGAGGTAACAGATCAAATAGATCTCTGGGGCAAATGGAAGCTCAGGATGTGAAACTGAAATTAAGACATGAAAGCATTCCCGTATAATTGAGTTAAATTTTTGAAACGGAAGACGAAAAATCACAACTCTTTTCACATTAAAAATTCTGAATTCTCGAGGCCATACATTTTTTATCCTCATAATAACTCGCTAACTTCTACGGTAGGTTTGCACTGATACGCTAACCATACGCTTATGAAAGGAATATTTAAATACCACGTGATACGATGCGAAACCTTTTAACGAAGTTTGGTTACGTATAAATCAAAAGCACTTTCACTCTCTTCTTATATATCTGATGATCTTCAATAGCTACAAACCTGCTCCTTCCTTTTTCTGCCAAATGAAAGCTTTAAGCAAAGTTTTGCTTTCACCCGCACAGCAATTTTAAAAAAATCGTGTTCGGATGGAGGTAAACTCGAAATATTTTGAAAAAATCTCTTGCAAAAGAACTAAGGCAGGAGTGCATGTGAGATACCATTAGCATTAGGAATTTTTATTGCCACTCCTATCCCAAATCTGAACCAAAGAGAGGCGCAGAATATCGCGCACAGTTTGATCACGCAACAAATCTTTTCAGATAGATATAGTTTACTGATACTTGCTGCATAAAACGTACTTAATTTATGTAGAAAGCCAATGATTACATACGATTTTTTTGCTAGTATCAATGCTTCCGTCAGGAATGAATGCAATACTGTGAATGAATACATCACCTTAACATATACAATAACTAATGTTGCGCATGTGCATTATTCGATAATGCACATTTTAGACTTATTCTCGTTGCATACCTCAAAGTATATATCGCCGTCCGGATATTATTTTCAATTTATAAAATAGTCTGAATATAATCATCAGTCAACAATCCTAGGACTGATTTGACGCAGCCCTCCACTCGATTCTTCTACCGGACAACCTCTTCATATTAACATAATTCCTCTCTTTCATATCCTTCACGACCTGTTCCATATATCTCATGCATCACCTTCCTCTGCCGTTCTTCCCGTTCACTTTTCCCTCGACGATTGTCTTCATCAGGCCATCGCGTCTTAAGATATGGCCGATTAGGTTGTCCCGTCTCTTTCAGCAGGCTTCTCTTTTCTCCCACTCTTCTTAAGACTTCTTCGTTTGTCACTCGATCGATCCATTTTATCTTCATCATTCTTCTGTAGCAATATAAAAATTATTAAAAAGTTGCAAATCGATATGGAAAATTAGGATGCACTTTAAAATATGTCTACTATACGGAGTATTATCGTAGGGCCAATATAAAATTTTTCTTATTGGGATCTGTACCCTTCATATTGCCTTCAGAAGATTCAGAGACGCAATACTGTAAGAATTCCCATATGCTTGTATACCGTTTGCAGTGAATTTTCTTATGCTACAAAAACAATAATTTGTCATGAACTGTCATATATTCCATGCATCGAAGCATTTTGTACCTACTGCCTTTCAAACAAGGAAATCAAATTCACTTTTTCAACCTTCTAATTCTCCCAATACTATTTTTATTCACGATGATGTCTTCATCGTCCCGTAGTATCCTCCCGAAACCGTCTTGGAATTCACTTCAGAAACTTTCTTGCTCCCATCACTACACCCAGCATTACTTCATCATTTTTTACAGTCTACCAAATTCTCCTGTCGTCTTCAAAACCATATTTCCAAAGCCTGCAATATACTTCATATAACTAACTCAGACCATTACCTATTTGCTTTCTTTAGCCGATTAAATTAACCTTATCCTTATCAATGTCATCTTTACTTTCGTATAAACGATGCGTATTCAAGAACTGTTGCATAGAGGGTAACCGTCGGGCGGGAGACGTTGGCCTCCGATCTCGAAAATTACTCGCCACACCACTTGTTTGCTCCGTGAAGTTTTCACTTCATCGCTACGGTTCCTTTCTTTTTTTTTACCCATTAATGACTTACGCCGCGACCGGACCCTGCCCTCCTTACCGCGGCAAAGGAAACTAACGTGACACCCGAACAAGACGAAAATAAAATGGGTTTCGAACGATCGCATAAAACGAGGGCAACGATCCCTGACTCGAACGGATGCGACTCTTTAGCCAAGCTAAACCTCCACTCAAACGGTGTTGGTAAGGACCGTTTTGAATACAAAATGAGACATTCAATGATGCAGTAAGAAGTAGCGTAAAATCGTACAACGTCGCGGGTAATGGACAGCTGTGAGAATGGAAAGCGGCAGCTTTACAGGCAGCACTCATGCGCCAGCAATGTCCATGCCAATTCATCGCAGAATGAAAATGTGACGCACAAGTGCTTTGTCTTGCTGAGATTCGTGTAAACGATTTTTTTCGCGTGGAATTTGAATCGTAGGAGAGCAGCAGATGTAAATACACGACGTGGCTATTACAGCTGCTGCACCCCGTATTTATATAACCCTTCATGGGAAGGAGGAGATCTGTTTAACTGCGAGGCTTCACTCCGGATAGATATACAATTAGGGTCCTTCCAAATGAGGTCGTTTAAAGTATACCTAGTTATATTAGAGTACTAGATATCACGACTGATGCACATTAATGTAATCGGCCTTGCCGCACTATTAACAGCAGAAAACAATAGTCAAGGTATTCTTTTTCCTCACCCTTTGCTCCATATAAGTGGTAGGTTCGTGGAAATTGCCTGAATGAATGAATGGCAGGTGATCAAGAAGTATGTTGAACATATTCGGTTATGATACCTTGGTATCAGAAGCAACCGTAGAATTAGCCCTTTTGTGCTCACGCAGTTTAAGCCATTTCGCACAGCCTAACCTACATAAATGTTAAGTTCAATCATAGATAATACACATTACCAATGTCTAAGCTGGATTCAAACCTCGTTCTTTGGGCTTCCAGACCAACGCCTAACCGGACTACTATGACATGACTATACTCAGTGATGATGCTGAGGATATTTTGCGAACCCCAACTTACTGTGGCGGACTGGACCATAATCGTGGAATTGGAGAAATTGATTGCCGAACTGACCGATTCGAGGTGTCCTTTTCCCCTCGCACAATTAGAGATGCGAATGGCGGTAAATAAGTCCTATCGGAGAGTGGCAATGAATAGCATTGGTGGCTGCATGTTGGTATGAGTACTTGGAGCTAACCCTACTAACGGAATGTTTTTGCATGTTTGCTTTGCAATTCCTATCTTTTTTAAATAGCGTAGTTCTGACTACTATATTAATACTATTCCTTTTTTATGCATGATATGTAGTGCATGTTTGGTGAGCAATCACCCCCTGCCACACACCCTTGTGGTGGCTTGCAGGGTATTATGTAGATAGATAGATAGATAGATAGACAGACACATCCGCTCATCATTTTGTTGCTGTAGAATCATGTTTTAAGCTGCTAAAATTGCTAAGGTCGTATCTAAATCTAGTTACAGACACAGGAATTAGTGATCATAAAATAGTGCATGCGGAATTTATTCTAGGCGTAGAAAGGCATTATAAACCAAGGAGGATATTATACTTATTTGGCAGGGCAAATTACGACGATTTGAAAGAGGAGTTAAGGGAATCGGTTAATGTATTTAGCGAACATAGCAAAGGATTAAACAAAGGGGTACACCTACATCTACATAATACCCTGCAAGCCACCACAAAGGTGTGTGGCAGGGGGTGATTTCTCACCAAACATGCACTACATATCATGCATTAAAAGGATTAGTACTTATATAATAGTCAGAACTTCACTATTTAAGAAAAAGGTAGAAATAGCAAAGCAAACACGCAAAAACATTGTGTTAGTAGGGTTAGCTTTAAGTACTCATACCAACATGCAGATACCAATGCTATCCATTGCTACTCTCCGATTGGACATATTTACCGTTATTCGTATCTCTAATTGTACGAGGGAAAAAGGACATTTTGAATATATCAGTGCGGCAATCAATTTCTCTAATTTTATGATTATGGTCCAGTCTGCCATAGTAAGTAGGGGTTCGCAAAATATTTTTAACATCATCACTGAAAATATTGTCTTGGAATTTATTTAAGATATTAAGTCTAAATTTCAACCTGCGATCTGATAATGATTCCCATTTTAATTAATTTAATAGACTGGTTACGCTAATATAATTATCGTATCGTCCCTTTACAAATCTTGCCGATAAAATGGGTATGTCAAAAGAAGATGATAAGGAACTGCTCAGCAAGAATTTAGATGCAATTCAAGAGTGATGCTAAAAATGGCAGTTAGAACTTAACCTTAAAAAATGTGTCGCTATTAATTTTTGGAAGAGGAATAGTTCGATAGAGCGAAAGCGTTGAAACCATAAGGTACATGGGTGTAACAATTACTAAATATTTATCGTGTGGAAGACTTATCCGGGAAATATGTTGCCGAGCCAAAAGAAAGCCACGATTTATCAAAAAGGTAATCGGGAAACAAGACGAGAAGACAAAAAAGCGATGTTCCTTTTTACTAGTTAGACCCCACCTTGAATATGCAGCCAGTGTATGGGATCCGAATGATTTAGATTTAATCGGAGAGCTAGACAGCGTGCAGCGTAGAGCAGCTAGGTTTGTTAAAAGGTGTTACGATAGGCTTAGCAGTATATCAGAATTAATAGAAGATTTAGGTTCGGAACTATTATCAGATCTCAGGTTAAAATACAGATTATATCTATTGCAGAAACTTAAAACGGATAGCTTTACTGAAGATGTTAGATCATCATCATCAGAGGTCAACAATCCTAGGATTGGTTTGACGCAGCCCTCCGCTCGATTCTTCTATCGGCCAACCTCTTCATATTAACGTAGTTCCTCTCTTTCACGTCCCTTACGACCTGCTCCATGTAACTCATACGAGGCCTGCCTCTTCCATTTTTCCCGTTCACTTTTCCCTCGACGACTGTCTTCATCAGGCCATCGTGTCTTAAGATATGGCCGATTAGGTTGTCCCGTCTTCTTTTTATAGTTTTCAGCAGACAGACTTCTCTTTTCTCCCGCTCTTCTTAGGACTTCTTCATTTGTCACTCGGTCGATCCATTTTATCTTCATCATTCTTCGATAGCACCATAAGATGTTAGATATGTATGTATATGAAAAACACCAGCGTATTATGCTAGATTCGACCAGATAAATAAGATTATCTATATCTATATCTACGACATACCCTGCAAGCCACCTCGAGGGTGTGTGGCAGGGGAAAAGAGAGATATTGTTGTAGCGATACATTCAAAATGCTTTTTTTCCCCCCCGTAATATTAGACAACACAATAAGCAGCAAAGCAAAGGGATAGGTAGCTGATATATTGTAGAGTAGTCTGTTCTGCATGACGCATATTTTAAAAACCAATAATCCCTTTATTACTATGTAGATACTAACCATCTAGCTGCGTGTGTCTCTATTATCTAATATGTTTCCATGTAGTAGCCTATTTGCTTGCTAATAGTGCATATTTGGTGATATTCACCCCCTGCCACACACTCTCGCGGTGGCTTGCAGGGTATTTCGTAGATACAGACGTAAACGATATATATACTCTCCCTGCATGAATGGTAGTAACAATTGATTCATCAAATAATTTCAGGATACATGTATGTATTTTGAGCACAAGATATGGTGGCCAATCGTTGCTTTTATAATTATACATATAATAAATGATTGGGCCTAATCCTAAGACACATGCAACACTTAAGGCCGTGGCGGGATTCGAAACTTTAGCCGTCAGGTCCTGACTTGGCCACCACGGCTGGGTTGCGAAATGCCCGCGGGATCCGTCGCCTAACACCGTCAACCATGCCTCCCTCCAAACATATTCCCGAGCAATCACAATCGTGCAAAACGGCCCCAGGACTCGACAACACTTTTGAGGACCGCGGAAGCTCTCGCGTGATGTTTTTCACCGCACACGCTAGACGACAGGAAAAAAAATGAAACGAAGAGCGTCACGGACACGTTTCCACCTACTACGGATCCTCGGGCGATGAGAGGAAGAGGGGAAATCGGGACCGGTCTGCCTCCCAGAAACATGCTAGCCCACTCCGCCCCTCCTGCCCAAAATTCTTCGCGGAAGGACGACTCTTTTAAAACTCATACCGGAAGGAGACGGGCGAGGAAAAGATGGGATGGGGAGAAAAAGGTGGATCCACAGGTCTCACAGGTTATAGTGGGAATCTCTCTTTCTCCGCGGCAGGCTACGAGGGAGTGAGGGAGGAAGAGAGATTCACTCTCCGTGAGCCCGGAAGGAAAGATAATGACGTACGAGAGCAAAAAAAAATTGGGAATATATAGACGGGAGATGAGCGGCTTTGCGCGGCCACTGCACAAGACGGGCCCACTCAAAGCAGTACCGAGGAGAGCTCCGCAGAATGACTCGACCTCTATATGGATAGGGAGTGCGGAGAAGTGGCCAGGAGCCTCCAAAGTCTTCAAAGGCGCCCGTGACGAGGATCCAAAGTGAGAGAGAGTCCCTTATATATATACGCTGGTTGTTTTTAAAGATAGATTTGCATGAAAATTTCATAATTTTTACTTTCATATTTTTATTTAACTGATTTTTTCAATCCCAATTCTATCGCTCTGCGGCAATTTTAAGATAGCAGAACTAAATTGGAGATTAAGTAATTTTTCGGGAATTATATTTTAATTTTCTCAGGGCATTAAGTCATATAGTTTCCCTATGGCTCCAGATACATAAGCGTCAATACCCATTAGTACTTTTCCGGGAGTTAAATTTTACTTTTCTTACGACATTAATTCTTTCAGTTTCCCTATGGCTTCAGATACATAAACGTTAATGCCGATAAGCAATATTCTGGGAGTTAAATTTCACTTTTATCAGGGCATTAAGTTTCCCTATGGCTACAGATGCATTGACGCTAATACCGATTAAGACTTACCACTACATTTTATGCATCTATTGATCGTCTTACACCTTGATTGCTTTAATTTTTTAATTCTAGCCTATCATTCCACTTCCGGAAACATAATCCTGGAATATTATTTATTATCTGGTGGTTAATTTTTACTTCAACCAAAACTTCGGAAAATATTTGAATCAATTACTTCTTTTCGTTTGCCAAGGTTTTTTAAAAATTGATTGTTATCACAACCGCAAATAATAATTTAAAATATTTCTTTTAGGTAGTTACTTTTCGGAGGCAAAAATAATTTCCACGGCGAAAGAGTGACAATATCTCAAGTAATATATTTTTATTTAATTTGCGCATTTTGATGGCATTTATTTTCCGGTAAATGAAAACAATTTTAACGTCCATGTTAATTAATTAATCAATTATGGTTGTTGATAGGTCAAAATGGAAATTCAGTTCTTCTCACTAGCTCTATATTGCATACGATGTCCCTCTTTAGCCCCTCATACTACTTCCCTTCTCTCTCTCTATCCTATTTACCGGTTCTTCTCCTCCGTCTCCCCTTGTTACCGAACATTCTTCCCTCTATCACGTCCTTCATAGCACCCTCGCCCTCATTACCTTCTTCGTTCAGACCTTCCGGCTTCTTCCTCAAACGACTTTCTTTCCCCTACTACCTCTAGCACTTCATAGTTCATCCTCCGTTTGACCCACTTCACTTTCTCCATCATTCTCCATACCCCAATCTTAAAAACCCTTAATTTATTTTCATCTGGGTGGAGAAAAACCCACCCAGGCGAGACTCGAAGCCGCGACCCTAGGATTAGCAGGGATCCCAATAGGCATTTGCCTGTCATCAGGTTTCCCATGAGCTTGACAAACGCCCATACCCTGAGTGGAGACTTAAACCCACGACCCTAGGATTAGCAGGCACGACTTTACCTCGCCGCCACTTGTGCCGACTTTATGTCACGAGATTGCCTTTCTGTAAAAAAATGAGGCTGATTCGATTCATTTAGAATCGCTAAATTAAAGAGTTATCCTTGTAATTCCATGCAACTATCGAAAGGTGAAATGAAAACGTCAATGCTGACAGAGACTTATGCTATGATTTATAATCATGTCATGCCCTCTATGCAGGAGCATTTATCTTTGATCACATGGAGTAATTTTTTCAACAGCATAAAAATTCAATTTTTCCTTTCCGAACGACTACATACGTTTCTGACATTCCCCAGTTGAGGGCATATGGGAAGTATTCATACGACATGAGTAGTAGTTATTTATTGCCGGGGTTACGAAACTGATTCCTTTTATTGCTAACTAAAACATCTGGTTGTTAGAGGGCAGGTAAACGCGGTTCCCCCGCTCACCTTCCGAAGAACAGCATTATTTGTTTGCCACATAAAAAACTGTTATCACAGCCAATCTAAGGAGAGACAGGAATAGTACTCGGTCACATTATTTCCTGCCTTTAAGTCCAACGTTTGCAGAAATCGTGAATTCATGACACGGCCCGACGGCTCTCTAGTACGTAATCATCAGACACATTTCTCCCCGTCATTTAAATATTTATCCCCTAGCGAATATATCCGTCAAGATTCGCGGAGAAAAACCAAGTTTATCCACGCGTTATTCTAAGCTATTTGCCGCCCATCATTACCTTCCACATACTACCCTTCAGGCCACCATAAAGGTGTGTGGCAGGGGGTGAATTCACACCAGACATGCATTACATATCATGCATAAAAAATTAGTCATTATATTCTAGTCTAAATTTCACAATTAAAAAAACAGATAAAAATAGCCTATAAAATAGCAAATTTAACTGACGAAAACCCCCTGGGGAAAGAAACCCATCGGAGAGTATTCCCGATAATGATAGATCATAATTTATTCAAAGGGTTGAAAAATTAAACGATCCGTTCAAAAAGAGCGAAATAAAAATATAACGGCTCCCCTGTCCTTTGCAGATGCTGTACCGGCATCTAATGCTCCTGACGCTGACGTGCGTTGCCATTTGCGCGATGCCACAAAGCGGACAGTTACACTCACCAATATACTACGATTCGGCAGCGGAGAAGGACAAGGCTGTCGGCAAAATCGAGATGCCCCCATCGCAAACGAATGATGAGAAAGCGATGGCGGATTCCGCAAGCCCAGGGTTTGTTCAGCGGACGAGTGCCAGGGTATTCAGCATCTTCGAGAGGATGAGAAGGGCAGTAACTAGGTTCATTGCGAGGTTTCTGCTCTACTACTCCAAGGCCCTCCTGAGGCGAGCCAATGGCGGTCAGGGGGCCGAGATGATGATCCGAGGAGCGGAAAATAGTTACCACGACCATCGAGCGTCGAGAGGACCCGATTGGAAATATAGAATTAAAGACGAAACTCAGAAAGGAGGTAAAACTTTAGTTGAAACGTCGCTTAAAATTCCGTCCGTCGCACGGGAGAATGTGAAGCTTTCCGAAAATACCTTGAGGACGCGCGCAATCGCTACGAATCCAATACTCTCGAGCCATCGCGATGAATCCCCCAACCAAGGCGTAAGGGTCCAAGACCTTGAGACTTTGGCTCGGGAAGAAGCAGTAAATTTAACTCCGACGATAATTTGGAAGACTAAGGCTCCAATTCATAATGTCGAGCCAAGCTACGTCAAACCGATAAAAACCGAAGAGGTTCAAGGCGGGAAAACCGTCGAAATGCCTCGATTCGCAGATGCGACAACGGACAATATGGAGAGCTCCGACCATTCCGGAAATTCAAATGACGAATCTTCGAAATTTATCGGCACCGCGGAGAATTCACCTGATACGCTGGAGACCCACAACGCTGCTGGGGACGTGAACATAGAGCTCCTTAAGCTGGAATATATTAGACCAGATGCAGGGACTGCGACTCCCAATTCCGTCGCGAAGAATTATGCAGCCGCAGAATTATACAGAGTCGATGCTCCGGTCAGTGATAGAAACAATCCCAGCGACACGCAGGTGACTATAGATAAAAGCATTGAGTCCAGCAAGGACGCCGGAAGCGGGAAGGAGTTCGTGATCGTTGTCGACCCCAACTCGAACTATGCCGACTCTTCGGAAGCCTCGGGCAAGGACAAGAGTAAAGAAGGTGAGGGCGCTGGCGAGGCGGAGGGCCCGGCTTTGATCCCGAGGGTGGTTCAAGAGCGGGGGAAATCGCAGCTCGAAATCACTTCGGGAGAAAGTGGGAGGGGAAGAGGCGTGGGTTTCCCCACAACTTATTCCCCAGAGGGCAACAGCATCGTCGTGGACCTGGACAACTCCGACTCTAACGCCCACGGGCCCACCCCCGGCACACATCCGGCCCAACAACATCCCGGCCACCAGTACGTTGGGTCCGTCCCGAAACACGAACTGGGGCAGGTTCTGGTCGACGGGTCCACCCTGGCGGGTGACGTCGGCGGAACCTCACCGACTCACCACCCGGGCCACTTTCTCTTCGGCGGGAAAATTTCTTCCTCTTCCGCTTATCTGGATTTCGCGGGCCAAAATCCTGTTTTCACCTACCCCTCGGCCCAAACGGTCCAACAGCGTCCGAGAGATAATCACGAAGGGTATTATTCGGCGGCGAGCGCCCAACCGCTGAGTTACGAGGGTGCCAACGAAAGTCCGTCGGTATCGGTGGCGGGAGATTATCGCGATTCCGACCGCGCCGGGAATACATCAAATTTCCTGGCGTATCCGACCCCGGGCGATCATCACGGGGTGCAGCAAGTCTTTCGCTCCCGATACCCTAGCAGTGCAGATGTCAATGTTGCGGAAGCGGGCCCGGTGAAGACAATAGTCGTCACCATTACGGGGAGTGACTCAGCTCTTCCTGGACAGGATGCAAACCGTGATGCAACGTTCGACCAAGGCCTACTAGTCAATGCAGCCAGCAGCGGAGGTCATGCGACAGCTAATATCCCTTACGGCGGGACCGCATCGAGAGTGAGTATCCCCTTGCACTTTTCCTTCATTATAACCTTATACTTTCCAAAACACCATTTATTATTCTTTCTCTTTTTCGCTTGTCCAGCATTCTACCTTTGAGTATTCCATCGTCTCTAAGTACCTGATAATTCCTAGCCATCTGGTTGCACGTGACTATTACATATACATCTACACGATACCCTGCAAGCCACCGCGAGGGTGTGTGGCAGTGGGTGAAGATCACCAAGCATGCACTAGTGCCATGCAAACTAGCAACTATAGGGTCTCATGCAACTAGATTGTTAGTATCTATAGTATGTAAGGGATTAATACATGCATCATGCACTAGAGACTACTCTAAAATATTTCCCCTACCTATCCCTTTGCATTATAGCATGTCTCCATGAAGTAGTAGTATTGCAGCTCTTCGTTGCATGTAAGTAGTGCATGTTTGGTGATCTTTACCCCCTACCGTACGCCCTCGAGGTGGCAGGCAGAGTATTACGTAGATTGAGTCAACCTCCTACATTGCCCTCTACTTATTTCAACCAACATTCTTATTCACCGAGCATTAATCAATAAATTTAAAAAGAGGCTGGTAACAAGTTACGAGTAAATGCTACTGAATGCACATGAAACTCCATACTTACCATGGATAACGTAATGTTCTCCAACGCCAAGTCTACCTAAAAGGGGCTGGCATTATAAGGAATAAGTATATTTAGAGACAGGATGGAATAACTGAAGGGTACCGGGTTCACAACCATAATATCTAGTATTTTGTATCTTGTAGTGATACACCCTTCAATATTCACAAGCAACCAGGCTTTGCTAGTTAAGAATTTGGAAAACCTTGAGAAATCAAGAGGGGCCCTGGGAAATATATTTACTTAAAGGTCCAAAGGTAGAAGTGCTCATAAGACTAAGTACTTGGAACTTTTTTCTCATCTTGCACGAATGCAAGCTTTGGAGAGTGTGAATAATATTTACTTTCGAAAGCTTGATTGATTTAATCGGTTGATTTCTAATATAGTCTTATTAAAGTTAAAGGCTTTAGTGTGAAAAAAGTTGTCCCATCATATACAATAGGATATTAAATCCATAAAGCTTTCGGAATCACTAAGAAAACTCCGTCCATTCGGCGTGTTGTCTACTAATGGTGCAAATAATAGTTCTACACGTTTAAAACAGAAGAATAACACATTTATAAAATGTCTCTTTTTCTTCTGGATAACCTCTTCTTGTGGTTATTGACTATTTTGCAACAGTCCAGGGTGAAAAGAAGGAAGCCGATTCAGCTTTCCCATCCATAATCGAGAAAGTGTTTCTTAAATTCCCCCAATAACAGAGAAAATAAGTAGCAGTGCCTAAAGAAATATAACCCTGGCACAAAATTAAGATTTAAAATAATTATTATAAACAACTTTTAAACTACAGTCACTAGAATCACTTCTATTTGTTGCAATCTGGACTATGAACAAAATTTACTTCATTTTACAGTTCCCGTCCCCGATGTATGTCCTTCTTCATCCCAGCCACATAAACTCGCTGGGAGGCCAGTAAGAAGGATGTACACCACCGTGAAACACGCCGAAAGATGCCGAGTCTTCTGCAGCTCAAAGGAGTTTTTCAAACAATTGGATTCATCTACATCTACATCTACACGATACCCTGCAAGCCACCGCGAGGGTGTGTGGCAGGGGGTGAAGGTCACCAAGCATTCACTACTAGCATGCAAGCAAGCAACTAAAGGGTCTCATGCAACTAGATTGTTAGTATCTATAGTATTTGAGGGGTTAATACATGCATCATGCACTACAGAATACTCTAAAATATTTCCTCTACCTATCCCTTTCCTATGCTGCCTATTCTGTTCTCTTATAGTACGGGGGAAAAATGCCATTTTGAATCTATCTGTACGACAATCTATCTCTCTAATCTTATTTATCTGGTCGAATCTAGCATAATACGCTGGTGTTTTCAATATGTGCCTAACATCTTCAGTAAAGCTATCCGATTGAAATTTCTGCAATAGATTAAATCTGAACTTTAATCTACGCTCTGATAATGATTCCCACCCTAATTCTTGTATTAATTCTGATACACTACTCAACCTATCGTAACACCTTTTGACGAACCTAGCTGCTCTACGCTGCACACTGTCTAGTTCTCTCATCAAACCTAATTCATTAGGATCCCATACACTGGCTGCATACTCAAGGTGGGGCCTAACTAGTGAAAAGTAGCATCGCTCTTTTGTCTTCTCATCACATTTCCCAAGTACTCTTTTTGATTGGATTGACTACTAAGGTTTCAGAGCGAATATCAAAAAGGTGGCTCACAAAACTATTGATCGTGAAATTGAAAAATAAGTTACCATGTTACTGTTATTCATTGTAATAAATGAACCAAAGTCTTTTTCTCAGTTACTAATTTAGTATTCAATCAGAATAATCAATGCTCATGAAATATTGCCAAAAAATACTTGACTCCCTCAAGTTGAGGGTAATGAAATGTACTAATAAAAGCAGATGTGAATGTTTTTTAACGGCTGTCTAGCCGGAACCATATGGTTAAAATATATGCATGACTGATTCTGTGATAGTATTAAATTAAATTTTTCTTAAAAAACGAAGCTGTTTTATTTCCACCAAAGCAAAGAACAACATAGAAAGAAAAAATATTTTACAACATACTGATAGAAGTATGACATGAGTCGAAGACAAGAAATTTAAGAAATTATTAACGAATAGATTCTTATGTGTTAAGCTTACGGTAAACGTCTGATTTCATTGCAACAAACGTGTCATTCGCTGTAAAAATAAATAATAAAAGTTTAATGAAACGGAAAGAGCGAGAGAAAGCATCAAAATATTTGAATCTAAAACCTAGGCTGCGAAAATACATCATTACGTGGTATAATACGAACCAATCAATTCTTTTTTCCTCTCTCGAGCGCGTTGATTCACCTAAAATCACTAATTTCCGAATGCATGGGGAATTTTGAAAACAGAAATGTGCGATTGTAGACTAGCGTGGACTGAGAGTGATTTGTATCTTTAATCCTGATCCTTGAACGTGAGGACACATAGGGGAAACTCGACACACTTCTAGGAGTCGGCGAGTACCACAGCCATCACGTTATCAGAATAAATACCTTCTCCAACGCGGTAGACTTGCTGGTCTGGTTCCAGGTATTTTCCAAAACGTAATGCGACAATCCGAATAAATTCCCCTTTCCATTTCTCCTTTCTCTCCCTCCCTTTCTCTAACTCAGGGCGGCGACCTATGCAAGTTACCAGCACATAAAATATTCATATCTGTACTTTTCTTCGGGATTCCTTTTTTTATGACCAAGATCCACAATTTCATGTGAAAGGTGAGGAAACTTGCAGTGAAAAAAATTCACACTTTATGGGATAGTAATTACATCATTCGGCTGATAACCGGAGGACCATGTTTTAATTTCAGGAGAATACTTATAGCCAGATAAGCTCAAAACTGAGCGGATTTTATAGGTACTCAATTGACCTTAGCAACAGATCTCACAGCACAGTTAGTGGAACCGCTACTTGCCTTTCACAAGACGTTGATCGTGGTAATTGATGAGCACTATCACACCGATCAAGCTGACTTTCGGGAGGAATTTTGCTTTCTTTTGGAACAACGGGGTAGTAAATTATCAAAGCAGAAAATCGAGGCAAAGATTAAATCGGAGAGAATATGTATATTTGGTCAGCATTTCCGTGAACAAGTAAGTTTCCATGAATAGTCTTTTTCAGCCGCATGCGACCGTTTTGTCGGGAAAAATTTATGCTACAGTCATATCCACTTCTCTATGTCCTGCAAATGACAAATTATCCCGAATTATCCGTAATACTGGAAGAGTTTTTCAAAATAGGTTTAGAGAAAAATTTGTGTTCCTCAAGAGTCTCAATATTAACTGCATACAGTTCATGGAATGGTATGGCGCTGACTCAAAGAGATGTACAAAGTGTAATGTGGTGACACCGCCAGCTTCAATGGAGAATTTGTTAATGACTGGCAAATGAATTCATCGCATTACGATAACGCATTCGTTAACAGTAGAAGTTATTGGGAGAGGAGACCAAGGAGGTAAGAATTTAATGGAAAGGGCATTGGAATTCTGGCCCATGGGTTACAATGAAGCGAGGACGAGATGGTGTCCCCATCTACTCCGCACAAAAAATTGCGTTATATACGGCCTCTTATCAATGAAAACTCTGTCACGACCGGCATTCGAACGCGGATCCTGTGGGTGAAGAAGCTGTACTCCAGTCACTACACCCGATCCTCCGCATTCACTAATGTTGCGTCTCGAAATGTCAGAAGGAATGGTAATAACCATAGTATAAAAATAAATGAGTTCACTAATCTGTATCTGAGTAGTAAATATTTAAAGAAATAAAATAGACTAAATTTTTAACTAATGTAAATATTCTGTGTTTTCTCGGGGTGACCCCTCAAAATAGTCCCCTTTTTAATTCATCATCAGTATTTCAATCCTAGGATTGGTATACTGCAGCCCTTAATTCTGCCCTATTCAGTGTCTATTCCTTCACACCCTGATAGGTTTTCCCTTTCACGTCCTTCTTTATTTGCCCTATATACTCGTCCCTTGCTCTTCCTCACCGGACCTTCCCTTCAATTTTCCATTATTATATTTATTACTAATTCATTGTGCCTCAAGGTATGTCCAATCCATCTGGTTCTTCTTTGCCGAAGGGTTTTCCATATTGTCCTTTCTTCATCTGCTTTTCTGTACACCTCTTTGCTCATTTTATCTGTCCATTTAATCTTCAACAGTCTCCTCCAGCACCATGTTTCGAAGGTTTCAATTCTTCGCCGGGCTGATTAATAATATGATGCTTTTTCCCGTTATTAATTATCACCATCAATAACTTCACCACGAAAATTATCGTAGTTAACTCTTTTAGGATACATTTGCCATGGGGTATTGCAGTCTAAGTGTCGCATTAATAAATGTATAATTAATACAATTAGACAATTCTGTGAAGAAAACAAGCATAAAAAAGTTATTTCAATTGGTCCAGAGATTAAATCATGTATATAAATCAACGGTGTGACCGAGAGAGTATGGAATCAACCCCATTTCACATAATAAATCCAATGTCTTAAAAATTAAATTGCACGTAATCATTCTCATTTGATGAAATTGGAATTAATTTTTAGAATTTTTCTTATGTTAATTATTGGGATCTGATTCGCGAAAATTCCTTCAGGATCAAAATTATATGAGCGTTTTCCAGTCACATTATACGGTGATCTGCGTTAAAACAAAGCATGTATAATCATTAGGCACCGCAATCATATGTACTATATATATACATTACTTGTGCGATAAACGACAAGAGGCACACTCGCTGGCTATATTTATTAGAATAATGTCTGATACGCCAATTTATCTCGCACATTCCTGTGTTCAATGCTTCCTCCGTCTCCTTTACTCTCTTCTATTGCTGCCATGAAAGCTATCTTGGCCACTTGACTCCCTTTATAAAGTCTTTTTATTACCAAAAACCGTCACCATTAATTCCTTCCTCTCCCACCGCCTATACTCATAAAATATATCTGATTTATAATTCAACTTCCATCCATTCTCTGAACCAGATGAAACATACTAAGCCCTATTTTTTCACCTTTAGTGGAAAAATACTAGTTAGATATACTCTGTCCCAAACATGCACCACGTCGTTAGTTTTAGGAGATAGCCTATTAAAGTGTGGTGGACCTTAAAAACTTACTTTATTTGACTTCTCTCAAACTACCGAACCATAGATGACCTCTTACGATTCCTTTAGATTCACGAAATGTCTCCGACACACAATCCTGTTCCTAAAACTGCCAATAAAAATCTCATCCACTTAGTTTTCCTCAAACTTTCTTAGCCTTACCTCGCTCGAAATTTATTCTTTGATCAAGTATTTAAGTAATGCGCCCCTATTAGTTCTCTAAACAGGATTACACGCCCTAATCGTACTCATCCATTTTCGGACGTTAGTCCACATCATTTATATGGCCATTCGGGCCTCAATCTTCCTCTATTATGTCTACTAACTGAAATTGTCGAGGTCACCATACTCACGACACCTGCATAAAATCATTCTAGACTTCATTATTTTCTCCTTCGTGAGATATGCTGGATAGGGTGAAATTTCCATGAGCCGCTACATTTAATAAAAAATATATTTTTCACTTTGGAGTGAGATGAACTGAAATACGAACTTTCCCCAATGGAAAAATTGGGGAAAATCACACATGAATTCATTCGAAGCGCTGTAATTATTTCGTTCGACAATAAGGCATATTCCTCATAAATTTATCGGTAGCAGTTCTAATAGCATGCAGAGGAAAACACCAGGTTAGGATGGTGAAACACTGCACTTCCTCAAATTCATCTCCGGAATTATCGCCAGCAACTGCCTCGGACTTCCGCGTACATATTTTTGCAACTATTTTAGTATCAAACACGTTGAAACAAATGAAAAAGAAACTTATAATACAATTGCTATGATTAGCGATGAAAAATTTTACGGTATTCATTCTTACGTTATTTCAGTGAGAAAAGTGAACGATATTCTGCAGTCTTTTCCAAATTTCATGGCTCCGCGGTCGTATATGTTACATATTAGGAATAATATAGTCTTGATGACAATCAAAATAGTGGAAAGAAATACCACGAATTATAATATCAACTGCACCATTGACTTAAAGTACCAGCGTCCCTAGGTTCTCACAAATTGCTAGTTACAGCGTCAATAAAACACATTCCCTTAAAGAACGGGATCCCCTAATTCACCAGCAACGTTTCAGAAATCCAACTTTACCGTCGAAGCACTTAAAAAGTGGACTCACCGAGAACGTTTGAGATGTCTACCAACGAAGAGCCCTCAACCACGGAGAAGGCCAGTCGTGCGACAAGGAGAACCACGGCTGCTGCTGTCACAGGAGATCCCATGACGGTCGTATTTCCTCAACGCAAGAACAGTCAATGAGCAACAGAGCAAATGCCTAGGTGCGAGAATAAACGGAGTATTAATAGAATGTTTAATGGTTGGCATCGTAACGGGATGCTATAATTTCCGCAAGAATGATGGGCCCTGGGGGAACAACATTCTTGAAAACACCTGTGACGCCGGAATGGAATGAAAGGGTGATTAAGATTTTGAGGAGATAGGCCGCGGGTTTGTTGACGCTGAGAGTACCGGTACAATAGACTCTAGGGATTCCCCCCACCATACGTCAAATCAAGAGGTTACTTCAGCAGAGCCCTTCGTTTAGCTGTAACCGAGTTTGACTGATATATCTACATCCACAGAATAACTTTCGATCCACCGCTCGGGTGTGCGGCAGGGGTGAATCACCATACATGCAGTAGGCATGCATTAAGAGGCAAAATACAACTATTTCAAGAAAACAGGTTAGAATGCATTCATGAGTCACTTGCAACTAAAGTATAAGTATCTACATTTGCAAGGTTCCGTGACAGCCACAGAGAGGGCAAGGGTGAAGATCACCATGCATGCATTACTTATATTCAACCAAGAGCTAGCAGGTCCACTACCTCATGATCTAGATCTATCTACACCTGCCTTACACCCAAGAGGGTGTAAGGCAGGGTAGTCAGTAGGTAGATGCATGTATGTAGAGTGATTAGTCAGACATTTTTAAAAATAAATACATTTTTATTTTCCTAACATGCATTACTAAGTAATATTAAAGCATATTACAAGTCCTCTAGGCTAACAGTATTTCACCTACCTATCCCTTACCGATTGATTTCTCTTAAGGTACGCGGGTAAAATGGAATTACTAATCCATCGTTACGACAGTCCCTCAAATTTTGTTTTATTACAAATATAGCGCAAACTGCGGGTTTTCTTAATTTATTTCTTACGTCATTGGCAAACATACCAGATTCAAATTTACGTAAAAAATAAAAACCCGAGTTCTGATAGTGATTCTCAGCCTACTGATAGGTTCATGACCGGAATTTCAACGAGTTTATGGGTATCATAAGCGATTTCACAGAAAGGGGGCTTATAAATAATTTCTATTTTCAGAGGACAGAAAGAAATTTAGAACGATATGTAAGATTATTGCAGTTGGCTATACAGTCTACTGGGTTGGTAGGTGAAATATTGTTAGAGTAGTGTGCAGTGCAAGCAGCATGTTTCAACATTACTAAATGCCAAGATAGATGGAGAAAATACTTGCCATTTGATTTCATTACTAAACGGCTACACTGGCTACTGGTATACGGTAGTAGTAAATTTGGGTTTCAGGTACTCCAACGGCTAGGGTTATATCGCATCGTCTTAGAACTTTTAACCTATCATCATCGTTGGTCAACAATCCTACGATTGGTTTGACGCAACTTTTCACTCGATTATTCTATCGGCCAACCTTTTCATTGTGACGTATTCTTCTCTTTTACATCCTTCACAACCTGTTTCATGTATCTCATACGAGGCCTGCCTTTTCCAATCTTCCCGTTCACTTTTCCCTCGACGATAGTCTTCATCATGCCATCGTGTCTCATGATATGGCTTTTAACCTAAGGAAATAAATCTAGGACGAATACAAAATTCAATCCCTGGGTGGGATTCGAACTTACGACCTTTGCGTTGCTTAACCAAAAGGTTACCTACCTGGATATCAAGGCCGGCTGCTGGCATGTTTTAGCTGTTTAGGAAGTATATGTGAGGTATTTTCTTTAAAAAGGTAACTTGGGGAGTTTAAATCGGAGAAAATAATGTTAAGATAAGGAATTGAATAAAATACAAAATAATAATAATATATCTACACTTAAACATTTGATAACCATTAGAAACTGTGCGGGGAATGCGAGTGCTTCCTAGAACTTGCACGCAATTGCATGTGTAAAATTTTCCAAAAATATACAAAATTTTAATACCTATACATAATACAGCGGGAAAAAATGATGCTATTCATAATAAATACTTAAGTGGAAATTAAAGTACAAACCCCTTCGACGTACTTGCAATATTAATTTAGGATACGTATGAAATACTAGACATTTTCGTTACCCATTACACTGCTCATATCCTTCAAAAGCTCATGCGTGTCAAAAATTGGGGATATTGAACGTTTAAGACAAAAGTCAGAAATGGTGTTTTCAAGGTGAAAGGAGCCATCGGAGCCAAAAGTCCAAATTACCCGTTTGAGAATAGACGTTCTGCGCCTAATCGTCAATAACACTTAAATTACCTATTCAGATAGAATGAAATTCATCCTACGGCAACTGAAAAAAAAACTTTTCATTTTGTAATTAACGGTAAATAATAGCTACGGCGCGCTACTCGTAAGTGCCTGTTGCTCCAGGCAGCTACTGTCTTTACCTTTCCTCATCTTGCTGTCTTTAATCTCCCCACCCGCCTTAATAACACTTCCCTTTATCATAGTTTGGTAAAAAAATAAAGGGAATGGCTTAGCAAAGCATCACCTTGCAGTGAAAATACAGCCCATAATTATTGAACGACAACATCAAAACTACAAAGTGTAATGCAATAACTGTAGCATTATTATTTGGTATGAAGTTGTTTAGGGATGGTTTTGATGGAATTCTCGAAATCTAAATTTGTCATTTATTTCTTTTGAAACACCTCCTTTCTTCCACCATTTCTCTCTTTGCACAAGAAAACTTTCTACTCGTCCATCTTAAAATACCCATTCTCCCCTCTTCCTCGTTTATTTATCATTAATTATTTCTATAACTAACTTCATAACCTCCACAATTACTCGATCCCTACACAAACGAAGCCTAATCCAAATTTCCTGCAGCAAATTCTTTTGTTAACCCGCAATCCCAAATATTTACTGACCTATTACCTTTTCCGTCACTTTTTCAACTTCTTCCATTCCACTCCGTTCTTTCTTCAAAAGCAGAATCTCAAAAGACTTGAATCATTTCTCAGCGTGCATGAACTCGAAATTGATTTAACAGGGATACCGGCTTTTTTATCCTAATCTGGGAATCCGGTGACAATGCGAATTCCGACATTCAGTTGGGTAAGCAAACCTGACGCTGGAATACTGAAGAATCTCTAGAAAAGACTTTACATGAAGAGTACGAAGGTACTGGGAAATCAAACTTAGGCATTAAACGAAATCTTGTTCTCACCGCTTTCTGCGCTCAGTTGAGAGGGTCGAAATGCAAGTGAATCGCAGCATACTATTCCTATTCGTTGAGTTCCCAAACCAGAACACCCTAATGTTGGAGTATGACCCAGAATCTTCCACAAAGAAAAAGCAAACGGAGCCAGTGCTAATTATATGTAGTCACCGCCAACACGTGTGTCACTTAATTTATTATGCAGCGCATAAAAGGACAGGAGTATTTGTCAGCTGCGATAATCGCACGAAAATATCTCAGGGGAATGGCAAAGCAATCAGTCGTGGGTATTGAAGTGAAATTTCTACTACTACAAGACAAGGAACATTATTCATTCCTACGAGGGAAACCAAAGCGAAAAAAAGGCATAAAAATTCTCAACGCTGGACTTTAAATCGCTTAAGGTGGATTCGAGAGTTTTGTACAGATTGCATGGTAAAAGACGATTTATTTAGCTTGACATACCTTAGCATTTTAATTTATGGCCCTAGAAATCACCATCTGTTCGTCCACCGACCCTCAAATTCAGAATTGGTTTGATCAAGAGATATGTCATACCCTTACACCGTTGCGTCCGCTTGCTAGGAGGTACCAGGGAAACTTAGCATTTATGTAAATTTCCAGGTTCGAATCAGGAGGAAAACAATATGATTCCATTGGTTTAATTGAAAATTTTCCATTTTTTCGTAATTAAATATGATTTCAATTTGCCCTCATAAAAAATTTTAATGAAAAGGAGGTGGAGTGGATAAGGTTAAAATCGATCAATTTTTTTTAAATATAAAAAGATATGCTAAAAACCGTCAGGTGAAAGCGCCACTCTCGATTAATTGGAGAACTATAGCTACTATGAGTTTTAAACTTGATAAATCATTAAAAGTCGTTCATTTGCGGAGTGTATGCTATTTTTTAATCCCCTGATAGTCATGGGTTGGACTTTAAACATTTTTCATTTGCCTGAAAGAATAAACGGTAAAATCGGGTTTTCAGCGCGTATTATTTTATATTCGGCATTTAAACTATTAATTAATACCCTACAGACAACCAAAACAACCAAAATAAATAAAATACCATAAAGAATCCAATTATAATCAATAAATACAGTTACCTGTATCAAATCGGGAATATTACATTAAATATACCTAAATTTCAGCCAAATTTTTGTGGTTTTGAGTATTCCCATTGACGATCAAAGGTATTCTTAAAGTTGACTCAAGAATTCATGGGGAAAATTGGCACTTACAAGGAGGTTATGAGGTATTGGAGGCAACATCGCAGCGGATACTTGAGGCAAGATTGGCCATATTTTTAGGCACGGACTGAGGTTGGCCGATGCAAGGAGTTTAAAAGGTACTGGAAGTGAATTGCAGCTGATTCCCGAAGCAAACTTCACCATTTTAGGTTTACTCGGACATTAGGAATTACTACTCACGGATTAAGTTGTTTGCGCACGCGGTAAAGCTAATAATAAGTACGACAATTAAAGGAAATATATATACAAAACAACCAGAAAAATGCGCAATCAGGCAAAAAAAACACCAAAAGTGTAGCTTAAAAAGGTTGAATATGTTAGCCAGTACTAGCCAACTGTTAGCCAGCACTGTCAAATAAAATGCATGCATACTACTCTAAAATAGTGTTATGAGGATTACTGACGCTTTTGCGAGGAATTTCAGGAAGATTACTACTGGGCAGTAGAAGCAGTATTTATTTGGGGGAGGTAACCGATACTTGTGGTCATTTGTGCCATTTAGAATAGGTGAGTAATATAATATTTCTGGTAACGGAGGAACGGGGGAGAGAAACCGGCGTTAGCATACTATGTCGAAAGGCGTCAAAGGGTTCACGGTGTTACGTCCCATCTGACGGACGGAGCATAGACCTTGAAGATCTTTACACAGCACTCATAATGGACCGGTTAACATCTCAAAATAGGAAGAAACAAAAAATGCAAATATTTCTGTCAAAGAGGCTCACCCGTAGGCTAAGATGCACTTGTGTCCTCCTGTACCTTCTAACCCCCTTGAGCCACAGGAAATGAATAGGAAAAACGTGTAAATAACAACCAAAATCAAATTATTGACTAGCGTTGAAAAATGATAGCGAAGCGTTCAAACGGGGAAGGGGGGGCAGAGCTCTGTGAAGCATACTATATGTCTTACGAAACACTTTATTTCGAAGAAATATCTACAGTATTTTTTCTCAGGCGAGCCAATTTGAAACGGGCTGAGTATAAAGATGTAATATGCAAATAATTGATTATTTACATTTCAAAGATATGGATATAATGCCAGGACCATATATTAACACTTTTATATCAAGAGTTAAAGCATCTTAGAACCCGTTTACACAAGAACTGCCACCAAAGCAGAGTACGGGAATATCTGATTCTCAATACTGTACGCCAGTGGTTTCCCACCGGTGTACCGCGGCACTTCAGGGTTCCGGGAAAAAAGCTAGGGGTGACGCGAAATTATTGCAGAAAAAGAAAAAATGTTTATCAGGCCCAACTTCTGAATTTGCTACTCTAAAGCCCGACAGATGGAGGCAACATTCGAAGCACGTATTCCAATCTAATGACTAATCACAGAAAAGCGCCGGTTATCCGTGGCTATGGAGAGGGAATCTGATAATGGAAAATGACGGATAATCCGTTTGTATTCCTTTAAATAATAAAATTAAGTAGTGTTTTTGAATTTGAAGTTAACATGGTCCTGATGTATAATTCACTTTAATGACACTATTTTTTTATGCTAAAAAATCTTAAAAGGTAGCTAAGTTAAAAAATCTTAAAAGGTATCCCATCCCTTCCATTCCTACCTTATACCTTTCCCTCCGGTCTGAAGCGCCTATTAGTGCGGAAACAGACTTGAAAACTCCCATGAAGCTTGTAACCTCAGTCTAATGGTTACCGCACACATAAAAAGATTGGGAATAACTGCTCTAGACTACCTAGCGTTTGGCAACATGCTGCGGGAGTCGAGCTGGCTGAGTACCCTATCCACCCTTCAATTCTAGTATGGCATATTAAAAAAAGGTTAAAGCTGGAAGGCCATGCTTCAACCTGCATACAAGCAAAGATACGAAAGAATTCAACTCTTTTCACGTCCTTGGTGGCGTATGGTATTCCTGGGGTTGGAAATAGGGACCCAATACGGAAAAAGGTGGGGTTGAAAAAAATCGCAATACGAAATAAAAACCACTGCTCGGCAAACTGCGGCTCGTGAGCCACGAACTTTTCAGGTTCACATATGTGGCTCTGACATAAAACTGAAAAAGAAACTAAACCTATCATAATTTTGCTTTTTCAGTGCTTTTATTAAATTTATTTTTAATTTTCCACACTTTCAATTATATATTTGTGGCTCTGGAGTAATATTTAAATTGTTATGAAGGATGGATTACGCTCCCCTCACACAAATATTTTCCCAATCCCGCTCTAGATTCTTAAAATAATATCAATACGAATCTTTAGTTGGGTTGAAATTGGACTAGGGAGGATTTGTAGTGAGACGTGAACCGGCAAAGAGCATCGGTAATAGAACAGTTCGGAATGGCATGACGTCGTGAAAAAGCAATTCGAGCGAATAAACTGTCTCTCATCTTATTTGAGCAGGAAATCGCATCACAATACCATCGCACTGAAATAATCCCTCATGTTATCCGGCCTCCAACTAATTTAAAAAAATAAAAATCCTTCCAACTCCGCACGCCTCCAAACTGTCTCTCTCGTTTCCATCCTCTATCTTTACCCCCACCAAATTAACGAAGTGGTCATTCGCCACGCCGCTGGAATGACGTGAAGAAGCAACCATGGCAGCGTCGGCGTAGGTACTCTGCAATTCCCCATCCTTCGCCAAAGCCCCAATTAATTCGTGCCGCTCTTTAACCCACTCATTAATTTGCATTCCCGCTCCAACACTTCCTCAGAAAGCATTCCTCGATTCCTCCGGGCTCGTCGGTATAGAAATTACGCACTCTAGTTTCGGCGGAAAAATAAAGTGAATTTTAGTGATCACACAGATGACTCTGGTCCAACATCTTTATTATAAAATCATTTCGTCGTTGACCTCATTCTTATCTTGGGTATACGGCAGCTCTAATTGATATGATGAACATCGCGAGTTGATTGGAACACATTCTGATGTCTACTCTTTTTTCGGGAGATTGAGATAATTTTATACCACCATGTATGATTTTTTTCTCATGCTAGACATAATTTGATCATTAAAATTAAGTATGTCGATCACAAATTATATCTAAATTTATCTCATGAAGGGAGTAATACATATGGCCAGGAATAGAGGGCCAAAGTCCATCAAAAGTACATAAGCAATGGTTGACTGTGATATTTCTGCAACTATAGTCCGTATTTACATAAAATAGAAAGGAATTAAACCCATTAAATGTGTACTTGTCATCAATGAAAATAGATTAATGATGTCTATATTTTACGATCACAAACAGTCTAAGTCCATGAAAATATATTAAACTCAGACAATTTTTAACAGTGGGAAAGTACCATTTATTTCCGAAATAAATTAACCAATGCTACAAAGATGGAAGGAAGATTTTGCTATAAGTCGGGTTCAGGACGGTTTTCACAATACTCGAGTAATACCATGTCAGTGAGGCCGCGGATCTGATGTAAAAATATACTTCATATCGTGAGGGTCTAGAAATGAATATTTGGTAGTGATTTACCGGACACCTACATTCAAGTACTTATGCAAATTTGTGCAGATGGTGGGCGTTCTTAAAAGAAATGACAGAAAACATCAAGCTCTTCTCAGCCCTCCAACCCTTGGAGTATTTAACCTTTTTTTGATAGATAATTATGCGAAGGAAGCCGGAATATTTGAATATAATAACACAGTAGGAGATTAACTCTCATTAGCCATTCATATCTATCGACAGTAAAAGGCAAATAATGGATAAAAGTGGAGAGGAAAAGGAAAAATTGAGTTTCATCTACAGATGACATCCCAAACTTGAATGGTGTTTGGTAAAAATTTCCGATGAGAATTTTAACAGCAGCATATCATCAAATGAAAACAGTGAGCTCTTACGGCTAACAGTATCTATTGAAATGAATTGTCTCAACAAGCCGTAATAGGTAATCCTTTCGTTTATGGTACAAAGGGGAAATGGTCCTTTTAGGAAATGGCAACAGTACCTCAGTGTTTCTTCTGGCCTGAGAAAGGTCTTCTGGTCAGCAACAAGCTTCAAGGAGCCTGAAGGAGGTCTTGTTAATAAACACAACACTTCTTGTATTTCTACACAGGACACTGATGCACTTGCACAAACAAACACTGATGTTGGCATACGCCACTTGCCAAGGGAGAACGAAAGGTTTCCTTTTCTTAATTTTATAAAAATTTATTTTATAAATATAATATATAATTTTATAAAAAATTTATAAAAATTTAATAATAATTTGACAAATAATCCTTAATTCCCTATTCATCTTTATCCTTATTCTTATTCATCGACGAACAAGCAAAGAAACAATATTTTAAAAAGTAAAACGGTAGTCAAAAGGCTAGGATAATATTCTTTTTGGAACACCTCACGGGGGAATGCGCGATATAGGAACCAAATACCCACTTATATTATAGCAAATTACAACGAAAATACTAGATTTATATCTAAAATTTGATGTCAATCCCATGCATGAAAACGCGACGATAGAGGATTGCTTAGAGAAGTGCGGTGTAAGCTATTTGTCAGCTAATCTATCGGGCCAAATTCTACGTAAAATGGTTCAAAATGTTGACGACGAAGCTCTTTAAGAGCATGAAAAACCTTATTAAAGTTTAAATAAATACAGAACAATTATGCACTTGGAAGGAAAACAAATTAAATTTCAAAGATTAAAATAACGACCAGGTACGCGACATGGAAGCAGCATAATGTATATAATCGTAAAAGTAAAATTAACCAATTGAGGATGGGGACACGATAGGAAAAACGGCAGAGGATAAGATAGGATGCCAGGAGAATGATCCGTAGTTTATGCCGCAACCAGAGGGTAGTGAACGAATAAGGATTAGTAGTTAATATGAAGAGTTAGAAAAGAAGTAAAGAATATGTAACATATCGCTTGATTCTTCTATCCTCTTAAAAAGCAGAAATCACGCCTACAAGTGAGAAGTTATCATCTCCGAGAAAGTAATTGAAATACTAAGTTTTTTTGCGACATACCCACTATGGCAAAGAGAGGGAGAATTTTCAAAAAAGCTAAAATAAGATTTTTATAGATGAATGAAGAGCCAATTGAATTCAGCGTATGAGAGATATAACGCGATAAAGAAAAATGCTTTTGCTATTTGCGAAGCAGAGCGATGAAAAAAGAAACATTAGGATAATTAAAGGAATAGTCTTTCTAATAAGAGAATTTCAGCAGAAGAATACTCTGCGAAGAGCTTGAATTACAAGCTTAGAAAAAAGGCAACATCTACATGAACGTAGTAATGCCAAAATTTGCTTTTGGCATCGCTATTTCGTGAATAGAGAGACGTGACAAATTAAGAGTGATCAACTGTCTGAGTGGAACTAGTATTCGTTTTTCCCACACCTGCAACGCAAACAGAGAATAATTCTTCCAAGCACATTGCATAGAATACCTAATTATTAATTATTTTTTTGTTTCGCTAAACTCAAATTCACGGCTGGTGGCCTAACGTCTCCTGCCATACGCCCTTGCGGCGGCTAAGCAGGATGCAGTGCAGATGTAGATGAATACTATGAAAGTGACCAAAAGGATGAGAAGATCACTTCATTAGAACAAACACACGCAGGGCACTCGGAAATTGAAGTGAAGCATGAAGAGTAATTGCGGCAAAAATTTCAAGACCGTTAGCATCTGAAATATGGTGTTGCTGTAAAAGTGAATTGATCAAGCATTGGAAAAAATTAGCATCATAAAGAAGCGGAGAAAATAGAAATCGCATGAATATTCAGAAAAGGAAAAAGGACGATATTGAAGCACTCATCTTGAGACATGAGTGTCGCATGAAGAGGCACTTATATATACGAAATTAAAATGGAAGAAATGTGTAGGAAGGAAAGGGAGCTCCTCACTCCTCATGTGAGGGGCAAGTAATAAAGACGTAAAAAGAAAAATATATGTAAATTCGAACTGAATATGCTGAGTAACGGTGGTGGAAAATTCTTTGACGGACGAAACAACAGTGTTGTGACACCCCAAGTAGAATTCTTATTTGATTTACTGAAACTACCCATCTATAAATGAATTTAAAAAAGTGAATTTATTTATCACAAGAAGCACTCCCTCTTTTATAACTCCAATCACATCCCAAAGTTCTGATGGCACGTCGGTTCCCAAAATAGCCGTTAAAGTATCGATCTCAGAATACGCCGTTAACGACTGACGGAAATTTCGCACGTTTTACATTTTGTCCATCCAGAAAGTCCTCATCAAAATATTTTCCACAGTGTAGTAGGCAATTTTGGGTGGTCCATCGGTCCGTGAAGTTTTTGACCGTGACAGCTGACAACTGGGGAGTTATTCACACAGTTGTATCACTCGTACATGCAATACAAATTACCTTGAAGGGAGGTATCACAGGGCTGAAAGTCATAGAGCTGACATTGCAGAAGAAGTAGTACGATAACGTTTCAGGATTACCCGACAGCTAAAATTATATCACAAAGTCTAGCCTAACTAAATCCTATAGTTAACTGTATCCCAGGTAAATTTATGGAACTGCTTCATATGTATTTGAATAAAAACGTAACTTGGTTGTTCCACATAAACATTATTTAATATACGACCCAGGTTTCGTCGAGGATCGACATATTCAGGTGATGTCGATGTCGATCCTCCACGAAACCCGGGTCGTATTAATTAATTTTTATGTGGAACAAACCAACGACATTGTATTGTCAGGCTGCCAACCTGAAATCATGGCCCACTGGTATTGCAAATAAAACTTGGTCTGGTAGGGTTTCAGAGGATATAAGGAGAAATAAGGAGAAAAGCAAAAACGGTGTAGCTACGTACAAAGGATTGTTTTTAATTCATCTTTGTAATGTAAGTTCCTTTCCTTTAGAACACTAGACCAATACTTGCGAGGGAATCAATATTTGCATGAGGGTTAGGGGTTATATATTACAAGGCGACACTCGAAAATGACCATGTAATCATTTCAGCCAGTGAAGAGGAGAACTTCTTGTAGCTCAGGATAAGAAATAAAGTATATTAGGATGATGGTATTTACATGAGTTAATAGCAAAGTAGATAACTGTTTATTTATAGAAAATAAATAATGATAGCAAAGAGAACATTACTATGGGGTAATAATTTGCCTGAAATCAGTAGAAGTAGTAGTAGTGTGAGTTTAAGGAGACCGAAAACAAGGGTCATTTCGCAACTTTCACGATATTATGCATGCCTCTTGTGTTATTTGACTTCGCAGATTCTGGTATCTGTATGTTTTATGAAAGATTAAGGAGTACCCTTTGTTTTAGAAAACTTAAAATATACCTTATTTATCTCTTTTCATTGCACAAGTTATTTGAAAGGTTCCCGGCAATGCTATACACCGTTTGCATTGAGATATTTTAGGCACTCCATCAGGAATTATTTTTCACCGAATGTAGAATCGCAACCGTCGCATAGGGGAAGAATCTTCAGTGAAGAGAGGGGAGTGCGTTAGAGTGAAATACCCTATTGCACGACGCGCACGATTGCATCCAGTAAGCTGGGGAATGTTTCATAGCATGCTAAAATAAACCTCGTGCATCATATTCATGTAGCTTTAATTCAATGCATACATAATGCTACTTAATAACGCTTCCATAATTTAAATTAAAGATAAGACCAAATGTATTAAAAAGTCCAAATTCCAACCCGAGTAACAACTAAAATTCCATGAGCATGAAGTCATTTTGTTTTTAAAAAATTGCGTACTTTTGCGCAGCATTCTCAAACTACGTATATAGAAAACGCATGCGAAGTATATGGAAAAAGTGATGAAGGATGTGAAAGAGAAGAAATACGTAAATGTAAAGAGACTAGCCGATAGCAGAACTCAGTGGAGAGCAGTGTCAAACCAATCTGAGGATGATGATGAATCTCAGACGCCACTAATTTTGCATATAACTAATGCAGGCGTTGGAAATAACCACAACGCAGCTCATGGCACCAAAACGTATCAATATATTCCCCGCATTACAGTATTTCCAGTGGTCGCCGGGCCAGTGTGACCAGACTCCACCGCGCGGTCAAAAAATTGATTGCATCCACGGCATCGCATGCGATCGTAAAAGATCTCTTCGGATCCCAGCTAATTAAAGAATATAGAGCAACGGAACGAAACCCATCAGCGCCGTCTCCCACTCAGCGACTTGGTCTCCAATGCTCATCATCCTTCGTTTCTTTCCCCTTCTTTCCTCCTCTCCCCACACTCACAATTAGTATTCAAGCTTACCCTGGTGTACATTTTTTACCTGAAGATGATGAATAGGTATATACACCGAACATCGTTGTATTAAAGGTTTTTTAAGTGTAGAAAGTTGCATTTTTTTAAAGTTGGTGCCTTTATTATGTTCAAATTCTACACCATATTACCTGAATCCTCTGCTTACAAATGTTTATAATCTCGAGACGTGAATAACTTAGAATCTTGTGTTTTGAATGACTAGCACACAGATTATTTTTCTACGTTAGGACAAAAATTCTTAAAATAATTAATCTCGCATTTGGTGAAACATCTACGAAACATCATGATTTAATCCTTTAAATCATATGCCATTAGATGAAAATATTTAACAAAATGAAATAACATCATTTACATGCAAAATATTTATTTCCTAATGTTGAGCAGTAGATTGAATTATTCGCTTTTCTGAGGAATTTCTTCGATTGAATGTATCGTAGGTATTCCCAGGAATCAAATATTCGGACTTAATAATAAAAGGGTGCTCGTCCCGCTAATATCCGCAGAATTTTCAACTTATAATGGATTTCATAATCTAGTTTTTTACGCTTACCAGCTTGCACGGTGAAAGAATTCAATTTACAGCTTCATAAACATTATCTGAGCTGATGACTTCGCATTACTGGTAAAAATTTATTACAACTGGATTTCACAAGGAATCAAAAACCCTCAAAACATCGCATTGTTAAAAAATGAAGCTAAATTCTGTAAAAGCGTTAGGGCCTGGTTGATCAAACAGAAAGAGGTAGAATACTTAATTAGAAAGATTGTGTTAGTTTATATATAATTTGTTACCAAAATTTTCCTATTGCGTTTATCAATATTACAAAATATTGCTAAAAAACCTCCTAAGCTCAAGTACATGTGAATATTTAAACACAACAATGTCACTACATTATGTATACAGTATACTTAGGAGGCACGTATTGTGTTTTTGATCTATATATGTTATATTAGTTTGTGTGATAACTCGTATTTCCTCGTGAAAGAGTCGGTAACCCCAAAGCAGGAAGTTTTGTTTCCTAAGGGGTTTCTATATTCCTCAATTAAATGAATGGCTATCAATGTATAGGTACTTTATCTACGAGTATTTATATGAAAAAAATTATAATAATAATAATAATTAATCAATGCTATTCGGTATAAATTGCAACCTCGTCTGTGCATATGTTTAAAAGGAATGGACCCCTCTTAGATTTCTTGGAATACCGGAAACCATATTATTAGTAGCATTATTTACTTTAAATGAAATGTAAACAATTATATTCACATCCCCATGCCACCCATAGATAATTCAAATACAATTTATATTGATTGAATATTCAGAGGGTCGAAGAGAAAATATAGGTGATGTAAAATAAATGAATTATGGATTAAAAAAACACTGCAGAGGCCAACCGTTCACGATTCCACAGCGCTGAATTAAATGTTTTAGTATTCCGTCCAGATTTTTCGAATCAGCCCACTGAGGAACGCTTGGCAAATCCTGGGAATCGTAAAATACAATCAGTGAGACTTGAGGGTTCGTTTTTAGATATTATGTATTTCAAATATTGAAAAACGGAACTCATCACTCAGTTTCTTGAAAGGGAGTGAAATTCATCTAGAAAATTGATCTAAATGGATATCTTGCCAGTATGCTGAGGAGCCCCATCCTGGAAACCAGCTGTTTCATATCCAGTCAGATAATTCTTTGGTGCTGTCTTATAATCAAACACTCATTCACACAAAAGTAACTTTGGCCAAAAAATGTTACATAATATCTACTACATAAGTCACCGAAGTGTACTCGGTCCCAGGCGAAAAAATCGTGTGCGTTAAAAAAGTAGAGGGAAAAGATCCTACCTTAACACTCCCAATCCATTTGGCATGGAAACGGCTGGAGGCAAGATGTTTCCTAGAAAAGAAAGGAAATCAAGATTACAAAGAGATAATTTAAGAAAATATCAAAAGAACTTTATACAGCTAAAGTACGAGGAAACATTATCAAGCTAGAGACAAAAAATTATTTTCAAAAGTAATCAATAATTTCATCAGACACAAGATAATGCAAACATTTCCGCATGTATACTTCGTCGTCAATGACTTATAAAATGCTGATTAGATCAAAATCGTAAGCAAGGGTTTGCATCCTGATTTACTCCTTCAATTAGCATTTTTCTACACTGCTTCTATTAAAGAAGTCAACCCAGGAAGTAAACTGGAACCGGACCAAATGAAGCACTGCCTATAAGTTCATTTGAAATATTATTGAGATAAAAGAAGAAATACATCGTAATAACGTTAGTGCTAAAAGTTAAGCAATTAAAATCGATTAAAAAAAAATAGAGATAAGTCGGTGTCACTTCAATCTTCACCATATTCGATTTCCTGTTCTTCAAAAGAGGTTAATTCATTGAAAACTGGCACTGGGATTCCAGCTGAATGAAGCACTGGGATTCATTCACCTGGAAGCTGATGGTAAACTAGGATACTCTATTTTACATTTGTTTTTCTTGTTATATCCTGAAGTTTTCTCCTTACAACAGTAACAGTCACTTAAAAGGTCTCTGGGCTCTCGCCAAATCGTAGGTACCTATACCAAATTGCAACTTATCCCGTGTTCCCTTCGTCCACATCCACAAATCGTGTATGTCCACGTCCGCTCTCGACAGCCTGCTTGCACACCTTGTGAGGAGCCCAAGGTTTATCTTGATCTCCAATTTTCACTTTGAAATATTCATTATAGGCTTGCCTGACAAATGCGCTCATGTTTGTCCTCTGACTGGGAATGGTGAAGCTGCCAAATATGTAAGATAACAAATCAAGGCTTTTTAAGCACTTACAACGCGAAATATTGGAGACAGACATAATCTGGAGGTAGAGGGAATAAGAATGTATACAAATAAAAATACTAAACACTGCCTACGCCATATACACAGACAAGATCTCAGAATCCACTTTTAAATACGAGCGAAAATGAGCGACACACGACGTCTCTATTCACAATCCCACTTTGCAAAACTTGCCGGAGGGGCGGCATGGGAGTGACTTCGCGCCTTCACATATTTATTAATTTCATTGTTGATGACTATGTTTTCGTCAGTGAGTGGCATTGTCAACGAGCACCTTGACAAAGTCTCTCAGCGACGAAGCCATTATCGGCGAAAGTAAAATTACCTAATTGCATGTGGAAATAGCCAAGTAGAAATTTTTACAAACGCTCATATGATGAATCGCATAGGGTCTGTTGCTGTTCCCCTACGGCGCCATTCATCCCTCACCAACCAAGGGAGGGTTACCTCAGTGAATAGGACGGCACTAGTGCTTCCTATGATTTGGGCTCGATCCAGCGGTGTGAGGTCACCTCAAGAGGAGTCGTAGAGAAAAACGTGATGTGATAGAAGGAAACCAATTACAGGTTTTGAATCAGCATGCCTATTTTAATTTAAATCAGCTGAAAAATCTAACTCAACAGAAATTTTGTTTAAAATTGTTCCCCAGTGTTATCGACGTTCTACTGTAGAAATATTTGCGTAAGATTTTTCTGGAATCTGTCCTTCTCTATACTTCTTTAAGGTATGGTGCTGCAATGCATGTGGGCCTAGCGTTCTCCTGGCCTTATCAGTTTTTGATAGCGAAGGCAAAAAATATAGCAAGCAAAGTTATTTTTGCTTCACTAGTTGGCAATGCGTGCCAGGCGTGAACCACGCACCCTTTTGGTGGCTTGCAATGTACAAGGTAGAAATTGTAGACGAAAGATTAAAGCTATACAAGAGCAAAATGCAATGCAAAAATATAGTTAGGATTGAAATCTCAGACATCTCAACCGACCATGATCAATTTACCATCCAATAATTCAAAACATTCAATAGAAATCTACTACTAGATATAATGTAATACCTACTGGATGTTTTTTTCCATTCCGTAATGTTATTCAGCCATTGAAATCACCGCCTATTTTTTAACAGTAATTTAAATTTCTTTCATGAGCTGGCCGCGAGACAGCGGAGGGTTTTTATCAAGAAGAATCAATTTTACATGTACCTTTGTCTACTGCCTAGCGCTTTTTTTGAAGTCATTCCCCTAAAAAACTCGTTCACGAAAGCAATGTAAACAGCAGATTCAAATTCGACACAATATTAAGGTAGGTATGATATCATTGGCTACCGGTTCGAATTCTCTGTTTCGGAAAATACAAGCAGCATTGGTTTTCCTAGGGACGTAGAAGGTGGTGTTTGGATAACAACCCCATACGCATAAATCGGTCGGCAAATAAGGTTCGGCTAAGGTTTTGCGGGCACTGAAACACGAAAGGTAGAACCGGACACGCAAGGAAGAAAAATGTATTCCACATGCGGGTGGGATTTTGGTACACATGTTAAATGGTTTGAGAAATGTACAATCTCTTTACATAAATTTCAACCTCCCGTATTTCGTAATTAATTAGTCGGACGACATTCGGAAATGCTTCTAATATTCTTGAGGGTAATATATCATCACGGGAAATTTTTAAATTCACAAAATGACACAGCTTGCAAGTACGAGAGAGGTAACAGCATCGTGAAATGGGTGGAAACAGATATTTTATAGGGTATTTTGGACTTAACCAACAGGAAATAAAAAGTGGAGAGGTAGGCTTGCGATGTAATTTATGTGATAACTTCACGTTAACAGTGCGTTATCAGCAGCTTAATAATCCTCACAACGTTCTGATACGGATGGTTACAAGGAATAAGTTCTTTGCTGAATGAACGTATTCTACGTAATGAACGAATGAATACTTACCATGATTTATCACATTTAACAATCCTCACAGCAACAAGGTTGAATATTCCAGTGAAACACACTACAGATAAAACTTTATGTATTTCATGTCACCGTATATGGAATTTCCGGTGCGTGAAATGCAAGCATGACAAGGAAAATATTAATTTAAATCGCATAATACTCCAAAGCCTGTTTTTATTTCCTTTATATGTTGAAAACGATAAAAGTTAGAGACTACAAAAGATCAACAATGCCGTGACTTAAACTTTAAAATGTTTAAGAATGTAGCTCCAATTCAGGAAAAAATGATTTTACCCAATTTGACGAATAATAACTGAAAATGAAGGAAGAAGAGTGAATGATTAATTATGCGGAACATAGAGTCGGATGTGCACGGAAAAACATGCTTGTGCGATTGAGCAATGGGTCTGTAATGAAAAAATAACACACTTCGGGATACCGAGGGCAATAAAATATCTTACTACAGAAACGGGAAATATTATAAATCTTCCCGTCAAGAACTTAAGTGGCGATGAAGGAATGCCGCCTTCCCCCGAGAGACCCGGCTGAGGTTTCTGATCCACTGCTCCCGCTCTCCACCAATACCGAGCTCTCGCCCTCCCACCACGTGCTATTTACTCTGTGAGCTAAGCGGTTACATCCTCCTCCTCTCACACCCTCCTCCCATCCCCAGTTTCTTTTCCTCTAACCTCACCTCCCGCAACCCCTCTGAGCGTCCTCCTCTCCGAATCACATTCCACCGACACGTTTCCGAAAACTCGCCATTTCTATCGGATCCGATGAGGCGATAAGGAGGAAGAGCATGGAGTAGGCGATGAATTAATGCCCGTGGGAATCCAATGAATTCCTTTCCACTGATCACGTGACGTCATCCCGTAATCGAATTTCCGAAGAGGTTGAAAATGCTGGCTGGAGATCACCCGTTACCGTGAGAGCCAAGAGTTAAATCGAAAATGGTCCCCAGTCGTATAATCCATTTACCTAAATCAGCCCCGGACTCATACTCTCGTCAGAAGAGAGGAATATGACTACAGTTTGGCTCTTGGGAGTTAAGGAGCTGTAAACAAATGTTGGCACCTGGAATTGGGAAGCCAAAACCGGCCCAGCCAGTCTTGCGACCCTTAAAAGAGCCCCGTAATTCTATTAGAAAGATTTCCTAATAGTTTTTCCATTCATGATTCATTAGGATTTCTTCTTCTTTGAAACAGATTTATTCGCAAAAATAATTTCCACAGCTTCATTTGCCCATACATAAACGTAAGCATCTACAAACAGAATATTGTTTTAAAGAGCAACAAGTCCTCAGCAGGCAAAATAATTATTTTCAATGAAACATTTTACTGCTTCTTCAAGACGTAGAGATGAAGAATGTGAAGATGAATTTCTACCAATAAATCCTTACTTCACATATGAGTAGATTTTATCCGCTTTTTATGAAACTGAGAAATATGAGTCGTCAAAAAACGACCAGAACCTAGACTAGAATCAGCTACGCAAAGTAGAAAACAAAGAATAAAGTAATGAAATGGGAAAAAGAATTAATCAAAACCTCCGTAAAGATAATAAACTCCGTAAACACAATGTTCTCTACAATAATTTACTATCGGAGCAAGTATTAATAAAAGTCCCATGAAATGGTTTGTAGTTTATGGATTTCACTGCATTGAATAAAGCCTAGTAATATGCTATCAATTTAGCACAAAGAGGTTAGAGAGAGAGCTGTTAAGGAGACGACTGTTTAATCGCGCTCGCCTGATTGGAAGAAATTGATGAATTTTATGACCCACGCACCGTCCGGACCTTGATTCTTGTTTACTGAATAAAGATTTGCTTGGACGGCGTTCCCACAAAGGACGCCGACCGCCCTCACCACGGCCGACGCCGTAAACCCTGTCCTCTGCATGATGTCATCCAGCAACAGCCCACCTAGCACACCCGCTACGGTTACAATGTCGCACAAGAGCACCGAGAATGAGGAATTCCGCTTCCCGCGCAGACAAGGAAGCCGCACAATCAAACCTGTTCTAGGCGTCAGAAGGCCCTTTGTCACCTCTTCGGAGGCTACACAAAAGAAAATGAAAACCTCTGAAGAACCACTCCTCACCATTAACGTCCCTACAAGAAATTCCTTTGACCCATTACCTGTGGACGAAGATACGGATGCACAGATGACGGAAGAAGCCGCATCGCCATCCTTACCTACCGCCGATGCGGATAACACAGCCACAAATGAAAATAGCCAACCTGCAAAAGGCCCTAAGGCACCGCCTATCGATGTATACGAAGTCAGCGATGCTGCCGCCTTAAGAGAACTCATACGGCAAACTGTTACGGACCAAGACTTCTCCCTCTCCCACACGGAGGGCAGAACCAGAATTATCCTACGCAATAGGGCAGACTTCCAGGCAGTCACCTCCATATTGAAGGAAAGAGATGCACAATTTTACACATTCCCCGTGGGTGGAGAAAGAACACGCTCATTTCAAATCAGGGACCTCACCGGTAACCATTCCCCGGACACATTGATGGAAGACATCGACGCGATGGGGATCCAGATTCGCCGCATCAGACAACTACGTCATGGCAATCGCCCGATTGGAGTCTTCGTGGCCGCCATCGCTCCCAGCGAGGAATGGCCTGTAGAGAAGATCGCTGGACTAAAGAAAATAGGCAATAATGCTGCTCTGTCCAGATCTTCCGGCACACAGACCCACAAATGTGCTACCGTTGTAGCAGGTTTGGCCACGGATCCTTCTTCTGTACGGCAGCAGCACGCTGTTTCAAATGCGCGGGACCACACCAGGGCAGTGATTGCATCACGTCCAACCCGAAATGCTGCAACTGCAACGGTGCACACGTGGCATGTTCAAGAGATTGCCCGGTCTGGCAACTGGAGAAGGAGAAGAGGGACGGCCGGAAGGACAACGCCCGCCATCCACAGGGTCTTGAGAAAGGCCGTTCAAGTGGCTCGACATCCACCTCCGCAGCCACCCTCACGGCCACATACACATCAAAGGAACCCCAAATCAACACCGTTCGACTACGCACAGCCTCATCTACTGCCCCATGGCAAACACAACTGGATAGAACGAATAGGGCGTCAGGAAACCAGAGCAGAACATCACCGCGACAAACATCTCAAGAACAGGAAGAAGATGACCTGCTCGACTTCCCTGTTCTTCCTGAAGGGCACGGACCGTCAACTTCGCAACGCGACACGGTGACTTCAATTTAAATCCCGCTTAATGGACGGAATCGCCTTCCCTCCTACCAAGACAACCAGAACTCCGCTTCTACCTGGTACCGCAATCAATGAACACCATCATGGCAGTACTCATGAACGTCACCCAAGCTCTCCAGCAACAACTTCAGATCCTCACTTCAACTCTCCAGCAACTCCCAACACTCCTTTCATCTCACAATCATGGGAGATAAACATTAAACAAGTTCACCTTCGTCAGCTGGAACGTGGGCGGAAGAATAAGAGAAAAAACTCCGGAACTCCTTGCCTTCTTATCAAAACAAAACTGCGAGATCGCGCTAATTCAAGAGACAAAACTTCAACCCAGCATGAGATGGACCGTCCCTGGGTGGAATATCTACAGAGACGATAGAGTCGGAGCAGGCGGAGGAACGGCAATCCTGGTTTCGTCTCGCTTAAGAGCACAAAGGCTTCTGTGTAACCATACGACAGACTCCACACCGATCGAAGCGACGGCCATGTCCATCGCCTGTGATGGTGACTTCCTCCACCTGCCCTCAGTATACATCCCACCGTCGGCAAAAATACAGCCTCGGGACCTGGACCACTTCCTCCTGGGGGACGGACAAACAATCGCTGCGGGAGACTTCACCGCCAAGCAACAGGCTTGGAATTCACGGGTTCCGAACTTACGTGGCAACCTCCTTCATCGTTGGGCATCCAGCAAAGGTGCTCAGGTAGCAGCCCCGGCTACATCCACCAGATTCCATCATAATGGCACAGGGGACGTTCTGGACATTGCGGTGCACAAGAATCTGCGCAGCCCTCTAGCTGCTGAATCCATCACAGCGCTAGATTCAGATCATCTGCCAGTGGTTTTTTCCGTGGGCTGCCGACTGGTAACCGTGGAATATCGCACTACGCGAAACTATGCAGATGCCGACTGGGAGCTGTACCGAAAAGACGTCACAGAAGCTCTACAGCCGATAGCAGAGAGGGATCTTCAGGACTCATCTGACATCGACGAACGAGCAACGGCGTTGACTGAGATTGTTTCGGCCGCTCTCCAAACTGCGGTTCCGCAAAGGACCATAAGGTTTTCCAACCACCTGGAATTGCCGCAGGAGATTCGCGACAACATCAAGCGAAAGAACATCATTCGGAGACAATACTATCGCTCTAGAAATCCCGAAGACAAGGCTCGTCTCAACGCAGCACGGCACAAGCTCCGGGATGATATCCGCAATTTCAGAGCAGAACAATGGCGGAAAAAGACTCAGGCACTCTCCACAGAGGACGGCTCCGTTTGGAAATTGGCTCGCAACCTACGGACGTCAGAGTCAGAAGAAGCCCCGCTTCACACGACGCTCGGAATAGCTCGTTCGGTGGAAGATAAGGCGAACTACATGTCTTCATACCTTGAAGAAGCCTTATCACCGCTCCCGCATGCAGATGAAGACGAAGATCCCACCGCGGAACCAGTCACTCTGCCAAGAGCACCGATTCGCCGCCCGATACGGACGGAGTCACCACCGGACATCAGCACGAAGGACCTTATGACGGCCCTTAAAACGCTGAAACCAAAGAAATCTCCAGGCCCGGAGTGTCCATTATGGACCTCCCTTCCTCCATCACCCAGAAATCCCTATTTACCGCCCTAAATAATTCCTACCCGTCCCTACGAATGTGTCTGGAGGTTTCTGTCTTCGTGGCGAAAAGGAGCGCGCTTCTTCGCAACCCTGCGGCGATGTCGCACTTCTTCGTGGAGGCGGACGAGAAACGGAAGCTGGACCAATACCTGGGCGTTACGACGCGCGTCTCCGTGCGCAAGTCGAGCGCCCGGGGGACCGAAGATGCTCCAAAGTCCTCCCGTTTATCTTTCTTGGTGGTGGTCCGCGGCGTGGACCTCACGACGGACATCGAGGACATCGAGACCGGGATCTGCTTCGGCGGTGGCGAGATCAGCAAGGCCTACCGCATCCGAGCCCGCCGTTCCGGGAAACTGACGACGCTGGTCCGCGTCATCACTCGGGACTCGGAGACTGCCAGGCGTCTCCTCGCTGAAGGGGTGATTTCCCTCGGTAAGCGTTACCGAGTGGAGCCCTCTCACCCCCCTCGACCAATGTCTCGCCGCTGCAGTAGGTGCCAATCGTACGAGCACCTGGCTCGGGATTGCAGGCAGGACGTTCGCTGCGCACGGTGCGGCCGGGGTCACCGGGCCGGCATCAGCGCGGAGGAGGTCCTGAAGTGCGCCAACTGCGGCGGAGGATATCACGCCGGCGACCTTAACTGCTCTAAGCGACGGCCCCCGGGCCCAAAAAGTGAATTGAGTGTGAAGTGCGTTAGCTAGCGATCTAATCTAACTGAACTGAATAATAGTCAGTGGAGGAGGTGAAGTGTTTTAAGTGTAGATTGTGAACAAATATATACAGTCAGGGAAGTGTGATAGAGTAGCTGGGCTGCCCCACCTCCTCGAGGTCGGGGGCCGGGCAACGAGTCTGGGCAATCAGCCGGGAATCTTCCCGCAATAAGCACCTAGACCGGCAAAGAGGGCAATCGCGTACGTGTGTGGACAGTGGGACACTTATAGTGCAACTGAGAACCGTGTGCGCGATGTCGTCGTCTGAAGAAGATCGGGATACTACCTTCAGGAAATCGTTACTAACTCCAAGATAACCAGTGGAAAGGACGCCTCAAGAGACATACACGAAAAGAAAGCATAGGCAACCAGGGGAAGAGGATATTGAGCAAGAACAGAAGAAATCAAAGGAGTCAACCACTCCTAGTCCGGAGGCAAGAAAAGAAGAAATGAAGAATGAAGAGGAATGCATAATAAAATTACTCGAAGAAATGGAAAGAAGTTTGAGGAAACAACATTCAAACAAAAAGATTTCTGGAGAGACACTAAACGATCATTTGAAAAAGCACAGTCAAATTAGTGCTTTTGCAAGAAAAATGTCTCTCAAAATTGCAAAACTTGAAGGGCGGATACAAGAAAGAAAAGAAATTATAGAAACTATTAAGCTACAACGTCCAGAACCGAGACTTACACTTCAAGAGCCAACTTTTGCAGAAATGATAAAAAGGCCAAAGGTCACTGGTACAACCAAGAAAGTGAAACCAGCACCCCGAATAGTAATTATCAGATCAGAAGATAAAGAAAAAGAAGGAACAGAAATAAAAGAAATAATGAGAAAGACAGTGAAACCTAGTGAAATCGGGATAAATGTCAAAAGGATGAGAAACGTCAACAAGGGTATCCTGTTGGAACTGGAAAATGAAAGCGAAGTAAAAAAGATGTTAGAAAATGAAAAAATTAAAACAAGTGGGCTGAAGGTGGAAAAGCCACAAGAAAGAAGACCTCAGTTAATGATATACGATGTACCCAAAAACCTGCAAGAAAAATATGTTCTAAATGAAATTTATAAACAAAATTTTGAAAATATTTTAGAACCCGAAGAATACAACAATAATATAAAAAAGGTCCATCAAATTAAACATAAAGCGGATAACACTAAGGAACATTGGATTATGGAGGTAAGAATGGATATCCGCGACATATTAAGGAAAAGAGAGAAAGTGTTTTTGGACTGGGACAACAGCTGTAGAATAAAAGATTTTATCAGTGTGATGAGATGTTACAAATGTCAGAGCTACGGACATCGGGCTCCGGCATGCAAGAGGGAGGATGTTTGCCCTCACTGTACAGAAGGGCACCGATACGAAAACTGTCACCATAAGGATAACCAACCAAAATGTGTGTATTGCACACAAGATGGTCGAAAAAACGACCACAGAACAGGAGATAGGGAGTGTCCAGCGTATAAACGCCAAAGAGATTACGAAACTGAAAGGCTTGGTTATGGCAATTAAAATCGGCCAAATCAACCTTGCAAGATCTATAACTGCAATGAACGAAATCGAAATAATAAGTAAAAAGCTGGAACTGGATTTCTTATTAATCCAAGAACCCTATAGCAAAATGGAAAAATTCCTTTTCCCGGAATAAAGAACTTTTCGATAGTACAACAGACACAATATGGAGTACTATCATACAACTTAATCCAAAATATAAAACAATAATGTTGGCACAGCATACAAATAGCCACACAGTAACGATTAGAATTGAATATCCAACACCTATAATACTCGTTTCCAGTTACTACCAATTCTCCGATAATATATCTAAATATATTAAATGTACCCAAGACATGACAAATAAAAATAAGAAAGAAAAGATACTGTTGGGAATTGATGCCAATGCCAAATCGAGCTTATGGCACAGTTCAATAACAGACGACAGAGGTGAGAGAATGGAGGACATGATAGTGGCAAACGACCTGACAATTTTGAACAAATGGTCAACACTTACAACATTTGAAAGTATATCCGGTCACAAAACAAATATCGATGTCATTTTAACGAATAACATCGATGAGGATGTAAAGTGGAGAATTTTGGAGGAATCCATCAGTGACCACAAGTTAATATACATAGAAATAAAAATAGAAAAACCAAGTAATGTAAAGAAAAATGAATTAATTATAGGGAAGTATAACGTCAGAGAGGCGGACTGGAAACGGTTTGATGACGTTTTGAGTGAGAACATTAAGGCGAACAGCGATATAAGCACCATCATGCAGACAGTCGCATCAGCCTGCGAAATTGCTATACCAAAAGGAACGGGAAGAGAAAAGAAAGTGTCCTGGTGGAATGATAAACCTGCGAGCAGCGACGAGAAAAATAAAGAAAAAATTTAATAGAGCAAGGAAATACAACCTTGAAGATAAAACTGATTTGGAGAAAAAATACGCCGGAAAAAGGAATATTTACACCAAACAAATCAGAACGGCTAAACGGGAAACATGGGAAGCGCTTATAGAAGCTGGAGCTGATGATCCATGGGGCTTAGCCTATAAACTTATAAGAGGAAAATTTCAAACAACGATCCCGGCTACACTCGAAAACCCACGCGGTGGATACACGAATAATAAATCAGAAACTGCTGAACTTTTGCTGGAAGTACTGCTGCCAGATGACTTAGCAGCAACGGATACAGAATATCACCAGAAAATAAGAAAAGACATATTGGAGTACAGCACCGGAGAAGAGGACCCACCCTTTACAAATCTGGAGATTCAACAAGCTATTATAAGTATGAAAAATGGCAAGGCTCCAGGATATGACGGCTTAAAGGCTGAAATACTAAAAAGAGCTTATCCTGCATTCAAAAACTCTATCAATGAAATAATGAATAAAATGCTAAAAACAGGAACATTCCCCACGGAATGGAAAACGGGAATAGTGAAAATATTCCCAAAACCGAATAAAAATCCACACCTACCAACATCATATCGACCCATAACTCTGCTACCAGTCCTAGGAAAAGTAGCAGAAAAGCTCATAAGAGATAGAATTAACAACCATATTGACCGAAAAGGATTTATAAGCAAGAGACAATTTGGATTTGTTACAGGACGTGGAACTGTTGATGCATTAAACTGTCTAATAAGAGACGTGGAACAAGCGACCGAAAAATATGTATTAGCTATATATCTAGACATTGCAGGGGCCTTCGACAACGCATGGTGGCCGTGCATACTGCATGAACTCCAAAAGATGAACTGCCCCACTAACGTATACGCAGTAATTGTAGATTACTTTAAAGATAGAACAGCAATCCTAGACTTGGAGGGTGCAAAAGCAACAAAGATCCTGACTAAAGGTTGTCCACAGGGATCTGTCTTAGGACCAACCCTGTGGAACATAATAATTAATGATTTACTCCAACAGGATTTAGGAGTAAATACTACAATGGCTGCATACGCAGATGATGGATTATTACTCATACGAGGAAACTCTAGAATGGAACTTGAAACACGGGGGATAAAAGCAATTAAAAAAATACAGACATGGGGAAATAATCGAAAACTGAAATTTTCTGAAACAAAAACTGTCATGACCTTACTAAAGGGCAAGTTAAAAAGAACACCGACCATAAAAATGGACGAAACAAACATAAAATATCACCAACAAGTGAAATATTTGGGAGTATGGGTCGGCGAACAGCTAAATTTCTCCGGCCACTGCGCCAATGTGGTTAATAAAATAAAAGAAACATTTCTGCCCTTAGCTCAAATTGCAAAAGGCAACAGATCCTACTCAAGTAGATCACTTAAGATTCTATATACCGGTTTAGCTGTGCCTATAATAACATATGGAAGTGAGGCTTGGGGCGATGAATTGAACAAAAGAAAAAGTAGCCGAAACAAAGTAAATAGAGCACAGAGAATTCCTCTCATCACAGTAACAAAATGCTACCGGACAGTTTCAACTGAGGCCTTATGTGTTTTATCTGGTAATCTACCAGCAGACCTAGTAATAGATGAAAAAAGACGAATCTATCAATTAAAACAAAAGAATATTGACACGCCGGATAACCGCAAGCAAGTAAGAAAAGAAGTCCTAGCAAAATGGCAAGACAGATGGGACAAAACCATCAAAGGCCAAGAAACTTGGAAATATTTTCCAAACGTATCAGAGAGAATGCAAATGCAATATGTGCATTTAGATTATTATGTGTCACAATTTTTAACTGGCCACGGAGACTTTGCAGAGAAGTTACAACAACTTGGACTTAAGGAAGATCCGAGGTGCACAAACTGTAATAAAAACGAAAATGAAAACGCATGGCACGTCCTCGTAGAATGCACAGCATTTAAGGAAGAAAGAACACCCCTTATAAATCGGTACAATGAACTAAGTATGAATATTACACATAAAAGCCTGACAACAAAAGAAAATTTTGATTTATTTAAAGAGACCTGTAATAAAATTTTGAATAAAAAGAAAATAATGACTATCTAATCACCAATAGAGCCAAACCATTCCGATGACCCTACCAATGGTAGGTGAGGGGACAGCTGGTTGGTAAATCCGACGAACAAAGTGCTAAAGCACGGTTTGCGCTCAAAAGGAAAAAGATAAAATGGGAAAATGGAAATAAAGCGGCCCCCTGATCATAAGTGGAAACTTGAATATCAGGGGGGGTGGAAGGAGGGTCCGCGGGGGCTCGTCCCCCGAAACAGCTGCTCTAAGCGACCTAGGAAGCCGGCCGGTCTTGCCTTCACGGCGCCGGTTACTGCGGCCTCCCCTGTGGAGGTCGCGTGTGCCGACCCGGAAGAGGCAATCACCAAGGGAGAAGTGCTGAGGCTTCTGAGTCTCGTGGTGGCTAACCTCCATCCGGAGGCGAGGGACCACGTCTCGGAAGTATTGGACGCGGCGGCTCGCGATGTGCTGGGTCTGGCGGTGCGGCCCCTCTACTCCTTCCACCAGCAGACGACATCAGTGTGGCCACATCGCGGGAGCTCCTAAGTTTTCCACACCCTTCCCAGTCCTTTGAGCGGCGGCTAACTAATATCTGATTTTTCATTAGCTTTTCATTAAATTATTGACACCTTGCTTTGCAACATAGTCAATTTTATCTCATGAGCTACCACTAATTTCATTTTCAAAGTTACTACATCCATCTATTTGCCTTCTGCTAATAGCCGCACGCACTTAATTCTCGCACCGCTCCCACCATAACTATACTAATTACTTTTTTCGCATTCATACAAAATAGAATTCGCCGAGGATCATCGATGGACTGGGACACGGAAAAACCTGAAGGACGCCACGACTACATCAATCGCCAATCAACATCGTCAGCTGGAAACACCAAGGAAGGAAGGACCTGCTTCGTCTTAAATCATCATCATCATCGCCTACATCGTCTGCTTGTTTCGATCTTCCGACGCTGGACTCTGGACCTAAGAAGATAAACTCATTGTATAAAGTCACTCTTGTTTTTGTAAGGCGGCTCGCGTGAGGTTTTGCCGGTTTCCCTCACGCCTCGGGTGAATGCCGAGCCATTAAGCCATCCCCGGAGGGAAAGAGTTCCAGTTTTCTGCTCCAATAACGCAGCTACATGCTTCAAATCTGATGTCAATCTAATAATCTGAACGCTACCCTGAAGAGGCATGCCTACAACAGGGAGACCATGTAAATCCAATTATTTTTCTGTAAATCTTATTGTCATATACTATTTGTTATACATGTGTCGAATAAACACCTATTTGAATTTGATTTTGAATTGCCAAAGTAAAATTTTCACCAAAGATCGCCAGTTTGAAGAGCCCGACGGAGCTGAGGAAACTAGTAAATTGCCGAAGGGCAATTTAACACCGTGGATTTAGCACAAAAGCAATAAGTTAATACGCAAAGCATTACGAAAAGTACGACAGGATAATTCTCCAAAGGATGTCCATAGGTCATTATCACGACTCAAGTAATAGCACAGCACGCCGACTAGAATTCCACGTATGCATTTATGGAAGAGTGGGTTTACCACAGCTCGCAACGGGAAGGCTCTAGCATTAGGACACAAATAATGGTTTGGTGATAAACATCAAGATATTTGGCAAACATTCTCATCTCAAGGAGACCGGCCACATTCGTGCTTGTTAGTCTAAATTCCGTGAAACATTCTGACGCTGTGCACATTTGCATCTTAAATTCCAAAACAAATACCATAAAAGCTTACAATGTACAACAATATAAGTTTCTTCATTTTTGCACCAAATTAAAGGCGGAGTATAGATAGGATATTAATTATCACCATGCGTCATCAATCCTAAGATTGGTTTGACGCAGATCTCTACTAAAATCTCTTATCGGCTAGCATCTCCACACTTTTCTATAAAGCATTAAAATGCTTGGAATGTCGAAAACCGGAAAGAGTCAATGGCATTATAAAAGTTTTTCTGTTGGGCAGCTCCTTCCATCCACACTGAAGTAATTCATTGAATGACTCTTGGCATTCACACTATTATATTTACAGGTAAATTTGCAAATTACGACGTAGAAAATATCTTTCTGCAGCAACAGATACGATGTCTCGTAGAATATGTGGAAAAAACCTCAAAGCTATTCAATGAAAACCTTAAGACAATATCAATATTTAGTCGAAAAACATTTCAGATGACAGCCCAAAACATAACTTTGGGTATTCTGCAATTCATAAATATCCAAGAAGTTTTATTCTCAACAATTAATATTAAAAAATCTAAATCTTATAGGTTCTGACAATAGAAAAAAGCCAGCGGTCAATTTCAAGTTATAAATCTTAATAAAATCACAGTGATGTACTACAAACGTTGAAACTGGGAATAGTGAAATACTTCCATTATAAAAATACGGTGAAAAAGTCTGAAAATTAGTCTGGGGATAACTCTCTTGTTGAAATATTCAAAATAAGGAAGGCATAAAAGCAGTGAAGAAGAATCTCCAAATTTTTTCACTTGATATGCTTTAAGTATGTCCAATTGTCAATCAAAACGCTTGTGTACGTCTAGTAGAAGAGGGTTCATGATAAAAAAAAGGAATTCTTTTTAGGCCATTCATTTTGTCAAAGAGAACCAATATAACAATCATTATATTACAGAGCAAATTTAAAGTGACTGTTAGGAAACTGGGAGAGTGGTGAATGCCCAAAGTATGACGATTTTTTTCTGAAAATTCTGGATATATTCTGGAATAACTGGACTTACCACATGGGGACGATTCACTCCCGCTCAACCGGCGGCAATTCATCATGATTTCCAAACCATCTCAATCTCTTAAAACTTATGTTATTTACTTTCAGGATAGATCCTTTGCCAAGTGAAAATCCTCAAATATAAGCATTTTATCTCAATGTATTAATAAACCAACGGGAAATTGTCAAAATATAGAGGACGTTTTTACAAAAACCAGAAACTTTATTAAAAAATTGTAATCCAAGAGCTGTTTATCAATTGGTCATTTATCAAAATGATAAGTAACAGCTGTCATGGTTGATAGGTAAACTCTGTAATTAGTCCTTTTTGATAAGCAAACTGCGTACTTTTCCACGATAAAATGCAGCAGATATGATTCTTAATGGAAGGAAATTAAAACAGGTGGAAATATTCTCCTACAGAAGAGAGCATTTCACGGGGTGGAAAAGGAGCGACAGGCAAATATCGAAGAATACCCTAAGCTGAGAAGACTTTCATGATGAAGACACTGCTTCAATGTTCTACGACGACACAACTGGAGACTGGACAAGGATGAAAAGCTTAAAACGTTTAAGTCGGCAGTGGCAGTCTATGAATCATAAGAACCATCGAAAAAAGTGGAACAGAGGAGACACATGATTCATTCCCCTCCACACGACATCGATTTGCGAGTAGTTTTTTTTTTAATTTTTAGAATTTTAAGTTTTCCAAATGTTGGGAACTGTTACTATGGTTTGTAAATACCAATGCTTCGAGGCACACACTAGTATTGTAACAAAATATTTTAATTCCACAGTTTAATGAGACGTACGACCGGTGTCGGCTGTTAGGCAATCATCAGAGAACAGCCGAAACCGGTCGTATGTCTCATTAAACTGTGGAAGTCACAAAAGTGTTTTTATTTGTTTAAATGGTGACGCCTTTCCACCACAAACAAGCCTCGCGATTAGAAACTATGTCATTTGCTACATTTAGGAAAGGTGCGTCAAGCGGTAGTAGCGGTATTAACCCGATCCCCAATGTGCAAAAGACTGAACAGAAGGATACGCCTGCGGTGGCAATTGGGAATTGGCAAAGATACAGTCGCAATTTTGAAGAGTATCGCTAATAAGAAGCAAGCCAATATATCTTCAGGGGACAATTAATGTAGCTAATTTTTATAGCAGGCAAAAACCAACGTTAAACTAGGGAAGCAAAAACTGGACGAGGTGAAAGAGTCCTGATACCTGGGAAGCCGATTAACGAACGATGGACGAACAAGAAAGAAATAGTCAGTAGAATAGGTCAGGCAAAGAGGGCATTCTACCAAAAGAGGAACTTACTTACATCTGGAAATTCAAGCGTAGAGGTAAGGAAACAATTCATCAGGTCGTACATCTGGATCATGTTTCTTTACGGCAGTGAGGCATGGACGATGACAGTAGCGGAGAAGAAAAGGGTGGAAGCATTCGAAATGTGGTGCTACAGAAGAATTATGAAGATTGTGTTGTGTGTGACTATACTCTATTTTGTCATAAATAAATTGATCCTATAACAGCTTTTAATTAACCAACCTGACATGAAGGGGAGAGAGCTAGTTTCCATCAAGAATACATGTCTAGACGTTATAAGGAGATGTAGGAAAACCCTCTCTTGGACAACAAAATATTAAGAAGAGTGGGAGAAAAGAGAAGCCTGCCGAAAACTCAAGGAGGAAGACGGGATAACTAAATCGGCCATATCTTAAGACATGTTAGCCTGTTGAAGACAATCGTTGAATGACAAGTGGATGGGAAGAATGGGAAAGGAAGGCCTCGAGTGGGATATATGGAGCAAGGGATGAAGGATGTGAAAGAGAAGAAATACGTAAATATGAAGAGATTAGCCGATAGAAGAACTCAGTGGAGAGCTGCGTCAAACCAATCTGAGGATTGACTAATGATGATGAATTTTTATAGTGCCCCTGAAGAAGCTAAATATCGATAGACAATAGCCGTGAGCCTCGGAGTTATTTCACTCATTCACGTCAGCCACTGACGTGATTGAGTGAAAAACTCCGAGGCACTAAATATTTTGAGATCTTTCCTGCGAGATTGTGTAAAATAATTCCGAGGCACTATACATTTTCAGATCCTTCCTATACGGCATTTTATGTAAATTACTAGACTTGGGAGGATGCAAGCGTTCGGGAAGGGATGCGGGGGCAGAAACACCCGAGAATTCAAGCTTATTTCTCGTCTAAGGGAGGATCCACCGTGACTCCGCGATTCTAACTCCCGAAAAAGAGTTATGTTATTTAATGAATAAATACCGATCCAGAAAAACACCTCTATAGAAAATCATCTATAGGGTGATAACGCATACACAGTAATTCTATGAGTATGCTATTATATACCGTCTTGTAGTTGCATTCTTTTTTTTACCAGCTCTTTTAACTCATTTTGACTTCGGAACATGACTCACGTGTTGTTGCCACGTTTAATTTACAAAGTGAGAATACATGCTCAATCCCGCTTATACGTATTCTAAAGTAGGTTAAATATTTTTTCTACTTAGTTTTAAACTATTCCCTTCCAAATAAAACTATTTGTTTTGAATTTTATTGATATTCATATACCTAGTTGAAAATAGTTTGGCAACAATGACGCTGCTACCATTTGGAAGCTTTGGTATTAATTACACCATGTCATTAACCAATGAAATATTTAAATTACATAAAAACTATAAGAAGGACCTTCGACTATAAGAAGGAAGTAAGGTATATTCCTAAATTAAGTTAGTAAATAGGCTTGTATGCACGTTACGTCACAAGTACCGTTGCCCATGATAACAACATACTGTAGTGCCACTTTCATGTAATTAAGGCTTTTCCGCTTTTTTTCGAGCAAACATTTATTAATATCAATTAAACAAGTGTGGCAAGGCGATCACTTGTTTACAATGCTAAATTCTACATAAAATTGCGCATCTCATATTAGTTTTTCGTCAAAACGACATTTCTCTGCAAATTTTACTGCAAGAGCCATGCTCTGCCGTATTACCACGTATAAAATAGCTGATTTTCAGCATCTTTTTTCTTCATATAGCTTGATGGAAAGGCCTCATTATTTTATTGCCAATCGATAGAAGGGCAAAAAATGGTGTGTCCTGAAATTCGCACAAAAATGATATTTTTTCATAATTCGGTGGAGCCTTCTTAGGTTTAACAAACGAGAAAGGTGGTATTAAGAAAGGAAGAGCTATGGTTCCCCGCAAGAAATTGGCACCTCTTTTGAAAGAAGGTTTGGCTGTCGGAGTAGAAAAATAAAATAGCCCACTGTCTTGTCTCACCTTCCCTATAATTGACACATATTTATGGACTGGAATATAGTAGTTTGTTTTTGGCAGGAGGGGGACGAATTCTCGAAGGGCAGGGAAGTAAGGAATGGGGTTTCAATGAGGGGGCAGGGAGGTCACACTTTTGAACCACTCCCATGAGATCGGTTGATGTCGTCAAATAAGGCGAGCGTACCTTGACGCGGATTGGGTGTAGGCAGTCAATTCGAACGACCTGTCTTTCCTCTCCCTGAGTTTCGTACATCTTAATCCAAACCAGTCAAAGTGTTAACCCTACTTAATTCACAGATGGATGCCCACGGAGTAAATGGTGCGTGGTTATCAAAATAATTATCCCCGGGTTTCTCCCACGCGTTTTGCACCGTCGTTAAAGTTTGACGTTTAGCTACAGTTGTTTTCGATGGGAAACGTCCAAACAATTATAGCAAACATTCAGATCCAAGAACTTGAGTTATATGACACGGTTGAAGAAAGAATGGTAGCCAAGGAAAACAAAAGGACCGCCCCGACAGCCAGATGAGTAACGCCCAACCCTTGCTACCCAAAGGTCACGTTCTAAATCCACCGTGGACGATGATGTCACGCTTTCCTTATTATAACTCTCAGTTTAGGTGGCACTATATTACCTCTCACCACGTTGGAACATAAACCTATTTTTTTACTCCTTAGAACAAAGAAATAATTCATTTTGGCATTCAGAAGATGCATAATTTAATTACTAATAAATACTAATACGGGAGATTTATCACATAAATTGCACTACTAAAATTTGAAATTTGTCTTTACTTTTCCATAGCAAATGCAACATGGAATATAAGGCGGTAAACTAGGAGGAATTTTTTAATTGCAAGAGAAATATTATCACCTCCTTCGTGAGCAAGGAGAAGAAAGTGAGGAAGATACCATTCATAGCATATCAGTACACAATAGGGTTGGTGTCTTAGTGAATGCGTTTAATTTTTGAGTATATTCACCCAGAATTAAAAAATGAATGAAGTGCAAATGCACGTCCGCAAGCAAGCTTGACTGCGTCAACGATTGCTGCGAAAATAACAGGTATTGTTAATTAACTTTGTTTTGCAATAAATCATATTTCAGTCACTTCATACGCACCACTAACGTGAACATTTAGCGGCTATCTTGGAATAAATGGTCACGATTGAAATGGAACACAGGGCTCCATACTGAAAGATAATAATGAAATAAAAAAATACATTGGATGAATCACGACTGATCAAATACAAAGGCAATTTTGCTCAGGTAATATTGTAGGGAAAAATTGCTCTATCATTTGATTCGTCGAAATGTACCAATTTCACCACACCACGCCGGAAATTTCCTTAGCCGTAACGGGCAAAATTTTAAGTCTCTCAAGGCTAGTTTATGCCTTTGTAAACATGTGCGATAGTACATTAGTGCAATATAAATTAACCAATATTTATTTACGCTATAGCCTAACAAAATATAATATAACACATTTAACGTGATGACTCCTCAAGAATCAAAAGCTACTCCATTTTGTCATAAATAAATTGTTCCTGTAACAGCTTTTAATTATCCAACCTGACATGAAGGGAAGAGAGCTAGTTTTCATCAAGAATGCATGTGTAGACGTTATAAGGAGATGTAGGAAAGCGTCAAACCCTCTCTTGAGCAACAAACACAATCATTGTCCGAAATAATCCCGTCTAGGATTGAAAAAGTAAACTTACAGAACCCTTAAAGACCTTTTTGAGGAGATCTCCTCGTGGTAGAAAGTGGAACGCAACTTTATAACGTAGACAATCTGGTTTCTTTTCGAAGATTAGCTTGGATACAACCGTATACTACTACTACAGGAGCCCGCGGAATTGTAATCTCCCAACAGTGGTTGCTAAAAAAATCCGAACAAAGCTGTTTCTATTGGCAAATAGCATTCTGCCAATGAGTATGCGAACGGAAAAAGGGTTGGAACAAATTATGAATAGGCCACCAATGTTCATTCCTCCATTTTCTGAAATTATGCAGCAAACTCAGAAGACTAACACTCAGGCAAAACTTTAGAATACAGGTTGATGGAAAAGAAAATGTTCTTGAATGCAAATGGCAATCTCCAATTATCTGTTTTCATTCAAATACTCTTCTTGATGGCAATTAAAATCCCGACCATACTGCGGATAGGAAACTAATATTTTTTTTTCAGAATATCAAAGGTAGAGATTCGAGGAAAGTCTTCACTTTCTTCGCCATAAACATTCGCTTTCGAGTTGAAAAAATTACATAAAATGTAAGAGAATGTCGCTTGATTTTATCTGTCTAAAGAAACCACTGGGACAGGTCCAAATGAATGGAAATGAGAGCGCATCACAATTCCTACGCATCAATTACCCACTTAAAAATTAAGCAAATTTGGGGATCAGGTTTTTGGAGATCTGGATGACAGCGTGCGTCAAGTAATATTAATGTTGAGAGCTGACCGGTGGAAAAAAATACCCTCAGCTGGGAATATAACTCCTGTCCACCCAAGAAAAAAGAATCCTTTAAACCTAAAAGTTTATTTGTGTAATGACAACTGCTTTACTCCGAACTTTTACAAACCACAATAAAATTGAAAACTCATGACCCAGGTTTCGGCGCTAAGAACCACCATCAGGTGAAGTCACAAGGCAAAGGCAAAGTTATATATACCACAAACGGGACTGGGAGGGTGGGTTGTTGGTGGGAGAGGAATGCGTGAGGTAATTAGGGGGTGGACGTAGTGTGTGTTGTAGGAAGTGGTGGAGAGATAACCGGTGCTTTGCTTGGCTGGTGGTACGAATATTTGTGAACGTGGAGTCCACAGTGGTCGGTACAGCAAAATTCATTTCACCTCAGACGTGGTAAAATTTACTTTGATGGATGTAGTACTGCGATGCGGAAGACAAGTCGAAAACACGACATTTTTATCCCGAGGAGTCGCAGCTGCTGCACTCTTTTCTTTTTATCAAGACGTGATAGAACCCTCTAGAGTAAAATATTCCGAAGGTAAAATAGTCTCCCATTCAAATCTCTGAGCGGGGACTACCTAATAGAGAACATCAGTCAAGTGCGATAAAATATTTGGGTAATAACATGGAACGTGAGATCGCTTAGGACCTGCAGAAGACTGGAGAACCTGAAGGAGGAAATGCCTCGACGCATTAAAAATTAGAGAAATGAAGTGGCCCGAGGATGGAGACTTTTGGAGTGGAAGCAACAGGATTATACATACGGGATCCTAAAATGGTAATGCTGGAGCTGGATTAATACTCAAAAATTCACGCGTCAGAGCAAGAGGGAGGGTAGTTCTTTTCTTTTTGCCGCAAGTGGTTTCCGGGAAGGAACTGGCCCCAAAAAATACCGTAGTTTTTGAAGCAGTAGTTAGTAGACTGAGGATCTGAGTCGCTCCAACGGCTTAGGCTATATGGTACCGTCTAAGCTAGGTTCTTAGTCCTAAGTCATAACCATAATGTAACATCCAAATCCGAAGTGGAATTCGTACCCACAACCTGGCTGGCAGGTCAACGCGTTACAGACATGACCAAAATTGGCTTGGCTAGCGTTATCCATAACCATATTCCGGAATCTCCGGCCAGAAGCTCAACTCTATCACGACATCAAAAGGGAATTGACATTCGCGCACGCTAACCATACGGCCATGGCGCTTAACCCACGCTCGTGGAATACTTAATGGATTCGATTTCTCAGGGTGGGAAGAATTCTAGACTCGTTTTTAAAATGCGCAACGATGACGTGGACGAGCTAGGGGGATAATCGTTAAAAACTTTAAATATCTTAAATTTCCTGCCCGATATAAGTATTAATGCCAATATTAACGTGGAAAAATTCATGAGGTCAATAGATTAAATGGTCAATCAACCAGCCTTCACCGGAATCGGGGCGAATCTTAACGCGCTTCTTTTCCTTTGAAAAGCTGAGAAATGAAGGAAAATGATTAAAATTTAAATATTAAAGCATGAAACACCTCATTACTATCCAAGTCATAATGATTTCTAATAGGCGGTTGGAGAGGACGGCCAAAAAAAATTTTACAGGGGAAGGCATTAAAATGTTTAGGATAGAAATTAATGCACATAATTTCAAGAAAGTCCCATTAAGTTTAATAATACTCATTATTATTATTATTTTTCTTCCTCAAAATTCTACTATGCAAACGCAATTCGTCTGAAGATTATGCCAGAGAACTGGCAAGTCTCAGATTATAAGGGTTTGGGAAGCCTCTGATCTTGGAGCCTTAAAAAATGAAGCTTGTATTTTACAAAATTAACTTAAGATCTATATAATTACGAACTTACCAGCAGACCGGGATAATGACATGATTATAATCAGTAGGGAATTCAGACTAAATATATTCATTAACAGATCGCATAATAAGTTTTCCGGAAGTTTTCAAGCGGCCTCACATACCCATGTGTTAGCTATAATCAACACCGCATAGAATGAGCTGCAGGTCGTAAAACTGTCAAGCTAAAAAGCATAAGCTAATTTTTCGAGGAAGGAGAATCGGTCTTTTCTAAACATATTCAGCCCGCTTGAACGAGAGCGGTCGACTAAATAACTTAAATACGCGGTCATTAGCTTTCAATTAGAATCTCAAGCATTTTGAGGATAAATGGTCTAATCTCGAAAAAAAGTACTACGTAGACCAGGGTTGATTATTTTACCCTAATAAGAAAGTTTGTCAGATAAATTTTTCGGGGTAGGTGACCGAGGGCTAAGGCCATTTGCGCCAAGTAGGATAGAAGCATAATTCGGTAGAGTTATGGAATATTTCAGGGAACGGAGGAATTGGAGAGAAACCCAGCGTCGGTATTAGCCTACTGTAAACACAAAGCGCCAAGGTGTCCACGGTTTAACGTCCGATCCGACGGATGGAGTACTGTACTCGAAGTTCCCTCCATTACGCACTCAAGTAAAGACAGATTAAGCTCGGAAAAATCTTCCACTACCGGAAATCGAACCCGGACCCTCGAAAACGGAAGCCACCGCAAAAAGCGCATCGGTATTATTATGATGACGTTAGCATGCAACAAAGTTCATCCGCAACCGGCAGGTGCTAAAAAAACAATCGTAATAAAAAAAATCGTAATTGATACCAGTAATTACTGCATAATTTTAGGAGTATCGAGAATAAGGTTTCACATCGATGAATGATGAAAATTTGAAGGTATTTCTTAGATATTTCTATGTTCCTCCGCCTCCTTAACCTGCGCCAATTTCTTTACCTCTATTCATCCCATCAGAAGAAAAACTACCCTATTCCACCCTTCATCTTTATCTCCTTTTTCAGGGTCTTACAAATTCCATTAACCGTAATCAGCTGAATCCATGCACATATTGTATTTCCCTCTCATTCGATGCAGCAACTTCCTCGCATTTAATACCATGCCCAACACGCCTTTTTCTTCTTCTTGTCCATTACCTTACTTCCTCCATCCTCAACCGCGCCCGCCTTCTCAGAATCCTCCGTTCCTTTTTATCCCAGCTACTTTACGTCCACATCTTTGCACCACACGGCTCTAAGGTTATTTTGACTCCGGAAGGCCAAATTCAAAGGCATGAACTCCATTCGCATCGGGCTCCATCGGAACCCCTGCCACTCACAACGGGACGGATTCTAAAAACACCCTTCATGAATCCCAGCCCGGGAAAAAATACCAGATACATTATCAATATCGAAGGCGTGTCGCACCCATGGAAGCTAAAAAACGCCAAGTAAGCATCTTGCATTAATTGATAGTGTAAAACACTCCCCTGTCAAAATTTCTCTCAAATGATGGGATTTACATTAATGAGATGGGGACCTTGAGCCCAAAATGTTCGCTATTCACGCTAATAATTATGATGTATAATAAGAATGATTGGGCCAAAGAATCACCACATGGAGAAAGAGGAAAGATAATAATTAGCATATAATTTCTGCATAAAAAAGATGGTTTCATAATAATCACTACTTGATTTTTTCAGTTTTTGATAATAAATGCGATGAATTGAGCGCCGATTACATTTACGTCGCCGTAGTTTCAAACCACCAGCAATTTATAATACGCCGTCGTGAGATAAATAAAAGATTTCTTTATGCCTGGGTTCATTAAATCAGAATAATCTACTCATTTGGGAAATATTTATTTTTAACGTGATTTTCTTAGGAAGTGACTGGAATTTTCATAAATATCTCAGGTGCGTGTGGATTCGTTACAATCACGATAATTTTGCTCGCAATGTGTTTACCACAAGAAAGAACTAGGCGCCCTTTATCAGGGACAACGTTACAAGACTGGAGTGGGCTGATTAAGGTCTGATATATTGAAAGGAGAGTTCAGGCGTAGAACTATGGAAAAGCATAAAGCGACTCCCTTGCGTAATTGCCATGAAACTTCAAGAAATATCTCTAAGGAAAGTGGGAATGCCGATCTAGAGCTGATAAAGGGTAAGTGTACAGCAATTGCAATCGGTGTAAAGAAATGTCCATATTTTCCAAAATGAGCAAAAGAAGAACCATTCAATGTAATGGTTCAGTCAAACGCATGAGAAATAACGGACTGCAGGTGGGATAACAATGCCGGAATAATGGCTCCGAATTTTACGAATAATTTTAAAAACTGTGTCATGAAATGTAAGAGAGACAATAGCTAGAAATTTATGACATGATAGCAAGATACCGATGCAGTCTTTCGGTCTTAACTTAGCAAGGGTACGCAATTAGACTGAAAGTATATTTGGGTAAGAAGTCTTTTGGAAATCTAACTAAGTGACCGTAAAAGAAGAAATACTAGGAGCCTTTAGCTAACAGCAGTGAGCAAAATAAAAGTAGACATGTATATCACTAAGAAAGACGCAATAAAATAAGCAGAAAACATTAAAGAAAACAAGCGTTTAAAAGCAAAAGAAAGAAAAACTAGGAGGTTTGAGAACAGAATAAAATGAGATCAACATTGAGTTCTGTGTGAAAGTGAACGAAAAGTTGAACGGTTAAATTGCATTAGAAAGAAATAGGGTAAAGACAATGTGGATGAAAGGGCAATTCGACAAGGAGATATAGAAATGTTAAGCAAAGCGATCATGAAAATGAATATCACGGAAAACATGGTGAAAGGATTCCATATATTAAGGACGAGGTAAGATTGACTGGAAGGTGGAACTTTGCCATAGCCAAGGAAAAATAGTATATCATGATATACACATTCTATCATTCACTGCATATAATGTGCTAAAATGTTACAGAAAGGAATAAAATTTAATGAGGAGTATTCCAAACACCGCATGAGGAGTCTCACAATGAGGACATTTTGGATGTTATGCACGACATTTTCAACAGATTTCCTACAAATGAATAAAATATATACAAAGCAGTAAAGTGTAATACCTATTAATAAGGGTGGACGATGAAAATTGGTAGAAAACAAAATAAAGAACCTAAACTACCCGTTAGTGTGGGTTCTCTAATTAGGAAAAAATACCAACTACAAAGAGGAGAGCACTAACGGGTGACATCGAAGTAAGTGGCTAAGGGAGAAATTAATCCTGTGCCATTGACCAACTTTCAACCTTCACATAAAAATGTGAAGTAGTTTACGAGAACGTGGCTCCCAGGGAACAACTTCTTGGAGAAAACTCGCACAATGAACGCCCACACCATGAACACTTGTTCCCAATATTTTATTATAAATTCTTCCTTCTTTTTCTTAACACGTTCTTTCTTAGTTTGGTATCCAGCGTCATACTCAGATACTTTGTGTGTTGGCATAAGGCACTAAGTGGCCATTGATGCTGACTTTTACTAGTTTTACTTACGCATGGGTGAAATTAATATGTACTGATTTATATTCATTAATTTTTATTCTCCATCGCATAGGCCATGCAGATACTTTTGTGATGAATCTCTTGAATCTGCCTGTTTCTGATACAACTACCTCACCTGCTGCGATGAATGCAGTATCATCAGCAAGTGCTGAAATTGTAGTTAATTCTCTATTCGGCCGTTTGTGTATATTAGGAACATAATAGGTCCCAGCACTCTGCCTTGCGGAACACCAGCAGAAATTTTCTTTAGTTGTGAATATTCGTTATCACATGTAACACGAAATTGACGGTCTGTAATATACAAGTTTAGCAATGGAAGGAAAGGTGAATACGCATTCACGTATATTCTTAATATTGGCACTTTCGGCGTTTAAAGGCTAAGGAACTAATAAAAAAAATAAAAAAAGCAATAAATTACATTCCATGCATTAAAAATGGTGTGAAAACGGTCCATTATAAATTATATCCTTATTTTTCATGTAATAATTATGTATATGAAGTGTGTATATGAAATTGTGGGAAAAAAAGTGGCTGAAGGAATCGATGACAGTGCAGGTGGATGAGACGAGAAATTATGGGGCACGGGGTGCCGCTTATCGTTTGGCAGAGTGCCGTCAGAAAGGGCGGCGTGATTAATATGACTAAAAGCAGTTGAAAAAAATGTGTGTATAAGGAGGAAAGCAGAGAGAAATAGACAATAAAATGGAAAAATACAACCAAATGCATTTTCCGCAGGTACTAATTAACACATAGTATTAACTTGGATTAATACAGTGTTAAATAGATCTACACATAATATGATATGATTAGATATGACATATGATTAATATTTAGTCCTAAAGGTATGGCTTATCCTGTAAATTTCAGCGTCATGAGACTTATATCCTATATCAAAATCTAAGCGTAAGGGACAGCTTTCTTAACAAGGAGTAATTAAAAAATGCATCCAAAAGAAAAGTAAACAGTAGTTGATTTATAGTAGTGTACCATCAGAATATACCAGGAAGGCGATGTGGATGATGTTGTTATCTATATAAAATATTATAGCGAACACTGACACCGAAAGTACCCTCCATATTGTGGAAAGCAATTGAGAGAATGATGATGGCATGAATGGGCACTTAAACAGAACTAAAAACGTAATAAGGATTACATGTTTAACTCACGACAAACTACATACATTCGCTCTAAAAATATTACAAGTAACTAGGCCTCAAAGATATTTCTACTCAAAGGAACTGAAAATGATAAAATCAATCCTATTAAAAAAGTATCCAATCTAATATGACTGTAACTCTGGGGGTTAAATAACAGAAAAAGTTCATACCTTCATATACGAATTAGATTATAAGAATGCATTGCTTACTGTTCATAAGGTATTTTTGGGTCGGAAATACCGCGATAAATGTTATTTCAAATTTCATTCTTGATGAAATGGAACTCCATCTCAACTTGTTTATTGCGAGCCGATCTCAGCCTTTTCTTTTAATATAAGAAGGGAGTATTTTACTGGTAAGCGAATCAATGAAGGTTTCGGCACCAAAAGTACTTGATAGCAGGAAGAAGAATTTCACAAGTACTGTCATGTACCTGTTACATTTCCCATTTGGAGCTATTTATATAGCGCCTATATTTTTTCTGAAGATTAAATGGACAGATAAGGTGAGGAACGAAGAGGTGTACAGAAGAGCTGATGAAGAAAGTACAACATGGAAAACCCTACAGCAAAGGAGAGCCAGATGGATTGGACATACCTTGAGGCACAATGAATTAGTAAGGAATATAATGAAGGGAAGATTGACGGGAAGGTCCTGCGAGGAAGATCAAGGGACAAGTATATAGGGCAAATAAAGGACGTGAAAGAGAAAATGTATAAGGGCGTGAATGAATTAACACTGAATAGGGCGGAATGGAGGGCTGTAGTAAACAAATCCTAGGATTGAAATACTGATGATGATATTCTTTCTAGATATGAATCAGAAAATCCGCTATATTAAAAACCCTCTTTGTACACTGATAGGATTACAGCCGGTAAGGAGTGTTATTTAATTTATAATATTCACTTTTATTGCTATCTTATACAGGCACTGAGCAGGACATTTTCTTGCGCCTTTTGACACCTGTTCAATCAAATACTTCCTTCTTGACCAATTTCCCCAAACAAGTCCTCGTCTCAATTACTCATTGCAACCATCATTTGCTTGAATTTAACCTAATACCATAGAGTAAGTAAAGACGCTATACTGATAGTAATTATTTATTATTTTTATCCACGACTCTGACTAATTTTGAACAGAATTATTGTTAAACTAAACCTGATATAAATATTTTCCTACCGCACCCAAGTTATAAGAGTTATAAGTTCCTGTAATGGCTGAGTACCGGTCTTCTTCCCGAGTCCCCGGATCTGAACACAGACATGGTAGCACTTTCCAATGGAGTCATTGAGTACCATGAGGAAAGCAGTAAATTATGCTCGTCCTTCACCTGTCAGATGGAACGTTAGATAGAGGACTCTTCAGCGTCTGTTTTACTGTTTTACACGAAGCAATAAAATTCAAAATTGAAATTAAATTAAATAGCGTTCATCGTGTGAATACGGTTGTTAAAGAATGGAATAAATAGTTGTGGATATCAGTCATGGGTGCTTCAGCGGCTACAGTTATTTAAGGTAATCTAACCTAGCATCTTAATCCTATGACAAATATGAAATACTTCCCCAGGGAAGGATTCGAACCTACGACTTTTTGGATTACTGACATGGACGGAATGAGAACAAGGGTTATTTCCTTCAAAGATGGTCGTGCATTTGGGAATTTTTCCATTCAATTATTCGCAGTACAATATAATATTTCACTGGTCACTTGTCCATCACGCATCACACAGCGCATTGACAAATGTCGTGCAAAGCGGCTTCATGAGAAGGCTACGCTAATGATAGGTTTTTCTCTACCCTTCTGCCGTTTTCTAAAAAATTAAAAAAACATTCCTTTAACCAAATACAAATCTATCCACAATGGTGAAAATGACCGATCCGTCGATCGTCTCCTCCAAATTCTAATGTCCCAATTCAGCAAGGCCATAAAATTGTCGAACGCCAACTCTGATGGAAGTTTTAGCCTCACGACCTTGACGAAACCTGGGTTAGGGGAACCCTAAAACTGTCATTAATCGAGGCTTCGACTTTGACGACTTTTCGCGTGGTATCCTTCCTAAATGAGATTCAGGCTTCATCAGGGAGTCAGGACTTGCCACCAAAATCGTTTTCCCTCAATGCATTGAAAATATTGAAGAGGTTTACTTCGATTATTGGGAAGATAAGAGAAGGGACCTTATTCTTATGTCTATGAGGGCGGCTGGGTTTCCCAGAATCCTACGATAAATCTTAAGGAAAGATATCGTCGGTTTCCCGGTTTAAAACATCTTCCACTCTTCTCTCCGCCATCGCATTTTTCGGTCAGGACCGGCCGTTTCCCCCTACCACACATTAATTTCTCCCCCACCCACCTTCCCCCATACTCTCCTGCTCCCATCTCTGGAGATATTGCCGGCCCCACCTTTCCACGACGAGGGAGAACAGCAGAGTCCGCAGTGCTGTCGTCGCGTAGCTATCCGTGCGGTCGCACATAAAGAGCTCAATCAAAGAAGGGGCATTGTTTCCACCATCCCCTTCCTCTTCCGTTTAACTGCTCCCGAAAACGTCCACCCCGCTCTGATCCCAAAAAAACCGCCGGATTCCGGTCCCTACATTTACTATCTGCGTTTAAGGCGGCCGAAAAAGGCAAAAAAAAACTCGGCGGCGGTCCTCCCGAAGTTGGCTGCTTTCTCTGTCGCCGCGCTACCTTCTTTTATTTTTCTTTCCTCGGTGGACACCCAAGTCCTCCCCCCCCCTCTGGTATACGCGTACCTCCCTCCGCTTGGCGAGGGAATTCTTTCCTCTCTCTCTCTATCTTTCTCTTTCTCGAAGAGTCGCGGTCCGCCCTGCTTTTTTGTTTTTTTTTTGTACCTTGAGGGAGGCTTTTCTAGATACCCAATCCCGCGGTGATCTCCCGTGGTCGGCGCTGCCGGTAGGGGCCATTAGTCGTCCGCTACGACGGCGTACCCCTTGGCGGTTTTGGGCTCGGCCCCGTCTGACCGTCGTCAAAAGATTATGATTTATCGGGGACGTTGACAAATCAGGAGCGGTGACTCGCAAGCTGCGGTCTGGATGAATAAATACCCCCCCTCTCCGTCACCATATGCGGTCCTGGAAATAGCACCGTTCGCCAGTATGAATTAAAGTGTACACAGCTGCGATATACACTCACTTTTAATTCCAGGTTCATGAGAGATCGAAAGTTTTCCCGCTGTCCACATCCAAGTTGTTTGGTTGATCTTGCACATCGCTCAGGGTAGCGGTAGGAAACCAAAAGACAATCCCGTGGATACAGAATTAATAATATTCTATAAATATATGAAATTAATGTGCGTTCCATTCTCTCTATATGCAATGAAATCATTAATTTTCACGTTTCTCCTCACGTTTCTTCAAATCTTCAAGTTTCAATTCCCCTTGTCATATTGCCGGATTCGGAATTATTGCACTCGATTCCCGCAACGCTTGGCGCACTTTTAATATTTGTACTATAACCGTACGCGTACAATATTATACCTTTACTGTGCATAATGAAGTAGCCACGTGGGTGAGGAAATGTACGCCACATTTTACGATTTTTGCTAGTGGTTAAAATGCATGAAAAATCCCATCGCTCAAGTTACTCCGCTCCGGAAACGCTGATGTTATAGAAAATAACTTAATCTGTAGAAATACAGGTGCGAAGGAGAAATCAGTGACCGAATAAATTTCAGTCGTGGTTTCCTCAGGCTGAAGCGAGAGGCAGAACTATATGTATAGCCACTTCCATCTCATTAACGCACGTAGTCGGCAAAGGCGAAGTAATTGTAAAGTAATCTCCGCTCACTTACCAATTTACTCTATGGAATAATACGCATCATAACATCCTTCCCTCATCATGACCAAATTACATTTTTTTAATCGGTCTCCCCACCCAACATATATCCTCTCATCCACTGCCTCCCAAAGGCCATTAAAAATTTTGGTATTTTTCATCCTTAGATATAGTCTCCTTGAGGTAGGTGTTACTTTGCACCAATTAGAATTAACTGAAAAAAACTTGGCCACTGGGACCCAGATTTTCAACAATTAGGGCGTGGCAAAATGCTCAAATGTCGTCCTCAAGTGCTACCTTCAAACGGAAAATACGCCATCTTGAAGGCCGCGGCAATCCATTGCGCCACTGAACACCGACATACTTACAGTCAACATTAAAGATTGATCAATTATTGGATACCCCCGAGTCACATCTTTACATCCTCATCACAAATAAATACTACTTTCATCATACCCATAATTGCGCAGTTAAAAAAAATTGGATTATTTGAGCATTTTGAATTCGATTGGAATGTCATATGACAAATATGAAAAATCATACTATGCTCGTCAATTCCAAAGCAGGAGATGATCGAGATTGAGACGATTAGAAGAAAAAAGAAAAAAATATAAAAAAGCTTTTTGATGATTAGAAGTGCAATTAAGGCAGTACTAATTGAGAGATGAATGTTTAGTATTGTGACGCATATTTTCCACATTTTATCGGGCGTAAAAACCGAGCTTAAAGTAAGGAAAAGGATTTATTTTGTATAAGATAGTCTTTGTCTGTGTCCGAGCGTCTATGCCAAAGGAAAATCCATTTCTGTTTACTTTACTCATAAACATGTTGCTATGTTACAATCATGGCTTTAAATATTGAGCCTTCATTTCAAGAACCCTCCGAGGTTTATTATTATCACTACTTAAAACCGTAATAACAATAGACGTCTGTTCCATCTTTGCTGAATGTCTCCATTGGGAAAGCCATGCATACACTAATGATGTACCTAAGTCTTACTCAACTGGACTCTTCTATCGCTTATGATTTATTGATTGCTTTATTTGTAACAATATTGACTACTTACAGGACAGTGGTAGGAAGTTTAGAAGCTTTATGCAAACCTATGGGTCACATTTGACTTTTTCTCGTACAAAACACATAAGGTTCACCATTTAGAACAACTTTCATTTGATTTTTGCTCAACTCTGAGCCAAACGACTGCCATGGCAGTGGAAACTACTTGAATACATAGACCCACTGCCTCTTAAATTACTTACGTCGCTTGTGATACGATATATAAGTATAAATACGGAGCACATTCCGCGCTATCTTGAAAAGTAATCTCAAATCCCCTTATGAAATCGTTTTCCAAGAGAAATTCCATAACCTTTTCCAATAATTCAGTCAAAACTCTAAAACTAATTTTAGATTTGAAAGGAATTCGAGCATCAGAGCAGCCCCAGTACTAAATAGGAAAGCCTCCGGTCTAGCCCAATTACAGGATAATTTAAAACGATTGTGAATGCCCAGGAATTCCAAATGTCATTGCACTTCTTTAACACAGGAGGAGATTATATAGAATGTTTCTGAACACGAGAGGTTTTTCGCAATGGTGTCACTGTGATATCTTTTTAATGAACATGCTCATAAAACTTCAGACGCGCAATTCGTTCTCATTTTTTCTTTATTTTTGCTCCATTTTTCAGGAGTAAACATTGTTAACTTCAAGATAGTGATAAATATTACGTTCAGGCATACTTTGACGGATCAGAATGAGTGAAGATAGACTGGGAGGTGAAATAGTATTGCTATCTATGTCAGTTGCTCTTATGCGTGCACTGGGAAGAAATGATTATGGAGTAATTAGTAGGTACGCAATGAAAAGGAAATGGGACTAAATAAAGAAATGGAAACAATAAGGTTCTCCCACGGCCAAGCGTTCGTTAACCATTCACCGAATGGTCTTGAATCAATTAGTTCACGTATAATAATACATTGTGAAGGTTTTAGAGTGGAATTAAGTCATAGGAAGATGAAAGCAAAGACAGTGAGGGAAGTATGGGGGTAAAAAGCTACAAGATTAAGTATATTAAATATTTCAGCCAATTCTCTCTGCAGAATACCGGGATTTCTTCCACGATACTTTGTTGGATGACAACATTTTTGCATGTCATTCAGCACGTATGAATTTCCATAGAGTGGACAAATCAAAGTGTAAGTAATTAAGAGTGGAAAACACTCATCAAAGACGCAGCCAGTGTGCAGCACCCAGACTGTAGACCATTGCTTATTTTTCAGTTTTTCGAAATCGAAGGTGTTAGGATGTGGAGAGTGCTCGTCGGCATGTGTAAAAGTCGAGGTTTTCTTTCGTGGGTCGTGATTGACGTGTAAGGGGTGCCCCAATGGGCTAAATTAAAGAAAAAATTGAAAAAAAAATTGCTGCCCTAAAGTAAACGTATCATGTTGGGGCTCATTGGACGAACATTTCGTCCGTTTTCACGTATCTTGCCGCGTTTAGCCGCCACGGAGCCCGCGCCGACCGGGGGACCCGGGCTCTCGTGAGACCCACGCCGCACGCACTGGGCCGCTGCTCCTCCCCGCCCCTCCCCCTTCTCCTTTCCCGTTCTCGTCCCCCTGAGTTTCGATACGATATATTTGCAAAAGCTATCAGCTTCATTTTTACTCATAGTCCTGCTTAAAAACACATTTAAACCAGGTTTTTGGTCAATATAAAACACCTAATAGCAATGAGAATTTCGGATGTCTGACCTGTTTTTGAGGAGAGAACCCACTAATTCCAGCGGCGCATGAAATTAATAGGGCAAGGGGTTGGTAGGTTGCTATTCCTGACCCACCTGTAACTTCTCTGGAAGATTATTTATAAAAATAAAAACGTCTAATACACCTTTTTATGTGTACACTTCAATGTGAGGAAAACTTATTCTCATCAGTGAATGTAAGTACAACGGCTACCATGACTCTTTCTTTGCAGAATATAACTTATTGAGTAAAAATTATTTTCTTTTCATGCTAAGAAATTGGTCATTTGAACGGAGAGTTTAGGCATGCGTGATCAAATGGTGTATAACAGAGTATCATCTTTAAAAACGTGGAGTTTATCATAATCCGCATAAGAACCTTCGTAGAAACCGCATTTCATTCATATCGAATGATATATTCTGATTCAATCCGACGTTTGTTCAAAATTCAATTCAAAGAGAATCACCATCAAGAATAATGGTGATTAACACTCCTGTATAATTTTAAGGTGAAGTTGGAGGCCTCTACACAAAGGACTATAATTCTGCGAGGTAGTATTGAATAAGCCTGCCTAAGAGTACCTACCACTAGTTTGAACAAAAAATCAAACAATATAAGTTTTTACTTTCTATCCATGCAAAATGTTGAGTCTTAATGTAAAAAACTGCACATATATGACGACTATAGGCCTATACTCTCATGTGATTCAGTTAGCGATTTCCAAGACGGCTCATTTATTCAATACATTTTTACTTCGTTCAATTGACTCCATCCTTTTCCTCGCCAAAGCAAAAAACAAACATTTCCCTGAAATTTTCCCAATTCATTTCCATTAGAAATCTCGTTACCACTTCTTTTAGCGTGGGGCCTACCTCGGAGCCTAGTCCAAACAGACTATCGTCCCCCCAATCCTCTCCTTTATGTACTCTATTGGTGACTGCTGTGAGTGGAACATAAAGGCTCTCACGTGGAGGACTTATTCATATTTTACTGTGCTCTGAAAAATGAAATCCGCTTAAACAGAAAAGTTTAGAGCCAAGCTATTTTAGTTAATGCGCTACGTTGAGGTTTAGATTAGAGAGAACAACGGTTAACGATCTTGTTTATATTTCCCACGGAATACATACCACTACAATACACCACAGTACGAAATACCAACTCTGATAATGTAAAAAGAGACAAGCAAACACTCTTAATTTCTAACTCTACTTTATACATACACGAGCATTAATAAGATAGGGATGAAATGTCTTGACTGTAGCTCAAATAGCTCCGATTATAGTAAAAACTACATAAAGATAAATTTGAAAGAGAGCGCATCTATTTTCAAAACTGGGCGAACATTTCTTAAAAGGTCAAACGCACATTTCTGGAGAATTTTACGCCCACTGATCGATATAAAATCCCAAGTTATGGCCCTTCTATTTATCGATTGCCTCTTCACTGGCCATTTGACGACTTATATCAGGAGCGCGCAAGATTTTATGGAGGTCTTTACGAGGCAGCTCTAAATTTCTCCCAGCGACGAACTAAATTCCATGTGACCATGTCCCTTCCAGAATTCAAAGCAGCACCACGTTATATAACCTATTCCTTCAATCGACTACATCTTTTGTTTGTCTACGCTATAAAACGTTAACGTTCCGGTAATTTTAGCAATATCTAATCCACTTTGTTAATTTAGAAGAGCAAATATAAATAAGAGTTCCTTACCTAAAGTCAGCACATCATTCAATTTAAAGGTGAAATGACTTTTACGAGAGGAAATATATAGTTATGGGTGAGCCAGGAGAGGAAGGAAGGAGTTTCTGGAGTATTAGTAAGTGGAGCCAAGCAGAAAAAGGAGAAGAAATAGGATAAAGGCCGACGAGGGTGGAACGACACCCCATCAGGTTTATTTTTATTTAAATACTAAATGCATAGAGCATTCCCTCACATATGAGGAGAATATTAGTCGGTAGCACCTCTCACTCAATCAGCGATTCAACCCGAAGGTTGGTTTTTGATAGGTGAGAGTAGAGCTCACCCCCCTACTATGCCAATGGCGTGTGATATTCACACATTCAGGGTAGGGGGGCCATGGCCACCTGCAATTTCCTACGAAGTTCTGACACTCAAAACAACAAACGGTTCTGACAAATCGAATCGCGAGGATTTCAGATGGCTGTCCAGAAAGGCTCTTGCCCGAGATTTGAACCCGGGACCCTCAGGTCAGTAGCTCAGTGCTCTACCAACTAGGCCACCACGACCCCCGGTAGGAACACACGGCCATACATTTCCCTACCTCTCCCACCCTAGAATAGCCTTGGGTAGTGTAAGGAACTGATAATGGACATTGTGTGAAATGTAGGGATCATGGGAAGAAGTGATTGATCACTTAGGCCTATCATCACCAGTAGAAAACTAGTAATATGTCAAATGCGAGCGACAGCGAACAAATACTGGTAATAGTGCATAGATCCCGGATGGCTTTTTACCAGTTTTTAGGGCATTATTTGATTTTTCAATTTGGCGGAGGGCTTTTTAATGAAAGATAATCTTAGGTAGGTGATGATTATACCAATGCCTGTGAATTCTCCGTAATTTTACCGTTTTCGGCGCTCAAAATATTGGGTTCAGGTATGCTAAAAATCATTAAATAGGCGTCCATATTGATTAATTGGGATGATTAAGTGAAATATAATTAAGCCACGGCAATTGGCCACACTTTGAGGAAGTTTGTGGAAGGGGGATTCGTAGACGAGACGGGAAAAGTGCCGCTTGAATAATTGGCTCGCATGAGAAATAGCAAGAAGAACCACACGAGTGACGTCGATGAATCATTTATGAGGGCCCATACAATGGCAAGGAGATTAGGGTACAGTTTATATACAATGAATCACTAAACAATCCACGCATTCTTTATAGGGATTCTTCCAGCGAAAAGCCTTGTAAATTTAGAGACTTGATGCCGGTTTTTATCAAAGTAGAAAAAAACTGTAGCCGAATCCATTGAAGTAATTACTTCGAGTCTTTGCCTTTCGTAATAAATGAGAAGTAGAAGCTTGAAGAAACATGACGTAAAAATAAAAACACGTTTTATAAGTCAGAAGTGATCTCCGACAATACGTAATCAGCTGTACCCCTTCAAAATTAGTGGTTTGCAGTTCACAAAATAACAGCGTTCATTTCATTCTTCTTAAGAAAAACTAATTAAATCTGTATTTTTCAAGGAGTAAAAATACAGGCATCTCGAAACATAATTCCTTATATCGTTTAAAGATTTTTGGATTGTGATATTTTTTCTCGTTAGACGCTGGCAAGGCGTTTTGATTCTTTATCGTCCAGTTATCTTAACAAAGTACAATTATTAAATCCCATAAATACTGTGGAAATACAATTGAAAAGTGTGCAATTACTAATAATTCTACAATATAGCCAGTAAAATGTTGAATTAAGTTCTAACGCTGCGATTTAAGAATGTTCTTTTTTCTTTTACTGGGGAGAAATAGCTCACGTAGAATTTAGAAGTGCAACATAGGATAAAATGTCTAATGAAGGCGTGGAATTCATTTAGGCTGATCTAAATCAAGTCATAACATTCATGTTTAAGAGTTGAATAGGTTTTTAGAACGCATAATTACATAATTTTAGGAATTGGAGAATTAATTTAGATGATGAAAAGTTACTAAAACGATTTTTTCTCAAGCTAAGTGCTCAAGTAAAAACTCGCCAAAAGTCTTTTCCGTTTATAGGTTTTGAACGGTCCATATATATACATAATACGTTATTTGATGCTATAAAAATAATTTTCCATTTCCGAAGGCTTCTTAAAGCACTTCACTGTGATTTATAATCAAGAAAAATATATTCAACACCAGCTCATTCTTCCTCCCTATGATTAAATAGTCTCTACCGTCCAGCTTTTACAAGTTATGTGTGTTCAAACGAAGGCTTTATGCGCACAAATTTACATTTAAAAAGTAGTTTATTCATTTATTTTTTGAAGGGTGAATTTGTTATAAAATTATTTCAAAGAAATCATACACATAAAATGGAAATACAGTCTACATCTTTGTGCCCATCACCGTTGTTTATCCTGGAACACTATAGGGAATGAATATGAAAAAAAAGTTATACTCCGAGAACGCGAGAACAATGACGGCAAACCATTATCTCAAAGGGATATTTGTATTTGGGAATTCACCTCCGGGCCGGATCAATGCCCTTGAAATTATATTAATGAATGACGCATTCTAATTATTCTCATGATGGAAGTCAATAGATAGGAGTCATCACGGCAAACAATTGGAACAAGATAAGATTGGAGGATTCTCGCAAAGATGAGCATTGGGTGGAGATAAAATTTCCGCCAGAGAGCAAGCAATGTTCAGCCTTCAGATTGACATGAGCCACTTAGGTGTTCTCTCATTAGTATACAGCGACAAGGTCACCTTTGACTTGGGGGAATAGGTCATTCATTATAAAGGGCAATTACTCATCACTTTGTGAGTTACACTAAGAATTATACTTCTACAATATAGATGCTGAAAACTTTTATCATCTTCTTGAAACAAGGCAGGTACGGTAGCATACATTAACCCTCAAAAATCGGGCCGAGCAGAGAGGGTGCGGTTGACAAGCGAAAAATGATCTCCGAAAGTAAGAAGGGATGAATAAACAGTGAATCAATATTGCCTCCACTCTATCAAAATAACCAATCACTTGAGAGAAAATATGGCTCAGAGCAAAGTGAGGGAAAAAACAAACTCGTTCTATCCCTCCACGCCCGGTTACGCCCGTATCCAACGAGGCGAACTCCACTCTGTAGACTAAACTCTCCCCTGCACACCACGCGCCCCAAATATACAATACGGGGATAGTGTTGGTGTGGTGACTACAGTAAAGAACTGTCTTCTCGGTTCAAGGACCCGGGATCAAATCCTGGCAGTAACTGTGATTTTTATTGTTATACCGGTCTCCACTTCAGTGCTGTGTGGAAAGCACTTCGAGTACCATACTCCATCCGTCGGATGGGACTTTAATCCGTGGTCCCTTATAAAGGTGCGTTTTCGATACTTACATATAAAATTCATTTGGTGCGAGATATCACGTCAGAATAGAATGGATAGAGTACTTGATTCTCAACCCCAAGTTTCTGGGTTCGAATTCCGTCTGCGGCAGGATTTTTCATACCTAACTCGTTTCTTTAATTGCGTCGTAATAATGTATTAGTGTATGTTTTGTGATGATTCATTCCGCGCATCGAGAAAGTTTCAAGGCATACTTTAGTTGAGCTAAAATATATGTTATTTAAGAGGGAATCTGCAATAGAGTTGTTGTGGCTTACAAGGTACTAGACGGAAATCAAAAGCGATTTGATTGAGTTTAAATCTGTAAAATATTCATTATTTATTTGCCATAAATAAAAACACTTTTGTGAATTCCACAGTTTAATAAGGCATGCGACCAGTTTCGGCTGTTAGACCATCATCAGGTCTTTATCTATCATCAGAACTATCATCGTCATGATGACGCTCTTCCATCACGAACAAGCATCACGATTAGAATCTATTAATTTGCCGTTCTGGAGAAATTTTCTGGTAGTCAAACATTCTACATATTTATTAGTTCGGACACTCCAAACACTCAACACATTGGTCTCTCACGCCCTCGTAATAGAGGACGGCGATGCACAACTTATGATGCTTCGTAAGATACCATGTATCACAGGAGGATCTTGGTAAAAAAAAGTAAGGCTTGGCAAGAGGGGACTGGTATTCCGAAATGGATGTTTAGTCTGTGGCGAGATCAGAGATGATTTATGGTCCAGGAATTTTCTTTACGAACCCCAAAAGAGGTGGAAGATGGAGACAGCTGAGATAATACTGTCACTGTGGGCGTTCTGGGCGAGGAAGAAGAGAAAGTTAAGGAATTGCTGTATCTCAGATATATTCATGATGTGACCCAATAGCAAAAAAGGTAGGAAAAAGAAAGAAAGCACAAGTTGCTCGAACGTGAATAGTAGGAGAGTGAGGGATAGAGTGGAAAAGGATTTGAGTTACTGGAAGTAGATGTAGTCTTAAGTTGTAGGTACCTACTTCAGCGGCTAGCGTAATATCGCACAGCATAAGATCTTAATCCAAGTAGAAACACAAAATCCACGTCCGAGGTGGGATTCAAACCCCTGACCATTTAGTTTCCAGGCCAGGGCATTATCGGCCTGAATACTACGGCCGGCTTGAAATTCGGATTCTGTAAGAAGACGGGATATTGAAAGGCCCATGTTGACATCATCATCATGAGTATTCTAGCAAGAATGGTAGCTTTGTTTAGTGATAATATTGATTCACCTGATATTCCCCTCCCACATACCCTTATTAATCAATTCACAACTCCTGCAGTAAATCTTGCTAAAAAAAAGTCCACATCTTCCACCAGCCTCCATGCCATCAAGAATATTTACTTTTTTCCTCTCTCTTCAACATTTACCTAAAACTGTACTCACTGAAACCCTCTTATACATCTGCTAAGTACCTCTCAAAACGCTTTCCATCCGCTTCGGTCGCCTTTCAAGTTTTGTCTGACCCTCCTCTTCGCTGTTTCCTTGGTCAGCGAAATTATTCGCTTTATATGCCACCTGCCAAACCGTTTTCCATCTAAGAAACTCCCGAGATAAGCGAACTATTTCAACTGTTTTCATTTGCTGATGGACTAATTAACGCTTGATAATCCGCAAATCTAACAGACACAATAAATTAAATGAATCTCTATTTCCCAACTCCTACATAATTGCTATTCCATTGCACTAGCTATATCCATCACCTCCTTCATCCCTTACTTTGAGTTTCTACAGTGGAGAATGTATTGATTGAATGGCAAAATATCTGAGGGAGAGAAGATGGAGCAGAGAAGAAACATAAGAGGAACACGGAATCAAAATAAGGAAAAACTAAATCGAATCGTCGGACCTATAGAAAGGAGGCTAAACAAAAGACAATCAGCCCAGTTCAAAATATCGATGTGTTCCTATTATCTACAAAATTTACTGAACTACACAACAAAGCAACTTAAAATATCCTTTTTCAGACACAAGAAAATAAAAATTACCGAATAGCTTTTATCATTATCCTTTCACGCTCTCTGTATGAACTATTCAATTCAATCCATTAGTTAATGCGTGATTAGGCCTTACGTTCAATTTAAATAATTGGAACAGTGAGGGACTCTTCCCCCAAACACCGTGCAAAGAGCCATCGTAATGAGTGACTGAGTGCCGGTAGCGCCACTATCGGCAGAGATTTGAAGACGAATTATATTCCATTATGATTACAAGGTTACTTACAAGCCAAGCTTACTGCCGCTTAAAAGGCAATATTGTACTAAATAACAACTTAAATTGTTTAGCACTTCTGTAGACAATGTGAATATAGAAAACCAAATTAAAGAGGTAGTTATTGAATTATGAAATACCTTATAATCTCAACAAAATAGGCTATCCTTCCTTAGACTATAATTTCTTTCTTTTAATACCTGCACATTGGGCCTCTTCATAAATTTTAATTTTCATGGCTCAAATTCCATAGCTTATTGCATCCCTCACATAACTGACTTTACATTGTATTTGACACAAATTAGGGGTTGAGGACGGAAAGAAAAGGACAAGTATTGGACTATATGTACGATTAAGCTACAAACCTACAGAATATTTAGGTTTAAAATTTTCCGAAAAGTTCTTTAAAAGGGAATATCTATTCGTGACAACTAACGTGAATGCCTTAACTGAGAAGCATAGGGGGGATTTCAGAAATAGGGCAAACGCCAACAAAATTCTAGGGATAATAATAATAATATCCAAGACCTCCACGAGTAAAATCATTCGATACGAGTGCCCTTAGGACATATTTGAACACCTAAGATACTTTCTGCATGGTTGCGGGTTTCCTTCCGAGTAGGTTGGCAAGATGACAACAATTTCGCTGACTATCCTGTCAGCGTCTTCAGGTCGAAAGTGTTGGCATGTGGTTTCTGCCTCGTTTATATACCGTAGGCTCTCTGGTTGCTGCACTCTGATTGGCAGTCTCTTTGCTGACTTTTCGAGGCACTGTTAAGGAGATAACTGTCCTCTCTGTTAAAATTCATCAGTGTTTTCTGAATTTCAATGTCCTCACAGATCTGCCGAGGGATGCTTGCTTTGCTATTTTTGTCTATTTTATAAATTACTGATTTATTTATTCATGATATGTAGTGCATGTTTGGTGAGCATTCACTCTCTGCCACACACCTTTATGGTGGCTTGCAGAATATTATGTAGATGCAGGGAAGTATCGGCACTCCTTTGCCAAAAGTTTGCTCTCTTACATATTTAATGTCGTAGCCCGGTTCTGACCACGCGTGTTCGGCGATGGGGGAAAGGCGAAGTTGCTTATTTTTCGTCACCCTCTGTTGTTCTTTTATCCGCACATTCATCGAGCGGCATGTTTCCTCAATATAGGGTTTTCCGCAGGATCAAGAAACCTCGTATACTCCGTCGTATATCGTCTGCGGATGGATGTCCTTGGGTCCAGATAAACAGTTCCTTATTTTGGTCACACAGTTGTATCTTGTGACCACGTCGTGCTTTTTAAGTATCCTGGAGATCTTTTCGGATTTTCCAGCGATGAACCAGAGAGAGCAAAATGGAGAGGCGGAATCATCACAGAAATCGTAAGGCATCAGCCCGTTCATCGCTGGAACATCTGAAAAGATCTCCAGGATAGCACGACGTGGTCACTAGATACAACTGTGTGACTAAAATAAGGAAATGTTTACCATAACCCAAGGAAACCATTCCGCAGGAGTTATACGAGGGAGTATACAAGGTTCCTCGCTCCTTTCGGAAAATCCTATATTGGTGAAACATGCCACCCGATGAATGTGCGGATAAAAGAACATCAGAGGACGACGAAAAATACGGAATTTTGCCTTTCCGCCATTGCCGAACACACGTGGTCAGAACCTGGCCACGAGATTAAACTTGAGGAGAGCAAACTTTTGGCAAAGGAGTGCCGATAATTCCCTCGGCATATCAGGGAAGTCAATGAAATTCACAAAACACCGTTGAATTTCAACAGAGCGGACGGTTATCTACTTCACGGCGCCTGGAAAAGAGTAAATAATGAATTAGCCAATCACAGCCCCTGGAAAAAGAGTCATCAAAGAGACAGCCTATCAGAGTGCATCCAGATAGCCTACGGTATATAAACGAGGCAGAAACCACATGCCAACAGCTTCGACCTGAAGACGCTGACAGGAAAGTCAGCGAAATTGTTGTCATTTTACCAATCTACACGGAAGGCAACCCGCAACCATGCAGAGAGCATCTAACCTAACCGCGGTAACCTTCGATCTAATATGAACTCCTAAGGTTTGCTAAAATTTCTAATCCTCATTTGTTCTGTCCTGTTTGTCGAAATATAAATTTAAAATCGATGCCAAAAGCGTTCAATTGCTAAGGAAGGGAAAAACACACAGCAATTAGTAAATTAAACAATATTTTACTCTCATACATTTACACTACTTTCCTTCAACGGGGCACATAGGTATTTGAAAATATACCCTGCAAAGGACATAAAAGCATCATATGAAAAATAAGAAGTAAAGGATCCCGAGAAGACGTCTTAAAAGCCTTAAATATTACTGGTTATTGGCGGGCGAACAACTAGTTACTACTAGTAAATGAAAAAGAGAGGAGGGAAATAGTAAAAGAAATCCTTCTTTTTGCACCAATTTATCTGCTCTACAGCAAAACTAAGCATTAAGGATAAATCATTGCACCTCATGGTTACTAATGAATGACAGGCACTCAAAAATTCGCTAACATTCGCTTGGCTGCTCTATTACAATGCATGATGGCTACTCCATTTATGACGCAGTAGTCAATATGCATGGCGTCCTATTCCAAATTATCTCATATTGCTTTTGGCTCCCTGAGTTAATGTCACTGCCTGAGGCCAATTAACGGTAACTTAACGGTAAAAGTCTAAATATTCTTAGCAAAGGTTCATTAAATCCACCCTTCTACTTGAAAATTTGATGCCTCAGAAAAAATATATTTCACAAATTGTGTCCCCAGGTAAAGCGGCCGGCTGCCACGCCGGAAGAAACACAGCGGTACATATATAAAATCTGAAGTCTTCAAGACATAAGCGTGATATGGAACCTATGGAACTCAATTAGGGCGTAAAGAACACTCATTAGTAGTAGAATAATGTTTTCCTGGGAGTCCAGCTAATTATGTTATATCGCTCCGGATCACCGCACCATCGCACTTAACTTAGTTCCAGCCTTACTCTAAATATTACATAATATCCTTTATTGAGGCGGGATTCGAAGCTGCGACCTTGAGGTTCCCCTCCAGCATCTCTCTCTCCTCTCTATCACGGCCATTGGGAAACTTATTTTCAAGGCCGTTACACTCGAGGTAAATAAGTGCGCGAATGTCTGAGAACTTACCCACTGTATTACTTTAAGAAAACAATTAAGAACAAATGCGTAAACAAATGCACGCGTGGTAGACACTGATCTACTCACGTGAAATTTTCCCCGCACCTTGAAATTTACTTTATTCCCACAACGTCCTCCATGACTTTCAGCGTTGGATTATTCGTGTTACTTGCTTTCAGCACTTTCAAATATCGACTCCATTTGATAATGTAACACTACACGGGTTGTAATAAATGTAACACTACGTGCCAATTTGGGTTCAGAAAAAACAAGGGCCCAAGAGAGCGATTTTTGCCCTCAGGCTACTTGTAGAGAAGAGAATAGAGAAGAAACTACCGACATTCGTCGCATTTCTTCATTTAGAGAACGCGTTTAACAACATGGATTGGAACTTGATGCTAAGGAATCTCAAAAATATTGGCGTATCAATAAATGACCGGAGAGTTATACACAGCTTCAATAAAAACCAGGTTGCTACATTCAAATCAGGACCTAGCAGTAGAGACGCGAGCATAAAGAAAGGAGTAAGACAAGGATGTACACTGTCTCCAGTAGTATTCAATGCCTACATCGAGAAATCCATCCAAAATGTCAAAGAAAAGTCTCCGGGTGTGAATATTCACGGGGAGAAAATGAGCATGCTGCGATTAGCTGACGACATAGCAGTCATGGCAGAAATGGAATGAGATTTAAAGAAGACACTAGGAAATATGGAAAGGAAGCCAGAACCAATGTTAAACTAGGAAAACAAAAAATCGAGGAGGTGGAAGAGTTCTGTTACCTTGGAAGCCGAGTAACCAGTGATGGACGAAGTAAAAGAGAAATTGAGCGAAAAGAGCATTTTACCAAATGAAGATTCTGCTTACAGCTGTAAATAAAAGCGTCGAAGTGAGGGAGAATATCATCAGAACACATATCTGGAGCATTTTATTATATGGCAGCGAAGCATGGACGAAAGCAGCAGCAGAGAAGTCAAAGCTGGAAGCATTCGAAATGTGGTGCTATCGAAGAATGATGAAGAGAAAATGGATCGACAGAGAGACAAACGAAACAGTCTTTAAGATGAGTGGGAGAAACGAGATGTCTTCTGAATACCCTAAGAAGAAGACGGGACAACTTAATAGGCCATATTTTAAGACAAGATGGCGTGATGAAGATATTCGTCGAGGGAAAAGTGAACGGGAAGAATGGAAAAGGCAGGCCTCGTATGAGATATATGGAGAAAGTTATGTAGGATGTAAAGGAGAGGAATTATGTTGGTGTGAAGAGGTTGACCGATAGAAGAATCGATTGGAGGGCTGCGTCAAACCAATCCTAGGATTTTTGATAGATGATAATGAATACTACGTGGGCTCATTTAGCAAATCGTGCCTGCTATGTACATACAGGATATTGGCAGTATACGCGGAGTAGGTACCTACGCGTAGGATAAAAAAAATTTGCCGCTAACTGCCGTTAATACGTCCGTGGACCGGACCCATCTTTTCCTTCGCTCCGATGACATGGAACAAAGCGCACACCCACTGCACTAGGATCGATCGAAAATTTATGGGATTTATGAGCCCAAGACTGTGACGCGACAAGCTTTAGAACTAACTAGGCTCCTAAATTTCGCCGCATCACCCCCGATCACTCCGGCCCACACCTTTCTCTGGATCGTATCCTTCTCTCCTGACGTCGTCACCCCGTTCCTCCGCCTCCGATTGCAAACGGGATGGGCTGATTTGATGCGCCATTTGGGCGGTGCCGAAATGGGATGGGCGTTGTACTCGACCAACCGTTATTGCAAAGGTGGTGGGGCGAGGATATATTTTCGGCCGGGAGGAGCCTGGGGGGAGGGAGAATGAGACAGGAGACCGACTTTCCCCCACCGGGCGAGAAAACCGACACAAGATGGGGAGAAGGGGTGGGGGAGAGGGAAGGGAGTTTGGGAGGTCGCTTTCTTAAGGGATGAACCACCACTGGAATTTCAAGTCTGCCTCGCACACGAAGGCGCCTCAAGGGAGGGGAAAAGGGTGTGGGAGAGGGGAGTTGGAAAGAGGAAAGGGTGGAGAAGAATCCAGCGTCGGGTTCTAACTGCTTTTAGCGGAGGGCACGCAGGGGAGACCTGACTTTGGTTTTGAGGAGCTCCCACTGTTTATGTCGCATAGCATGGTCTAAATTAATCATCAACGTAACACTAAGACAAGATGGGTTTCACTCCCGCGTCCCTAGGATTACCAGGCCGGCTTATAGCAGACGTGACTATCGTGGCCGGCAGAGATCTGGGGGCTCATAGATATACGTCCACTTCGACAGACATGGTTATGAACATGGAGTGCTCATATTGCTATACCATAGAGCAAGGGTATCAACCCCATTTATCACCTCTAACCCAAAAATGTTAGCTAACCATTTGGCACCTACTACCCATTATAACAGGAAATAAATTTTTAGGTCACCATGCAGATTTTAAAGGAAAGAGAATGTAAAGGAAAGAAACGGCACAACCACCAATTACTTAGTTAATCAAATTTTATGCTCAATCGAGGCTTTTTACACGATTTCTCTACTTTTCTTGTTACTTCATCCCAAGCAATCAAGAATTAGTCGTCTGCAAATAGTATTGTATGTAAATATTCACTACTGATGTCCCATCTTTCCACTGCTCTCTGGCATTCTTTAAGATCTTCATTCTGATATAATTAAAACGAAACGGATGACACAGAGCTTTGGGGTCAACTACTTTGACACGATATTCCTATTTCGATAGTATGTACTTTAAATGTTTATCTCGAAGGTATCCTTCCCATCAATTTTTAATTCATCCAGCATCTGATACACCTTCTTGAATGGTATGATCGTATAATTTTTACAAATTCTAAGAAAATGAACGAAAACAAATGCAGATACAACTAAATATCGTAGACGAAATAGAAGGCTGAGGGCTAAGGAAATGGAAATGATAGACCCTTGTCAGAGACAAATTGGCCAAGAAGAGTACTGGAGTGGCAGCCACAAAAAAGAAGAAAAAGAGGAAGGCCAAGAGAAAAATGGACGAAGCAAACACGAAAAGGTATATGATATAGCGTAATACAATTAGATAATTATATCCCTTGGAGATGCTTCCCGTATCCCCATGATATACGGTTACCCCAGATCGCTGCTCTAGAGCCAAGGGATTTCAGCGCGACCTTTAAACGGTGCTCGTACGCGTTATCTCCGGATGAGGAACCAAAACTCTCGCCACCACGCTATTGTTATTCAATGCATGAGTGACCGATTAAAGTGACGGATCAACGGACATGGAGAGAATCAATATTATCAACCTTTCAATCAACAACGGAAAACGATAATAACATATTAGGGGCCCTATTCATGAGGGACTTGACACCAGTGATCCTCGAAAATGTCGTGATTTTAATGCCACACGTTTCACTACTTCCAACGTTTAAATGCAACAATCTTAATTTGTCAATTGATCGATGAAGTTGAGGTCTTCCTGAATAATGCGATTCTCTGCTGAATCAATGCTTTTCCGTTTATCACACGGCACACGGAAACATTTCATTACTTTGTCGTCGAATGCATTTTCTTACGATGTTTGGTGAAAATGCGAATGAAGACAAGTACCCTTTGGAAGAGTAGTTCCGATAAAATTAAATTTCTCCTGAAATAGAATTTATAAGGAAGAATGTAATGAAGCTATTTTTGGAATGATCAATTGGCCGTTACATATTTATTGTTTTCAAAAATAGGTAGAAAGTACAAGCTGCAGCTTGTATTTAGCCTTTGAGTGCGAAATACCGTTTTTAAACTTTCCTGGCATTGCAAACTTTCCTAGCAGCAGCTAATGAAAACTAAATGTTTGGTACTCATTCCCTCCACTAAGCTCGATTTAGGTCATCTTATCGGTCTTCAAATCTTCCTCGAACTCAAGGGTGTTTCAGAATGGGAGAATAGGTACAGGGCAGAACTGAAAGAGTAAGGAGGATCGATGGAATTAGCTTGATCTGAAAGAAAAGCGCCAAGGGGACTACAGCTTAATATTCCATCAGACGGAATGCTGAACTCAAAATACTCTCTAAGCAGCGCCTCAAGTAGGGAACGGTAGGATTCCCAAAGTAGGAATCTGCCTCTAAGTCAGTAAGTTGCCACTGCTGGGTTTCGAACCTGGGCCCTCGGGATGGGAGACCAGTACTCTAACCACCAAAGTTTATTTTTCCGTTGGCATGAGTTTCAAAGAGGTCTTTGAACTGTATTCGGTAGTTAAAATCGTATAGACTTTTGTTTATTTCACCTCTGTGCGAAACGAACGATGAGATGCAGCGAAGAGGTGCCAAACGCTATAAAATTTAAAAACGAAGCCACGGAGAGAGCGATATCTCAAGTCGGCCACTTTTTTCAACTCACGTACAAAATGCAGAAGCACGAAATATTGTCTAACAATAAGCCACCAGATGGAGATGGAGGCCTTACACTACGATTACCGAAAGAGCACTTCTAAGCAATTTAAACCGGTTCAAAGAATACCAAGCCTGGTATCCACACAGTGATCCAAAATGTACTACGTAAGTATAAAATTCAGGTATAATTGACAAGTTTCTTCGATTCCCTCAAGTAATATTACCATTTTAAAGCTGACAATTTTTCTAGAGGGAAGGGAAATTGGCATAAAATCATCATTAGTTAGCAATCCTGAGATTTGATTTACGAAATTCTCCACTGAATTCTTCTATCAGCTAATCCCTTCATATTTATGTATTTCTCATTTTTCACATCTTATATCACTTGTTCTATGAATATATCTCATACGAGACCTTTCTTATCCGTTCTTCCCGATCAGGCAATTGGCATCAGACCTTAAACTATTGTCTTCATCAGGTAATCAGGCATAAAACAAATTAATCAACCAAATTAGAAGTCCACTCATTTCTCATTATGTGGCCAATTAATTTGTCCCGTCTTCTTCTTAGGGTATTCAGAAGACTTATATCCCACTCTTCGTAGGACTTCCTCGATACTTACTCAGTCGATCTTCATCATTCTTCAATAGCACCACATTTCGAATGTTTCCACCCTTTATTTCTCCGCAGCTGTCATTTCCCATGCCTCACTGTCATAAAGAAAAATGATCCGGATACATATGCAATTGTTTCCTTACTTCTACGCTTGTATTTCCAGCCGTAAGTAGATTCTTTTTTTGGTAGAATGCCCTCTTTGCCTGGGCTATTCTACTCACTATTTCCTTCTTGCATCGTCCATCGTTGGTTACTCAGCTTCCCAGGTAACAGAACTCAGCAGAACTGCCAAAAAGCTAGAGCAGCGGTTCCCAACCTTTTTAGACTCGTGTATTCCCTAGAAGATCATTCCCTAGATTTGAACCCTTTATGGCTTGAATACATGAGAAACCTACCCGGTTGCCGTTCGTTTAAAATTATTGCGGACTTAAACTCATACCAGTGGCGGGAGTGGAGGAAATACATGCATATTTGGTGAAGTTTAATGATTAACAATGAACGTTAAAAGAATGATGATCAAGGGAGAATATGGAATTCATAGATAGATCCTTATGCTACTTCAAGGCTTTTGCGAAAGATTTGAAACAGAAAGGCATCCGCGAATATAGAGCACTTGTGTTTATTTTCAAAAATTAAAGGATGAACATAAGGAGTTTAAGTAATCATGAGCACAAAGTTAAATATCAGAAATTTACATTAAATAAGAAGTTACCTTTCGTACACAGGTAAGTGGGTCTAAACAGGACTGTGAAGAATGTGAAAGAGAAGATTTACGTGCATATGAGGAGGTTATCCGGTAGGAGAATAGTGTAGAGAGCTGCGCCAAACCAATATTAGGATAATTGACTAATGATAAAGAAACGTGACTGCCAACTTGAGGCTTAATTTTTTTCGGAAACATCCTTCCCCATCCTTACTGTCATCCTCATGTCATCTGTTCGAAAATAGCTGGATAACAAAATTCTGGCGAACTAATATGTTTTCTTACTTTTACTTCCACCCCTAATCAATTTTTTTCTCAATCATATCAAGGTGAGAGTATCCCAGGTGAGGAACCACTGGACTAGAGAATACGACAGCTACTCGGAGGACCTGGGTCCAATACCAGGAGAGGCTTGCTAAAGCATGCTCACTTGAACCGATAGAGAAATAAGATACTCCTTCCACTATCTCTACAAGCAATATTTCTCCGTTCACTCTCCTGCACCCAATATTTATTCTTACTTTACACAATGGCATTCAACTTTATTACATTGTCTCAAAACAAATTTCCTCATGTCAGGAATGCCATGCAATGAAAAGTTATTCCTCACGGAATGCTCCTAATATATTATATTCACACCTTAAAAACGCGTTCCTGTTTGGAATCTTCATTTAAGTCATATGAACTACTAAAATTATGCGAAAATGTACACATATTATCCCAGTTAATGGAATAAATTACATTATATCTCACTTTTTAGGCTCCGGCTCATGAAATATCTCAAGGGGAATGAGTTTCCTGCTGCAAAGTTTGTAAGAACCTACCCCAAAGAGGAATACGCAATCTATTTTTGGAAAAGGTCGAGGTAAAGTCAGGTCTCCGATCCAGACAGATGCCTTGAAAATGAAAGGACTCAAGCATCTCCACGTCCAGGCGATATAAAGCGAAAGAGTTGCTACCGTTGTTGCATGATCGATGCCCTCGGATAAACTGGCGAGCCCGGCGTCCCTTTCACCAGCTCTCGGACCTTTGAGCTCACAAATTATTTAGGCGGAATGAAATACCTCTTGCAAATTTACGAGGACCTACCCCACAGCGCTGGCCGCTGTCGCTTGAAGAGATGGCGGGATGAAAGAGAATATTCGCTCCACACCTACGGTTCTAAAGTGGTAACGAGGCCGTTTCCTTAATGTCTCGAGCTGGACGAGACGGGGGATCAGCCGTTTTCTCTTGCTGGGTGTCCTCGGAGAAGGATTCCAGACCGGAGTTCCTTTCACTTGACACCCTAAAAATTTTCAGCGGAATGAATAACCTGCATTTTTTATGAGGACCTACCCCACAGCGCAATCCACTGTGGCTTACTTATGAGCGACGGGGTAAAGGTGGATCCAGTCTTACCATCTGAAAAGTAAAAACAAGGAACCAAGCCCAAAACTCCTTTCACCGCGCAAAAGGACAGTAATTCGGGACACATTATGAAGGGAAAATTTTTATGCTCCAAACTTTAAGTGTTCAGCATATTTGAAGATGTACAGTGGAAAGGAAGCAGAAGTCTCAGCGATTTTGGTCACTCATTTATTTCAAATAATCAATCACAGAAAAAAAGTGCCTATTTGCTGCAGACAAAATGATAAAACAAACTTAGGAACTTATAAATTCATTTGCCTGAGAAAAAGAAATAAACAGCACGATGGGGAAGGATCCCCAATTTAAAAACAAATATAATTTACATGCTGTAAGAGCGGTCCATCCACAGCTAAATACAGGTTCAAATAAGCCATTTAATTTAAAATGATGATGGGGAGCAGGCAATTCGTTAACAATCCTTCTTTACATGAACCCAGCCACTTAATCGCTCCATTCTCTCTTCCCTTTTTCTAATCTCTTGATCGCTTTCTTAGCTACTCACTCGTGGCTTTTGTCCCTGTAATCGTGGATTTACCTCCTCCTAGTTTCTTCCGTTAAATTTACACTTGGGGATCGGATTGGTGTGATGACCCTAGTCTTACCTCCCAACCCGAAGGCCCGGGTACGAATTCCGGCACTGGCGGATTTTTCATTGGTATACCGGTCCCTACTTAAGTACTTTCAGGAGAGTATTCCAGTTCAGTACTCCGTCCGACGGATGGGACGTTAAGCCGTGATCACCTTGTCTCCTTTCGTTAAGAGCAAGCTAATTCCGATGCCGGGTTTCTCTCCACCCTTCCTCTATTACCTGTAGTATTCCTTCCATTACCCAACTACCCACTTTCCTAAATCGCGCAAATGACGTCAGCTGTCGGTTGCCTTCCACAAATAATTAACTAACTTAACTTCGTACTCCACAATTACGTCAAGTACTCGCTTTGAAATATCTTGTCCAATATTTTCTAACATCCCTGACAGTGAGCATAACATTTTCATCTTAACATTCTCGAATCATACTTCACCGACTAAGCTCGTATCATTTTTTCTTAAGAACTTTTAACACAACACTTTCTTAACAAAACAGCTATACAAGGATTTCGCATGATGACGATAATGGAAGTTGTATCTTCCACCGCTCCCCTCCGTCGGGACACGCTAAGCGTGAGTCCCTTAGTTGAAGGAATTCATTAGCATTTTACGTACGTGCATTATAATTCTGTAGATGCATTTAATTGGGTGAATGAGACAATTTCATCCTTGGATTTGCAGAAATTACGTGCGGTGTCAGTTTGTAATTTTCCTCACAGTTTTAACCAAAGTGACGATTTGGGCACGCCGCTTTAGAGGTCTAGTGACCTTAAAATGACATTCCAATGTTGAAACCACAGCAGATGACGAAACAGCGTGGCAAAATACGAACTGACCCGTTGTTTAGCAATATTCTTGGGGTGGGCTCCCATTGCCTTCCCCAATAATATTTCCAAGTGGACACCGTGGTCCGTGACTCGAGTGACCGCCTCACTGGGGTCAGACGCCCTTTTATAACAGCTTTCAGGTACTACGTGGTTTGCCTTTAGTTTGGCACCTATCTAAGAGCAACTTTCGTTTCTCCGCCAGGCGCAGCTCCAGGGGTAGGGCATTGGGAAACTACCCTTCACCAAAATTAAGGCTGTGGACGCTGAGGAAAGAGTTTTTTTTACATATTTAAAACAACTAAGGAAATTGCGATGCATAATTAGCACTGAAAATTTTCTAAGGATAAATATAATTGAAAATACTTCCGATAAACGACGGCGATGGTTACGTGTCGGTAGTATTGACCCACACAGCACCCGGAAATATATATGAACACATATGAAGCACAAATCTGCGAGAAGTCTAATGTATACACATCAGGTAATGAGAAACGGTTTCCACCAAATATATAGATACATACTATCTTCTCGAGGTCTACCTTACTCTTATATGAGAATGAATTACAGTTTACATTACACGGGTACATAGATACGGGTACACCGTATGACTTTAGTATATGTTCGAGGACAATGTTTAGAAAGTGTGTGCACTATACCCTGTGTAGACTGTAATGAGCGTACGCATGTGTGCGATTTATATGCCCTACCTTCAATACTGATCATTAGTTATCAGAGAATAAGAAACCGTTTGAAGTAATACAACAAAGTGTTTGCAGTTCAGTCGATGTTTGTGTATTCCACTGTTGCGAGCTGAATCCAGAAAAACAATGGAACATCGATTGCCAATGTAGTCACTACAGAAACGATTAAAACCACCTTAGATTATTGATACATGATCGGATTACACCATACGGATTTTACGGTCTCTTAGTTCTTCACTTCAAGAAACTGATATACTGCTGGGATGGTGAATTTATGTTTTTTTGCTACCACCAATTTCTTAGGTACTTAATATTTGAAAAGAGTAATAGAATATGTTTCTCTTAATAATTACTGTCACTGTTGAATTGTGAGTATATAAATCGGCCTAAATAATGAACTTGAACGTGTGATGCGAATATCGGAAAAATTTGCTAAGGAACGGTACGATCACTATACTAGCGTAACCTGTCCATTAAACGAATTAAAATGGGAATCATTGTCAGATAGCACGTTGACATTTAGACTTAATCTCTCAAATAAATTCCAAGATAATATTTTCAGTGACGACGTTAAAAATATTTTGCGAACCCCAACTTAAGGGGAGACTGGGGTAATGGTAGTCAAGGGGTAATTGTGGTCATTATGATTTCTCGTAAAGTTGGATACGGAGGTTGCTGAGCGAGATAATGTGTTTTTCCTTAATTTGTTGTAAGCAAAACCACAGTACAGATCACAAATAATCGCGTTTCACTGCTTCTGTTGACATACTAATGATTACACAGTATCAAGGTAAGCCCCACTTTTGTATCACATAGTTATATATTAAGGATTTAGAGCACAGCATATTTTTTTAATAGTTGAATAAAATCATGCGTTCGGGGTAATGGCAGTCACCGTGTCAAATGACCGTCACAACCTCAATGGTATAAAATATTTTTCCCTCAGATGGTTAGAAAGTGTATAAGAAAGACAGACAAGGCGAAATGGACTGCACGAGATTTGAAAAAAGCAAAACAAGCCGTTGCTAAAGGTTTATCGATGAGAAAGGCTGCTGAAAATTTTAAAATACCTCTTAGCACAATGCAAATCAGATTAAAGAGTGGAGCTGATTCTGATCGGCGCTTAGGAAGGATATGTGACTTTCCTCTTGCACATGAAATCGATGGAGCTGACCATGATAAAGCATTTTCAAAGATTTTCTACGGTATCACAAGAAAAAATTTAAGAAAAATTGCTTTTGAACGTGCAGATAAAAAAAATTTTGTCCATAGTTTTAATAAACAAACTAAAATGGCTGGTTTAGACTGGATGTATGGGTTCATGGCAAGGAACAGGACAAGTGTTAGGAAACCTGAAGGAAGGAGGCGTAGGAAGAACTGAAGGATTTAACAATGAAGAAGATTATCTTTTTTCGTGAACTTAGAAGAAGCAATTCACAAATATAATTTTAAAGATACGAACTTTTGGAATGTTGATGAGACGGGAATAACAACTGTGCAAGACCCTGGTCTTATATTAGCCGAAAGGGGCCAAAAATGAGTTGGATCGATAACAAGTTCAGAAAGGAGCAAGAACCGTACAGTTCCCGTACAAGAAATAATCCTATACCTGGATGCAGTACTTGGACTAATGCATCAACAAAAGGAGCAAGAGCTAAGCAGCATTCCGAGATCTTGACTTCGACGCAAATGAAAATCAAGCTTGAAGAAAAAAGAAAGGAGAAAAAGAGGGAAAGTGTAAAGATAAAAGAGAAAGAAAAGGATATCGAAATGGAATGAAAAAAAGAATATAGAAAGATGTATGTTTGTTTGTTCATCCCGCACAGCTTAATGCGGTACTCAACACCGTAATTCAGCGTTCCTGCAGAATTAGTGACGAGTCCAAGTTCCCGGCCGAAAGACAGAAAGTGGAAGCCATTCTACAGAAGAACGGATATGACAAGAGATCCATCTCCAAAACATTTTTCAAAATCATGAACAAGAATGAGGACGGCCCAAAAGAAGAAAATTGGACTCCGGACGCAGACAACCTTGCACCCAAGAGAGCCTTCCTTCCTTACGTCCGAGGCGTAACGGATAGAATAGGAAACATCCTCCGCAAACGTGACATCAAACCTCTGTTCAAGCCACATTTAAAAATCAGAAACTGCCTGAGGAGTGTGAAGGATTCAACACCATTTCAAGTGGAAGGAGTGTATGAGATACCATGCAAAACTTGCGGGAAGAAATATATCGGCGAAACCGGACGCTACGTTAAAAACCCGCTTACAAGAACACGAGCGGGCTATTCGACTGGGACAACCCTTAAATCAGCAGTAGCGGAACATGCAGCCTCGGGACACGCGATTGACCTCAAAGAAACAAAGATAATCGCCAAAGTGAAAAACTTCAAACCCCGGCTGATCCGCGAAGCTTTGGAAACAAGGAAATGCCAGCAAAATTATAATAGGGACTGTGGCCTCCAAGTCAGCCACAAGTGGGACCCAGCTTTGAACCGAAACAAAAATACAATGACTACTCCTTCCACGCCTCCCCTTCCCATCCTTTTCCCTCCCTGAATCCCCTATATAAACTCCTCCATCTCGACAGACACCTCATTCCCTTTGATAAAGTGACCAGCAACGGCCACGAAACGTCTGGTATAAAACGCGGGATACACCCGAAAAGCAAACATACAACATAGTGATCAACATGTAAATCAAAGGGTGAACAAGATATGCACCTCTGTCACAGAAATTGTTCTACTCGTCGTCCAGTCCGACCTTTCATAATCATGCCTGGTGAGATTTAATATAGTGTGAAAATGCTTCACTTTCTTTCTTAAAAAATTACGATAGGTCTCACAGTCCTTTAATAACAGTTCATTTTGAATCAGGCTTAGCATACCTCAACATGCATTTTTCTTCTCTTATCTGTCTCCTTCTATCATTCTCCGACAAAAATGTGGCTCTCACCATTGTAATGGAAACTGAAGCAATGGATACGAAAATTAAACCATACCGATCCATAATTACTCCACTTCAGATCAACTAAAACCTCAGTCTCTACAAAGCCTTATTTCATGTATATTATAATTACACTATATACCTACACCGTACTTTAATTCATCAATCAGGTATATCAGACGATGTATAAAAACCATTCCGAACATCGAAATAGCTGCGTTGGTCGGATATTTCCCGTAAATCGATACGTACTATCGGTAGGTCTACCACTGCACATCCTTTTCATTCAGAAAATTCAAGGAATTAATTCGAATGATCAATCGCGGTGTAAAACGGCTTTTAGAACTTGCAAGTAAGAAGGTGCGTCCTCCAAAACATGAAAAATTATGCTAAGAGTGGGCCATGCCACGCATAAGTTAGGCATAAAAATGGAAATAATAGTAGGAGATATGTAGTAAATATATTTATTATAATTTGCTTTTTTCTGATTTTTCAATTTATATTTAATAGCTAATAAAATATTTATATAAACATTGAAATTGCTGTTATCATTTATTCTGAAATCCTAATTTTTTTTCAAGAATTTTTTAAGCATACTTTGACCCAAAATTGATGTAAGCGACCGTAATAAGTCCTGGCAATGAAGTCGGAAAGTGATTACAATGATAGTTTTTCACAAACAAGACAAAGAAAAAAGGATATCTACAGTATATAAGCTAAGTACACTGTATACAGTTTGCCCTCTACATGAAATACGTGGGATATATTCTGTTTACACAAACTGTTCCATTGTTTTGAGGATATTTGTTTATGTTTTAAACACAAGATAGAGACAGTGGAGGCTTTGTATGCATTTGCAATAGGTCTACACTTTCTTCAAACCCACTGCTGTATAACTAATGTATAGGTATATCATGTGTATATCTAGGCTCTACTGCAGATTGTGTACTATGAGGGGAAGTTCGTATTTGACGTACTACGGAATCACTTCGATAGAAGCGGCATGAGATCCGTGTGTGCTAGCAGGAAGAGAAATATACAAAATATGTACATAATTTTAGGAAAGTAGCATTAACATTAATGGGGCAGTAATTCAAACAAACGAGGGTGAATTTTAAACATGCCAGCAAAAGATATCTGTGAGTTAAAGAGATGCTTCATTAGAGAAGAGAACAAGGGTAGGAAATTGAGAGAATACAATAAGAAAATGAAACTGCAAATGGAATGCATCAATTGGCGCAATTTGGAGCTAGACTAAACAGAAAGAGAATATAGTGAAGGCGTTTGAGAGTGAATATGGAAATAAAATATTCAAACTGCTGGTTTAAAGAAGAACATACAAATAATTATTTGGGGTGCAGGATGATGAAATGCGTTATTGAGAGATATTAGGGGGGTGGTGAAGGAAGAGGGAGGAAATGAAGCGGCCTTTCGAGTGGAATCAAGAAAGATGGATGGATTGGTGAAAAAAAAGAAAGATGAGCGCGGTTGGAAGCAGATAAACGTATAAAAGTGGACCGGAAACGATCCATAAACGTGAACAGAAATGGCTGATAATCAAATTACTATTGACTTTGGTCTTTTCCTCCAGTTTTTTTAAATGAGAGAGCGAAATTGGGCTTTTAAATAATTCCAACAGCTCCTCACTCTTCATACAGTTTTACTTCAACATTTTTCTCCAACAATGGATAATCTTTTGTGATTCGGAAGTTGAGCACTTAAAAAATTAATAGCTTAATTTTTGGGGCGTGAAAGTATATTGGGCAAGAGGATCGGCTGCGAACCAGAAGTTGCCGAATATATAAACAATATGAATGGCCCTCTTTTGATACCGCCACCTAAACTTCGAGCAGCGTAATTATCTGATTTCCTGGATTTCGTAGGATACATCAGGTTCTACAGGGATGGGGGTTGGGAAGGAGGTGGGGACAACCAGGCTGCTATGCTGGAATTGAGGACCGCAGTATCTCTTTGTCCGACTTCCAGTCCAATCCATCCAGTCTCCAGGCCGGTCGTTAAGTGATTAGGTGAGTTTTTATTTCAATGCGCCATGCAATTGAGAGGTCAGTGTCCTCCCAAGGAAAGTGAGTAAATATGCGCAAAGCAAAATCGGACGACGTGACATTTTGCTGACCATCGATGGCTGAATGTTCGATCCTGAACAAGTGTGTATTAAGGCAAACAAATTTGGACTCACAAAGTTGGTGATATGATGAACGAGACGTTATTATTAATTTTAACTTTAAAACAAGAGAGAACTATGACAAGGACCTTTAGTTAATAACGATTAAGAAAGAGCAAGAAAACTGTCTGACATATGGCGTAGCGTTATGTGGTTCCAGACCCTGTTTTTACCCGGATCGCGAGTTATCACAGCAAAGGAGGGATTTTGTAATCATCATTTTTCCTTGGGACATAGGAATATGAAACCTTAATCATTCTTCTTCCAAACACTACCATTAATCAAAGAAAAATCAATTTTTCTGATTCAGATTTCAATTTTTTAAATTAATCGTTGTTAGCAATTACGAACTCGAATCTATCACACGTTTTAGACGGCGATTGTAAGCTTTAGTTCAACTAAAAGCTTTAGAAGGCCCTTAGTCGCACAAGCTTGAACTGCTACAGCAGAAATAATACTTTCAAAATTAGCAGTGAGAATATAGTTTTTTTGGTCATTCAGACTTACATGTTAAGTGCCTTAAAAAATTTAAGCCAAAGAAGTAAGAACTGCTTTCAATCTCAGTACGATAGCATCTATCATTCATGCCTCCCATACCATAAGACGCTAACAGCTAACTCTCCGCACATTCAATCAGAAAACACCGGTCTTTAATTTGTAAGTGCGATCTTAAAGGTTACCCCACGGATAATTTAGTGCAAAAAAATGCGCTAAAAATCGATGTACCAGAATGGCTGGATTAAGCAGTGGTACCTAGGGTCGGGGAGGAAAGAGGCTGATGGACGACCCTCCCGGTTTCACTCCTGCCTCTCCCCTAACCCGCAACTCTTTCTCTTCCCCTTTCAGACCCGACACCAGCTGCGACCCATGAGGGCTCGTAGGCGGCGAACTGAAATCTGGATATCGGTTGTTAAGGCAAAACGACCGACGAAGGGGGGGAAGGTGTTCACCCAAGTCGTCCCAGCCCCAAAGAAAGTACGGAGACAAAAATATCAATGATCAGCATTCTTTGGAGCATAGTGTTATCTGGAAGTAGTCTTTATATCTCCAGTCGTAGAGCAGATGTTAATAAACAGTAAGATTTGGCAAGGAGCGTGTCATTTAACGATTTGGATATCTACACCCCGAGATGAGAGTAAGGGAAAAGAATCGAGGGGCAAGAAAGAGGGATTCGCCAAGGGAGTGAGGAAATAAAAACGATTGGTGGAGAGATAAACGAAGAAGGTCATGGGTAAGATGAGGGAAGAGAGAGAGGAAAAGAGTCTTTAAAGTAAATTCCGATAAATGGACACCGTGGGCGTCGAGAGGAAATGGAATGTTGAAGGGTGGAATAATAACTACCTCAACAGGAATGCGTGAGAGAATGAAAAGAAGCAAACAAGAGGAAAGGCTACTTAGGACGAGTCTCACAAAACCAATATTATATCGCCAAACACAAGGAGTAAATAATTAACTCTCCATTGGCTCTCCATAAAACCTGTGCGACATTAGGTAGCGACAGGTCTATTACATCTCTTCTTTCGGTTGAATGCTGAGCTGAGGAAGTTAGCTGACAGCTCATAATTCTAAATTAGTATTCTGAAAGCATTTGAAGTTCCAGGAATTTTCGTATTTTTAGGCAGCGAAACGCAAACTAATTGCATTCAATCTAAAGGTAACTGGCATTTTCTATAAATTGATGCTGTTCGCCCAACAGGGGACACAGTGACATCGCACCTTAACGTAAAAGTAGTCATCCGCATGGTCAAGCTGTATGTTTCATGGATTGACTTTCGCATGTATTAAGTATGATCCTTAAATCATTCATTTAATACATGCATAAAATCAAATTTAAAAGGATTCCTCATAAATTCCTTCGGCATTCCATCATAAGATCAAAATTAAATGAGTCTTCCACCAACACTATAACACTATGACACGATAGTCAACTATTCGGTATTTCGTCATTGATAACGTCATTTCATAGCACATATCTTAGATTATAAATCTCATCAATACAAATTTTAACAACAACTCTGGGGGTATCAATATCCGTGAAATTGATGCAGCTGCATCTTCACTGTTGTACACTCGTATTTTTGTCAGTGCAAGTGACTTTGTTAAGAGCGTTAGTTACTCAACATCGTAAGCTGCTTGATGATGACATTTATTGAAGTGACTAACAGAGGTAAAAGTTTAGTCCACAAAAAAAAAGTTTGAGTGATAATGAATCTTGAATATGGTGCCCGAAGCATTTAAAATGGCAGACAAACTAGCTCCGGCCGGTGTGCTTTTCACTACACCCATTTCATGAAAATTTTTAGTTGAAGCAGGTCATTTTACATGATGAGAAATCCCATATTTCAAATGAATGGGAAGGGTTCACCAAAGGTTTAAAGAATCAACATAGATGCCGTGGGTAAATTAGCTTCCGCTCAGAAGAAGAGTGACCAACTCACCAAATTTCAATCGGCAGTGAATTATGCAAATAACTGCATCTAAACTAAACTAAATCATAACTAGGCGAGTTGCGATTTTACGGGATAAATAGAGCTAGACACCATGTTACCCTGTTACTCTGACGCCTTTCACGGGCGTCAATGGTCGTTTTTCCCACCGTAGGACTTCACTCTATTTTCATTCCAGCTACTTCTCTCTCGAGGTGAAAATAGTCCATTGATACAAAGTTAAAATATTACGGTTGGATCACATAGGAAATGTAAATAACTCTCCTCTATTGACAAGGTACGCATATTAGACATGTTTAAAACTAGGGGAGTTCAAACTTAAATTATTGGAAATTATGCTAAAATTACCTCTTTTTCAATTTCCTCGTAGACAGCTTAAAAATCCAATTATATAATTGAACTATACTTATCATCTAACGACTTAATAATAGAAATGAATTTTTTAAATATTAAAAGTTCTTAAGGGAGTCCAAGACCGGTATAGATAAAATTAAAAACTTTAATAACTTCACATTTTTATGCCCACATCGAAGAATAATGAAGATAAATGGATCAACCTAACGACAAACGAAGAAAACATAAAAAGAAAGGGAGAAAGGAGAAGTCTGCTGAAAACCCTGGGGACTATAAAAAGAAGACAAGACAACTTAATCCGCCATACCTTAAGACACGATGACCAGATGAAGACAATGGGGTTGTTTACCATATTTTTTTATTGCCGAATCTGATAGAGTTTGTAAAATAAAAAGACCCATATTTTTCCGTTTTTTGATCCGACAATTATTTCCGGAGTTATAAGCGGCGAAAAACTGATGTTTTTAACCCCTTCGGAAAAGTGGGCGTAGTGCAACCTCTGACGTATATTCACTTCGTCGAATCACAACTGAGCCCGCGAAGCTACTTTGCCTTATCGCAATGGGGGGACACAGCTGGCTCGACCAATCTGAGCGATTTCGACAGCATCTGTGCGAGCAGACCTTCCGAGAATCCCCCTCCACTCCCTTCCCCTCCCCTGAAAGCAGTCAAGGACGGAAGGAAAATGACGTCAATGTTATCACAGCAGCATTTTCGATGGGCGTCACCTTTTGCTTATTTTAATTTTTGATTACAAGTTTGATTACAAGTAATACAAAATTACGATTTCGGTTCCGAGTAAACGCCCCCATTGTCGAGGGAAACGCGAAGAGTAAGAATGAAAAGGGAAATCCTCAGATTAGGTACATGGAACATGTAGTAAAGGATGTGAAAGGGAGGAATTATATCGATATGAACAGGTTAGAAGATAGGAGAATCGAGTGAAGAGCTGCATCAAATCTATGTTAGGATTTTTGACAGATGGTAATGATACGTCCATATATATAAAATTTTATATAAAATTTTCCCAGGTGTGAATAATAAAAAAGAGTAATCCCCTTCCTGTTGAAAAAGGTGGCTGAGTCTAACCGAAATATTCAGATGCGTGTGAGTGTTCCTTTTATTGCATTGTTTTTATAATTCAAATCGGTGAAAATTCCCAAATGCAATCAGTCTTGATTATACTCCAAAACTCAATTAAACTCCAAAACTTGCAACGCTCTGCAGCCGCCGAACACTCCACTGATGGGCACACCATAGATATCCCCGGCGTGAAGGTCTTATCCAGAGATAAACACTTCCGAAGTTGCGTTATTGGAGAGGGGATAAAGAATAAAAAAAGAACAATTTTAACAGAGACCAAGGGCAGATGATAAGCCACTAATGGATTCATTTTTTTTTAAATCCAGAATGTTCGAGAGAAATGACCCCATCCCCTTCCACCCGTCACCCCACCTACCCGAATCCACATAAATACACGGGAAATTCGCGGAGGGACAATGGGGGCGTTTACTCGGAACCGAAATCGCAATTTTGTATACGAAATCGTTAGATGGAAACGAAAAACGAAATTTAGTGAAAAAATTAATCTTCTAACCACAACCATTCACTCATAAATCAATAATTAAAATAAGCAAAAGGTGACGCCCACCGAAAATGCTGCTGTGATGACATTGACGTCATTTTCCTCCCGTCCTTGACTGCTTTCAGGGGAAGGGGAAGGGAGTGGAAGGGGGTTCTCGGAAGATCTGCTCGCACAGATGCTGTCGAAATCGCCCCCATTGGCCGAGTCAGCTGTGTCCCCCCCTTTGAGATAAGGCGAAGTAGCTTCGCGGGCTCAGTTGTGATTGGACGAAGTCGATACACGTCAGAGGTTGCACCCACACCCACTTTTCCGAAAGGGTTAAAAACATCAGTTTTTCGCCGCTTATAACTCAGGAAATAATTGTCGGATCAGAAAACGGAAAAATACGGGTCCTTTTATTTTACAAACTCTATCAGATTCGGCAATAAAAAAATATGGTAAACGACCCCATTCTACCCCAAAGAGGCCTCCAGCAGCGGAGGGGAAACGTTTGCGGACAACCACGACAACGCGGAGCAACCCAAAAAAAACATACTACCACAGACATAGACCGCGAAAGTTTTAATCAATGGACCTATATTTCTTGTTACGAAAACAATTCTTTGTCGAATTCATTTTTCAATAACCCTATTACGTTGTCTCACATCTTTTCCCACATGAAAATTATGACCTAAAGTATTTATTTCACGTATGTTTCGATTCATGGTCCAAAAGGAGTTTTAAAAGGCATTTCAGGATGGTGCTTATTTCATTAATCTCGGAGCAATAAATATAAACATTTTTTTAAATTTAATTGGTTGACCGATGATAAACTGCTCCTAGAGTACATATTAGAAACTTTGTTCCGCTGAGATTAATGTAAAATTGCTGACGTCAAAGGGAAATCTGTAAGATACTAAACTCGTTCTTCCGCAGCAGGCTCCTAACACTGGAAATAATGTTTTTCATACCTTAAATATCGACAGGTTGTAAAGGAAATGCCAGGAGACGTAACAGCGTTGAAATACCGGATGTGAAACCTACCCAAGGAGTTTTAAAAATTTTGAGGCTGCTATAAAAGTCTTCTTTTAAATTTTTGATGGGACCTCTTCAGATTGAGAAGGAAAGGAATTTTAGGAATTCTGTGCACGAAGTTGTGCTATGCAAGAGACTAACTGAATATTGAGGGCTGCAATATAACCATGGAAGTTTGGGTACCTAAAAGCGTATTTCAAATACCTATGATTACGAAACCAGAAGAAATTCGTAGTGATGTATCGGGGTCAAGGGAAACCATCATTAATGCATGTTTTCACGAAACTGACAATCACGGACATAAAATTCCCTAATTTACTATGAATAATCAAATTCATACTCGTAGCTGTAGTTACTCGAGGGAGCTACCGACAGCTTAGGTAATGTACGCCAGTGTAAGCAATTCTGTAGGGGATTTGGGAATTTTTTATATCGAAGGGCGCCAAGAGGTCCATCGTATATCTTCCCATCTGACGGACGGAGTACTATAAGCACTTCATGTTTAGTATCTGTAGTACTCAGGTGGGGACCGATATATTAATGAAATACATGCCTGCCACCACGAAGAACCCAACTTGGAACCCAAGACCTCGGAATGGGATGCAAGTACTCTAGCCACCTCAACAACACTCACCCTCTCATATGACATGAGCTATAGGGCCGAACCTTTGTTATAATATGTTGTTATAATATTTGCAATTATTTAAATTATTAATGCCCATCTTCAGTCTGCATCACGTCAACCGTATCCAGCCTCACACTTATCAAATTTGGAACTACTATTCCTTTGTGAATTAGAGCAACTATTTATAGTAAATCAAGAACAATAAATAAGTTATCGCGTAAAATTATTTCTTCACTAACAGTAGAAAAATTCACTCAAAAATTGCTACAATTTATTGTGACCAGTGTGAGCCTCGATCTTAAATTTCCTGAAAAAGTGTAAGGCACGATTCCAAGTTAGCATCAGTTATGCTAGTTTTATTGAGAGATGGCAATACATGCATATACAGAAGATAATATGATAATTTTATTCTCATTTTATGAGACATATTCATTATAAATGACAAACAATCAGATGTATGTAACCAAAGAGTCTCAGGTGTCTCGCAAACCACACTTTGCCGACCCCTAATTTATACGTATCGAATAAGTATTATGAAATAGAAACAAAGAGAGCACTAAGAAATAATGAGAATTGATTTTTTAATAAAAACCTTATGCGCCGCTTCGGAAGAACGCTCGCCGTTAAGTCGCGTGGCGCAAGAGCGTCCTGTGAGACGGCAGCTATCGGAACCGCAAGCGAATGTCTTAAAAAAAATTAACGTGAATAAGCACCCAGCAGAGAATCACCTGTATCGAATGAACACCAATTTTTCTTGATCACTTAATCGCGTTCCCTTTCATGCCAGGCATGAATCTTCCGGGTAAACTGTGATATGTGTTTTAATGGCGTCATGTGCGCTATTCATGATCGGTGTTCGTAAGTAGCTCTTTATGTCAGTGCAGATTGTGAGGATCTCTTTTCGGGGAAGCAATGGACGGAAAACAATAAAGTACAAATAATATCGTAAAGCTGTACTTCAAGGGGATAATCTTTCGTTTTGGATGTAGAGCACTGGCAAAAGGTAAATGTGGTGTTCAAAAAGCGAGAAACAATGAAAATGATACGAAGGAACCAGAAGGCATCGTTTTTGTGTACAAGCTCTCATTTAGTGTCCAATATTTTGTCTTAATCTTCACTCATAATTTCAATTTTTCATATCACCTGCAGAGAAAACAAGGATGATTCCATTAATTTCCAAAATCGTGATCTCGAATTCACATCGCATGCACGCAACCTTATACATCGGATCAATTACTATTATTTTAGAGCGGTTGTCGCCCTTTAAGTGCATGTAAAATTAGTAACATTAGGCTGTGTTATTGAGGTGATAAATCATTAAAAATAAAAATAAACAACTGTCCCATTCTAATAGGACCTCACTGCACCCTTTAGAATTTTGCATGCCGTCACTGAAGAATTTAGTAAATAATTTATTTGTAGAAAACTATACCAATGCGAGAAAAGAGTAGTTCTTGTATTCAGCCTAAATTTTGTGCAAAATTTACGGCCAAATATTTTAATTTACTGTATAACATTGTCCTCAAATACATATAGCGTTAAGAAAAGGGTAATTTTTAACGTAGAAATATTAAAATTCGTTGGTCCTACTATCACAAAGGATATGTCGTGAGAGAAGAAAATCTGTGAAATAACTGGGCTAGCTCATTGCCTATTAGGATTTCTGAAAATGGTTTTAGGCATTTGTGGTTAGAAAGTACGAGAGAGATGCTAATTGGTCACTCGTCAGACCTTAGCGTACGCCGATAGCATATGGGATCCCTATGAGGCAGGTTTATTTGTGGAATTAGAGTGGGTACCAAGTTCGTTATAATCGCCGCGCTTCACGAGTCTTAGTGTCACTAGTCCAATAGGAAAACTTAGATAAGAATAATTACAGAATTAAAACTTTTTAACACATCCTTGTGAGGAAATGGAGAGAGGTTTGGGATGAGCTTCAGGCAGGAGTAAAGATTGAAAAAAAAATCGGTGAGGTTCCCGGATGACCAAGCGCTGGTCAGCGAGTTAGCTCAGGGCTTACAAAAAATATTAAATGAGCTACAGAGATAGAGCAAGATATATAAATCACAAGAGAGGGTAAGTTATGAGATTTTCAAGAAGACAACATGCCAGGTTAAATTTAAAAGGGCAAAGGTATAGTGGAGCAATCTAGCAATCTAGGTAGTGTGCTCTAGGAAAGGGAAATAGCAGCATTGAGGTCAGAAGAAGAATTGCATTGGTATAGGGCGTTTTTAGTGGCAAACCTGAAGAAAAAAAAACAGATTTTTTTAGTAAAAAGGCGAAGAAAATACATGTGTAAAGTCTTGCATGGAGTGAGGCACCATATGGCGCAGAAACATGGGCTTTAAGAAAAGAAGATGAAAATAGGCATAGGGATTTTGACTTGTGGGCATGGATAAGGATGGAGAAAGTAAGGCAGGTCGAAAAAAGGACGAACGATGAAGTGCTGGAGTTGATAGTAGAGAAAAGAAATTTGATTGAGGAAAATTAGGAGAAGGAAGGAGGTGAGGATGGAGAAGGTAATAAAGGACGAGGGTGTTATGAAAGACGTGAATTAGGGAAGAATGTTGGTTAAGCGGGGTAAATGGAGAAACAACGGGCAGCTGAGATAGAATGATGGTAGTTAGGGCGGTATGAAGGATTGAAGAATGGCATCTTGTGAAATGTAAACATCGTGGGAAGAATTAAATGCACATGGAGGCTTATTTTCACAGGTAAAAAAATAATACCTATATAATAATAATCAGGGGACAAAATCGTACGGACTACCAGGCTCTTCGCGGCGTTCCCGGTAGCGGTTATTCCGGCTAAAGGTGGCCGTCTGCTTGCGGAGCTAACCACACGACCTATGGTTTTAATAGGTTTTAAAGAATTCATAGAATGCCACCCACAACCGGCCCATCTCGGATGGGGGCCTAGTAAAGTTGGTAGCGATAAAACAACAAACACATCAAGAAAGGGAGATCACATGGTGTGGGCGGAGATTTTATACTACCGGTGAGCCAGATCGCAGAGGGTACATGGCGAGGATGCACTCTTCATGGTGTGAGATGCATTCTGAAAATACGCATCTGTCGCTGCAGACTCTGCGCCACTACGCCAATCATATGTGAAAAAGTGATGACCCACCAACCGCAAGGTCAGAGTAGTACACCACCGGCCAAGGTCCTATCTCTCTCCAAAGTCCTGTAGCTCCCGCCGAACTTTCGGTGAATGGAGATGAGCCGAAGGCCTACTCCCGATCTACAAATGCGGTTTGAAAGCTATAATGTCAGAATGTCAAACAGAAAAAGAAATATCCAACGTAAAATTTCCTTCCAGGATCAGCAGTCGTACCAACTGAATGGCATATTAGATTTTGTATTGATGGAAACGTCCTGCCCCTTGGGAATTGACTGCGAGGCATATGCTGTCGTCAAACTGTTGGCCTCATCCCAATTGATTGCCGCTTGGGAGAAAGCAGCAAATAGGCTTAAACAGCTACTAGCCAAAATCATGATGGCCAGACAACAGGTGTCGAGATTTCAGTGTGTGATGACTACCTTCCGTGCGGCCGGGTCTTTACCCCGAAGGTTAAGCGCATTGCTCACACTATCGGAAGAGACTATCAAACACTGAACAAAACCTTGCTGCTTACTCTTTAGCAGCACTAGGTGGATAAGTTTCGAGCACTTACAACGACGAAGAATAAGTTGGTGCACAGGACCAACGCCAGAAAGGATAACTCCACCTCCTCCTTACAGCCGTCCCGTCTCTTCCGACCTCTTCCGCCTGTTTTGGAAACGCCACCATTTTTGACCGCCACATAGCTTATATATGGATGTTCGCATCTCAGTTATGGAAACTGAACTTAAGATCTTCTCCGGAAAGAACTTCATAATTCCAGGATTGAATGCAGTAAATAATTTCTTCTGGAAGAAGTTCACTTCTACACATTTAACGGATAAATTCACCTCATTTGTCTTGGAACGGATTATCTGATTACTAGTGATGCGGAATAACGAAGTAAAAGTAACCGAGTTACCGGTAATGATTATTTTTTTGGTATATTTGACATGTAATCGTTACATTTATAAATATAATTATTATTCACTCATAATTATATGTAAGTAGTCATTACTTTCTTGATGTGTACCTCCCATGAAAGATTCACAATCAATTTAGGCGAACGCTCTTCATTCATTTGAAAGTCAATGGGTCCAGAGCTGTCAATAGTGTAGCCGGAGGTTTTTTCGCTAATTTGCTACTTTCAACATTCGTTAGAATCGTACTTCGCCATACATCCATCTTGCCAAACATTTTCCATCAGCCGAATATTTTCCATAGCTTTATAATTCAACCTGGACATTGAAGCTAAGATGAAGCGCTAACTTACTTTTACTTTTGCAGGATCTGTGCATGTAGATTATTTCATGGTTAAAATGTAAGGACATCAACGGAAACACACTATCAATGACATTACAAGCAACCTGCTAAGTCATTTGGTTTCGTTTATCTATCACTCTATTGTTTAAACTGTTTAAAAATGAAAACTTATCAGAATGTGGTAAATGAATCCATTGGACACATCATGAGAGTACCGTCTACAAAGATACCTATGCCAGAAGAGGGAATTATAAGTAATATGCTTTTAAATATTTTTATTAAATACCGTGGGTTAAAATGATAACTAGATGTAAAACAACAGTAATCAATAGATAATCACGCATTAACCTCTTATGTGTAGACCCATTCCAAAAATTTCATGACTAGTAACTGTCTTCTACTTGTAACTTTAACTACTTAGTTAAAAAATATTATCGTAATTTGTGAACGATTAAAATTTAGAAGAGCAACTGTAACTGAGCCCATATACCTGTTTTTTGGTATCTACTCTCCCCATCTCTGACTGAAACCCACTTATCCTAAAATGCTACCGAAGGCCTCAGCTGTCGGTCGCCTCCCGCGAATAATGAGAAAAATTAAAAACTAGCTTCATTAATGCGAGACCTGGAATTAGGTTGGGGCGACTTGGAGGGAGGTATGATGAGGGGATGGGAGAAGAGAAAGGTGGATTTTGAATCCAGAAGGCGAGAGAAATAAAACGCAGAACCGCAAAAAAAATGGAAATCCTTGCGCTTAAAGCGGGCGTGACATCCTGGTTTTGCCCTCACGCCGTTTATGTGGAAAGTGTGACCGAGGAGGCAGACATTGGCGGAGTTTGGTCGTGCGAAGATTTGTCGCAGGCATCCGAGGGCAGGTGGTGTGACGGTTGGGACCCGCAAACTGATGACGGGGTGAGAGCGAATGAAAGCTGCCGCCGCCACGGGAGATTTTCTCCTTAAACACGTATACGTGCAACGACCATCGTGTATGACGCCAATGATAATCCTTTCCCCCGCCAAACCTACTCATTCCCCACCACTACCACCAGCACACAAATTTCATGCAAAAGAAGCTGTCTCGATAAGTTCGGTGAAAATGAGAAATCTCCCATCCAATTAATGCCAGTTAAGAAATTTATTTTCACTGTATACGTACGCAGGCTCATGGGAAGAAAAAAAACAAGCTATAAAGATAGATATTAACAAGCGAAATGATTTTTTAGTCGGCTGGACTTCAGGGTTATTCCACAGACGACCGTCACAGGCTGGTAAGCGTTTCTACGGCCCCGAAAACATAAATGGCAGAATTAATGCTCCCAGTAGAGTCACCCATAAGAAAGGGAGGAGACAGACTAAAGGTATCCCACGCAGTGTGGGTTCCTCAGCGAGGCGGCACAAAATTGTCAGTTGAAAGTGGTTACCATGACAATACTTAAGCCTGAATGGGAATAACAACGGGAAATGTTTGCGACTGATGGGATTAAAACCGAAGCTACAGGATTCTAGCCAAAAAACCCATCCGATCCCCAAAAAAATGAGCGAATTGTCTAATCAGGGTGACTATAAGTAAAACGGGCAGTCGACAAGGAGTACGAACTAGACACGAAAAACCTTAACAGAGTAACTCAATGATGTGAAGATTTCCAGAGAGAAAAATTAACCACCTTGGCCATCCGCGACCGACATTCATATAAAAACCATCCATCGTCATTAAAAGATCACAGGTTGAATGGACGCCTTGGTAACTTAGCTATCTAAGCATTCGTCCTGAAACCATGGTGATCCAGGTTCGAATCAAAAAGGAATATTATTTACTCCATGCATCTTGCTATCTTTCTTTTGCAAAAAATCGCTAATTGGATTAAGTGAGCTTGAAGCTCAATCAGGTAGTGCAATTTTTTAGAGGAATAATTGCAATTCATTGGTTTTTAACTTCCAATTAAAAGATAAAATCAAACCATGTAACTAGTGTGTTGGCATTTTCGGATACTTTAAGCGAAGTAAAGTTATTGGTTCCCACATATTGTCACCTTGCATCGGAATAAGCGGCCTTTCCGAAATTATATGTTTATTCTTAGAATGACATTGGCTATGCATGGGTGCATAAATACTAATATACTATTATAAATATGGGTATATACATGCCCAAGATAAGTGGGGTCAACACTCGGATATGATTCCGAGCAATGTAACCAAAATACTACACGCATAACGGTTCCCCACTTTATCATCCGCATTTCACCTTAAAGTCTAAAGGATCGGAGAGAAAAGTGCTTACTAGATTGCAGGCGCCCTTTCGCGAATTTTATGAGCTGGGTCCATGAATATTGGAGGATTGCAAAAGCACCATCCTACCGCAAGAAAAATATAATAACTCGCTGGAGATCAACGCTTGGGTCCCATGACTATGGGCGAGAGGGTTATAAAATCCACGCACGTATAGGCTTTATTGTAAATTTAAAAATCGACATTTGAAAGAAATGGAGCAGTTCGCAGGTTCGTAAACCGAAGGAATTCCTCGGAGATCTCCACTTAATTTTTTATACCTAAACGGAGCGAGCCCTTCTTTACTTAATATAGCAAAAGAAATAGATCTTCTGGACGCGGTAAATGTAGAGCTGAAAGGAAACACTGAGCTTTGTTCGATATATGCAAATCATTGAGCATCGGAACATTAGAATATGAAATGGATTTACGAGCAAATGACGAAAAAAACGGTGGAAATAAATACTAGTTGAATACAAAACTTGTCTAAAGAGTCAATATTTGCAGTGCCAAATGTGCAGTCCTTCCAAGGTTATGGTAAAATTAGCCAAATGAGTATGCCAAGCACAGCGTAGGTTTAGGTATGATTCTATTGCCATTGAGAATTTAGTAGGTAAATGGATTCCATCTTTGAAAACTAATGATGCTCAACGATAAAGCAGGGGTGTGAACTTATAGAGGATAAAATTATGAGAAGAGGTATTAGAAGTTATTTAGCATTGCAGATGAAGAGAAAGTGAAAGAGCTGACACTTTTGTAAAGGTTTTCATTCAATAAAAATCCCAGAAACATTAAAGGAGGAAAGGGGAGGTTAATAGACCACTGTGTAAAATAACAATGGGTTAAGTGAGCAATTAGTTGATCCATTACAAGTGTGAAGAAATCAAGGGAAAGAGTTATAGACGCCGATTAAAGGCACGTATTAATTGGAAGGCATGAATTTTTTGTTTATGAGGATATAATAACACTGACCATAGGTGATATTTCATTAAGATTCATAATGATAGACAAACAGGAACTTTCGAATCAAATTTCCATAATGTTTTGGGTTACCATTATTATCAAATTTTCTCTTTATGAATTTTTCATTTATTTTTTCCCCCAATAATTATTAAACGGACCAACGAGCGACCCGTATTGGAGGGAAAGTGTTAGGGTCACCAAGAACGGGTAAGAATTTTGAATGTAACCGAATATTAGGAAGAGAGACCTTTTGGCATATCTCGCGAGCAGTAAATTTGGCGAGCCTCGCATTATTTCGCTCTTTAAAATCAATATGAACTCACTCCATTCGAGTGTGGTGGAGGATGGAGAAAGTTCGATGGACAGAAAGGAGAACGAAGGAAAAGGGGCTGAACATGGCTGGAAAGGAGAGAAGGTTACTGTCAGAAATAAGAAGAAGGAAGAGTAGCTGGGTATCTAAGGATGCTGGAATGTTGAAGGTCTCTATCGAAGGTAGAAAGATGTGCAGGCGAGGACACGGACGAAATAAAAGATATTACGGATATCAGGTAGAGGTGGGATATACACTGATACTGAGCAAGAGATAGAATAGCATGTAGATGAATGGAATGTAACGTTAAGTAAAACCTAGCTTAACCGGGAAAACTGATCATTATCAATCAATTATTATATACAATGCAAGACCAATTGCAATTCGTGGTAGGTACACTTCTTGCCACAGCTGGACGTTAGAGCTCCAATACGGTTATGGGATCTTAGGAGAGACCAAGAATCATTCCCTCGTGCAGTTTATGATTAAAATAAATATATTGGATTTTCAGTTGCTTCTAATATTTTTAAATTAGGAAACGGAATAAACGACGCAAATTCAACAAAAATTTGACCCAATAATATCACAGGCAAAAACATTTGTGGTTAGTAAGGGCATTTACACAAATGTATGTGGCATTAGGTACGAGCAAATACTTTTAAAAGGACATTCGACCTTAAGGATTCGCGAATTGCTAAATTATCCACCAAGGAGAAGAAAACTAACACGCATTCATATTGGTAAGATGAAGAGAGGTAGGAAATCATGCTGCTGACTAACGTGGCCGTCCCCAAATAGTATGTATTTACGGGAGAAAATATACTATTTAATGCTCTAATGCCCACCCTAACCTGTTTCAATGGCAGACTACCCATAATAACGATATCATGAAGTCAACACATTAGCTCTTAGAAGGATGTCATATGGTAATATTTTTCGGAAGCTTGATAGTTCTAGAATAGAGATTAATAACCCATTCCACTCCACCCCCTTGGATCCGCCCATGATGAAGCCGACGAAGGCGACAAGAGCAACCCTGTTTGGGCACTCGGGAAGGGAATATTGAGCGGTAGGGTGATGGAGGGGGGAGGAGGAGGAGAAGACCTGGGGGAGGAGCAACGGAAAAGAGGGCAAAATGAAACCGGAGACATGCTCAAAGCAGAGAAAACGCAGGGGACGGGGGCGCGCCCCTCAACGGTGATCTAACCGGAGTCGGGGCTGCGGGATTGGAGCACCCGAAGGGGGACGCGCAACCGCCCGCCGACTACTCCCTCACCCCCGGGGACCGAGAAACGCTTTCGTCTTCCCCTCCCGCCTTAAATCACTCAGCGTCAGCCAATCTGCGGGACGCGTTCGTCCGCCCACCGCGACCTCCTCCTCCTCCTGCAACGCGGCCTCTCCCTCCCACTCCTCCGTATTTGGTTCCACCCTCCAAATTATCGCAGGTGCATGGAGAGTGGGGGATGGGTGGGATACAGCCATCGGGATCGGGATCGGGAGGGGAGGGGGCACCCGTGTGGGCTTTTTTTTGTTGCTATGGCAAATGACGCAGACCCGGGGTTAGGGCTTCTAAAATACGTTTAACGGGATGATTGCTTTTCCTGTTTCGATCGAGTCCATCGGTGAAGAGAGTTCGAGAGCGGCAAAGAAAACCGACGCAGCATGGCAACAGGAAATCATAACATTTATGACTTAAATGATATCGGGCAAGCCTTCCAAAGAGCGTCATCCTATATTTCGCTCTGATGCTGCATTATTCGCCGAGGGCGTCTCTCGATCATCACCCATGATCCCCTAAATATGTGCTAGTCACATACATGAATTCCTCCACTTAACTCTCATGACTAAAATTGTACATCCACGGGGATCGAGTTAGTTGGTGATTAGATTACTGACTTTCAATCCCGAGAGCCCAGGTTTGAATCCCGGCAGTGGAGGATTTTTCAGTGTTCTACTGGTCCCTATTTGATTGCTGCATGGAGAGCACATGGGGTTCAGTACTCCGTCTGTCTGATGCATAGTTGGGATTAACGATTTAAAAAATTAGCGATTAAAATTAATCGTTAAAAATGTGGTTAACTATTCAATTTAATCGTTATTTTTTAAAAGAATTTTAAATTTAGTTGTTAAAATTATGCATTAACTGATATCAAACTAACTTCATATTTTTTTTTCGTCAAGTTTATGTAAATGTCAACTTGTCCGAATTTGGGCTCAAAGGTTGCGAACAGACAAATGGGAAAATAAAACGGTATCAAAGAATGCAAAGGTAGTTGTGCAAGAATGCAATGAATAGGTCCAGACCAATACATTTGAACAAAAGCGGGGCTGAGGGGAGTGACCGCCAAAGTTTAGGATACGGATGGGAGAAATCACAATGACAATTTTCAGTATTCACGCCGTTTGTCAAAACAAGAAACCATCAAGGCCTCTATTACCACAGCATCCAATTGGCAAAGTAACTGAAAAAGTAACTTTTAATGTAAAAGTTACTTTTTTAACTTTAACTTTAATCAGTTACTTTTTTAGAATAGTAACTTTTAACTTTAACTGGCTACTTTTTACAAATATTAACTTTAACTTTAATCAGTTAATTCTTTTTGGTAACTTTCCCAATTATGGTCTGATGGGACGTTAAACCATAGAATCCTCGGCGCATTTCGTTAAAAGCATGCTAACTCTGACGGCGGGTTTCTCTTCACCTTTCTTACATACCCTTAAATATTCCTTCTTCTATCCGAGTACCCATCATTCTCAATGGCGTAAATGATCTTAGTTGTCGGTTGGCTCTCCCAACAAAAACATCTTACAAACATTACACTCCCAGTGAATTTCTGCGTTGATCGTGTCCTCTATTACCTGTCAATAATTTCTCTACATTTCTTTGTCAGGTTGCTATTTCCCCATTTTCCTCCTTTTAAGGGCTTTAACTGAGGATAATATTTTTTAGCCACCATGTACAGCAAATAGTGCTAAATTTATCTAAGAGTATTGGATACGCCGAGATGAGATTGGATTCAATTGGTTGGTTCTATTATGGTTCCATTAAACGTTTACTATATTTAGTCGTGCCATTATTTTATATCCAGTAACTACAAAGTTTAATTTAGAAATCAAGAAAATTACACATATTTTTCCAATATGATGGCACGAGACGACGAAAACAGTTTTTCTAAGCAAATATGTATATTGAGACCAAGATATTAAATTAAAAATATAACGCATTACACAGCAAGCCAGTGTCTCAATCCACCAAGATGTATTCATAAAAAGATACAATAACTCGAGTATTTAACGTTAGAAATGGATTCCCCTGAGATATAGGTGTCGCATTTGTAAGTCCAAAGGCGTAGAAACCATATCATTATCTTCTACCATAATAACTAATATTAAATGCAAATTTAATCACCGTTGAAAAAAGCTCACATGTTATTGGACTCGGTCTCCAACAAACAAGAAAAGTTAATTAGGTTGATTGGTAAGAAAGTGAAATCCATTAATTGACCCAGAGCAGTATGTAAACCCGATTTTAAAAAGTTCCAATTGCGGCATTTGGAAACACTTAAACGACTTAATCGCTTATATGGAAACACAGGAAGAACTCGATTCCTACTTGAAACTCGCCTGGAAATGGTAGTAGATACAAAAAAACGAAGTAGAATAAAAATAAAGTAGATCACTGAGCAAAAACAGCCGATTGAAAGTACAAAATACGTGCCTTTCAAGACAGATTGCCCGAAAGGAAAGTACTAAACAATGTGAATCAAATGTCAAAGTGGTGTGAGCTGTTGTGTTTTTGGTGGCAGTAATATTCCCCTCTAAATCGACTAAACCTATTATTTTTACTGAAAAGTTGCTACGGAAGATCTAGGGATTAAATTTTTTTTAAATACAATCAGTCATTGCTAATGCTTATTTAAACGTTTAAGTTATCGCCATCTAACGCTTATTAACTAGGGACCGGTAGTTCTATGAAGCTATTTACCAAGGGGGTAAATAGCTTCGTAGAAATACTCTTGAGCCTTGCGATGGAGAAAATCATTCGATTGAAATTTCTTGAACTTATTCACACTCATAAATTTACCAACAAAGTTTTTCTGAAGCTTCACTCGTCCTTTTCCGCTTAACTCAAATTGGAGAGGTTCGTAAGTTTGAAAACGCATGCTTAGGAACGTCAATTTTAATTCGATTTATCGTTAAATTTCTACCAGTTAGGGTACGAGATAGAAGGCCTTCTACTCTTGTTTTGAACTCCTTTTCCCCCAAGTTTCTTCCCCGCACTTTTTCGTCTCTTTGGACCAGCACATATCCTGCCACTTTTCACACCATTCAATATTACACTCTCGTTAACCATTTTATCGAACACTTTCCAGGCGGATAACAGAGAAGAAGGCAAAATGTTCCGTTGTAATGAACGACTGCTCTTCTCCGTACCGTTGTCGTTAAAATTATATTGAGTCTAAATGGAAGACAAACAGTCCGAATTAATTTGAGCTTAGGGGTGAAAGACCTCCCTTTTCCAACATATTTACTTGCCTCGCCCGATTTTATTCTAAAGTAATATCTCGACTTAGGTCCGCCGCAAGAAGAACGTAGCCGAGACAGAGGTGGCACTGCGCGTTACTTGTAACACGGCGTTTTCAATGGGAGTGCGCAAGTTGAACCCAGCATAGGCAGAGAAGAGAAAGTCCTCTGCCAGACCTCTGTCACTTCGTGGTCGGGACACAGTTTCCTGCGGCCTCTGTCGCCTCTGCGGGCCAGGATCGTCGATATACAAAATTTAAAGTTGATAAAAATTCTAAAATAAAAGTATTTTTCGAATAGCGGAATGTTAATGGTTTTTCTGTAAAAATATTTTCTCATTGTTGCAGAAGGTCCTATAGTAAACTCAAAAAAACAGAAAAAGCCGGTTTTTCAAATGAGCAGAATTTTTAAAATCAAAATTGCCACACCTCCCTTCATCTCCATCTTAGAGCTATGAATTTTTTTGCTGTGAAGTATCAAAGCCTTCTTACGACGAATATGTTCTTTAAAAAACCTAGGTAATGCTCAGAATTTAAAAAAATTAAAAATTGGCCAAGCGCGTCAGGAATTTCGTGCTCGGGGAGATGGAATTTTCAGTGTGCTGATAAGTTCCGTTCTAAGGGAAAAACTTGCATGGTGTCTGTGAGTGATTTGTTAATAAAGATATGAATTAGTTTTTGCGAAAGTATTAGCCTGGTACTCGCAATAACTTTTGAGAAATTGACGTTCATTTATGAAGCTGCTCTCCGTGAGGTGAGCGGGTGGCTAGCGGTCGAGGAGCGTCTCGTCGATATGGTGGCCGCGAGTGTTCTTCTTCTGGCATATTTGAACTTTCAACAATATGCATCTTTACTTTATTATATCATTCATTTATTGCAGCTTTACGGTAAAACAGAAACCCTTATTGTGGGATTACTTGATCAATTTGTATGCCATGAAAGAATTCAGGCCCAATCGATCCCCTGACTTCACCCTAGATGCTTGATCACTCCCGCAGTAAAATCGAGTAATGACTTCCATGGGCATTAACAGTTTTGAAATAGATATTCCCATAGCAGTTTAATAATATAAAATATAAATAGAGCAATATATAAAAGGTGTCCACACACTAAATGGACACTTTAAATATTAGCTATTTGAATATTCTCCGCTATATCCACGGTACATATTGATGAAAGTGCATCTCCATTTCCTAGTAAGTATCCTTCAAGCAAAAAGAGCAGATAACCATTGCCCATTGTCGAAATATTTCAAGGCTATCTGAGTTGGTATTCCCAAAACGGAGCTCTGGAAAGATTACTTCTTTCCAATTCCCACCCGTAGCGATTTCGCATTGGTTTCCTTGCCCTTTCACACGCCAATGTGGATATCCTGGGGTACTAAGGGCAACTTGGTTTGCGTTCCTTAATTAGCTTTTCAACATATGAAGACCACCAAGTTTCTCGGAATGAAGGGACCAAAATTCCTCTTTCGAAAATGTCGTTTGGGAAGTTTATGTAGGCTGCTTGTGCACATATTTTTGTTACTAAAGTTTGCAATAATTATAAGGAACATAAACGCTACATAACACATAAATGCCACGCTAGGATAAAAAACGCAGGACGGGGTCTAACGGTAGAGGAAAAAAATGAGTTAGTTCAAAAATATAAAAAATCGAGAGTATTAGCAAGGAAATCATGTCGGCAAGCGTTTTCACAGTTCAAGAGCAAGATGTTAGGAGAATATTTTGATAGCAATCCTAAAGCGTTTTGGTCATATGTGAGAGAGCTTCAGGGAAATAGGTCCACAGAGCACACACTTAAAACCGATAAAGGAATTACAGCCATCAGCAATGTAGACAAAGCCAATACTTTAAACACCTTCTTCCAAGGCGTATTCAACTCATCGTCACACAACGCAGTGGAACCACCGCCGAACACTTTCAGTGAGCAAATGCCCGAAATAAAAATTTCATGTCGAGGAATAGAGCAGCAGTTAAAAAGCATTAGTAAAAACAAATCACCAGGTCCCAATCAAAGTCCTTCCAGAGTATATAAAACATTAGCTCCTGAAATAGCCCCCTATCTAGAAATAATATTCAACAAAACACTAAAGAACCACACAGTAACCAAGGATTGGAAAGTAGCTAGCATTACACCTATATTTAAAAGCGGTGATAGGGAAGAACCTAGTAACTACAGACCCATTTCACTCGCGTCAATCTCTCGTAAGATATTTGAGCACATTGTAGTCAGTTCAATCATGGGGCATTTGGATATTCAGGGATTACTCATAAACAGACAACATGGGTTCCGGAAAGGTAGATCTTGCGAGAAGCAATTACCTTTATTCGTACACGATATTTTAGTCTACGGCGAAAACAGTACCTACTGAAGATGATGCGATATTTTTAGATTTTAAAAAGGCATTCGATAAAGTTCCTCACGATAAAGTAATCTTGAAGTTAGAGAGTTTTGGTATAAATAAAGACGTTGTATGTTGGGTAAAAGAATTCTTAAGTGGGCGAGAGCAGAGGGTTGTCATAGATGGTATCATGTCGGACATAATCAAAGTCACATCGGGAATTCCCCAGGGTAGCGTAGTTGGTCCGCTTCTATTTCTTTTATACATAAATGATTTGGGTACCGTAGTTAGTAGTAAGCTTAGACTTTTTGCAGACGATGCGGTAGTGTATAGGGGTACATCAAAAGAAGAGGACAGGAAATCGCTTAGCAATGATTTTAGATGAAATTCAAGAGTGGTGCGACAAATGGCAGTTAGAACTTAACCTTAAAAAGTGTGTAGCTATCAATTTTTGGAGGAGGAATAATTCAACAGAGCGATCCTATAAAATTAATAACACGAAGATTGAAAACGTTGAAACCGTAAGATATTTAGGTGTAACAATCACTAAAGATTTATCGTGGGGAAGACACATAAGGGAAATATGCGGCCGAGCGAAGAGAAAGCTGGGATTTATAAAAAGAGTACTTGGAAAATGTGATGAGAAGACAAAAGAGCGATGCTACTTTTCACTAGTTAGGCCCCACCTTGAGTATGCAGCCAGTGTATTGGATCCTAATGAATTAGGTTTGATCAGAGAACTAGACAGTGTGCAGCGTAAAGCAGCTAGGTTCGTCAAATTGTGTTACGATAGGTTGAGTAGTGTATCAGAATTAATACAAGAATTAGGGTGGGAATCATTATCAGAGCGTAGGTTAAAGTACAGAATAAATCTATTAGAGAAATTTCAATCGGATAGCTTTACTGAAGATGTTAGGCACATATTAAAAACACCAGCGTATCATGCTAGATTCGACAAGATAAATAAGATTAGAGAGATAGATTCGTACTGATAGATTCAAAATGGCATTATTTCCCCGTACTATAAGAGAACAGAATAGGCAGCATAGCAAAGGGATAGGTAGGTGAAATATTTTAGAGTAGCCTGTAGTGCATGATGCATGTATTAACACCTTCAATACTATAGATACTAACAAGGTAGTTGCATGAGACCCTATAGTTGCTTGTTTGCATGTTAGTAGTGCATGCTTGGTGATCTTCACCCCCTGCCACACACCCTTGTGGTGGCTTGCAGGGTATCGTGTAGATGTAGATGTAGATATGCTTTTAAATTATATGTGCTAGTCATCCCTCACATTAATAATATTATCAAATTACTTTGAAAACGCTAAACGGCAAACTTAGAGGAGATTCCTATTCCTCGCCTCGGCTGCGTTCTTCTTGCGGCGGGCCTTACCCAAGTGTTCATAATGTCATCCACGAATTATATTCACAGAATTCACCGCATTCCCTTTCCATCATTCTGGTTCTACCGTGGCTACCTCAAAGATCAAATGATGTACTCTCCTAGGTTTCGTGGTTGGTATGTATCGTTAATTCTCCTTATCGATTACCTTTTCCAGAGAGTCATGAGAACATCAACCAGAAGCGACAAGTGTTGAGCAGTACAGATGGATTTAAAAGTAGACGACACTAATATATTATCCAGAAAATAATCTACGAATTGAAAAAGTATCTTACCGCATATAACTGCTGAGCTTCAACGGGGGCGAATTACAATACCAAGAACAACAGTAAAAATCTGAGATCATGCTAAAGAATAAGTAAAAACAACTGTTTGAATCCACGGAATTTTTAATAGTACGACTAGTTTCGAACGTTTGGTTTCATCATCAGGTATGGGCCAAGCGTTCGAAACTAGTCACACCATTAAAAATTCCGTGGATTCAAACAGTTGTTTTTACTTATTCATTATGAACTTCCACAGTGTTAGGCCCGAAATGATTGAATTGATCATGCTAAAGAGTGAAATTGCAATAAATGAAAATTATTTTCCAATTTTATTTCAAAAAAGTATTATTTTTCTCTCCCAAATCCCCATTAGAGGTTAGAACTAAGATTGCAAAAAAGGCCACTTTTTATTAGCATTGCTCATAAAAGACCTATAATTTTGATTGCATCAGAACGTAATATATATGCTAAGTTACATGATTGTCAAGCTTTAATTCCATCTCACAGTTTTTCTTGCATAGTTAAAAAATAAATTTAGTAGAAAAGTGATACGGGTAGAGAACTTCTGGTTTTCAAAGAAAAGTGCTGTGAAAAGAAGGATAAAATTTCGCAACGTAATGCCTGACCCAGAAATCTGCCCCTACGGGAATGTGACGCTAAGTCTTTCCCAACGTACCCCTCTCATCCCTCTCAAAAGGATTTTTTGCTAGCGATCTAAATAATGGGAACCGGAGTAATTTTGTCGTAATATATGAGTAGTGATTTTATAGCTTCAGGCTTATTTAATCATACCTAAAAGAAACAATAACAGGGGACTAATGTAATGAAAACTTTAAACAAAAAAAATATTATGTTCAGGTGTTAATGACTCATGTAAGTAATAAGATTTTCACAAAATTTCGTTGGCTATCAACCAACGATTTATTTAAGGTATTCCACGTTATACTTTTCAACTTCTTGAACTACATGCATAACAGATACCGACAAATCAATGGTGCCAACGAATTAAGATATCCAATATACGACGAAAACGCCCATAAATGCAGTCAATGTATACAAGACAACCTAATTAAGTATGACAAGATTGTTTGCCCATCAGAACCAATTTGTTCCGTCGAAACGACCCTTCGTATTCACGCTGAGTAATACGCTGGCGAAGAAAAGAAATATTGCTCTTGGATTCGGTCGAGATTTTGATTATCCTTGAGACAAAAAAGAGCATACTGGAATGTTACATCGATAAACGTCTTGTACAGATGTTTATCGCACAATCACATGCCCGCAATGGAGAGCGTACGAGCACGTCAGGGAACCATGAAAGCTACTTGTAACAAGTAATTCTGGGCATTGGATCCGTCGTTCCGGCGACGAAAATTGGAACATTTCCCAGAAAACGCACAATACAAGCAGAATAAAGTTCTTTTCGTAAAATCAACACGTTAATCGTTTTCGCGCATCCTTACAGCCACGCTAACTGATGCCATTTATTTCCATAATTTTGTTACCATTGAAAATTCGCAGGAGAAAGAATAATTGCACAAAGTACTCAAAAACAAGTTCTTGAAGCCTGCGAAGGAGTGAGAGAGGGAGGTAAGGAAGAGAGATTCTATACAGGATGGGTATAAATTATTTAATATTGTAGCAATGACAGGACATCTCGATGGAGACTGTAGAAAAAAGTTCCGACAGAAACTCTTTCAGACCCCACCATTATTGATAGTTGCCTCGATAGTGGAGCGATGTAGCGAAAACTACGACTAACATTACGTTTCTAACTGAAATTAACGAAAAATATAGTTGAAGACCGATAAAAACACAAAATATCCCTAGAGTAGGTACGTTTTCTATAATTTTTAATTTTAAGCAAAATAAAATAGGAGGCACAAGCATTCATTAAGAGAATGTACAGCCATAAATTAAAAAAAATAAAGATAAGTCATCATAAAATGCTACTTGATTTATTTTTTGAAAGTTATAACTTTAATAATACCAACTGCAACTAAAATGACAGGTCTGGTTAATTTTGACCTGGTTGCTGAAATAGGTACTTTAGTACCTGTGTACTCGGGGAAGAGCATGAAAAAAAGCATCATGTTAAGGATAAAAAGTAGGTTTTTCATTGAAAATTACAATACATTTTTATAACTGAAGGAGATAAATATTCTCGTTCTGAAGCTATAGGAAACTTATTGATAAATAGCAAATAACTTCTTAATATTTTATTACAACAAAAGTGTATACTGTTCTAAAATTAACCCTAGCATGTTCCAAAAACAGCCAAATAATATTGTTCACGTCTTGGAGATTAAGTAAACAAATAGCAATCGAACAGGATTATATAGATATCTGTCTACATAACTGTAAACGTTCTAATACCTGAGTCATTAACTTCAACGAATTTAATGTGACCTTTGTGACATCAATGTACCAGAGAGTCACCCTATGCAGATAGCTCTAAACTTGCTTAAATTATGGTGCTCGTAAAAGTTGTTATAACATGGCATTACAGAAAGTTAACCCACCAAGTGGCTCATGGTAATGAATATTTTGACATAAAAACCTTCATAGAAAGTAAATGAACCTTCCTACTCCCGAAATGTCTTTGCTAAGCGTCTAAAATCTCCTGTATCATTAGGTACAAAGGTACATGTTGTAATTGGAGGGGAAAATATCGTGGACACTCTGACACCAACTGGTCCGCAGTCTCTAAAACATTTTAAAATATGAACTTTCAACAACGCCTACTGCGTCCAATGGGCAACATAAAGCAGAAATAAAAAAACAATGGGGATAAACGAGCCAAAAGTCACGACTCTTGTGTGTAATGGCAGAGAAAATACGACCTTCGCGATTTAAGCCGTCACGCGTTCACAAAGTCATAGTTACATATTACTGGCTGAAGCATATAAATATTATGCAATAAAACTTATCACCCTTACATATTTTTGTATCTATATATCATATGAATGAGAATGAAAACATTAAAATATAATTTACAAAATCATTTTCTCCATTATGGAGCATTATTACAGCTTCATTATGAAGTATCACTTTTGGAGAATGCCACAAAGGGGACCAAGGTTTAACGCCCATCCGTAAGGACGGAGTGTTGGCTACTTTTCACACAGCACTCAAGTAGGGAACAGAATTCCGCGGAATTACTACAATTCCCGGGATTCAAACGGGGCCCTCCGGGGGACAGAGGCGAATAAGCGAAAGGACCCAGTTCACAAGATAAGCGATACAGAGGCCTAATGCTCAATCATATATTCTGCATTGGAAAACCCGGGGTATACAACTGGGAAACTTTTAAGAGGTAAATTTTAAAGGAAAATCTATATTTTGGACTCCGTCGGGAGATTATGGAAGTTTCCAAAGAAGCGTATCATTCACATTACAGATTGCCACACGGCGATCCCAGAAGTTTCGATACTCATATTTCATGTGTCGCAGATCAATGAGACACACGTGGTCATTAACAAGACACAGCCTCGCGTACACGCACTGAAGAAACGCTACATACACTTTAAATCCGTCATGGAAACTACTACTCAAGCGACTGTTTGTTTAGTACACAACTCTCCAAGATCAATGTACGCAGGTTCCCTGGTAACACAACTCACAAATATCGAAGCATGTCCATTTCGTGGTCCGATCCCTGGCAACAGCATCCTCCTTGATTAAGGATTAAAACAGCCACCACAATCCAAAGCTGAGGGAGACGAGCCTTCTCATCGCATGCTCTCACTGGTAAACATTGCCCGCGTCTCAGGAAAGGTGCTGCGCATGTTAGAAGACGAGGAAACGGCGTAAAGATTTTCGTGGATACAAGCCCTGAACCGAAAGGCTACTGCCCTTCATAATCCGCATGGAGTACATTTCAACTAATTTTGGACCCCCTCCACTCCAATTACACACAGTAAGAATCAAGTCACACTCCCCAGTTCATGTTCCAGTCATTCCAAAGTTCAGTTCCAGTATCAGCTCCCCAGTTCGGTCCAAATAGATCGAGTTTTTACGCAACCCGACAACAAGTGAGTATTGATTTAGTTGCTGGAAAAGGAAAGGTTCCAGAACGTCGGTGATTTGAGCAAGGAAGTCATAGCTTTTAAAATAATAAAATAAAGGAATGTTGAATAATTTCACTACGCATAAGAAGGGGAAATAACCAACGGAAAAATTTTGAAATAGTAAATATAATTATTAGTACCCACCATGGTGTTCTGCAGGTACCAATTACCAACTTACAGTATATTACTCTTATTTGCATGACAATACTCTAGTGCTCACTATTGACATGGGTTATACCTTGACATGCGTTTCTTTCATATATTATCTACAGAGACCCTTAGTATTTAACGATGGCTATCATTAATTCCTCTCCAATTTTGACTAAAGTCGGACTTATTTGCATCTACTGAAAATTACCTGATCAAGTTTAATACATCTGCTTTCACCTATCACGATGATTTTGTGTTCATGAAGCTGATGGGTTAATATTTCTTTTCATATTCGTATTTCAGTAATCACGAGGGATTCATTATCTTATAATTCAATTTTCTCTCCATATTTTTCCACTGACATTCATTTTCTCAATTACTCTCTCCTTCACCTCTTAAAATTCCTGACTTTTGGAATAAATTAGTAATATCTATTTATCGATAATTTCTCTCCCTGCCTCTCTTTAAAAAAAACAGCACTACATATTTTCATTCAAAATTTCTACCGTTGTCATGTGTGTTTTCAAGTCTGTTTCCGCACTAATAGGCGCTTCAGACCGGGAGGAAAGGTATAAGGATAGGAGTGGAAGGAATTTAAGGTCCCTGAATTTCTACCGTTAAAAACCCCAAATATTATATATTAACCTCCACACTTGAGAGATCCTTTTCATTCGAAAAGAAGCTTGTATAGAAAATCTTCACAACCGTCTTATAATTATTCAAACATACTGCCTTTCCAGAAGGTTGTACTAATTACAGAATCTGATATAAATTGGTTCCATGATTATATAGAATAATTCTGAAGAGAATCGCTGAAAAGAAAATACAATTTGATCTTCACAACTTCCGTGCCAGCTGGTGGCATAAATATGATACTTTCTTGTAATTTTAACCCAATATGCCTTAATCGATGCATCTTGGTTCCAGATATTTAATATTCAATCATCACAGAAAATACCCTGATCCTCGTTCATGGTACAAGGGGCTCATTGTTTTGATTTTAGGGATTGACAAAGAAAAGTACTTCACTACTCATTTCCCATTATGCATCTAAATAAACACCAAACTGTGATGTAATTACAAAAATACCTTTGAAAATTTTGACTGCCGAAGAAAAGAGAGCCCAAGGAAATGAATTTTTTAACAGTAGTTCATTTTCTTCTTTCCATTGGAAATAACTTAGAGAAAACGGCAAAACGTTTCAAGGTAGATTTTGAAACCTTATTCTCCTCTGTGCAGGTCCTGTGGAATGTTAAGTAATGCCCAATGATTACACATCTATTTAAAGTGAACTATATAATGCTTTTACAAGAATTATAATGTGGTGGATAGCAATCACAAGTCTATTGCACACATGGGCATTCTAATAAATGTATGAATCGGTATAATATATTCTAAACAGAAGAATATTTATTGAAGGTGATCTACAATAAGCTTATGAATTCATATTGTTAAGGATATAACTGCGAGGACTTGGTAGGAGTTTCAAAGCGAGGTATCAGCGTCAAGCTTCAACGTGATTGTCCTTCAGAGGGTTACCCTGTTTTTTTTTATTTCACTGGCTCCGGACTTAAAACAATCATTCTGAAAGAGTAATGCATTAACATATAGAGCACCAGAAATAGTGAGATGTAATAAAACATCAAAAGAAGAGAGAATGCTGTAGACGCGGAAAGTGAGGACCAAAAAATGGAATGAGTGTACAAAGTTCATGAATGTTTATTAATGTCAGTCACCCAACGAACGAGTGTCCCTTAGCATATCGTCAATTAAAATTCTTGGACAACCAGTTTTCTGCACATAAACACTAGGATAATTAAAAAAGGCTTATGAATATTCGTGAAAACGGTGGGACTTTAATTAACACAAATTTGAGGATTTGAGAGGAGGTTTATTTCCGGGGAGATTCCTGAATATAATTTAAATCGTGATGAACTAGTATTCTCGAAATTAATAAATCAGCTGTAACAGGTACAAAACATGATCAATGATAGAAGTATTCTTGGTTACAACAACATTAACCACAAATCACTATTTCACTGGCAATTCATATGAACATATATTGCCTAAGAGCGAGAAAAACTGAGTCAATTACGATTATTTTCAGGAGTAGCATACAAGTTTTGTTCCAACATAGACGTGACGGTCAGCTTTTTATTTAGGCTTTTTTGCATAATTGTTGAAACAGAATGGCTATTCATTGGAATAATACTGTATTTATCGGGACAATTTTTATGAAGATGCCTTATTTGGACTATCCACTAATGAATATCAACTCTATTGAATATTGTCAAGTCTCACCTCACTCGTAGATATCGAAGATAAAATGCCCAGAGTATTAAGGCTAACACCTTGGACACCACTCTTAACATTCATAGCTTCATCACAATTCTGATAACATGAAGTATAAACTGATCGTTGAAATATATCATCTCTACGAACGAAGCTTAGGAGAGTTAAGTGCGGCAAATGTAACAACTGATCTTCTATGGTTGAAGAATGCGAGAGGCAATCATGAAATGAATTAATATTGTTAAAAAAGTGTACAAAATATAGTATAGATAAAATGGACAAAGAAAGAGTAAATTACGGACTAAATATACTTCCTTAATTTGGTCGTAAACTAAACTACCTTATTTACCATGCTAATGACTGGTAAAGGGTGCACGGGTAATCGGGAAACATGGATATCCGATTTTTGGTTCTTTCCGGATTCATTTCTCTACGGTGCGCCACCAAAATAAATAAGTTCCCTGAGAAAATAACACAATCTGTCGATGAAAAGATCATCGCTGTACATAATAGCATCTTATGACAAAAAGAATCCAGCAGAGCTGTCTCCGTCGCAATTAAATGTTCGCAAATTTCGAGTTGCGGCACGAAGCCCGACGTAAGACATCGGACTAGTTGCTAGGGCCGTACCTAGTGAATGTTTGAGGAAATGAACATTAGCCATCCAAATCCATGAGAAATCGTTTTCAGGAACTACCCAAAGTAATGGGAGGGATCACTCGAACTCATGAATCGGATTTAAACGAATTGAAACATTTGGAAATTAGCAAAACAGACCTCTTCCAAATTTCAGAGTATTTTATCTAATTTTACGGGAAATATACAGCCTTAATATTTGGTGTGGAGCTGCACTCCGCTAAACGTATTTCTATTGGCAGGTCCCATCGTCGTGATGTGTTAAGTGCATGACGATCGTGGGAGACAGAACAAACTGTCTTGAAAAGGCTGCTTAACGTGAATAAACAAATTATGGCTAAGAAACACGGTGATTTTGGTGTTTCGAGACGATTTTTGGGTCCATAAAAGGAATTTATCGGCTATTTCTTAAATGAAAAACATTTCTCAGGTGCTTTATGAAATGCAAATTTACAACTTGGCTCAGAAAAGTGCACCTAAAGTTTTTCTCGCACTCATTTTAACATACATAGCCACTTCCTCCGCAATTCCTCGGCATATCCATTTCCTCGGCAAACAACAGCGATATCATACTCGATCCAATTTACCAACAATGCGTCGGCTGGACGTGCGCTTTTTACACTACTTCAAATCGAAATTTCAAAAGGCTGTAGGAGTAAAACCTTTCGCTTCTTGATGGCGAAACTCAGTGAGTGATCAATTTACCAATCAAATATCATAAATCAAACATAGCCTGAAGTTGTGGGATATTCTTCTAAGAGGAGGCTGTATATCTCATACATTATTTCTGTAGTCCTTTTCTCTGTCCGTTTTTCTCAACTGATACCAAGCCAAAAGCAATTGATGGATGAATCAGTGAATAGCATTTTTTCCCCATTTCTGACATCACATAATAATTTTGCATTTAAGTACATTAATGGGTTATAATTTATGTGAAAAGGAATACTTTTTGCAAGATGAAACAAGAATGTCCCCATGGAAATGTGAAAATCAAACAGCGAAGAAGTATGGGTTATTGCCTGAAGAAGACATCTGCTGCTTTTACTCGCGCAAATAAAAACCAATAAACGGTGTTGTTAATCACAATAACGAAATGTATTTGATATTTTAAATACAAACTTCCCTATTTGATTTAAAAAACGCAACAAATGGCACAATCCCTTTTTTAGGATGGGGTGTTAGTTTGAATGTGCGAAGGTTTGGCGCAGGTTGATTGTTCATTAATATTACGTACCTATCAGATTTTGCATTCCAACAAAATCTTCATTTGTAGAAGTCATTCACAGGGGGAAACTCCACTTTGGACAAATAATGTTTAGAGGTAAATGTGGGAATTTTTCATGGAGAGAAGAAAGAACGGCGCAAAAAACGACGTCGACGACCCTGCTCTTAATAAAATTGCAAAAGGGACCCCTGCTTAACATCTCAGCCGACAAACGGAGTAATAAAGGCTAAGTTCACATTACACACTCAAGTAAGGATCAGCATCTCAACAATAAGTATCCGCCACGTCCGGAATTCGAACCCTGACCTCCGGGATGGGAGCTCAGTACTTTAGAAAATTGATATCCATGTATACATAAAGCGATTATTAAGTTCTTCAGTGCCACCAGTCCGTTATGATATATCATCAATAATATTTGACATGCATGACGACAAAGAATAAATTTTAAGAACATCTAAAATAAAGTCCCTCTAACCAACTTTTCGCACAAATACTGAAAAACTGCCAAAGCTAACGTGAAAACATCTAGCCCTCAATTATTGGAAAAGGAATCAAATCACTATTCTAAAATGCCACAGCGAACCCTTTGAAAACGGTGAGGAGGCCCTTCAATTTCTCCGAAACTAGCGCTAGCGTTTTTACATAATACACCAATGCAAACTTTTCTAACACTCGACAGAGAGTTGAAAACGATAAAACTTAGATTTTAATCAGTAAAGGAAGACATGGTAATAGCGGTCCAAAGAAAAACTAAGGCGCACTAGTGAATCATACGGAGGTTATATATTAAGAGGGTGATTAGAGAGGTAATAAGAATCACGTATGTGATCAGCACGATCTGAAGGGGAGGTACATACTTAATGATCACAGAAAACACCATCAGTTTTCGAGACAAATCAACCAAAAATTCAAATATTCGTTGCAGGGGATAAATCGGATTCTTCCATGCGGATACTAAATCCCACTCGCTTATCCCAATGATGATTATCGCCATCAGCAAAAAAATCGATGCCTCGCTCTGACTCAGACGCCTCTCTCATACTTATGCAGCGATGTAGTCACTAATATATCATTTCTTCAAAGTATTTTCAATCCGTACGCCGAGAATTTTTGGTTTTCATCGGAAGTCAATTGACAGAAATAATGTGTATTCATCGGAAATAAAACTTCAGTTAATACGCTACCCAGATCTTTAGAAGGAAAACCCTAATGGCAAGCCATAACCACGAGTACCTATAACTGCGCACACATTTTGAAAGGTGACTTTTTATGACAGATTGAGAGCTTTTCGCGCAAATTGAATCAAGATTTAATTAAATGATTCGAAAAAATACATTACAATGGTAAAAGACGCCAAAAAAGTTAGCTTGTGGAATATATTACGGAAGATGGCGTAAATGTTTGTCATAGATCCATAATGAAACCACAGATTACAGAGGAACACCAACTGGTCCGAAGTCTCTAAAACATTTTAAAATATGAACTTTCAGCAACGCCTACTGCGTCCAATGGGCAGCGTAAAGCCGAAATAAAAAAAAACAATGGGGATGAACCAGCCAAAATTCATGACTCTTGTGTGTAATGGCAGAGAAAATACAACCTACGCGATTTAAGTCGTCACGCGTTCACAAAGTCATAGTTACATATTACTGGCTGAAGCACACAAAAATTATGCAATAAAACTTATCACCCTTACATATTTTTGTATCTATATATCATATGAATGAGAATGAAAACATTAAAATATAATTTGCAAAATCATTTTCTCCATTATGGAGCATTATTACAGCTCCATTATGCAGTACCACTTTTGAAGAATGCCACAAAGGGGACCAAGGTTTAACGCCCATCCGCAAAGACGGAGTGTTGGCTACTTTTCACACAGCACTCAAGTAGGGAACAGAATTCCGCGGAATAACTACAATTCCCGGGATTCAAACGGGGCCCTCCGGGGGACAGAGGCGAATAAGCGAAAGGACCCAGTTCACAAGATAAGCGATACAGGCCTAATGCTCAATCATATATTCTGCATTGGAAAACCCGGAGTATACAACTGGGAAACTTTTAAGAGGTAAATTTTAAAGGAAAATCTAAATTTTGGACTCCGTCGGGAGATTATGGAAGTTTCCAAAGAAGCGTTTCATTCACATTACAGATTGTCACACGGCGATCCCAGAAGTTTCGATACTCATATTTCATGTGTCGCAGATCAATGAGACACACGTGGTCATTAACAAGACACTGCCTCGCGTACACGCTCTGAAGAAACGCTACAAACACTTTAAATCCGTCATGGAAACTACTACTCAAGCGACTGTTTGTTTAGTACACAACTCTCCAAGATCAATGTACGCAGGTTCCCTGGTAACACAACTCACAAATATCGAAGCATGTCCATTTCGTGGTCCGATCCCTGGCAACAGCATCCTCCTTGATTAAGGATTAAAACAGCCACCACAATCCAAAGCTGAGGGAGACGAGCCTTCTCATCGCATGCTCTCACTGGTAAACATTGCCCGCGTCTCAGGAAAGGTGCTGCGCATGTTAGAATACGAGGAAACGGCGTAAAGATTTTCGTGGATACAAGCCCTGAACCGAAAGGCTACTGCCCTTCATAATCCGCATGGAGTACATTTCAACTAATTTTGGACCCCCTCCACTCCATTTACACACAGTAAGAATCAAGTCACACTCCCCAGTTCATGTTCCAGTCTTTCCAAAGTTCAGTTCCAGTATCAGCTCCCCAGTTCAGTCCAAAAAGATCGAGTTTTTACGCAACCCGACAACAAGTGAGTATCGATTTAGTTGCTGGAAAAGGAAAGGTTCCAGAACGTCGGTGATTTGAGCAAGGAAGTCATAACTTTTAAAATAATAAAATAAAGGAATGTTGAATAATTTCACTACGCATAAGAACGGGAAATAACCAACGGAAAAATTTTGAAAAAATAAATACAATTATTAGTACCCACCATGGTGTTCTGCAGGTACCAATTACCAACTTACAGTATATTACTCTTATTTGCATGACAATACTCTAGTGCTCACTATTGACATGGGTTATACCTTGACATGCGTTTCTTTCATATATTATCTACAGAGACCCTTAGTATTTAACGATGGCTATCATTAATTCCTCTCCAATTTTGACTAAAGTCGGACTTATTTGCATCTACTGAAAATTACCTGATCAAGTTCAATACATCTGCTTTCACCTATCACGATGATTTGGTGTTCATGAAGCTGATGGGTTAATATTTCCTTTCATATTCGTATTTCAGTAATCACGAGGGATTCATTATCTTATAATTCAATTTTCTCCCCATATTTTTCCACTGACATTCATTTTCTCAATTACTCTCTCCTTCACCTCTTAAAATTCCTGACTTTTGGAATAAATTAGTAATATCTATTTATCGATAATTTCTCTCCCTGCCTCTCTTTAAAAAAAACAGCACTACATATTTTCATTCAAAATTTCTACCGTTAAAAACCCCAAATATTATATATTAACCTCCACACTTGAGAGATCCTTTTCATTCGAAAAGAAGCTTGTATAGAAAATCTTCACAACCGTCTTATAATTATTCAAACATACTGCCTTTCCAGAAGGTTGTACTAATTACAGAATCTGATATAAATTGGTTCCATGATTATATAGAATAATTCTGAAGAGAATCGCTGAAAAGAAAATACAATTTGATCTTCACAACTTCCGTGCCAGCTGGTGGCATAAATATGATACTTTCTTGTAATTTTAACCCAATATGCCTTAATCGATGCATCTTGGTTCCAGATATTTAATATTCAGTCATCACAGAAAATACCCTGATCCTCGTTCATGGTACAAGGGGCTCATTGTTTTGATTTTAGGGATTGACAAAGAAAAGTACTTCACTACTCATTTCCCATTATGCATCTAAATAAACACCAAACTGTGATGTAATTACAAAAATACCTTTGAAAATTTTGACTGCCGAAGAAAAGAGAGCCCAAGGAAATGAATTTTTTAACAGTAGTTCATTTTCTTCTTTCCATTGGAAATAACTTAGAGAAAACGGCAAAACGTTTCAAGGTAGATTTTGAAAACTTATTCTCCTCTGTGCAGGCCCTGTGGAATGTTAAGTAATGCCCAATGATTACACATCTATTTAAAGTGAACTATATAATGCTTTTACAAGAATTATAATGTGGTGGATAGCAATCACAAGTCTATTGCACACATGGGCATTCTAATAAATGTATGAATCGGTATAATATATTCTAAACAGAAGAATATTTATTGAAGGTGATCTACAATAAGCTTATGAATTCATATTGTTAAGGATATAACTGCGAGGACTTGGTAGGAGTTTCAAAGCGAGGTATCAGCGTCAAGCTTCAACGTGATTGTCCTTCAGAGGGTTACCCTGTTTTTTTTTATTTCACTGGCTCCGGACTTAAAACAATCATTCTGAAAGAGTAATGCATTAACATATAGAGCACCAGAAATAGTGAGATGTAATAAAACATCAAAAGAAGAGAGAATGCTGTAGACGCGGAAAGTGAGGACCAAAAAATGGAATGAGTCTACAAAGTTCATGAATGTTTATTAATGTCAGTCACCCAACGAACGAGTGTCCCTTAGCATATCGTCAATTAAAATTCTTGGACAACCAGTTTTCTGCACATAAATACTAGGATAATTAAAAAAGGCTTATGAATATTCGTGAAAACGGTGGGACTTTAATTAACACAAATTTGAGGATTTGAGAGGAGGTTTATTTCCGGGGAGATTCCTGAATATAATTTAAATCGTGATGAACTAGTATTCTCAAAATTAATAAATCAGCTGTAACAGGTACAAAACATGCTCAATGATAGATGTATTCTTGGTTACAACAACATTATCCACAAATCACTATTTCACTGGCAATTCATATGAACATATATTGCCTAAGAGCGAGAGAAACTGAGTCAATTGCGATTATTTTCAGGAGTAGCATACAAGCCTTATTTGGACTATCCACTAATGAATATCAACTCTATTGAATATTGTCAAGTCTCACCTCACTCGTAGATATCGAAGATAAAATGCCCAGAGTATTGAGGCTAACACCTTGGACACCACTCTTAACATTCATAGCTTCATCACAATTCTGATAACATGAAGTATAAACTGATCGTTGAAATATATCATCTCTACGAACGAAACTTAGGAGAGTTAAGTGCGGCAAATGTAACAACTGATCTTCTATGGTTGAAGAATGCGAGAGGCAATCATGAAATGAATTAATATTGTTAAAAAAGTGTACAAAATATAGTATAGATAAAATGGACAAAGAAAGAGTAAATTACGGACTAAATATACTTCCTTAATTTGGTCGTAAACTAAACTACCTTATTTACCATGCTAATGACTGGTAAAGGGTGCACGGGTAATCGGGAAACATGGATATCCGATTTTTGGTTCTTTCCGGATTCATTTCTCTACGGTGCGCCACCAAAATAAATAAGTTCCCTGAGAAAATAACACAATCTGTCGATGAAAAGATCATCGCTGTACATAATAGCATCTTATGACAAAAAGAATCCAGCAGAGCTGTCTCCGTCGCAATTAAATGTTCGCAAATTTCGAGTTGCGGCACGAAGCTCGACGTAAGACATCGGACCATTTGCTAGGGCCGTACCTAGTGAATGTTTGAGGAAATGAACAATAGCCATCCAAATCCATGAGAAATCGTTTTCAGGAACTACCCAAAGTAATGGGAGGGATCACTCGAACTCATGAATCGGATTTAAACGAATTGAAACATTTGGAAATTAGCAAAACAGACCTCTTCCAAATTTCAGACTATTTTATCTAATTTTACGGGAAATATACAGCCTTAATATTTGGTGTGGTCCTGCACTCTGCTAAACGTATTTCTATTGGCAGGTCCCATCGTCGTGATGTGCTAAGTGCATGACGATCGTAGGAGACAGAACAAACTGTCTTGAAAAGGCTGCTCAACGTGAATAAACAAATTATGGCTAAGAAACACGGTGATTTTGGTGTTTCGAGACGATTTTTGGGTCCATAAAAGGAATTTATCGGCTATTTCTTAAAAAAAACATTTCTCAGGTACTTCATGCAAAGCAAATTTACAATTTGGCTCAGAAAAGTGCACCTAAAGTTTTTCTCGCACTCATTTTAACATACATAGCCACTTCCTCCGCAATTCCTCGGCATATCCATTTCCTCGGCAAACAACGGCGATATCATACTCGATCATATTTACCGACAATGCATCGGCTGGACGTGCGTTTTTGACACTACTTCAAATCGAAATTTCAAAAGGCTGTAGGAGTAAAACCATTTGGTACTTGATGGCGAAACTCAGTGAGTGACCAATTTACCAATCAAATATCATGAATCAAACATAGCCCGAAGTTGTGGGATATTCTTCTAAGAGGAGGCTGTATATCTCATACATTATTTCTGTTGTCCTTTTTTCTGTCCCTTTTTCTCAACTGATACCAAGGCAAAAGCAATTCATGGATGAATCACTGAATAGCATTTTTTCCCATTTCTGATATCACATAATAATTTTGCATTTAAGTACATTAATGGGTTATAATTTATGTGAAAAGAAATACTTTTTGCATGATGAAACAAGAATGTCCCCATGGAAATGTGAAAATCAAACAGCGAAGAAGTATGGGTTATTGCCTGAAGAAGACATCTGCTGCTTTTACTCGCGCAAGTAAAAACCAATAAACGGTGTTGTTAATCACAATAACGAAATGTATTTGATATTTTAAATACAAACTTCCCTATTTGATTTAAAAAACGCAACAAATGGCACAATCCCTTTTTTAGGATGGGGTGTTAGTTTGAATGTGCGAAGGTTTGGCGCAGGTTGATTGTTCATTAATATTACGTACTCATCAGATTTTGCATTCCAACAAAATCTTCATTTGTAGAAGTCATTCACAGGGGGAAACTCCACTTTGGACAAATAATGTTTAGCGGTAAATGTGGGAATTTTTCATGGAGAGAAGAAAGAACGGCGGAAAAAAACGACGTCGAGACCCTGCTCTTAATAAAATTGCAAAAGGGACCCCTGCTTAACATCTCAGCCGACAAACGGAGTAATAAAGGCTAAGTTCTCACTACACACTCACGTAAGGATCAGCATCTCAACAATAAGTATCCGCCACGTCCGGAATTCGAACCCTGACCTCCGGAATGGGAGCTCATTACTTTAGAAAATTGATATCCATGTATACATAAAGCGATTATTAAGTTCTTCAGTGCCACCAGTCCGTTATGATATATCATCAATAATACTTGACATGAATGACGACAAAGAATAAATTTTAAGAACATCTAAAATTAAGTCCCTCTAACCAACTTTTCGCACAAATACTGAAAAACTGCCAAAGCTAACGTGAAAACATCTAGCCCTCAATTATTGGAATAGGAATCAACTCAATATTCTAAAATGCCACAGCGAACCCTTTGAAAACGGTGAGGAGGCCCTTCATCTTTCTCCGAAACTAGCGCAAGCGTTTTTACATAATACACCAATGCAAACTTTTCTAACACTCGACAGAGAGTTGAAAACGATAAAACTTCGAATTTGACCAGGAAAGGAAGACATATGGCAATAGCGGTCCAAAGAAAAACTAAGGCGCACTAGTGAATCATACGGAGGTTATATATTAAGAGGGTGATTAGAGAGGTAATAAGAATCACGTATGTGATCAGCACGATCTGAAGGGGTGGTACATACTTAATGATCACAGAAAACACCATCAGTTTTCGAGACAAATCAACCAAAAATTCAAATATTCGTTGCAGGGGATAAATCGGATTCTTCCATGCGGATACTAAATCCCACTCGCTTATCCCAAGGATGATTATCGCCATCAGCAAAAAAATCGATGCCTCGCTCTGACTCAGACGCCTCTCTCATACTTATACAGCGATGTAGTCACTAATATATCATTTCTTCAAAGTATTTTCAATCCGTACGCCGAGAATTTTTGGTTTTCATCGGAAGTCAATTGACAGAAATAATGTGTATTCATCGGAAATAAAACTTCAGTTAATACGCTACCCAGATCTTTAGAAGGAAAACCCTAATGGCAAGCCATAACCACGCGTACCTATAACTGCGCACACATTTTGAAAGGTGACTTTTTATGACAGATTGAGAGCTTTTCGCGCAAATTGAATCAAGATTTAATTAAATGATTCGAAAAAATACATTACAATGGTAAAAGACGCCAAAAAAGTTAGCTTGTGGAATATATTACGGAAGATGGCGTAAATGTTTGTCATAGATCCATAATGAAACCACAGATTACAGAGGAACACCAACTGGTCCGAAGTCTCTAAAACATTTTAAAATATGAACTTTCAGCAACGCCTACTGCGTCCAATGGGCAGCGTAAAGCCGAAATAAAAAAAAACAATGGGGATGAACCAGCCAAAATTCATGACTCTTGTGTGTAATGGCAGAGAAAATACAACCTACGCGATTTAAGTCGTCACGCGTTCACAAAGTCATAGTTACATATTACTGGCTGAAGCACACAAAAATTATGCAATAAAACTTATCACCCTTACATATTTTTGTATCTATATATCATATGAATGAGAATGAAAACATTAAAATATAATTTGCAAAATCATTTTCTCCATTATGGAGCATTATTACAGCTCCATTATGCAGTACCACTTTTGAAGAATGCCACAAAGGGGACCAAGGTTTAACGCCCATCCGCAAAGACGGAGTGTTGGCTACTTTTCACACAGCACTCAAGTAGGGAACAGAATTCCGCGGAATAACTACAATTCCCGGGATTCAAACGGGGCCCTCCGGGGGACAGAGGCGAATAAGCGAAAGGACCCAGTTCACAAGATAAGCGATACAGGCCTAATGCTCAATCATATATTCTGCATTGGAAAACCCGGAGTATACAACTGGGAAACTTTTAAGAGGTAAATTTTAAAGGAAAATCTAAATTTTGGACTCCGTCGGGAGATTATGGAAGTTTCCAAAGAAGCGTTTCATTCACATTACAGATTGTCACACGGCGATCCCAGAAGTTTCGATACTCATATTTCATGTGTCGCAGATCAATGAGACACACGTGGTCATTAACAAGACACTGCCTCGCGTACACGCTCTGAAGAAACGCTACAAACACTTTAAATCCGTCATGGAAACTACTACTCAAGCGACTGTTTGTTTAGTACACAACTCTCCAAGATCAATGTACGCAGGTTCCCTGGTAACACAACTCACAAATATCGAAGCATGTCAATTTCGTGGTCCGATCCCTGGCAACAGCATCCTCCTTGATTAAGGATTAAAACAGCCACCACAATCCAAAGCTGAGGGAGACGAGCCTTCTCATCGCATGCTCTCACTGGTAAACATTGCCCGCGTCTCAGGAAAGGTGCTGCGCATGTTAGAATACGAGGAAACGGCGTAAAGATTTTCGTGGATACAAGCCCTGAACCGAAAGGCTACTGCCCTTCATAATCCGCATGGAGTACATTTCAACTAATTTTGGACCCCCTCCACTCCAATTACACACAGTAAGAATCAAGTCACACTCCCCAGTTCATGTTCCAGTCTTTCCAAAGTTCAGTTCCAGTATCAGCTCCCCAGTTCAGTCCAAAAAGATCGAGTTTTTACGCAACCCGACAACAAGTGAGTATCGATTTAGTTGCTGGAAAAGGAAAGGTTCCAGAACGTCGGTGATTTGAGCAAGGAAGTCATAACTTTTAAAATAATAAAATAAAGGAATGTTGAATAATTTCACTACGCATAAGAACGGGAAATAACCAACGGAAAAATTTTGAAAAAATAAATACAATTATTAGTACCCACCATGGTGTTCTGCAGGTACCAATTACCAACTTACAGTATATTACTCTTATTTGCATGACAATACTCTAGTGCTCACTATTGACATGGGTTATACCTTGACATGCGTTTCTTTCATATATTATCTACAGAGACCCTTAGTATTTAACGATGGCTATCATTAATTCCTCTCCAATTTTGACTAAAGTCGGACTTATTTGCATCTACTGAAAATTACCTGATCAAGTTCAATACATCTGCTTTCACCTATCACGATGATTTGGTGTTCATGAAGCTGATGGGTTAATATTTCCTTTCATATTCGTATTTCAGTAATCACGAGGGATTCATTATCTTATAATTCAATTTTCTCCCCATATTTTTCCACTGACATTCATTTTCTCAATTACTCTCTCCTTCACCTCTTAAAATTCCTGACTTTTGGAATAAATTAGTAATATCTATTTATCGATAATTTCTCTCCCTGCCTCTCTTTAAAAAAAACAGCACTACATATTTTCATTCAAAATTTCTACCGTTAAAAACCCCAAATATTATATATTAACCTCCACACTTGAGAGATCCTTTTCATTCGAAAAGAAGCTTGTATAGAAAATCTTCACAACCGTCTTATAATTATTCAAACATACTGCCTTTCCAGAAGGTTGTACTAATTACAGAATCTGATATAAATTGGTTCCATGATTATATAGAATAATTCTGAAGAGAATCGCTGAAAAGAAAATACAATTTGATCTTCACAACTTCCGTGCCAGCTGGTGGCATAAATATGATACTTTCTTGTAATTTTAACCCAATATGCCTTAATCGATGCATCTTTGCTTCCAGATATTTAATATTCAATCATCACAGAAAATACCCTGATCCTCGTTCATGGTACAAGGGGCTCATTGTTTTGATTTTAGGGATTGACAAAGAAAAGTACTTCACTACTCATTTCCCATTATGCATCTAAATAAACACCAAACTGTGATGTAATTACAAAAATACCTTTGAAAATTTTGACTGCCGAAGAAAAGAGAGCCCAAGGAAATGAATTTTTTAACAGTAGTTCATTTTCTTCTTTCCATTGGAAATAACTTAGAGAAAACGGCAAAACGTTTCAAGGTAGATTTTGAAACCTTATTCTCCTCTGTGCAGGTCCTGTGGAATGTTAAGTAATGCCCAATGATTACACATCTATTTAAAGTGAACTATATAATGCTTTTACAAGAATTATAATGTGGTGGATAGCAATCACAAGTCTATTGCACACATGGGCATTCTAATAAATGTATGAATCGGTATAATATATTCTAAACAGAAGAATATTTATTGAAGGTGATCTACAATAAGCTTATGAATTCATATTGTTAAGGATATAACTGCGAGGACTTGGTAGGAGTTTCAAAGCGAGGTATCAGCGTCAAGCTTCAACGTGATTGTCCTTCAGAGGGTTACCCTGTTTTTTTTTATTTCACTGGCTCCGGACTTAAAACAATCATTCTGAAAGAGTAATGCATTAACATATAGAGCACCAGAAATAGTGAGATGTAATAAAACATCAAAAGAAGAGAGAATGCTGTAGACGCGGAAAGTGAGGACCAAAAAATGGAATGAGTCTACAAAGTTCATGAATGTTTATTAATGTCAGTCACCCAACGAACGAGTGTCCCTTAGCATATCGTCAATTAAAATTCTTGGACAACCAGTTTTCTGCACATAAATACTAGGATAATTAAAAAAGGCTTATGAATATTCGTGAAAACGGTGGGACTTTAATTAACACAAATTTGAGGATTTGAGAGGAGGTTTATTTCCGGGGAGATTCCTGAATATAATTTAAATCGTGATGAACTAGTATTCTCGAAATTAATAAATCAGCTGTAACAGGTACAAAACATGATCAATGATAGAAGTATTCTTGGTTACAACAACATTAACCACAAATCACTATTTCACTGGCAATTCATATGAACATATATTGCCTATGAGCGAGAAAAACTGAGTCAATTACGATTATTTTCAGGAGTAGCATACAAGTTTTGTTCCAACATAGACGTGACGGTCAGCTTTTTATTTAGGCTTTTTTGCATAATTGTTGAAACAGAATGGCTTTTCATTGGAATAATACTGTATTTATCGGGACAATTTTTATGAAGATGCCTTATTTGGACTATCCACTAATGAATATCAACTCTATTGAATATTGTCAAGTCTCACCTCACTCGTAGATATCGAAGATAAAATGCCCAGAGTATTGAGGCTAACACCTTGGACACCACTCTTAACATTCATAGCTTCATCACAATTCTGATAACATGAAGTATAAACTGATCGTTGAAATATATCATCTCTACGAACGAAGCTTAGGAGAGTTAAGTGCGGCAAATGTAACAACTGATCTTCTATGGTTGAAGAATGCGAGAGGCAATCATGAAATGAATTAATATTGTTAAAAAAGTGTACAAAATATAGTATAGATAAAATGGACAAAGAAAGAGTAAATTACGGACTAAATATACTTCCTTAATTTGGTCGTAAACTAAACTACCTTATTTACCATGCTAATGACTGGTAAAGGGTGCACGGGTAATCGGGAAACATGGATATCCGATTTTTGGTTCTTTCCGGATTCATTTCTCTACGGTGCGCCACCAAAATAAATAAGTTCCCTGAGAAAATAACACAATCTGTCGATGAAAAGATCATCGCTGTACATAATAGCATCTTATGACAAAAAGAATCCAGCAGAGCTGTCTCCATCGCAATTAAATGTTCGCAAATTTCGAGTTGCGGCACGAAGCCCGACGTAAGACATCGGACTAGTTGCTAGGGCCGTACCTAGTGAATGTTTGAGGAAATGAACAATAGCCATCCAAATCCATGAGAAATCGTTTTCAGGAACTACCCAAAGTAATGGGAGGGATCACTCGAACTCATGAATCGGATTTAAACGAATTGAAACATTTGGAAATTAGCAAAACAGACCTCTTCCAAATTTCAGAGTATTTTATCTAATTTTACGGGAAATATACAGCCTTAATATTTGGTGTGGAGCTGCACTCCGCTAAACGTATTTCTATTGGCAGGTCCCATCGTCGTGATGTGCTAAGTGCATGACGATCGTGGGAGACAGAACAAACTGTCTTGAAAAGGCTGCTCAACGTGAATAAACAAATTATGGCTAAGAAACACGGTGATTTTGGTGTTTCGAGACGATTTTGGGCCCGTAAAAGGAATTTATCGGCTATTTCTTAAAAAAAACATTTCTCAGGTACTTCATGCAAAGCAAATTTACAACTTGGCTCACAAAAGTGCACCTAAAGTTTTTCTCGCACTCATTTTAACATACATATCCACTTCCTCCGCAAATCCTCGGCATATCCATTTCCTCGGCAAACAACAGCGATATCATACTCGATCCAATTTACCAACAATGCGTCGGCTGGACGTGCGCTTTTTACACTACTTCAAATCGAAATTTCAAACGGCTGTAGGAGTAAAACCTTTCGCTTCTTGATGGCGAAACTCAGTGAGTGATCTATTTACCTATCAAATATCATAAATCAAACATAGCCCGAAGTTGTGGGATATTCTTCTAAGAGGAGGCTGTATATCTCATACATTATTTCTGTTGTCCTTTTCTCTGTCCCTTTTTCTCAACTGATACCAAGCCAAAAGCAATTCATGGATGAATCACTGAATAGCATTTTTTCCCATTTCTGATATCACATGATAATTTTGCATTTAAGTACATTAATGGGTTATAATTTATGTGAAAAGAAATACTTTTTGCATGATGAAACAAGAATGTCCCCATGGAAATGTGAAAAACAAACAGCGAAGAAGTATGGGTTATTGGCTGAAGAAGACATCTGCTGCTTTTACTCGCGCAAATAAAAACCAATAAACGGTGTTGTTAATCACAATAACCAAATGTATTTGATATTTTGAATACAAACTTCCCTATTTGATTTAAAAAACGCAGCAAATGACACAATCCCTTTTTTAGGGTGGGGTGTGAGTTTGAATGTGCGAAAGTTTGGCGCAGGTTGATTGTTCATTAATATTACGTACTCACCAAATTTTGCATTCCAACAGAAGCTTCATTTGTAGAAGTCATCCACAGGAGGAAACTCCACTTTGGACAAATAATGGTTAGAGGTAAATGTGGAAATTTTTCATGCAGAGGAGAAAGAACGGCGCAAAAAACGACGTCGACGACCCTGCTCTTAATAAAATTGCAAAAGGGACCCCTGCTTAACATCCCAGCCGACAAACGGAGTAATAAACGCTAAGTTCTCACTACACACTCACGTAAGGATCAGCATCTCAACAATAAGTATCCGCCACGTCCGGAATTCGAACCCTGACCTCCGGGATGGGAGCTCAGTACTCTAGAATATTGATTTCCATGTATACATAAAGTGATTATTAAGTTCTTCAGTGACACCAGTCCGTTATGATATATCATCAATAATACTTGACATGAATGACGACAAAGAATAAATTTTAAGAATATCTAAAATAAAGTCCCTCTAACCAACTTTTCTCACAAATACTGAAAAACTGCCAAAGCTAACGTGAAAACATCTAGCTCTCAATTATTAGAAAAGGAATCCACTCAATATTCTAAAATGCCACAGCGAACCCTTTGAAAACGGTGGAAAACCCTTCATCTTTCTCCGAAACTAGCGCTAGCGTTTTTACATACCTAATACACCAGTGCAAACTTTTCTAACACTCGACAGAGAGTTGAAAACGATAAAGCTTCGAATTTGACCAGTAAAGGATGACATATAGCATTAGCGGTCCAAAAAAAACTAAGGCGCACTAGTGAATAATACGGAGGTTATATATTAAGAGGGTTATATATTAGTGAGAGTGCAGAGGAACTTTGAAAAACCATCCGTATCGTCCGACCCTCAACTGGGAGAAATATGACAAATCATTCCAACTGTTTCCAGTTAATTGGATTCATGTTAATAAATATCAATTTATTAAATAAATCTCAGGTACCTTAAAATTTATGAGTATTAAGTAGGATTGCACACTAAATTTTCTTTTGGGATTAAAAGAGCCGAGTAGTAGTCAAAGTCTATTATTTCGGATGTAACCCTTAGCACCCTTAATAACACCCGAATGGCAAAAATACAAGTTTCGAGGACACCTATGAAAAAGAAGTTTTTTTCCCAAGTTCCATCGCAAATTGCATCATTGCCTCTATACGCTGTACTTCCAAACGGAGCAGTTTAAAATAATAAGTTTGCCGCACATTAACCATTCCAAGCCAGAGGCGTAGAAAGTGGGGGACAGGAGGGGCCTAAGCCCCCCCCACCCTCTCCCTAGAATTTGCCCCGGGCCCTTGAGAAATGAGTAGACCTCTTTGATCTAAATTAAATTTCACTTGTTTCCAGCTTGCTTTTTCCCTTCTGACATATTCTCACACCGTCTATGCTCTTTTAGTGAAATTCTAGTTTCTACCCCCTCCTATTCGCAAAAAAATGCGGGCCGTTTTCTTAGGAGCCGTGGCCTTTTCAAGGTTTGCCCCTCCCCGGTGAAAATAGTTCTGGCGTCCCTGTTCCAAGCATGATATTTGATTATTACACGGATTTACTGATGATTCTAAAATTAGCTCGGGACGGAGCATAAAGACACCCGGTGGTCAGATCCCTAGAAAGAGAGATGAAATGCGATGCTAATGAAATCGAATACTCGTCAAATAGGCAGTCATGAATAAAAGTTATTGCATTCCGAGGTGTTGTTGGTCGATTCTTGGGTATGATGGGCTTTTCAAATAATATAGCAATCTAAGAAGATGCCGTGACCATGTAATGGGAGGCTGCTAACAATTGTATCCCGTCACCGGGAGAGCTTCTTCGCATGAGTAGAGATAGATACCACAGAGATCGGCACAACAACATTTATTTCATTATAGGCGAAGTAATGTTTACGTTAAGGGCTGCAGTACTGCAATGTAGAAGACAAGAGGAAACCAACAGATAATTATCCCCAGGGGTCGCAGCTATTCCGCTCCTTTCCTTTTTAACAAGACGTATTGGAACCCTCTCGAGTCAAATATTCTAGTGGTAAAACAGTCCCCCATGCGGATCTCCGGGAAGGGACTACCCGAGAGAGTAAATCAGTCGTATAAAAAACATTTAAGAACATGGAAAGTGTGATCGCCTCAGAACTGAAAGAGATTTGAGAACCTGAAGGCGGTATTCCGAAGAACATACCACGACAAATTCAGCAAAGTAGGGTGGTACGAATTAGAAGACTTTAGGTGTTAAGCTACAGATTTATACGCACCAGATGTTTGAACGGTGTTACTTGAGTAGGTATAATGCTTAGGAATGCGCGTGTAGATATTCCTGCAATATAGCGGAAGGATAGTAATGGTGAAGATCGAGATCAAAGCCTTTAGATACCGTTGTGGTGTAGGCGTACATGTGTACGTCACACTACGGAAATGAAGAAGGGGAAGACATATTTGGTGATATTATGGAAGTAATTAAAAGATAAGAGGAGATGAAAATATAATTATTTCAGGATATTGTAACGCTGTTGCCGGCAAAGGTCGAGATAATAAATAATTGAAAATTAATGATTGGGAAATCAGAATGAGGGAGGAGGAGACTTCTAAGACTTGTCACTACTAGCATACTTTTAAGAAGTATGCTAGTAGTGGCAAAAATGTTGGTTGAAAAACAGATCAGAAGATATATATAGAAAATGCCAGAAGAAAGAAAAAGAAAATAAAAAGGCAGTTTTGAGAAGCAAAGATGCAGGAACCAAGTGAAGGAATGAAAATGTACCCTATAGCAGAAATCGGAAGTGATAAGTAGCCATTGTAACCTGGTGATGAGTAAATGCCATTTGAAACTATAGACTGGCGAAAACAATACAAAATTACAAGCAAAAACATATGGCAAATAGAAAAATTGAAAGAGACTAAACATCGGCTGGCCTTTCAGAAAGCAGTGGAAAACAAGATGGTACAGAACCTGGCCGAGGAATCAATGGAAAGGAAATAGGGAAACATTTAAAAGGGAACCCAAAAAAGAAGTAAACACTATATAAAACCGGCTATAACATTTTGAAAATCGTACAAATGTACAAATCAAATCTCATCACGGTTATTTAGCGTTGGTGCATTAAACAAAAACTAAGACATTTTTTGGGTTACTCTCCAACTCTGCCATTTAAGCTAAGGAACGGCGCTGAAACAGGTTTATAGTCGTAATTCCACGTAAAGGTCATTTTATATTCCATTGAATGTCCCCATTTCCCTTGAAAACGTTTTTCACGGCACCCTTTAACTTCTGAATATTCACCAGTTCACCTTTGAATATTCACCAGTCCACGGTGCGTTTGCATTTATTCTACATTTAGCTTACTTCGGTCCATTCTCGAAATTAGATAAATGAATCCGAGGAGCACAGCAGTTCGCTCAAATTACAGGTTTGCATATTAATTAATCTCTAATTCACGGTTATTTTTCACAGCTACAATGTTATTGGTGGTTTCACTGTGCTTTTGTTCGAATGGAAACCCTGAATAGTGATGGGACAGAGGAATTTTGAACCCGAATCCCCAATCGAGTACTAGTTATTTAAAATTCTAATTTCACTCTATCATTAACAAGATGAAAGCGAAGTAATTAAGGGCTCGCAAATAGGGGAAGGCAAGCCTCCGGCTAAGAAATATCTTTTCCCCATTTGTATAGTCTTCTTTTGTCAACTCGTTTAACACATTTCATTTTACATCTTCAGGGATGAGCTCACTTCAATTTTAATTACCTAGGAATCTTCATTAAAATGGAAAATGAGTTATAGTTCTCCATGAAAGAGTCATCTAGGAAAATAGAAGACGGACAAAGGATAAAGGATCTTGGATGTGGAGCAATAAAATATGCTAAATAGACGGCTTAATATGAGGTCATTACCCGAAAAGAAAATCATATAAAAAGTTTAGTCGAGCCAATTTTTCCTGGAATTGTAAGCATCTACATCTACGTGCTACCCAGAAAGCCACCGCGAGGGTGTGTGGCAGGTGGCGAAAGATCGCCAAACATGCATCTGTATGCAACTAACAAGAGTAAGAGCTATTGCTATAGCTATATATACACACCTACTATAACGCTGCTACTTCATGGAAACGTGTTATGTATTAGAGTCACGAGGTACTAAATAGTTAGTATCTACATAGCAATGAAGTGATTACTGATGATACATCTACATCTATATAATAACCTGCAAGCCACCATAAAGGTGTGTGGCAGGGGGTGAATTCCCACGAAACATGCACTACACATGATGCATAGAAAAGGACTAGTATTAATGTACTAGTCTAAACTAGACTCTAAAGATACAGGCATTTTCAGATATTCCACAGAAGAAAAATCATTCGCCTTTACCGGAAATCGAACCCCTGATTTCGGAAATAAGAGGATCCGGATTCGAGTTCCGGTCAAGGCGAATGGTTTTTGTCCTCTGTGTAATATCAGCTATTGTGCAATTTCAGCGGGTAACGCCGCTGAAGATTTCACGGTCAGTGCGTGAACTTTGAATGTGAAACAGGCATTTATCTAAATATATTAATGTATATTTGCCTAACATGCATGACTGAGTGATGATAAAACGTATTTCATACACTAAAGACTACTCTAACAATATTTCACCCTTATATTGCATTACTACATTATGTTCTCTTAAGGTAAGCGGGAAAAATGACACTGTAAATCTATCAGTAGAATAGTATCTCTCTAATGTTGTTTTTCCGATCAACTCTAGCACAATACGCAGGCGTACTTGATGTTTTTCTAGTATCACCTGAAAACACATCAACTTTAAATTAACTTAACAGGCTTACTGTAAATTTTAACCCGCGGCCTGACCTATGTTTACAGAGGAAACATAGGTTGCTGTATAGGATTAAATAGGATAATGATGACCCAGTAAGTACAACATTACTGTTATCATGGCATTTGCATAATAATTTACCGATTATTTCACTTGAAGCAAGCAAATTAAGATATACCTGCTATAGGACGTTGAGAAACACTTCAAGCATAAAAATATAAAGTAAGTCGTAAGGATGCATGAACATCATATGACCACGAAACGCTATCTTCAAAAGAGCTAACAATCCTATCTACTGCTATGGGTAATCGCTCAGAACGTATCAAGGAGATGGATACGCATTCAAGAAAACGATATCCCAGTTATTTCAAAATCTACTGTGAAGAATGCGATTAAGGTGCAACACTTGGTTCGAGAAACATTCTCATAATTGAGTCCTCCGAAGGATGAAGATGGTAGTATAATCTTATCCACGGGCATCTTCATCTTTTATATACCACGTTTAAAGCATGGCACGGAAATGAAAGAAAACCTGGAACAACTAACTGGGAAGACAAAAAAATTGGAGGCTTCTTGGACGCAAATATGGAGAAGGATGAAGAGGGTGCAATGGGCATGGAGGCAGACCAAATAGGAAGTAGTTCGTACGGTAAGGAGAGAAATAATAATAATAATAATAAAAGGTCTTTATTGGGGCGAGATTTAGACAAAACTGTATAGGAAGGAAGTAGATGAAGCAAAAGTAGATGAAGCAAAGGAAGTAGATGAAGCAAATTTAGAGGCAGAGTAAGTGGAAGGAACAAGTAAACATGGTCGGGACCTGGGATGTGAAGGCCTAAGTGGAATAAAGAATGAATAGGAAAAGGGAAAGAGAGAGGAAAAGAATTTGCATTTCTGATGGAATAAAACAGATAGAAAGTAAATGTATCTGAAGATAGAATTAGAGCGCTCGCAATAGGTAGGGAAAAGAGGTACAGTGGGAGCAGTAAATACAATTGGAATTATTCTAAATTTATGCGAGGCTGGAGAAGCTCAAATAAAGGGGTTAATATCACTGCTCGTTTCTTTGAGTTAATCTGACTCCATTTCCTTGCATTCGAAGAGAGGCGTGTATGGCCAGACTGAAGGGACGGAAGAGAAATGTATCATTTACAACATTATCGCCAAGAAGATTGAATATCCGTTCATTAGATCGTATCATCCTACTGAAATAGTACTTCGGGAGTAGTCGTTAACATTAACTATTAGATTATTAGAAAGGGCGGAAAGTAAAAAAATGTTGGAAGTTTACGATGGGTGTATTTACTTTTAATAAGACAGGTTAAATACACCTTTTCACATTTAAAGCTAGCGAGAGAGGAATGTAGATAACACACACACACACACAATTTTTTCTTGTGTCACTTTGGATAACTATGTCCAAAGTTGTCAAAACTGTACGTGAAAGAGAGAGGAAAAAAGAACTACTGTACTACAGACTTCAGAGATAGAAAAATCATAACAGAGAGAAGGCAAAACAGGTATTGAGAAATAAGGGAGGATAACAAAGTTTTGGAGAAAAAAGGATAAGAAATTGAACTAAGATTAAGACCAAGGTAGTGCTAAAGGCTACAGCTGGCAGAGTTGAAGGAATAATGTTAGGTAAGTAGCAAAGAGGGAGACGAGACGATCGGAAGAAAGAGTTGATCGTGTAAATAAGTACCTACAGTTGCAGTGGAGTACGTACAAGCATTTTAACGTCTCAGAAAGTGTAAGACGGAAAGTCTAAGTAATAAAGAGAAGAGGTTCAAGATGTAAACATATATAGGTACCTCAGTAGAATATAAACCTCTATAATGGGAATATAATAAAACAGAACAAGAAAAATATCGTTGGCAACACAAGGAAAACATATTTACTACTCGGTCTAGCACCTTCTATCCCTGTAGTCCTTGAAATGAGTCATACAATTTAGGAGAAGATTTATTAGTTTCGAACACGACGATAATCCCTCTGGTCTACACATAAAAGATGCAGCACCTTCGCTGCTGATACTCCAAATTCATGAAGTAGTATTGCCGATCCAATAAACAAACAACAGAGGCAAGAATTAAACTTTTAGATTTCTTACTACTGATGTGGTCATGACAATGGCGTTATGGGTCCTCGAACCTATCCTATGTGAAGACGGATCGCCGACAAGGTTCGCCGTTCAAACAAAAATTGCATTCGGTACTCCTAAGACTAAATTTGTTGCATAGGAAATTAAACTGTTGATTCTGATAGCCGTAGGTTTCAAACCCCAGGTTTGAAGACATGAGGCTGGATTTAGTGTTTTTCTAAGGATTCATTTAAGCTAAATGGTGCGATATAGGTAACAATAGAAGTTGGACGATTGAAAAACAGAAGACGGTCGAAGTAGCGGTGTTGACAACGTGCCAACCTGCCCGCCCAAAGATTGCGGGTTCGGACCAGGTCTTGGATGTTGCTTGCCTTAGGTCTAGGAACACTCAGTTAGACGGAACATTATAGCCTTCTTGAAGTACAATAATACCGTTGGAGTATACCTGAGACACTCACTCAGTGATTGAACCCTGAGGTTGGTTTGGATAGGTGAGGGTAGAGGTCACTCCGGACTAAACCACAGGCCTGTGAAATTCACACATTCAGGGTAGGGGGGCCAGTTCCTTTCCCTGGGCCACCTCGCACACCGAGGATTCGGGGGCGTCCAAAGGCTCCACCCGGATTTGAACCCGGAACCCTTCGACCAGTAGCCAAGCGCTCTACCCACTAGGCCACCACGCTCCCTACGCCAGAGTAGAGCACTGTAATTAAACCGAATTATCAAGCTTCAGCGAAAATTAAAACTACTGAACTCTGAAGAAGAACTTCTTTCATCTCATTTAAAAGTTAGCACTGATTATTTGAATTATTCTTGATGGCTTATCGCCTCATAAATACAAGTAAAAATTCAAGAAATTACCCTTTCCCCTTTTTTATTGAACTTCTGAGCTTCCCTGACGGATATTACCAGCTTTTGTTGATCACTCACTCAATAGCGTACCAAGGCTACCTTGGCGTACCTTGGCCCACAGGGCTAACTAGATGGTAGCCGTAGAAAAAAATTATTTTTCTTAAACTAAAAAAAGATGTTTTTCACTTTTGGCGCCCCTCCCCTTGGTACGCTACTGCACTCACTTCCCCGAATGCTTTGATATATTTGAGGTGGACCACCACCTTCACCACAAAGTCGATATCTAAAACCTCACCTCTTGCTCTCAGGATGATTAGAAGAGGAAGTCCAGCGAAAGCGTAGGAAATACGAAGAGGGGTCCTGGAATACCTTACCATGCGGGCAATTTACTTCCATAAGATAATTAGCTAAAATAGAAACTCTATCGACTCAAGACATTCGATAGTGCTACCAATACCATAAAAGGTGCGATGGCAAGAGTCTGAGCGTGAGAGGGAGTCGTTATGCTACGACACCTTCTTACCTCTGTTTATCTAAACTGGACCCATCAGACGAATCGGATATCGCCCGTCTTTTTCCTCGCCAAAAAAGATAAACTTTCTCACCAAACTGAGTTCTTCCTACGCGTGGTTCACGTTTTTAGCGAAGACAAAATTTCATTCCGTCCAAAATATATGGCCTGAGTCCCCTGGAACGGTATGACTGAAACACGAAATTCAAGCAGGAAATCACCTCCACAAAACACGAAATGTTGAATGGCTGATAAAAGTTATCCTATAAACCAAAATGATTTTACAAATTAAATTATAGTGCATTAACAAAAAGCACTACAGAAACATTGCTAACAAAATATCAGTATATCTTTTAACACATGCTCTCACTGTTAGTTAATTGAGCGAATCGGGAGAAGTCTCAGACGTAGAGATTTTGTTGGGGTCAACACCCTTGTAAGCTCAACGCTAATAAATAAAACAAGAAAAATAATAAAACTCTTAAAGACATCTTCCACTTAAAATATTCACCAAAAACTCTCTGGTCTCATCCTCGGCTTCATTAAGCGTTCCACATACATGTAAAGAACTCAGTGCCATTCTTTAAACTACTTGCCTTTACATCACATCCCGTTGATGTTTCAAGGCCCCTAGCAGTTTTTAAAAGTCTGGACCACTTTTCTCTCTCAATTGGACGTACACTTTAACGCCTGGTCATTTTTACGGTGGCCGGCAATGAAAATGCAAATGTTTCTGACCCTTCCAAATGCCCAATGATTTCCTGCAGTGAAAAGTTCAACTGAATACACCGCGCAAAAGGTTGAAGGGTAATGAATACATTATTTTTTTATAATGACCGCTTGCGACCCTGAATCTCTTGAAATAATATTTTCCACTCAGACTAGTTTTACTTTTAAAACATAATTTCGGGTGAAGACCATCCAAAGAGCATTCAATGATGTATATTAATCAATTTCAACTAATCATCATTTAAAGGGTTCCTCGCAAATGCGTATATGATAAAAATATCCAAAGAAAATATATCTAAAGAAAAAACATGTCGGGATTTCAATAACAAAAGGAATGGTAAATGTTCTTCTCTATAGCATGGCATTAAATAAGGTACTACATTGGTACGTAGGAGTGAATGGAGTTCCATAATCAATACATGAGCTGAAAACAATAAAATAAGCAACACGTCTATGCTTTTATATCCAGCTGTAAGTAGCTTCTTGTTTTGGTAGAATGTCCTGTTTGTCTGGGCTCTTCTATTGACTACTTTTCTTGCTTCGTCCATCGTTGGTTACTCGACTTCCCTTGTAAGAGAACTCTTTCATCTCCTCAATATTTTTTTTTTTTAACGTAGTCAAACATTTGCGTGATAAACATGAATAGCCGGTTTAACGGAGACATTAGGGTGTAGTACACCTAAAATTGGAAGAGGAAAGCGGATATAAAATATTTGTATATGGGAGAGAAGGCCAGAACTTCAAACTCCGAATTGATCGTCAGCTCTTCCCCATAATATTGACAAATACAGCCAACCGGAGGGGAAATAGAAACTAGAACGAATTGATATAAAAATAATTTTTTCCAAGTTAAAAAGGATTTACTAAGTTCCCCAACTGATCCTCCCCTCCTCTGGGAACCTAATTTCTCTTAGTGATTTCTTTTAAAACCATATAACTAGAAATCAGTTCATGACTACACTAACGGCCATTTTCTACGAAGGTAACACGAGTACAATAATGAAATTCTAAAAACATTATCTTATGCTCAGCTTTCGGAGACATGAGCTATTACTATCGTGCTCTTTCCACCTTTCAGTATTTATTTAGCAATAAAATTGATAGTTACTTCAGTAAAATAAACACCAAAATCATTATCAACAAACAACTAGTGCTTCCTCACTTTGGTTCAGCTCATTTGTAACAAAAATATTCCTGATAAAGTTTTGGTCACTGATATCTGTGATAAATAAAAAAACCTGAATTTAAATGTATGAAAATTACTTTTGCAGTTTCAATTGCGTAACATTTTCAAGGGATGCATCAAATGAAATTTTCTTTATTTTTTTGAAAGAGCATTAGAATCACAGTCGTCCTGAAAAGGCTTTAATACTGTTTAATAGTCCAAACTAAGCGAAACGGAGGCGATGAAATTGACAGCCTTCTTGTAACAAACAAACAGTGCACGCTACGAACATTTACCAGCATCGTATTTTCTTGAAATATACACTAACGGTTTTATGAAGTGCACACGAACTTCATTCTCTTTGCTGCTAATTTGATGGAAATGCTGATTCACCGGTGAAGGCAATCGAATTTTCCGCGAAATCTCTTAACACTTCGAGGCATAAATTACCATGCATTTTATAACGATATTTTTGCTGAGCAATGCATCAGTTGTTGCACTCATTGCAATTTCATGATCTCTTTTCTTATTTTAGCAACTATCACTCTCAGCTGTTTCCAATTGCATTCCATAAAAAAGTTGACTTTTTTTAAGTTAAGATTAAATTTATATGCGGTATTTGTAATGCACACATCCCATACATGCCGCATTCCGAAACTCACAAATTAAACAATAGTTGTGTAGGAGGATTATAAGACGCCAAGGCTAAACTTATATACTTGATAGTAATAAAATATTAAAAATCGTAATTAGTAATTTATAAGCGGTCCCAGTGAGATTCAGAATCTCTGTCTCTCAGTTTGTCCCGCGAAACTGGTTTCCTCAGTAAATGTCAACGACCGTTTTCTCGTCTCTGATTGGCATAAGCGCAATTGGGCCTTCATTTCTCATGGTTGGAGGAGAAATATTTCGCAGAATTACAGTGCTGATCTTAAAATTTCAGTTTAAGACAGGTGTGTAGTGATACTGTCCCCAGCCTTGACAGACATTTACAACTTTGCGTCTAATTTATAGGTGGAATAAAACTATCAGCTGGGCATTACTCTATTGCAAGAATATCTTCCCATAGGAGAGAAATCAGATTAGCTCTCATCACCTTCTGAAATCATTATTCTGTAAATTCGCATTCCTCGCGTGTTCAAATCATTTTGCGCACTCATCTAAAAAACCCTGATGATTGAGTATAAGAATGTAAAAAACACTGTAAACATACAAATCAGCATAGTTCACTTTCGAAATAAACATCGTAGTCCTTCTATTGTTCGAATACACGATGAGCACGATAGTAAACAATATACTCTCTCTCCAATGGAAGCAGACATTATCTCTGAGCACTGAATATGGGTTATATAAATCAATGGACGTATTTATATCCATTATAATGACACGGGTACGTTGATTATTTCACCGAGTGATTGTACCTAATTTGGTTGGTAATGACGCATGGAAACACTTCATATCACGGAACTACACTGTGACAATCAGGTTCCATTATCGAGCATTAATAATTACATGCAGAACACATATTGAAAAAAGTGTAAAAACTTATTCCTTCTAGGTCGGTAATATAGCACTGAAATATATGGTTGCTCAAAAAAATTAGAGTTAGAGGGAAATTGATTTCTTAACTACTTATATCAACAGTCATGGACTACAAAAGTAAACTTTTCATAAGCACAAAATTCGAGAAAGTGTGGATCCCCCAATGAGATCCACACATGGGAAAAGCTATTTAAGTCAAGATAAAATAGCTCTCAATCCATTTTCTCATTGTTATCTATAAGCATTTTTTTTACTTTACTTCATACGTGTATGAATATGCCGAAATTTTAATTCATACTGATATGAAGAAATATACCTAGAGAGGGCAGCGAAGAATTATGGAATCAGTTTTATTTCGGAATCTAGAACACTTCATGTTTTACATTTCGTAGTGAGTAAACATTACTCACACTGCTGAGAAACAGAACGGTTACTTGATAACATAGACTAAATTTCAATGATTCATTCCCTTAGGCCTAGATTTTATTGTTTATTCCTTCATTAAACGCCCTAAATTGATATTGGTGGCTCCTTACCAATCACATAAATACGATAGCTAAAAAATACTCGACATTACTGTGCGCCATCCTAATTATTCCTATCAGTAATAACACGAAAGAGTATCAGTAATAACAAGAACAATGGTGATCGAGCTGCTTCGGTTACATCGCACCGTCTAACTTAACTAGCTTTATCCTAGGACAAATATAACTCCCTTACCCGAGGCGGAAATCGAACCCGCAAACATTCGTATACCAGATTGTAGCGTTACCGACATGACTACCCCGGCTGGCACCTTCCCACACAAGTTCGTCAAATTTCCTTTGTTAGGAAGGAAAGTACGCACGGTACGATGAACCTGAACCACACGCTATTACCTGCAACCGTTGAGAACTGCCCACGGCTGATTTCTTGAATCCAAACCGGAGAAGATGTTGCATAACCACGCAGAAGGCAGTTATGTAGAGCCAGGAGTTGCGAAGAGAAAGCCGAAGGGTTGGTGAAGGAGGCCACGGTTTCCTGGAGGAAGCGTCCTCCGCGGCCGGCGGTAAAAAGCACCGGGATCGACTGAGGAGTGGCCAGCCCGACCACTCCGGGAGAGGAGGCAGGGGGAAGGGCTCGAACGAGGGGAAGTAGTCTGAATCTAGACTCGGACCAGATGCATCACTCCGAGGTTCATAGTCCACCAAGGGCACTGCGAATGAAGTCTTACGAACGCTCTAATTGACTCCGCTCGAGACGTATTACCTTAGGAGGAGCAAAAGAATCACCGGCGAATGACCTGCTACATGAGACCCTCAGTGAAAATGTTTTACCAAAAACCAACCCAAAAGGAGTATGCATCATAAACAACGCGTAAGTCGAGCAAAGTTTCACTGAAGTTTCGGAAATACATGTAAACCGATCAAACTGGTGGATTCCATGGAGCAACCGCCGAGGAAATTTTTACACCCACCGTGACCACATACTATGTGAGGGAAATAATTTCAACTTTTGTGGATTGCAGTCATCACAAACATTACCAATAACACACATATGCTGTCGCAGGAATCTGCTTCAAACAAGACCCACTTATTCCCAAAGCCTCTCTATCTTTTGTCCACTCTACCGACAAGGGTGAAAATCTGCATCTGCAATTCAGTTTAAACATCAAAGCCGGTTGTGACGGTTCTAGGCGTCCTTCAAGGCTCTTTTCTAGCCCCCACACAAAAGGCAAGCTTAGGTGCGAGAACGGGCGATTGCGGGACCCATCTCCCGTCTCCGGGTCGCTTTGAAACTCCCAGGTTTCAATTGCTGGCAGTGCAGCACAGATCAGTCGATGATCGGATAGCCCGTGTCAACAAGCGGAGAGGAAGAGTCCGTGAGCGATGGCAACGATGATCACGGGCGACCACGCGGCCCAATTCAGGAGGATCGGGGCGAATGAGTAGTGAGCGTCTCCGACACGGCGGGGATAATGCTCATCTCCGCGGTCGGTATCGAGAACGACTCCCGCCGGGCGCCGAGAGCAAGCGGCCACCAAGGTCGTAGCTCCCCGTATCACTAAGCCCTCCGTCGCCGGGGGGAAATGAATAGGAATCGCGTGCAGGAGGTGGAGAGGACCACGTGGAGGGACCCCGAAGGTTTCCCCATTGCAATATCAAGGCCTTCGATGCTACACGTGTCGAATTGTGAAGGTAGAGGGTGTCGGAAGAAGGTCATACGTCGGGAGAGTGGACAGTGGGTTATTTTTTCCAGGCATCTGACAAAGACTTTTTTCGTGCATACAATTAAAAGCTACAGACCAAGCAACTCTGCCCTTGACATTTAATTTTTTTGGAGGCGTTTCATTTCGATTTCTTTGGCCCTGACCTCGAGAGACTTGTAAGGTGTGAAGAAACGAATTTTTCTTCCATCAAGGAATTCTCGATCTTGGAAATAACCTGCTAAAATGGTTTAATACATTTGTGCCGAATAAAAATCCAAATATTTTCAGGGTACCTGTAAAGGTAAGTTGAAAGATAACAATCCATTATTGTCTTTGAAATGAGAAACTTTAATATGGACATAGTTCCATCAATTCCAAATCAAAAAGTTAAAATCTGACTGTTCATACAAATTTCTGTAATGAAACGCTTTACCGATGTGACAACGTGTTCCTTGGTGATTCTCTACCAAGACAATAATATGGAAAGCTAAAATATCAAGGGACAAATATAAGGGTGAACTGATGCCCAATCACTCGGACAACACTGCTTTTCTCCATAAAAAGGATGATTTAAGCATTAATTGGTGAACCAGCTTAAATTCTCGCCAGCCAAGCTTAGGAGCTAGATCGGGGTAGGTGATGAAAACAGACGATCCGTGCCTTTAAAAATGAGTCTTTCGGTGCACCCGCTGGATTTCTAAAGATAACGGAGGGTGGATGAAGAAGTGGAACCCAACGATTTTAAATATTAAGCATTTATTTTAAGTTGCCGGGATCTAATGTTTCACACTTCGTGATTATCTTATTATAAAGTATGGGCGTAGGATTAGAACGAATATATTGCTAAAATAGTTAATCGTTCGCAATACAAAACTGCATTCGATCATAAAATGCTCCTATTCTTCAAAACACTAAAGGTTTTCAATTTTTTTCTACTATGAATTCACTCAACTCAAAGCGTAAGCCAAAATTAATCAATTCATCCATGGTGGGCCATCCATCCTCTGCTTTGATCTGACTGACTTCTCTACCCATTATACTGATCAAAATATCCTCATCTGTTGCCTGAAGGAAACCTCACTTCTGCTTGTCCAATATTAAGGCAGATCAATTTCAGACCAGTCAGATCAATTGATTCTTCCATAAGGGTGGTTTGTACATACAATGGTCCAATATGTCTGAGTGCCTTAGGGCCTCCTTGAGAGGAACTCCACCGAAAATACAATCTAATTATCTATATGAGACATCTCAACCAGTATCTAGGCAAAATTCAATCATCATCATAAATTTTCTGGTAATATAGTAAGATTTATGGGTAGACTACCCATGTATCTTGTCATTTACTTCCTTTCTAACCGAGCCACACTCACTGCACAAAATCCCTTTTCAAGCATTCATATATTCTGTCTAATATTCAGAACTCCTATTACTTTCCTCTGCCATCCGAACTTATTTAACGTTCTTTAATCCCCCCCTCCAATAACATACCGTTCCATCTCAAAGCAAACAAAAACAGCTTTTGTTCCCTTCTTCAGATTCCTTTGAGGAACTGTCTTTCCTGGGGAGGCAAAAAACAAGTTAAGATCACTCGCGCCATGCAGGGTAGGTGGATACTTTAGATTGGATGAAGGAAGGAATACTTTAGGGATTGGAGTATGGGTGGAGAGAAACCCGGTGTCGGCATTTGCATTCTCTTAAAGACTTCACGAAGGAGTCCAAGAATTAACGTGTCATCCGACCGACGGAGTATTGCGTACGATGGCCTCTCTCCTCACAGCACTAAAGTGGAGACACCGCAGTACCAATGAAAAATCTGCCACTGCCCAGGTTCGAATCCGGGCTCTCGGTATGGGAAACCAGGACTCTAGCCACCACACCAACCCCATCCCCTATATTTAATAATTCATCTCTTTGTATCTCCATAAAACCTTATTCATTCTTCTCTTTACAAACATTTGTGATGTAATTTGTTTGTTCCATTTCTGTCTTCTCCACCGTTTCAAAGGGTGCAATTGGCGTTTATCATTTTTGCTACCACTATTTCTATTTCCAGACGTCTGACGAATGTGGGCTGATTAGAAATATTTATCCAGGGTGACTGACAATTTATTCAATAGTGAAGATCAACATCTCTATACATATCTATGCAAGTCACCATATAGGTGTGTGGCAGGGAGTGAGTTATTTACACCAATGCTTTACAAATCCAGCTTGAAAAGGATTAGTGCCTACATTATAGTCGAAATATTGCTATAGAAAAAGATTAAAGGGCAAAGGAAGCATGAACAATCACTATGTTAGTCGGGTTAGCTTAAAGGCCTTATACCAACATGCAATTATCTAGGATATGCAGTGATAATTTTGTATTTATACTATTGAATATATTCACAACCATTCATAGACCTACTAGTAAGAAGAAAGAAAGATATTTTAAATCTGTCAGTTCGGCATTCAATTTCCCTAATTTTATGTTCATGGTTCAATCTACCATAGTAAGTCATAGTTCGCAAAATGTTTTAACGTCATTGTTATACATATTTTCTTGGAATTTACTTATGAGATTAAGCCTATATTTAAATAATTTGATAATTCTGATAATGATTATCGTTTCTGTTCTTCAAATAGAGTGGTTACCCTAGTGTAATTATCACACCGTCCCTTTACAATCATTGCCAATCCTCGCTGCACACGCTCCAGTTTGATATTTTCCATTTCCAGCAAGCTTAAATTTGTCCTTTGAGAAATTTAGTTAATTTTAGGCGTATATTTGATTTAATCCAGTCTTACGGAGCTAAAATAATGAAAGAGCGAAGGAATTGAAAACCTAAGAGTCACAAAAAGTTTTGCGATGCATTCATAATATATTCTATGAGTTTTGAACTGGCTCGCGAGGAGAGCAGGCGTGCCTGAGCGGTCGCTCTTCAAACCGATATCGACTCACATTGGCTGGAGTGTGGAAGGAGAGCGGAAATGACGGAAAAGGTGCCTGCAGTAGGATTTGTCGAGCGGAAACCAAAGAAAGACCTTCGTATTTAATCCAATTGCTACGTGCGGCCTCAACAGAAGAAATGTGTTGGTTGGTACCTGAGTGCAAAGTACGTCAAGAAACCTCGTGCGCCATGAAGTATTGAGAGTTTTGTGCTACTTGGCCATGTGTGGGCCAGAGTTTCTATGGAACCCAGACCTCAGGGCAATACAGCAATCATATAGTCTATATATCAGTCAACATAGAAATCATCCACGCTTAGCTTTATGGCACCCAGGAGAGCATTAAAAAAGATTAAGTGCGTCCGACGAAGAGGGTTCCAATAGCATCTTGGACAAAGGGTCCCACCACTTCAGCATAAAAAAATTACACCCATTCACATGCAGCTGCGGTACACAAATTTGAACTTTTTCAAAAGGTGCAACACTGGCGAGACCGCTTTCGACGGCCGAGCGTGCATAATCCAGGTGTGCGTTCTTCGAGACGACGGCAAGGTCACCCACGGCTCCAGCAGCCCTCGGCTCCGTCGCGCTTTTTCCGACAGGGTGATTAAACCCTGGAATGACCTGCCCGTCCCCCTAAAATAGAGTCCGGAAAAAATTTTCCCGTCCATCTGAAAGGTTCATCTGTGTCAGAGGTTTAATGTGCAAATGTGTTAGTTACATTTTAATCGTCTGGGTCACTGCGGCCTCAATCTCCAGTGATTGAGAGTTTAAGTCAGTTGTTTGCTAACGTTGCGCCTTTTCTTCATTTTTGCTTATAAAATTTCAAGCTAAACGCATTAATGCCATCATAAACATCATCATCATTGGTCAACAATCCTAGGATTGGTTTGACGCATCTTTCCACTCTATTCTTCTGTCGGCTAACCGTTTCATTGTGACGCAACTCTTCTCTTTTACTTCCCTCACAAACCTGTTCCATGTACCTCATACGAAGCCTGCCTTTTCCAATCTTCCCGTTCACTTTTCCCTCAACGGTTGTCTTCTTTAGGCCATCGTGTCTCAAGATATAGCCGATTAAGTTGTCCCTTCTTCTTTTTAGAGTTGTTAGCAGACTTCCCTTTTCTCCCACTCTTCTTAAGGCTTCATCGTTACTTACTCGGTCGATCCATTTAATCTTCATCATTCTTCTGTAGCCCCACATTTCGAATGCTATTAATGCCATGTGCTGTACAAAGAAGACTTATTTTTCATCCTAAAATTCTGGTGCTTAGCAAATAATTCAAATTAAATCTTATGATAAAAATATACAAAAAAGAAAAAAAAGGTAGTTCTATTATATCGTATAGGTTACGCGATCGATGGTTATTTATAAATATCAATGGAGTCTTTATCAAAATCAGTACTGGCCCAGCATATAAATGTCCAAAAGCATATATTTACTATAACCCGAAACCCGGGTCATGTCAATAAATAATCAGTGGTATTTGCCAAGCCAATTCTTCATTTTACCCATTACGGATGTATTCCATAAAATTAAGCCATAAACCATTTCCTTAATTGATCAATAGTGATAATTACCTGTAATACACACATTTGCACAAATAAATATCGAATTTTATACATGCAACTATACCATCAGAAAGACCTTATAACAGCTTCCCGATCAATGACCATGCTCAGTGATATTCATATATTTTCATTCTCATCCAATGCACCCAAGGATGGCTAAGGTGGAAAATTACATAAAATATTACTGCTGATGGAGAGGCGATCGACTGCTAAGGTCGTTTGCCCGTTTGGATCAGGTGATATCGTGTCTAGATTTAAGGAAAGAAGGTCGAGAAATACCAGACTTCAGCCTCCTCTTAAACAAAGAGGTCCATTAGAGTCTTCTATATAGGGGCTGCTAAACTGCAAAGTAGAGTCGTCGCATTCCCCCATTCTTTGTCAACAAGTGACCGAAGAACCCATAGCGTTGCATTGAGAGTAGCGTTGCATTGAGAGTAGCGTTGCATTTATAGGCAGATAACGCATTTTAATACTTGAATATTAAAATGGGTGGTTACTGTGTGCCTAATTGCACTTATAGATGCAGCAAAGGTTTCCAAATGTCTGTGGACAGAAGAGCCAAATGGCTGCAGATGTGCCGAAGCTACAAATGGCAATCCACCTGCAATGCATCGTATTATTTTCCGTTCCTACTAGTTGTATTTTGCACAAATCTATTGACACGATTAAATCCTTTATTTATAATATTAGCAGCAATCATAGTAGTGTTTTAACACATGCTAGAATTTGATTCTTCTGTAGAGCATGAGTTATTGATAAGCTATTGGGTTATTAAGCGGAATCAAGGGTATTTTTCGCCACGTTCTTATTTAAATCATATGGATAACATTGCTTGTCATCTTCAAGATAGCGAATTATACTTTCTGATGGCATAGCGCGAATTATACGGCGACATCATCTACAATAGGGATGAATAAAAATATCCGCAATAAGACGTAAATAAAAAAACCACTCACGACCGGGTATCGTTATTACTTCATCAACATCAAGTAGGAAAGTGAGTAAATGAGCTTTCTTGTACAATAATTGTTTTGGGAAAGGGAAATTACTTGGGGCTGAAGTATGGACGTTTGAATGGGAATAGGAAGAAAGAGATGGGAGAGGAATAGCGGGGGTAAGGAGGGAATTCAGCAATTATAATGCAAAGGAGATCAAAGGTTAATACGAGAAGCCATTTGTGTTCGTGGAAACCACGTTAACAAAGTGATAATAAAGAAGTAAATGCATGTCATAAAAACGTTGTGTCCTTGTTGGGGAGGGATTTAATACAGTGGTACAAGTGGTACCGCTACACCTGTATGTATATCGGCCCCGACAGCCGATAATTAGAAGCTTCCTTGAAATATTCACTTCAGCGTTGCAATCATAATTATGGTTGCACTCAGTTAATCCTTTCATCGCGGAGCAGAGTTTAATGGATTTTAAGCTAGCCGCCGGAAGAGATTTGAAAATATTTAAACTCTTTGTAAATCAGTGTGTAATAATCTTCTCAGGCTTCACTTTTTCTGTATTTCCTTCCTTCCTAATAGTTGATGCCCGAATTTTCCTATCGATGATGCACACCTTAACGCATACCGCAAACTAAGTGCTTTTGAGTGATCATGGAAAAGTACTCATATCACTTACAAACTAGGTACTTAAAATTATTTGCTTTTGTAAATTTTGTATATATAACACGTTTTGTGTCTCTGGGACAATTAATTAGCTTTGCATTACAGATTTCCTGGAGATGTACTTTAGGATAACTTTTTTTAATAACTTATACACCCTTTCTGTTCAAAAAATAACAATGTAGGAATTATACAGCAGGCAAGAATTCAATATTCCATAATTTCACTTTAGTAAGAAATCAAGTTACAGAATTTACTTGAGTAGAACGCCGATGGATTTAATACCACGTAATGCTGTTCAAACTCTGCCATTGACGTCCGGATGATCATCCAGTTCAAAGCCCTAACGAGGCATTCTCGACTGTAGTATTTCGTATGCACACGCGGGGCATACTCGTAGAATTATGCACTCGTAAACAGCACACACTTGAGTGGGAAAACAGAGGTGTGAGGAGCTGTTATATGGTGTCGTGTCATATGTTTAAATGGTTTCCGAAATTCAGATCCGAGGTAAGGTTGCTAATCTCACCTTGCATCTCAATTCCTCTGTGGCCTTAGTCACGGTGGTTGGATTCACCATGAAAAATATTTCTCCTTAGTTCAAGGCCAGTCTCCGTAAGGATTCGAAAGTTTTTTTTTTAATACGGTGCCTGCCTCAAGTGAACGTTGGGTTGCTAATCTTAAACAGGCATTAAACAGTAGATCTTAAACAGGTATTAAAGAGTGGATCCCAGAGTCCTCCTACGTGGAGGACTCTGAGATCCACTGTTAAATGCCCCCCTACGACATACGGAATGCCGAACTAAAAGTGCCCTGCGTACGCTCCATCTAGGGACCGGAATTCGACTAATACGCCTCAGTAACTGTCGAGATTTCAACCTGCATCCTCGGATATGGGAATTCAGTATTATAGTCACTATAGACACCCTATATCCCTAGTAAAATCAGCCGACGAGATGACACTTATCATGCGCCATAAGCTTAGTGACTGTGTCGGTATCTTTCACCAAATTATTGCGCACCAAAATATGTTATACAAGTTCTCACATGTATTAAATTATTCATAGCGCACGCACCGGAAGCATTGAGACAATTCGAACGGTAGAGTGAACTTACACCCATCTATCTAAGGCTCCACTAGTTGGAGAGGCAGCCTCTAGGGGGTCAAGGGCGTTAGCATACGAAACGCCCTTCCCAGCGTCAAATGCGAGAGCTTAAAATTTAAGCCACCCGAGCGAGGAACCAAGTAGTAGTGTGGGGAATGAGAGCCGTGCTGGAGGCTGGGACCTAGAGGATGGGAGACACGCACGTGCCGATTTCTTGGGGCCGAAACGTTTCGGGGCGGCCTGCTTGATATTTCTCGCCCTTGACCATTTCTGCGCCCGCACCAAGGACGGAGCTGCAGGAACAGGGAGTGGGAGGGAGGGCGACCGTATGTGGTAGGCAATTTGTAGGGCGATGCGTTAACATTTGGGAAGAAGTCTGGGGGCGCAAGCTGATTCCTGAAGGGCGTACTTTGGAAATAGAACGTAAATAACTTGAGTGCCTAGTGGAAGGCATTTCAAGTTCAGTACTCCGTCCGTCGGATGGGACGTTATGCCGTGGTCCCCTTGGCGCCTTTCGTTAAGAGTAGGCTAATGCCGACGCCGGGTTTCTCTCCACCCTTCCTCCGTTCCCTGAAAACTCCTACCATTACCCAGTTATCCACCTATCCTAGATGACGCAAATGACCTCAGCTGTCGGTCGCCTCCCCTAAATAACCAACCAACGTAAATAACTCCCCACACTCTGAGCCCACAAGGCAACGGAAAATTTATAGCCCTGCTTGCGCGCGTCCTTAAATAACGACTCACTGCTCAAAACGTCGAAGTATTTCCCCTCCTTGTGCTTCTGAGTCGCCGCCCCCAAGACCTGCGGGCAAACCCTCCAACATTTTAACGAAGCACGCGATGTCAAGATGAACTTTTAGTCTTTCCCCTGTGGCCTCTCGCAAACGAGCGACTCTCCACAATCCTCGTCCATCTATTTCCCAAAAACCACTTCGAGCAACGTTCATCCCATGCACGCTACTATTGGTAAAAATTCCTTCTCCACTCCTTCATTACTCCACTCTACTCCACGCAGTTTATATGTATATAAAAACTCGTGATGAGTACCTTAGCCCCCGCATATGTCAAAAATGGTTGGACCTAAGCTAGGGAAAACAATTTTATTTTTGAGACATAAATTTGAAATTTATGAATTTTTGGCATTTTTTCCCACCCGAACTAATTCAGAGTTTTCCATTTTGCGGTTGACCCGATAAGACTAATTTTAGGTATATGAACGGTGCAAAAGAATAAAACCTTTATAAATGCCTACATTGGTCTAATAGATTCTTCCACTTCAAGCATCTACATACCTCACTAAATACCGTTATATAAAAGGATTAATATAATAATAAGAGTTGCATTTGTTTTTATATTTTAAAATCAATATGGTTTGTCATTATTGTTAATTTCTTCCGTTTTTTTCATTTGCAAAGGGAATTTTTTTAAATTTTGTTCCCCGCATCAGCATAGAGTACTTCAGTTCCTAAGAATTTCAATGGCTTTTAACGTACCTACTTTATTCGTTTTCGGCAAAAAATTGACTTCCGATTTTGTGAGATATTTTTCTTGGGATAATCGACCTCATTTCTCAGTGATAGGCAAATCGGTTTCCGATTATGGACGATTGCTTCGTGAAGCCATTTTGGTCCTAGACGTTAATTTTCGGTGACAATTAAGTTTCACCTCTATGTGGGAGGCTTATTTCTTTTCCCCAGCATCTCATTAGGTTTCAGCATCAGAAAAATCTTATCACAAAAAATGAAGAGCCTCTCGTTGGTTGTGTTCAAGGAGGCTTCACCATGAACAATTGATCTCTACCTACTCCCGTAAAATTTATCCTCGTTCTTTTTCTAATAAAAATATTTCTCTGTTATAAAAACGTTGCTACATACCCTGACTCCATTATTACTCCTTTGAATTTCACCGCCAAATTAAATTAATACATTTACTTTAGCTCTGTCACGTGGAATGCACGATAGCGTTCTAAAAAAACTTCAAGTGTCCGCTCGATGGATTTACGTCCGCTTTTTTGCATTCTCATTGTATTTTCATCTCAAGTTTTCCAAACCACTTCGTTGTGATTTTTATGTAGTAACGAGTAGTCTCATAAAATTTGAACGATAAATTAGCTACAAGATAGCTGACAGAGCATTGGTCTACATCAGAGTACAAAAACAATGCGATAGGCTTATTCCTGGATGTACGGAGGTACAATATTATCATGTATTAGGGCCTGAAAATAAATAGGAAAACTAGATACACAATCCTAGATAAGGTCTTCGATATACTCTCTAAAATATACTTTATTTTTCTTAATAACAAAAAAGAAATAAATGCTTTTGATGAAATATTTCACCCTTTTCCTCTTAGTGGACATACAGAACGTAACGTTAAAGAAATGGGGGATTGAAGGTTCGGGACAATTCTTACGATACAATACCGATGGGGTGACGGGGAAGGAGTAGCATTATTATACGTTGGTAGCAATACACATATTAAATATCATCAGGGTTGGGTCATTACACGTAGAATATTATTTTTCTACATACACATAGAAAATAGTGTAGATAATGTAGATTATGTATAATTATTTTTTGTCGGTAAAATAATATTTTACGTTTAATAAAATGTAGAAAATTGCAATTAAAAAATAAAGTAGGGTATTACATTGATTAGGTGTTGTGGTGGCCTAGTGGGTAGAGTGCTCAGCTACTGACCGGAGGGTCCCGGGTTCAAATCCCAGGCGATGGAGATGGGTTGGAAGACCTAGCGAAATTCATCAGAGATAGCAAAGACTATTTTTCGTGTGCTGAGAAACAAGGGCATCCAAAGTCCATCAACCTTTTGGGAGCTTGCTAAATGCAAGCATCCAGGTTTAAGCAATCTTGGAAATAGCTGTAGCTGTTACTTTCGGGAAATGCTGCGTGTGATTCATTTTCGACTCGACATTTCACTCCTACTGGGAGCGTTATCAAGAGACTGAGAGTAAGTCGGCTTCGTCTCCTTCTTATATAGAAGCATCCGTGTCCGTTGCCCCACTGTTGGGCCGATTTGAACTTCGGACGGAAGACGTAGGTCGTTGTGCATTTGAAGGGGCCAGGAAACCTTTCCAAACACGGCTCAGGTTGTAACCATCCTCTCTATTGAAATTATTCGGCCTTTTAGCTATTTCTTCTGCTTCTCGTATTAGGCGCGGATAATAATCCTCCGTCTTAGCCAAAACTCGTGTTGCTTCGAACATTATTTTATGCCCAGGGCTCAAGGCATAATGTTCGGCGACTGCTGACTCGTTCCATTTATGAAGTTCCATCGCTCTCTTATGCTCCTTAAGCCTCTGGGAGATGGCTCGCTTGGTCTGTCCCACGTAGCTTCTGCCACAGCGGCAGGGGACCTCATATACACCCATGGATTGGAGGGGAGGATGTCTATCCTTCGGCAATGGCAGGATGTTTTTAATTTTTTTCACCGTACAGAAGCGAGTGGTGATGTTGCTTCTCTGAAGGATTTTTGCGATCCTGTCGGTGACTCAGGAGATGTAAGGGAGTTTCACGAAGGCCAAAGGCTTCTTCTTACGATCTTCGTCATTTGGATGCCGCTTCCTCTCTTTCATCGCTCTTTTTATGAAGGAATCACTGTAACCATTTCCTTTCAGAGCCCACATTAGATGTTTTATTTTGCTGTTGAGGTGCTCGGCATCACTCACGACTTTGGCGCGGTGGTTTAACGTTTTAATTACGCAGGACTTTTGCCGTGGATGGTGATGGGACGCGGCATTCAAGTATCTGTCGGTGTGGGTCTTCTTTCGGTACACAGAATGGCCCAAGATTCCATCCTTTTTCCTTTTAACCAGGACATCTAGTAAAGGCAGACAACCTACTTCTTCAAGTTCTTTTGTAAATTTGATGTCTGGATGGATGTTGTTGAGGTGATCATGGAAAGCCTCAAGTTTCTCTTTTCCATGTGGCCAATTCACAAAGGTGTCATCTACGTATCTTAGTCAGCATGATGGTTTATCCTCGCAGATGTCCACTGCCTTCTTCTCAAAAAACTGCATGTATAAATTGGCTATGACGGGAGAAAGGGGGGAAGAAGCTGCAAAAACCTTCAGGCAAAAATCTTGGACATAATTTACTTAATGCCCCTGCATCTTCTGCGCAACTTGAAAGAGTGCTTTGTAATTGGTCATATGTACACTGCCCTGTACATGTAGAACCTTTAAGGAACAGGCTTACATTTGCAGATCTAAAAGGTTACTACATGTCTACCATACACTTAAACTCAAAGATGTCAAATCTGATGAATATTAGCCATTAGAAAATAAAAACATTATGTAATAAACAGTAAATTCTTTTAATGGATTAGGGGAGTGTATGTATTCCCTACTTACCAGTATTTTTCATTATTATTCAACTACCAGTAGCATATATTTAATAAAAAGCTCAAAAACATCTTTTATTTTGTGAATTTAGATGAAATTTTAGATAGGTAGGCCTACACCTTAAAAGGGGGTGAGTATCAATCATTTGTGCTGATAGAATATGAAATGAAAACATTTAAGCATACTCAAGGAACATTACATATATTTACATGGCCCTAGTGTTTCCAGCTGAATATCTATCTATCCCACTTAACTCAAGATAGGCATTAAAAACTAAGTAGGCCTACACTATCATATGCGACATCCCCAAATTTAGTACTATAAAACAATACTAAATGCCAACTTGTCAAAGATGAGATTTAACATGACAAAAATTATAGTTTTATTGTTTTAATCTTAAAATTTAGAGACTAATCTTTTCTCCATGTGGCTTTGTTGTAGTCTTATTCTTGGTGTTTTCTAATTGTATAATGTGTAATCATTCCGTCGAACTCACAAAAATACATCTAAATTGTAGTTTTAAAACAATAGAGCTACCTTCCTATGTCTGAAAGGTAAATAACCAGCAACAAAGAGAGCAGTGAGCCCTGGAACAACTGGTATTTCAATTGAAGTGAAATTGTAGCCAATTCCAACAAAGTGAAACATTATAGTAAGTGCAGTACTATACTTCCTATAATGTTTCACTTAGTGGCAATGGACATTATTTCACTTCAATTAAAATACCAGTTAATACAATCCTTAATCTAGCCTACTGCATATATAACTAAATGCAAGTACTTGCCATAGAAAATTTAAAAAATGATATGAAGTGGTTACAAATGACTCAGGCCTACACCAATCAATCTAGAAAATATTGCTTTGACTCATAGATAATTTAGCATTGAGACATTTCAGTCTTGGATAATTATTGATTTCCTGGCAGGCCTAGCAATGGTAGGCTTGTAATAGGCTATTTAAATTGAAACTGCCATATTAATTATTAAAATGTGTTGGCATAATGTTAAAATAAAATTTTCCAATAATCGTAATCACTTCTTTAGCAGTATATGTAAAATTAATTTTCTACACGTAGAATATGTAACTATTAGCAATATTCTACTTTACATATTCTACATTACGGTAGAAAATACACGTAGAATACACATTTTCTACACAGAATATTCTACTGACCCAACCCTGGATTTTATACACAAAATATTTATAAGGCAGTGCTTAGAATCACCAACTGAAGGATGGAAAATAAAGCAAATGAATTACGAGGCTAGTATCAGTTTAGATTTCTCAAGTGGAGGGTCACTCGGGATGCGATTGCAATGATAAGAGCTCAAGGGGAAAAGAATATAAAATATTATCAGGATGCATTCGCGTGATTTCCTGACTTCAAAATGGCATCCGAGAGAGTAACGTGGGATAATTTAATGGAAATATTGCGAAAGATAGGAGTAGATTTGTGTGAGATGGCGCAAGTGAGAGAAGTTGATTGAGTATTGGATTAGATGTAATAGGGGGATAAAAAGAGCTGGCTATTTTTACCGGTTCGTTTTGACAGACACTCCGAGGAAACGGCAAGAGAAGCGTGGGATAAGCTTCAATAAGGAGGAAGTTAAGGGGAAATTTTATAATGCCGTAAAGGTTCGCGGGTAATCTAGCAGTAGTCATTCAGTCAGCAAAGGGTTCACAAAAACACAAGATGCCAAATAAAGACGAGTTAAGATACGAAATGAAGGAAGTCACAGCGTGAATTGTGTAAGCAAAAGAAACTTTTACTCGTAGACGAGAATTAATGACAGGGCAACTGAGTAGGGACGCAAAGAAAAGGCAAGTAAAAAGTTTAACATAGTGCGTGGCACCATATGGCGGGGAAAGATGGACTTATCCGAAAGAAAATGAAAATAGACCTAGGGGTTTCGAGATGTGGAGTAAGATGGAGAAAGTCAGGTGGGACTGACGGAGGACGAACGATGAAATGCTAAATTTGGCAGAGGAATGAAGAGGCACAGAGGAAGAGAAGTTGATTGAGGAAATTAGAAAAAGGCAAAAGGACTGGATGGATAATGTAATAGGAGGTGAGGGAGTTTTGAACAGTGTGATTGAGGAAGGAATGTAGGGTAAGCAGAGGGAGGAAAAGAACGGGTAGTGTGGATAGAATGATGGGAAGAAGGAGGTTTGAGGGACTGAAGAGGGACATCTTGTCAAATGTAGGCGTATTAGAAAGAATTAAATGTCCATTTATAACTACATTTACCGCTAGACACGTAAGAATAAAAATAATGATAGTTGGAAATGAATCTATGATGATTCGAAACGGAGGCAAAAAAATTTAGATACATTCAAAAATTATTCACCATGCCTAACAAACTCGCCTCTTGTTTAATGCAATCCATTACGTATTTACCTACAAATTTCCTCGGTAGTGAGAACAGGAAGAAAATAACGGACCGAAGATGATTGGAAGGGTAGCAGATTCTGTCCTGATTTCGCTCTTAGCCCAAAGATAAGCAGAGAGAAGGAGAGGGTAAATGTAAATTACTAATATTCCATTCAAACCGTTCAACCTTATTATTTCATTCCAAAGGCTTCCCTCCTCGGATGGGCAAGTGGAAAGCACTGTGTAGATTAATTCAGCAACCCTTCTTTTTCTTCTTGAGGAAGGTGTTATTTACGACAGTTTTCAAGTTTGACAGCCAAGTTGATATTCAAGTCACGAAACGATGATGGCAAATGACCGGTCATATAACAGAGTCGGTTTCCCTACTTGCCCGAATTCAAACATATTTCCGTTCTTTCAAGTGGACCGTCCTTTCCCATTCTTGGCTGGTACGAAATTTTTTCCCAAAAGAATTCGAAAAAATTGTAACGGATGACCCTTGAGGAATAGTAAGTGGAAAGAGAATGTTTTCGGACGTGAAGAAATTCACGATTCTTTCTTTGGGATTCGATATATTTCGCCAAAAAATCTCTTCCCATTCTGTTTCGTCATCAAATGATAAGCCATGCGGATTATCACGTGGCAGCACGTGGCTCTGTTCTGCTAGAAGCTGAGTAAATTTCATCCTTTTTTGTTGCTTTCGAATCATGACTATTAAACCTAATTTTAATTATCCCATGCCTCACTCACTCGATTTATTTTGCAGGGTAGCTAACAAAATTAGATTTACTGCCTATGAAGGCAGATTTTAATGGAAAGTAAATTATTTCCACATTAAATCATAATAATAATTCCTAAATAATAAGTCAAACAGTTCAATATTAATTCCTATTAATTAATAATTAATTCTTATTGATGTGTCGAATAATTTGTTGTTCGAAATCAGTTCTATGTGGATATAAAACGTAGCTTTGAATAAACGCCTCATCTGAGGAATTGAAGGTGTGGAGTCTTCAGCCTTTTGTATACTCTGATAACAATTTAAATGTTTTATTTTGGTGGTTGCGTAATTTATTGCTGTGATATTGTCAATTATTTAAATAGAGAAACGAGCGAAAAGAAGTATGGTTAAAGGATAAAACTATTTTTATGGATGAACGTGCACTATTGAAATTGTTCAAAAATTTAAAAGTTGATACTAGACATTCTGCTTAGATATTAACAACCTACAGTAGGATTCTGTGAAATACGATATTGCTATCTGTGATTTACGCTATGCCAATATATGGATAGTATAAAGATGGTGAGGGAAAATTTTTCCGTTGGCACCAGACACATTAAAACTATTAAAGAAGTGGTAGGAGAGGCAATCTCCTTATTGGAATAAAGGTAGGAGGAGAAATTGGATTAATTTTCTTGCAGGTCGATTAAATTTTGATATATCTGTGGATATGCGGATCACGAAGCGCTAATTTGTCTGACGGAAAATCGATCACTCTCCCAGCTAAATCCGTCAACTTTGCAGCGCAAGAAATGTGTTGTATCAATCGTGCTGAAACTGAATTAATGATATCCTTAGGGAGAAGTTAGTCAGAGGTAAACACGGAAAAATCACACCATGACTTGGAAGACTGGCATTAGACATAGCTATCATATTGAGGAACAGACGCTGCAGTATGGTACGAGGCCTACCTTTCGTCAGGATCCGGCTCTCAAACCTAGCTCGCGTGGGTAACCCTAACCAGATGCAACATCTATTGCTTCCGCCAGTTCAGCTATGGAGGCCATGGGATTACCCAAGCCCCTCCCACTTAGACAAGGCGTACTCCATGAGGAAAGGATTTGCAATGATGCGACTCCAAAATTTCTAAGGAAACAATAAATCTGGAGGAAATACTACATTAAAATTCATAAATGCTTTAAATGCGAGATTCTTACTTTTTGTAATTTTGAGGCAGAAAATTCATGCAGAAAGAACATGGAATAATCTCAAACACGCTTCTTTACGACACGGGGAAGCAGCACGAAAAGCTTTTATTTTCCACATCCGCACCTTAAGGGCGTTGGTATTTTACAGGACGTGATTGAGGGATGAATACGAGAGGAGTAGAGGGAGGAGAACAGGTATTTTGAACAGAATGATGAGGGTTAGAAATTATGGAGGAGAAAATCACTGCCGAAAATTTCACTTCATTTCATGCATTACGGAAATAGAATAGCGGAAATTCCCCGCCAATTGCCAGGAAAACTTGGAGAATAGACCTAGGAATATACGTAGCTAAAGAATTTTTCCTACGATGTAAACTTTTCATTGGGTAATATTATCCTACAATCTACTACTACTATCTACAGCAATCTAATAATGACTTGAAGGCATTTCATATTCTAGACATCTTTGAAGTTTTACGAGAGTTTTTTAATTCAAATGCAAATAAGGGAAACTATGCTGCAAATGAGTGAATGAAAATAGTTTTAAAGTTTGAAATATACCACATGTAGTACTACTAATGATTGAGGCCGAGGAAACACCCTGGAAAATCTGGAATCCACCTTAACTACAGTGACCATACACTTCAAGGAACGTGACACAAACCGTAAAACAATTCTTGACGAGAATTGGGAACCTGGGAACCTCTAATGGGTCATAAGGACGAAGTGAAGAAACAAATACGTGCATTGAAATGATAAAAAAATGACATTGCATATTTGGTGCAAATCTACTATGAAAGTATTCAAAAATGCTCTTTTTTGCTTCTGGAGGTTTAACCCTGAAGACTTCACTTAACGCTCGACAATTTCTTTGTCGATATAGGAATTAAGGTGGGGGAGGAGGTTAAGAAGGGGACAGTGAAAGGGCATGGTGTAGGTATCCTTGCTCCAAGGGAGACTTCACGTTTTCATGCCAATTCAGTGTTTGTTCCGAATTTTATCTAAGCCACATAGTGGTCCTTTAATTACTCTTGTCACAACGATATGCCTACTTATCACTTAGCTTGAGGAATTTCATGTCAGCCGACGTGATTGAAATAGTTCACCAAATTTACTAATGCTAAGATCATGCTTTTCCACTCTTTTCGCTACCAGTAGTGAAGGCAATGACGATGAGGGCATACATCAAAATTTGCCTTTATCCAGAAGCTACTTGGCCCCTCGTTCCAATATTCAATAGATGACCCGTGATTGATGATCAAAATTTAGTCGTCGGCTTCTTGCATCAAAAGTTTTATATCCAAAAGTCTTCAGATCACATTTATATTGTATTTGAATTCCTCCTGACATAATTTGTTATATTTTCAGTTGAGCCCTACAATTTGTAAGAACTCAAGTGTAAAAAAGAGGAAATCCGCCCTTTGCAATTCGCGACGTCACGCTGCCTTTGCTCCAGCATTCAATAAAACCTCGGCCTCAAGTCCACCGATTCCCATTTCCTCGCGTATATTTATATACTGGCCTCAAGATGGTGATTACTGAATAACGGCCTTGTATGCTATTCTCCTCCTCATCTTCTTCTCTGCATTTTCTTTAGGCAGTCTCCACTTCCACCCAGTGTTCTCTAAGTATTCTTTCCGTTTTTTTCTCTCCCTTTTCAGTTATATGTCCCCCCATTATCGTCTCGAATAGAACCATATCTTTGGCAGTGATCATTGTAATGACCCCGCAAAATTCTCCAAATGGGGTTTTTTCCTTTAAAGGTCGGCCTCTACTACACATATTTTTTGTTCTGCCTGCATAAATGTTTCATCCAAATTTATCGAGATATCCTTATTCTTCGGCTAATTTCATTCCACATCCCTTTGTGATACAGTCACCCTTCAACAGTGTTCGGGTTTTTTCATCCTTAATTCTCTTTTTAAATAGTTCCACGACTTAGTTTATGATCCCTTTTTCCCTCTTGACAACATTTCTCCTTCCAAAATCTTCTTTCGCAGCTTCTATCATTCAGTTCCCGGCTTTTTTTTACCATTTCCTCTCTATTGAGTCTTCAATCGCATTTTTTCCTATTTCGTTTTCAATCCCCATGAAAGGGCCAGACTTAAAAACTAATTCCTATTGTTTTTCACATTTATCTCTGATTCCCATACCTTTTAAGGGAATTTCATCATGACTTGGCTGTATTTACCCTAATATCTTCACCATGGTATTGCCACCATGGTATTTGGTATGGTATGGTATTTGACACAGTTCCTAAACATCTGATTTATTACCGCTAGTAGATATAATAACATTAAAAATCTTATTTATGTCTTCGAAGGCTTTCCAAGTCTATCGTTTTCGGTAGTGGGCACAAACAATTTTGCACCACTAGTTTTTGCGGGGAAAAAACCCTATATTTTTCACCCCTATATAAGCGTGATCAAAACGAGTAATTCCCAAATGCATACCCATCGTAAACTTCTCTGAAGTTGCATTTCACTCTCTTAGAATTATTGAATGAATATTTTTCAAAGATTTTTTGAATTCCATGAGATCTTAGACTCAAGATGTCATACTTTTTTTTCATTTTCGGGGCCCACAATGAGAATTAATGAGTAAACTAAATATGAAACCTTTATTTTATAGAGACATGTATTGAAAAATCTACATTCTAATTAATGTTTTGAAATCATAACAAATTTAAATTAAACATAATTGCTAGCGCACCAGTAAACAGATTTTGGGCGAATCATTGAAAATAAATTCATGAAAATGAAAAGGAAACAACACTGAACAACACCAGGAATGCAACACCATGAATGATAAAAAATCATTTCCTAACATACATTTTTCGCAGCCATTAATTACATGAAATATTTTTATGCAGGTGACGAGAGGTGGCCACGTAATGCCAAATCAATTCAGCAGAATATGAATACCAAATGCAAATGGATTCCTTCTATTGCATTCAGTATTTATTATCTGATTAGACTGCATTCAGTACCTATATATCAAATTTGTAAAGCATTTTTGGATACTCTTTTCAGTAAAATTTTGACAAATATAACGCTAGGGTGGTCCAAAAAAAATGAAAGTGCTCAAATTTTTCATGTCACCCCCCAAATCCATGACAAATGTATATAAAATTTTTTTTACAAAATACCAGTTCGATACGATAACTAGGATCCGTGCCCCACGCAGTTTTATATTTTTGCGTGAACGCCCTTTGAATTCCATAGGGTAGGCAACACGGATGAGAGATTTCTTTTTCCTTTCCACGAATATTTGAGGAGTGACTTGGGATTCGGTGGTGTATCTGTAAAGCTACTTTGCTATGTTTGCTTGCCTGAGAAATAAGTACGTTGTCCATAATGACTGTAGAGTGTATACTCCAATTAATTTACGAGTTCGAGTTCTTTCTATTTACACTCAACAATCAACTTTGTACTACCTTTTGGTTCTCTTCTTCTGTTATTATAACTGAAACCCTGTGATAAAACAAACTAATGGTCACTTCTCACCCCTACAATGTTATGGGGTACCTAAATTATATCAGTGCTACTATTTCATTTGATGACAAAAACCTTCTTGGCCTCGTAGCTATCCTAGCTGGTTCATCTACGTGATCCACTCACCGTAAGTGATTACGCAATGAGTGCGGAAAAACCTTGGGTTGTACTAGCTCTACGTGTGCCTATTCCACCAATTGGTTTTCAGTCAGAAAATATGTTTGGAAACACACTTTCATCGAAAAGACAAGTCCTGAAAAATCTTAATCTATTACGTGTCCGGTTGCATAAAAGAACTTCGTGAAAATGCGCACTATGTGTATGAATACCTTATAACATTTTGGCAGAAAGGAGGCATCGTAACAAAAAAAGACAGGTGCTTACAGGAGATAGAAAACCTGTACCGAGAATGGAGAGGAGTCGGGAAGCATGAAAAGAAAAGAAGCCGAGCGCAAATCAAGAAAGAAGAATCTTTTGAGGTATCCTTGGACGACATCTTTGATATTGCTCATGCAGATGTAATAAAACTTACTCTAGCTGGAGAGGACAAGGAGTTTTTGCTGCTGCAGTGAAAGAGGATATATGAACGTGAGAAGCAGGTTTATGATCGCAGAGTGAACGAGTTGCCACAGAAGAGTCGATACATTTTAATTTATCTGAAAGTGAAGACGAAAGTGAAAAAATAAAGGCTGACTATAGTAGCAGCGAAGAATATGTCCCAGAGTGCCTGACAAGTGCGGGGCCGAAAATAATCATGTTGTTGTCTCAGGACATGGTGACAACTCTCGACGCCTCTACGATAAGTGATAGGAAAGCGACAAGGATATTTGCTCAGGAAATTCATGAATATCCCGGTAGTGTAAGCATTACTAGATCAAGCATCAAAAGAGGACATAGGGCTGTAAGGCTTACACTCACGACCAGTCTAAAATCCAATGTTTTCGTTCACTGTGATGTCTTAGTTGTCCATTGGGATGGGAAGATAATGGAAAAGGATGGAGAGAAAGTAGATCGTTTGCCGATTTCGGTGTCCGGAAAAGGGATCAATCAAATAATCAAGATACCCAAAATTGTTCGAGGCACGGGGAAGGCTTACAGGCTGATAATGCATCAAATACGACTGTCGCCGCCCGTATATGATGCATTATCAGACGGACAAAATTGTGGGACTCTGTTTTGACACCCCCGGCACAAATACTGGAGTAAAGAACGGCGCTTGTTGCACGATTGAGAAAAGGCTGGGCACCTGGCACCTGGGCTGGCAAAAGTTTTTGCACCTGGCCTGCCGACACCACATCAGTGAACTTCTAAATAAATGTGCTTACAAGATTGCCATGGGACCATCGAGAGCTCCGGATAAATCTCTCTTCAGAAAAGTGAAATATGCCTGGAAGAATGTGAACCGTAGATATTATCAAACCGGAATGGCAGACAGTTTAGTTCGCGAAGCTGTTGATGACGACTCTTCATTTGTGATTTCCTTTGCTAAGGAACGTGTTTGAATATTTCGTTTTTTAGTCTATCTAAGTTCTACAATTAGTTTTTCCTCATAAATTCTATTTTTGCTTACAGATTTCTCAACCTCGGGATGACTATCGTGAGTTCCTCGAACTTGTCTTCATTTTTCTCGGGGAGATACCGTCACGAGGAGTGCGCATAAGAGCCCCAGGAGCACACTCCCATTCAAGATGGATGTCATTAGTAGTCTATTCCTTAAAAACCTGTATGTTCTGCGATGAATTAGGAACAGTAATTTGTGAAATCTCTATTGAAGAAGAGAATGGCCTCCGTGAAGTGTGTAATTTTATTGTAATAATTTACACTTTACGTGGGCTTAGTGCCCCTGCTCTTCTGTCTGCTCCAAAAAACGATTTAGAATCGAAAAAGAAACTTATCCGCTATAAATCTGTCAATGCAGACATCGCTAACGCCGTTATGAAAAAGTTTTTAGGACATATATGGTACTTAAGTGAAGATACGATGGCATTGGGATCCTATGAAAATGGTTCATTTGATGAGAAACGAAAACTGCAGCTAGCACTTCAAAACGATTGAGAATATTCACGGAATAGAGTTTTCCTGACAAGTAGAGAACTAAGTGTAGGGGAGAGTTTTTCTCTCGACTACTTTGTAAGCAACAAGACAATAAACTTTTTCTATCAACTAATGATCCCATGTGACTTTTTAAATGATGATCCTCAGGAATGGAGTTCATTGAAATGCTACATAGAGGGGAATGTCAAGAATATCATGGTTACCAGTGATAAATGATGAGGCTGAGCGTGCCGTAAAGCTCGTGCAAGATTTCCATGATAAGCATGCTAAAAATGAAGAAGAGAATCAAGGAGTTTTTCAAGCTGTTCAGTGCAACGATAAAAAAATACCCCTCCTGTAACATTAAAAAACTTAGAAAACAATTTTAAACAGACATGACATTAGAGATTTATTGTTCTTAAGTGGCAAAAATAAAAAAGCAACCAACTATAATGGACAAAGTGTTTATTTCCCAGGAAAGTGGACATAACGAAGTAACTTTGTATTCATAGCACCAAATACCAACTCACACCTCAAGTATTCGTGGAAGAGGAAAACATGCCTCTCATCCGTGTTGCCTATCCTATAAGATTCAAAGGGCGTTCACGCCCAAATATAAAGTTGCGTGTGGCAAGGCTTCTAGTAGTCGTATCAAGGTGATGTTTTGCAAAAATAGGTTCCTAGTAATTTGTCATCGGATTGGGGGCGGCATGAAAAATTTGAGCATTTTCATTTTTTTGGACCACCCTAATATTCCACCCTTCCTAAGATCCGTTTTTATAATCTCTGGTTAGCAGTGACCATCAGCTCATGTAGGTGTAAAGTTAATTCATTGGGCATTGAAAAATCTGGCTGCAAAAATGAAATCAGATAATAAGAACAGATCGCTTGAAAGTTAATTGCCGAAAATCATAATATCATTTTTTTTCAGTCTGAAATATTAAACCATGCATAATTAACCCGGGCCTAAATGTATTTCAATTCGTATTCCATTTTGATGCTCGGAAGTTGGTCATTACTTTTTCAAGGTACGAGAAAAAGGATACTTCGTGAGTAAGAGGTCCCCGATCCATTATGATTAATTTACGAACAAAACAGGACCAAAATAATTTAAATTTCCATTTCCTCATGATCCGGAGGCGTTCGTATTTTCTACAGTGGTTCATGAATTATATGAATGCATAATGAAAGCGGCATACCTTGAAATATTGCCAAAATACGCGTCTTCCGGTCCAATATTACCACTGATTTAATTTATCCATTCTTCTCCACACCCAGGTATCAAAATGATGCACACATATCCAACCACCTTCATGATATGCAAAGTTGAGGTACAATAAATTGAACACAACCCTTCATTTTAAACATTTTCCCTGACTTTTTAACTCCTAAATAAATAGTGCGCTTACAAAAATCTTGTTATATCAAACCTATATGCATTGAAAATATTTTTTAAAAATATTCTCCATCAGCTGCCATCGACCTTCCTTTTGCACCGTTCACGTTGCAAGAAAAAGAACAGGTTAAAATTGCGCACTATATTTTTCTCCTATCGAAAATATTTTGGAGTGACTGTGTATAATCTAAGTTTTATTGTACATTACAAATTTCCACAAACTTACGCCATTCACGTCGTTACATACCTTCTGCACCTTTCCTATCGCAGGACGCAGATGAACTGATAGTTCATTAAATTTCTTCCTTCCATAGGTCTCCTGCCTTCTAGCACATACTCCGACCCAATCGATCTGGGAAGTTGGTCATTACATTTTCAAGGTACGAGAAAAAGGATATTTCGTGAGTAAGAGGCCCCCGATCCATTATGATTAATTTACGAACAAAACAGGACCAAAATAATTTAAATTTCCATTTCCTCATGATCCGGAGGCGTTCGTATTTTCTACAGTGGTTCATGAATTATATGAATGCATAATGAAAGCGGCATACCTTGAAATATTGCCTAAATACGCGTCTTCCGGTCCAATATTACCACTGATTTAATTTATCCATTCTTCTCCACACCCAGGTATCAAAATGATGCACACATATCCAACCACCTTCATGATATGCAAAGTTGAGGTACAATAAACTGAACACAACCCTTCATTTTAAACATTTTTCCCTGCCCTTTTAACCCCTAAATACATAGTGCGTTTACAAAAATCTTGTTATATCAAACCTATATGCATTGAAAATATTTTTTTTTAAATATTCTCCATCAGCTGCCATCGACCTTCCTTTTGCACCGTTCACGTTGCAAGAAAAAGAACACGTTAAAATTGCGCACTATATTTTTCTCCTATCGAAAATATTTTGGAGTGACTGTGTATAATCTAAATTTTATTGTACATTACAAATTTCCACAAACTTACGCCATTCACGTCGTTACATACCTTCTGTACCTTTCCTATTGCAGGACGCAGATGAACTGATAGTTCATTACATTTCTTCCTTCCATAGGTCTCCTGCCTTCTAGCATATACTGCGACCCAATCGATCTCTTTACTCGTTGATTTTTCCTCTCCAAAACTTCTCCCTTGACTTAGTTTGGAATTAACACATTTGAATTTACTTCCCTATTTAGTACTATCTACTCTATATAGTTGCACAACTCCATTGTATCCATTACTTTTGGAGTTCCTGGAACACCAATAATCATTCTTTCCTTATTCCTCCACTTTTATTTTCTTCAACTAAAGCTTCACTGTATTTGCGGAGGTTTTTTCAATTTCATTCCTTTCTAACTATTCATAAAATTATTACTAAGGGCATTGCACTACTTATACTACTATCTAAGCCTGCCTCAGATTCCCGGAAATATGTGAATAGAATACGCTCCATATAAATGATAGACGAGGTCCTAGCTCGTTGAGAGACATCAACTTGCTACGAAGTTTTAATTGGATCCATTTCTGAGAAAATATTCCAATACAGTCATGAACTGAAACGTGTAGGAATAAATGAATATTCATATAGAAACTATGCATGTGGATGAATATTCATACAAGTCACAATTCTGGGTAGGATTCTTAATTTCCCATATATGTTAATCATTTTTTTGCATTCTTCTTTGAAAATTATAGAGAAAATGATTGCTGGTAGAAAAATACCAAACACACTACCTAGTAATAACATACGGTAGTATGATGCCGTTTTGGGTGTTTGATATCATGTGGATGAATACCATTTCAGCCGCACGTTATTTTCAGACGGACAGAATGAAAACAACAACTTACACTTTATAAAATTCAACAATTGACAGATAGCACTTATTCCTTGACACAACGGTGTCATATATTCATTTCTTGTTCTCTTTCGTTAGATTATTTGGCTATAGGATAGAGTTTTGCGTTTGTATAGTTTGTTTTCAATGACCTATTAGAGCTGATATTTCCCTTTCCCTATTTTTTTCTTTGACAATAATTGCTCCCATATATTTATACTAATAATTTAGGCTTCTTATGTTTCCTTTTTCACGATATTGTCATGATAACAGTTTTCTCCCACCACCATGTACTTGGTTTTTTTCTGAATTTATGCTTAATTCAGCCTTTTCATAGGAGTCCTCTAATTTGATCGTGATATATGCGATATTGATTTCTTTAAACATCACTTTAATTCTCAAAAGCCTCCTAATCTGATCCAAGTTTTTAGCGTTTCAGCTTTAAATAATTTACAATCATGAACTCAGTAGTTTGCCGTTAAACATTTGGAACTACAACCCCAGAAAAAGGTATTGAACGGTGACGGTGACTTGCTCAACAAATTTTATATCGAGGTGACAGTCTCACACCAATGGAAATATAAATGGAAATTGACATGTGAAATGACATAATAAGGCCATGTAAACTAGATAGCGGGTTTGAGGAATATTTTTGGATGTGATCTCAAAAAGGCAGAGAAAAAAATGTAACATCCAAGATAATTGCCCATAATTAAGAGGAAAAATATAATGTACGGATTTATTGGAATAATCAGAGAAGTTAATAAAAAGAAGTCTATCCAAGAATTAGTCGGAAAAAATTATCCTGCAAAAGACTTTTTCTAATCCGGAAAGTGAACTCCTATAGGTTAGAAAGTTCCATATCTTCCTCAGCTGAACTTCGCACGCGTTAATGACAGTGCTCACAGTATGAGAAACAGACGGCTGGAGAAACGCTAAGGAATTACAATAAATGATATAAAAAATTCGTAATTAGAATGGAATAGAAACTCAACATGGCCTCTTCCCGATACGGTGCCAACGGAAACGCAAGTTTAAAGGGAACTAGAAGATAATCTCGATGCGTTATTTAGAAAGCGTTGTTTAACCAAAAGAGTACGAGGGGGTTAACTGGGGAAAAGCAACAAAGGTTGTGGTACATTTACGAGTGGGCTGTATAAATACACCACAATATTGCAAAAGCTCAGAAATCGACGGATGTGATATCTATAGGAGAATCTCGTTAGGCAGCGATTGAGTGGAGAGTTGTAGAGTGTTGTTCATTGTCACGAGTTGCTGCTTTCCATGCATGTATAAGCGTAAATTGAATCGTCAGAAAGGAGCAAATACAAATGAACTGATTAAATTGGTTCGGCTCGCCGATGGCCAAGCGTTATTTAGCCAGACACTCAAGGGATTGGTTCCGTGTTCAGGCGCATTCCAACGATAGAGCAAGTCACTTGGCATGGAGAGTAAACGCTGATATTGAATTCGGAAAAAAACTAATATTTCGCAAATAGGAAATCTGAGCAAACATTTCTATAGGAGTTCATGAGCTGATGGGCTAATGAAAAACATGAGAATCCTTTGTAAACTGGCGTATTTTTGGTTAAATTTGCAGGAGAACTGAATAAATAAGCAGGCATTTATAAACATAATAAAACCTTTGCCTGAAAACTTCAGCAAATACATCAAGAAATTTAAAGAGGTCATCTCGTATCTATCTTCGCATGTGTTAACCTCTCCATTTTTACTAACTTTTCAAGAAGTTGTTAGAAAGAACGCTTTGATACGTTCTCTATCAAAATAGCAGTAGATAGGAACTCATCAAAGTGGAGATCTAGGACATACTTGGAAAGATATTTGATTCACTGTCCTTCCGAGTCCTGGACCCCAGGGGACGGATGTTGAGAAAGGATTAATGGCTTTAGAGATCTGGGAGAAATTTAATCAGTAGATATAGGAGGAAACGAAGAACTTATAATCGTCCGGTTGGTAGACAACCGATCTAAAGTGTGAAATAATGTCGGGAAATAGTTTGATATTTTATCGATCGCTTGAATGCATAAATCTTCTTTTGATCTGGAGATTTATAGGCTCATACTTCAGTTTTCAATGTTTCACTATGGTTCATTAGCATCTTCAGGGCTTTGTAAAATGGCTATACAGATTGGTACTCTGTGCTACGTTTAACCAATTTCCGAAGCCCTGAAGGAGCTAACAAACCATAGCGAAAAGTTGAGAGCGGTACTCTAAGCCACTCTAATTGCCACAAATGGAGCTTGCACCATCTCCCTTTACCAAAAATAGCTGGAATCAATCCAATTTCAACGCATGTTGGTTGGTACCGTAATGATTATAGCAGTTTATGAAACTAATTCCTAGAAAATGTATAAAAATAAATCTCGGCTTAAAAATGCCAGTAGGCCAAGATTTTGGTTTAAAACCTTCCAAAAATTCCCACTGGTGACAAGAGTTCCTTTACAATTATTTCGAAGAAAAACCATTTAAACTCCTTGCATGATACTTTACTTACTCTTACGCTTACTCGTTACGTGATAATGTTGATATAAGAATAGTTTCGATAAATAAATTAAACCGAGCCTGTTTCTTGGAACTACATCCCATAATTAGGCATTTTTCACTTTGCTTAATTTAAAAGGGAGCGGAGTGAGGGGTACTCATGCGCATTATAAAAGTAAGCAATCAATCAAACGATCCGGTTTGGAGCTTTAAAAAAAAAACAATTAGGGGACCCGAAAATGCTTTTATTTTTGCAAATGACGAATTTTTAGGAAACCGCTCAATAAATTATGAGGCTGTCATGTTCAGTGAGAGATACTGCTAAGAAAACTATCAACGCATCCCAGAGCAAGAGATCTGAGGGGAGGGTTTTTTTGGACAACCTTAAGTTAGCCAGCGTCTTTTTCATTGAAAAGCTCAAAACTCCTGAAAACGGTATCTTTGGGAACAAATTGGAGAGTGATCACAACGCATGCAACGCGCTTGTCTTATATCATATCCTGTCAATCCAAAGAGATGTTCAGTGTGTTCATAATATGTCGATGGAAATCTGCATTTAAAAAAACAAAAATATTTTTCTCTAACACATGAAGAGAAAGGAAGGGTTAACCAAAGAATTACGTTCTGAAAAAAAACTTTTATTTGACATTAATAGCTAGCCTGAAGAAAAATGCAAGGAAATGTTCAAGTAACATCATTAAATACTGGGAGAGTTTGGGAAATACTTCCCTCAGATTTACATGCTTAAATGAAAGGAAAACAATTAATGTACGCTGAAATTGATTGCTTAAATCCTATGCCTTTCTCACTCTCTTGAAAATAATAAAATTAACTTCGAAAACTTGAGCACAACATTTCATGGTAATACGAATACCCTCAAACAATGGGAGCCTAATAACGTGAAGTTATACATTTTTAACTGTTAACTAATAATACTATATCCTGAAAGGATAAAATACCGCTTACGAAAGGACTTATGATTTGTGATCATTAGACATTAATTTATTCCCCAACCAGAGCGCCCGCAAAGGACTACGTTCATTTCTCAAAGGTTATAAAGAATATCTATTTAATGCATAACCTAAACTCTAGCAGCCACTAAATTCTTTTCAAGGGATTAAAATAAAATAGTTAAAAATGGTATTTCGTCTACCATTTACTCTACGTAGGCAAGGATGTAAAGCATAACCTTTCGTACTTTATTATGTGGTGACGCAATTACATGAATGATGTCCTAAAAATTCGTAACAAGCAAAATTATTCAAGAAATACCTCGGAAATATCATGACTACTTAGGAATTTCTACCAGATGCATATATTCCATATATCACATGAGTTTTAAAGTGAAATTAAGTAGGTACTTCTAAGGCATGACTCAGGAGAGCACCCCATCAGTAGCACCCTTAGCGCCTTCCAAAGGGAGCAGGATAATACATACACCGGATTTATCTACAACCTTACTCCAATTCCCGTACATGCATCTTCTCAAATAACCACCGATCGTCAGTAGCGCGGACGACCTTATTTTAGGTTGACTCCCCAACTACAACCAAATTAGTAGCATGAATGAAGCAGCTCTAACTATGAAATACTCTACTATAAACCTTTCGATACACCAGTTTGCACTTATAACAATATAACGGCTTCATTTCAGATGCGATGTACCACCATTATTGTTCGTGATGAATGACTAAGTAAAAGAGACGAAACACATTAGTTCCCAAGAGTGTAACTTTGAGGGAACTTGCAATATCCATACAGTTGCCTTTGCATAACAATACTGATGATGAAAATGGTGAAATTTTTAGGATAGGCAACAACTATATTTTAGCATTATATAGCACATTATTTGGTATGCAGTGAGAGAAAGGAAGCCAGGGACAATGTTAAACTAGGAAAACAAAAAATCGAGGAGGTGGAAGAGTATTGATACCTGGGAAGCAGAGTAACAAGCGATGGACGAAGTAAAAGAGAAATTACCAGTAGAATTGCCCAAGCGAAAAGGGCATTTTACCAGAAGAAAATTCTGCTTACAGCTGCAAATACAAGCGTGGAAGTAAGGAAACATTTCATTAGAACATACATCTGGAGCATTCTACTATATGGCAGATAGCATGGACAGTAACAGCAGCAGAGAAGTCCAGGCTGGAAGCATTTGAAATGTGGTGCTACCGAAGAATGATGAAGACAAAATGGATCGAACGAGTGACAGACGAAGAAGTCTTAAGAAGAGTGGGAGAGAAGAGATGTCTACTGAAAACATTAAAAAGAAGACGGGACAACTTAATAGGCCACATCTTAAGACACGATGGCCTGATGAAGACAATCGTCGAGGGAAAAGTGAACAGGAAGATTGGAAAAGGCAGGCCTCGTATGAGGTATATGGAGCAAGTTGTGAAGGATGTAAAAGAGAGGAGTTACGTCAATATGAAGAGGTTGGCCGATAGAAGAATCGAGTGTAGGGCTGCGTCAAACAAACCCTAGGATTGTTGACCGATGATGATGATAGCACATGCTGACATCACCTCCAGGTTCGTGCGCTCCTTCAATTCAAGTAATAATAGGTTCTCGAATATCGTGAAAATAAAGGAATTCGCGTTCAATGCAGCGGATCGTTTCGAATTATCCCGCCTTTGTCGCAACGGTGTTCGCGTCGTTCCAGCGAGCGGGAGGGAAAATGCTGATTCAATATCGCTCTGAAACGAGATGTGGCGCCACTTGCTCATGTTGGGCACCGTCAGGCCAAGAGGCAATCACGAGAGATCATGTGAGAGAGCATATGAGAACACCACACAGAAGAGAAATGCCGAATCCCCCCAAACTACACCTAAAGCAGTACTATAGAGTAAAATACAAACTACACCTAAAGCAGTATAATAGAGCGAACACAATGTCCTTAAGCTAAAGTTACATTAGAAAAAAACAATTCTATAGTATGTTGAATTATAAAGTTGAAATTAGAGTAATAGATTGCAGGGCAATTGAAAAAAATTCGCATTCTTTTCGTAAACATTTAAAAACAAAAATAGAGGTAAAACTGGATTTAATTCAGATAGATTGTGTAGAATGGATTGTTTTGCATGTCTAACATAGCATACAAATACAGACACACGAGAAAATTTGTTTTATAGATCTGTTTCGATGTTTGGTACGTAACTAGATATATTTTTATGGGATTAGTGCAGTCTGGGTGTACAGCAAAATGTTAGCGTGAGTTAGGAGATTATATTGTTTGTAAATTCCCCGTGCTCCCTTGGTTAATTAGTATTCAACAGTTAAAGCGGAAGTGTATTAGCTAAAATAAAGATTAGTCTTTACTTGTTCACAATTCAAGCTGATGTGGAATCGACACTCCCACACACTCTTGAAATGGATTTCAGCGTACAATGTGCTAGATGTACATAAGGGGTATATTTAAACGTTTAAATACTCAAGTTTCGATGAAAAAAGCATACGACGGAGCATATTTTCTTGTGAGCTAGCATCAAAAATCTAAATGCCTTTACTCTGGGTTTATGTTTATTATCATTATCAAATGTGAATAAAACCCAAAACCTAATAGGTCGCATTATTATCATAGCGATAATTAAAACGGATTGGTTAGTGAAAATCCTACCTATATCAATAAGTGTAGTACATACTTAGACATTGCTAAAATCTTACGCGTTGGAACCAGCATAATTAACTTGGAACAGTGCTTAAAAGTTCAAAATTAAACATTCACGGAAATATTTGAATAAATATACATTTCATTTTGCTTCATGTCTGAAAAAATATCTAAAATGCAATTAGTTATCCGAAACGGAAAACAGACGAGATTGGTTGAAATGTCTATTTGTCTTGCTGACGATTTATACACCTCACGACACCATCTTGGAATTTCGCAAAACAGACAGGGAAAAGGATTTAACGCGTTAAAGTAACTTCCCAAATTGAATTCAAAAATATGTTTTTCACTTCGAAGCATCGACAGGTACACAAAATACCTAATCGGAAGTGATAAATCAAGGAAAGTTTTCGTGGTGTCCTGGTGAAACCGTGAACACGGATAATAATCTACAAGTTGCTTGACGACAAAAATATGGTAAGTTTTTTTCAAGCGGGGATAAAAATCCAAAAAGAGTAACGAATTCCTTGAGTGATTCCAAAAATGGCTGATCCATTAACATATCTGCAGCCCTTGGTTAAACTACCGAGCTGAGACGAAATGGAAGAAATACAATAAATAATGGGTATCTTTCAAAATTGGGGTGAGGAATAGCATGGGAAAGGGAAGATGAGCGTTGGGATTACGCGATATGTTTTGAAAAGAATGTAAAAGGATGTAGATCTTGGAAAATGCTAGCCTAGAGAAGACATGTTAGATCACATAAAGTCAAATGCTAGCGGATGTTACTTGTAGAATAATGTGTTGTGTGTTATTGTATTGTGTCCAGTCATAGATTTTATAGGGTAATGGAAATACTTTTGTCATCTGTCTAGTGCACGTGCTTATTTATAATTTGTAACCTAATTGTTAACAAGGGAAATTCTATAATTCTGAAATAAGTCCGGAGATGGGTAATGTGTTTCATAAAAACTAAATTTTATCGATATTTCATTAAAATACGCGATCCTCAACGGGACTCACAAAAAAAACATAATTACTATGTTTATCCCAGTAAAAACCTTAACACTGAATTTCATTCAGAGGAAACTTTACAGTGGCTACAACTTAAACGGTTAGGACACGAGAGGGGCATAAAAAATGTAATATGAATAAACACGTTCAAAATAAAAACCAAGGCCATTTTTGCAAAGTAAAAATTCAAATCCTGGCGAGAGTACTTTTAAGAAATTCTACGCACAAATTACAACAAAAATATAACCTAAATAAATTAAAGGATTCAATATGGCAACAGACAATACGAGATGGACAGTACAGTTAATTCGTAGGAGATGAATGAATAACAAAAGCTTGGGTCCACAAAATGTTATATTAATAATATAAAAACAGAAAAATACTTTCCATTACTGTCATTGGGCAATTGAAATCACCGTTTTTTAAAATTGACAACACCAATTTAATTAAGGAATTGAAAATGGAATTTCAAATATTATTCTCATTCTCCAAGATTGAAGGAATCACTCGAAAAGCACATAATATTCCTGATGATTCTTAGAAGAGGGAACTCAGGGCATGAAGCCGTAAACTGCAAGACCTGCAAAACTATGGATGAGGGCTTGTTATCTGTCCCATAACTTAAATTAATTTTCCCACGGCACTACGGAAAGTCTCATGATTTACATTCAAGTTAAGTAAGTTCAAGTCAACAAAAGGTGCTGTTCGCTGCTTTTCCCACTGCACACGATTCACGCATGCTGGATGACTTTCAGTTTTTAGTATTTATTTAGGGGAGAACCGATTTCGATCGTGATTAGCTTTCTTTCCCATGCGATCGAAAAACCAAGTTCCGTGTTTCCACCTCTTATACGCTATTTTGAGATCCTTGCTACTTTGTTGAAAAGCAGGAGGCATTCCGGGAAACCCACGCGTAGTAGCCACAATGGTAATGCACTACAAAGTAGCCGTGAACATTTCAAAACCATTCACGCTCACGGCGCAATCGGATTACACTTTTGGGTTGAATCACTTGAACTCGCGATTCGCGAATTGCCCCACACTCGCGACTTTTCACGTTGGTTTGAAAATGTCTACGGTTGACCGCGCGTCCGCGAATCCGCCATTATCTCCACAATCCCATCACTGGACGCAAACAGCACCCTGAGGCTACCCCCGCTGCAACGGGGCGAAAGGGATTTATGCGTTTTGAGATCAGAACTAATTGGTGGCTGGGAGGCACAAAAACGTATGCCAAGGAAGGGATCCTGTCTCCACGCGAGTCATTCATTCCTCATGCACGACAAATGACCTTTCGCGGGCTCGGCGTAACCTATTGTACTAGCTCGGCGACTTACTGAGTGACAATTGCATTGTTGCATAAATGATCATTACTGTTATCCGACCGAAAAAAAAGGCTGAAGGACGCTTGACATTGTAAAAAATGTATATACTGTTAAAAAATTCGAAGAGGCCAAACACCGTCCACAGTGAATGATATGACTTGGTCATCACCACGTCACATCCACGTAAGCTTCCATCAAATATCTCAGATACCTCCTGCGAATCCGTAGTTGATTTATAAAGTGATTTTCCCAAAAAATATCACTCACCGAGCCATATCGCTACCTCGCAAATGTTCATAATACTTTTCACTTAACTTTCCTACCATTGCATTCACTCACCTTCTTACCGTAATCTAAACCTATGATTTTCTGGGTATCATCTCTAATAGTGCTTCTACCTACAGTCTTAAAGTGTGTTAAATCAATAGCAATTAGAACCTGAGAATTTTATATCGCCGAAGAAAAAATTGTTGCAAAAACAGTTTGTGAAAAAATCTCTAGTTGATTTCGACAAAATTTTAACTAAGGCAAACACAGCTTTACAAGAAAAATTGATGAAGACACAATTCATATCTAATTGCACTATATCATGGAAAATATCGTAATATTGCTAAAAATTTCCTTATTTTACAAGGATAAATGGCAACCGGTAAACTATAACAAACGTGTTATTGTCTGAAACAGGTATCACTATATTTGCGCGTACGATTAAAGAAATGTTGATGATTGCATGAGTACGTACTGTAATTTTTTCACGAAGAGTAACAATGCGTGAATAAAGAATAAGCTTAAGTCCATAAATTATCAGACTTAGAGAGTTAATAAAATGGGACAGTCAAACAGGAAATGTAGAGGAAATTATGACGAAGTAGTGAAAAGTAGAATGATTTGGGTTTGAGGTTTGATACAGGAAAGTCAATAAATTAAAATCGATAATGGCGCTAAATGAAGTCGCGGTTTATTACTAAGCAATTCTAAGTGGCCAAACTCAAAAAGGGAAATACAAGTTTAATATAAAAATTAGAATTCATTAGAAGTATGGATCGGAAGTTCACTCAGCGGAGTAATTTCATTAGGTATCAAAATCCTCAATGATAAAAAAATAGAAGGGTAGTAAAAAATCAGAAGCATTAACATTTTAATTTTAGAATAGCATGTAAATGAATAAAATAAAACGATTAGCTATCAAAATTTGAGTTGGATATTACGTCATCCAAATCACGTTTCCCAGAAAAATTTATAGGCACCTACTCTTAGATTATAGGTGCTCCAATGCATAAGGCGATATCGCCAGCATCTAACCTAAGGTCTTAAAGACTAGGACTGTCTCAATTCCCTAGGCAGAGTTCGAACCCACGGCCTTTGGGTTTGTAGGCCAGCGCCTTAGCAAACTGGTTAGTACGATCGACAACCCAAACTAAGTAAGTCTTGGGTCATGCTAATGCATGTTTCAAAGTATTACTTTTAAAAGATACAGCCCAAATACAGTAATGTTAAACCTTACAAAATGAAGAAGAAATAAGGTGTATTATTAATCAGGAATTACAATATGCGTGAACTCAATGCATAAATGCGTTCCTCACTTTGCTAGCGACTACAATAGGCAGCAAAATATGATTGATAACTTTATGCAAATAGAATTCGAACACCCTTTCAGGTAACTCCCTTTTTTGATGCAAGCATCTACGCAGATGAGAGATCATTTCAGACATGACTTGTGGTTAAGAACGGGGAAGTGAGCAGAAGGGCTATCATAGAAAATGTACAATCGTCAATTGTTTTCACCCGGTAGCAACTTTATTTTGAGTGGCTCCGAGTTAGCAAACGAATACTTGGCATGTTATTGGCGGATAGTTCTATTTCTAATTAAAATACAAAAAACAAGAATAAGATTGACACATGATCTTTCCTGGGTTAAACACATACGTGAAATAATGGGTCAAGCTAATCGTACACTGGGATTCATCAAAAGAGTACTGGGTAAATGAGACGATCATGTACAAGAAATATTAATTACATTTCCCTTGTAAGACCTCATTTGGAATACGCTGCCAATACATGGGATCCATACAAAATAGGCCTAAATAATGAACTTGAACGTGTGCACCGAAGATTTGTAAGATTTTTAAAGGGACGGTACGATAACTATATTAGCGTAACCAGTCTATTACATGAATTAAAATGGGAATCATTGTCAGATCGTCGGTTGAAATTTTGACTAAATCTCTTAAACAAATTCCAAGACCATATTTTCAGTGATGATGTTAAAAATATTTTGCGAAATCCTACTTACTATGGTTGACTGGACCATAATCACAAAGTTAGAGAAATTGATTGCCGAACTGATACATTCAAAATGTCCTTTTTTCCTGGTACAATTAGGGATATGAATAGCTGTCAAAATATCCAATAGCATTAATAGGAGTGTGTCAATGGATAGCATAGATAGTTGCATGCTGGTATGCAGAACTTTAAGCTAATCTAACAGCATCATATTGCATGCTTACTTTGCTATTTTCATCTCTTTTGAATTGTGAAGTACTGACTAGTATATTATTACTAATACTTCTTCATGCATGATATGAGGTGCATGTTTGGTGTTAATTCACCCCCTGTCATATACTTTTATGGTGGCTCGCAGGGTATTACGTAGATGTAGATGCATATGTAGTGTTAAGGGGATCGAGTCTGTACGGTGAATAGTGTAGGTGCCTACTGGCTTCCCCTCCCGAGGGCCCGTTCGTGGCCGGTACAAAGATGCAGGTATAATGGAATGTATAAGATTGATGGGACGGCTAGAGTACTGGATTCCTATCCAGAGGACTAGTTTCTAATCCTGTGTGTGGCAGATTTTTAGAAGCATATCTCTCTCTACGTAGAGAGCACTTCGTGTTCAGTACTCCGTCCGTAGGTGGGGCGAAAATCCGTGGACTCCTAGGCACCTATCATTAAGAGTACGCTAACGCCGACGCCGGATTTCTCTCCATACTTCCGGTTTCCTGAAAAATTGTATCTGTTTTCACCATTAATAAGCAGCGCGAATGACCTTAGCTGTCGGTCGTCTCCCCCAAATAACCACTGTTATCAATATGAATATCACGAACAACTGTTGAGAGCAACAAACGATTAAGACATAGATGAAGAGTAGCAGGAAAGACATAAACCTATATACACGATATAAACTCATTACTACGACATTCTTCACTACTTTTCGCAAATACCTATTCATTTCTGGTTTATTAAGCGTTCAGTTAATTTTAACGTCATTTCCATCTCGGACGAAAAACGTTCCTGAGACATCACTCACGTGGCTGTGGATGAATAATTTTGGTCGTCTCCAGGAAACGACACAATCGCCAGCCAAAACGATGGCCTCCCTGCCGTCGAATAGAAACACGGAGGAGTAGCTGCGTTGAGAAGTGCCGCATAACTTGCGAATCGTAAGAGCGTCACCATCCCGGCACCCACGAGCCATTTAGTCGGTGCGGAGTCACCGGGTGGTACGCTTCCACCCCTCCAGGTGGGTTTCTCTTGAAAATTTTTCATCTCTGAATATAACAGATTATCGATTTTCCTCATGTGCTGTGCTCGGGGCTTAACGCGCTCCCATTGCCCTAAATTCTCCGCCCTCCCCATCTCCTTATTTGCTCACACCGCTGCACTGGAGGCCCTTTTCCATCATCGAAAGACATTTCCCTTTCACCCGAGCGGTTCCTTCCCTTCCACTCTCTCGTTCTTCCAGTCCGGTTCCTTCCCCATTCCGAACGCTCCCTCCCGACCACCTCACTCCCAACGTAACCCCATGCGCACCCGCTCTCACCTAAGATTTGACTTCCCCAGCATTCCCCACAACCGCTACTCATTATGACCGGCTAGAATTCCTCCGCACACACCTCTAGTTTATTTCTTTCCCGCGCACCAATACTCTCTCTGTCTCTCGCAACATTCTGTCAATCCGACCCCGTCGATAACTCGGGAAGGATTGATCGGTTCTTAAAAGATCAGCGCCATCATTAGAGGAAACTCGATGCGGAAACCCAGCAAATTGATGACCGTCCGGGCGCCTGCGAGCATATATGGGTCGTTGCAAACAGAAATGTCTTACGAAAGTCACCAAAGCATACGTCCATTGGAATTTAATCGAGGTCTGGGCCATCGCAATGATGAGGAAATACAACTTTTTTTCTTGACACCCCTACGCACATACGAGTCACGCTTGAAAAAAGGGCTCCGAAGGAAATTAGGGTTGGTGTGGAGGTTAGGTCATTGGCCAGCGATCCTGAGGTCTCGGTTTACATCCTGGAAGTGATAGATTTTACACCGGATAACTTTCCACCGTCGAGTGCTAGGTGCAGAGCTTTAATACTTCACCCATCGGATGGGAAGTTAAACAGTGGACCGCTTGGTTTAATACTTCACCCATCGGATGGGAAGTTAAACAGTGGGTAACTTGGTGCATTTTTCTAACAGTAGATTTATTAGGACTCCGAATTTCTTTCCATTATTTCTCTCTGCCAATACCATTCCAGCTTTCATGGCGCAAGTGGCGTCAGCTGTCGGTCGCCGTCCTGAATGAAGACTACGAGGAAACTCCTTTCCACATCTTTGCCGTGGGGCCCGTTTTCAATTGATGTTGCACACGAGGGCTAAGGGTCCCTTATCGAGAAGGATGACGATTGGAAAATAATTTGTCAGTCGTAGGGGCCGAATGAGAGGTGAGGAACGGACTATGTCCGGCAACAAGCGACAACAAAATGATAGGCATCCTCATTCCAAGCCAAGTGCACTCAAGCAGTCTTCCACGCTGGCATTCGGCAGAAAAACTAAGTACATGGAACACGAAATGACCAGAATCGGAATTTTAATGACGATCGATTACCTTGCCGTGGACGAGGAGAAAGCTCATGATAACAGCGGACAGCAACACAAGAGGGTTGACCACTTCACTCTGAAAGTCACAACCAGACGATGTCGAGGAGAGATCCAACATTTCCAGCGGGTGGAGCTTCAACAAATCTTGAATAACTAATAAGCTGCTGATCTGTAAAGACGATGAGCACGAATTCTTAAGTCAGATATTTGAAGGAACCCAAAAATGCGATTCGCCTTAAGTTATTTGAAGTCATGCTACATACGAGATGATATGATAAATATAAATTTGGTTATATTCCACACCTTTTTATCATTCGTATGCACAACCGATTTCGACCTTTTTAGATCATTGTTATTGAGTGAAACCTTTTTCGTGTAGTTTTTCTTTAGGACCCTTTTAGTTTTATTCTTTTATATGCCAATAAGTGTATTCATACTTTTACTCTTGAAAACGGCCTGAAAAGATCTAAACCGGTTGAGTATATGTGTAATAAAAAGATTTGAAATAACAATAAGTTTTTTTTGTAATAGCATGTTATCCATAAAGTTACAAATTGATTTTAACATACAAGACGTTCACCACGTTGGGATTGTATTCACCCCAAACACAGATAAAGGACTTAGTTTCAATTAACGTTAACAATCATATTTATTGCTGTTGAATCTCTCAAAACAATGGATAGCTGGAAAGGGATCCAAGGTTAGGAATAAGTTACTATATAATGACAACCGTATCAAACCATAAAATAAGAACTAAAAAAAGAAAGCATGAAAGAAACTTTAGGGAAAAAATAATCAGAGTTAAATATAAAGGTAAAGAAACTACAGATAAAGCTAATATATCAAGATCATGTTTCATACAGCACTAAAAACATTTTAAGGTTTTATTAAGACTTTCTATCGAAGGTAATTGGGAAGCAGTTTGATAAATTTGATGAATAATCGAATGCATGAAACGCAAATATTATTGTAATAAATCTCTCCCATGACAAAAAATATCAAATTCAGTCAAAAATACTTTTATATTTATCTAGTACCAATTATCTTACTTTATTGTCTATGAAAACGTTTTTTATAGCATTTGTTTCAAACTATGGGTACATGGTAAAAGAGAAATATGCTTATCTCCAGAATTTCCCACAACTCTTACCATGCCATAAATTGTTTATTAACACAATGCTGAAGTCGATGATCCACATTTTTATTGCCTATCTACCTATAAAGGCCAATAGTATGCCTTCGCAAAGTTATTATTGAAGGATTTGAAAGTTTTTCAATAGAAGCATACATTCGTAGATTATATCATGAATTTCATTTCTGAGTCAAATGTTTTTCCCGATGTACAAAGTGTTACTACTGGGTTTTTCACCCTCAAAAAACTGTATACTAACCATCTGGATGCATGTAACCCTATTATCTAACATTTTTCCATGCAGAAGCCTAGTTGTATGCCGATAGTGCATGATTGGTGACTTTCATCCCTTGCCACACACCCTCGTCGTGGGTTGCAGGGAATTACGTAGATGTAGACGCATTACATTTCAATTTTGAAGAACATAAAAAAAATTATTTGAAATATGGTACAGAGAGGAATTTTGACCGCAATAAAATTCATTTATCACATTCGTTTGTTGGAGCCCGAAGGCGAATGAGATTATCAAGGGTTCAAATATATTTTAATAAAACATCATATGTCATTTCCGGAAATCTTTAGACACTGCATTAAATATGTACTATCATCTTTTAAGATACGGACATTGAAGACTAAAATAAATCCGGAGTACATTAAAACAACAGTATTTAATCAAATACCAGTCATTTGCAAGAATGATAACTTATCATAATACATTTTTTGTCTACGTGAAATGCTTGCATCTTACAAGTTGTACTGTATGGTTCAAAGTATAATTGCCAGTGAAAAATAAAAATAACAATCATTCATCCAGGAAGTTTTATCCTAAACCTACAATAAGTTGTTTCGGGCTCTGGGTTATATTTCATTCACTCAGCACCTTTCATTCATAAAGGAACGCTAAAAAAACATAACTAAACTGGATAGAAGCTCGATGGGTGTCCCTAATAATTCAGCGATGATAAATGAAACCCATATTCATATTTCACGACGCTCTAGATGACAATGAACTTGCTTAGAAAGCTAAGAAAGTTAACTTTAATTCAAATTGGCAGACTCGTTTCCCAAGAGGTTTTCTCGGGTTGTCCACCGGGTAAGGGCGTCCATTTCAGCCGACGTTTCCCGAGAACATAACCCGAGAAAACTTGTTGAAGCAGATACGCCGGGAAAGCACCAATTCCTACTTCGTTTCCCAAGCATTACAGGTATTTCAGCACTTGGAAACAACGGGAGTTACTACTCTGCCTCCAAAATTGCAAGCAGTGAGACGTATTGCTCCAGGGTCATCCCGAAAGACAGTTGATTTATCGCCCCTTTTTTAAATCAAATTACAATAAGGTTTACGTATTTATTCAAGGAATACATTTGTACTTTAACTAAATAATAATATGATTATTAGGTTAACTACATAACTAAGGTGACAAAATAATAATATGATATGAGTCAGAAATATTTAAAGGTAAAAGTATCTTGGGAAAAATAAATCTCACAATGAATGAGTGAAGCGAAAAGAGGAGATTTTTTTTAGGAGAAGAAGGGCATGAAATGGTAAATAACTACGAGAGAGAGAATTGAATGAAACGTAATGTTATGATAATGGTCAATAATCCTAACCTTTGGTAAGTAAAATACAAAGAAGAGAAAGAGTGAGTGATTGGTAACGCGGAGATTCTGTAGCAAGACTTTTATAATTAATTGTTAGTTTCAAATTTGACCTATTGTACGACGACGGGATAATATCCATCGCTTTCAGATTCACATTTCAAAAGTATGAATTAATCCAAAGTCGCCTAAATAAGCAAGCATCAACCATCCCTCAGCTATTTAATGCGTAGAGTATCACTAATTATATTAAAAGTACTTCCTATGGGGATACATAAATGTAAGTATTAGAATTTATCCACGGGCCAAAACCTCGGAATCGACATCGTAAACAGAAATATAAGGGAATTGTTTTTTTTTAATTGGTTCCGGAGATGCGAGCTAATAAGGATTGGACTCGAGAGAAGGTTTTACTTTGCGTTCAACTCACTACCGCCAAGTATATTTCAGATGAAAAATGGTATAAGATACAGAAATAAATAGGTGAAAAAGAATAGAGAATGAAGCGGTGTTTTAGAAATCTGAAGAATCAATAATGTAAATGACGAGCAACAATAGACAAATCTACCAACATACCGGGTTTACACTAAAAATCAGAGTGAGCATCGGAGTAGGAATATGCTACCACATCTTGAAATGCAAAACGGTAAAATCGAATCCTTTAGCCAACACAATACCGGCATATATCGTATTCACCCATCCATGCACCGAATAGGTTCAAGTGACTCCCTCAGTTTGAGTTCTTGTCTTTAAATAAAAGCCCATAGCCCTTTTCTTTGATACAAAATTGAAAATATTGGTTGTTGTTTTAAAGCGATTTTTCAAAAGTTTTAAAACAATTTTCACAGCATATTCCATAAAAACTGCATTGGGAAACGATTGGAACTGGAAAAAGGAAAATTTAAAGTGAAGAATTGAACGAGCCTAATTAGAAGACGAAAAATCTTATGGTAAACCACATATTTTATATTGTATTTATTTCCATTATTCCAAAAAAATTAGAAAAAAATTATTTCATATAGATGCTCGTGTATCTACTAATGGGAGAGTGTAGAAACCTTAAAAGTGCAAAAATAAATAGTCTCATTACCCATCATACGGAAAACCACAATACGTGCAAATGGTGTACTTCAATATCTTAAAAATGTAACAATAATGTATTACTATGATTTTTAAACAGTTTTTAACAGTATTTTAGAGAAACAAAATATTTTATTAAAAATTATTTCTTGGGATTTCATTTAATGCTTACCAGCCAATAACTAAAATACTTTACGCTTGAAACTTCAGTATACAAGACGAAATTTTAGCCACCCGTTGATCAGATTTTTGCCAGCTGCTATGCTGACAGTTCTTCGATTTATTATTACCAATGGGCATCAAATGGGCTGAACCACATGATCAGAGAACCTGACCGATTCCGTCGGCAAGACCTCTCAACTCTCGCAGAATCTAATAAGGGACGGTTATAATTTTCAACTACATACTTAATGAAAATTATCCGATGGTACAGCGACAAAATGAAACTTTTCGCGAACAGAAAAAAATGCTGAGATATTAAAAAAAATATTTTTCACATACATGAAATTACATCATCACCCGCACCCAGGGTAGAAATTCCTTATATATATTTAATTTTGCAGTCAAAAATTCTGCGTCAAGAGATTTATGATTTACGAAACAGCAATGTCTAAAACAAAAGAAAAAGAAAACTCACAAAGATAGAGTGATCATCAAATTATTTGCTCTGATGTAATCACAGAGAAAAGAGCTAAGAACGAATGAGTAATACTTAAAATTTTCGAAGTGCTCCGCCTTCGGATACTCAAAAATAACAGTTATGACATATTTCGCACAAAAACTGACCCCATAACATTAGTTCGTTCCAAAATTGTGGGCCTTTGGCCGACCACCGAGTAGTTAAAATGTTTCATCATAGGGTAATTTGAGAAAGGATAATTGTTTATAAATATACCATGCTTTATCATACGACGATTGGGAAAAAATAAAAAGCTAGATTGGAAAGTGATTTCCCATATTATAAAATAAGAAACTTCTTGATATCTGCTCTGTTGAGTAGCATGACACGTTATTATTGAAACCTGACGCGCAGATTACTTAAATTGCTTTTGAGTTAGCAAGCCGATTCCCACTCAGCAGGAATTATAAAAAGCGAAAGCCGTGCTTTAAGAAATCGTAATGCGGCTAGATGACATTACGGGACGCCGAACACCTTCCTGAGTGGAACACAGGACATATTGTAGCAACGTAATGGCTTTTTACCCATAAATGTGAGTTAAAGTGGCCATAATATAGCTATACAGTCGTCTTCCTCGCAATAATCTTCCGATTTTCATTATTACACTTTCCCGGTCAGCTCTCTTCCACTTTCATACGGTGTAATAAAAATTCCTACAATTTTCCTCATATTTACCTACTCACCCCTCACATTACTACCTTCCGTGCCCTCTGCATCTCTCATACTGCTATGTCTTCTTCCCTTGTTTTCATACTGTCACTCTCGCATTCTCTTCTTGGAGTACTTTTTTGACCCCATACTTTTTTCCGATCCTGCTCGTTCGACTTTCTTCGTGTACTCCAACTTGCAACTCCAATTTTCTGACAGGATGATACCTCATAGGAGGTAGTGCATAAATTATCTCAGAAACCAACAGTTACAGATATTAACACACCAAGGTTGGAGAGTGATTTATTTATTATTTTGTTCATTTTAATTTTGATTCCCACTCTGAAAAACTCTATCCCTGAGGCCACGGTTTGGCCTCCTGACCTCTCATTAAAATCATGTCATTCCTCTTGCATTACCCTATTTTTCACAGCGATAACCCGAGAGGGAGGTTTAAAAAAATAAGTGCCTGTGCCAAAAGAAAAATGGAAGGGCTATAAAACAACCGCGCAGACTGAACGTTCTTCTTTTTTGATGGCATTAATTTTTATAGCCCTTGGTAGTATATTTTACAGGGAGCGTGCATGTTTATACAATTTCCAACACCTCAATTTTTAATGAATGTTTTCCAGTGCCATCTGGCACGTAGTACAAAAATTTCTTTAAATATTCCTTAAAAATTCTTTTACGATATTATGAGAATAAAAATAATTTGGTAGTCCTATTTTAGTCAAAAGCATGCATGATATATTATACATAAATAACATAATATGACATTTCTAAATGTCTTCCCACATTCGTGCCAGCTGAATAAGCTATTGTCACCGCAAGGATTCGCACAATGGACATAGCAGATCATTGAAATAACCACGGCATCGATTTATTTTAAATCCTTGAATAAGCAGTACATGACGAAAATATGGCATATATGTTTTGATAAATACAACAAATTGATTAATGTTTCCAAAATATTTCCCTTGCGGCTATTTTATGCGCAATGGTATTATAGTATACAATATATTAGTAGCAGTTATTGGGTGGGGCGATCAAAGAGCTAAGGTTATTTTTCACCATTTATAAAATGTCATTTATTCTTCAGGGGTATGTACTTTTTAGGGAACGGAGTAAGGGTGGAGGGAAACCCGGCGTCGGTTTTATGGCGCGTTCTGACCAACTTGAGAGAGTACATGAATAAAAATAATGTACATTTCTAGGGTATTCCACCGGGTCACGAAATCCTTTTCTGTCAATGTTTCGAGGAACGAGCCGGACCTAGCGGAAATGTACTCCCTGACACGGTGGAACACCTAAGGAATATTCATCTAACTTATATGCCGGGAGAGCCCTAGATCCTCAGCAATAATAAGTTGAGTCCTAGCCTCTCTCCTAGCCACAAACTGCTTCTAAGGGCACATATTTCTCATTGTAATTAATTATAAAAAATAAATGCTCAATATACAGTTATTATCCGCTTCAATAACGAAGCACTATTAACTCACTCCGAGAACAATTAATGCGCTTAGCCACAATATACTAACGTTAATTGCAGCCTTTGTACAAAGGTATGTGAGCACAACAAATATATCCTTCCCTTTCCCTATTTTTATAGCCATACGTTGGTCACGGATTCCATGCAATTGAGCTTAAACCATCGAGTTAAGCATTGTCCTCTGGCTTGAATATGAATTTACATATTGAATACAGTTCAAAGTATGATTAAAATGAGTCAGTCAATAGAACCAGACTAAGGCTATATCCACAAATTTTGATATGATTTAATAATTTTGAGTAGGTGCCTTATCATTTGCCCGAAGTCATGGAATAAATCGTTATTAAAATAGCTGTGAAGTAAAGTTACATATTCCCCAATAACACGGCATCACCAAAATCAAAATATCTATTTACCGGCACTTAATATGATCCAATAATTTTGAGTAGATGCCTTCTCATTTGCCCTAAGTCATGGAATTAATCGTTTTCAAAATAGCTGTGAAGCCAAGTTACATATTCCCAAATGACCCGGAATCACCAAAATAAAATGTTAAAAGACCTTCCTTAACAATTATGTAACAAGATGGCCACAAATATCCAGCAAATGTATCTCATCTACATCTACACCGAGTTTGCTGCTTCTCTACAGCAAATGTAGGCAAGTATATTTATCACCACGGGAGCATTGATTACACATTTGTCTCTCTATTTTTTCACTCCATCTCCACCATGTTTGGCCGTTGGGGTTCGAATTGAAGGGTTGCTACATCTATATAACAATTATGGGCATCTGTGCCTCAATCAAAGAAAAAATCACGATAGTCCATTGATAGTTAACGACAACGGAAATATAGAACTCTCCATTTTATGCCTTGAAATAAAATTAACACCAATTGTCGTCCTCATGACATTCAATTACTCCATCGATGACGGGAAACTCGATTAAGTACATAATTAGTTCACAATAACATTATTAGTGGTTCGCTGTCAACTACTTTCCGAGATGAGGCTCATGCGGCTTGAAGAGTAAAAATGATCTATATTAACGAATATATTGCATCGACACGCTGCACCTTACTCAATTGCCAAGCTAGCAATATGGGCAATAATTTTTCAATGTCTTGGCAAGCACAACAACGTGACTTTTTTCTAGCTCAAGCGAGCTCTGCAAGGGAGCAGATGAAAACATAACTTTATGTGCGTTATGATTGATTCGCCCTGGTATCGGAAATCTTGAGTGTGCAATAGTAAGCGTCGCAATTGACTAGCCTAAGTGATTCTTACGTTCATCACCGTTCCCGGTAATTAGAACACCAATCCATCTGATTTTACGTAAGAGCAGTCGGATTCGTACTGCAGAGTAGTTGATGGCGTACTACGACGAGAGTGAACCCCATTCCACGAGCCGCCTCGGAGGTGGGAGGAACTGGCTCCATTAAGCTTTCATCGCTCGCCTCCTTGGGGAAATCTTTATGGAGGAGCCAACCGACGCTCCGCGGAGTGTAAGTGAGCCAAAACCCGGATACCCGCAATCACTTATAGAGCAGTACTTACGGTGTTCATTCAGTGAGAGCGTAGTTGTGCTAAAAATAACTACGATTCACCATCAATGAACATTCTTACCTACTTAATCACATTCCATTCTCATTCCAAAGCTTAGATTGAAACTACATAATTCCTGCGTGAAGGTTTCTCGGGTCCTCCACCGGCTTAATGCGTCCATGTCCGCCGACGTTTCGATTCCCGACTCGGCAATCGTCTTCAGGGCTTCTGAATGCCGTACGCAAAAATTGTCCTCCTTGGACAGTTTTGGACTTGGACAGAACAGGACAGAACACGCCAATAAGAAGCATATGGAAAACAGAATGAGAAAAAAACGAGTCTGAAAAAAAGACAATGGGAAATGGTTGCAGCCAATTCTTGTGAATTTAGTGTTTCTGGTGCATTAATTGCTGCTTCAAACTTTTGCAATCTCTGTGTTCTGGCATATTTTCGAACTGGCATATTTGGAAGTGGGTGATAAAATATTTTCTCGCCTGAGCGTCCTTCCTATAAATATAGATAAATCTAGGGGTCACGGTGCTCTTACGCAATTTTCTTGTTTGCAAATGGAGATCCACGTAGCAACCTACGAAAACCCGGATTGCAACTGAATCTTTGGGTTAGGCTGTTGAGTACGATACCTGCAGAACAAAATGATAAATATAATCAGGTTGAAAGCTCCCCTTAACGAAAATATACCGTTTTCCTTTCCAATTTTTATTAGTAAAAATTACATGCGTTTTTATCCATAATAGGCGTTGCAAGTGCGTGTGACCATGAGCGTTTCATCACAAACCATAAATGCTGGAGAAGATGAAATAATGAATCAAGGAAAAAGCAAAGATGTAAATGGGGATGATATCTGGTACAAGTTATCAAGCCAATTCTGGAGCAGGAGAAAAGGAATGCTTGAATATTTGTTTGACAGCCTATTTATCTTAGTTCATTACTTGCCAGTCCCGCGGATGTATTTTGGGGGTACCAAAATAAATATGTCAGTTCTATCAGCCTCAAGCTGGTAGGATTTCAATTGCTTAACATCTTATCTCTCCCTTTTTGTCTCTTTGTCAGTTCTTATGTCATGGTATTGCAGTAGTTTGAAGTTCCAGCAAAAGCTCTAAAGATTTGAATTTGTCAATTAACTTTAATCCTGCGTTTAACTTTTTCGTCAACAGAGGTGCCTAAATAAGGCCTTCCAAGAACCGACAAACACTTAGAGTAAGCAGGGTGAGCAGGAACTTTACATGAAACGCGCGGCTTTCCTTTCCTTCTCATTCAGTTCCAGACTTAAAACAAGGCTTTTTGGATCTCAAAAACGATCTTTGGATGAGGCTTCAAGACAGAGCAAAATAAGATTTCTCTTTTTGTGGCTTATGAGTTTTATATCGATATAATTACATTGCTGTTCCCTTTTTTATTAGTGTAAGCTTCCATCCTAACCACCAGGAATATTATGATCAAATGAAAGAGTCCCAAATTTCGTTTATATAATTATTTCTGAGCAGCTGACAGCCTTCTCAGCAAAATACCCATTCTCCTGGTAATTTTAGTCAGTAGAATGTTGATATAGTAGGTCACGAGTAAGTCAGATCTACGAGTAAGTCAGAAATAATGAGGATCCGATAGCCATATCATTTGGAATTACCGAGGTGATACAATCGATTTAAAAATCGCTTTTTTAAGTTTAAAATTTACTTCACCTATTTTTGCTTACAGCCAGATAAGAGGAAGTGCATCTTTATCACATACTTCACACTTATTTCATTCATTCTGAATGAATGAGGCAAGACTGGAAATATATAGTAGGAGATCTAAAAAATCGCCGGAGAGCAATCTAATAGTACGAGAATTAATTTTTCACTTCACCTGATTAAAGAAACCTCGTTTTACAAGGGTTTGCAAGGTCAAAATTAATTTAAATTCTCCAGAAAATTTACTGCATATTAAGTATTTCCAAATACATTTCATAGGAAGGAACAACAGTGGTATCGATTTTTAATTTCCTAGAACTTTGTTTCATTTGTGTTTGTTTGATAGCAGGAAGTTTAACATGACTTTGCTGTTTTTATTTTGCTCCACAAAATATAAAATCATATTTCTGGGAAAGGCACTATTGTATATACTTACATTGTCACTACTTCAGGATCGAAATTTTGATAATTTTAAGCGATTTTATGCGTTAAGAGGTGATACATATTTCGTTTACATTCGAAATTCAACCCCCTAAATCGGATCGGCATCTCGAGAATACGTGCACAATAAATTACCTGTCACACCCAAAGTAATATTTTCGAGCAGGTACCTCGTGAATCTTTGATGATATATCACGGCTACGACAGAGCCGGGTTTCGAAGCAGAATTCTCGCCAGGAGACACCAACTTTTATGCCTCACAGGAAAGGAAATTAAGGCTTCCTTGTGCAAGAGGAAATGTTTCTCTAGTTCCGGTGAACCTTAGCAGCGGCACAAACCGAAAGATATGATTTTAAACGTGACGGGAATATTCCCTTTCGCCTCTAAGGGCAAATCCCGAGGGGGCAACGCTTTTAAACGTTTAAGTGAGTGGGATTTGGATGAGAATCGCGTTTCTGTGCGATGCCACAACCGCATATCACTTCGTCCGCGAAGCCATTAATCTTGAAGCGAAACATCCGAGACTCCCTGCGAAGAAAGTTGCGAGAAAACCGAGACGGTGGACGTGAGAGAATGACAGCCAACTTTACCCAGTTTGAAGCGCACACTTTGAAACCGACCGTTTCAGAAGGGATTATATTGCAGCCAGCTACAAAAGTAGCTGAATATTGTTTCCGAGAGAATCACAATGTTGAAACGTGATTGAGTTCTAATTCCTCCTCTGCATTCAAGTTCGATATTCAGTAAAGAATTAAAACACTACTTATTAATCAAATATAAAATGAGATATTGTGCATATTGAAAATACATACCAAGTTCAATACGGCAACAGGACATAAACTACAGTGGGAAAAGTGTGTCTAAATGTAATGAATTTTAAAAGTGTTAGTGTAATTAAAGATGATAATGTTAATGAAATTGAAAATTGCTAATGCAATATTGATCAATACATTCATATACAAATAAGTTATATCAGGAATTTTTACGTTTGAGTCATACACAAACGCGGAGATTTATAGCCATTAAATATTTATTTATATGCCCACATATATTCATGAAGGTGTGAGGAAAAAATTGAGGAAGAAAAAAAGGAGAGGAGAGGAAAATTGATAAAGAAGTTTTATGTTACCTGTACAAAGATTAAGCAGACTATGTAAGTTGATAAAAATTGAGGTAAAATCCGTGTCTAACGACTCAGCAAAGTGGCCGAATAGTTGTGAAACGGAAATACAAATGTGAATCAGAGCATATTTTTTTACTGATGACGTACGAGGATTTTAAAAAGGCACCTTTAAGTATTTCAATACCTTGGCTAATTAAAGACGGAAATATAATTATCAAGGAAGATAAATTAGATGAACATAATTTTTAAGGCGAAATGGAAATGTAGAGGTGATTCACAATAGTTTTTCCTAATCCTCAAAATTAGAAAAAAATGATCGTTTCCCACGCATTTGAGATAAGAATTTAATCGCGTTAACTGAAAACATTATTAATTTTACAGAAAAAAGATGAATTTCACACCCAGGCAACGGGAAAAAGCTGAATTAAAATAGTTACCTGTTATCATTGATATTTGAAGGACATTCTTGTGAACAAGATTATTTTCACTATCACATTCACTGAAACATGTGTATATTGTGTGTGTGTATATATTGTGTATATTATATGGTGTGTATAAACATGTCCGTTATAAATCAAGCGGTTATGATTTAGGCCCAACATATTTTAAGAGTATTACACACATTTGTCCCACTGAACTAAGGTCTTGTTTAACGTAGAAAAGAGTCTGAAAGGAATTGCTATGTAGTGGGTAAGGCTTGATCGTGGGTGTCAAGTGGTCTTTGACTGAAAGATTCTCCAACTCCGATTAGTAAAAATCAACTTCTCATTCAACTGAAGGTATGGGCAAAGGCTACGACCGACGTGGGCGATAGGTTAAGGGCAAAGAAGATAAAATGACATGCCAAGGAAAAACTAATGTGAAATTCCCCTGAGAAAGAGTGTCGGAAGACCAGCCTCAGAGTTCAAGACGGTCCGGAAGCAAATAGGCCCAGCAAAGAACACTGACACACCGCCTCGTTCAGGCAGGTGAGTGAAGATGCCAAGATCTTGTAAAAAATTGAAAGCAATTATACTACCATTTTCAGCCCGTAAAGTAAGTTCTTGACTTCCTGTTTTTTATTCAGGGAATTTACCTTTTGCTATACGCAGGAATAATTTCAAATAAACTGTATTGAGTACGTTCCAGTGGGCGTCTTCAGGTCGGAGGGTTCGATGTCGCGTTTTGGCCGACCTTATGTAGGTTGGCTGGTGTTGTATTCCTCAAGCACAACCAACGAATAACGCCTACTTTCACGTACAGGCAACTAATGCCCAGAAACAACTACGCAGCGAAGCCCGGAGAATGACGCCTTCACAGTCAACGCGTCCTGGATCCTTTAGCAGTTATTTCCAGGCGTAGCTAAAATAGTTGAACGCGTTTGGGGGAGTAGATTCAGGCAATGGGAGGCATTTTGGTAGAATGAAAACTTAAATTTCCACAGTATTGAAAATCAATATGTAAGTATGTACTTCGGTATTCACCAGCATGTTATGAACAATTCCAACTTTCATCACAAATACATTACCCGCTGGCACTCACACATGCAGCATATTCCCTGAAACTTCACACGAACAAATTAATTGAAGTAACTGTAGCAGAAGGAAAGCAGCATGAAAGAGAACTTTTATTTTTCGTTCTCTTTATGAACATAAGCCCCGCAATTTTTTATAAGGAATTAGTCAGCCTTGCTTTATTTGTCCTAATTCTAAGAACACATTGTAATATTACAAAAAACACAGAGAAAAATTGCAAAATAATACGACACAAGTGATTCACTCTCTCTATCCCTGGCTACAGTTCCATAAATTTCATCAATACGATTTTAGTAATCCTAAAATACTCCTCCGTGAGTTTATTGATGACATCACAGACGGTAAGGCACAAAAAAGCTTACGGTTGAGAGAGAATTCCTTAGGTAGATATTGCCTGAAGCACACGGAAAATAACAGGAAATCGACTCTCCTCCGTGTATTATTGACGGAACAGGAATTCGTGTAACAAGTAGGGCATATCGAGCGCAGGACCTCTTGAATCATATGGGCTGTCTTTTATTACGATTCTCGCCGGTACCCCGTCGTTTTTATCCCCATAATGCCATACCGGGAGTGAAATTTTAAAAGGCTGACGCGCGCGGGGATGTGAGAGTATCATGAAGCACTAATGAAATACGGCAGCAATTCCGATGGGTGGTGAAGGCGGCGAAGGTGAAAAGCAAAGGAGTATTGCGTTTGGCTGGATTTATGCGCTGCAGGAAAAGGTAGAGGTCAATGGAATGGAGGAATTTCTAAAGACGGTTAAGTCCTTTTAAGAGTAGGTTTCTTAAAAGTCTTTATGAGGAGATTTACCGGTATAAAATAAGGAAGTGTCTACCGTCTTAAGAGCGATAAGGGCAATACAAATTACAAATACTTCCGGGAATCAATGGATGAGTTTAACATGATTAGTTGTTCATAGCTTAATTTTTTACTTAATTTGAGCGGCAAATGGCAAGAGATTACACACTAGCGTCATTCCATTATCTACGAATGGAATAAATGTGTCAAACGAAATTATCACTTACATATGTATATCAAAAAGAGAAATAATCACTTATAAAAGATACGATTATTCACTATGACAAACAAATAAGTATGCCAAAAGAAAATCATAGGAAATCCACGAAAATGCATCATTCTCCGTGGTTTATCTGACAAATAAATACAATACGAGTGATTATCACAATATTTGGAAAGCTTCAAGTAATATGTAGCACCAAATACAATATAACTTGATAATGAGTAAATATAGGAGCGTAATAGTTTTTCGGCAGAAAATTGAAAAATAATTATATACTAGGTGAGATTTACGAGGAGATTTTTCATTGCGTCTCCTAGCTGTATCCAATTGCGGCAGCACAGTACCACATAACTAGGCACCAATTACGCAGTTACCGAGAAGGTACCTAGACCCCAGCCTGAAACGTCTATTATCTGGGTGGAGACAAATATGAGGCGAGTTCTACCGTAAGTTTTTTAAATCCAATTTCGGGTAGCTAAATGAGTCTCGGCAATAAATAACCTAAGGGCGGCATTAAATTTTGAAAATCTGCCTCCATACCAATTAACCGAGAATAATTTTACGCCACTAAAAGCAAACTTTACGGAAGCGCATATTTCATTAGGGGAAAGAGTGTCATTAGCTGAATCTTTCGAGTGTAATGGCTTGATAAAAGCCAATAAATATGTGAGGTGTATGAAATTCAAGGAGTTATTGAAACCAGTTTTATATATCATACATTTTGATAAAGAATATTTGTGCCTAATCATAAAAAAATAGAGCTCTCATAATCATACCTGCAATTACGAGTGAAATGTCTGTTTATTACACACTTTGTATTTTATTGTTCCAAAATACATAAGGATTTATGAGAAGGAAATAGGAGTGTTTGCAAATACTTCTTTCAAGCGGCAAACGAGTCCATTGATACGGCTGGGAAAATGATTTGGCCAGCAGCATATGCAAAGGAGGAGGAAGATCATCTTAGTTAAAATTTCAGAAACGTACGTATGCTTTCGTAATTCCAGTTTGGAAATAAGGGGCCATCAACCAAATACATAATGCTCCTTTTCGAATTTTTTGAATCTTCCTCTTCTCTAATTACGATCTATAATATTCTCTAAGATCCTCCCATTAGGATAACATAACGCTGCTCTTTTTGCACATGATAAAAGAGCTTTGTTTTGTAAATTAAGAGATTATTTTCTCAATGCTTTAATGTTTCGCATTATGTTATTCGTATCAAGATTAAACATCGAATTAAATCATTAGCTATCATGATTAAAACATCAAATGGTTTCATACCAATCATTAAGAGGAAGAGTGCTTTCTCTACCTAAGTATGTATTATTGCACGCCTATCAAAGGCCACCACGCATTCAATGCTCAACCCTATTAATGCAGAGAACTTATCACGTATGACCTGGCAAACTAATAACGACAAAATTTGAATTTTATGGCAGCCCTTCCATCGAAATCAAGCGCATGAGTCAGCCCAATCCATACTTATCGCGTGATTGACTGAAATAAAAACTTTGCTTCCGTTTTTTTCATAACGGGGAAAAACATTTTTTCGCTCATCTCCTGAGATGGACAAGATAACGTTTAGGGTGACTAGAAACACATCCAGCTGGATCATGATAAACTGGTATGAGAATAGTGAAACGATTCACCAGAGTTGATCTTAATAAAGCAATTACGACACTCTATACCGTCATATGGAGTGTCTTCATTGCACCGTCTGCATTGCATCAATATCGTCGTGAAATTGCGAGATTTCTTGATCGCCATGCTGGAACTGGAAAGAATTTAAATTCACGATGCTTAATGGAGACCACCGAGCTCTCAATCTAGCAATATTTGTCACTTAAATTCCGCGATTACGTTAAAATTAAAAAAATCCATGATGCGGTAGCCAAATGGTGTAAATGTAGTTATTCGAGGGAGGCGACCGCCAAATAAGGTATTTATGTCAAATAGGGTAGGTCAGCTATTGGGTAGAGACAAGATTTTTTCAGGGCGTATTGAAAGGGTGGAGAGAAGCCAGTTTGCCCCTTCATGGGCAAGTGGAGAGTACTGGACAGTTCGGAAGTTCCCATTATGGAAAAACGTCGAAGAATTCCTCAGGATAAACTCAAATCTGAACTTATCCCGACAGTAGTTGTGATACTTAGCAAATCCAGCCTGCAAGAGGTCTAACTGTAACCGTAGAGCATTTGTTTCACCTAAAATACCGAAACCTCTGGCGGAGTAAACTTGCTCGTACCAACTTACAAACCCAGACCTAAAACAGTCTAACTATCATCTCCCGCTACTCTGTATCCATTTTGCTGTGGGACTTCATTGTGCATTCACGCCATGTCTTCTTTAAAGGAAATGAGGAGCATAATAGTCTCTCTTTATTCAACCAGTGCACTTGGGATGCTCACATGTAATTTTTCCTAAAGATAGAAGTGATAAATTAAAATTTAGCCTTTCAACCGCCAAGGACATGCGTGTTGCCTGAACTCAAGTGCTTTGAAAATAAACAGGTGGAAAACTATCCTCAGATTCGCGTTGATTTAGGGATGGAACCGGTTTGACGCACAATGCTTGACTTTACAAAATAAATTCTCGTGTGCGTGCCATAGGGATTTTGAAACAACCACCACTTGCTCAGGAATGAAAGCGCTCTTGACGAAAGGGAATTGTGGCCTGTACTTTTACAGTGATAACACTAAATAAAGATAACAGTGTTCATCTCCCACTGCGAGAGTTTCAATCGTCATGACAACTCGTTAACAACTAAAATTACAAGTTTTTATTGAATGCAGTTTCCAACTCTGCGTGTTTGACTCCATTCTTTCCGTCCATTACTCCATTCATTTCTATACGTCCGTGATTCTATCACTTTATGCTTCCCACTTTGCATAAAGCCTTTGTGACTCGTTCTAGTTTCGTCATGAAATAGAAGTGTTTTTCCATTTGCACTCACCTCCTATTATTATGTTTAGCTAACTCCACGGTCGAAGGAGTAAGTCAAAAATGAAATTACAGCAGAAACGCGATAAAAGCTGCGGGAAATTGTGGCAAGGAGTCGTAACGGAGCAAATACGTCTTTATAGGGGCTCAATCGAAAAAAAAGAGTTGGTTGAAGATTTTAAGATAATTTACGAGATCGGAGGAGGGACACTGATTCAATAATAATTCAACAAAATATACTCTTAGAACTTCCAATTCTGCTCATAAAGTTATAAGATAAAACAAAAATTTAGTAGATAGGAGCTATCGAAAAGGAGAATTCATTCAGGCATCCTGTAAGTAAATAGAAGAAGTGGAAGCAATAAAGTCAACGCGGAGCATTTTTCATGCAGCCCAGGAAGGAATAGGTAGGAATGTGAGAGGAATAGGAAGAAAGTAATTCATACCACTCGTACATACTCTATGTTGATGCATAATTTTTTTCAGCAATAAAATTGACAAAAGGTAGAAAAGCAAGTCCGACTCTGATACAGGGTGGTGAGCAAAGTGAAAATTATCTGTTGTTGTATTCACACGCCACGTACTTATTCGGAGCAATAGAGTCGATTTAAGATTTTAAGATAATTTACGTTATCGGAAGAGGAACACTGATTCAATAATATTAATTCGACAAAATGTACTCTTAGGACTTCCAATTCTGTTCATAAAATTCATAAGGTAGAGAACCCTCAGATATATATCATACAAGCCTTTCGTATGCCTTAAATGCGAATTCACGACCATAAATAAAAGATCTGGTTCTTTTGCAATCGATGGTTTTCCAGGAATATCTGGAACCTAGAAAAACCTGCAGCTTGGGCTTAATTTAGCATCCCTCTCCTTGACTTGAGCACGGAATCTACAACCGGAGGCCCGACACTCTACCTACAGGGCTACAACAACGCCATCTAGCATTTACTTGTCATCATCATTGGTCATCAATCCTCAGATTGGTTTGACACCGCTTTCCACTGAGTCCCTCTATCAGTTAATCACTTCATATTTACGTATTTCTTCTCTTTCACATCCTTCATCAATTGTTCCATATATCTCGCACGAGGCCTTCCTTTACCATTCCTCCCGTCCACTTATCCCTCGACGATTGCCTTCATCAGGCCATCATGTCTAATCATGTTGCCGATTAAGTTGTTCCGTCTTCTTCTCAGGGTATTCAAAGGACTTCTATTTTCTCCCACTCTTCTTAGGACTTCCTCGTTACTTACTCGGTCGATCCATTTAATCTTAATCATTCTTCTGTAGCACCACATTTAGAATGCTTCCACCCTTTTCTTCTCCGCTGCTGTCATCGTCCATGCCACACTGCCATAAAGGAACATGCTCCAGATATACGTTTTAATGAATTGCTTCCCTACTTCCAAGCTTGTATTTCCAGCTGTTAGTAGATTCTTCTTTTGATAGAATGCACTCTTTGCCTGGGCTATTCTGATGACTATTTCTTTCTTGCTTCGTCCGTCGTTGGTTACTCGGCTTCCAAGTTAACAAAACTCTTTCTCCTCTTCCAGCTTTTGTTTTCCTACTTTAACGTTGGTTTTGGCCTCTTCTCTCTTGCTGCACGCCAGTATCTTAGTCTGCTTCTTATTGATCTTCAGCTGATATCTGCCCATTGTCCTTTCCATGGTTATCTGCATCTTATTCAGCTCCTTCTCTGTCTATGCTACGAGTGCTATGTCATCAGCGAATCGCAGCATGCTAATTTTTTCTCCGTGGATATTCACTCCAGAAGACTTCACCTTGATTTCATTGATGGCTTTCTCGATGTAAATATTATAATAACCGGAGGAAGTGCACATCTTGTCTCACACTCTTCTTCATTGTTGCTTCTTCATAGCTGGGTCTAGATTTAATCACAGCTACTAGGTTTTTATACACACTGTGGATAATTCTTCGGTCATTGTAGGACACTCCAATTCTTTTCAAAATTCCAGGCATTTAATACCAATCCACGTTGTCAAAAGCCTTCTCTAAATCCATGAATGCAATGCAAGTCGGTTTTTCCTTCTCCATTCTTTTCTGTATGAGCAGCCAAAGGGCCAATATTGCTTCTCTGGTTCCCTTACTTTTCCTGAATCCGAATTGATCTTTATCCAAGAACTCCTCAGCTTTTCGTTATATTCTTCTGTAGGTGATCCTTGTCAATATCTTCGATGCATGTGTCATCAGGCTTATAGTCCTAAAATTTTCCCATTTCTCCGCTCTCTTCTTTTAAGGAATAGGAATGATGATGTTTTTCTCGACGTCCCTGGGTATTTCTCCTCTTGAGTGCATGTCACAGATGGTTTTATACAGATGGGTTACTGTCATCTCTCCTGCATTTTTAATTAGTTCTGCAGGAATATCATCAATTCCAGAAGACTTATTCATGCGAAGGTCCCTTACTGCTGCGTCAAACTCCAATCTTAATATTGATGCTCCCATATCATCCACTTCGACTTCTCTTTCCTCTTCGATCACTTTTGTGCTGAGATTGTTTCGTTGTATAACTCTTCCAGATATTCTTTCCATCTTTTCACTTTGTCTTCATTTTCAATCAGAAATTCTCCATTCTTGTCCCTTATGGCTTTGCATCTTGCGCTCCGTTCTTTGAAGTGGTTCCTCACTCTCCTATAGGCAGCTTCCACCTTCCCAAGTGCAAGATTGTGTTGCCCATCTTCATAGGTTTTTCATCCACATTTCTCTAGCTTTGCTGGCTTTGCGATTTATTTCATTCTTTAGTCTTTTGTACCAAAGCTGTTCTTCTTCAGTTTCCGCATTCTTGTAATTTCTTCTTTCTTCAATCAGGTCAAAGACTTCTTCCGTGATCCATGGCTTCTTCTTGGCAACTTTTCTTCTTCCAAGAGCTTCCTTTGCTGCCTCCTGAAGTCTACATTTAATTTTTTACCAGAGCTCTTCTACTGATTTCTCATTCATGTCTTTTCTTTTTATTCAAAAAATGTAAATTAAATGTTAGTCTCATCAACATGGATAATTGAAAAACAATCCTACATTTTTGCAGGAAAATTTGTGGACATAACTCACGAATTCACAAATTAAAACCAAGAAATGACGATAATGCAAGGCGAGATTGTACTTCTTGCACATAAATATCTCTTGTGAGCCACATTTTAAATCTATTATAGAAAGTTAAGACGGATAGCTTTACTGAAGATGTTAGGCACATAGGTACCTATTAAAAACCAGCGTATTGGTTTAGATTCAACCGGATTAATAAGATTAGAGAGATTGTCGTACTGATAGGTTCAAAATGTCATTTTTCCCCCGTACTATAAGAGAACACAATACGCATCATTGCAAAGGGATATTTAGGTGAAATATTGTAGAGTAGTCTGGAGTGCATAATGCATGTATGAACAACCAATCCCTTTATTACTAAGCAGTTAATAACAGTCAAGCTGCATGTGGCATGTTTCCATGTAGTAGCCTATTGCATGTCAATAGTTCCATGTAGTAGTCTAGTGCATGTTTTGTGATCTCCACCCCCTGCCGCACACCCTCCCGGTGGCTTGCAGGGAATCGCGTAGATGTAGATTTGTTGTACCATTTTCTCCCGTCACTTGCTACAATAGTATGAGAAGATTATATCCTGCCTCATGGAATCTAATAGACTCCCTTTACTGTGTGCGGCCCTAGCTCGTGATTCTTGTTCCTTTGCAATCGTATCCAACTGTGATGTCCTCCGCTCGCAGTGGACCTAACGTCATGCATTATTGAAAATTTAGTAATGTAATGTTACTATCATTTACGATCCTGTGCAATTTCCAAATGTTACGACGCACCTATAGAGCGCAATGTTAAAAAGTATGCACGAACATCCTCCCCTCCTGGCTTTTTTTTCGTAGTTGCCAACTCCGTTTTCATGGACATCCACCCCATCCACATTATTCACCCCTGTTATATAATGATATGCTATTTGGTTAGTGCATATTCTCAATGTTTTTCGTGATATTGCCTTAGATTTTTGCCTTGGGAAGATGAGATAAGGTGCCCACATATGTTATAACGGCGAACACTAAATTATCTTACCAATGCACTATGAGGATTTAATTATTTTCGTCATTTTGGCAATAGCAAGTTCCTTTCTTACTCTCACTTATCGTGCGATCGTGCGATGGTCAGAGATACTGAAACATAATATTAGTTTCTTGAATCTTGGCATGCTTTTTCAAATGATTTTTCACTCTTTGTCAGGATATTAGCTCCAAAACATTTTGTTTATGGTTGAGAATGGTACCCCGTAAAAAATATAATTGCCAAAACTCTTTCCGAGATTATCGTGGATTATTTGGTGACTGAGATTATTTATTTATCGCGAGTATATTTTCACTGAAAATTAAAATATAGCCTACATCGCGATCAAAAATTAAGAGAAAATGTCAAGAGGTGTCATACTTTCGTGAGTATTTTTAGCACTTCTTGAGAAATAGCCACGTAGCATGTTGGTAAAACATATTTTTGTGTACCTTTAACCCAATGAGGAACTAACACACTTTTCTTCGTTTTTATCTTAAGATATGCCTTATAAGATCTTATGAACATTTGTTCGTGGGTTACTTAGGATGGGTTACAATGCGAACTGAGTCCAAATGAGATTCAGACCCACACGTGGTCATTATTCACAATTACACGTTAAATTAAATTTTTTCATATCAGCATTTACTTAGTTGACTAAATTAAATATTATTACATGCGGCACAATCAACTTGTGCGACATGATATAAGGATTTGAACCTTCACGGCACCATATCCACACTTATTGAACAATATATCCCGCTGTAAGGCGCAGCCCTTATCAATGTCCACACAAAAGACAAAGAAGCATTACGAAATTATCGTAAATGAAAAGGAAACTTTGTTATATTCCACCAATTTATTCTCATTTCCTTTTCATTTATGATAAAATGAACTTCCACAAAGTTGAGCCTGAGACGATGGAGATAAGCATTACGAAATTTGCTCACACTATCGCCTGCGTTGCATTTCAATAATAAAATGGTTAGTATGATTAGGGGGCTACATTTCAAATCGTTAGCGGGGAAAATCAAGTAGCGAGCAGGATTTGGCACGAATTATCGTAAATGAAAAGGAAACTTTGTTATATTCCACCAATTTATTCTCATTTCCTTTTCATTTATGATAAAATGAACTTCCACAAAGTTGAGCCTGAGACGATGGAGATAAGCATTACGAAATTTGCTCACACTATCGCCTGCGTTGCATTTCAATAATAAAATGGTTAGTATGATTAGGGGGCTACATTTCAAATCGTTAGGGGGGAAAATCAAGTAGCGAGCAGGATTTGGCACGAATTATCGTAAATGAAAAGGAAACTTTGTTATATTCCACCAATTTATTCTCATTTCCTTTTCATTTATGATAAAATGAACTTCCACAAAGTTGAGCCCGAGACGATGGAGATAAGCATTACGAAATTTGCTCACACTATCGCCTGCGTTGCATTTCAATAATAAAATGGTTAGTATGATTAGGGGGCTACATTTCAAATCGTTAGGGGGGGAAATCAAGTAGCGAGCAGGATTTGGCACGAATTGAACAGTATGAGACGGAAGGCAGATTTTCCCACGAAGAATCATAATTTGTTTCCACAAAGCAGTAACCGTATCTTATTGTTAGACTTAGTGACAGCTCGTAATTAGGTAAACTTTTGTTCTTGCAGAACAGAGCCACCGACCTAACTACATACTGATGGTGTAGCAACTGAGACTCTTTTAACGATAACGTATACCTGACGATGACTTAAAATGATAAAACTCGGTCCTTCATGATTTGGAATGCTTATTAATTAATTCACTATATTCCATGGGCCCTTCGGTATTTATCACATGTACAACGACATTAACCGCAGGCTAGTTACTCGGAGGAACATTTGTACAGCATTTGACAGTTGAGGTCACCGCTTAAGCACAAAGAAATTCGCTCTGACGTCGCTTGAACGTGAACTAGTTCCTTTGAAAGAAACAAATAGACGATTAGTTGCATATTCATTCAATTGCAAATAGCTGAGGCGTATTGATTGAAACACTGATGTCTCTATCAAGCCATTTTTTTGTTTCTTTACCGACATTTTTTAAATTATCTAGTTCCTTATAGCCACTTGGTCATGAAATTTACAAGAAAATGTTTCATTTCCATAAATAAAACATAGGAATACCCCGGGAGTATTTTCATGAGGTCGAAAAAGTGGACACGTTATGCCCCAAAAGTGGCTACTATTAACTCATTCACAAATTTTTATCTCTTTTGTGTTATATGATCACACTTAGATCTTTCAATTATACAGTTCCTGATATTAAAAATCGGATATTGGACAAGATATGAGAAACAGTATAAAAGTTTCTGTTCAAAATGAGCGCTACCTCTGATTTTAAAAAGTTCATTTATTTCTTGGTAAAATAAATTCGACGAGTTATAAAATACTAGGCTGTAACGTCATCCAATCAGATGACTTAACACTGCTTAATTAATAACTTGGTCTGCTCAAAGTTTTGGAAATGCTCCAATTTATGCAATATTTCAGTTTTTTAGTTATAAAATATTCATCATCATCATCGGTCAGCAATTCTAGGATTGGTTTGCCGCAGTCTTCCACTTGGATCTCCTATCGGCCAACCTTGTCATATCAGCGTAATGTCTCTTTTTTACATCCTTTACAACCTGTTCCATGTATCACATACGAGGCCTACCTACAATCTTCCCGTACAATTTTCCTTCGACGATTGTCTTCATCAGGCCATTGTGTCTCAAGATATGGCCGATTAAGTTGTCCCGTTTCTTTTTAGTTTTCAGGATACTTCTCTTTTCTCCCACTCTTCTTAGCACTTCGTCGTTACTTACTCGATCGATCCATTTAATCTTCATCATTCTTCTGTAACCCCACAATTCGAATGCTTCCACCCTTTTCTTCTCCGCTGCTGTCATCGTCCATGCCTCACTGCCGCTAAGGAACATGCTCCAGACGTACGTCCTGATGAATTGTTTCCTTACTTCTACACTTGTATTTCTAGCTGTTAGTAAATTCTTCTCTTGATAGAATGCCCTCTTTGCTTGGGCTATTTTACTGATCTTTCGTGCTTCATTCATCTTTAGTTACTTAGTTTGTGACTTTTATTGTGTCGGTTGTGATTTATAAACAATGTGTTGGCAACCACTACTTAAATTATGTTGTGTGCAGAACTCCAGTAGTCTTTCTCCTCTTTCGTTTCGGTTTCCCAATCCATATTTTCCAGTATTCTTCCATATTAACCTTCGTCGACGACAGCGTTCCAGTCGCCTAAAATAATTATGTTTTCTTTTCGCTTTACCAGTTTTATAACTGAGTTTTATTTCGGAGTTAGTCGCATATGTTAGGGGGAAAGACGATATTTTAATTAACCTCATTAAAAATGCCCACAATTACTTTACGAGGGCAACGTGCATCCCGCTAAAATAAATCATGGAGGACTAATTCAATAACTGCAGTCCATAACATTTGACAACCACTAAAAACTGCACTACAAATCCAAGGCAACGCCGACAATCCCAGAACCCTTTAGGTGTTTTTTAATTTTAGGTAATTGCTGACCTTTCTTACTTTCGACTACAACGAAGACGAGGAAACAATTCACACTCGGCTCCGAAAAGAGAGCTCTCGATCTGTGTTCTGTGTTCTGAGAAACTTGATCGCCCTGCGGATATCGCAAGCCCTCCGCTTCCCAAAAATCCCAGCTGGGACATAACAGGTCCCTCCCCTCAACTCCTTATTCCACTTTCCACGGTGGCGACGCTGACGGCAACTCACAAGAACTACTTGATCAGTGAGATCATGGTGAGATGATAGACCGTTAAATCGGATGATTCAAAATGCGTTGAACACCCTTAAGTACCCGTGTTAGGAAAGAAAACACATTTTTTTCAAACTCAAATTATTTATTTTTCAATATGGTCCCTTTTTACGGATATACACTTTTTCCAACGACCCTGACATTTTTTAACCCCTACAAAAAATAAGAATTGTTGATTTCTTCATATTACGTCTCTGTCTGGACGATGATCTCCTTATTTAAGCTAAATTTTTATCTAACTAGCCATTTCTTCATTTTTGCGAATAAGAAGAAATCACATGGAGAATAAGTCTGGCGAATAAGCGTGGAGGGGTAGCAATTCATAACGCAATTCATGCAATTTTGCGGTGAAACTCTGGAGGAATGTGCTGGTGCGATGGCGTGGTGAAACAGGACTTTCTTCTTCGCCAAATGGGGACATGTTTCCTTCAATTTCCTGTCAAAGCGGTCGAATAACTTGCTGTAGCATTCTCAAGTAAACTTTTTTCCTTTTTCTAAAAAGTCCATGAATATTACGCCCTTCGCATCACAAAAATTGTTGCCAAAACTTTTCTGGACGATGGGATCGTCTTCGCCTTCTTTGGAGCAGGCTTACCGGAAGTAACCCATTGTTTTCATTGTTACTTGGTTTCCGGTGTATATTGATGAATCCAGGTCTCATCGACAGTGACTACTCGATTCAAAAACTACTTTGGATTTTGCTTAAATTGCTCCAAACACAGCTTTGAAGTTGAAAGCCGCGTCCGCTTTTTGTCCACCGTCAGCAATTGCGGCACCCATCGGGCCGACAACTTTTTCATTGCCAACTTATCATGTAAAATATCATTTGCCGTTCCCGTCGACACAGCTTTGGCCTCTGCTACTTTGCGCACTTTCGTTCGACGATCAGCGAGAATCATGTCGTGGACTTTTCCAATGATTTCCTCGGTAACCACATCTGCCGGGAGTGCTAGGCGATCCTCAGCAAAAACGGATATTCGACCACGTTTAAACTCGTTGACTCAATATCTAACAGTTGCCCTTGATGGCCAAGGGTCTCCATCAACTACATCTAATTTCGCTTTTATCTCCTCACACGTTTTCCCCTCAAAAAGCAAAAAGCGAATCACCGAACGAACTGCACTCTCTCCATTTAAGCGAAAATCACGTTGCACTGCTACTTGCAATGGCTGTCAAATACAAACTAACCAATGAATTAGTGATAAATTGTTACTGATGTCGGTCAACATGTAGCAGAACGCAATGGTACCAGCAACTTGCCTCAGCAATGCTATCTGTCGCCAAACACGGGTACTTAATGAACCACCCTCGTATAATACTGGCTTCCATCCTGAGGACTCTGGCTCGATTTCCAAAAGTGGCGTAGGCTGTTTTACGGAGGTTTATCGGTTCCTAACGAACGGGGAGTTAAACTGTCATACCCTTCGCGCCTTGCGATAAGAGCAGTCTCACGTCAACTCTGGGTTTCTCTTCATCTTCTCTCCGTAATCCTAATATATTTTTACCACTGCCTAACCACCCATATAACTCAAATGGCACATACAACTTCAGCTGTCGGTCGCCTCCTCCATATAGCTAGGGTATAGGAACTAGGCATTCATAGCAGGTACTATTTTAATTAGAGATCCCCACTAGATATTAGACGGGCATAAGAATCCAATCCTGGTACTAGACTGGCTGAATGAGTCGTTCCATATTAGGGACTTGGATTATGTCGAGCTGCCGGGTGATGCGAGAGCAAATGCAGGCAGACGATGAAAGGAAAGCAAAGGAAGGCTTGATCATAAAGGGCGAATGAAGAGGCGCAAAACGTTGAGGCCCTGAGGTGCGATGAATCTGATGCGGTCCATCGACTTCTTATAATGGGGGCGTTTACTCGGAACCGAAATCGCAATTTTGTACACGAAATCGTTAGATGGAAACGAAAAACGAATTATAGTGAAAAAATTAATCTTCTAACCACAACCATTCACTCATAAATCAAAAATTAAAATAAGCAAAAGGTGACGCCCACCGAAAATGCTGCTGCGATAACATTGACGTCATTTTCCTCCCGTCCTTGACTGCCTTCAGGGGAGGGGGAAGGGAGTGGAGGGGGGTTCTCGGAAGGTCTGCTCGCACAGATGCTGTCGAAATCGCTCCCATTGGCCGAGTCAGCTGTGTCCCCCCCTTTGCGATAAGGCGAAGTAGCTTCACGGGCTCAGTTGTGATTGGACGAAATCAATATACGTCAGAGGTTGCACCACACCCACTTTTCCGAAAGGGTTAAAAACATCAGTTTTTCGCCGCTTCTAACTCGGGAAATAATTGTCGGATCAGAAAACGGAAAAATACGGGTCCTTTTATTTTACAAACTCTTATCTGATTCGGCAATTAAAAAAATATGGTAAACGACCCCGTTTCAAACCAGAGTCTGTAGGGAAATCCTCGTGGGTGGCAAAATAATACAAAATCGCTGATCAATTTTGACACGTTAAACAGAATCAATACAGTGTGAAGTTTTGAAATACGTAAATTTGCATCTTCATTGGTGATACTTGTTTCCATGGTATGTCTTATAAGTAAGATGTATTGGATACAAAGATGGGGGGTAAAAATGTGCCTACTTGCAGAGAGAAATAGCATAGGGGATAGATGAATACAATACAAAGAAGAGTGGGAATACTCCATAAAGCCCTACCCTAACCAGTGGCAACTGTCAACTTAAAGAAAATCGCAATTAAGCTTTTTTCGAATTTCACAAACTTGGAAAAAACTGAAATCAAACGCACATTCAAGCTTCCTATCTACTACCTGGAATTCGGAGGGATTAGTTAATAATATGACATGGTCATAAATGAGCGCAGCGTGAGCACGCCGAATAAAACATACTTGGGATTGTAAATTCCAGCACATATTCCACAAGCAAAAAAATCAATTACGCATGCCGTGAATTGTTTAGGCTGAATATAAGATAGGAAGGAATTTCATCGAGCTTCAAAGGCCACCCCATCCACATCTCGAACTCTAACTCCCCCACTGCTGTAATGCAGTCTGACGGGGCCCGACCCACCGCAGACGGAATTTATGAATTACGTCACACGAAATTGATTGAAGATCCTACGTCACTACCGTGAAATTCATATTTCATAGGTAACTAATTGCATGAATCATTCCAAATTAAAAGTCCTTCTAACACGAAATATATATATCATTGCCTATTTCCGCCGCCTAACGTCAAAACAGCCAGCTGGATTGAGGGAGCGTTACAAATCCGCATCACTTAACTACATGAATCACTTTTAACAGTCAAGTGAAAGGACTGACGAAATGAGAATGGAATGATGATAGAGAAACAACAAGTCCGCAGGAATATTTCATGACTTCACAGTTTGAGGATAAACATGCGTCAATAACCTGCTGAACCTATGCATGCGTCAATCGCTGAATACCTTCGACCTACTGAAGGTTTTCAGCGATCAGCAAGTGATCAATGAACAGCGAATCAACGGTAGATTCCACACACTTATGCAACCTCAAATGATTCAAACGAGCGAACCGTATCCTTGAAGTAACTAACCTCTGTTTCAGGAAGTTATGTTACTGGTTGAAAGAATGTTCCAACTTCTTCTTCTGTTTGCTGATGAAGATAAATTAGATCGACCGAGCGCCAAACGAAGAAGTCCCAAGGAGAAAGGGAGAAAAGAGCAGTTTGAGGAAACCTTTAAAAGGAAGTCGGAACAACTTAATCGGCCGACACATGAGACATGATAGCCCGATGAAGACAATCTTCGGGGGAAAAGTGAAGGGGACAAATGGAAAAATAATGGCTCTCATTAGATATATGGAGCAAATTGTCAGGGATATAAAAGAGAAATAGTATGTAAATATGAACAGGTCTCTAGGAATGGAAAAGGAATGAGAATCTTTTAGGAGAATCGAGAGATGAGCTGCGCATGAGGGTTATTGACTCTTGGTGATGATGCAGAGAGCAGATGCTTTTCAAAAGCCTGTCCAACCATTATTACTATCACATTATTAGGTGATGGCAAAGGTCACCACTAACACAGCCTTCACCGCGAAAAAAATTGCACACGCAGAGCAGAAGGTTCAATTTATCAATGTAGGGTATAAGTGGTTTAGCAGCAAGTTAATCAATCTAAAGAGTGTAGGCTTCATAGAGGGTGGACAACAACCTCAGCCCGATTTGAGACTGGACCATTCATGGAACCAGTGAACTCTCAACTCTTTAGGTTACCTCAGCAATTTTGACAAGTGGCGAAATACAGTAGAGGAAAGAGAGTCTGGAGAGCAATGAAAATCTCCTAAGCTTGCATGTGGATCAGGACACTATGGGTATACCTCCAAATAAATTCAAACTTAATGAATGATTTCTAAACGTACAAAAATACTATGGAAGTAAGTAATTTGCTGATCCAGAAAAAGTAGATGTTACAAACCTCGGAGCTCTGTAAGGCGGCTGTCTTCAACGTTACCCGTAAAACAAAAGGCTGTGATAACCACTTTTATATGCAAATTTGATTATCACTGATGGTTGGCGTATAAATTGAAAATGTAATAGTCACCATATAGTAAAGCAATTTGCTTTTTTCAAATGAGAAAAGAGCTGAAATTTATTAAATGAGGTCATGGACATGGATAGATAACGTCAACTAGAACAGAACACTATCTATTTCAATTCTAGCCAGTAACAATCTACCATCTAGACACTGAATAAATATGAAGAACACCTCGAGCCTGATATAAATCGTAGCTTTAGAGCTCTTTCCGTAATTTACTCATGCATGAGAACTCGTATAAACATTGAATTTACGACTTCCTCTGTTAAATGAAAACGCACCATCAGTTTCGGCTGTTAAGCCTTCCTAGGAAGGTTAATATTATGATAGTTGCTATGAATTTCAAACGCCTAATAGCAAAAAATATTTTAAATGTGTACTTGACAAGCAATTTAAAATCAAATCCCGATGATGATGGTGTAAATTAAAAAAAAGTGATTTACACAGAGAAAAACCAGAGATCAGTCAGAACTTTCCAAGTGAATCCACCACTCTATTTATAATTTGCAAGTACATCCTGCCAACATTTTAGAAAGCTTCATTCCTTGATCTAACTCTCTCACAAAAGACGATTCGAACTACGGGGAGAAAGAAAACCTCCATTGCTGACTGGAACGATGAGAAAATGCACAAGATTTTCACTCGGAAAACCTTTTCAATTACGCCCGGGACGGTGGAATTACATTCACGATGTGAAGTTTTCAGATACCATCGCCCTCGGTTCTGAGGGCACCTCGGCTCCCTCCCCAGTCCCATCACGACTCTCACAATGCGACACTAATTAAAATCCCAAACGAGCGCCTTAAGCAGCGACGGGAGAGCACGCCTCCCCCTGCCAGTGAGGCAAAATAAAGAGGGGTGGAGCCGCCGCCCACCTCATTGTTTCCGTAACAGGGAGTCCGATCACCCGCTTACCCCATCCAAAAGAAAGGAAATAGTCGTCCATTGAATCCCGATCGAAGGTGTAAAAGTGGCATGACGGCGGAAAGCACTTGAGACGCCCAGAGGCGAAGGCGGAAGCGGTGAAAGCAAGGTCAGAACCGCGCGATGGTGGAGCTGCGGGAGGTGAGTCCGCGTCTTGTTTGCACGGGAGAAGGTGAGGTCAGGGGAAATAATGAAACGAGTAAAAAGGCACTTGCAGGAACATAGCGAGTTTGGTGGAAGGCGATGAAAGGGAAGGCATGACTAAGTCGGCGAGAGGAAAGTTTATGAGGGCAGCATATAATATTACGTCGGAGGTGTTGAGTACGAGCGTGGAGAATGAGCTATTCATGAAAACTTTCAGGGAACTCATGGGACTAAAAATGTGGGCAACGCCTATAAAATAGTTCCAGTCGCCTTTTAAACGTGCGAAAACAATTAATAACTGCATTACCGACACGCTTCACAAAGGGAGGCGGAGCTGGCGAGGGATGATCACGAATATCTTGTTTAATAGGCAGGTCAGGGATCCAGTCAACACGGACTTATGGCTGATCAGTCATTTTCAAGTGAACTTGACAAGAGATAGGAGAAAAAAGTTCGCAGAAAGTTTTATTAGGCAACTTAAAATCCATTCCTAAGGAAGAATAATTTGATGAAGGTAAATTAAAAGACTTTGCTTCCTACAATTTCACTTTTTATTGTCGACTAGTCTCGATACACTGTACCATCTTCAGGACTAGTGGCTAAGAAATCCTTGCTACCTAGTTATATACTGAATGGGTTGGGGGAGGGGAAAGTGGAGGGATAAGGGTGAGGTTGGTAGCGACCTGTCAAAATTAGTGAAGAATAATTTGCTCTTCAATTTATGCATGTAGCGATATGCCGACTTGAATAGGTAATGCAAATTACCCAAATAGTATAGATATTTATCTATACTATCAACAAATATATATACGGTAGTTTGTAATGAAATATCAGCCATTGAAAATATTAATAAATACAAATTCCACTGCACTGACATGATATGCATACGATAGCCGTATCATCATTTGGTTAATTATCGCATTACTCTTCTTCGCTCTCATTTACAATCAACGGGACAAAAAATCATGGAAAATAAAATATAATGCGATACGGTCTTACTCGCAAATTTAAGGCAGGTATATATATACGTTTTGAGGACAAAATGTTCTATGGTTTACTGAGAAAAACGGGAACTTAGCCATAGCATAATATGTTGAACAATAGGCCCTTGAGGAAGTATCTCTACAAAAATGAGGTACGCGCTCGAAGTATTGATAAAACTCGATGCAAATAGCAAAACCGCCAAGGCTATCCCCTCGTTAGCCTTGAATCAAGGAAGCGTGATGAAGTAAAATAAAGAGCGAAATCTAGAAATCTATATCGTCGCATAAGAGATTAAGGATTACCTAACTTGTTGATTCATATTCGACACTGAAGATTAATACGATGATTGTAGACAATCAACCGGAGAATTAACAAGCAGCACCCGACGCCATTCCCATTCAACCTCACTTCATGAGAACACGATTCAATCATTTGAAGACTGCTTAAATATTTCGGCTGCATAAATTCATTAGAAATAAGTTAACGGAAAAGTCAAAAATGTAATGCTCGTAAGGGTGGGGCTGGGTGCTCCGTAATCCCGCCTTTTGTTTAAAATTGCAAGGTCACCACAGCTATGAAATCCGATAGATCGGGGAATTTTTGCTAATTAAGTGCCAATCACGAGGTTGCAGGTGAAAGGCTAAAGCAGTCACCGCTCTATTCCCTTCGGCAGTGGCGATGGAGACTGCACGGCCGGCAGAAGGAAAGGGAGGCAAGGGCAATGGGGAAATGAAAGGAAGGAACGTGCGTAACGAAAAGGAAGTGAGAACATTCGAAGATAGCGGAAGGAGAAGGAATTTTGCGGTCACAAAAAGGCTAACCTTGAAAACATTTGTGCTTCTCACCGTTCAGTGCGTCATTTCTTTAAAATGTGCAAAATGTTGAGGAATATTCTTATGATACAAGCAAGTTGATAGCGAGTTCGAAATTTACCAAAGTTTGACCAAACATATCATCCACTAGCGTCAGAGTAACAACATACTAAATTGTTTTTAAGGTAAGATGGGAATAGAAGGGAAAGGGGGAAGGGTGGAGAGAAACCCGGAGTCGGCATGGACCTGCTATGAACTAAAAAGTAAATACTTTAAATTGTTAAGTTTCGACAATAATATAATTACTAATCCTTTTTATACATGATATGTAATGCATGTTTGGTATTAATTCACACCCTGTCACATATATTAATAGTGCCCTGTAGAGTATTATATAGCTATTGATACTAAATTTCACAAAAAAGCATTATAAAATTTATATCACTAAATTGATCAGTGAAAAGCAAAAAAATCCATTCTGAAAAGAAAAATTGACTTTGTAGTTCCACATGGATTTATTAAAACCCAGGTCGTGTTTTAATATATTCATTTGGAACTACATAGTTAAGTTTTCAACAATGAATAAGTTCTATAAAGTTACGACTGAAACCACCAGTTTAAAAAATCCTTACAATAGATGGTGCATAATGTTTAAAATAAATATCCAAGGGTGAAATACGGGTTCCAGAGGTTTCACTTACGTGAAAATCAATTCAAAAAGTTGTTTTTCGTTTATCATGCTTTAAAAGGCTGCTCACACATGGAGTAAAGGTGTAAGGATGGGAATAGAAGGGAAAGAGAGAAGGGTGGAGAGAAACCCGGTGTCCCTGCCCTACGTCTACGTCCCTGCCGACTTACAGAGAACTGAACTTTGGATGGTCTCCTCAAAGAAATCAATTAGGTGTTCAAATATAAATTCTTTAAGTCTCGAGCTCGGTTCCAAATTCTGCACTGCCAACTTAAAAATTGATAAGTGGTCATTTTAACAAATGAATCAAGGGTCATAATGAGTCTTTTCTTCATAAAATGACATAACTGTATTTATGGAGGAGTAAAGGATATTGCTGAAAATAATCTAGATACTGATGCACGTAGAAAATAGGGCGTGCATGAACTAAATCGCATTTCAAGATTGTGCTGATTTCCGGTCGCATGAAAAAAATCTCTTTAAAAAAGCAGGACTAATGAATTTCGTTTTAAGGTGCTCTATATTCTACAGATTTCACCTTTTATATAAGCACAAACACAATGCACAAAACGAAACTGCTATTTTTAGTTCGTCAGATAGATGCTTTGACTATCTTTGCTACTGCATCCACCCCGAAAAATAACGAGAGGGACACAGACCGGAGAGGCAATAAAGAAGGAATATAAAATTTTGTGACTCGTCATTCCCATAATTCCCTTTCCCACAAAGAGCGGAAAATTTCCCGCGGAGGCGTGACGCATATAGAGAGAAAACGTTTTTCGTTGCCCAGGGTCGTAAAATGGAGAAAATGGAAAATGGACTATAATCTGTCACTCAGGTGCATTGCGGCTATGTCGGACAGCGCAGTAATGGAGGAATTGAGAGCTGGAATCCACTTCAGCCGAGTTAATTGAAGAAACTCGACTCTCGTAGGCAAACATTAAGATGGAGAGATCTGGATTAATGATCGGCAATGGTGCGGCGTTGTGTACTCAATAGGGCGCCGCTTGACCAAAGGACGAATGGATTAAAGCGTAAGTGAAGTAGAGCACGCGCCATTATATCCATCGCCTCGTGTTTTATTTATATTTTAAAGCTTTGACTCTAACCCATACTCACGCGGCAAATGAAAGGTCTCTCGACCAAACGATTGAGACCTTTTTCACGCATAACATATAAAGAAGATAGGGCGTGGTTGACTTACAATTAAGTAGATACTAAATGATCCCTTTTCCAATTTAATCTGATTTCCACCGCGGCCCGCGAAGTGAAATGTCTCGTTGACAGTTAATCACGTGCATTAACGTAGAAAATAAGTCACTACGCAGCGAAGGCATTCGGGCCAGGGTCATAATACACAAGCAACCTATGGGAAGTATATTGTTTCAGGGAAAGGAGGGAGGAACGATAAATATCTAGGCTTCTCTCCTTGGGCCGACTTAGAGAAGTCTGTTTCTAAACGGAAGTCAGTGTTGCATGTATATATAACGGTCACAACCTTATACTCGGTTTCCTTGTTATTCGGGGGACGATACGGACATCTGTGACCATCATCATTGGTCATCAATTCTCAGATTGGTTAGACGCAGCTCTTCAATGAGTCATATCGGCTAATCTCTTCATATTTACGTATTTCTTCTCTTTCACATCCTTCATCACTTGTTCCATATATTCCGCACGAGGCTTTCCTTTGCTATTTTTCCCGTCCAATTGTCCAACAACAATTGCCTTCATCAGGCCATAATGTCTCAAGATATGGCCGATTAAGTTATCCCGTCCTCTTCTTAGGGTATTTAGAAGACTTCTCTTTTATATCACTCTTCTTAGGACTTCCTCGTTACTTACACGGTAGATCCATTTAATCTTCGTCATTCTTCTGTAGCAGCACATTTCGAAAGCTTCCAACACTGACTTCACCGTAGCTGCCATCGTTCATGCCTCACTGCCATAAAGAAACACGCACCAGATGTACGTTCTGATAAATTGTTTCCTTACTTTTACGTGTATTTCCAGCGGTAAGTAGATTCTTCTTTAGATAGAATGCCCTCTTTGCCTGGGCTATTCTGCTTACTATTTCTTTCTTGCTTCGTCCATCGTTGATTACTCGGCTTCCAAGGTAAGAGAACTCTTTCACCTCTTCCTGTTTTTGTTTTCCTAGCTAAACGTTGGTTTTGGCCTCTTCTTTCCTGCTGCACACCAATATCTTAGTTTTATTCTTAATGATCTTCAGATAATATCTCGCCATTGTACTTTCCATGGTTATTAGAGTCTTATTCAGATCCTTCTCTGTCTCTGCTACGAGTGCTATGGTGTGACCATTTACGCCATTTAAATATTTGAGTGGTTGTAAATAGGAACTTTTCAAGGAACGGAGAAAGGGTGGAGTAAAATCCGGCGTGAACTTTCTTCTTCTTTTCTAGTTACAACTCTACGGTTGGTTTTCAGCAATAGTCTATCTATTTCGGCCCTGGGCCAGTCTCTTTAGTGCGACATAGGATGGACAGCCGATCACTTCTAGCAGCTGACCACTGTAGTTCAGCCTGGGCCTGTCCCTTACGTTTCTTCCTTCCATTCACCCTCAAGTATGGAGCCAACAAGGCCATCCGCTCTGATTATGTGTCCGATCCAAGGGTTCCTCTCCTTGTCTTACTCAACACGCTCAGTAGACACGGGTCCCCCCAATCCTACGTAGGACCTCCTCATTTGTCACCCGATCTACCCAGGAGATTCGCAGCATTCTCCTATAACAACACAGCTCTCTTTTACAACTCACAAACTCTTTTATACTTCTTTTCGCATCAGTTCCAATAGACCAAATCTCACTTCCGTACAAGAGTACACTCCAAACAATAGTCTTCACCAGCCAGGCTCTAAGCTGCCAACTAATGTTGTTCGAGGTGAAAATCTCCTTGTTCTTGTTAAAGGCTGCTCCAGTCTGGTTGATTCGACTAGCTACTTCCTTCGTACTACGCCCATCAGATGTTATTCAGCTACCAAGGTACACAAACTCGTCAAAATTTTCTAACAGAACAAAATTTTCTTTTTATCTTTCACTTGTTGATATTCAGGTTGTAACCTCATTTAACGTAAGGGGTCAAGGAGTCCTCGGTTTAATGTCCCACCCAACGAACAGAGCTCTGCACTAGAAGTGCTCTCCACACAGCACTCAAGTAGTGGAAGAGAGGATTTTGAGTTCTGAAATTCGCAGATAAAAATAAGACAAAAATAAATAAGTAGTGTCACTTATAGCGATGACCGGTGACGGGACTCGACTTAGGTCCTGAGGTTGGGAGGCCAGTACCGTAGCCACCACACCAACCCTTATCTCAAATCTCCCAAGGTAACTTTCAAAAAGAGCTTAATATCGTCAAACACATTGCTCACCGTAACGTCCATGACACGGAAATTATCTACAATATTTTAGACAACCCTTTTATTTAAGAAACAAACAATAACGAATTTAACGCCAATTTTCCCCGCCAAGGACAAACCGACTCGTAGATACAAATAAATTACCATTCCATTATTATATAACTTATAAGTCAATCAAAATCGATTCCCTCGGCAAAGTGAGACTGCCTTTTATAGCCTTGGAAAGACTGTTATTCAACTCTTAAGACCAGATGTGTGATTCGAAAAGTAGAGTGTGCACATTATCTCGTGGCGATTGCTTCACATCATACATTGGACCAAGCGATCGAAAGATCTCAAAATGTGCGAAAGAGCATTTACAGTGCTACATAAATAACGACAACACGTCTGGTTTTGCAAGTCATCTGCGAGAGAAAGGGCACAGCGGAAGTTTCATATCAGAGATTTTTACCTTTTATACTCAAGGGACAGAGCCTGGTGTTCATAGAACGGCTTAACATTTTTAACGTAGAAAATGATAGGATTTGATCTAATGACCAGGTTTTTAATACACATTCACCTCTCCTCAAGGCTTTTGCGCCCGCGACTATTTGCTGTTTCGAATGATTTGCACCTTCCTAAGTTTCATGCGTTCTCATCAGGTTTACATGACTCATTGTCTTCGTTGTTCCGTTTGCTCATGTCCACCCTCCACTCCATATCGTATCCCATCCCCCTCCCACGCCTTCCAGGAAAGAGTAGGCACAAAAAGAAATCGCTGATACCCACTATTCACAATTAAAATTGTGCATGGTGCCGAAACCATGGCCGATCAGAGTAAAATAAAGAGTAGAGTTTTAAATTCTGTTGTTCTTTCCTGCAATATGTATATATAAAACTTCCACAATTTACGTCTATAATCCACATGTTCCCCCTTATGCACTTTTACTTAGTCAAGGAAGCTGCTAGTTATGACTCTTGTATGCCCTCACTTAGATTACCTTTCTGTCGTCTTTGGTGATCTCTCAGAAGAACTCAACGACAAAATCCAAAGAATCCCAAATTCATGTTTTAGGTTTAACTTCAACCTTCGTTTTGTTGATCACGTTTCTCCATATAAGGAAACAAGTTCATGGTTAAAAGCCAAAGACAGGCGTAAGTACATGCTATGCGTTTTTCTGTTTACATTTTTTTGTCTCAGAACCTAAATACATGCTAGACATGTTTAAAAAAACCCCAGTCTCGAACCATGAACACGAGAAGTTAAGCATCTAACTTTTAATGCCCCGCTCATAGAACTACAAAATATGACAATTATTTTTTGGTTATAAAAGTATGGAATTTATTACCTACAGATCTTAAGAATTTAAAAAGGGCACAGTCACTTAAATTCACCCTAAATCTATATCTTCAAAACACAGAAATAAATTTATAAAATATTTATACCTGTACATCACTGTCTGCTGTTTATTAACGCCATGTCAATGATTCTATAATGTGTGTTGTGTTGATAGCTGTACCTAATACCTAAATGTGTTTACTTGGTACGATGCATTGTATTGTTATGCATGAACTTTGTTAAAATTTTAGTTAACCTAATTTTGTATTATCAGCTCAACATATTTGTATATTTCAGGCTCGTAGGGGTATTGTACCCAGAGCTAATAAATTTATTTACTTAGTCAAATCAATATTTTACCGACGCTAGCTATGTCTTCAAATAGATGTATTTCCTACCCATCTACATAAAATCCATAACACGATAATTTTCTTTTTCTCCTAAGTCATACTCAAACGCAGTGCCTTCCTCCAATACAAATACATAAGAGTTATAGTGGGAGAAAATAAAATGGTTTGAACTTTTAAAGTTGGAAAGTACAACAAAAAAGGTAAGGGAAGGTGTTATTTCGCTTTAGTTAAACCAAAAGAGAAATAGCTCTATCATCATTTAAATATCTATGCCTTTAGTATTTGGGACCCCATGGCAAAAAGGAGTAATTAAGGACTCAGATTCAGATGAAATCATCCAGATTGTGAGCAAGTTTACGATAAAGGGCTAAGTTGCAAAAGACAATGAAATTGAATACCCTTAAACTACGAAGACAGCAAGCCAGACTATGACTTTTGATTAAATATAGGGACGAAAAGTTCCCCTCTGGCACCAAAGAAACTATAAAATCGTTACGTTTACGTTACGTTAACATGAAAATGAAATGTCAAACATAAGATGAATTCGGATTAATGAAACAAAACAATTACGATGGTGAATTTTTTTAGGATTCATTCAATACTAATATGTGCATTGCATGTTTGTATTTTTGTCATATGTTTCTCCACACTGTAGATGAAAAATAGAATTTGTAGGGTGTCTAGCATGATATTCCTAGAAATCTCTCTTTAAGGAGGTTCCACCGTGACTCCGCGATTCAATATCTCGTAAAATAGCTATGTTATTTAATTAATAAATACTGATCCAGAAAAACACCTATAAGGAAAGTCATCTATAAGGTGCTAACGCATACATAATAATTGTATGAGTATGCTATTTTATAGCGCGTTGTAGTTGCATTCTATTTTTTTTTACAAGCTTTTTAATTCAAGTGAGAATGCTGGCTCAATTCCGCTAATACGTATTCTAAAATAGGTTAAATATTTTCTTACTTAGTTCTAAACTATTCCCTTGCAAATAAAACTCTTTGTTTTGAATTTTATTAATATTCGTATTTTTGAAAATTGTTTGGCAACAATGACGCTGCTACCATTTGGAAGCATTGGTATTAATTACACCATATCAATAACCAATGAAATGTTAAAATTACGTAAAAAATATAAGAAGGATCTTGGTAAGGTAGGTATATTTCGTAATTAAACAGGTAAATAAGCTTGTAAACACGTTCCGTCACAAGTACCGTTGCCAATGATAACAACATACTGTAGCGCCACTTTCACGTAACTAAGGGTTTTCCGCTTTTTTCGAGCTAACATTTATTAATATCAATTAAACAAGTGTAGTAAGGCGACCACTTTTTTATAATGCTTAATTCTACGTAAAATTACGCATCTTACATTAGTTTTTCGTCAAACGACATTTCTCCTTACATTATTAATCTGCAAATTTTACTGCAAGAGCCATGCTCTGCCGTATAGCCACGTATAAAGTATCTGATGTTCAACGTCTTTTTTCTTCAAATATATTATGGAAAGGCCAAATTATTTTATTGCCAATCGATAGAAGGGCCAAAAAATGATGTGTCCTGAAATTTTCACAAAAATGACATCTACTTCATTATTCGGTGGAGCCACCTTAAGTAGTTAGTACAATTAAACCTTGAGGACCTTGAACCTTGAAAATGACGCTTAAGACGCCGAAACCACGGTCGGCTGGTTCAATAAAAGTGTGGTATATACTAAGGTATTATTATTTTCATCATGGAAATCTTCCACCAAGTCACGCCTGAAGGAATTTCTTGGAGAATAATTAATATTTAGTGCATGTTTGGTGACAACTCACCCCCTGCTCGATTCCTCACCCTCGATTCTCGAACTCACCCTCGATTTGGCTTGCAGGGTAGTCAGCACATAGGGAAAGTAAGTGGATAAAGATGGACAGAACGACATCTGGGAGAAAATCTAGTCGTTGTAGGAATGGAAAATCTTCAAAAAAATTCTCATATCCAATTGCACGTCAAAACGTAAGGATCTAATTACACGTCCTTAACCCCAACATTCCCCGAGAACGCGCTTGACTTGATGGTGAGTGCATGCCGAAGACTTTTACTGACCCTCGGATGCTTTATTCTCGGGCTACCGCTGGCTCGCGAGCGAGACGAGCTCACGCCGCCGGCCGAGGGCGGCAAAGGAGAGAAGGAGAAAGGGGTGGCGGGAGGTGAATCATTCTCTCACTCGCACCGCAATCGTCCACGCATCCGACCTACGCCCCCGCACTCCCCTCTTGCCAAGTTCAAGCACTTTCGCGCGGGAGTGTCTCGATCTCCCTCCCTTTCGCTGTCCCCGCGCGGGATGACCTCCACGTCGTCGCGCCGCCGCCGCCGACGCGCGCCTCGCCCCGCCCCGCTCGGTGCAACGCTCCCTGGGCCGCAGCCGCTATTCACTCCCCCCACCTCCCACCCGTCCACCCACACCTCCCCGCGTCTCATCACCCTTTCCCTTCTTCTCGACGACGAGGAGAACTTGAGATTCATCCAGGAATACCAGGCGAGCGGAAGCGAGAACGAGCGCTGCCATTATCCATTTCCCGCTTCGATGGTCACCCTGAAGCACAGCTTATACTATTACTATTTTTCTACCAGATACGAAAATTTATTAGTTATCTTATGCTTGGTAGGCGACCGACAGCTAAGATCATTTGCGCCATTTTAGGATAGGAGGGTAAGTGGGTAGAGGATGGAATTTTCAGGAAGGTTTCAGGGAATGGAGGATGGCTGGAGATAAACTCGGCGCCGGTATTAGCCTGCTCTTAACGAAAGGCCACATGGTGTAACGTCCCATCCGACGGACGCCGTACTGAACTTAAAGTGCTCTCTACAGAGCACTTAAAGTAGATCAATATTTCAATGAAAATGCTACTGGGACTTGAAACATGACCCTCGTGATTGGAGGAAAGTACTCTAGCCAGGACACTAACACTCTCCTCCGAAAACAATGAGATTTTGAGATACTTACTCATTTGAGCACTAATTTTCCTGCTTCATTTCATTCGTTGCACTAGAATTTTCTTCATATCTCATTACACCAAATTAAACGCTCATCAATTTTCATCTCCTTCCCTACTTATTTAGCGCTCTACTTTCAATTATAAGCGTATCTCAATACCATTTATTACCTTAAATAGCCATCCATTATATGCTCTTCTATTTTTCCTTACTGTACAAATTTAAGCAACTTTCTCTTCCTACAAGTTCGATTACTTCTGGCAGATTTCTTTCCGTCCATCTTATTTTTTTATTCACTTTTACTATCTAAATCTCAAATGGTCCTAATTCGTTGCCAACCTCTATGCTCAAGACCAAGGTTCCCGGAGAATGTCATAGTTACCTGTGACAAATTCTTAATTAAGTTCTTAACTTTAAAAATACTTAGATCCCACAAATTACCTCCCTTATCGGTAAATATCAATGTCTCTACGGATATGCATTTCTATCAAAGTTTCATTTTAGCCGTGTCCACTATGACTTAAAACACTGCAAACATAGCTAATGACTTCCATCACTTACCTACTCTGCAGTATCACATCTCCATTCCTTATTCTTAATTACGAAGAGACAATGACAGACTGATTACTACAATTCATATACATACGTTAGTATTGCACACAATAATTTGCTCATTGTAATATTACTAAGGAGTGTTTTAACTAATATGTATGTACGTAGTGCATATTTGATTAATATTCACTAAATACTCTACGCCCTCCAGGGGCCCAATTCTGTAAAGTCGAATTAGAGATTCCGACGTCACAACTATACCCATATATGGAAAAAACGTCATAATTGGTAGTACAAACCGTGCTCCCTTGATGGCGCGACGGTCGCCCCGGCTCAAGGCGACAGAGTCGGATCATTTTGCGGATCATTTCGTTCATAATCCATCGTCAAATATTTTCTGGCGAGCAGGCGCTGCTATCGCGGTGGGCACCTATAGAAGCTGCGATTGTAGCAGAACACTTGTTGATATTTACCGCGCGGGATACAGAGTGAGAATGAATCTAATTCTAACTAATAATTAAATCTTTCTAATCTCCGTTTCCTTGCGGCTTATAGAGTTAGAAGTATATAAAAGTATTTGTTTTCAAATGTCGCCATGCAATGTTTCTGTTTAATGTTGAGAACAATCCGACAGTGAAAAGAAAAACTTAAAGGTTCTAGGGTTCCAGGTTCCTTAACAGCGTAAAAAAATCATCGATCACTTGCAAACTATTGAAATAGTTTTTCATTCGAAAAATTATGCATGCATTGTGATAATATTCAGCCAAATTCCAGAATTTCTCGCACAGCAGAATTAAGACACATAACAACAATAATTCTACTTGATGGTAACGTAAAATCCCTTTTCGCTTCACACTATCACTCTTTCTGCACAAACAACATGAAACATTCGCCAGTATAATGGCATTATGCCCTGGTGAATCCATTAATGACAGATATACTCCAGCCACGGATGAAAGTACAACTCAAACAGTTTGTTGCTGCAACAAAAAAAAATAACACCACTACTTAACATAATTCTACTGCTCACTGTGGTTAATGTGGACAAAACGTAGGGCTGCTGATGAATACAGGCCAGTTTTCTCAAAAGTATTAACGGAATTTCTCCATTGTGAAATTAAGGGTTAACACACGTCAGTCCTTCATGTGTGACAGATTATACAATTGTTTTGCCCTAATTGTCGAAGTAATCGTTATGCCCAAATGATGAATTGAATTTGATGGCATTACTATCATAAACGGCCATGTTTTGTTTAGACATTGACGGTATCATTTTTCTTCTCACTTGGACAACACGATTTAATTAATAGCGGTTAAATATTCTGCATTTACTAATTCGAAACCCGTAACATTATATGCAATTTAAAGCAACTTACAGCTTTCTAAATCATTTCAATGGTAGACATCAGCATTTAGCAGAAACAGTTACATCGTAAAGACATCCGTAGCAGGAAAATAGAAATTTACGGCGCGATCTTGAAGAATTAGCTTCACAACAACCTCCGCGAAATAAGCTGGCCGTAAAACAGCGGCAGAAATTGAAAACGGAAATGAATGTCTGAGATCTCAGTGCGATGATTACAGCTTAGTCCCTCAGTCATTTCCTCCCGAGACAAATCAAAATCTCACCACTGCTCTTTAATGTCACATTCTTAAAGATTTGAGTCCTTGAAACTACCACTGGCGAGAAAAATAAAGAGCAGTTTATCTCGTAGGATGAGGCGATAAAATTCATGGCACACTACAGAACCACAGGAATGCAGGAAAGGAGCTCATACTTCTGATCATCACTTTATTCCCACCGGAAAAAAGGGAAACTATTGCACTTAGAAATGGCCAGGATAGGGAGAAAACATCTAAGCGCCTTCACGATAATCAGTTCAGCCTTGCCGACTTTTTCCTGCATCAGTAGCGGATTTCAGAGCCACTCGCATAAAAACTCCTTTTCATGTTTTGTTGGAAGAAGCTTCGTTGTATGGATAGAATGATAATACAATAATGTTGGGAAAAGATCCAAAATTAGAACTTACTTTCTCCTGAATCGAATCGCGATGACCAAGCAGCCAACAATTCCGCGCTCATCAAAATCGAGGAGGAGAACTTAATCTCTAGCAATGCAGGAAAATCACGCTTACTGGTCAAGGAGCTTGAACGACTCACATGCTGCCACGATGAATGGGTAATGGAGGATGAGTCAAAGAACGGCGGTCAACTCCTGAACATCTTACTCCGAGAAGGTTACCTATTACCCTAAAATAAGAATTGTCGCAAAGGAGAATAATGTATGCGGTATCTTCAACCATGTTTAATTCATACCTTAGTTACGGCTTGAGAGGAGGTTGGATGATTTGTGGTGGGTTTATACGACACTATCACTCAGGCGATCCAGAATCAAATTTACCACTCCCACACTATCATGGCCTTCAACTGGGGAAATTTATCACCTAATAAGATAGATTAAAATATAGTTTATGATTCCCTCCATGAGGAAAGTTGGAAGAAATACGTATAAAATTCGGATATTTGGGGATTTCAAATCAATTGCTGAACTAATTCTGACGATTCAGGCGATATGGAGTGGAAGCGAAACATGATAACATGTCCACATCATGGATGTGGCTCGTATTTTTTTCTTTCTGTGTTATCAATTGCTGAACTTAAGGAATCTCCTGGTTATGTATTATTCGGAAGTTACAATGTACTGGAGGAGACATCGCAGCTGTTTGAGGAACCAGCAGTCATCTTGGAGCATGGAAATACGGGCTTGCAACTCGCGATACGCGGATTAAGTTGTTGTTGCAGGCAGTAAAGAGTTGTAATACAGGGCAATTAATTTTGAAAATTTGTAATAAAAACGTAGGAGAGTGCACCAACACAAACGAGTACCAAATTTTCAGTGCAAAGAGTTAAATTCGAGCCAGTTTTAGCAATAAAATGAACTCCCAAGGCACAAAAATGTATTAATTCCTCCCTTAAATAGCCTTGAAAAAAAATAGAGATGCCGCTGCGATTAAGATTGGGCATAATTTTATTGTAACTAATATTAAAATGTGTGTTTTCCGGGCTCGTGATTTTAACAGCTCTGTTGGCAAAGCCGGATATAAGCATAGGAAAATCGTATGATAATTTTGAACATACCACGAAAGGATCTAAAACTGTTGTCATAGTTGGTGAAGGTGCAACATAGCGTATAATACATCTTCTCAGCGACGCAGCGAATGAAACGGTAAATATATGATAGTAATATATGATACGAGCTATTATTCACATTCCGTCAAAATTAATAACCCCATTTAATGTACTATCATGGTACTTTGGGTGCCTAGCACGTCTGAAAAAACAAAGGAATGTGTCCCGTTTTTATAAAAAAGACCGGCAATTAATTTAAATTCTTTCAAATTATTAAGAATGTTTGTTTGATTCGTGATCCCTGACGAGTACAAACCCTTTAATTTCACAATATACAGTGTTGCCACAATCAAGAAATAAGAGAGCCAATTCCATTAAAAAAAGTTCCGTGTTCACAGCAATACTCTGGAAATGAATATATCATTATGAATCGTAAAACACCTTCACGTAATCCTCTATTTACGGATTAATACGCCGAGAGTAACTATATATATGCATATGATCCAGGTATCAATATGACAAAAAGGCAGTAATTTGACAAATTGGACAGAGAGACCTTGAACGCCCTAGTGAAAGGAATGGACTTCTATTTACACAAGCCGTTCGCATAGGCTAGTTGAAGTCATTGAAGCAAGCGTGTGGGATGATTTCAAGGAGCTGGTAGCCTGAGAAGTAAACGACACATTAACATTTTTCACGCAATAAAAAACTGAAAAAGTGCAAATTTCCATGAGTAGGTACCAAAATAGAAAGAGCTCATATTATTCATTACAACATACTGAATGCGGATACTTTTTAGAGCTATAGGGTAGATCAAAAACACCTTACCCAATGTTATATTAGTAATAATTTGGCCTACACTATAAAATAAAGGTCCCTTACACACACGATACGGTGATCTGTTTGAAATTCATACAATGAACCCTTGGAATTCATATGCATAAATAAATTTCAATCCCATCTTTTCTCATGGATTACAGCGTAACAAATTCCTAAATAAATATTTATCAAAATATATATTTATGGATTGAATCACAAGATCACTCCCAAAATATAGGTGAGCAAATGAACAAAATTATGAGCATAAAATTCTTTCTACAATTTAAAATAACAATGGTAAAAGCATTCTCATTTTCATGTTAAATAGCTACGATTGATCAATCAGAATTTATTTAAACCGTTAGCGAAAAACTCGTGAAGGGACCTTTTTTATAAGTGACCATTTACGGCCTCACGTTTAACAATAAAAATCATGCGCACGGGAATATTATTTCACTCTCCAAGCAGTCATGGATCCATAGCATTCAGTCAGATCAAGGATCCATAGTGAATGTAGGAAATATCATATATATGGAGATCCATAGTGAGATTTATTTTTCCAAATACTCTCCGATCAAATCAAGCTATTAAAATTCACCAACTTTTGCACTTATCCTGAATAAATAGCAAGATTTCTCCACATAAAGTTATGATTTACATATATATTTCCTCGGGGACGTTCTTCATAAAAAAAAACAATCACATATAGCATCTCATTGTCAGAGTTATATTGCACCATTATGAAGCCCATTTATTACACCACCTACAAGATAATTTAAGTGGGAAAACAAGAGCATATAGACGGTAACTTCATGTCAACTTGATAGAAAATCTATTCAACTGTAGGAATGGAATCGTCACGGTAGGTGGACAGAAAACTGAAAAAAGCTAAAAAAAATTAAGGTTTCTATTAACTAATTTAAGGAGAGTCGTTTTGGATAGGAAAATAGATGCACTATGAATTAGGATAAAGAAAACAGTGTTGCTTTGAGTATTTGAAAACGAAATTTTTTCTTAGGAAATAGCCGCATCTGAGGCATAATACTGTTCCAATGGGTTCAAAGGCACCAAATACAGCCCTGAGAAAGGGTCAACTAGAAGCTTGGACAAGTATAAGCACTAGGCGCAGTACGATAAAAGAGGACCCAGGCAGTAATCCATGACCCAATGTTAATTAGATTCTGACACCACCACTATTGATTTATATATTTACTACTTTAAATAAGTATTTCGCTCCTTTTTCCAATAAAAGTGACAGCGATTCGATGACAACATAAATAAGGCAAGACCAGAAGGCAATGAACGACTCCATGACAGAATGATGTTAAAGGCCACTTAAAGTTTAATGGCATAAAACGGTCAGATCTTAGGCATGCAAAACGAATTCATGCTGGTTTAAGCCACTGAGTGAGGAAATCCATAGGTTAAGCTACCATAAAAAGATATACCCCAGATTACTTACGATAGCAAAAGAAAATATAAGATTTTTCACGGACCTAACAGCAGTGCGGATTCTAAATTAGAGTTGGGTGATAATATGGACAAGGGACATGCAGCAATATTGATAATAATAGCTCAACATGCTGCCATATGCAAATATATCCGGTTTATAAAATCGATAGGTGGTATACACATTAATAAACATCAATTGAGTTTGCCATAAAATCAAATCAGAAGAAAATCATGAAATAAAAAGTGACTAATAACTGATCGCTGCTTGATGTTACTGGGTTAGACTCGAATAACAGCTGTGTGCACACAAAAACAAAGGACGGGTTATGATAGATTTTTTCAAAGTAGGACCAGTTCAATGTTTTCTAATTTACACTTTAATTCCGTAAGGCGTGAATTTAAACACATATAAACCTACGAATATTGACAAAATATTTTTGAATAATATTATCGCAAGGATTCTCATCAAGCATTTAGGTTGAGCTTCTTTCATTACAGTTCCAATCAATATTTAAGTAAACGTTGAAAATTAAGTCGGATTCGTAACGAGTAACGATGGTGCGCGAGAAAGAAAGATTTTAATGGCATGTTTCTAATTTCAAGTTACTCAATGGCTAAGAATATCACTTAACCACGTTTTGTCTTCGTAAATAGTGACTCGAGATGACCAAGTATACTTCAAGAGCGAGGGCAAATCTACGCCAACTGTCGTCGGAAACTTTGATGGAGGCATGGGGAAAGGGGATGGAGAATTATTTCCCTCGCCGCCAAGAAACTCCGATCGACAGCGTGTTAGTATTCGCTGGGCGATACAACGATGGCATGGGAAAGAGAGAGACTCGAGCAAAGAAGTTAATGGCGAGCCGCAGGCCTCAGTACGTGACGCCTGATCCGCGTGTGCCGCGTACAAAGACCACTCCAAGAATTAATCTCTCGCCACGGCTACTGCCTCAGCAGGTTATCGCCGACTTAATTGCTTCCTGGCTCCAATACCGTCGGCAATTTCAGTTTCTTAGCATTTAAGGAAGAATGAACTCCGTCATAATTTTACTGCAGTACACGTATAGAGACGGACAGTGCTCTAGAGAGTTCATTACGGAGGGTAACACAAAGTGTATCCTTGAGATCTGAGGCCAAGCCCACCACTAATCAAGCTCGGAGAGGATATTAATATCAAATTATCTGTCGGAGTGCGTCCAACACTTGCGGAGGGTTGCAAAAAGATGTTGCTTGCCACTAAATTTGCCGGAAAAGGGATAAATAACCCTATACCGACTGCAATTTAGTAAGTGGAAATATTATGACGCACAGTTGTCTCACTACGTTATCACAAGTTCCACGGGATAAATTCATACAAGAGTATTAAATCATAGCCGAAGAAGACTATAGGTGGCGTAAGATGTATTTTATGCCCATTCAAATCTAATTAAAAAATCATGGGCGGTGGACAGAAGAAAGCCAGTGTAAATTAATAAGACTCTCTTATTTTAAGTCCCCAAGCCAAGATACGTATTCTCTGATTTCGTTGTTTCCAGGGTGATAGAAGGACATCTAAAGAAAATGAGGAAAATTTTATAATAGTGCTATGACGAAATCATTGGATGGAAGCAGTTTGCAGAGGATAAATTTGCAGTGAAGAATTAACTTGTTCACCAATGCCGCTCACCTCATATGAGAGCTATCTTGCCCCTCTTCATAGCAGTATTACTCCGAGTGAAACTGAAATGGCAATACTAATGCGAAACTGAGGGTTTTTCTTTTAGCCACAATATAACATCTCTCTAAAATCCAAGGATTTACACGTAATCGAGTGGAATTTGTACATATTGAAGTAATAACCATGCAATTTTATTTTGTGGAAAATTGCACGTTTATTACTTCAGTAAAAACATCTGATAAGTGACCAGCAAGGGCCACGAAACGTCAAGTAACACACCTGGTTATAGTACGCGGGGTAAAATCGAACAATAAATATATACATCTATAATGACCCACGAGAGTTTCAACCAAGAATCTATCCTTGTGTCTCACAACGTACCTATTAGGCATAACGTTTTCCACCCCTAAATGAAATTTCATCCTCAGTATCACTCGGGTGGCTTAGAAAGATGAAAAATGGCGATCTTAGCTTATTACAATCATCTGAGTTCCACCATTAGTCGTGGGTAGATGTCATAACTTGTAGTTATTCAGACGATCTAACCGATTTCTAAGGCCATCTGCGCAGGTTAGGCTCCGGGATAATTGGGTCGAGCATGAATTTCAATTAAGTATAAATATGAACCTCAGTCTCAATTCTAGGGCTTACTCTTTTCTTAAGTTGATTGCTATCAAATAAAAATTAAAATGAAATCGCAGAAATAAATAACAGATAAAATGGTGGTCTAGGCTTGTGTTCTTACTTTCTGAAGATGGTCAGGATGCTTCAGTCAGCTTTTTAGTATGATCTCCACGAATAATTTGTCTTCTTTACTCTGAACTCGCTCTGCATTTTCCAATGTACACTGTGTCCAATGTAAGACCACATACACTCCGTTGGAATTCCCTGTAGAATTATAGATGGAAGATATTGATATAACAATAATCAAATAGCGTAACAGTGTACTTTTGAAGCGAGTTTGTGTGATTTCCAGAGAAATATCCCATTCGCATCTTGAGGGCCCTGGATCGAATTCTGGCTACGTATGTACATATGTTTTTCATATTTTCAAATTCCAGTCTCAGCTTAATTGTTATACGGAGAGCACTTCAGCTTCATTTTTACAATCGTTGGATGGGACGTCAAACCGTTTTCCCCTTGACCAATTTCGTTAACAGCAGGCTAAGTTCAGCAGTTTCTCTCAACCGTTTCGGCTGTCCTTTGAAAAATTACATATTTCACCCGATTACCCAACTTATGCTAAATTGCACAAATGACCTTAATTACTTAGTTTGTATCATAATTGGTCCTAATCAGCTAGTTAGTTAGTTGTTTGGGGAAAGCGACCGTCAGCTAAGGTCGCTAGCGCCATTTAGGAAACGTGGGTAATTGGATTCGGGAAATGGTTTTTTTCTAGGAACGGAAGAATGAAGTGAAATCCGTTATAGGTATTAGCCTACTCTTAACGATTGGCACCAAGGGGACCACGGTTTTACATCCCATTAAAAGGACGGAGAACTGAACTCGAAGCGCTCTCCACACTACAAATGACATTTTCTATCGGTTAGCTCCCCAAAATAGCTACTACTACTTGGGCCTAGTGCGTTAAATTTTAGGCTAAACTTTCTAGACAAGCGATGAATGTTGTTGTCACTAGATTGCTATCATTAAAGAAAGCATGAAAGATACGGACGCAGCAAAATTTCAGTTGCTTTTGATTTCAATTTTTAAAAGTAACATTCCTTTTTTCAAACTCATTCGGTGTTTCAAGACGTACGATGGGAAGCAAATCCGACGGTTAGATCATCTAACGATTACCTACTTTTTTTCTCACCACTTATAAGTTTCATGAACTTTAAGTCATTGTGAAACAACAACTGTTTATGCAGCAGGTTAAGAGGAATTTGTATTAAGCACCATAATTCCATCAAGGTAAATAATGAGAGGCTCAAAATATATTGTGGTTCAAGCAAAAAAATCCTCTTTCGTGGAAATGAGACTCCTAATTACGCCATAGCGATATAAATTCATGCCTGAACAGAAAATTTTCTCGTTTTTATTCAATTACCAGCTATGGCACGACAATATAAAACTACCACATACTAAATACGGTACCTTATGAATATGGAGTCATTATCCTTGAGGTAGATAAAACACATTCAGTATTCAAAGAATTGACTAAAATAAATTAATGACAGATAACTTATAATCTATGAAGTCAATAAAAGGAATACAGCTAAGCTGGCCTTTTTAGTATACTATAGCTACCAACTCAGCCACTGTTTATCAAATACGACAATAAGTTTTTCTATCTACCATTGATAGGATTAGTTTCTAGTTTAATTTTAATAAATGAACACGATTTGTACCTATAAAACTAAACGTAGAGAACGCGGAATTGTATTTATTATTTAGAGTGAACTTGCATCCTTAAATTAGGTAAATTTATAATTAAAGTAGTTATGCAGGAACCCAAATAAAAAAACGATAAAATTTAAGCGAGAAGACTAATATCCACTGGGAAAAATACAAAGAAGTGCATCAAAAATTCAAAAGTCTACAGGTTGATTGACGATCTATCATTCTGGGTACAAGATATCGCATTCCTGAAAAGGATATCCTTAAATAACTAGCGTCACCGCAGATTTTCATACCGGAACTGGAAACGTTCCCAGTCCTTTGCTGATACAGACAAATCTCCTGCGCAAAAAAACTCTGATTTATCTTCCGGAATCGCAAGAATTTGCTCCCGAGATAGAGAGAGTAACAAAATAGGAAGGGACAGAATGGAAATTCCGTGCTTAAAATTCCAGCCACATGCAACGCTAAGGCGACACTTGCCACGGCAAACAGTAGTCTGTATCTATGGCCGATGGTAAAGTTTTTAAGTGCTCTCGGATTCGTAGCGTTTCCTCAAAGTAATGCGTGTTCATGTCTCTTTTTTCATGCAACAAACTATCTCCTAGAAGTGACTTTACATTGAAGCTAAATTCTCAGCTCTGACATGAGGTGAAAAGGTGAAAAGAGGTGAGCTTTCGTTGGCTTGCATGTGCCTTTAAAAATATTTTTGCGATATTATCAATGAGTTCTGAGGAATTGTATTGCTGTTTTTGGTTGAATATGAGGCAGGAAAATAAACAGTCAAAAATCATAAAGATAAAATAAAGATGAGAATGGTATCGCATGAGGCAAAAAGGGTTTGATGAGCAAATCATTATTGCTTAACGATTATACCCTTTTGATTCTCAACATATTGGCAAGCTATATTTCCAGAAGGAGAGTGGAATATTATCATAGCTTGATAAAGTGAATCTTTACAGTGTCTATAACATATTCTATCTCCTACATCTATTTCCATTGCAATTTTATTTCAAATCACAAATCGGTCCTGCAATAATTAGTACGACGCTCATGGCTCTCGAAATTCCCTTCTTCGATTGCTTCGGCTTACAACCGTTCCTCTTGAGCCCTGCGTTATGAAATTATCAAAGCCGTTAAATTGTCCATAAAAATTCTAAAATTTATTTACTATTACATTATGAAAAGTTAGTATTATCAGCCCAGTAATCTACTACCATTTCCGTCAGGCCCCACACCATGTTAGAGGACAGAGTTGTTACAAACACGGTCCATAACGATTTTGTGGCATGATGCGTGTATAAAACGATTTTGCCAAGATTTTTCGTTCTCGAATTTGTTTCATTGAAACAGAATACTGAGAAAAGGTGATTCGTCCAAATTTTTCTTTAGGTTTCATTGTTTATCACAGGAATATTTCAGAACCGGAAGGACGCCATCATTTATCATCATAACGCCAAGTAACTTTCATTAAAAATAGGTATTATAATTTCCATGTCACTTCGTATCAAATACGAAAAGGGTCCTAAATGATAAGTAATGTAGTAATAAAATAATGAGACGTTACGCCTTGAGGCAAAGCTCTTGGCATAGCGGTAAGTGGTGAATGTGGATGTCACCCATCCTCTACGATATGCATCAGTTACTAATGCTAAAAAATGAACATGTAAAAAAAATCATTTAAGACTACTGTCCTACTTCAAAACCTACACAACCAATTGAAAATTTCCCCTGCTTTTCTCGCTATAATAAATTGCTGTCCCTAATTGTGCGAAGAAAAAATGAATGCTTGTACCTCTCTGAAATACTACCTGTCTCTAATTTTATCTTCGTGATCAACCCTGCCATAGTACGCTACTATTTTTAATAACATGTTAACATATTCAGAGAATTTGTTCCCCTTATATTTCTAGAAGTTTTACGCTGTAAAGTACGATCTGATATTGATTCCGGACCTACTTTTAATAATTTCGGTACTCTGCAAAACCTGTCGTGGATCCTTACCACAAAGTTCCACACTCTGAAATTCTGAGATTGAAGCCACGGCATTTGGATCCCATGTACACGCTGCATATTCTAGTCGGAGCCAAATAAGTTATAAGTAACACTGCCCTTTTGTCTTCTCCCAAAATTCCTCTAGTACTCTTTTGTAAAATATAGGATTCTATAGGATTTACAGCATATCTCCCGTACATGTCTTCCCCACGATTAGTACGTAGTATTGTCCTACGTTATTGTCCTAAGTACCTACGTTACTGATTAAACGCTAACGATTTTGATTTACTGATGTTGCAGGATCGCTCCAGGGAGTTAATATTTTTCCACAGAATCATATTTACACAATTATTCTCTTTCACGGCCATAATAAGTTGGCAATATATTTCATGTGAGGCCTTGCTTTTACATCACTAGTTATTTGATCCAAAGGTGGTGAATTCTTTAAATCAGGATTACTTCTAGGACTATCTACTCAGGACTACTTACAAATACTTTCCTTTATACCATCCTTTGAAATTCCCACACCCCTGCCGGCAGATTAGGTAACAAGGTACCTTTGCCTATGGATGGAAGGCAGCTGACATAGGTCCTGTTCCTCTGCTACGTTCTTGGACTGAGAGCTATTACGTTCCGCGCTACACACCTCGGCTGGGCGTGTCTAAATCGTCCTTGGCTTTAAGACCACCGTGCAAGGTATTAAAAGCAAGGACTGATGATTGCCACCCTTAAGACCGATTAATTTCCTGGTACCGTTGGATTGTTTACTGCTTTACATAAGTAATGTCCGCGATAGACTTTTTATCTTCCTCACAAACCTAAGAGGAAACTTAACGAGAATATCGTGAATTACACGCTCGCTCTCATGGCTAGAAGATTTTTTTCTCTCATATACTTCACAAATGGTTCAGTGGACGCGAGGGCAAAAAAACCCTCTTACATGAGCATACCCTTTTACAGAATGACGTCGGCTGATGGCCAGCGAATGGAAAATGTCCAGACACGGAAATAAAAGTTGACGGGAAGAGCAGGCGGTTTAAAACCTCGCCACATACAGTAGCAAAAAGAGCGCCAAGCAAGGGAACAGAAACACTGTAAATTTCTTCTTCCCGGTTCCCATCGCTCTCCAAATTGGTTAAAGGACTTCTGCAATCAGAGGATCTACTGCGCTCAAAGCTAATAGCAATATTTTAAGATATCCTTGTTAAAAGGATCCTCGTCAATATTACTGAAAGTGAAAAGGAAGAAATAAAGGACGCATTGGGCACTTAGATATCAGACTCGAAAGAGGGGTATAAAGGGACTATAAAGTACCAATAACTGAAGAAGGAAATGGAAATTGGCGGGCCTAAGGGCCTTTGCTTGCGTGACCACCCGAACTATACTCCGCTGCCCGTCTACCGGGCGCTGGCTGTCCCCTCCTCCGCCATATATATCTCTATATATTTTTAAATAAAAGTAGCAAGAAAATATTGAAAAAATCTGTATATATTTATTGTTATCTTGATAAAGGGTTGAAGAAGCCGAAATACAAGGGCATTAATATTTTAATACCAAGTTTTCTCAGTAATTTAATAAAAATAAAACGAGCCATTGGGCACTTTTCCGACAGTAAATAAATGTTTCTAAAAAAATATAGGACTGTTGGTACGCCAAAATTTCTAAAATAATTCAAGTGAAACGCAGTAGCTAAAAGGCTGGGAACCCCTGGGTTTAGCCTATCGCTCGTTATCGCTCAGATCACCCACGCGTACCACCTGAAACGTTCATGAGTACCACCTGAAATGTTCCCGCGTACCACCAGTGGTACGCGTTTGGGAACCCCTGCTGAAAAGGAATCCTCGTTCTTAAGCTAAGCGACTACCAGGTACCAGCAACTCGTCGATGCCCTCTGGGAAGGCCAAGTGGAGAAAAAGGAGCAGCCGGGCAAGACGCTCACTCTCGTGACCTTGGCCTTCAGACAGAACTCGAAGAAGCTCGTGGGCATCGTTCGCTCTCTGTGCTGGCCGATGGACTGGGCGCTGGCTACAGGGGACTGGGCAGCCCGTTTTTCCGGTTCAACAGCCCGTAGTCTTTTCACAGAGGTATAATGGTATTTTTTTTTAATTTTGGATGCATTACTTTAGTAATACCTACATGCCTAAAGGGCATTTAAGATATATTTCTCAGCTAGGAGGGAGTACTAAGGGGTTTTAAACTATTATTATAGGCTACCGAAATAGAGAAAATAAGTGTCTAATATCTACGCTCCCGCAAACAGCATGAATGGATAATAAGGCATATAATTAGCCTCTCAAAACGCCAAATGGGTCACAGAATTTTTTACTCTGAACAAGTATTCAACAATATTTTGATTTACATAGGCTTTTTTAGGAATCAAATTAAATCACAACAATATGTCCCCTCTATTGGCATTTATTCTTCATCACTGGATTTCGGGGGAAAAAGAAGGTCTAGCACTTCACCAGGAATATTCTCCATGCTCTTGTCAGGTGGCAGGAGGCATGATCAGAGGATTGGAACCAAAGAGCAGTAGATGAAGTAAATTTGTATCAGAGTCAGCCCTGGATGTTTTCCGGGTGTAGAATTCTCTGAATGTTCTGCAGTCTTTGTTCCTTGATTAATGCGCTCCCTCAGAAAATATTCCAATTGGAAGAGGTGCAGCATTAATTATCGTGCCTCCATGTAGCAGTACTTTGTACAAGGATTGTGGCATAAAATACCAAGGTTAGATTAATACAAACTCTTTCGCCGTCCTTAAAGGGTACTCTTGAAATTTAAGGGTGTTAACTTATTAAGGCCCTGATATACCCACAGTATTATTGAAAGTTGATGAATTAGGTTCTGGTCAAGTCCTGTTATGAAGCCGAAAAATCTGGGTTGTCGAAGAATCTGCGAGCCGTGTTACCATCTTTGGATGTTATACTACCCTATTTCGGGGCAAGGCCCTAGCCTAGTTGATACACCGTTTCCCGTCAGATCACCCAAGTTAAGCGTTGAGACGGAGGTTGGATGGGTGACCCTCCTCCATACCTTTACCACGGTGCTCTTGTCCCCTGTCTGCAATTGGCGGGCAGGTTAAATGTGGGTAGATACAATGAAGATGTCTAAGTGCCATGGGGGCTCCAGAAGGCCTCCGCCCACCCCTCCAATTTACATTACCCTGTTTTGTACGATCAATGACCAAGCCAATTGTTTCTCTGAAAGCCGTTTGAAATTTTGCTTTTCTTTCACACTTGCTTTTTTCTTGTTTTCTCCGTGAGCTTTCAATTTCATCTACATCTACATAATATCTTGAAAGCACCTTAAAAGGTGTGTGGCAGGGGGTGAATTCTCACCAAACATGCACTACATATCATGCATAAAACTTTGTAATAATATACTAATCTAAACCTTAATTTTTTTAAATAAAAACATTTGTTAATATCAAACATATAGATAATATGGAGCTAGCATTCAATAGTCCATGGCGGTTGGTGAAGTCGGTTTGAAGCGGGTTTGGAAGGGAAGTGAAATATCTAACTTTCCCGATGCCCTAGTAATTTTATCACGAACGCCAGGGTACCCTTATCATCTGGGTACATATAAACCCACTCAGTAAGCCTCAATGCAAGCCTTCTTGAGACTGGATGACATTAATCACCAAGCATGCATATTCATGTTCACTATTATATAATTGCTACTAATGGAAAATGTTGACCACCTACTCGCTAAGCAGATAATGATTAAATCTATACACTAATTTTAACGTTTTATGAAAGGTATTCTTTGCACATGGGACCAATATTGTATAATAAATAAAGCTGACAAATAGCTTCACAAATATTTTTGAGCATGTTAAATTAAAATTAATGTAGTTTAGGTAAAAAAAATATTTGCCTACGAAATCCTTTAGTTGATGTTAGCCTGAACACAGACCTTTTACCTTATAAGTTATCTAATCTTTCATACTTGGAACATTGATACCTATATGGAACAAATGATGATGGGTGTGAAAAAGAATAACTACGTAAATACGATGAGATTAGCCGAAAGAAGAACTCAGTGTAGAGCTGCGTCAAAACAATCTCAGGATTGATGACTAATGATGATGAAACATTCATGCAATGAAAGTAAAAAAATGTAACCTTTTATGGAAGGCAGATTAAAATATTATAATTTTAAAATTATAGATTTTCCATAGTAAAATGCATTTCGTACTTTTCCACAAGTTTATTGATGGTACGACGCGTTTCACCGCCTTGCGGCATCGTCGGGTGTGGAAAAGTACGAAGTGCATTTTACTATCGATATTTGTAACTTCCACGAAGTGAAGCCTCAAACAGTCAATTGCATTATAGATTTTGTTTGTGAGAGCCACATGTTGGAAAGGATTAGATGCCGTTTCTCAATAATTTGACGGCTACGTTGGTGGAGGAGTTTGCCTACCAACCCTTAGGTAAAGAGTTCGATAAAAGTACGTGTGATTATTTTCACTATACGGATCACGAATGTACATGTTTGCCTCACAGTTATATTCCCTATAAAGTGCAAAATCCAAAGAGCTGTTTTAAGGATATAGAAACAAGTAGGTATGCGTGTGGGGGAAGAACCGCCGAACCGCAGGATAACATAACACCAGACTTAAGCTCTTGAACAACTTCGGATTGAAGAATGATGCAGCTTTCCACCTCCATTTCAGGGAAAAATTCGACGGGGAGGCGTTAATGAATTTCATTGCAGCGCGAGCTCTGCACGTAAAGTCCAGCGCCCTTCGGTAGTAATCCGCGAAAGTTTTTCATTTCCTAAGAAGTGGCTCACTGATGGCATTTTGTATCGATTATTTTCCCTTCATTTCTTGTACTGCACCATTAATTCGCTTCAAACACTCCTCTTTATGACAATTCCTCATCCTATCGACATAATGCCAAGGTACCTTCGCAATCAAGTTCAAAAATTCCCCATCTCTCAATCTTTCTACCATTCACTTTCCGATATTTTTTCTGTTTCCAATTACTTCCACCCATAAAAGGTTTTATTTTCTACATTACGTTTAAAACTCTTTAAATCAACGATATGATATTCGTATATATAATTTTCTGACGTTAGAGCAAGCAATAAAACAACAAGGCTGTGAAGACTTACACACTAAAAAAGAATTGGAATTGAAACTTTAACATCTGGTAGTAACTTAAATCAACTTCAATGGGGATTACGAAGGGGATCAAATTGCGCAGATATTTATTAGACCAGGGTATTTGTGATCTATGGTTGTTATGTCCATGAATTTTAAGATGGACTGAATCCAGAGTTACTTGCAGGGCAACAATCAAAGGAGAAGTATTCGAGATATCCTTTCGAATGAAAATGGCAGGAATTCCATTCCAAGAATTCCGAAACAGAAAATATATAAAAAGTTGTACCTCGTGATTGCATCTCATTTCCTGTATGTTAGCACGAAGTTATAGCACCTCCTTACGACATCGCTTCTTATGGTAAATAGAAATATCTCTCAACACCATATTCAACGTTCATGGATTGAAAAAGGCTACATAGTGAGCAAAGAGAGACAGAATTTAGCTCTAACTTTCGAACCAAAACCTCAAATCACGTTCTTCGAGTCTACGCACCGTTCCCTCGCCTTTCCACAGTTACAGAGCGGCGAAGGGGACTTTCTTATTCCTTCAATAACTCCAGCAACTAGTAACACGTTTGAAAGCCCTTTAACTCTGAGATTGAGAATTAAATTTACATTATGGACAGGATGCAAACAAAACACGTACGGTGCCATAAATAATGGAAAATAAGAACAATCAGCAACAGGAATGCGTTAAATCGCTGTAATAAAATTAGAATTCAGCCTCAAGTCCCCAAGCGGTACATGAATTTCTCATTTGAACCATTTTATATGATGATATAACCATTTACTACGGGTACTAATGAGCGCAGGCGTTTTAGAGAAGGTGATATAGGAGAGAAAATTGGGCTAGTGTGAATGAAGGAAGAAGAAGAGAAAGTTTCGATTAAAACGATGACTGGCATGCGGAGATAATGAAGAAGAAGCGGAAGATGGGTTGCAATAGAATCGATCTTTGTCCATTAAATCTACCTTAAGTTGTAGTACACTAACATTATTCTATAATTACATTAGTTCCTAAATTTTATTTACAGTATAATATTTTTTCCATCTCTCAGTGATTAAACCCGAAGGTTGGTCTTTGATAGGTGAGAGTAGAGCTCACCCCGTACTAAGCCAATGGCGTGTGAAATTCACACATTCAAGGTATGGGGGCCAATTCCTTTCCCTGGGTCATCTGCGATTTCCTACGAAGTTCTGACACGCAGAAAATCGAATCGCGAGGATTTTAGATGGGGGTATCCAGGCTCTTGGGATTTGAACCCGGGACCCTCCGGTCAGTAGCTCAGTGCTCTACTCACTAGGCCAAAACGACCCCCCAGTATATTATTATACAACTATAATTAGGCATTAAGGGCATTGCATAATATAAGAGATGAAAACTAGAGAGAGAGGATGTGAAAGAATAGAATGTAAGGGTTTGGATTGAAAATGCTATGCTATGGACAACTCTACCGAAATCCTCGCGGTTCGACATTCTGACTATAAGAAATCGGAGAGAAATCAATGGTGGCTAAGGGAAGGAAAGTGTCTCTCTTGCCACGAATATGTAAATTTAATTCGCCTCTGGGCTTAGTAATAGGCGATCTCCCACATCCCACCAATCAAACCTACCTTCGAGCTGGTAATCAAATAAGTGCGCAAGGTCAATTGTGAGATCATGTGAGTGGATTTCATATGAAATAGTGCGTCATGAAATTCGCCGCAGCCTTCATGGATAATTTTTACAAATGTGATTGACGCATGTCCTCGACCACTCAACTTACGTAATAAGTGAAGCACGGATTGTGAACCGAGCACTGATCGAAGAGGTGGGTGAATTTCCAATCGGTCAGAAGCGATTAACCGCCATACTATGATTTCCACCTCGAACCCCGTCATTCCGAATAATCTGATAAATTCTCATCTACATTGTAACTCAGAAAGGCACCGCAATGATTTGTGGCAGGGAATGGCTCCAATCCAGGTGTCTCTTGGTGGGTATTATCAAGCCAGGTGAGTATTATCAACGAGCCAAGTGTCATATAGATAGTGACTAGACTACCAGTATCTTCGATAAAAAGTAAAACCATACCATATACCATACCATATAAAAAAAGTTAAAACCATAGGAAACGGTGGCTTTGTATGTAATGCAGATTTATACTATACTCCACCATTACAGACAGATACTTCACAGTAATACAAAAAGTTTACTAGTTACATGCCAAACGTACAGGGAGTTATCAAAAAGAATTACTTTGACGAGTTTTATAGTTAGAGTCACATGTAAGCATACAGAAAAAAGCTTAAAATCTACGAAAGATATCCTAGTTATCTCCCAACGGTAAATTTGATCTATTTTCAACTCACACTAACCACTTTTTCACATAAAAAAAATTTAATTCTTCTCTGCATTACTATGCGCTATCTCTTAACCTTATGATCTAGCCAATCATAATGCAATGGGACTTTTACACATTTTTATTATCTTCAGAAAAATTGACCGCCTTACATTTCTGTAAAAAATTAAGTCTGTACTTCAACTAACGCTCTGAATATATTGTCCAACTTAATTATCCTCAAAAATTTAAATCACAGCAAAAAGTATCGTAATAGTATCTAGAGGGAAATCCGAAAGAATTTTGTTCACATGCATATCAAGTCACCTCAAGGGCAAAAGGCAGGAGCAATCCACTTCATACAGAATCCATAGAAGATATACGTCATAAAATAGCCTCGAAACCTTATCGTTCAACCAAAGCCAAATGCCAACGTGAATAATCAACGATTACTACATTACATTGCAGAGATTAATAACTTAGTGCACTATTCAGTTGCTTGTTGGTAGTGGATACGCTGACTTTCATTATATTTTTGCATCCTGCACGACACTACGCGTAAATGTAATTCTCTTTTGATTTGAAATGCATGCCTGGTGATGGTTTAGCTTCTACCACATACCTTCAAGGTGCTTGCAGTGTATTCAGTAGATCTGTGAGTCTGTGTCCCTGTGAGTCACCACGAGGGTGTGTGGTAGGAGATGCATATATCCAGGGCCACTTTCCAAGAGGTAGAGTGGCAAATGTAGATTGGCGCCTATCAAGTGCCACAAAGACGTACATGGAAGATTATGACAGTCAAAGGTGTCAGCTAACTCGAGACTCAATTATCATATCCTTTAGGGATATGAACAACGGTAAATATATCCAATACGAGTAGCTGAATATTGGTATAAGGACTTGAAGCTAACCCAACTAACAGCATGTTTTTGGATGTTTGGTATGCTATTTTTATCTTTTTTAAATCGTGAAGTTTAGAACAGTATAATAATACTAATCCTTTTCTATTCAGGATATGTAGTGCATGTTTGGTGAGAATTCACCCCCTGCCACACACCTTTATGGTGGCTTGCAGGGTATTATGTAGATGTAGATATCCTAATTGGACGCTTAAGCATACTCGGAGAAATTTCCTGGAATGATATCGAAGATCTTTCCAGTAGGAAGCATAATATCACCGGACTAATCCTCTCGCATCTCTCCTCTCCTCTCATGTTAGATAAAAAAGGCACACAGACCTTTAAACGTGTAGGCCCACTTAACAGGATAGTTATTCTCACCTTCATAGACCCCGGCAGCCGTCACAATGGCACAGCTGGAGATGTTTCCAGACAAAACATGGTTTCTTTGCGTGCTGGTAAATAATTAAATGTCATCGCTGCGATTACAATTGGTTAATTGATGACAGAGTTCGCGCCACAATATACAAGCTAACAAACCTCTTATAAGTAAGCAAGAAGATCCTGGGCATCATAAAATTGTACCTACATAAACAGATACAGTCACCCATGCACACCAGTTTTATACTGGGAGACTCATGAGGTAGACCAAAGCCTCTTGATGAGCCTGGAGAGGAAAAGATATTTCGTACAATAACGCAGCGTTCCTCTCTGATCTACGGCATTTATTTCTGTCTTACTTATCCTATTGGGGAGCAAAAATATTGTTAGCATATTGGGAGAAAATAATGACCTCAGATTTGCGTTGAAAATTGAGCCAAGATTTTGATCTTTAGGAACGTTATTCTGCAAAGCTGTGAGCTCGGAACCTCAGCGGCGAGCAAAGGAAAAGTCAGTCGCACGCGCCGACCTCCAATGCGATCCCTAACCTATTCCACCGCTGATAGCATTCACCAGGTCACAGCCCTGTAATAATCCCCTCCATCACGCTTCTTCCACCCTCCACTTCCTTTCACCTCCCTCTCTATGTATTCAACCAAGTTTCCCAGGATGAACTCCCGACTCCCTTGCTCCGTCTTTTGTATTCCTAGGGCTACTTTCCGCGCCCCACCCGTCTCCCCCGATGCAATCCAAGACTTTCAATTGTTTCCTCCCCACTTGATAGACGCCCCTTTTGTTTCCTTTGCTCTCCGAGATCTCTCCTCCAAGGCATTTGCAAATTTTTCACGCTTCAGAGCTCATAGTAGGACAAGGAAGTTAGTTTCACAAATTCCTACTCCTGCGACAGTGTAGCCAAATAGGGACTTCTTCGCTTAGGTTCGTTTAAAATGAGACGGCCGTGGTAATCTGGTCAGTAACGCATTGAAATGTCAACCCACGATAGGTCGCGGGTTCGAATCCCACCAAGAGCACGGGTGTTGAATTTGTCCTAGGATAAAGATATTAGGTTCAACGTTCTGATATGACCTTAAGCCTTTGGAGTACCTAATATACATGACTAGTACTTATGCATGTAAAATTGATAACCGGCTATCACTTTTATGTCATTCCTTTCTTTTTATGTATTAATTTGTTAGTTAGTGTATTTCCTTTTTGTTTTCTATTGCTTTCTTTTGCAGATCGTCATAGTGATCAAAAATTAAAGATAAATAAGGTTTGTGGTCTGGGAGGCCATATTGTATGTAAGTTATAACCTATAGACTAATTAAAGTACAAAGTGATATATGAACTTAATTTTATTAATCGCTTTGACACGTTAGTACTACTTGTTTAAAATAAATAAAGAGATTTCGATAATATATGCAACTAGCAAGTATTAGCAAGAGGTCATAAGCTTTAAGTTGATTATGGAGACACATCATCATGATGCCTTCTGCAAGCATTGGAAACTTATTGAACAAGTCCTGTCTTTTCTCCTATCTCACACAATTTATCATTCTTTAATTCCTAGAAGTATATTCTTTAATGAATTTTAAAACCTCAGATTGTAATTGTTTTAGGTATTGACCATTATATTATTTATATATATTTATTTTATGAGGGGTTAGATGGCAGAGGGGACATTTTTGTCTCAATTTCGCCCCAATCTTTTATTGGTATTGAGGTATTCGCTCCCAAAGATCTTTTATTTGTTACAGTAAAGTAACATCCACCTCCGAGTCTCCGGCTAGCATCAGGTTTCGTTGCCGTCATAATTGCCGGAGACTCGAGAGGGGTCGCGTCTACGGGTAGCCATGTCCACCGTATTGTCCAACAGGTTGAAATTTAGACTTAATCTCTTAAACAAATTCTAAGACCATATTTTCAGTGATGATGTTAAAAATATTTTGCGGACCCTAACTTACTATGGTAGAATGGATCATAATAGGGATATGAATAACGGTAAATATATCCAGTACGAGTGTAGCAATGGATAATATTGGTAGCAGCATGTTGGTATAAGGACTTAAAGCTAACCCAACAAACAGCATGTTTTTGCATGTATGCTTTGCTATTTTTATCTTTGTTTAAATTGCGTAGTTTTGAACAGTACCTATACAAGTACTAATCCTTTTTTATGCATGATATGTAGTGCATGTTTGGTGAGAGTTCACCCCCTGCCACACACCTTTATGGTGGCTTGCAGGGTATTATGTAGATGTAGATGTAGCATCATGCTTTCCAACCACTTTAGTAGATCAGAATCGGCCTTCGGCTTGTCTCCCTTCACCGAAAGATCGGCGGAAGCCCCGGCAGTAGGAGGTTCATCTGCCTTTGTAGGAGATAGAGCCTTGGCCGGTGGTGTACTACTCTGACCTTGCGGTTGGGGTGTCATTTTCTTGCGTAGGTGATTGGCGTAGTTGCGCAGATTCTCCTGCGACAGGTGGTTACATTCAGGATGCATCTCACGCCACATAGAGTGCATCCTCGCCATATATCCCCTGCGACTTGTCTCACTGGCAGCATGGCAAGCTAGAAGGTCTCCGTCCACTCCATGCGAGCTCCCTTTTTTGATGGAATAGATTTGCCACACCCAACTTTACTAGGGCCCTCAACCGAGAAGGGCCGGTTGTGGGTGGCGTTACTGGAATTCTTCGGAACCCAGAATTTCCGCGAGTGGGTAGGTTAACCCCACAAGCAGACGGCCACCATTAGACGCCCTCAGCCGTTTCCAGGAACGCCACGAGGCCGGTGTTCCGTTTTTGACCCCTATCCCTATATTATTATTATTATCACACACGGAGAGAATATTTTGTCTCAAAAAAATTCATTTGACAACTCTTCATTATTCCTTTGATTATAAAATATTTACCCCCCTTTGTCGTGCTCCATTAATCTCCCTATATCCGCTCCAGTATTTTCTTCATCTATTCGCTTTTGCTTCCTCCGAATTTTCCAGCTAAACTTCCTAAGAGATTATTTTCGCACTGCATCTATGCTCATATCATAGCCCTCATTCTTCTTCATCTCGACGTCTCAATACCCTCTACGTAACATTTGCTCACAGAAAGAGTTATCATATTTGAAATTGCATTAAGGAGTATCTAACGCTTATTAATCTATTCCACGCTAACCATGATAGTCAAGTAGATAACCTTGTAGTCCTTATTATCCAAGTGTCACGGGTTTAATTCCCGCACAGATCTGCCTGATACAAAAGCATTTGAGCACCTATATTCCAGGTCTACTGCAACCACTTCCTCTTTGTATATGTCGGCTAAAAAGTGGAGCGACTTATTCATAAAAATACACCAATTAATGCAATTTTAAGTGGATTGAAAAGAATATATTATTCACGACTAGAGTTTTATTATGATTCAGCATACTAAAGTGCAAATGGTTCCATGACTGTTGAATCCTAATTTAACTAAGTCAAAAAACCTTTGATGATAGACGTATCAAATAATGACTATTAAAAAAAAAGAATTCATAAAAGAGTTTTAGAATACGACCTCCTCACTAAGGATAGCACTTAAGAGTGTATCATCGACCAACCAATTGAATCAGCATTTAATTCTACAACAAGTGAGTAAATTATGTCCATATTTGTCACCTTTTTCGCCACATCCCCTGCTTTGATTCTCGATCCAAATACTACCAAGGACAAAACTTCATAGAAATGTAGTAAATTGCATTAGCAGAGAAAGGTTACAGACTGTTAACAGGCCACTAAAATCTTAGCGGAGTCACCCGCTGAAATTAATTATGGCAGAATTCCTACATAGGAGAAAAATCCACCTGAACAGGGACGCGAGCCTTGAGCCCCCGTTTTTCTATGGGTGGGAATTCTGCTGCATCGTATTCCCCGATACCTATGTTTCTAATGGTTACACAGTACATGCCTTCCTTTTTAAAAGCTAGTCAGTTATCCGGAGGTGACTGACAGCTTAGGGCATTTGCCACATTTTAGATTAAGTGGGCAAATTGGTAGGGCAGATATACTTTTCAAGGGCGGAGAGAGGGTAGAGAGAAACCCAGCCTCGACATTAGCTTGCTCTTATCAAAAGGCGCAAAGGGGTCCAAAGTTTTAAGGTCCCATACGACGGACAGAGTATTGGACAAGAAGTAGACTCAACAGGGCACTCAACTACGCTAGTGAAAAGTCTGCAACTTCGGAGAATAGAGCGCGGGACATCGTGGTGGAAAGCCAGTACCATAGCCACCATATCGAGCCGAAGTTCTAGGAGTCGGATAAAATGCAGCAACGTGCGATCGACGCGGGCTGAGTTTACGTCGCAAAGTGAAATGAAAGTTATGACCTCTCCGTAATTAACTCTCTCCGAAAGGGAGCGCCCTCACCGTTCCCTGGCTGTGAACGCTCCGTCCTTCCGCCCGCCTCGTTTCCGATACCGTACCAATGTGAAGGGCGGCACTGCCTCCCCGTCCGTCACTATGGGTGGCCTCCACAGGATTCCATCGCGGGCGTCCCAGTCCCCCGACTCCTTTCTTCGCCACTTCGTTCTCCGCCGAATGAGATTTCGAACGGAGGGTGGTGAGGGGTTATTCTTGGAGTTTCAAGGAAGGGATGAAATAGAAAGTGAAGCGCGAGCGCCTGACAGGGACGATGGATCAAGCTGCCCCGCAGGTCGTCACCCTTCCACCGCCATACGACCAGTAACCCACCGTCACTCACTTGATTCCCCCAACTCAGTGCAGCATTGTGTTTTTTTACAAAATTACTCAATCAAAAGGGAACAGAAAATCACATCCTCCCTACTTTAAATACATCTACATCCACATAATACACTGCAAGCCACCATAAAGGTGTGTGGCAGGGGGTGAATTCTCACCAAACATGCACTAAATATCATGAATAAAAAATCATTAGCATTAATATACTAGTCTAAACTTCACTATTTAAAAAGGATAAAAATAGCAAAGTAAGCATGCAAAAACATGCTGTTAGTTGGGTTACCTTCAAGTCCTTATGCCAACATGCAGCTACCTATGCTATGCATTGATACAGTATTGCCGTCCCCAGATTTAGATTTCAATATTGCCGTAAGAAAAGGGTTGGGTTGCTATAGTGGTTAGATTACTGGTCTCTCACTACGAGGGCCCATGCTCGAATCCACGCAGAGAAAGTAATGTTTCTATGGTAGGCTGACCCTTACTTGAGTTCTATATGGGGAGCATTTGAGTTCAGTATTCCGTCCGTCGGACGTGAAATCAATTCGTAATCCCCGTGGCGCATTTTGTCAAGAGGAGGCTTATGCTAACGCCTGATTTCTCTGCATCCTTCTTCCTTACCCTGCTATTTTTATCCTTATACCTTTCCTCCCAATCTGAAGCGCCTTTGAGTGCGGGTGCAGACTTAAAAACACATGTGCGTGAGTGTTGTTCAGGAAAGCGACTGATATTTACATCATTTAGGATAAATGTGTGCTTGGATAGAGATCAGAGTTTTATTGGATATTAGTAGTTTGAGGTGCTCCGACGCTTGAGGCTATATCGTATAGTCTAACCTGAGATCTCAATCCTGACACAAAAACAACTTCCAGCGGAATTTAAACTCGATGCCTTTGGACTACTAGGCAGCGCGATACCGACCTGGCTACCATGGTAGGTAGTGTGATAGGCCACGTAGAAATACGAGGTGGAGAGATAATGGGCATAATCTTTATCACTTTTTAACACCATAAGGCGGGAGGGGTAAATTTTAACCCCCTCGCTGTGATAAAATTATAAACTTCTTATTTTCCTTGTATTTACTAAAATTTACACTAAAGAACCACACAGTACCCAAGGATTGGAAAGTAGCTAACATTACACCTATATTTAAAAGCGGTGATAGGGAAGAACCTAGTAACCACAGACCCATTTCACTTACGTCAATCTCTTGTAAGATATTTGAGCACATAGTAGTCAGTTCGATCATGGGGCATTTGGATAGTCAGGGATTACTCATAAACAGCCAGCATGGGTTCCGGAAAGGCAGATCTTGCGAGACACAATTAGCTTTATTCGTACACGATATTTTAGTCCGCGGCGAAAGCAGTACTGAAGTTGATGCGATATTTTTAGATTTTAAAAAGGCTTTCGATAAAGTTCCTCATGACAAATTAATCTTGAAGTTAGAGAGTTTTGGTATAAATAAAGACGTTGTATGTTGGGTAAAAGAATTCTTAAGTGGGCGAGAGCAGAGCGTTGTCATAGATGGTATCATGTCGGACACAATCCCCAGGGTAGCGTAGTAGGTCCGCTTCTATTTCTTTTATACATAAACGATTTGGGTACCGTAGTTAGTAGTAACCTTAGACTTTTTGCAGACGATGCGGTGGTGTACAGGGGTATATCAAACGAAGAGGACACGAAATCACATAGCAAGGATTTAGATGCAATTCAAGAGTGGTGCGACAAATGGCAGTTAGAACTCAACCTTAAAAAGTGTGTAGCTATTAATTTTTGGAGGAGGAATAATTCGATAGAGCGATCCTATAGAATTAATAACACGAAGATCGAAAACGTTGAAACCGTAAGATATTTAGGTGTAACAATCACTAAAGATTTATCGTGGGGAAGACACATAAGGGAAATATGCGGCCGAGCGAAGAGAAAGCTAGGATTTATAAAAAGAGTACTTGGGAAATGTGATGAGAAGACAAAAGAGCGATGCTACTTTTCACTAGTTAGGCCCCACCTTGAGTATGCAGCCAGTGTATGGGATCCTAATGAATTAGGTTTGATGAGAGAACTAGACAGTGTGCAGCGTAGAGCAGCTAGGTTCGTCAAAAGGTGTTACGATAGGTTGAGTAGTGTATCATAATTAATACAAGAATTAGGGTGGGAATCATTATCAGAGCGTAGGTTAAAGTCCAGATTAAATCTATTGGAGAAATTTCAATCGGATAGCTTTACTGAAGATGTTAGGCACATATTAAAAACACCAGCGTATTATGCTAGATTCGACCAGATAAATAAGATTAGAGAGATAGATTGTCGTACAGATAGATTCAAAATGGCATTTTTCCCCCGTACTATAAGAGAACAGAAGAGGCAGCATACACTGTAAAAAGTTGATCTGATTTTCAGTGCGATCTGAATTTAAGCGCTGTCTGGTTGCAAGGCAGGAACACGGATTTAAGGTACGGAAGAGGCAGGAACATGGATGGTTGGTACAGGAGCAGTTAAGCAGGAAGCAGAGGGAGCAGGATTCTGGATGGTCTGATTTTCAGTCGTTCACCTGCCTTATTTTTAGACAAGATATTACTGCTGAAATTCAACATACCCTGTCTTAAAATTGTTGCATCTGAAATTCAGATCGCTTTTGTACCTTAAAATCAGATCTACTTTTTACAGTGTAGGAAAGGGATAGGTAGGGGAAATATTTTAGAGTATACTGTAGTGCATGATGCATGTATTAACCCCTCAAATACTATAGATACTAACAATCTAGTTGCATGAGACCCTTTAGTTGCTTGCTTGCATGTTAGTAGTGCATGCTTGGTGATCTTCACCCCCTGCCACACACCCTCCCGGTGGCTTGCAGGGTATCGTGTAGATGTAATGTAGATGTATTTTTGCTATTAAAACTATAAATGTGTTTTTTTTTTATTTTAAAGAATGCCCAAATGTAACAAGATCTCTACTCCCTACACCATCCACATCTCAAATACCCACTTTTTGTTTTTACTCCTTCGCCACGTCAACATACTTGTGTAGCATTCCCTCGAGGAGTCACAATTGACCTCTACGGCCTCCAAGGTTAAGCGAAATTTCCGTCCTCCCAGTGTTAAGGAACAGAGAAATGATGTAAGGAAATTCGGCGTCGGCACTAGCCTGCTTTCAGCGAAAGACGCAAAGGGGTCCAAGGTTAAATATCCGACGAACGATTAGTGAACTTAATATGCTCTCCCTCCAACAAGTACACCTACATGTTATCCTGCAGGCCGTCCTGGTCACCAGCCAAGGATTTAACTTTTGGACTCTGGTACAGTAGGTATGTATTTTATGTTTGAGGCAGAACTAAATTGAATAATCTAAGAAGTTTCCTGGAATGAAACTAGGTATCTCGAGATTAAAGATAATGCCACCACAAGGGTGTGTGACAACGGGATATTATCCCATTTTGACCCATTTTTATGAAAACAGGAATGTAAATAGTTGTAGATATTTCTAACGAGTTAAATAAATTGAAGACGTTTGAATTGAACATTATCAACAATGTACATAAAAAAATATCTTACTACAGGTTGGAAATTGGTAACATACATAGAAGTTGAATGAGTAAGAAAACACAAGTGCTCACTCTTTAATACCTGCGTTTCATGATGCAATGTAATAATGAGCGCATAAAAAGTAATCGCTCAAACTACGCCCAAAAGGTTTTATCGAGAATTAACAACATTCTATCAACACACCCTCTCCAAATTCATCCTTGGGACTTCATTCGTACGCCACCGACAAGATATATGAGGTCTCATCCATACGCTTCACAAAAACTAATGCTGTTACTAATAATTACTGGCCACTCAGGATTCAAACAACTTTCAGGCTTCATTCCGTTCGCGTGATAAAGAAATTATCATTAATACATACGTTAGCGGCTAAATCTGGATATCAATTTCAGCATTAAGAATGAATTTCTGTGTTTATCCCTTAAAATATAAATTTATAGTAATAGAGTTAAACTTAAATAGTATCCAAATGAACCATTATGATTAAACTAAGTGAAATACAGACAATTAGTGCGAGAATAAAAAATTACTAGCAATGCTCAGAAAAGAGAATATAGACCTCAACTACCAGACATCGGTCCCGAGATCTGATCCTGGGGCCTCGTCAGATGCGTTGATTCCAAGCACCTTTTTGGCAAATACAGGGACAGAATCACTATCAACATTCAAAAACTTATCCAGGTTTGAAGTCATTTTTAGAGTAGATAGCAAATATATTTTTCATGAAATTATATGAAAGCAAAGTTTCGTAATGTCTAGTTAAATTTAAAAAAAAAGGTTTATATGGACGTAAGGTTAAAGTGGCAGCTGCGGACACCTTTGATTACAGAAGGAAAATTAAAAAGATAGATCATAAACATCAGAATTATTAGCAGAGAAAAGTGTTCATAATCGTTTTCAAGCTCGGAAATATTCATCCAGACACATTAAAATTGTAATGAAGCATTTCATATCTCATAAGCCTGAATCAAAGTGACTTTAACTATAAAAAATAGATTAGCTTGAGCCTATAGCGACAGGAATTCTCTTCTTTCATTACATAGGAAATATATAAGTTACATATTAGAAAAGAGTTCAATGGAAGTGAACAAATAGAGCTATTGAAGCGTCGGCCAGTGCACTAGGTGTGTTTGCGATAATTCCATTCATAACTTTCGTAATATCGCTCACATGCTCTACATACACTACCCCTAAATTTTGGCTGTCAAAACTACGCTACCTTTCTTCCACTGTATTTAACTCAAAATTATCGCTCTAGGTGTTCTTCTAAACCATCCATCTGCTTTTGTTCCTCTTTCCATCATTCCGCCCGATGTTTTTGAACGAAGACCATCGAGAAGAATTGGCCTCCAGACAACCGAACATATTATCCCGCCTAGAAAGTCGAGACCAATACGAGCATCTCTAATTTCCTTACGGCCGACGGATATGAATTCATACGATGATAAGAATGTTTACTCGGGTATGCAGGGTATATAATAGACTTATTGTAATGATTTTCGATTTAGTGCCCAAAAATGTCTCGGATTATGAGGTCCGTGAACAACATGGAGTCCGATCTAATGTGGAACCCAGTTTTCTGGGTCCTATTAGTATAAGGCTAGTAGAGGTGAACGACTGCCTAGTTAAAAACTATTATATATATTACTTTGTATCAAATAACAATTTAGTGTCATTTATAAATAACAATTCATGTGTATCCTTATTGCATGCTTAATAATTTCATCATGGAGGTAGTATTATTACTCTTGGTTTCACATAAGGAGTGTATAAACGGGGTAGTATTGTTATGCAGGCCTGCATGGCACCAAGTGATCTCTGTTATTGATAATGCATGATGGTACACTTTCTGCCGCATACCCTTTCGGTGGCTTGCAGGGTATTACGTAGATGTAAAGGTTCGTCATAATTAGTGGTAACTTAAGTTGTCACTGCGGATAATAGCAAGTTGGTTTCCCTTTATGGCATAAAAACAATATTTTGGCGTCAAATTCAAATATATGACTTAACTGTCATGAAAATATGAAATGTTTATCAGAATAACATATATAGAGAGTTTTTTTTTCATTTTCAAGGCGCAATATTAGAGGATCATTATTTCATAGTGGTCCTATTCATCCTCATCAATGCATGGTCGTTGATAGGTACAACGTTTTCAAATTTCTTCTATAAGAAGTTAAAACGTCAGATGAATTAAAATCATACTAATATATAAACATGGTGTCTGTCTGCCAGATTTATGCTACGCATCTCCTCAAAAACTACTCAATCGATTGAACTGAAATTTTGTACGATTCTAGCATATACACTAGAAGATGCTATAGGCTATACAAAAAATACTCAGGGCCCACGTTCGATTCCTGGCGCCAATTATCTATTTACATTGGTTTAAATGGACTTTTTTTCAATTTATGGTGGCGCAGGAGCTTTTTCTTTCGCTCAGTAAAATAACTATAGGTTAAAGTCGCATTCGTGGGGAGAACCGACGGTCGGACCCTCATTAGTACCTACTCGAAACAGCTAATCCGAGACCCTTCCTCGAGATCGAAGCTCGTAAACGACCCAACTCTCATTGCGAGAGGCCCAACCTCAAAGTTGACCATTTGCATTTAAAAATGGTTATTAGTCGATTTATTTAATTCTTTCTGTATTTAATGGGAACTGTAATAATTAACTGATTATTAGTCGATTTCTTTAATTCTTTCTGTATTTAATGGGAAACTGTTTATAATTTCGTATTCTTTTAAGCGATTTACTATTTCGCCCCTTCATGAAAAATGAAAACGTTTCTTAGCACACTTTTTATTCATTATATTTCTCCCTCCCGTTGAATTTCAACGGGAAACTTCAGCTAGCAGTACATACATTACGAGCGTTACTTTATATCTATGCTAGAGAGCTACCGCGGTTTCCCGTTTCCAGAATCAAGAGTTCTTCCAGCGTGACACCATCACTCAAATGACACCAATGGAGTCGGAGTTCATAGCTCAGCTATGTTACTGTGGTACTGCGAATACTAGGAATGGACTTTGCCTCCTGAGACCTCTGCCGCTAGTCTGACGCTGACGGAGTACTATGTATTCAGTATTTTTCTAGTATGAACGGACGGACTCCAGACTCCCTCCCTTTCATTTCAACTCTTACGGCCATTAAAGCTCGTGAGCCCTTACAACACCACTAGTTCGTTACCCTTAGAAAATACTATGCAGTAAAACATAAATTTATATGGCTGCACATACTATTTTATTGTGTAAGGAATAAAAAATAAGAGCCGCTGGAAAAGAAAGACTGGAAACATTTGAAAAGCGGTGTCACACAAGAATGATGAAGAATGATCGCATACCGCGTCACTAGAATTTTATGAAGAGAAGGAGAACATTATAAATCTGATGAATATTCTACTTCGTAGACCGAAGTCTCCCAGAAGTACCTTAAAGAGCGCATTTTGAGACGTGGTCGCCTCATGAAGACGCAGTAAAGTCGGGGTAGGAAAATGATTTCTTGTGAAAATCCTCAAAAGAAAACCTCAGATGATATGCATGGAGCAAGTCGTGAAATATACATAAGAAAAGAATTATTTTTATCCATATCTAAACTTTTACCTACAGACCACTGCATGGGGGTTGACTGGGTGTGGACCATCATCAGGCATGCATTTAAACTTAAAAGATAATTGAATTAATACATTTTATGATGCAGGAATAAAAAATACTATTCCGTGCATGCACTACTTACATGCAATTGAGAGGTATGATGTTATTACTTTGGAGAACATGTTTGATACATGCTCACGAGACACGCGTAACTAAATTGTTAATATCTACTAAGTAATGAAATAATTCTAGATTATTCAGGAATTTACACAAATATATTAGTTAATTATTATATACTTCACAAACTTTGCATGAGGTAGTAGTGCTAAAACATGAAAATGGTAAAACTATTACACAATTTTAGATCAAAATCTGTAAAACTGTTATAATTGCTCCATGTTCTTTAACTGTATCTAATATATTACTGTTACATCACGGAAAAAAGTGATTTTGTTTTACCTGACCATCTCTCGATTTTTAACTTTCTGTCCTACCCAGCCGTAGAACGCTGGGAAAAAGCTAGCCAACAGATGAATCCGGGAAGAGGAAAGCCGCGAAAAACCAATCTTAGAAATCTAAAGCACAAAAAAATGGAAGAAACTAACTTGCACGAATCTCAATCATTTTCTTATCTTTGCCGTACTCGCACAATAAATGTGTTTGACGAGACTACTATCCTTGCCATGTCCGTCAATCTTTTCGCCAACTATCTCCCAGTTGATCATACCAGTTCGCCCCCTGCTCTCACTATTTCCCAGCATTGTCTCTGCTCTCTCTTTCCCTCTCCCTAAAATTCTTCTCGCCGTCCATTAGGGCAATTACGAGTGCACGCCCTTTGGTCGGCGTCATTGTCCTTTACAGGACATTGGACGGGGATGCGGCCGTGGAAAGTGCAGGAAGAAGGAGTCGTGGGCGCAAATGGGGAAGTTCCGACGGCTGAGAATTCCAATCCACCCCACTTACACACTCGCTCGCATTAAACGTTCTCTTTCCCGAACTTTTTGCGAATTTCCCTCCTCTCTCTCTCACCGCTTCCCCTGGCAAACGTTTTCTAAATCGGAGCTTCCGCTGCAAACCCCCGCTCTCCGATAGCGGCCAGGAAGCGAGCGATCGCTCGAAAAATGCTTGCCGGGATAGCCTCGCTCGATCCAGTCCTCTTCCGATCCAGTGCCACTCACTACGACGCACCCCGCTTTAAGCCAACGCTCTTCAACTTCCTGGAAGCATATGCGTAACCTTCCTCGCTGCTTTAGGAGATAGATTCACATAGTCTGTGCCACAGGGAAGAAAATGAGGAAACATCCACTGCTCGATCCCTAAGTTGGTTTCAATTTGTGAAAGTATCCGACCCCTTTTTTAAATCACATTCCATAAAAGTCCAACTTCGGTGAAATATCTAAACGGTAGTTACGTAATTAGCTCGGATATGATTTTTACTATCACTAACCGGTGAAAGCCTTTCCTAAGGCATGAGGGTATAAGCCTTACCAATTCACCAACAGCGAAGACTGAATACATGGAATATCTAATAAATAATCCATAAAGTGTGGTGAATTATGAGACCACTGTAGTGATCAATTCATTCCAAAAAATATATTTTAAAATTAGACAAAAATTGGCATAGCTATCGCCTAAACACGGATAATAATTTTTTCAAAGTTTATGTTTTTCTACAAGCCACGCCATTTTAAAGAACGGAAAAATAATCGTATAAATAAGTTACAGTAAGCGTTGAAATAAAGAATACAGTGGTTTAGGTCACAGAAATAGGAAACATTCCGCTAGAAGAACTTAGAAAATACAAATGTCAGAGGAGCAAAGCATAAAACTTATCAAACAGGGTCAACATTTCTGAACAAAACGAGTAGATTCCTTACTTTTTAGCCAAAGCAATCCCTTCCCTTAGGTTTCAGAGGGCTACGAGTGGTAAATAGGGATGTTAACTTCATGCACGCCCAGAAAATACCTTGCGCTTTACTGAAAATATTTTAGACGCAGCATCGCGACGAGAGATAAAATAGAGAAATAACAGTATCATTCAGAATTAAATGGGTTTATCTTGGTGTACTGGATACAGCACTGTCTTCAAATTCTGTGAGTCCGTATATGATTTTTGATCATATACGGACGAATACATATATATTTTTAACCATATCCGCATTGTTAGAGGTTTTTCAGCGGTGCGCCGCCGCGGCGGACAGATAGGGACCGGCGCGCCGGTCCCTATCTGAGTGCAGTGTAAAGATCAAGTACAGCACTCCGCCCGGCAGATGGTCGTAAATTTCTTGATGCTTTACGTAAAGAGCAGGCTAATGCCAACACCGAGTTTCCTCCAGCCTCCCTTTTGTTCCTCGGATAATTACCACATATACCCACTTATCGCTAATGCAGCAAATGGCCTCAGCTGTCGCTCGCCTCCTCGAATGGCTGTTACTACCGCTTTGATTTTCTTCCAAATGCACATAAACACAGATTGGCCGGCGGTAAAATTCGCTTTCAATCATCATAAGTAGAAGCCTTTCCCGATGGAAAAGCCAATCAAGGCACTTAGTGAGACATAGGAAAAAGATAGTGTATGGTCCCAATTAGTTCAAAAATTTTAAAAGTATTTACATTTCCATTCCACACACACTATGCAAGGAAATGATTCAACAGATCATAGGCATAATGGATGAAATTATAAAAATCAATCTTATATTCAATATTATAAATTTATATTTGCATTTACAGCTGTATATGATCTAAATGTCATCATGTCCTGTAAATCATAGTTATATAAGTAGTGTCACAGTATAAAAAACATTGCCAGAGGAATTTGTATCCGTGCTTTCTTCATGGAGTAGAGATAGAGTCAAACTTCCAATAGAGTCAATCTTTCTGCCGTTCATGTCACCAGAGTGCTCGATAGTAATAAATACTGATAAAGAAGATAATAACAGTGCACTGATATCGCAGCTGCCAATGAGTTTGCCACATGCATAATCAGGTGTAAATCTTGGCTTAATGCTTAAGGTAACTTAAGACACTGATGAAACTTAGGAGGGGTACACTCCAAGGTAATTAAAACTGCGTATATCGGTGAAGCAGCCAATAACTAACGTAGCGTCGCACATATCCTGTGAAGAATAGCAAGAAACGAAGATACCGGCGTGGTATTTCCAGAGGCTACTACGGAAAGCTGTATAAAATAGCCAAAAGCCCGAAAACTTCATCAGGAATTCAAGTTTCCTAAGTTTAAAACAAATATTCCGCAATAAGCAGCAATCTCCTAAGATTACGGCTCTACCTAGTTAGATTACGGCTCAGGAGATGCAAAAACAGATCGGAGGGAGCAATACTAACCTCCCGAGTCTTATATATGGCCCAACAAGATTTTTTAAGTCATTTCGGACAAGAACATGCCCATTGTGTTGCCGGCCTGACGCATATCAAGCAACCTGAAAGGGACCAGACGGCTCTGGAGTCAATATGAGTGAAAATTCAAACTGCAGATGAAACATTCATTTAACGCCATCATTGCATTTAGCGTGCCCATTAACTCATCATGCACAGTTTAGGGAAAATGAAGTATATTATAAAGATCATTTGGATTAAACGTAGCAAAATACTATGAGTGCAGTGGTCGTGGGGGATTCGTTGCGTGGAAGTTTCATTATATCTATGCGCAAGCACACTCCGAAGGACTCCTTGTTTGAGACTGGAGGGAATGATTCCAACCATCCCTCCTCTCGTTCACTAAGAGGTCACTCGTTGTGAGCGTTTACGCCAAATAATCGAATGTGGCTTCAAACTTACCATAAAATACATGTTAATGACATTTATTTCGAAAGTGAGGGATAGAGTGTTTATTGGAGAGGATAAATTGTTCAGTGATAGTTATGAAGCATGCAAAACTCTTGTCAAAATCAAAAGGCGAGGAAATTGCTACCTTTAATTCAAAAACCTAGTTAAGTCAACCATTGAGACTATTTCAAATGAGTAAAAACTCAAAATAATAAATGCAGAATTTGGAACATACCTATTTAGCTTTAAATGAAACAGTTAAAAATTAATGAATGATATTCCAATAGACTCTCAAACTATAAAATGGCTTAAAATGAATTAATACCGTAGGCAGCATAAAAAAATTTAATATTTAATACAAATAAATTCATAAACTAAGAGATTAACCCAGCGGACATACCTAAATGATAACCATGGTATAAGTTTTACAATACTTCCATTTACCATGATTGCTAGAAAGGCACCTGACGGTAACCTTGCGCGATTCTATCATTCTCGATGTGCTCTCATAAATCATTACTTCACAACCCAATGCCTAATGCTTAAAGGTGCACCCAATGGAAAAATGCCTGAGATGGGATCCATAAACAGTGATTTCCAACACCCTGAGGCAGAAAGGATTCATGAAAAAAATCTGAGATGAAGGCGTGAGTGTGTTCAACAGACAGTGCGCACCACCGTTGAGCGCCTCTGAAACGCCAATGAAGAATTCTGCATGCCACCAGGTGGAATAGCAGACTGAAAAAATAAAGTATTCCAACACGAGAGGTTGAAAAAAAAGACTCAAAAGAGACACCAACCACTGGGGTGCGCGAAACAAGATCTTTATTTGCTACCACCTCTGTCGAGGCATTTCAGATATCGCGTTTGACTTTCTAATTTTTTTCTCAATTCCACAAAGTGCACGATTTCAAGACCCTCTAGGTGAGAACAGCACTTAATACATGCACCGCCACTATCCAGACTCTCTTTCTGAGTGCCCGTTATAAAACAAGAATGTAATTACGAATAAAAACCACCGCAAACGGGCGAATATTGAGACCCCAGCACAAAGTCATTTGGTAGCCTAAATAACAGGAGTGTAAAATGAGCACAGATAAGACATTACAATTTTCTCTTAAAACACAACCCAGAAAAACGAATGATTTGTCTTGCGGATACTTTATGTCAAACGAAAAAATGGCCTCCAACAAAGCTCTCTCTCACATAAAGAGAAATAATTTGCACGGAAAATAATATTGACATATATGCAACACTTTCTTAATAGATTCTCAGATTTGAACACCAAATGAGTAATGAAAATAGGTAATCACTCAAATGGGACGTTCATAATTGAATGTGGAAATAATGTCCATACACAACCAAATTTTAAATTGATTGAAATTGACTGTAACAAAGAATACGTAATATCCTCTATCACTTTATTTGTATTGATGTAATTTTAATCAGTAGATAATCATCCAAAAAGGAAAGAGGCGACACCTCGTTCACTATTTTTTCAATATAAAATCAATGGTGTTACGAAACTCATAATGGATATTTTCCACCTTACAATAAATTACAATAAAAATTAAAAGATTACTAGAATTTTCCACTATATTTGCGTCTAAATTATATACCGCAGTACTTTGGCATGAAAACTCATGAAAACTACTTGGACCATAAAACTAAGGTTTTAACGAAGGTAGCTCACAATGTTTTCCCGGAAATACTTCTCCTTTAATATAATATCACGAGCATTTTTGTGTAACAAGCTGAGTACAAATTGATTCCAATGAAATATGACTTTCCAAAGATAAAGGAATCAAAATAGATACCTTATCATAAGATCAAAATAAAAATAAATCCTGCACAAAAATGCGACTAGAAAAGAAAACTAAGTGGATCCATTTTAGGGCTAATGTAGATGGAATATTTTTCCTGAAAAAGCGTTTCCTCACCTTCAGTTGACGGAATGGTGCGTGGAGTCGAAGGACTAAATGCGATCGCCATGAAGCTATAAAACGGCGTGCCTACGGCGAGAATTAAACGCCGACTTTCTGGAATTGGTCTGAAGAGATTGGCCTCACCTGAGGGCACTCAACCGCGACAGCACTGGCGACTTACATGTCGCGAAATGAATAAGAGCCGAGACGAGAGGAATTCGAGGCGGAGAGAATTGCGCAGCAATGATGGTGGGCGACTTGGCGGGACTCGAGGAAACGGTCGGGTCGAGGAATGAAACCCGCAGAAAAGATAGGGAGTCCGTAGAAGGGGAGTATTTATTGGATCCTCTTTCTATTCTGGTGATTGCCGTGACGCCGCTCGAGATTGGTATGCTTTAAACAGCTCTCGGAACGATGGCTATTGATGCTGGTTTACGAAGAAATTAACTTCTCATTCAGTATCGATGGAATATGAACGTGTGACAGTTATGGCTCCACGGACCATTCGGCTCTTCCGCTTTGAAAGGATATTCTCTCATTAAGATACATAATGCGGTCTGGTAAAAGCTTCCTGCTCCATGTAATGTAACGTCACGCATTTGAAGGCTGCTTATGGCTATTAGTAATCAATGCAGATGATTACTGTACATACAAGCGTATACCACTAGTTTTAGAACATTTTTATATGGAAAATTGAGAATCGAACTCTAGGGTATTGGGGTATTACCCCGTAATACATTTGTAACGTATGAAAATCTTGTCTCTAAAAATTCGTGACGTTAACTCTGTGCCAATGTTTTTGGTGTAAATGTAAATATATAGAGAATGTTTTCTTGATTTACGAAATGTTTTCTTGATTCTTGAAGATAGACTTACGAACGCTACGGATTTATATTCGAATTCCCCAGCTAAAGCGTGATTGTAACAATGTCACCGTGTAATTAAAGTGGGAGGTAAGTGTAATAAGTAATCAACTACCGTGGTTAGCCAAGGTTTATTGTTGAACTTTAAATAATTCTTATGCCATGAATATATTTATGCACAAATCATATATAAACGGATTAATGTAGATTAAACCATACCAAACCACGGAGATAATTTGCATAAGCATTGAAGAATTTTAGAATATTTTAGCATATCTTCAGGAACCATTAAATTCATAATGCACACGTTAATTTTTTCTTAAAACTTTCTTTGCAGTTGTGTAAAAAATGTACTATGCAAAGTGCCCCAAATGATTTTAATATTAATCTCCTGTAGAATAATATTGCAACTATAAGTGCAGCGGGTAGATACAGCATGCTCACAAATATTCATCCTCTGCCATCCACCATCGAGGTTACTTTCAGAGTAGTCGGTAGTTATGAATAAAGTGGAAAATTTACACTGCAGACCTTTTAAAGCTGTTTTGACATTTATCGATCGGCTGCAATGCGACTATTTTAAGTCTACATTTGTTAAGGAATTCGGAGTTAAAAGCATGCAATAAGTCTTACTTTCCAAGCCCAATTCTTCAACAAAAATTCTATATAATTTGTCCTCGGATCGCATATCAACTCCATATGAGAATAATGCAGTTTTGCAGGAAAAAGGCGATTAGAACTAAGCACTAGGGCCAAATATACAAAAATGCTTAGCTGATCGAAAGAATAAAATCAAACGAAATCTAAGTTTTTATCACATGAATTCTCACGGATGGAGGCTTGTTCCAATGTTCGACTATGGTAGACAGAGTAACAGACAGCTGAAGCATCTGGATCTAAGCCCAATCTTCGATTTCCTATCAATCTTAACGTGATGAAAAATTGGACAACAAATGAATATTAAGGAACACCTCTCATGAATTTTAGCATAGTTTCATAAATGTTTTCACTCGGTATTAGGCAGGGACTTAGGTGGCCTTAACTTTTACTTAGAAAATCGATCAGATCAATTGGCTGATTTAATCGAAAATACGCTAATTCCTCCAATCTATTTCCTTTCACATCGCATATCCCTGCTTTCAAGAAAATTTACTTTCCCATTCTCTCATATCGCGGTCATCCATTAACCAACAGAAAGTGTGCAATCACCTTTCACGGATCACATCAATGGATATCTATGTGAGGAGGGCCATGACGAACACTAATGACAATATTGTGACTGGTACCCTCGACCGAAATAACAACGATGACTCCATGCTGTATCCATCACTTAAAAGGGCTTGGTGCTCTGAAGAAATGGCTCATACGACAATGGACGCAGGGGATCTCACGAATCCCTGCGAAAATGACGCCTTTCATTGTTTCGGGTGGAAACATTTCCCCCGCGGTGGTCTGAACGGCAAATCCCTTAGCCTAAATTAAGGAGCAGTGCATCGGATGGTGCATTCCAGCGAGGTGGGAAAGTGATAGCAGGGGGAGGGTGTGGAGAGGAACGGTCTTAATAGCTGAAGAAAGACGGCGGAGGAGAAAGGGAGAAATGCGACCGGGGGAACTTTCGCCGGGAGCCCAAGGAGGGGGGAAGTTCGGTGGAGTCGCGTGGCTTGGAGACGGTCGCGATGCGACGGATTTGGAGAAGTGTCGAGGGAGATGGAGGGGGAAGGAAGAGGGAGGGGGAAGGAAGTTAGAGGATCAGAGTTTTGAAAGAGCTGAACTGATGAAAGGAGACGGGGTTCACTCACCATTGACTGTGACATAAGCAGATTAGTATAAAATTAATAGACTCCAGTTTTACTTTGTAGAACTCTTTCATGTCGATAAAAGATAAACACATATAGAATTAATCCACACTTTTAAGAAAAAAACACCGACCCAGGTTTCAACGGTTAACCTTGATAATGACGGTTAGCGTTGAAACCTGGGTCGGAGTTGTTTTATTAAAAGTGTGAATCAAAACTATATCAGTGTTTTTCTTTATCAGATTAATATACAGGAACTGGTGATACCAGGGATAAGACTAGGATTTGGCGAAGTGGAGTTTTCGAATTATATTCATGAGATATTAAACTTATAACTCATGAGTAGAGTATTTATTAAATATTTTCATTCGTGTTATGGAGACTGTGAAATTATTAGTGCCTATCAAGCACAAACTCAGAAACATCTAAAAAATCTAGTTGTTCATTATCAATCATTATCAAAAATCAATCATTAATTCAACCAGTGGTGCTGTAAGAATGTGAGATGTGGAGTGCTATAAAAAAAGAATTTCACAACCTTCCCGTCTTAGAAAGGAATGTTTAAGTGAGATTTTGGCCCGGAATAAGACACGGCCACTAGAGAACGGAGGATTCATCGTAATTTCGAACTGGAAGAAAGGTACGTTAACCCTAATGTCGTAGAGTTAGCTGATGAAAGTAGGCTTCTGGAGTGGGCAGGCGTGGTCGCCCCAAACGGACACCCACCGATGGACAGTGAAAATGCTGGAATATTTTGCCAGTGCAAGAAGACCAAAAGCCATCTCAAGTAAACGGTGGAAGGATGGAATCAAAGACGATCTGCGGGGGATAGGAATGTTGGATGACTACTGACTGATGGCGGGTAAGGATCCCAGTGATGATGAAGCATTGTAGGTACGATTGGTTCTCTCGTGACAGGGTGTGCCTTGCAGGATACTGAGTAGATCTCAGTAGATGTGAATGGGGATAAAAACAAGAAAGTGCAACTAAAATAGGAGGGACCGTTGATGATGAACGATAAATTACAATTTGCCTATAGAAAAACCTAATTATTTGTGAGAAAGCAATAAAAACAATTTTTTGACTTTTAGATAAGTAAATACGAAAAATGACTTGGAGATAGTAACTATTTGTTGCCAGGTTTCAGAGAGTTTCTTGCCCAGAAAGACGATACGCCATTATGTGCGATATTCCTACACATTAAAGGACATATTGATTTTTCCTAAGCTCAGGGAAAGCAGATACCCCTAAGTAGCTATGAACCGAGTTTCAGGGGGTAATCGTATAATGTCGACTATTCTCAGTCTATGAATATGTGGTACATTTTTTTCTTATTCTTATTGCGCCAGTGTAGTAGTAATATCAATTCAAAGGTGAGCTTTTTATATGGAATTAGCTAACTCTTTATATTAATGTGAAAATGAAGAGATTATGTGGCAGGAGTATGGAGCGGACATCTGAGTCACACCACTCTTAGAATTCATGGCTGATCAAGATGCTGAAGCTCATTCTTGTAAATATGGTGCGGAATGTTTTTATAGTGTTTCAAAAAACACTATAAAAATGAGATAATTTTTAGGAAAATAGCTGTGAGCAGCTGTTACATGGTTAAAAAATTTGCCTGTCAAATGATTGCGACTCATGTCAACCAAATTTTGCGAGGAAATTTCATGATGCCTGATTTTATTAACAAACTAGAGTAATCTAGAGTGTAACACTCTCAATTCAAGCACTTCGGACTTCAACACATTACCTCATACAAGTGAAGAATACTTAACATGCACCTCTGTAAGTATGTGCTCTGAAACCAAAGCCTAAAACACGCATGTGAGAGCTATAGTACGCATTTATGACAATAAAATGAAAAACATTTCCAACGATGAGAACAATCAGGCAGATATGATCTTTGATACAATCTTTTCTTTTAGATCCATGAGGCGAACCAGAAAAGAACAGTAAACGTGTATGGGTATATCAGAATTTTTAAATCTGTTTCTAAATGTGGAAGTAAATGTCGCAAGAGAAAAGTTTTGAAAGACGACAAAACTAACGTTAAGTACGAATTTAGCAGTTCTGTAAAATCGTAGCTTGGCAGCACCAGCGACATGCTCTAAAAAGAAGAAAATATACCTCCATCCACATCTAAGAAATTGTAAGGTAATATCTTAAAATCCCGCTCCATAATCCCTAGTGGTGGCAAGGTGCAGATCAAAATATAAAGCATCAAACAAGACGTCATATTAATCCCACATCAACTTGTCTGTGTTTAAACCGAGGAAAGTCAATGGTACCAAGGGAATGAATTAAGAGTTCTAAATCTAGTCTAGTGAATGTAATTATTTTTTAAAGAATACATAGCTTCCATTTATTAAATACTTCAGGGATCACGATGGAAACCTGTGCAGTTACTAATAGAACAAGTCAAAATAGGATTTTGTTCACGCGTGTTTGCTGCTAAGAAGAAGTGACTCTGACCCCAGGACTTTTGCAGATTAGAAAGTCACTACAAAATCAAAAAGTGGCATTAGGGGCAGAAATATAACAGCAATTACGTAACCAGAGGCCGATTTATTTCAAATCTCGTCATTAACTCCACTCGATTGGTGGCACGGCAGCTCGAAGGTTTCAAGCCCTTCGGCCATTGGTGCGGACAACGGATGGAACCGCTTGGTATCCGCCTCGCCGTACCGGGTGAATGGGCCTAGTCACATTCTTTCGCAAAGCCTGGACCGTCCCGCGGAAAAAATCAGTGCACCCGTTCCATGCATCTCCGTTCTAGTCCGTCCGTCCGTTCCATTCCTCGGCTTCAGGGAGGCAAAGAAGTTCTCTCCTGCAGCCGGGAACTCCACGAGATTCCATTCCGTAAACTCCTTCCTCTCGAAATTCTCCCCAGCTCCCCACCTCACGCATCTTATTTAATCGACCGCCTCAGCATTAATACATCGACTTCCCAAGTAATCCTTTAGCGTCGGCGTGCGTTTTATAACGCGAATGAGGACATGAGCGCGAAAGTGAAATCCAAGCGAGTGGACTGAGTACAGAGTCATGTTGCTTCCGGTGACGTTTTATCCTATTCCTCTCCGGGGTCGATTAATTTCCCGTTTAATTTCTCCCTTTAGGCATTTCCCGCACTGAACGGCATAAATTAATTGATCATTCTGACTCGATTTCCTTCGTGGTAATCATCTTGGAAAGAATGCCGCGGAACGAATTAACAGAGAAGAGCTCGCACTGAAGGCAAGAGAGAAAGAGAGCAGACATACGTAACGTATAATCCAAATTTTCTTCTTTTCCGTCAACAAATTGACATCGCGGATGAAAGTAAACAATAGCTTCTTAAAGTACAAAGATGAAATGAGATACTTTTTTAAAGATACTTTCACTTCCCTCCGCTAAAAAAAACTCATTTTAGTTTTAGGAGCTCCTCCTAAGATATACAACCAAAAAATTACCTGTGTAAACAGGATTTCTGGTGATCTGCGTAATAACCCAGCAATTTATAGGCCCACGTTTCAATTCCAAGCCTATAAAACGTTTCTGCTGCCAAAATTACAACCCTTTTTTAAAACTCCAATTCAATGCAGTCTTATTTACAAAAAAAATAGTTTCGACGAATGAAATTCGGGTGAAAATACTTGTTTTTCTTTGTAATGTCACCTAAAGATCATATGAATGTGAAACCATAGGATTTTTAGGTAAAGTTTTAAGATACCTATTTAGTATTGGAATACTGATGCCATCCCTGTCATTTCTTTCCCATAAGGAATGAATTATAGTTAAAGGAACCTCACAATAACGTTTAGCAGAAAATGCTTCTGCTCCAAGCTAAAAATCATTTATAATAAATTTTAATGATTCCTGATCCTGAAAACATTAATACGAGTACCTGATTCTGATAACTGTTCTCTAATTCAATTTATTCGTTACTTCCTTTTTTATGATGCATTTGCCCATGATAGATTTTTGGTTCACTGAACAGCAGTGTGCCAAATGTATGCCAATGGTATACGACCGAATAACGTATGTGAATTCAATTTGACACTCATGCTTCAATTAAAAACAGTTGCTAATAACGACCATTATATTCAACAGTGAAAGATGAACGAAGCATCGAAAGACGTACACTGATGAAGGCACGGCCCTTCGTGCCGGCACACAACATCTTGACCGCTGTACTTTGGCCGAAGTGGCATAGAGCGGAGGAGACGGCTGACAGGTGTCAATTATTTTATATTCCTCTGGTTAGGCCTCATGTTTGACATTGAATTCAATATATTTGCACATAAAATGAATGCGAGGAAAGACATGAATTTCATACATAAATATTTTGAATAAGTTCCGACACCTATTGATTGATCACGAATCCATTCGCAACTGTCCATGTTTCGAACTACAGTCAACCAACTCTTGGAACTTGAAAACAGGTACCAATTACACGAATTTCACATTACAACCCACAACAGGCAACCATAGCATCATCCATCCGATATCCTTTAAGATTGATAGCCAAATTAGCAAATAAGATTGCTGAAGACAAGGTTCTTATTATTTTAAAATAAATGAGTAGAAAGAGCCATGAATTAACATACCGAATTCTTTCACGATGGTACCAACTGAGATCTTGTTTTCGACAATTTATCCCTTGAAGAGTTATTTTATTTTTCAAATACGTTCCATTAATTTTTTTTCTTAGATCAATTATGATCATGAATGTCAAACATTACAAAAAGATCAGCATTAAAAACAAGCGTAATCGATTTTATGGGCCAATCAGAACACCACGACTATCAGACACGCTGGTATTTATAAAAATGCGTAAAATTTGGTTCAATCGGTGGAATATTTTACGACAATAAAACTAATGGCTTAAGAATCGTTCATTATAAAAATTTCAAATCAAATGAAATTTCCACAGACACTTTTGTCAAAGACCACAAGTTAACATAAATGCAAACATTTGCATAAGGAGATCTTTTTTAAGGATTACAATTTTATGCAAGCATACATTCATGAGGAGATTCCAATCATATTGCCAGTATGAAAAAATTCATGAGGTTTCCTACACTGTTAATAATGACATAAACTTTAAAAACTGCAGAGAAGTTTGTATTTGGTAAGAGGAATCATAAGGGTGATTAGCTGATACAGTTCTGGAGGAAAGAAGATCTACCCGTCCATAACACCGGTTTTAATCTTCCTGATATACGTCATGTATGTGCGTTTGTCAAGCCCCAGGATATACGGAAGAAAATATTAAAAGAAACCAAATCGACTTCATTACGCTTGACTCTTGACGGAGCAGCTGTATCACATCAATCGAAACTTATCCTGTTGCTGCCCTGAAAGTGATTTATGCCCATTTCAGACGAATATGTTAAGAAGAAAAGAGACGTTTCAGGCGTTATATGGTGGAATAACATAATTAAATAAGTTTGGCAATTTTCCACAAAAAAATTTTTGAGGACTTTGTTGAGATTTGTTCACCTGATGATGATGTATCACATCGAAACCGGTCGAAGTAAAAATTTTTTTGTGGAAAATTGCCAAACTTATTTAAAAATGTTAAGAAGACATTAGTGAAACGCAGTTTGGCCTCCGTGGCAGTCTTTGCACTACGGAAGCACTACTCATGATACTAATAGAGTAAATCCAGCGACGCAGAGGCATGAAATGTAGTGTATATGCAAGATTTTAGGACTACATAAAAGCATTTGACTGAAGGTAGCATAAAAAGAATACGAAGGCCTTGATGAATGCGGGCGTATAGAAAAAGCCTTTTAAATAATATGCAACCTACATTGAAACCAAAAAGCTCAAGTGAGAGTAGATGATAGGATCTTGAGCTCAAAAGATGTTAAAAGAGGGTAAGTATAGGGCAATTTTATCTCAAAATTTATTCCATCTGCATTCTGAGAACATATTTAGAATAGTACCAGGAGTGCCGTAAGAGACAAAAAATAACGGCGAGATAATTAACATTAGAATTGTGGATGCCAATGTCTTGTTGGATTCTACAGGGACTATACCAGTAATACCTCATTAACAAGGATTAAACTATATGAACTATTATTGAAAAGACAAACGTCTATGTTTAACGACCAGCCACCTGTTTTTCAAGTAGGCAACTACTTCTGGGATCCTTCCGGAGAGATCATATGACAGACTGAGAAGACTAGACCGAAATCTAGATCAGCGATTCCCAATCGGTGTGTCGGGGCACTTCAGGGTGCAGAGAAAATAGTTAGGGTCCACCGGGTCCACTTCTGAATTGGATAAAACACACGTCCGACAGGTGGTGAAAGTAATCAAGGCAATCCTTCCAACCTGTAGACTAATTATAGTAAAACGCTGATTGCCCTTCGTCATGGAGAGGGAAGCCCATTCGGCTGCATAAAAAACCTAAGAACGTTGCCTTGAGATTGTAACCTCAGTCTAAAGGGTGCCGGCAATGCAAAAAAATCACTGATCTAGATCTATAAAGACTCTTTGCCGGGTAAAGTCTAACTCTGCCCTTAAAAAAATCTTAATAAACTGTCCTTTGCATACCTCTAAGGATAAAGATAAGGAATTTCGCAAATTATTGAAGTTTTGTGTAACCTATTATTACTCAGGACTATGGTAAAAAAAACTGGAGAAATTCAACGATTTACACCACAGATAGTTACTCAGTAGAGAAAGTAAGCTATTTCCACTCTCATTAAAATGTCGGAAGAAAGTTGAAAAGACTCCGGTTTGACTATTCCACTCAATGAATTCCTTGACTGAAATGGGATTCAGAGTGACACTTCCGTTCCCCACTCAGTAAAAATCTGAAAGCATCGTCTCATAAAAACTCAACTGTCAAGTTGGAGAAAGAGTCTTAAAGCAGCGGTAATTAATCGCCGAAACGATGAAAATTTGTTTTATGTTTCCGGTACACAATTTTATTTCCTCAGACATTTAGGAATCGGCGAAGGTTGACAAAAATTTTCAAGTAATGCACAAAAGTATAGTTACTATACCAGTTATTTTTGCAACTGGCACTGAATTTTTGTGATCGTTGTCCGAAGACTGGCAGCAATGATTTTCAAGAAGTCATCCTCGAATTTAAACAGCCAACTAAGAACTATAACATCAGACCCTGGAGAGTGGCACGTACCCAAAGTATCTAGCATCAGGTTTCGCAAATTTTGAGAATTAATCCGATGGTTGTGGCTATAGTTGGAGGTGGTTCCTTCTCATTATTACTGTAATATCTTTTTGGACTACAATTTTAGTTATATGCAGCAATGTCACGCAGCTTATATGATTTGTGTGCCAATTATACGTTGTTTTTTCATTAGATTCAAGACTGATTAACTACAGCCTTTCATGTCTTCCTATTCACTCTTATTTGATCTATAGACAAAATCTGGATAGATAAAGATTGTTCGAGCCGGGCTTAGGCCATTCATAAAATTGTTTCTTCAGTTCCTTTTGAATTTCCCCCCTATTCCTGTCCTAGGTGGTCGGCGCTCACTTGTCTAGTGTATTAGTGTGTGGTAACGTCGACAGGTGTCGTTTTGTTTTTTTTTTTAATTTGAACCTCGAGCCGAGGTCAGACGGAGAAGATTTTTCGTAGTGTGCAGTTGGAGAGCATTGCAACCCCGGGCCCGGGAGCGATCAAGTTCGAAGACACCAAAGGTAAGTGAGCGCCTTCCTTCCTTTTTCCTGCTTCCTCCCTTTCCTCTTCCACATCACGACTCCTTTATTTCTCTCTATCCCATTCACGCCAGACCCATTCCCTTTCTCTCTTTTTTATTTTTTTTTCGAATGCAATAAGTCCCATGATTGAACTCAGATTTTTAGGGAGTAGAGGAAGTTGTAGAGGAAAGAATTGTAAGAATAACTGACTGACTGACGCTTGTTCAGGATACCTGTATCGCCATCCCGGGCGTTTGCCCTCTATGGTCGTGGTTGGGAAGATCGAAAGGAAAAATTTCGGTGGGGGAGAAAGGGTATATAGTTAGGGTAGGAAACTCGATGGGTTTCTTTGTTGAGGGAGTTATTTTTGGGGACAATCCAAGGTTAGACGGGTTTTTTCACTAGGGTAGAATTGTTTGGGGTGATCCGGGGGGTATGAAGGGTTGTTTTGTTTGGGAGTAACTTTTTGTGACTGAGGAAATAATTTAGGGATGTCTGGTTGCGTTATATGTTTGTATAGAGAAGGAGAGAGAAGGGTTGTTTTGTTAGGGTAATGCTGAAGGTAGGATAGCGTGGGAATGGGTTTAATCTGGTTCGGGTGGTTGTAGGCTAGGGAGCAGAGAAGCTCCTTGCTCTGTGCCGGAATGGGAATAGGTGATGGGAAGGATATTTGCAAGGTTAGGTGGGATGGGTAAATCTGCAGGTTCTTGATGATTTGGTTCGTCTTCTTGGCTGGAGTCTTCAGCGACTACTGGGGCTGGAGTGGGAAAGGTTTGAACTGAAGGTGAAGGGATTTAAGGTGTGTGGTAGATGCAGGGAATTTAGGGATGCTGATTTTTTGTAAAGGTTTGGTAGGGAGGATCATGTTGCGGGGGAGGAAAATTTGCCGGAAGGTAGGGAAGGGGACCAAAGATCTGCTATTAGTTCGTTGGGGGAGTATTTTATGGATGTGGAATTATTTTGGAGGCATTTTTGGATGAGGTCAAGGAAGGTGGGGATGCGAAGTTCACAGCGGATGGACATGTTGGACACAAACCAAGGGGCCCCGGCCAGTTGCCTGATCGTCTTATTCAGCCACACTTGGATTCGGTTAAGGAGAGCAGGTTTGGCAGTACACCATATGGGGGAAGCGTAAAGGATTTTAGGAAGGATGATGGAGTAAAGAATGGTGAGTTTGTTGTTTAAGGACGTTTGGCTGTGATAATGGATTAGTGGGTGGAGGGCCATTTTGGTGTTGTGGACGGTGGAGAGGATTTTGGTAATATGGCTGCGGAAGGTCAGTCTTTCGTCGATGGTGACACCTAAAAAGGTGGTCTCGGTCATTTGTGGGATTAATTTATTATAAAGGGTTAACGGGAAATTGTCGTATCTGTGTCTTTTGTATGAGAAGTAGACCTTGGCACATTTGACCGGATTCATCTCCAGCTTCCATGCGTCAAGCCTCTCCTCGATCAGGTGCAAGTGGTCCTGGAGGACATCGGCGTTCTTGTCAGGCCACCAATTGCGGGTGGCAATGGTGGCATCGTCGGCGTAGAGGTAAAGTTCTGTGTGGGGTGACGTCGAGAAGTCGTTGATGTAAATATTAAAAAGGGTAGGGCTTAGCACAGCACCTTGCGGGACACCCGTGTAAGCCCTATTGGTCGGTGAGAGAAAGTCCTGGTGTTTGAGTTGGAACGTTCTATTGTCGAGGAAGGATTGAATGATTTTGATAAGGTATGGGGGGATTTGAAGTTTGCAGAGTTTGAAAACTAGTCCGTCGTGCCAGACCTTGTCAAAGGCCTGGCTAATGTCTAGAAAGACGGCGGAGGTAGTCATTTTTGAGTTAAATCCAGAAGTGATAAATTCAGTCAGTCGATTAATTTGGTGAGTCGTGGATGTCTTGGCGGCGAAACCGAACTGTTTGGGACGGAAGAGATTGATATTGAGACGGTGGAGACGGGAAAGGATAACTTTTTCGAGGAGTTTGGAAAAGGTATTAGTAAGGGAAATGGGTCGGTAATTCTTTATGTCCGAATGGACTTTCCGGGGTTTCGGGAGCATGATGATTATGGAGGCTTTCCAACTGTCCGGAAAGAAGGAGGAGGATAGGCAGGCGTTAAGGATTTCAAGGAGATAGGACCGGAGATGAGAAGGGAGAAATTTAATAGCTTTGGGAGAAATTTTGTCCGGTCCAGAAGAGCATTTATTTGGAATGGTGTTGATTAAATTATTAAGTTCTAACAGGGAGCAAGGTAGAGATTCAGGAGAAGAAAGGAGGAGAAGGGATTTACAGGTGTTCAGGATTTCAGAAACATCTGGGTCGTTTATGGTATCAAGGGGCAGCCGGGCAACGCTGAGCTCATCCTATCAGCGAAAGCCATACCACGCTCAGCGTTCGTGGTCAGTTTTTTGTTATTTATAATGAGAGGGGGTGTGGTTTTGACAGTGTTTTGCAAGTTACGTGTAAATTTCCAGACTGTGTTGTCTGTTGTAGCAAGTGAAGAAATTTTACTGTTCCAAGTGTGAGATCTGAATTTCTTAATCTCGGTTTTTAACATTCTGCTGATGGCATTCTACTGTGTTTTGTGTATAGTGTTTCTGGTGTGTTGATAGTGTTTGCGAAGTCTGTTCGCATCCTTGATAAGCTGGAGGATGTGGGAGGGAAGAACTGAGGAAAAAAGTGGAATAATTGGGGGCTGGGAGCGGGATTTGTCAAGTGCATTTTGGATGAAGGAAGTTAGGGAGTCTATTGCAGAAGCAATAGATATGGGAGTCGGATGGATTTCAGGGAACACGGGGACAGATTCAGAGAGGAATCTCTCGATTTTTTCCAATTGTGGGAAATGGATGGAGGGATCGAGATGAGAGGAGTGGCTTCAATTTTGAAAAGAATGGGGAGATGGTCGGAGGAATAGTGGTGAATGACTTCAGAGGGAATGTCATAAGGATAATTGGAGGAAAGGGCTATATCAAGGATATGTGATGTGTCTTTAGCAAGTGATTTATGAATGCGAGTGTATTCTGAAGGAATGTGTAATTGTATATTATGTTTGTGTGTGTGTTTGAGAAGTATGAATGAAAGAAGCCAAGTTTTCCATAGTTCAACTTCCTCTTCTACGGACGGAGTACATCAAATTAAGCTTCCTGAAAACGACTCACAATAGGGAAGTTCTTTTGTAGAAATCCAGGCACCAATAGGATTTGAACCCGGTATTCCGGGATGGCAAGCAGTATTTCAACAGCTACCCTGCAAACTTTACTGCCGGGCACCACGACAATGGTAGATATTTAGTCTCTAGAACTCTAGGTAGTATGTGGCAGGAAATTAATATCCTCAAAAATGACCTATGTAGATGCTACCAAGAGCTATGTTGTAATTAACAGAAAAAATGGAAGAGCTGGCTGGGTCAGTCACGCGTCTGCCTATTCAGCCAAAGGTAGCAGGTTCGAATCCATCCTTTGGCATATAATTCGTGCCTTCCTTAGCACGACAATACGAATTGGAGTACACTGTAAGTATATGGGATCCTTACGAAATAGGCCTAATCAAGGAACTTAAACGTGTGCAGCGAATATCGGCAAGATTTTTAAAGGGACGGTATGATAACTATACCAGCGTAACCAGTCTATGAAATGAGTTAAAATGGGAATCATTGTCAGATCTAAGGTTGAAATTTAGACTTACAATTAATCTCTTAAATAAATTCCACGATAACATTTTCATTGATGATGTTAAAACTATTTTGCGAAGTCCAACTTACTATGGTAGACTGGACCATAATCACAAAATTAGAGAAATTGATTGCCAAACTGATAGATTCAGAACGTCCTTTTTTCTACGTACAAGTAGGCATATGAATAGCAGTAAATGTATCCAATAGCATAAATACGAGTGTATCAATGGATAGCAGAGGTATTTCATTGTTGTTATAAGGACTTTAAGCTAACCCAAACTAACTACTGCATGCTTTATTTGCTTTTTTTATCTTTTTTAAATTGTGAAATTTTTACTAGTAAATTTTTTCCAATCTTTTATATGCATGATATATAATGCATTTTTGGTGTGAATTCACCCCCTTCCAGACACCTTTATGGTGGCTTGCAGGGTATTATGTAGATGTAGATAAATATATCTATCCACCCACGTAACCTAGGATGATTACCTAAGGTTCATGGGCAAGAAGGCCCTCGAACTCAAATTTCTTTCCCGGAAATCAAGGAATGAAGGCTAATGTCACCTTGACAGTGAATCGCAGCGCACAAACACATGAGAGAAGTGGTCGGGGTAACATCGAGGGAGTGGAAGGGCGGTGTAAGGGGTGGAAAGGACGCGTGGGAATGCGATGCGAGCGGAGGAGGCGGACAAGTGAGTTGCACGAGAGCGTCTTCAACCGCCGCCCCGTCTGCCGCGTCCTCTTCACCACTTCCCTCCGCGTCACGCATACTCACTCTTTCGATCCGCTCGGGAAAAGCCGGGACGTTGACGCAAGACTGGAAGTCACACCGCCCGACCAGGGTCCCGATTGGCCAAAAGTGATGCAACTCCGTTTTCCGGATTGCTTTTCCTCCAAACCTCTCGCCACATCAATTTCTTCCCACGTTACAGATTTTCCTCATTCTGTCCGCCAAGGTCCATTGAAAAACTCAAAATTGATGTATCAAAAGGTCCCTAACCCTTCTCTTAGCGATTACCCGTTTCAGGAAAAATAAAAGAGCGTCCTAATGCGCAAGGCCTTAGGAATTCTTCATGCTTAATCATCCACCTAGGTACCTTAAATCCTAAATGGCTAAAACAAACTCACCAGTGGTAGCCACTGAGGCGATGGTAGTTATCTTTCATTTGCACGAATCCATATTTCATGATCGCATCATTTCGTTGGTTTAATGTTTCTCACTTTTATTCTTTCACAATTCATCAGAGCATACATTTGGAGCATGTTTCTTTATGAGGGTGGAGTATGGATAATTACAGAGGAGTCAAGTAGAAACAGTTTATTTGTCCAAGAGACACTATAAACAAGGCTGGAAGCATTTGAAGTATGGTGGTACAGAAGAATTATTAAGAAAAAATGGTTCACCGCGTAACAAACGAAGAATTTCAGAGAATAATGAGAGAAAAGAAAAGGCTGCTGAAAACTTAGTAAAGAAGACGGGACAACCTAATCGGCCATATCCTGAGACATAATGGTCTTACGATGAAAATAGCCGAGGGAAAAGCGAAGGGGAAAAATGGAAAAGGAAGACCTCGGGTGAGATATTTAGAAAAAGTTGTAAAGGATATGACGGAGAATAATTATGTTAATATGAAGAGGTTAGCTGATACGATAATCTACTGGAGTATGTAAAACAATCTGAGAATTGTTGATTGAAGTTGATCATCATTTCGCCGCATTAAAATTCCTCATTTTTCTTTTTTTAATAGTTTAATTTATAATGTTTATGTTTTATTCCGATTTTCTCTTTTATAAATGGGAAGAAAATTCATACCATTTTTTACAATGAATCTGAACACAATGTCACTTCTTTCACCAAAGTCTACAATAGATGAAAAAACTCGACAACCAGGCTGGTCCCTTATGAATTCAGACATGCTATAGTTTCCTCTCTAGGAGGGTATTTGTGCACCTAATAGAGAATTTGGACACGGCTATTGGCAAGGTCAGTACCGAACATCACAAATTTAGTGACAAAAGGAAAATCAGAAGGGAGGTTTGGCTAGTTTGTTACAAGCTGGTTTGGGTACTAGCGAGACAGCGTATCGTTTGAAAAACAAGGTTTGGTTTTCTGCCAGTCACAGTTTATACAGGAACGCCGATCATTCCATAAGATTAAAATATTATTAAAGTTAAAGGTCAGCACTCCTTCAGTCGGGTAGGACGCCGACGTATTTTTTGAAACGTATAGAATTCTTGATTCCTTTCGTTAAGAGAAAACTAAAGCCGACACCGGGAAGCATCAATTCCGTAAAATAAATCTTTCAATCCTACTCAAACCAAACTACACAGCTAATCTGAAGAAGACAATTGGAATTGGCTGTTTGTCACTCAAAAAAAAGACTCCTAGGACGTTTATTGAAAATGTACTAAAATTTTATGAATTGTATTGAGGGTTATAATGTACTTAATGAATGACATAGAGTTATTTTTAATATTACGTCCTAACAAGACAATGTAGACATTTTCTTTCGAGGCTAGATACCAAGCAGTCCTCACCAACCTCCCATGTAACGGATTATTCGGTATTATTTAGATGTCGCACATTACAAATGCATTATGAAAGGTTCTGAACACGCACAGAACACTCAGTATTTCAAAATATTAACTACAGATTTTTGAAACATCGAGAAAAATCTGAAATTCACATAAGCTATTTGCAACAAGAAAAATGCTGATTTTTCAGGCTATGAGCAGTTTATAGCACTGTGATTCACGATTAAAAGGTTGGCCGATAGAAAAATCAAGTGGAGAGCTGCGTCAAACCAATCCTTGGATTGTTGACCGATGATGATGATAAGCAGTTTAACAAGATTCACATTTCAACGCTCGCATGATTGCTGATAACTCATTTATTCTCATTTTTTGTGCAGCAAAACTCTACCAGCAACGTTACTTTCCAACGTAACCTATTGTAGACTACTTGTTCAAGACCCTTCTGACGAATGAAATGAGGTTAATCAACGCCACACCCATCCATACCACGCGCATATTTTTGATGATTGATTGAGTGGGCGTAAATGGAGTGGTAACTATTGCATTTGGGTGATACTTGATGCGAATACATATCAACCATGATATTAATAATATTCCAACTTGTGACCAGCCACCCCACTATACGGACTTCTTTTCTAGCTACGCGGCTAACAATTTCTTGCTGTTCATTAAAGAGGCGTCCTGTTAAGTTTACGGTTAACTGTAAGATAAAGAGGAGTAAAAATTCAAAATTTTGCTGATGAGAAAGTGAGAAAAATTTTGTATTTCTCATATGAATGAAGCAAATTGGAAGATTGTTCTGTGATTTGGATCCCGAATTTGATAATATATGGTGATATATATAAATTCACCGTAAAATAGAATATGCATTTCCTACAATACCCTTTCCAAAGATCTAAATATCAACATGTCAAAGGAAATGTTTCGCCGAGATATACTATCAATGTAAGCGAAATTGTAAAATTGGTCCAGAATTTGCATGTAACATTCAGCCAGCCTTGACGGTTGTATTGTAATTATGTATTTAACTGCGTATTTAGTTTACCCCATCATTGTGTTTTCCATGCTGGGTGAACTATAAATTTATAAAATAAATAGATGAATAAAAAAAACGCCGATACGATTTATTACTAGCAGATCAGTACAATAAATGATTTGACCTTTTAAAGAAGCCATTACGAAATAGTTTTCTTAATCGTAGTTTCCAGAAATAAGAAATGTTGAAATCTCACCCAGAGATATACGTGACGTGAAATTAATTCATTTCAGAAAGATCTCGCGCGCCGAAATGAGGGCGTTATTTATGCATACGCACCATAAGTCCTAGAACGCGTGGCATTCGTCCTAGTTTTCAAGCGTACTCTTCAACGTGCTAAGCTACGGTGTCACCACCACGGCTAGAATGCAATCCACAGAGGGTACTTTCATCCAGTCATAAGCGGCCGTTACACCTCTGTCGGAAGAGAAAGCGTCAACCGCGCTCACATTGAAGGCTCCAAGCAGAAGTTGCATCACGGCAATATAGAGATCTAAATTCCACACAAATGAATTCTGAAATACGAAGCCAACACCATGTCAACGTTTCGCTAGCATGTTTCCATACATTATGTGCCAATTTAACGGACGGAAATAACGGTCGATTGTGGACGCTTACTAGCACGCTCCTTACTTACCACATCAAATGAAATTCATAAGCCACGTAAACACCAAGGAGTGTAATTGATGACATAATATGAGCCCAGCTATTGATCCACGGAAGTATATCTAATAGCAATGCACGTGCATGAAAATTATGCGTCAACGAAATTTTTCACTTTCGTACAAAACCGATTGCGGAATGTTTTTTTTTTGTTAATTTAAAAATGAACCTTCCGGAATTCTTCCGACAGTTATGTGAAAATAGTACTTAAAGATATCGATCAAAAGTCCTAATTTCAGAATCCCATGGTACATTTGTACATTTAAAATAAGCTTTTCGTGCCAAATCATTATTATTATTCATATATAAGTACTTCTCGGCACGACGAAAATTTGTACCATTTCCTCTTCCCTAGCTTATTTTATTACATACTCCATGGCGGGATACCAGAACTCTGATGTCACAGTTCCTTCTTAATGGATATGGGGGCAAGTGTTACGAAATTCATATGTGCAATAGCTCAGTCGGATTTTTTCCTACCTAAACGGCCTTAGAGTACTATTGCAGCAAATTTTTGTAATCATTTTTAAGCTTTTTATGGAGTAAAAACATTTTCTTGCATTGCAGTACCTATTGCATTTGCTACCTTGAGAAGATTCATGTTTCCGGCCATCGTAGAAAAAAAATTGAACTGGCACGTCAAATCTCGCCTCACATGCTTGAAGGACTGTAAACGAACGCGCGTACGTGAGCAAATGCATTCGCAGGCTAATTAAGCACGAAGGTGTAGAATGGAACCGAATGAGGGACAGGAACTGGGACGGAATTAATGGGATCGCGTTACTCGTGGGCGAAGACGTCGAAGTTTGGAGCGAAGAGAGCGGCGAGGTGGAGAGACAAACAGAGTAAGATAAAAGAGATAAAGACATTAAAACAGACAAAAAAGAAGGTGGACGGATTAGAGACGTTAATGTGTAGGAAAAGTACTTTAGGGACTCACCAGCTGGCGACGAAAGGTGTTTAAAAAGCGTAGTGCAAGGGGTATACACCGGTAATAATGTGAGGTTACTCACTGAATATAAAGTGACTTAACGTCAAACTTATCTATGTAGCACCTTTACCATAATCGTAATGCCTTAGCAACCGTTTTTCACGGAGGTGTACGAAGTCATTCCAATGAAGAAGTACAAATTGCATAGTTCCAGAAAACTGACCGTTGTTGATTAAATAATGTTATTCCCCTGTTGTCAGACTTACGAAAATTAAATCAAGGCTTATCGCTTTTGCAGAGTACTACCGACCTCACTAACCGCATCGTGATAAGGGTGTTCTCCACCTTCAATGGCGGTGGGTTCATATTTTTCCTCGCAAAAAGAGTTTTCAGATGGAAGAAATATCCAAAAAGCTTGTTGAAAGGCAAGAACTGAACTCCTATACTAGAATTTTGATGTTCTTGAGATGATTACCAAAATACCGGTATTTATCGCAATAAATTCCTTCTCTTTATATCGGCCAGTTGAATTTGACCAATTCTAAAAAAATCTCATCCAATTTGTTCTCGAACGATGTACCAAAAGAGAAAATACCTCAAATTGATTGACTGCCGTTTTGGTGCATGATATTTCTTTAGAAATATTATAGGCATTAGAAAACCTTACTTTCTTTGTAGAGGGATATTATTGTGCGTGTGATGCACGTACATTATAATAAATTCAAAAAAATAAAAATGGAGACACGCCGGAGAAGAATGATTACGAAATGACAAATTTGGACAAGTATGAATATAACTAACACGTAGTTCAAAATATATACTAGAGTCAGTGACGTATTTATGACCTCTGAGGCCCCGGGCGGAATCTAGAATGAGGCCCCCATGAGCCTGACATAGACTTTTCCTTGCTTACAAAGATAATACATGAGTGAAAATATCTATCACTATCAACACTCTGGTAGTAGGTGCCATATTTCTTACTTATAATATTTACATTAAATTAAATAACTTCCTATATCTACATTAAAAACATGCCTCCTCGTGGCTCTCGCGAGGCCCCCAGCGCTTGCGAGGCCCCTGGCGGCCGCCAGCGACGCCATATGGTAAAAACGGCCCTGACTAGAGTACATTAAATGCGTTATTGAAAATTCAATAATACTTCTACCTCGAGTTGAACTACACGGGAAAATTTCAATATTCAAATAAAGATCATTTAAATTCAGTCTACATAGAGTAACTGATGTTTCCATTGGCAATCGATGGCATAAGGTAAAGTTTGAAGAGGAAAAGTAACACTCAGAAATGCCGAAGAAGGGAAGAAATCAGAAGATAGGTAAGGATGATGGTGTTTAAAAATCATAAATGCTATGAGACTTTGGAGACGAATGTTTTCGATTACATGCTTTTGAGAAAAATTTTGAGGACAGAAATCAGCATAATTGTACTCAACTGAATGTTTGGAAACGTCGAGAGGTGAATGCTTTATTCATAAGTCATCATTCATTTTTGACTTTTTGTAAAGTTCACACACGAAAGAGCCAAGTATTATCAACGTCCCTGAGTTATGTCCAACTTTTAGTCAAAGAAGGATTTATAAACGAAAAACGGTAAAATGAAAGTATTATTTAAAACGCGCGTTGTTGGAAATTTAAGGAAGATCACTTAATTATTTGATTCAGTGACAACCCGACCATATTTTTAGGGAAAGCTTTTATCCTATGAGAATGAGCTTACATTTTTATCATTACGCGGATTCCATGACGAGGCTTCTTTGACATGGAATTTACCATTTGGAAAATGAAACTTTATACCTAAGCTCATGAGTCATGACATTGATCGTGTTCATAACCGAGTGAAAATTTGAAGAGAATAAAATAACTTGGTAGCAATAAGTATTACCATCTCTATGGTATTACAAAAACGATATTTGGTAGTTTACCTACTGAAATGCATTGAATAGCGTCATATATACATATAAGAGAAGTAGGTAATACCACCTCAGTCCTCCGTGCAGCATTTATGGTCCAGCATATGCCTTCAATGGACCATATTGTTTCCAGGAAGAGAACGGTGAAAATGCTAGTGAGAGTTGTCTCCATTGAGCAGGGGACTTGCAACCGATGGTTCATGTAAATGGGCACTCGCGTCATAAAATCAAAATTTTTATGGATGCCTTTGTTTCAACGCTAGGTGCTCAGTTACGTGAGAATGCGGCACGCTTTTCCCCCAGAGGCATTATACACACTCGAATTATTTCCCACTAAGGGCCAGATTTTGTAATGTTCGCATTACTGCCCTTATCATCACTATCGAAGGCGGCGATCCGGAGTAGACAGCACGCCCAGGCGACTTTCGCAACGTCACACACGCCCACGAAAGCTATACGGAGCACGAGAGTTATGCCACACTAGCATGGGGTGTTATCGCTCAAGGGATGAACGGCAATCGCAGTCACCAAGCACCGTGAGACTCAAAAAATACCCCTCGGTTAAAAATTGAAATATGAGAAATTAGGCACGATTGATTCCGCGAGTCAAAATGTACGCCGCACGTTGTCTAAGAATTTCGCACTTTTCCTCTTTACGACACACGATTTTTTACGTAACTGACTTCCTCCTCCGCAATCAGGGCACTGGAGTTCAAAAGTTATAGAATGTCAAAATAAACTGGTGGGAGTGTAATTAGATGCTTAAACGTGATAAATATCTTCTCTTGCGCCAGGGCAGGGCAAAGCTCGGTAACGCGTTGTTTGTAATGAATGATGTATGGTTAGAATACATCAACGTGATATCATGGATCTAAGTCTCTTTCCAAGCATTTAAAATGCCATTACTTTTCCTCCCTTCTCCACCTTCCAAGCATCGGCAAAGTCGCTCGTTCCATCCACCCACTCTGCCTTCCATTTATTAATATACTTCCTCCCATCCAAGTTCCAACGCTTCCCCTCATGCTCTTTATCCATCCGTCGTTCTCTTTCCATCCTACCCCATATGCACACACCGATTTATTACCGTCACCTGTCCCAAAAGTCAGCTGCTGACGATGCTGTAATAAGAGAAACCTATGTCGTCATTTAAGAGAAATAAGAGAAACCTATGTCAAACATTTTACACTTGTAGATTTGCCCATTTGTGATTTCTCAGTGAAGCTTCGTCTCCACACATTGTCGCTTGGATATTCAGGATTTGTTATCCTCCGTTAGTAGATCATTCTCGGGGCCCGAGGAGAGAGGATGAGAATAATATGTTGGCCCTCGTATTTAGGTTGTAAAGATGGATGAAGAAAGTAAGATGATAAGAAATTAATGCGAACGAAGATGACATAGCAGGTTAAGGGAAAAAGTAAGTTGATTGCAAGAAATTAGGCGTGACGTAATGGAATGGTACGAGAAATAGAGGGCGACGGGGAAGAAGTCCATCAGTGAAGGAGGGATGCTAGGCAATCGAGGAGGTGGGAGGAAAAGATTTAGTATTCACGAAGATATTAAAAGAGTTATAAAGATAATAATTACAAGGATATGAATAATGAAATTATTTACCAGACAGGTGTTCGATAGAGAAGAACTCCATCAAAGCCTACCCAATTCGGTATAAAGCTAATAATAACAACTGTGAGTGCCGTAAACGTTCAAAAATATTCCTTACATATGTACATTTCATCGTGTAATTTCACCACAGTATACTCTTTCATATCGCTTTTCTGCAGTAAAACTTTATGAATAGACTAAATTCATCAAATCAGAGTGACTTCCAATCATTTGAATTGGTTAATGCATTGCCTACCGAGAAATGTAGAGCATGATCCGTGCAAGTAGCGGTTTCTTTCTAACTACATTTGTAATTTGTACACGTGTTGATACTGATCATCCAATTTCACGTGATTCTATTATCTAACATGTTTCCATGTAGTAGTAGCATTCTACCCCTAAGATGCATGTAAATAGTGCATGTTTGGTGATCTTCACCCCCTGCTACACACTTTCGTGGTGGCTCACAAGGTATTGCGTAGATGCTACTAGCCCGAGATCTTTTCACAATGCACAGTACTGGTGAAGAACAGCAAAACATACAGAAAATTGTTTCAATTCTTTGTGCATATACATAATCCAAAGACTATCTTTCCAGTTCTTATATTTCCAGGAGGGTAGGCACAATTGAAATAAAATCCATTTTGTCACGGTAAATTTTGTGAACTTTAACTTCCAGAATAATCTCATTGAGAAGAACAGGAGGAGGAAAGTCAACAGAAATATTTCATCCATGCATGGAAATATCGAAATAAGGAAAACTCGAGCCATATTTTCATGCGTAAGCAAACATACACTAGGCATCTTCTTACAACGAATCTAAGAAGAGTCAGTACATTCATTAGAAATGACTCGATATTACAAAGATCGGAAAAAGTTAAATTAACAAAGATCAGAAGAATTGCGCGCAAGGAGAGTGGCAATGAGTCTAAGTCTAAGAACTTAGCAAATGAGAAAATTAACTTTTATTTCTTTTCATATTTGCGTGCCGTCGGCTAACGAAGATTCTAATTCACTTCAAAGTTCTCCTACAGGGATCAAAGCACCTATAGACTAGAATAAAATTAGACCACGACAATTCACACCACTGTGTGTGGTCTTATATCTGTTTGTGTTCAGCTAGATCTTTAATTTATTTTTAAACTTTTTTAATTAAAAAAAAAATATATAGCCAATTTGAAGCAATATTTCACTTACTTTTTTCCCGTAGTTGAAAATGTTCTTCCTCTGAGTTTCCCAAATAATTCCTTACACTTAAATTGTCACCGTCTTCCTTCTGAGGACTTTCCTCATCGGCATAATACGAAGGGATTGGACAGCATGCGCCCCATCGTACCTCTCCTTTGGAGCTGCACCCTTCACTTTAACTGCCAACGAGAGGGTTGAAATGCATGAAAATCACATTGGAGAAACTGCTGAAAGCCTTATGCCCCCCTATGGCGAGAACTGAGATAATAAATGTTGCTGTATGGAAATGGCGTTTCGCCGAATGGAGACGGGTGGCATTTATAAACAAACCTGTCAAGGATACTTTAAAACAGTTTACGAGTTACTTTCTTGCAAACATTTACTCTAAAGATCAAGTGCCGAACGAAATTCATAACAATGACTCCCGATTGTTTTTTTAACACCAGAACGAAATACAAAGCACTCCGGAGTTGAAATGGTTAGATATTTATTTTATGTAATTCTCTCATAGTGAGCGACACATTTGAATCCCTATTGAGTCCTTATAGTTGCTTGTTTGCATGACGGTATTGCATGCTTGGTGATCTTCGTCCCCTGCCATCGATCCACACGATACCCTGCAAGCCACCGTCCGCGGTGGCTTGCAGGGTATCGTGTGGATGTAGATGAATCCGAAAAAATAATGGAGTCAGTGTTGCAGGAATTCCATCTCAAGTCCTTCATTCTACCAATTTTATAAAGACTGATGTAAATAAAACTAATATATATGATCACATGAAATAACTTAGAACTTAACGAAAAGTTGATAACTTCAGGCTTAACTATGTGATACCTTTCCATAATGGAAAATAAAAGATTGAAACTTTGTTTCATTCTTTTATTGTTGTACTTTAATATAAAGTGAACCTAACAAAGTTTCAATCTTTTATTTTCCATTAACGAAGAGTCTAGTCATTCCAACTAATTTAGGGAGATTTTAACTAATTTAGGGAAGTTTTTTGTAAGATTTTTACACCGATAACTTCTTAATGCGAGCTGTTCCCTCATGTAATACGAAACTTTATCTGATAATTATGGGGAAAAAATAACACTAGTTGCGGGCACGGGAAAAAGACGCACGATAACTGGGTTGCCGGGCGTGAAACTGACCTCTCCCTATTCGGTTGATACCTGAATCGGCGGGTGACAAGAAACGTGACGATTCCGAGCTCGACACGCTCGGAAGCTCACGGTCACACCCGACCCTTCACAACCACCTACGATGCAACGAAGGCCCACTCAAATATTCGCACCGTGTGCGCAACTGTGCGACCCGCGCACCGGATGCAACGGGCAGGAGGATTACTCAACGCCATCGGCCGACGCCCCGACGACGACGGTCATCTCAAGGTCCCGAGCTCTCATTTCCTTGCTTTCCAGACGTCGCTTTTGCTTTCCTTATCCGGGGAGTGGTTTTCCCCCCCGTAGTATTACCGGTCACAAAAGAACAACGGAACAAATGGTTGGCATATGGGATACCAGGTGTAACATGAAAAAGAGAGCGAGATATAAAAGACGCGAACCTCACCGCCGATTATCCCGACGTTGCATTGGAGTCATCGAGATTGTGGGGAAGAGAAAATGTTCTTCCGAAGGACATTTCCATATAACCATATATATTATTTGACTCATTGAGAGTATTTTCAAAGCTTTTCCGACAATAGCTGAATGAATTTCCTTTGCCCTAGAAAGTGAAAAGAATGCGGAAGTATAAAAACAAAGCTGGTTACAAATGAGAAATTTACGGAGCACATCGCATTTCAACGAGGAGAAAGCAATAGGTTTTCTTAGTAAGAGAAAGATATAACTTGCATGCCATATTGATGGAAAGTTGTGGAAATCAAAAGTTTAAAATTTTATTTTTACTCAAAATTGTAACGTGCAGTGAGGTTGGAGCCAGAATTCAACTAACATGATTTCGATTGCATGAATTCACGACGCTTCCTCGATGTCAATGTTTTATGCGTAATTCACGTTCACAACGGGATTTTCGTGCTTAGTCAGGAAGAAATAGAACTGGTTTGGATATACTTCAGTATTCTACAAGCTGAATTTCTATCTAGTCTGCCCTAAACCAGGCACGTATCCATAAATTTGCTTCGGGGGGTGGGGCTAAGTCTAGTGCAGCGTAACTTGAAACAAATCAGCCTTGGCCGTTCGGTGCCAACATGTTACAAATCTCTTCCCTTAATTTTCATTGCTTGTTATTTACTTTCCCAGAGCTCATTCTTATCTCTTCCCACTGGATAAGTTCACTGCTTACCTTTTTATTGAGCAGTAAATTTGACAAACCACAGAACAGAAGTTGAACGCATACATACATTTAAGATTGAGAAGGGCAATTATTAACATACGCATGCATCAAACTAGTGATCATGTTTCAAAACACGTTATACCCTGTGTAATCCGAATTATCATGTCCAGTTAAAATCAGAACAACTAAGTTATTGTGAAAAATTTCTGGGGGTTCTTAACGGAAGGCATCAAGTGATTTACGACCATCTGTCGGGCGGAATGCTGTACTTGATCTTAGACTTCACTCATGTAGGGGTCGGCGCACCGCTGAAAAACCTCTAACAATGCTAGGATTCGAGCGCGGACTCACGGGATTTGAAGACTGCTGCATCAAGGTGTGGAATCACGAATGCTTCTTTCCAGTTATCGCAATCTGTATCGATAACGCTTACCCCTAAAGTAGCGCACGGTTAACAATAACCGTCTATAAAATTCGCTCCACTGATTGTGATAAGCAATTTCAAGTCCTGCGCGAAAAATGAAGAATGGAATCACGTTCTCCCTGACATAAGTTAAATCAAAAAATAACGATAAAAAAATAACTTGCGCACATCTTATGAAGATACATATTCGAGGCCCTGATGCCCTCCTTAACAAGGAGTGCTTCCTCTTCCGACTTAGTACATACATTAGCGGTATTAACGGTTTAAGCGCCGGAGATAATATACCTTGCGCACTGAAAGACTGGAATATCAGTATATAGTACGTATTCAAATAAACTGGTTCCGAATGAGGGGACTTCAGGCAAGAAGTCGTTCGGAAGGGGGTGAGTAGGGTCACCGATTACCGCGTTGGACAGCTAGGAGCTCCTAGTGCATAGAAAGAAGCCCGCGTGGGAGGAATCGAGGTCAAGAAGGCGTGGTGTGTTCAAGAGCATTCTTATCATCGCCACATTAATGTCACCCGCAAACAATATTTCCCACTGCCTTCAAATGAAAGTTGAGTGGAAATGAAAACATAATGCGAAAAACTTAATCGTGAAAACAAGAGTGCTCATAAATTGTTCCCCTTGCAACCTAACATTTTTCTCACTAATATCCCCACAGGAAGCTTCACCATCAAAAAACTGGCACTTTGCCTCATTTCTTCGAATGGATTACTTTTGTTTCGAAGCACAACCAGCACCTATCTAGATAAATAATGTAGCCCATTTACCGGTACCGGTTTTCACATCATCTACAGTTCCTCCAGGCAAAATTGTGAAATGCATTAACAAAAATTGACACCCAAGGAAACCCAATTACTTTACACGACGAGAAAAGAAAAATAGCCCTCCTTACCGAAATCAGCCATAAAATGAAGCATTGGTTCCAATGAGCAGACATGCTCGTAGAGTGAAATTTATTTCCCAGGTGTTGGCATGAGTCATATTTCAACCACATACGTCACTGTAAAAAAGAAAAAGGTAGTGAGATTGAGAATCATGCTTCAAATGTTGAGAGGCGTGAATCAGACTTTGACAAGCAATTCATGTATGCACCAGAGATATGGCGGTAAAATATAAATTCACATTTTTTATAAAAATATATTCTTGTACATGAAACCAATCGGTATATTCTTGTAAATGAAACCAATCAAGTACTTTAAATGACAAGGAGATAGATATTCTTTGGAATTATATAATTTAAAAGCATCATAAATGATCCAGAAATTTATAAATAAATAATATAAATGGAATAACAAAATATATAGTCTGAGCAACCAAAAATGGTCATTTTAATGAGGATACAAATCGCCTTTTCCATCTCAAGAAGAGCAAACACCGCGATCCAAAACGGAAGCTCAAACAATACAACTCCTCAAGGTACCAACCAATTTAACATTCAAGTAATGACCTGCTTCCCTGCATTCAGTTGCATCACTAACGCCAACGCAGAGCACTGGGCGCGGCTATTGTCATGCTTTCGTATGCATGCGCATTGTATGCATGTACATACCTACGGCACTGATCGCAGCGTCCGCAACTGCTAGTCGCCAAGGTTTACCGTCAATGAATCAACGCCCAAAGGCTAAGGAGAAGCCAAAAACGCGGAGGCTGGAAGGAAGGGATAGAGAGAGTGTAGGCGGATGCGTAGAGCTACGTGAATGTCAAAGTGGCTCATATGTGCGTTCACATGGTTGAAGCAATGGTCGCCACAAATGCATTCACGTTAAGAGTAGTTCGAAGGCACTTTAACGGTGAACTATCATTTTATACCAAAATTCAAAGTCACGGCAAGAGCTCAATAAGCGAAGTGCAAGAGCAGACACGTAAGGTAGGAAACATAAGTAATATTATTAATATTTTAATTTTCATTTAAATTCGATAAGTGATCTCTTCCAAAGATAATTAAAATGCAAAGTGACCGGTCTTTTTTCGCACATAAATTAACCCATATTGCAGACAAGAAGGAACACTACCTGAACTGATTAGATAGTACTCAGCGATACATTTATCTCCAAAACATTTCATAGCTTTCATGCAGAGGATAAATTTCCAACAGGAAGAGTTTCTGGAAAATATTAGACTTATTTTTTAGACGGATATTTGGGAAAACGTGCTCCAAAGCAAAGTGAGTGTGTCAAACACGCGCCTAACAGATAGATAACTCATGTGTGATATTACAATGGAACAATTGACGCAAAAAAGCATTTTCTTCCATCCAAAAGACGAAAGTTAGTCATAAATTTATGAATTTCATCACAAATAGCTTCAGCGTTGATTCGATCGATAACTCGAGCCTCAATCACACCGAATAATCTTCCGGTAGTTTCAAATTTTAGAAATCGCACGACCAATGTAAAGGGCGTTTTACCGTTGGGGGCATCCATATATTACGTGACGCTGATTTTTTTGATTTTTTCACTCCCTCCGACCTATAACGCCCCGTAAGATTCTTCACGACCCCCTCCCCCTAAATTACGTAAGGCCTACGAAACCTCGCTTTTTTTGGGAACAGACATGCATATTAAATAAGGCACTTATTTCTCAATACTTATATATGTTCAGTGATTATCACGGTTAATTTACCATTACAGTGGAACTTGAAAGATTCGAAATCATTCAAGTTTTGTTACGTCCCAAGCATTTTGAGTGTAAACAACGTTAAAAGTTGTGGATGATTTGAACATTATCATACACAGTATTGTTTTTCACAAATCAGAATTTCTTAATGATTAACATCGATTTTTCAGCCTGTGGAGAAGGGTATAAGAAAAAATGATAATAAATGTAAGTAATCATCGTTGTTCGGGTGCATTCCCACATAAGACGGAAACGCTCTTAAACTTGACATTCTTCAAGCATCACAAATTTATAAGCAAGCATGAGAATAAGTGAGTTTTCCTTAAGTTTTATATTATTCAGTCATCAATTCAGTTAGATTTATATATTATGAGTGATACAATTAAATAAAGGAACTAAAATATCTCAAAATAATGTTATTTGTTAAAACCTGAGGTCAGAATAATTTTTTAGCACTTTTTGTTTGATGAAAAATTAGCCCAAATTTTAAATTTAAATGGTCTTATGGGGTTTCAATTATCCAAATTCCACTGTATTTGAAAAGAGTATTGAATTAATAATAAATCAATTTCCCAAAGTGAAGGAATGGTAGATGCTCCGCACCATAGCACAGCAGTCCTTTCTCTTAAGAGGTACGTGGGTGGCCTTATTCCCTTTGCTGAAATTACTTGAAAAACAGTCCAGTGTAAATATATGAGGAGCAATGGAAATAAACAAGGACGGATGAGGGGAAGCCAGGGATTCTGTGGGGGATACCAATTATCTTTCAAAAATTGTGAGGGCACCGCTTTCAATTATGAGCTAAAATGTCCTTCTAAAACATTGAAAATTTAAAGTGCAACGTTTTAAACCACACTAACTGACTAAAATAGGCTGATATCAATGACTAAATTCCTGGTATAAGAAGCCAAAAGATTTAATAGGAAAAGCATACAAATAAAAAAGTGAACACTCCAAGTGATCATATCTGAATGAAATGAAGAATTTATCATCACTTTCGTGAGATGCCCTCACATCAAAACTACAAAAGATGAAATGAAATGCTGAATAAAATGAAACTTAGCAAAATGTGAAAAATTTTATCCCGGTATTGAAATATAATCTGGCGTAGTGAAAAGTCCAATTGCAAAATGCATGCTTTAAAGCTGTTCTAATACCGAACACAAGAGTATAAATGAATGCAATGTTGCAAAGGTTCATATAAAAGATAACCCTTCAACCTCTTAAATCATTCAACTACTTGACTATTTTCTCCGTCCACAATCGTTCATAAGTTCATTCAAGAATTCTTACTATCAGGCACTGACGGTAACTTCTACTTCGGGTACTAAATTAATATAAATACACCATCCACGGTTCAGAAAAGTATTTTCTTACTCAAAGAAAAGAATGCAAATTTCTGCAATACTGAATATTATATTTTTAAATTAAATATCGTCAGAAAAATAGACGCAAGAAACTAGGGTGAAATCATAAAGCAGCCATTTGTAACGACTAAGGTAACATATCTACCGGTTTCAATTATGATACCTAAATAGACCGATAATCCTTGATTAGTTCTCTAAAGTGAGGCTGACCTTACAAAATAAGTAAAAATGATTTATTCTCCAAGATAATGTTCAGAAAGACCAAATAAATCAAAGGAATAGAGATGATGACATTATACTACTCTTGAGGTAAAAATCACTCTCCTCAAAATACATGCCTAATAATTGCCGATTACCGTCACCTAGCTCAGTAAAATCCACAGCATTCAAATGGCATGTAGTAGATGAAATACACGAAGAATAAGATAAATCGGCATGGGACATTTACCTATAAGTAAGGAAATGTATCACTCGTTGAAAGATTTCACTCCTCTCAGAAAATTTCCTTGGGAAATAGCCAATAAGGAAATAGATTTGAGGAGCCAAGTAGTAATATATTTCCCGTTCACTGCACTTTACTCTACGGCTCTTAACTCCAGCGTTTAACATCTCCTAATGACAGGTTTCCATAATTATATTCTACGGCTGATTACCGTGACTTCAAGAACTCAGCACTCAGCTGCTTGTCGTGCCATCGGAGTTGCTATCAAGCGTGCATCCGTTTCACAATTCGTGGTTTAAAATCAGGAAAATTAAAACTAAAAATCTGAACCTAAAGAACAGAGCTATTTATGTTGATGGGTTAGTATGGTCGTGTGCTGACAAAAATAAACAAAACGTAAGAGGCAGAAAAAATGTAAAGAATTAATAATGTCATAGATACCTCATCATCATTCTTTGAGGCACCTATTTTTAAAACTAAAAAGCAGCCTATTTTCGTGAATGTTGAATAAGCGCGTTCCCATCCGGGTTAGAGGGTCAATTTCTGACGACGTTTTGAGGTTTGAGTCAACCCTCGTCGTTAGGGCTGGCACAAGTCGGAAATCCCCTAACCCGGATGGATACCCAAAACCTCTACACTCCGACCTCTACCTCTAGATTTAAGTGCTACTTCACTGAAAGCTCAGGAATTCTCAACCATTTAATGGATATCGTAAAGTTTCGATAACTCTTCACTTAACCCATTCAGTAACGCCTTTGAGGTAAATTCACACTTTTTTCTAAATTTTGTAAGAATCAACTTAATCGTTAAGCGCGAAGACGAATGATGATACTTTTCGAAGAATATCTACCAAAACTGTCCAATCAGAATAGGCATCTCCTTGAATGTGGTCAAAAAGTTTGCGTAGGATCTGAATCTCCTGTAAAGCTACTATAAAGAAGCGGACACCGGAAGTTAGTATACGGAACGAGTTTTTTCATTTCAAGAGCAACCTCGGACTACTTTCAATTTTACTGTAATCTTTTGTGCACCAATTCATTAATTTCTTTCGAAGTTTTCTTACAGGAGTGACCTATATACCATTTCAACTCTCTTGCTCTAAGCAATCCAACGAAACAAACCTCTCATAACCATTCAACAAGAAAAAGATACATACAATAATTAACAAAACAGCAACTTGTTTATGATAATATTAATACTATAAAATGAATATGATTCCAAAACCAGAGCGCCAATGCGTCAAACGTTTCACAAGTCTAGCCAAGTTCACATTTTGTGACATCAGTTGCTTAGATATCCTAATCTCTCCGCAGCAATCTTTCTGAGAGGCAGAGATGGATGTCAACTCTGGGGGAATAGGGTGAACCAACTCGCAGCCCAATATCTCTAATCGTACCCGGGGCATTCCGACTCGTTCGCGCGGGTGGGTGGCCGGCCCGAAGATCTATCGACGCCAAACTCGCCCAAGAGATAACCGCGAACCCATGCTCGTTACACGAGCACTTTCCACGCGTGCGAATCACGATGTCGAGTTCTGATCGGGGCGGCGTCGGCGGCGAGGCTGGACGCCCTTCCGTACGGGACTCACCCTGTCGTCCCACCCCCGTGGAACGCCGCGCGTCGCACGTCCCCCTCGCCGGGGAAAAACTCTTTCGGCTGCCGGAGACGTGGGGGGAGTCCCCGGGGCGGGCCGGGAAGTAGTTCCGCATTGCGTAACCCACACGACCCATTTTGCGCCCGTAGTGGGTGCTACCGTCGACAGATGGAGTTGTTAAAAATGCCCCCGGGAGACTCCGACAAAAGAGAGAGGGAGACAAGTGGGGAGAGAGATAGAGAGGGAACGAGCGGCGGGATGCAAGTAGGCGCTCGCGAGGAAAGGAAGGGAGAACCACGCCTTTCACGTCTCCCCCCCCCTCTCTCTTCCCAGTACAACTATTTACGACACCACTTTGAGGAGAACTGCTTCGCCGTTGCAGCACTAGGGAAAAAAGGGAGAGCCACGGGTGGAGGTGGAGAGTGAAAGGAGAGCGAATCAAAAAGGAGTGAACCAAAGCGTGGCAATTTTAATCGGTGAATAAACAGCCGCGCCGTGATTCACTACTTCGTTTCAAAAGATCGGGATACTTAAGTTCTCACAAGAAAAGAGTTATGAATCTAGTCCAAATGGTGGGCATTGAGAGGTGTTTTCGTCAGAAAATTATTTAAAAATGAAGAAAGTGAACTTTTATGGCATCTTTATGACCAATAGCAAGGGAGATAAAAAAAACAAAAATATTATTATGTCAAAGTAATAAATCAATATTTCAGACAAAGAGAGGGAAGATAAAGAATTGGTGACACTGTTCCATACCCGTGTATTATCGTCTCGAGAACTTTAAAATTTAGATGGACTTTCATATGTTGTCGGACATAATTTGGTTTTCCTGGGTTTATTTCACGAATACCCATATTTTTAAACGCCTTTTCGTAGGCATTCCAATCGGCTGCCTCAGTCCGGCTGAAATGCTAATTCCGTCGTCAAGTAATATACATTGTCTTCGTAGTAATACGTAGTATTCCGGTTCCGAGGGATACTTTTGTTTCTTAATTTAATGTAAAGGTCATCATCATTTGACACAGCTCTCCACTCAATTCTTCTATCAGATTTTCTTTTTATATTTACGTATTTATTCTCTTTCAAACGTAATGGTATATATAGCTAACAAAGGGGGAAACTAGAGAAACCATAAATATAAGTAAAGTCATTACAAAAGCATGAAAACGCTTGTAACCCATCGCTTCTCCGACTCAATTGCCGCACCAAAACTATGCCAAGAATAAAAAAAGAAACGCACACAATTATTCCGTAATATGAAACATGCAGTAGCCGTGCGACCAAGTATCAATGTATCACTTATAACATGAGCAATTTTTTGCTTCAAAACTAACTAAAAAAAAGAAAACTTTGCTATCTACACGAATCTCAAACATCTCTTAGAAGACATGGTGTCGTTTCACATTTATAAATATTTTCGAACGCGGCAAGCTAACATCAATGTTTTCAATGTCTTTCCTACAAGGAATGAAAAGGTCAGTTAAACGTGATGAAAGCATGGATTGAGACGAGTTACGCTCAAAGTAAACGGCAGCCTATCCGTTATCTTACTTTAACCTCGGTCGAAACGTAATTCCGTGGAGGTAAATAAGGGCAGTAAGGGAAGAGTGATTATCAAAGTAGATTTCCAGAAGCTGTGTTGTGTCATGGTGAACTAAAGGTTGAGTAAAGAGACACATGACTCGTAACGATGTCATTAAGACATTTGTACACCTGAGGAAGGAGGAATCAGGAAAACGCGACGCCGTATTTCCCACATTGTGCGATGTACTAATTTATAAAGTCATCTCACAATGAGCAAAATAGGAAGCAGAAAATTAGAAGAATATTTAAGAGGACACGGATGGAGGAAATAGTTCATTTTCATTCTTCCCTAAGATTACAACCTGAGGTAATACAGAAATGCAAGCATAGGAAATGGCAGTCAAAAGGGAATCTGACGAAAAGTCAAGTCATAAAGATGAAACAATCATAAACATGCTGCAAATATAACTAATGTATGCCTAAATTCAGTGGGAAAATAATATTTTCTATAACCTGAACATCACAACTCGAAATTTCACCACTTCAATCTAAGTGAATTCATAATTTATTTCTTTCCCTGGTTCATCGGCCAATTATCCTTTTTACACATAATAGCTATTTCTGACTTTCAATGATGAAAAGTAGAAATTATGCTGGAAGAAAAGTATATCTGGTTATGTGTCCCGCATGTTATTCAAAGAAATCTCCCTTCAGGTATGTAGTATGAGTAAACTTTAGTGCAGGTTTAGTGACAACTCACCACCTGCCACGTACCCTAGTGGTGGCTTGGAGGGTAGTTGGGAGATAAATAGAGTTATGAAGGTCTTAGCTGCAAGGTTTCCGCGGCGTTGGTTCGATGCTCTTTGCATATTTTTGGGAATTTTTTCCACGTAGGTTAGCTTGATGATAACAGTACCGCTGACTATCCTGTATGCCTCTTCAGGTCGAAGGTGCCGTGATATGCTTTCTGCTTCGCTTGTATAGCCTTGGCTGTCTCGGTGCTGCACTTTGATTGGCTGTTTCATTGAAGTTCACCAAATGGCAGGTTTGGCCGATGTGCTGTTTTTCTACATACACTGAAACCTAGGTACGCGCCGAGTCTTGCATTATGGAGATAGAAGTAGATATTGATACTGTTTAAAACTCAAATGATATGAATTCTATACCTACTACATATAATAATCTGTAATCATAATGACCAAAAATTATAAACGAGGCATACAAAATATAAGAAATATAAGAAATCAGTTGGAAGAAAATAAATGCTGGCGACGGTGCCGGAAAATATCCGAAAAAATAATTTTCTCATCATTATGGATAGAGAAAAACTACAAAGATGAGTACTTCATTGCAGATAAAGGATAACCGAAAGTAATCAGATAAATAGCTCCTCACGACCATTAGGTAATGGAATGTATAATATATAGAATAGCTTGTTCCAAAAAATAACGAAAATAAGAAATTGGGAGAAAATTACCTTTAACGTATAACTGCACGCAAAATCAAATGTATAACCTATAGAAGGATATTTTTAAAAAATCTAAAAGATGAATAAAAAAAACAGGACTTTGAGGGTATTGAAGAGTAACTCGCCAATATTCAGGAAAAAAACGAATATAACAACAAAGAAGAAATGAACATTTTATAAATATAAAACTACAATATAAATAAATAGTATAGAAAAAGTAAATGGCGTGAGCTTAAGGTAAAAATCAGTAAGTAAGGAAATATAACAATTCAAGCTTATGTTATACTCTACATCCATAAAAAAAGATTGAGATCAGTTACATTTTACATTGTGACTGCTAACGTAAGGTTAATATCAATAGCAAAATAGTAGTATTATATAAGGGGAAGGAAAGTCAGGTGTGGATTAATTGTTTACGAACTGTTGTTAATCACATAATCATGTTGCAATAATATAATAACTTATGTATGGATAAATCAAAGGAATAGTGATGAGTAACTACGACCTTTGTGAAATGAATAACAAAAATAATATGCATGCATAAAAATAAATAAATACATAATTGATGAACAAAAAAGTTACAGAGCCAAAAATAAAATTTTGGCAAATAAGAAAGAACATTTATACAATTTACAAATACTTTACCTATTAAACGATTATGGTTAGGGGCAGAAAAAGACTCAAGGTAGGGTCCAATCAAATAGGTACTAATTCAAATCATAGTTTAAGCATATTATGTGCAGAATACGATAAAAATCAGAAAAAAAAACGCCGGCCCTCACATTGCTGAAGCTCTTAATACCCGTCTTCGCAGAAAAATGATACATGTATCTTTCCACATGTTTTATTACAATCCACGCCCGATCAGGGTTCGGCACCCAGATGTGTGCATGATGTTTCGAAACCATAATCGGTTGCCATTTTAATAAAGAGTGGGGAGGTGCACAAGAGAAGCAAGTGTTTGGTTTGAATTCACCCCCTGCCATACGCCATGCAGGCTCTCAGGGTATTCTGTAGATGTAGAAGCGTCACTTATCTTTGGAAGTAAAAAAAATACACCTGAAGATAACGCATGAACAAGCGTTGATGTCTCCACGCAAAAAGTAGGTACGAATTAATCACCGTTCGCAACTGAGAAAGAAATAGAAAACAACAACTTAAAATTGATTCATGTCAGCAAAATTTAATATTTTAAAGAAGTAAAAAGTTACTTTATAGAGGACGATTATATGGACAATATGATGAAGCTGCAGTGATGGCGTGAAAATTGAAAATTTACCGCTGGAGCTTCAAGTAAGAGTAATACTCAAAATATATACGTCATTTAATGTTTAATATGAAAGGATAATCATAAATAAAAATGGAAATGTGTCACTACCTGGGCAGAAAAAAGCACAAACAATTATGAATGAAGTTTTCAACTATGGCATAATTGCAAAAATAAAAAAAGACATGGAATGGGTTGCTTTCTATAAAAACAAATTGTACCCAAATTGAAAAAATAAACAAGAAAAAAGAGAAAACGACTTAACTTGGGAGGGATGAAAAATAATAATGAGAGAGTAAAAAATGTTTTAAAAATACGAAGATGCCTAACTCTAAAAATTAAGTTAATTGTAACTATTAGAAATTAATGCAATGTGCTGATTTCAATAACAGGGGATTGAAAAAATATAGCGAATCAAGAACAAAATACACATAGAAAACAATTGAGTGCAAAGCAGAGGCAAGAATTGTGCGATAAAAATTTTATTTGAAAATTATTCGGCTCAATAAAGATAACAGGGGCCTATGAGCCATGGAACGAAAATTTATGAACGAAAAAAAAAAGTGGCAAAAGGTACAGGTCTGATTTTGCGGACGGGCTGCCACTGGGCTCCCACTCCCGGACGCGATCCCACTACTGCTCGCCACGGAGACTTTTGGCTGCTGGGTTAACCCCCCTGGCCCGATACGCCTCTCCTTAGGCGACCTGGCCGCCCCGGACTCCTCCAGGGTGCCCATGTCGATGCCGGGCTTAGTGCGGACGCCCAGTCAACGTGGGACAACCCAGCACCAGGACCCCCGCCCACAAACCATCCACTGCACCAAGCCTCCAGGTAGCTGGATTACAGGAGCGCGCCACGACTCCCAGCATATCGACCTCGCCAGCGAGACACACTCTTATATGAAAGTCCGTTACCTCCTCACCTCACCCCACTCCTCTCACCGTCCCGTTGCGCGCCACGTTCGAAACAGTAATCGTTTCTTGACTCTCACGCTCTCTCTCTCTCTGACTCTAAAAGGTCCCATACGATTTTACGACTGTGTTTTACTACTGCAGCTCCATAGAGTTATTCTACTCTTCCCATGAAAGTATAATAAAAAGAGCGTAGAATATTTGTGTATTTCTTTCTATTTGTCAGTCGGAGAAACCAAAGTAACAAATATACCTCAAAGACGTCCTATACTAATGCTACTGATAGTTATTTAGTAGAGAATCGCATTATCTGCATATAATACTCTTCGAGCCACCGCATTGAAGCGGAGAACGACCATCAGGCATGCAATTTAAATCAGACAGAAAATAAATTACAATTTAAATCAGAGAGAAAATATATTGAATACAGGGGAAAATATATTAGAATACCATATAATGTGACGCAATAGTTATAGGGTCGAGTGAATACTAATGTAAGGTAATGAAAAACTTTGATGATTTTACCTAAGAAATATTTAATTTTTAATTTCTGAGAGCCTTAAAATGGATAAAAGTCACCTGACTGGTAATTATTAGCATTAAAGTATTAAAAGTTATATTTTTATTCGCCCGAATCTTTTCATTAGTAATTGTCATTTCAGCCAAAGGAAATATTTCCACAATGAAATTATTTACATCGAACGACTTCGTAATATTCTTTTTGATGTTATTATTGCTATTAAAATCATATAAGAAGATAATAAAGAAACCACATGATTTTTACGGATGGTAATCCATAAATGTCCGAACACAATCTGAAAATTGCGGAATTATCTACTATTCTATTTTTATTCATTTTATTTAATTTTGCCTTATTTTAATATACGAAATTCAGGACTCAAAGTCCTCTCTCCCAATTAACATATTGGACGATACAAACATCCATGCCCCGGAAAGTGAAAATCCTCCCCGGGCGGGATTCGTACCCACGACCCTGGGATCGACAGGGGATGGATTTACCCCGCCGCCACCGGGCCGGCTATTTTACGTCACATTGTATTTTCTTTTAATGTAAATATTGCACAAGGGGAGACATGATCACTGTATATGATGCTTTCCTGCTCCTAACAGGCTTTTCCAGTATGATTTATATTGGTGGAGATATCAGGCGAAGAGTTGGTGTTGTGGCTAGAATATTGGCCTCCCTTTCCTAGTGCCAGGTTTGAATCCTGGCAGTGGCAGACATTGTCACCCGCATACTGTTTGAGCGCTGACTAAGTGCTGTTTAATGAGTATTCGAAATTCAGTGCTCCTTCCACCGGATAGGATGTTAAATACACGTATCCATGGTGCCTTTCATTTCGTACAGGCTAATGGTGGCAGCGGATTAGCTTCCGCCCTTCCTCCGTTCCATGAAAAACCTCTGCCCAAATACCCAGGTAATCTAGAATTGTACACAAAACCTTAGCTGTTGGTCAACTCCTAGGATTAACTATCAGGTACTACGACATCATGTGAATAATTTTCCCCGGAGTGCGATTCCGTAAGGACTCAAAATGCTCGACCCGTCAACACCAAGGTTGTGACGTATAAGTCTCAGCAATTTCAATTGTAACGCATCACGTGGAGATTTGTGAAGGCGGTGACGTAAACGCTCCACCATTGCCGATACTCTCGCGTGACCTTACTAAATATGGCCCTTGCAGATCCGCAATGAAAAACAACCCCCGTCTCTCCTTCCTTGAACTCCATTCCGGCCGTGACCTCGGCCAGGTTACTCCAATGCTAACTTCTCTTTTCCCGCCTGAGAGGCGATTGCCAACCAATTCTTTCCCACCGCCTGACCCAAAACTTTTCTCTCCGATGCTTCATCGTTATCACGATCCATTTTTATGGATGATAAATGCTCCAGAAAATGCTACATGCATTGATTTCCACTAGGCTGATCACAAAGCTACTTCTGTATCCATAAAAATAGGTCGTCCTCTACATTGAGATGTTAACCGATAAATAAACGAGCTCACACGTCATAACTTAACATTAAGGCTAAAAGTAAAGTCATAACGTAGCAGTTAATTGAATTGCTACACGCGACACTTTTTCACAATAGGCATTAAAAATATTAGCTCGGCCCCTTTAGTAGAGTGATGTGGAAGGCAAGGGGATAACACATCATCCCGAGGAGTCTTGACTAGCTCTCTTTTATTCCATAAATTTAATTAAATACACGATGGAATGTTCTCGAGTATAATATCCTGGAGGTAAAATGTATACTCACACGGATCACAGTGCGGGGACTACTCGAGATAAAATATCATTCTAGGGTGACCGACATTCTGGAATTGGAATGTAGAATGCAAGATCGCTTCAGGGCGGCAAAAGAGAGGATTTAATGACTTTTACACCAGCTTTCATGAGTAGTAGACTGATTTTTCGAGAGCGATGTTTGAGAGGATATTGAAAAAAGGTGAATGAATGAATTACAGAAGAGAGAGAACAGGTAAATATCCATTGAAACCGAACACGGAAAGTGCGGAGAAGCATAACGGATACTATGAAAGTGAAAACCAAATATCCAATGAATGAGGCAGTAAAAGAAGAAATGCTAGATTTTTATACTTCCGCAGCAATAAAATTACTCAGTTTTCCCATCAGATTTCCTGTGCTTATAATCCCAAGATTTTTCCACAGTAAAATATAATCAAGTTATCTGTGATAAGAATAAAAATGCCGAAGGAAAACGAAGGAGATGAATGTTATGAGATAAAGACAATGGTCCATAATTCAAAATAGAGATTGTAAAATTCTCAACGGACGATATACAACAGATATAAGAAGTCAGTAACTTTAAAGGAATGGAATTCAAGCATCATTGTCGCACATTTCAAAGATTTTTCAAATTTTATCATCCACGTAGAATTCTAGCGATGCTTTCTCTCACTATAAAGGAAATGATATTCTATGACACTCTCCCTATTGTCTGCAGAGGAAAATAAAACTAAGAATATTCAATATTTCCCCTTATTGCCGTTATTCGAATGGTATTTTATAAGGACATTACCCTTAGGGTGAGAATAGAGTAAATGAGGAATGATTTAGATTGGAAAGAGGCTAAATTTTCAAATCTACGAAAACGTTTTCAAACAATATCAGCGTAAAGAAGCCTAATATATATGCCGTACTACAGCATCAATTTCTCTTATATTTTACAATATTTATATTGCCACACTAGACAACACTGTCTTACACGCTCCAATTCAATTTTCAATTTAATCAGTCAATAGATGATTTATTCCTACATGCCTAACTTTTATCACTCATACGTATTTAAAATTCTATAAAAGGGTAATCTTTCATAAAAAATAATCTTTAATAACTTATTCCCTATAGTCCACGCATATGCCTTTTCCCAGTCAACACAACTATGTTTCTTAAATACACATGGGGCTATATCAGTGCAGTGGCTAGTGTGAATGTTTTCCAAGGTTCATGCTTCGTTATATACCACCCACATTTTTGACTGCTCACAGCTGTCAATAATGTATGAAGGTTAATAAGTGGATGCACTAGACACATACTGCGATGCTCAGGTTTTATCGACCTGCACTTTCCAGGCTCTATCAATTAGTATTCAACTAAAAATTCTTCTCGTATTCATAACATACTATCCATAGATCATAACTTCACTTTTACTACTTATCTATAGTACAAACTCGTAACTGCATCGTTCACCTACATACTTATTGTTAGAAGAACAACGGGTTTCAATCACTCAGCAGCCATGCACATTTCTTGTAATGGTGGATATTTCTTCCCTCAGTCAACTACCGATATCCATCGAAGGTTCAGGTCAAGGATATGCATCTGCGCTTAGCAGTGATATAAAATATGCATTGTCACTTCACATCTCATCAATCTCTACGCGATACCTTGCAAGCCACCGCGAGGGTGTGTGGCTCATTTCTTGATATACCTCTGATTTCTGACTAGAACTGTGAGTTTTTAAAAATTTTGTAACCAAACGACATGATAAATTAACACCTGATGCAAGTTGCAGAATTGCCCTAAGCCGTTTGACCGATGCACTGTCAGAGGTTTCACCACTATGTACAGCCGAAAGAGACCGTGAAAATATTACCCAGGAAACCACGCGTGTGTTGCCTGGGTAGTCGCCACCTGCTTCGTGCTTTCTACTGACAAATTTTGTCATGAAAATTTGGTAAGGTAATAGGCCATAAAAATGAATTAGGTTACGGCGCATCATTAATTAAAATTACCTGAAGGTCATAAAGCTTATACAAATATATCCTACCCAATTAAACCATTCATTTCCATTTAGGATGATTTTACAACTGTAAAATGCAGCAATAAACCGTCAATCGATGCGCAATTTCTATTAAAAAAGACCAAACCTTCTCTATCAAATGAAGATTATGTTCTTCATTGGTAAAAAAAAGTGTAGTCAACAGATTTATTATACTTGTTTAGCTCAAAAGAAGTGCAATGAAATGCCTTCATGTCTATATTGTGATTTAAATGTAACTTTTTGCCACAATGAGGTCTTTAGCTTATTCATTGAACCTCCAAGTATGTAGGTACATTGAGAAAAGAGCCACAATATTCTTGCTCGAACGGATAATAATGTAAAAGAGTAAACACTAAATCAGCAATTTGAAGGCAATTTTTACACTATTCAATGATAGGAATAGGTACGTAATACATAAAAAAAATACTCGAGCTGTCAATATCAACGCTTAATCGTCTAAACTAAGAGTTTTCCTTTCTATTCTTGAGTATAATATATCATCTACGCCTATTCACACACAAAAAGAATACTTTGCGTCCCTTCATCCTCTCCTAAGCTTACAATACTCGAAATTCTATGTCGAGGAAAAACAGATGTGAAACGATTAAAAATTTTCAGCGAAATAATAGCCCTCACCTCCGGAAACTCAAGAAAAAATTTGGCTTTGCCTCTACCAAATGTCCGTAGCTAAATTTCCTGCCCTGAGACATTTTATGCCATTCATTTTGAAGCATTTTGACAGTTTAATTAATATTCCCCGTAATCGGTGACATTAGGAACAAAAAATCACAAAGTCAAGCCAAAAAAGGCCAATGAGAAGTAATGATTTGCATAATGACAACAATTAGATAAAAGAAAATTACGGTATCACAAGTAAACAATCCTAAGATTGGTTTGACGCATCTATGTAAATGAAAAGACAAACTTTAGCTATCCACAGGTTAGAAAAATTTATTCCGACATGTTTCGCTACACTGTAGCATCTTCAGGGACAGATGCCACAGTGTAGCGAAACATGTCGGAATAAATTTTTCTAACCTATGGATAGCTAAAGTTTGTCTTTTCATTTATATAGGTTGGAATTCCACAAAGTCTTGGCCTCTACAATCTACTACATTTGACGCATCTCTCTACTCGGTTCTCCTATCGGCTAACCAGCTCATATTCAAATCGGTCTCCTCTTACACATCTTTCATAACTTACCCTATGCATTACATGCGAGCTCTTTCTTTGCACTAATGGATGAAAATGGAAAACGGGGACGAAAAGGAAACGTAAACGAGAATATGAGCCAAATACACCAGTATCGATTGTTAATAATTATATGATGAATTTATATATAAAAAGGGAAGAGCGCCCTTGCACCATAAGGAATGGCAAGTTAAAAAAACTCCATTTTTGTGCACCTTACTCAATTAACTTCAAATAACCGTGGCCTACAAAAATCCTCATGAATGGAAAAAGGAAAGTAGCGTAGAACTTCGGGAATAAAATAAGATGACTGTTGATTGTCTTAGGAAGTGCAATAATATTGGCAAGTGAAAATCTTAAATATTGGCAATGTTGAGAGAGAGGATGACAGTTTGATGGCAAATAAAGACTAATGTAAGGTATAACGAAGAATTATGAATGAATGCAACGAGTGATTCCAATACAAAAGGAGGTAAACGACCACATGGGAATGGCGGAGTTTTTTTGTCGTCCACATCGAGGTAAGTTTGAGTTGATCAAAAACTACATAAATTATCAAAAATATTTAAATATATAATAACATCAACATGAATTATCACCGCCATAGCTTCTTTGAATAACATTTTTTCTTTCGACGTTTTATCATCAGGTATACTGCTCTAAAAAACGTAGAAAAACAAAACACGAAACGAACGTAAAAATCGGAAAACTATGCAGGGTAACACAAAAAACAATTGATATACCAAGCAAACTAAGTGATTTGACGATAATTAACGCAATAATTAACATAAATTGCGTAAATATTTACCAAAAAGTCGAATAAATTTGAGAGCAGAAAATGATCATCTTTCAGATTGTTCACAGAAGAACCTCACAGTGTCTTCCTAGAGTCCATTCTCCGCAAGGAACCTCATATATAACCTAGAGAACACATCATTTACAAATATAATTCACAGTTCAAGCATAATATACGCATTATCTTCACAAATTCCACTTTCATAGCTCAGATGACAAGCGTTGAAATCTCCACGCAAATGGAAGGTACGAATTAAATTACCGCTCACGGTATCAGAGGGCACCAAGAAAAGCACATTGCCATTAATGCATGTAAGGAAGTAATTGACATTTTGAATGAGAATAAATATAAGTACATTATAGAAAATCATTACGTGAACGACATAATGATGAGTTTTATTCCAATAGATCGAAAAGTTATTTTTCAAATAATCATGTGATTGCATTGGATATACGGAAACATTAGCACCCAAAAATCAAGTAAGAGTAATGAATAAGCTTTAGACTTTCAGGAATGCAAAAAATTAGTCAAAATCAGAGAATGGAAATTAGTTCTTATCTTTATATTAGTTATATTTGGTAGACACGTTTAAAAATATATGTACAAAATACCAAAAAAGGAAATGGATGGAATGGATTTAATCTTAACAAATAATAAAAAAATATAAATATAAATTTGCAGTAAATAAAACCTAAAGCCACTAAAAAGAAAAGAGTTCAAACTCTCGAGGAAAACAAAATACTTAAACGAAAGTAAAAGAAACTGCAGATAAAAAAACTCAAGGAATCGTAAGAAGTAAAGTCTATTTGAATGAAAAGGTAAAATTAGTGCTAACAAAATTAAATTTGTAAAGTATTCGGCTCAATAAAGATAACAGTGGCCCATAAACCATGGGAGGAAATTTAATGAACGAAAAAAAAAAGTGGCAAAAGGTACAGGTCTGATTTTGCGGACGGGCTGCCACTGGGCTCCCACTCCCGGACGCGATCCCACTACTGCTCGCCACGGAGACTTTTGGCTGCTGGGTTAACCCCCCTGGCCCGATACGCCTCTCCTTAGGCGACCTGGCCGCCCCAGACTCCTCCAGGGTGCCCATGTCGATGCCGGGCTTAGTGCGGACGCCCAGTCAACGTGGGACAACCCAGCACCAGGACCCCCGCCCACAAACCATCCACTGCACCAAGCCTCCAGGTATCTGGATTACAGGAGCGCGCCACGACTCCCAGCATATCGACCTCGCCAGCGAGACCCACTCTTATATGAAAGTCCGTTACCTCCTCACCTCATCCCACTCCTCTCACCGTCCCGTTGCGCGCCACGTAGTGGACAATGGCTTATGGGGCATGAAATTTGATATGTTGATACAACTTATTTTTAAAAATTTCCTTTTTTTTTGCTATGCTTCAAGCTGTTATGCTGTTCAGTATTCATTGGATGGGAGAATTTGACGTAGTTAACGACTTGCTGGTATAAATAATAAGAGCATTCACGGGTAAATGCTCTCAGCTAACAGAAGCACCATTTTGGCATAAATATGGCAAGCCATTAAGACCTCACTGTGGACAGCAATTATGGCACCATATAGGATTTAACCCAATGGCTATATACTGGCCAAAATCAACATTGCCACGGCACCAGGACCCATGCCCAAGAAAATACACTGTTTCAAACCATTTGGTAGGTAGATTACAGGGGCATGCCACATCTTCCAGAATATTTACTCCACTAGCGAGGACCTCACTACGAACTGCGAACGCGTTCTTTCTCTCCTCGATTCATCCAAATCCTCTTTTCTCTACCGTGCTGCCCTTCGCGGCACCTAACCATTCACTCAGGCACGGCGCAGTAATTCCCATTTGTAACACCTTAACTTTAGTGGTTTTCAAACTTTAGTTTGGCTTTAAAGTACTCCTAATGTGTTGGTTGCATCAAATTGTGGAATATAATGCAACCATATCCTTGGGAGAATTCGAAGCCATGACGTATTTGTCACCAGGCCGGCGCTTCATCGATCATTCGTCGGTCGGGTATTGCAGTCGGTGAATCATCCCGATGCAGTTTTCCGATTGCAATGACGTATAATCCTGGTAAACTTTGAATTTTCATTTTTATTTTATATGAATAATATTATAATGAGTACGGAAAATATGATATGTAACATGATGAATAGGGAAAATGATTAAAAATTACGGCATAGTAAAATTTACCCAGCAATCCAGAAAACATTTTCATTTTTTTATTTCTTTCGCCAAGTCAGAACAGAACAGAACGATTTTCTAGTCATTCATTTCCTTCTTTTATAATTTACATTTTATGACCATTTAAAACCGGTCACTTAAAGTAAATTCTTTTTACAAATGGCCGTCTATTAAAAATGAATGGATAAATGGAAAATTGGTGAAAATTAATCCATTATCATTTTCCAATTAATCAAATTATCCTTCATGCAAGCAATTTATCCTCCTTTTAAATTTAATGCAACAAAGAAGATTCAATAAATTCACAGTTAATTGAATCTAATCGGTGTAATTTTACCTACAAGAAATAAATACTTCCTGGTCTCTTTCCTGCACCCATTACCCATTAGTTGGTCGCCATAACATTTCTTCATCAGGTTATCGGAGAAAGATTCTCCCAAAGCGTTTCTAATATCCGGAGCTATAATCGGTTAAATACAAGTATTGGGAATAAACGTTTTTCACGATATAAAATCAAAATATCTGATTTAATGCATAAAATTTCATCTAAGTACTGCTCTAAAGTAGTAAAAATACCTATCAATGCGTTACTCGCTAAACACAAGTGGTGGCTGGCTCCGTTGGAGGTAATGTATAAAGATATATCCATGGAGTGGAGCCGATACCAACCACAGTATAGTACCCACAATAACCTATATGTACATTCAAAATAGTACTACCACTCTCAACAATTAGCCTTCAGCATTTGTGATCTCTGATGTCAATTCCATCGCCGGCGAAAAACAACATCTATTGCATGTCTTTCAGAGAAATGATTTCTTCCGTGTCTACATCATAATAACATCACGATATGAGGAACAAAGGTCCGTATGATGCTTGAAACGCTACGGACCTTACGACAAATACGGAGGAACGTTCAAATTTCCTAAAACACGAAGTAGTGTCCAGATACACGTGTGGCTCAGACAGCAGACACACAACTGAAGTGCCAAAGATACACTTCCAAAAGATATTTACGGAGGAATGGGGATCGTGGGGACCAATAATCCGCAAGATGAAGGAAGCAAGGGCAAGGAGAGACATCCGCCAATCAGAAGCCACCTGACCCGACCGTGAGGATATATATAAAGGCGAATTCCATCAGGCATCAATGCCCTGAGGACGATGGCGGAGACAGCCATTAAATAGTCGGCAGTTGAACAATTGACCTGGTGGAAAACTTACGAAAAATGTACTGCATTAGCTCGCCGGGAAAGAAACGAATCTTAAAAATACATCTCCAGGAGCACTAGAGAGCTATTAAAAATTTAAATTGTCGCATCCCTGCAACAGCAGAACACCATTGGATTGGCTCAATGTACAATTTCAGCATGTAAAAAGCTAAATTAACTTCAGTTGAGGCCCATTATTTCCCATGATCGATAAAAGAGGCTATAGAAAAAGCAAAAAGACCTCTTAACATCAACCGGGGAGACAATTACAAATTGAACGACATGTGAAACGGAACTTTTAAAATTTTATAAATTAGGATAACAACGTCCTATATAAGACGTGAGACTGATGAGACGATCTTGATATTGACACTTCAGCAGACCTGAGATCCCGAAAGAACAAAATCGCACACACTTCTTAGCATCTGGTGGCATATTAGCACGTGGAGAGAGAGAGAAGACGGATCCTACAATCGTTCGAACTCCGTAAGAGCACCAATCCATTCACTGGGTGCGCATGACAGTTCGACTAACTTCTCCAGCGACCAACCCAACTAGAGAATCGGCTATCCACTCTCTCAACTTAACTCTAGCTCCTATCTTCTCTGGTTTTTTACTGACTTGTCCAAAAAAGAAATGCCCACCGCCCCTCCTCGGACCTCACCGCCCGTCGCCGCCTGGTACGCCGTCGTCGCCACGGCCCAGCGACTGCCCCCCCCATTCCACCATCGTCCCTCTGCTTACCGTAGCAGTCCCTCATCCCGACACAGCTGAATCTCAGCATCACCCGAGGCTCTCACAGCAACTTCTACTGCAACTAGCGGTGTATGGTTATAAAAACAGCTAGCTGAAGGTGACGGTTGAAATTAAACGGGAGGGAGAAACATTATAAACAGCAATATATTTTTGAAAATTTCCATAAAGAGGCAATGCCGATCTCTTTCTCTGTAGATACTAATGGCTCAAATCTAGGGACTAGTATTTCAGATGCAGTAAAAATATTCAAATCACCCCCATTAATCCGATCAATATATTACTTATCATAACATCTTGTTTGTGGGACGTAGGATACTTTAAATTTTCACTATCGAAGTTTATCTCTTAATTTTTGTTCTCCTTATGCAATCGAACGTAATATGAGGGTATTCCCAATAAGTTTCCCATGTCATCAAAATACATTGCTTTATAATGAGTCATGAAATGGATGAAAAAATGGCAGAAGAAATGTAACATTGCGTCCCTGTTTTAATTTCTGATCGATGCAGTTGCAACCACCAAGGTTCAACATATTGGTCGATAAAATAGAAACTATGAACCTTAAAGGCGTATTGGTGAAGGTGATTACGATCAGTCACTTCTGGCAATTTATTGTATTATATAAATAAATACATATATTATCTGTATAGTATGAAACAAATTTATGTTACAAAAATGCACAATTTATGCCTCACTATGTGATTTCATTTTATGATCTCACTGTTTAATCTGCTAAACACAAATTGCATTGCTTTCAGCGTATTTCTCAAGGTGAACTCAAAAAACATCTTAAAATATGTCCTTCTCGACAGCATACAAAGCTCCGCACGTGTATTTAACGGCACTATCTCCTTAAGTCGCTGTCCGCGATTTAACTTCACGCTCAAGAGAGCCTTAGGTGTTTTCCAAGAGCGCGCTAAAGAGATTGAACCATTTAATTCGGAGCACATAAATCACATTCACCCGTTCTCCGCGAGAAGTGAAAACGTCCTTGAAAGCAATTTGCACTTGCTCCAGAACTAACGCTTTCCTTCAGTTTGGCCTGTAATTATCAACTCTATTCAGCACACATGTTTTCCCAAAGCAACTTTTTTTGCATCGGAAGTTATCTTAGAGCAGATCGCTTAATTCCACGAGGGATTGCTATAATACAATGGATTTTTTCTCCATTTGCGTACTGAAATCAGGCAAGGGAAGACATTTCTACGCTTGAGTAGATCTTCGGCATCGACGTTCAATCAACGTAAGTTGTTAAACGGGGAGGGACAGCAAACAGTTATTGTCATTTGCGTCATTCAATGGTGGGGACTAATGGGTAGCGATGAGAGGGGAGAATTTTTAGGGTACGGAAGAAAATAAGAAAAGAAACCGAAAGTTTGCATCGGGCTCGTGGTAAACAAGCTCGAAGTGGGCCAAAGTTAAGCGATGGGCGAATCATGCATTTGAAATTCTCAACACGGATCACTAGATTAGGAACCTGTATTCTGCTGAAAAATGTCTGCGAGATCGAAAAGTACTCACGATACCGATAAATACCATTTTGGGCCACACATCCACCCTAGGATATTTAGAAAAAAATGAAAATTTGTGCAGGACTGTGTTGTTCCCTGGGGATCGGTGACTTTATTGATTTTAGAGCTTTGTCACTGACCACTGCATTATTCTTTAAGATGTAGTTCCTTAGAAAAAAATCAATACAGCAAGTAAAAATTTACGTTACTGAATGACAGTTTTGAAAGCATATGCTTTAATCAATGAAATAAAAGTGCCCATGATGACAAAAGGATCAAAACTCGTAGAAAACGAATGGCAAAATATTAACGGCCGAGAATTATGCAGAATACATGTGGACACTTCAGTTTTTGAGAGGACAATTTGATTTATATTCAATTATCAGGCGTGATTTGGTGGAACTGTATTACTAAATTAGAAAATAAAACTTTGCAAGTTTCCACAGCCAACTAACATTACACCAACTAAGGTTTCGATCAGTACGAAAACTGTTAAGGTTTGATTTCTTTGTTGATATCTAGTTAAATCCTAAATTCATCAACTTAAACCAGAGAATTCCGGACGAACGCGGTTTTAATTAAAAGCATATTTTTAATTATTATTCCTCAAGGTTGTTAAAAGGATGTGGCACGTAAATTCATCCCAGTAAATTCATGTTTCGCCAATTAAAATGTGACTAAAAACAGCAATTGGATATTTCCACTTCATTTTCTAGAATAGCACAATCAAGCAACAAGAAAAATATTCATCCCCGCAATGTTTTTCATATTTGTAATATGAAAAATGTTCTTCGCTACTGCCATCACCCAAATTTTAGCTCCGTTCCAAAGTCGATAATTAAAAATTGAGTTGCTAAATAAACTATACCCAGATGTTACGTGTGCCTTATGTCTCGGTGTGTTAGAAGGATTAAGTAGCCAAAATTTATATCTTGGATTTCATGGAATTGTTTTTAAGCAATATGCATAATATTTGTATTTCCTCATTTTTCTAGCTTCCAAATCAGAATTTAATAACGTCGAGAGAGTAAACTAGGCAGAAACTACTTTTAAGGCGATAACACGGAAAGAGTTGATTCTGTTCCGCTAATGTTTTGCTAATACTGCTATATGCGGAATGACTACAATTCAGTAATTAGAATCGCATCTCTCTAATAGGTAGTCTCTTGCCTCTTGGAAAAGCAACACCATTACGTGGATATGAAAAGCGCACAGTAGATATGAAAATATGGAGTCAATAAAAAAAGGCATTCCACTCCATCACCACATACCGTATAATGCACAGACCGTGTAATTCGCAGTAGACGGTGAATTCATGTTACGTATTTTAATTTTATTAATGCTAAACATTATATGGGGATGTATTAACGGTGATAACAAGAATATGTAAAAATATAACCTGTCGTCATGATAGCAAACCTCTTCGCTGTTTTCTCAATATGTGATTTTATACGCTCCGAGATTTCATTGATATTTTTCCTTTACTTTCGGGATTTTTAAGAGATCAGTCTTACTTATACCAACTGTGTGAAGTATAGATTAATCTTCGAATACTATCTCCAGATTCATTTTTCATGGCCGTTATCCTCATACACTACTCCCTGAGATTTTAAAACACCCTAATGTCTGGATTCTCTGGCATTCCTTGACTACCCGCCATGTGAGAATAATGTTGTCTTTGTTTTTTAGCCTTTATGAAGAAGCAACTAGTTAACTTGTTTTTGCGGAAAGAAAAATAAGTCCTATTTCATTTAAAGGTAAGCAGTGAAAACACAACGATTTATGAAAAGAAAAAATTGTTCCTTACTAAAGAAAACAAATTTTTGGAGTTTATTTTTCAATCATTCAACGATGAACAAACTTTACATTTGATCATGCCTTCAGCATTAAAAATTACATATTACGATGTAATGACCCTACAGTCAGACCTTGGGAGCAAGACCATTTACAGCGCTGGAGAGAAATGATCAATCAGACCGCGGAAATGAATTTAGGCCACATATACCAAGCCCTGTCACACCTAAATTTTCAGTTATTTTAGTCGAAGTCGAAATAATAGATATGTCGTCACACATACAATTATTACCAATCCATATGAAGGAGAAAACATTTTAAGTACATAATTAACGACTACGTTGCCATATAGGTGCGATGGATTCCGTAATATTTCCTCGCCGCGAACTATTATGTCAGCCTTTCACATGCGTGTGAAAAACGTCGTAGGATATCATTATAACACCATATGTTCAGGCCTGATTACAGGGAACATACATAATAACTGGTATAATTTTGAACAGGAAAAAAAACATTGCATACCAAACTCTTAATTTCTATGTCTAGGAAAATCAGTTGTTACAAAGAGACATCAAAATATTTACAATGTGAACATCCGTTCCTGCAACATTGCTGACTAAGTGAAACTGGACGAAATGGCGTCGTCTGGTAGCGGGCATAGCCCCCAAGAGCGCCGCCATTGTTTTCAACCTTCGAAACGCGTACTCCCCCCTCCCTTCCTTCCGAGTGCCGCCTATATCGTCCGACGTCCAGTTATTCCCCTCAAGCCACGTTCTTCGACGGAACAGACGCAAAGCCGATGTAGACGAAAGATTGGCCGAGAGTGATGGCCGAGTTCTTTGCCCGAGTTTTACACCTGGACGCTTGGTTGGATACTACGTGGAAAATCACATCGCTTCGAGAGAATGGTCCAACTTCACTTCATCACGGTCGAATGAGTCCCGAAATTCGCGCCAGAGTTTGGTATTTAAATTTACGTCCACGAGAGTAGCGTAAACAGCGTCTTAAACAGCACATATTGGTTCTTGAATTATCCTTCCTCTCCCTAACTCTCGTCCAACGACGTACAGTGACGTGCGCATGACCACATGCCCGAAATAAAAATAGACAGCGGCGAAGGAATAAAGAAAACCTAAGACAATCGGTATATTCTAATGATAGATAAGAAAATTGTTTAATAACTCACCCTCGGCAGAATAGTATACAGAAGAAGAAGATAAAAATAATTGTTAGGAAAAGTAAAAGATGTTGTTAGAGAAATCAGTTTTAGTATACTGTTGTTGACACGATCCATTAATGATTCACGACAACCAATAGAAATATTTAGTGGTAATTTTGGTTGCATTAAAAATGCTAACAGACTTTATTTCAAGCAAAATAAAATTTAGTAGGACAAATTTAGAGTCAAGTGAGTAAGAGTACGTGAACTCGGCTCCTAGACCCTTCAGAGCATAAAATCAGACATAAACAATCATTATCAGCCAACAATCTTAGCATGGTTAACACAGCTCTCTACTAAATATCCTATCAGCTAATCTCTACATATTTTTATATTTCTCCTCTTTCACATCCTTAATCTCTTTTTAAATCATAATTCATAAAAAGACCGATGAAAACAGATAGAAGCGATAAAAAACGTATCATTGAAATGTACGAATAATTGCAAGTCAGTACACTACAAGATCATGATTACTATATTAGATCACGCATAACTAAAGGTTAACAAATACGGAGAATAAATAAATAAAATAATCGACACTTTTTCGTACATTTCGTGCATTAAAAGAATATTTTCTCTTAGAAGCTCAATATTGTAAGAAAAAAAGGTAGAGGTAATGGCTTATATTTACTTAATGCTGTACAATATTAGGTAATTAATATGAAAAAGGTCCAGTTTTGCCATCAACTATTGCTCCCTAAGCATTACTGAAAAACCATTATCAATCATAGAACTCTAAAATGACTATATATATGTAATGAGAAAAATGTATGACGAATAAATCACGCTATTACAACAAGTATTGATGGCTCCAGAAAAAAGACGTTGACGTAGAGATGTATTTTATAAAAAGAATACTGGAAAGATTATTTAGCATCTATCAATATAAAAAGTAAGTGAGTGTCACTGATCTCATACCCTAGATGTATACGATTTAGACGATGGTTATTTGATTTTGAAAAGCCTAGGAGAAAGTGATAGCAATCTATTGCTAACAGCCACGAGCTTAGGAAAATAAATTTTTCTTTGTATGGTATTTTGTGTTGAATAAAGGATAAAGAACATAAAAAAATCAATAAAAGTACATAAGAGGTAAGAAATTTAGCACATAGATATACAATTCAAAAGTACTCAGCACATAAATAGAACAGAGGCCGATGAACCAGGGGAGGAGGTACAAACATATGATTATACAGAACAGTTTCTTGTAAGACATAATGATGAACTTATTTTAATAAATCGAAAAATAGTCAAATATATATTCCGGTAATGGCGTAGGCAGGGAGAAAATTGGTACCATTCGTAATGATAACAGTATAAAGATATGAGTGAAAATTGGAAAATGTTCACTACCTGTGCAGAAAAATCATCACCTACTTAATAAAATATGAGGCTTAAAGAGACATCGGTACCCTCAGATTATGAGCGGAATACATAAAAGAAAAAGCCTGGAATGAATTACTATTTTTAAAAAAATATAACCGAAAGAAAAAAAATAGGCAACAAATGTACATATCGTACACAAGCTTTACAATCATCGAAGAGAAAAGAGTACACACACAAACTCAAGAGGAAGAAAAAGAATTAATAGGCATTAGTAAATTATTTATAAATGCGAAGACACGAAATTCATAGAAATAAAGTTAACTGTAATTCTTAGAAATTAATGCATGTACTGAATGCAATAACCTGGGAGTATCAAAATATAACGTATCAAGCACACAATCCATATAGTAAGTTGAGTTAAGTGAATAGCAGATGTAATAATAGTGCGATGAAAATCAAATTTAAATATATTCGACGAAATAAAGATAACAGGGGCCTATGAGCCATGGAAGGAAAATTTATGAACGAAAAAAAAAAGGTGGCAAAAGGTACAGGTCTGATTTTGCGGACGGGCTGCCACTGGGCTCCCACTCCCGGACGCGATCCCACTACTGCTCGCCACGGAGACTTTTGGCTGCTGGGTTAACCCCCCTGGCCCGATACGCCTCTCCTTAGGCGACCTGGCCGCCCCGGACTCCTCCAGGGTGCCCATGTCGATGCCGGGCTTAGTGCGGACGCCCAGTCAACGTGGGACAACCCAGCACCAGGACCCCCGCCCACAAACCATCCACTGCACCAAGCCTCCAGGTAGCTGGATTACAGGAGCGCGCCACGACTCCCAGCATATCGACATCGCCAGCGAGACCCACTCTTATATGAAAGTCCGTTACCTCCTCACCTCATCCCACTCCTCTCACCGTCCCGTTGCGCGCCACGTTCAAAACAGTTATCGTTTCTTGACTCACGCACTCTCTATCTCTCTCTCTCTCTCTCTGACTCTAAAAGGTCCCATACGATTTTACGACTATGTTTTAATAGCTCCATTAGTAAATAGTAATATGCTCCATTGTATTATTCATCTCTCATGATGAAGGATCTTTTTTTTCCGAGGGATAATTCTTGTGAAGTCTTCGGGCTCTCAGTCTCCACCAGGTCAGGTAAAGCTGCTGCCGATGTTTTCATTTTTTTTGGCCAGCCCTGTCATCGAGACGCCGGCATCAGCCATTTACCCTACCTTGTGGAGAACCCGATAAGAGATTATATTCAAATTCATGTCTTGAAAATATTATTAGAGCCTAAAATAATTATTGTTATTCATCGCGCCCTAGAACAACATTTCACCCCACTGAAATTCCTCTCAGGTAATATAGTTCTAATGCATTCAGCATGTAACATGAAAATTATTGATATTAATTCTTTAATTGCTAATGTTATGATACAAATTTTGTTGATGGTTTTTCATTAGAAAATATCTTCTTCATACGATTTTCAAATTAAGCCGACGCGAGCAACGTTGAAAATATACGTCATTTCTACTAATTTCTATTCTTCTAAAAGTAAAATATATAGTCGAAACAAACTATATTTTATTTCTGTAACTTCTCAATATCTCTCACTTTCATCCCTGAAGAAATGAAATGAGAGTAAATCACCACCAAATATGCTCCTGGTTAAATGTCCATGGTTAAATATTAATGCCATGTCGCTGCATGGAACATTATTTCTCAAAGCGTCATCCATTTTATGGAACTCAAAATTACGACTGTAGCGTAACAAAATTCAATTGCCTATTAAAAAAACTTGCAGCTCTCATACGTTTTTGTATATCATTCCTGCCTTATTTACTCTTGCATCAACACCAATGACCACAAATACATTAAAGATTGGTTCAAAAACTGAGGGACTTAAGGATTGTAAATCTGTCTTAGGGTGGGACAGCTGGATGCTGAAGGGAAGGCCATAACTTATGGCATTTTCGAAACGAAATGAGAAAGGATTCGAAAGGAATGAGGTGTTTAATTGAGTGATGGTTTTAAACCGCACATGCTCGGATCGACGGCCACGTAGATAAGGAGCACCTACAAAGGCAATCGAGGGACGCAGTTACCTCCCTTCAGTTCCCCTCGTAAGCTTGTTTTCAATTAGGGATTGCCCCTAGGAGGGCGGAGACGTCAACGGAGGAAGATAACGAAAGGAGCACATTCAATTATTCACGTCAGGATTAAACGCATACGCCCGCGCACGAAGAGAACTTTTGGAGAGGAGAAAGAAAAATGGGAAGAGGGCAAAGGAAGTCGTGGAAAAGATTTAGCATGAGTGCAGTGCACTTTAATTCAGGGAGCGCCAAACACGCAGCACAAACCGCTTCTGTGGACCTAATACTTCTAAGGCATTTTTCAATTTATCTCCGCCCCATCAATTCAATCCGAGTGAAATGTTGTGCTTCGCTCAGCGTGTTAACCGCGTTGGGTGACATGAGGTGGAGCTGCAGGGTGAAGGAACCGAATGGGCATCATTTTAGCAGAGCATTGAAATTTCCTAAACTTTTAAGCGAGTCGATCCGTGTGTCAATTCCAAGCGTGTAGAAAAATGATACTAAAAATACTCAGAAGCAGAGTAAAAAAATCGTAAGAAATAACCTCTGGAGTACGATAAACGTCTCCCACTAGATCACTATCCATGGTAAAAATAGCTGGTATTTCCACCGGAAAATTGGAAAAAAAGGCGGAATGAACAGTAAATTTACACGAGTAATGACGCAAATATTATGGTACGTGTAGATTTTAGTACATGCACGTCAACGGGGCCTTTACATATAATGGCTGTTAAATATTTTCATTGTGTTTATGAACATCTAAAAATTAGTATCATCAGATTAATTACCGGTTAAATGGCGCGTCTAACATAAACACGAAGAATGATTCCACGCAAATATCAACTCGATCTGCAGTCAACCTCAACTAACTAGTTTCCAAGTCATTATGCCATAGAATTATTACCAGGGAAAAGGCAAAAAATAAAAGAGCAAGATGGTTAGTGCATGAATATTAACCGCAGAAAAACATTAGTAATGAGGTTATTGAAAAACTAAGCTAGGCTAAAGTTTCGTGGGTATATGCGAATGAAGGAGGAAAGCTCCATGCATATGGGTAGTATTTTGCATGAATACAAGAACAAAAGATAAATTATATTAGCAAAAGAGACGCATGGAAAGATGAGCAACGATCTTATATAGAAGGTTACTGTAAATTGAATTAAAAGACTTCGAAATAGCTGCGAGAAACCTTTACGGAGTTACCCAATACTGTTCAAAACCTAGTTTATTTTCCTGGGAAACTTTAAAAATACCAAAAACCAATCCAAAATCAGGCCAAAGTATGTTTGCTCTGTTTTTTACTAAGGACAGCATTTAGTCATGAAATTTTGACCAAAATTTCTTCGGGGCTTTTAGTTACCCACGTTTTGCGTCGTTTGACATAAGGTGCATTCACGCTCTAGAAAATACTACACCATTAATTAATTAATTTATAGTATCTAATCACAAAATATTATATTTCATTGTATTGATTAACAATTTAGTGTCATTTATTGCTAACATTTCAGGTGTCTTGTGCCTGCATACTTAATAATTTCCCCGGGGTGGTAGCATCATGAGTCTTGGTTTCATGTAAATTGTGTATAGAGGGATAAGTATTTTTTTGCATACATACGCCCTAGCAAGTATACTCTAATTGATAATGCATGCCTATTGAGGGATCACTCCCCGTCACACACCATTGCGGTGGGTTGCAGGGTATTATGTAGATGTAGATGGAGAATCAAAACCCCAGAAAGACGGTATTGAGACCACGGTTCTTACTTGCTTCGCCTTCTCTTTAGAATTTATGTTCATTGACATTTAATGTCGCAGTCATTATCGCAGCTGATTAACAGCAGTCAAATAAAAATATCATTTTGCCAATTCACTGGAAATATGATATTCTGATTTCGATTCACGAAGAATCAAAAATATCTAGAATTTTGAAGCCTTAATATCAACGCCATGAGCCATTCTGCATCCATCCGAACGCAAAGTTCTGAGTATCAAAGCTTTCCTCTTCCACATTTTTTTCTACGGAGCAACTTTTTCCTCATTCCTTTGGTATTCATTCCAGTTAAAATAAAATATAACGAAGATAATTATATTATTTCACATACAGCACGAAATAACCTATAAATTTTGCGTTTAGATTAGTATTTGTGCCTTAAGAGAATTTTTATCACTAATTCTCACTCCACAGTAAACTAAATATAAAAAAATAATTTCCAAGAACAATTTTTACGCCAAATGAAGTGAAGGAAAATCACTTTCGATCACAAAGGAGGCACGTGAGCCACTAATGAAACTATTTTTAGCATTTGAAACAAAATTACACCATATCACAAAGCTAGCCAAGATGTATGTGTGAAATGAATGAATTTATTCGACGCTGATGCTGTAGCGTAAGGGAGTGGGTGCCACCAAAATATTGCACAAGAGATGGAAAACTAAGAGATAGAATCACGCCTAGCGTTTCCTTTCAACTCAGACGACTGTGGAGCAAAAATATTGTTTCGAGTTGAGCACCAAATAAATCCATTCACACTCCACGTCCCCATCGTACCCGACATACGTTCAAGATACCTCGTTGAGAGGCATAATGTCACTTTTCGCTCAATAATAGCTCAACTGGAAATCTGCGATATTTTTAGCGATATCAAGTCAAAGAAACATGCACCAGTGCCAAATGCATTCCCAGGTACCGGTCACGAACGGGCACAGGCATAGAGGATACAAAAAAAACTAGGGACAGAACACAGGTGTTCTTGGTAAATAAGACGAGCTTCTACAATCCACCTCGAGGTGTGTGGCAGGGGGCGAGCTATTACCAAATATGCACTTAAATTACCTACCTACTACCTAACTAAAGAGAGATTTCTATGAATATGATGAGGGATACAAGCTATACATTCCACTTTTCTCTCAACTTTAATTTAAATGTATTCATGCTGTAACTCATTTTAATATTTTAACCTCATAGGCAATTCATATCACACTCAAAATTTTATGAAAACCATCAAAACAAATTGTAACAATGCTAAAAACATAATTGACCTCATTTCTGATTCTCTAACCCATATATTATATAAATAAAGTTTTATTCAAGACGAATTTTTCGATGATCTAAGGAAAGCTATCATTATACCCCTGTATTTAAAAGGTGACCGACGCAATATAAAAAACTATAGGTCAATTTCATTGTCATCTATTCACCCGAAAATTCTCGAAGAACTAGTTCAAAAAAAGGCTTTGTCGTACCGGAACAAGCAAAAAGTGAGACTGATTGCTAGAACATGTCAATTTGAACCGTCCTTCCCCATATTTGTGGACTTACAATTACTCCCTTTACGTCATCTTTACGTTTACAAATCATTGAAATTGCTCTACCTCAGAAGTGGTGATAAACTAAAGGAAGAACCAAAAACCAATGTATACAACCTAAGATCTACACCAACGTATATTTTGTCCGAGCCCAATTTGTCCCTGTTAAAACGTTCATTTATCTATATAGGGACAAAACTCTTTCTTAGATTGTCAGATAATATAACACGTATAATTAGTTTAACATTATTTTTGAAAAGAGTAAAAAATGATTATTTGATGCAGAAAATCAAGATGTGTCTTTTGTTAATAGTATGGTTAATACTCACTATAAACTGTGGGAACGACAGTTTGAGATTAAACAACAAAATGTATATTTTTATGCATGTATTTATGATACGTATCTGCTTTGTTTATTTATTTTTTATTTCAACTATTCGCATTGTAATTTGTTTTGAGGTATCTCAAGCACAAGGTATGCCTAAAAGGGATTCTAATTTATCCTTATTTAATGGAAACGTAATATGTGTCGTAATATTGATTGACCGGATAAATAAATATTATTATTAATAAAATGTTAAGATTCGCCCAGAAAAAGCAATTACACCAACTACGAGTAAGTAATACCCTGTGAGTCACCGAAGGATGATATCTGCAGGATGATATAGGTTTCGATTTCCTTAGGTTATTCCTGAGCAATGGGACTTTATGAATCAAAAACTATCTCGACAAATTCATTTCAAAGTCACTCTCCAATCAGGTTTACCCGGAGCAAATAAATCACTTAAAAATCACCCCTGTTTTTACGGTGATCTTTCAATAAAAAATTTCCATAATGGTGGCTTGTTGGGTATTACGTAGATGGAATACCTAATCCCATCATCCTAGATTTAAATAACTGGATATTCCTTGAGTCAAAAATGAGTCTTTTCCCACCCCTATCTGGAATAAAATTTTTGTACCCCGGGCCACAAATAGATTGTGAATATTACCATCATTAATTTAACCATGCTCAAAACGCCATGGAGGGGTGAAATTTTTTTTCTCGGCGGTAACTCTTTTAAAAAACTATCAACAATGTAAAAAACTGAAATAAAGAATTTGATTTTCATATGATTTTACTCCAATTAATTTACCCAAAGCAATTTCTGAACCACACATACATCCATCTATACGAATCATTTTTTTTTACATTTTTCAGCTAGCTTCTATTTGATCCTTAGAAGAGTTACTGATTAAATTAGTCATAACCACCGGTAGCGTTACAATGCATTCAAAATTGGAAAATGCATTTAAATATTTTCGTCCAATGATTTACATTTTTTTACATTTTCACCGCAGATACCAATTCATAGATAACTCGAGTTTTCATAAATTTACTATATGATCAAATATTTTCACGCTCAAAAGTTACGGGAAGAAACATGATACTAACGGGTAAAATATTCCCGGGTTTTAGGCGCTCGAACGGCTGACATTATATCGCACCATCTAATCTATGTCCTTAATCCTAAGACAAACACAACACCTTTGTCTTGGACGGGTTTAGTTGGTTAGTTTAGTTCAGCGGTTAGTTAGTTTATACATTGCAGAGTCCCGCCCGTGTGAGCAAGAATCAGTCTACGATCTTTCTCCATTGCTTAAAGCAATTTATGATGAATTCCTGGTGACGTTTCACTCCCTGCCTCACACCCTTGTGGCGGTTTGCAGGATTTTATGTTGATGTAATAGACAGCTGACTTCAATGAAAAAAGGTTTCTCATGTGTACAATTAAACTAAATGCTTATCATGCTTCAGAGATATTTACTCATATAATAATAGTCAACGTTCATTCTAAGGAAGGCTTACTATCGATTTTAAGCAAAATTTTTTATTTAAAGGAGATAGTTTTTTTAATAAACATGAGAAGAAACAAAGATGAGCCACAAAAGACAGAGGCTTTGGAGATGAAGATACACAAGGTAGAATAATAAGTTAAGAAAGAATATTTATTCCACTTCTTAGATCAGTTATCTGCTAGCTCTCGAACGTTCTTTCGCTTCGGGAACTATTTGTATGTGTGGGATTTGACTGAGACTTGTCTGTTTAAGAAGAATGTCTCTTTGTATCATGTGTAAGAAAACTGTAAGAAACACCGTTTACGTGTTGTGTAGTGATTGCAATAACAGCTACCACGGGCACTGTTTGCCAGTATCACTTAGCAGAGAAGAAATCCTAGGGATTGCTGACAGCAAACAAAAGTGAATGTGCAACAATTGCAGTTTGAAAAGAAGGGAGAGTATGCATCTGGGTCAAGACGTGACCGACAACCCAAATCCATCCCAAGAATCATCAAACACTGAGGTTATGGCACTGCTTCGGGAATTAAAAAGTGACTGAGTTAAACTTGGGTGATACAATCAATAAGGTGTACGAGAGGTTGGATGATTCGGTGAAACTCATTGAAGAATTAGAAAAGCGCCTGGATGAATGCAGTGATAAAGTGGTTTCACTGAAAAGTGAAAATATTCATCTACGTAAAAAGATAGAAGTCTGTATAAACCGTATTGATGATTTAGAGCAACGAATGCGTTGCTCAAATTGCGTTGAAATTCACGGAGTTCCTGCAGTGCAAAACGAAAGCTTACCGGATATAGTTTGTAAAATAGGGTCTGAGTTAGGGTTAGAAGTATGTTTCGATAGCATTGAAAAATGTCATCGCTACAAATCGAAATCAGGTACTTTGGCTGGAGGTATCCACGTGCAGTTCGTGAGGCAAAACATCAAGGACGATTTCCTGGCGAAACGGAGGGTAAAACGGAACCTCTCCACCCGTCACCTAGGTTTAAACGTTCCTGACTCACCTGTTTACGTCAACGAGGCCCTTTGTCCTGGAAGACGCAGGCTGCTCAGCGCGGCGAGAGAGGCTAAGAAGAACAAGAAATTTGACTTCCGATGGGTAAGACAAGGCAAGATAGTGATGAGAAAGGCTGAGAGAATGCCTGTACTCGTGATTACTTGCCTGGAGGATTTGACAAAATTGTGACTCTTTTTTTCAATGATTGCAAACACTGCTGATAAATTGTTCAACATAAAGCCTACAGGAATGATGTTGCATCAAAACATACACAGTATGAGAAGTAACTTTGATTTATTTATTTTGACTCTAAATAATTTACCAAGGATGTTATGATTTTGTCTAAAATTTGGATCAGAAAAGAGGAAGCAAATCTATGCAATAATAATGGGTATAATTCTATTGTTAATTGCAACAATAACTATAGAGCCAGAGGTGTATTTCTCTACATAAAAAGTAATTTAAAGGTTGAAAAAGTGCATACTGAATCAAATACTTCTGCTGACTGTCTGTTGATTAGTCTGAAATGTGAACTTATAGATCTAGATATTATCTCGGTTTATAGGGACCAATAAATTCCCGTAGCATCCTTCTTAAAAGAATTGGAACCGTTGTTAGAGCGCTCTAAGAATAATTTAGTAATTATTGGCGACATGAATATATCAATATTAATACTTTAGATTGTAATAGTGTTTCAGAAGAATACTTTAGCCTAATGAGATCTTATGGTTTAACTAGTACGGCCAATGAGCCTACGCGGATTACCTCATCAACTACTACATGTGGCTGATCGTAGGTTTTCGCAGCGTGGATGATGTCCAGTTGTCTCTTTCGGTAGCTGCTGCGGCACTTGCCTGCGGCACTTTTGGTAGCACCTGCGGCACAATGATTTCCCTGATGACGTGCCCTGCAACGGGTATGAAAGCTTGGAGAACGACAATGCCTGTGTCGCAGCAGCTACCGAAGAGACAACTGGACAACTACTACATGTATTGACCATGTTTTTTCCCGGATTTTTAACTCCTTTAAATTTTAAATAAGCGTAAGGGTAAGTCACTTGCCGGTTACTGATCATTCTGCGACTGTAGTGACCATCTCAGGTATTAGAATGCTCAATAACGTAAATTTGCATAATTCCCATTCCATCAATCCAATAAAATTCAGTAGGTACGACGTATTAAAAATACGACTTAGTCACATCGATTTGAGACCTATTCATTATGAAACAAACGTATCCAAAAGCTATACTTTATTCTTAGATATATTAAAGCTGTGTCCAGGACTCAAAGCTCCATACACAACGTGTTATTAACTCTAAAAAACTAAAACCTTGAATGATGGATCAATAATTGAAAAAAATGGACCGCAAAAACCACTTACTCAAAAAGCTGCAGAAGCATCCTCATAACGAGAAGTTAAGAAATAGAATTGTTAAACTTACAAACAAATTGCTAGCAGACACAAGAGAAACTGCTAATAGCTACTATATGAAGCAATTTGACAGGTGAAAAGGTAATGCAAAAGAGTAGTGGAGTGTAGTGAAAGAGTTAACTGGCGAAAAAATAAAGAATTCTCACATTCTAGAGTTAGTGATTAATAATCAACTTCCCTCAGATCCTGCAATTTTAGCGAAAGAATTCAACAAATATTTTATTAGTGTTTTCGAGTCCACCAAAACAATCTCCTTTCAACAAGGTAATGCTTCTGGGACTGTTATCCATCATCCCAATCTTATACATCCTATTTCAATGTATCTAGAACCAATGCCATCTTTAGAAATTCGAAAAATTGTGAGTTCTCTTCAATCTGGAGAATCCGCTGGTTCAGATGAAACAACTGTAACAATGCTAAAAGACAAAATTGACCTCATTGCTGATGCTCTGACCCATATTTTTAATACAAGTTTTATTCAGGTGAATTTTCCGATGACTTAAAGAAAGCCATCGTTATTCCCGTGCATAAAAAGGTGACCGACGCAATACAACAAACTACAGGCCAATTTCATTGTTATTTGGTCACTCAAAAATTCTTGAGAAACTAGTTAAAAAAAAGGCTTTTGTCCTACCTGGAAAAGCAAATATTTTTAAGTCCTAAGCAATATGGGTTCATAAAGGGTTAAGGATCATAAGATGCCTTAGAAAGCATCATGAATCATGTCTACAACGAAATTAATTCGAATAAACGCGTTTCAGTCCTGTTTCCAGATATTAAAACGGCATTCGATACCATAAATAATGATATTTTGTTGGAAAAGTTAGGTAGAATAGGTATTCGTGGCACACCATGGAAATGGTTTAAGAGTTATTTATATTCCCGCTCACAGTGTGTACGGGTAAATGATTGTGTCAGTGACTATGAAACCATATGTTCAGGTGTACCACAAGGCTCAGTGATAGGTCCAATATTATTTATCATCTATGTAAATAACTTATGTAATTGTAAATATACCGGAAAATTAATTGCCTTCGCTGATGATATTGCACTTATTCATGAATGCTCATCCTGGGAAGAGGTGAGACTAAATATGGAATCAGACCTAAATATACTTACAAGCATGAATGTGAATACAGCCATATGAAATCGTTGTGTTCCATGGTGATTAGGAAGTTAATCAGTATAATCAACGGACACGTAAATTAGTGAGCGAACCCCAGGGTTGCTACTATATGTCATGCTTCCGCGTTCGGAATAAGACGTCAAGAAAATATGTCGAAGATAAGGGTCAAAAAATGTTCCTTCGTCCGGTGAGACCTGCTGCAATAGAAAAGAATAGAAAAAATGAAAATTAATGAAATCGAGACGAAAAAAAAACTGCCGATAGTAGGAATCGATCCTACGACCTCCGGCACGGGAGTCGCCGACCGTAACCACTGCACCAATTTGGCTCGTTGATGAGGACGCGTTGTCTAGTGTTTATGATCAGCGCGCTGAAAATAATGAATTTTAAATTATTTATTACAGCCAAACTAAAGCCTATTCAACCAAACTACGACGTGTTCCTAGCAGCCTTCGGCATTCCGAACATCATAAAAAATATGTCATTCAAAAAGGCGTAGCAAGGTTCGTGGTCTCCCCTTGTTAGTGAATAGATGGAATATAATAAATTATTATTGAGTGAAAAGACGAAATTTTTGTGTTTTAACGTGTGTAATCGTTTCTAAATTGATTGGCAGTTAATATATCATAAAAAAATTGTGATATAAACTTTTGTGCTAATTATATAAATATTGAACGTGTGCCTGAATATAAATACTTGGGAATGACTGTAGATCAGCATTTAAAGTGGGATAAAGACATTAACCGAATTTCGAGGGAACTTAAATTTATCCACGCGAAGTTTTATTTCCTTCGAAATAAATGTCCCAACACTTCATTAAATCAATTTATAATGCTTTAGTGCAGTCTAAACTAAACTACGGGATAATCTGCTGGAGAAATGCCTATAACAATTCGCTCAACCCATTGCTAATTCTCCATAAAGCAACAGAGAGACTGATTGCTAGAAAATGTCAATTTGAACAGTCCTTCCCCATTTTTGTGGATTTACAATTACTCCCTTTACGTCATCTTTAAGTTTACCAAGTATTAAAATTGCTCTACCTCAGAAGTGGTAATAAACCAAAGAAAGAACCTAAAACCAATATATACAACCTAAGAACTACAATAATGTATATTTTGCCCAAAACCAATTTGTTCCTGTTCAAACGTTCATTTATCTTTTTTCTCTTAATGATAAGTTAAGTATCTAGTCTCAGTTCTCTTATCTTTGACAAATTATTCTCATTGTAATTTGATTTTGAGGTATCCCAAGTACAGGCAATGCCTAAAAGGGATTCCTAATTTATCCTTATTTAAAAGGAATGTAATATGTGCTTGTAATGTTGTTTCATAGGATAAATAAATATTACTATTATTATTACCATCTAAAGCTATTTACGCCCTATTACCCTAGTATATTTCACTTTTCATTAATTTATTTCTTAACCCTATTGTAGTAAACTTGCTAAACTCATAGACTCTAAAAGTATTTTATAAATAAGTAGCAAAAATATAAATGATTAGGCTTCCAATCTCGTATAACGCATGAAACTTCATCACTATTATCACCACATGCATTTCTGCTGGCTTGAACTGGTGAAGTTGGGATTAACAATTCTGAGGCGTCAATTTTCTCTACTGGGCTTTTTGACCTCCCTCCCTCCTCTTGAGGTATTTATTCAGCCATACAATATAGACTGAATAAATCAAAATCGCGCTTTCTGCCGGTTACCATTCAAGGTAAGCAATCTTTGGCATTGAAAAACGATATGTTGCTTTAATAACTGCAGTGGATGCCGACGAAAAGACAGCTTGACTAATTTCCATTTTCTCCGGAATGATTTACCGAAGAATTACCGCTTAAACAGCCAGCTGGAATAACGCTTTTCCCAGCGATTTAAAGAAGAAAATTTACTGCAATAATGACCTTCCCTATGACCCCATTTTATTTTCTTGTATAATAAGAAATATGAATTTGTGGAACAATATATTATGTTGTTAATGAATACAGCGACGTATTAAAGTTCATAAATACGCTCCAACCTTTTGCACAAAATATGATTGCAAGCTCCTTTGCCATTAATTCTGTTTCAACAGAAAGAAATGGTATGATCCTCTACCAAAGACTCTCGGCAGACAATGAGTAGTTGATAATGAAAGCCACCAAATAGGCACCTCCATCCTTCGCCAGAAAGTACGTCATTCTGTCAGCATGTAAGACTCAGGGCAGCAAGATTACCTACTTTTTCCTTAAAGCATAACATCTGCGTACGAGAGTGATGAACAAAAATGGCTAGAGTATAAATTAGATGATAAAGCTCGGTACTTCACAGTTGATACCTACAATAAATGTAGGGAATTTGAGGAGAGTCTACTTGGATTGCATTGATGATAAAATATACATCCTATATAAAGAAGAGGACGCATGGAAACACCAAGGCTAGATCAAGAAAGAATTTGATCCAGAGAAGTTGGTTCTACGAATTTTAATTTCCTAAAAAATGTTAATTATTTTCCAAAATGTTTTCAATTGCATCCGCAGTTTCTTCTATCACTTCCATTTGAACTAAATTTGCCCGTCTGGTCACCAAAAAAACCAGGAAAAACAAATCATTCAAAAACTCGCAAGGTAACAGGCAGATTAGAAAGTACTAAACGCGGTAAGAAAGGAGTGTTCGTCGATAGAGTGGATTTCAATCACAGCTAAAGTGGTAGTCTTTGAACTGGTAAGTGCTACTTGTTGTGTAGCCTCAAAGGATGCTTACTACCTACCTTTCTAACCAATTTTGGGATAACCCTAATCCGGAGAACACGCTTCTGAGACAACTTTGTAAGTACGGAGAGCCCCCCCCTTGTCATAAAATAGAAATTGTAATTCCATTGAATATCGGAACTCCTTCGTCACGAAATCAAATTTGGAATCTATAATCACAAACAAAAAGCCAATATTTCAAATTCATATCTAATGGATGCCCCATGATGGTAATACCAGGGTTAGTTGGCGCTTTCAGCGGAAAAATACATTATCACTCATAGCGTTAATGAATCCCCCTCAATTGCTGTACATTTGCACTAGGTAATTCCTTCATGAGTTAGAGATTTTAAGACCACAAATCTGACATAAAAAGATTAAAGAGCAATTTAAATTTGAGAAAATGAATACTCGAAAGGAAATTCAGAAATGGGGCGAAGAGTACAAATATCACATCAAGTTTCTGCTGCTGGTTCCTCTCGCGAAAGGTCCAACTACATTTTGAAACGTTCAATTTTTGATCACGAAAATCAGAAACTCATTACAGGTAGAGACAGGCAATACAATCTCAAGTGGAATAAGTTTCTCGAGAGGCAGTAAACAACAATGGACAATGGGGAGTAGAAACCGAGGCATGCTATGCAGGCCCGTCATTCAGAGAAAGAGATGAATCTCTTGCTCTATGGCCATCGCATTCACCGCATTACACAGGTTATCCCTCATTCCACGAGCGTCCCAGTTATCCGTAGGTCGAAATTCGGATCGGAATGTCTTTTGAGGTCCGGCGTTCCTCCCTCCCTACTCTCGCTCCCTTACTGGTGACGGACCCGAACCTATTCTTACAAGAAATTCGTCTCCACTCTCCCGAGAAGCTCAAACGAAGATGTTTCGTATCCGTCACACGCTTTCTTCCCCCAAACACTGCCATAAATCGTCCCCTACATCTTTGTGGCCCGTCCACCGCCGGGTTTGGGTGATCCCCCACCGAGTTCCTATCTCGATAACCATTTGAACGTCACCTCCCATCCAGCAGCCACTCCCCCTTGCAATTTCTCAGTGTCCGAACGCAGGGCGTCCAACTTTTTCTCTCCTCCGTCTCTTTCCTTTCTTCCCCATCTCTCAACTCGCTCCGATGGATTGGCACGTCAAGAGAATAGCGCAGGTGGAGCAACGCGATCCGACGCTTGGGGAAGAGCCGTAACCTGAGTGGTGAGAGCCGATCGCGATTCCTTTTTTGAATCGGGCTTCAACAATCGAATTCTTTCCGCTGATTAATCGCCCACCTGTATGCAGCGGCGGCGCGCCGCCCAGCAGTTGAAGCGGATATATGAATACACCCAAGGGTTAAGACTGGGACATAATCAACGAGACCGTGTACGTGAAACGGGTGGAGATGATTGTCACCCATCTGCTTGCGTACACGCTGGCAGTGCCCCTAGCCTCAACTCCACGTGTCGTTAGGTCTAACTGTGTTTCACATACACGCAACACGTACCCGTTGATTGTGTCCAAGCATTTCTCACTCCCAAATGAATGCTTAAACCGAAACTGAATTTCAAGTAAGTTTGACATACATTCTTGAGGTCTTGTTTAAACACTACTAATTCATGCATGATCTACGAAATATAAGATAGTAATTCAATTTTTTAATAGAAATGACTGATTAATCCCTCTTGCATTATTTTACATAAAATAACCATTTAGTGACAAATATAGCCAACATTTTACGTGATTCATAACTGAATGCATACCATTTCCACATTACATTGTGCCTCTCCATTGCGCGTAAGTAGTGTATACTACCCATTTAGTTGCATGTGACTTATGTCTAACATTTCCTCATGAAGTAATAGCATGTTAGCTCTTAGTTGCATTTAAGTAGTATATGTTTGGTGAACTTTTACCCTCTGCCACACACCCTCGCGGTGGCTCTTGGTATATTAGAGATGTAGACAATGTCACGTTAATTTTAATGGCATCGGAACTGTCCGGAAAAGTTATTCAAAATGAATTTTTATCGGGTTTCAAACCGTGTGATAGCGTGTGCGGGCACTAACGCTTCGATTACTGAGTCTCCGGTCGTCATCAGGGTGAATGAAGCTTTAGAAAAAATATGAAAATCCTAATATCTTTTAAGTTGATCCGCAGTCCATGCACAATTCAACTGAATGTCTGATCGGCTTCTAAAATTGGAACTATCGGGAACCGCTGCGCCTAGGAACTGCCAAAACCATTAACCAGGAACCATTAAATTTGTCCTTAATGATTGATCCATCCAGGCAAGCTCAATTGCTATTTGCAGCAATAAGTCTGTGTAAGAACGCAGACACATATGTGAGACGCCACTTTGTGATGTGGCCAGAAGGCGTATAAAATGATAACAAATGTTATTGAATACAAACAAATTATCTACAATATCTACACTCAGGCTCATCTCAGTTGAATTTCTACATCAGTTTAGAATAATATAGAAAAGGTCTGTTGTGGTCAATTTGGGTACGTGGCTTCGAAGATACGCATGATCATTTGGATAGAGAAGAGGAGGAATTAAAAAACATATTGATGCTAAAGGGAAAATATAAGAAGTTAGAAATACTCGGTAATTGCACGTGTTTAATAATAGAAATATCTATATATAGTCATGTTCTACGGGGAAAATCATAATCAAAAATGCCTAATGTAATTAGCGCGTTGATAACTTTAAATAAAATATCTTGTTTATAATTAAGCTTATTGTCGTGCCTTATACAGTAAAATATTATTGTATATTTTTCTTTAGCTTTTCATTCCTAATGCTGATAAATATTTTTGCTCTCGCTGACGACTTTAATGGGGTTTGATGACACAAATAGCTTCAATACCACTTGGCGCATGAATGTCGTGCTTTCCCTAATCCTACGAAATTCAAAATTAAATGACCCCGGATGATTCATAGGAAATGTTAATATATTTCAAACATCCATCCAAAAGCATCACTTCAGCATACAAGAAATTCACTGATCGCCAATTACCACACGTGTGTATGAAGAGAACGATTAATATAAACAACTTTCAAATTCACAGCCAAACTTTGCTGTACATATGCTCATAACATAATGACCTTTTCGAATATATTGGAGTAATTATCCTAACTGAAATTACTGTGCTTCCGTGGCTATCGAACTAAAAAAAACCCAAATCCTCCGTCACGAAAGTGTTCAATCAGATGGTGACTACAGCACATCCATTATGGAGGCTAACGGTGACTCAAATTTTAAAAAATGAAGGTAGAAAGAGCTGCTTCTTTCCCTGTTCTACCTAGTTCTCCACTAGGATCTTATATTGAGGGAACAACACACCTTAGGTCTAAAAGAACCGAGGCGTCTCCTTAATTCGAATCCGGGACCTCCAGTTAGTAGCTCAATTCTTTGCACATTGATGTAGGTATTACACAGTCGCTTTTTGCAATCATCATTGAAAAACAACGACACAAAAATTGGTTTCACGCAGAACTCCAATCGCTTAAGCAAAGCAAGAGAAAAGAGACGGTTCCCTACCCGAAAAACAGGTAAAATAAAAGCCGGTAACGTTTCCAATCGTTAGAAACACTATTACCAAATATCGATCTACCACATATCATCATCAATTAACAAGCCCTAGAATGGTTTTACATAAATTCCATTAAATTTTACGATCAGCCGCCTCTTCATGTTCATATAATTGTGTATTCTACATCCTTAACGTCTTCCACTTTATCTTTAATGCGAAGCCTTCCTTTTCCATTATTCGCATTGCCTTTTCTCTCCACGATTGTCTTCACCTGGTCATCATGTATCAAGACATGACCTATTTAGATCGCCCTGTCCCCTTTTAAATTTTTTACAAGATAATTTTTCTCACTTTTCACATAAATCCTTCGTTATTCACTCAGTTGATCCATTTTATACCCATCATTTGTCTGTAGCACCGTATTTTGAATGCTTCCAGCCTTGAATTACAACATTTTTATATGCTATTAAATATTTTATAATACAATATTATTATTATTATGTGACGGAAAAGTCACTGTGTAATAGAAGATATTTTTAACAAATTTATAAAAGCGTAATTTGAGCATGATATTAATCGTCTTTGCAAGAAAAACATGCATGTACGTCCACCCATATCTCAATAGTTTTCCAAGGAAAACCCAGAAAATATGGCCCAATAAATTAAGGGTGAAATCTGTGCTTATGTAAAGCAGGTGAGCGTGAGGCTTAACTTAATGCCTGGAGTGGTGAATGTGTGACAGTCTACCTAACAAACGATGCGATGAAAATCCATTACTCTCCAGTTAGAAACATAAACTATTCAAGAGGTTCGGTCGCACTCTGTACCTGTTGATGTCTAGACCGAGTCAATGTCGGAGATTGTTTATGGAAATTGCGATCCCTAATTGAGTTCCGTTCAAAGCTGTAAGTACAAAACTTTGTTTTCCGAATAGTACGATGACCTGTGGACCCCTTAATTTTTCGTAAAGTGTAAGTTACTCCTCTTATTACCAACTACCGGCTGGCGTAAAATGCAGTATGTGACCTATGCTGTCAGTTACTTTCTCAAATAATAATGATAAGAACTTGGCTTGTAAATACTACCTAAGAATCATTAAACAATTTTGTTGATTGTTAGACTTCATTACTGAAATCCATCAATAATACACAAACCGGGACTTAAGAATCCCGAAACCAAAACTGTTTTATCTTACGTTGGCAAGGGAAAACATTCGTCACAACTTTCGGACACCACGGGCCACCCTAGTTGTAAACGAAGAGAAACGTTGGTAGCAGTCATCGCCGAGAAACAAGTACAACGCCTATACCCACGTCGATAAAAACTCGAGCTTTCTATACGAAATAGAGCCAAGCAAGAACGGATACTAAGCAAAGTTGACTTTTGATTCCTCAATTTAATGAGGTTGAGTAAAAACGGCACTCTTTCAAGTCAAAAACTGTTTGCTACATTTGGATTTAACTGCAGTTTAATTTCGTTCTTGCAGTCCAGCATGAATGTATCCTTTCAATGACGAAAAATAATAGTTTATTTTCCCAACCATATTTCTACTCCGGCCATACGCCATACAATTCAGGCAGTATAAGTTTCAAAAACAACTACGAAATTACATGATACTTTTACCGTTATCTCTCGAATTTTAATATCTACCTTTTGAGCATCATTATTATTATCCGTTTCTGATTTAGTAACACTGCAACACTGAGGATAGTAAAAGCGTGAGTCCAGACGCATAGATTGTGACATTTTGTGGATTTATCATACTTTTATTTGGACGCTACTTCAATATCTCCAGTATAAATTTATAATTTACTACAGCTATATTTAAACATTAACTATAATTTTCCTTCCGTGTATGGCTCCTGGGAATTTAGTGAGATGTACTTTTTTACATATTTACAACAATCAGAAAAATAAAATTCAATGTCAAAATAACTAGAAAATGATGAAGTTCATCCATGATCCATACATTATCTGTCCTTCGTCAACTTTTGGATAAATGAGTGAAGTTTTCAACCACATCTAGTAAAGAGTGAGAAACGCCATAAAGTACCCCAAGAAGGATTCAGACAAAAAAATTCTGCAGCCGATAAACTCTCATGCTGATATTCTCACAAAAATTCACTTCTTTTAATTGTGTAGAATGTAAAAGACTTTACCAAGTGTTTTTGTCACCTACTCATTCCTCCTTTCAATTGTTCCGTTAGCCCAATACAGGCATTGTGGCCTTACTGCAACTTTTTTGGAGTTTCACAAAGTTCCTTGTGGAGGGACAGAAAAACGTGCTGCGAAATCACGGAAGAGAAGTGCTAACTGCAGCAATGCCCACATCATATTTCACTGGGAGAAATCTAAAATCAAGCCGATACGCTCCAGGCATTTGAGTGCTTCTCATTCGTGGGAAATTATACCGAAAATGGCAGCATTCTACGCTAATTAAATCTGTTACGTGATATATAGTGTTAAGCCAATTAAATTTTTCCGCTGTGCCTTCGAATAACTTAAGTTTTCCTCATTTATAAATCATCAGCATACTAGAAACGGCTCATTCTCAGACGTCATAATATGCACAGAGCCTAATTAAAATTATGGTGTTCGATGGCGAGAAAAATCATCTCACCATATTCTTTAGCTTTGCTTCATTTGGATAGTAGGTTCACAAAGTTGGATATGTATATTTCATATTTTCTGGGCTAATTGAAATGTGACTATGAATGAGCTTATTATGAGTTCTCTAAAGTTGATTGTAGGTTTTCATGCAGTAGCCATATTCTGCTTTGCATTACTATTTTCCAAAAAGTCCCTTTCATTCACTATTTCATTTAAAAGGCTGAGATTTTACCCTAAAATCCGTAAACAAATTAAATTTCGCCAAAGGAAATTAAGGACGTTGATAGTCGGAAGGGCTCACGCGATGAATAATTAACAACTCTAAACAAGTCATCAAAATAATGCATAGAAGAATCGAGTGGAGGGCTGCGTCAGACCAGTGAAATTGTTGACCAATGATGATAATGGAGGGAAATCTTTTATAGATACGATTTCAGTACTTAAGCTACAGTAAAATCCGTTTGGATCATGCAAAGGTGCAAATCATTACCCTGCTTCTTGACCCCAAATTTAACCTGCGAAAATTTCATTTAAGAATTTTTTCTTTAGCTAAGCCAGTATATAAGGTGTTATAAATAAAATATGTATATATATATTATGTACGCCACGAACTTGACACACTTTCAAGGATAAGGAGCGAATACAAGCCAAATATGGTGCCAACTTTATTTCAATGGCTTCTACTTTTACATAATACGTATTGGAGAGAAAGGCTAATTACTAAATGATAGATATTTGCAGACTCATTCCCCCTCATCCCGTAGGTATGATCAATCATATTCTGGCTAAGCATCTCAAGGCCAATTGTCAATCCAATTTTAGTATTTAATTATAAAGCGAATGCTTACTCTATATAACTAAGCTTGAAATGTATACACTGAAAAGAGTTGAAAATATATATTAATCGAGTAATTAAGCTAAAAGAATAACAATGTTATAACAAGCTGTTAACCCATGAATTCCATAGCATATTTTCAGTTAAAAACACTACTGACCACATTTTTCTACACCACAAACGATCAAAAAATGATCAGTTGAAGACGAAAGGGCTAAAGAAAGTCACCGCTCAATTTTCGTAAATATAGTGTACTCTGCTAGACACAATGAAGATGAGGCAGTTGGTGAGCTGTCGAAATAAAAGCACAACATATGTTCATAGGATTTCAATGAAAAATTATGCCATTGAAAGCAAAAGTTCCTCATGCGAAAGTCAACGTCATATGTGAATAATACCAGATATATTTTAAGATATCTTATACCAGCCTTAAATAACAAGTTGGTATAATTGTGGTTCCACAGATTGTGCACAGGCATAACATTTTGTCAGTTATATACACAAATTCACAATTAGGGAGAGCTTTCGTTATACTCTATCGGTAGTTACATTTTCCAATCAAGAATATTTTTACAACGAATAATATACAAATTTTGCTCACGTTCTTATATTGTAGTCCAAAGTACTCTAGGACATTTAGACATAATCTGAAATAAAAACCTCTGATAGAAAAAGAGCAGTGAGACGACCAGACATTTCAATGCACTCGGAGTGGCACTTCTCTCTGCACTACAGCTATTAAAATATATGTACACCAAGGAAAAATGACTATTGCTATAAAGTTTGGTTTTATGACGTCATATTGACATCAGTCATAAGCTCCAATGAGTGTGAAGCCAATGTGGCGGTGTCGTATACTGTGGGCGTATACCTATATCATCACTCACTCAGTGATTCAACCCGACGATTGGTCTTTGATAGGTGAGAGTAGAGCTCACCCCCTACTAAGCGTGTGAAAATCACACATTCAGGGTAGGGGGGCCAGTTCCTTTCCCTGGGACACCTGCAATTTCCTACGAAGTCCTGGCACGTAGAAAATCGAATCGCGAGGATTTTAGATGGGGTGTCCAGAGAGGCTCTCCCCCGGGATTTGACCCAGGACCCAAGGACAGTAGCACAGTGCTCTACCCACTAGACCACCATGACCCCCGTATCCTACATCATAACGACTGGATAATTGGAATGAAAGAAAGCAGCAGAAGGTGATACTCGTAGTCATTCTCACAAATCGCAACTTTTTGATTTGGCTTAGTAAAACTGTACTAGAACGAATATATTCTAAATGACGACGAGGAGATGGAATCATTTACATCCGCCATTAACATTTTGCCCACAAATCTCTTCGCTCGTGCACCAATTTGAGGCATTTCGCCGGAACGTGCCAAATCGATTCAAGAATCCTTAATATACCGATGAGTTTTCCCCCTCAACTGCATTTCACGAATGCGCTCTCCGAGCACTCATAAAGGCACGCGACAGTCATTCGTCATCCGCATTAACGACCGCTTTCCTTTTCCATCTCCGAGTCCGCCCGCGGCCGTTCCACGCCCCTCCGGGAACCGCACGCCCGACGCGGTCTCCCTTCCCTTCTGGCGCCCGCGTCCACCGAGAACATTTTTTCCGATATCGGGCGTTGAAATCTCTCCTTGCCGGGCTCGCCAAGGTCGCTTCTCTTCCTCTCTCACCCCCTCCCTCCCTCTGAAGTATGCAGCGATAGGGAGAGTCCGTCATTCCGTCCGCGGAAACCACCAACGGTTTAGCGCGACGTTCTTCAACCTTTCCATAGCTGCAGCAGGTGCAACCTCTATTGATGGCAACCCTATTTTCCACCATTTTAGATTTCTAACGCCACCTAAAACGGGGTCGATGATTTTCACATAAGGTATAAAATTTGATTTGTAAAAATTGGGACAGAGAAAGAGGAAAATTTTAATCGCTATCAAAAGAGAAATGAGATTCAGATGTTTTCATATATCCTCGTAAGACGTCTTACTGCATTGTGTGACATCACATTTTGTGGTAGCAACAATATTAGGTTTTAAGATTCCCATAGCACACTTTTTTTCGGTTTAGGGAGAAATCTGTTTAATATGAATTAATTACACACTTTATATGACTTTATTCGCAGTTACTTCTGAATAAAAAATAAAGGTACTGGTCATGATAATAATTTTTTTCGAGTGTATCAATTGTATTTAGCTAGAGCTGGTTTTAACTTCAACTCCCTACGGATGGCCTCTGAGAAATCTGATACATAAGTCGAAGATATCATTAGAGCCTTGAGTTTTTTTCTCTCAATTTTACTGACTACCATCTACCGTGGATTGCTCAAATATACATTTTACCTCTTGATCATTAAATATGAAACTACATGGAAAGGATAGAAATAATCTGTTTTTCATTTTCAAATTGATTCTGTTCATACTTTAGCGTATTACATATGCCTGTCTTCATGGAGAACTATTACCGTAGTTTAATTTTAATACTTAAAAACATCCATGTCCGAGGAGGCAGTGGAACCCACGACCTATTGGTTACGGGTACGGACCAACTGGCTTGCTGCGCGGCAGTCTGCACTATAGTTTACAGATGACATTAAATATATATGACGAACCCCTGCGTATACTAGCTTTGACCAAATAAATAAGACCAGAGAGATAGATGATCGTAGCGCTAAATTTAAAATGTCGTTTTTCCCAATAACCAATAAAGAACCTAATGAGCAGCATAGCAAAGGGATAAGGAGAAAAATCATTGGAGTAGTCTATAGTGCTTGAATCATGCTTTAATATTGCTACCCATTCATGCAAGGGAGCAGATAAATGTATTTAGATAAAGCCTTTCTATCCAGTAATAACTTCATTACTATGTAGATACTAACCATCTAGTTGAACCTGGCTCTTATTTCTAATATGCCCTAGCCTTGTACCTCTTAGTGACATGTAAGGAGAACATGTTTGGTGACCTTCACCCCCTACTACATACCCTCGAGGTGGCTCTCAGAGTATTACCATAGAGTAAGTATAATTTTATACTTTCTTTATGGTACAGCGTAGATCAGATGCACACTTCACAGTACCCAGATCGGAATGGAATTTGCACCCGGGTGTGTCGCGGTGCCCCACTCGGAAACCCCTGGGATGGAACTTCATTCAGCCGTACGGGTAGTTGGCTCTCACTTAAGTCACTCCGATACCCCACCCGGAGCCGCCCTCCACGTGAAAAAAGGAGAGGAGAGGAGCACGCAGTTTACGACACACGCACGCCGAGTAGAAAGGAGTCGGCCGTGATTCGGCGTGATTGCCACTGCAGGAGGGGTGGTGAGGATCAGTGAGGCGAGGTCACCGCCGAGGGAGAGAGTGCGGGTCGCTGAGGAATGTGCGTGCGGATGCTCGAAGAAATCACCCCACATCGAAGGAGGCCCTTCTCTTTCCTCCAACTCCACCGCGTGCAGGGAGAAAAATAAGAAAGCCCCCCTCCGTCTAATTCCAAAATCTCAAGCAGAGAGGGCACCGCCATCCCCTCCCGGCCACTTCTGGAGGTTTCTCCAGAGGAGGGCTTGACCCTATTTCCCTTTAAGGAACAAAATATGGTTCCAATTATTTGATTGATCCGACAATGGCCGTGTGTTTTGAAAAAAACTACCTTGAGATAATCTAAAGCGTCAGAGTCTAAGACATATTTTATTGAAGTTTGAATTAGAAGCCACTTATGCTCATAAGACACTCATGTTTACAACTACATAAGATAGACCGCGAAGATTCTATCCATGCCAGAGCATTTGAAAAAAACGTAGAATAAAATTTGATTTGGGAAGTATCCTAGACTTTAATTTCATTATGCATACGATAGGGAAAGTTACAACATCTAGACATAATCTGAACCACCAGCTGACACCAGTTTGCGGTACCAATTCAGCCTCCAGCATGTATGTCGTATTATTGTTATTAGTTTATGATTACATTAGGCGACGCGATATAACCTAAGCAATTGAACCACTGTGAAAGTGTTTACTATCAAGCAGCAGTATTCATTACATAGAGTTCCAACCCATACTACAACTCTCCTTTTGGTCTAAGGCATCTTTGATACTATCAATGAAATGGAAGTAACCATAACTATTCGTGCTTGGTTTTACGCATCACTGCCTATCAGTGTCTTGCAGCGGGAAGAGATGAATTAATTGAATACTTTATACAGCCTCGAATTACAAAACTTATTTTTATTTCAATCTGAAAAGAAGTATTAATAAGGACTGCACATGAGAAAGAATAGTCGCGCAAACGAGGTAGAGTAGGTATAGTTTTATTTCGATAGAGGATAACATAACAACATAATATCTAAAGAGTGCGCATCAAGTTATGTCACACACTCTCCGAAATACAATTCATTCCGAGTATATTTCAACTTCATCACCCAAATATCATCATACTTCTTTCAACTTGATTTCATTACTACGAGCGAGAGATGAAATATCTGAAGCAATAGAACGCTTTAAGACCTAACTAGTTTCCAATAGAAAAAGACGACCCATATTTAACGTTCCATGCACATCACCTATATGCGGTTATTTATTAGACTCAAGGGATACTTCTCCAACTAGAGGGATGTATATGGAGTATAAAGAATTGAGCTGACCAGGACGACATTTGTAAAAGAAAAGTTCCCTAAGCAAGATTCAAAGAGACATCATCTAACTCAGGAGAGTAGGTAAAGACAAATAGACTCTATATCCAAGAAAAAGAGGTACCTCGAACGCAAATGTCGCTGGACATTCTATGAGCTCTGGAGGCTGGGGTCATAGGAAATATAATATTGGGGCGAGTAAGGAAGGCAACTGAACACATATGCCTTTTTTGAATTGAAAATATCTACTCGAAGCAAAGTCATAGTAGCATTCAATCACAAGTATTGAAATTCGATTTGAACATGCAGCTATCTACAACATTAAAACACTACATACATTTACACACCTAATTTTTACATTATACAAAACTGCAATTTAAACAACTGGACGATATTTTTGGCCTAAATTAAAATAGCCTTCATAATAAATGCAACGCTTCACTTCTGTCCTTGAGCTAATGACACATAAAGACACTACCAAATGAAGGGATTCCAGAATACGACTGTAACCGTGAAACCAAAAGGAGAAACGGACTCAAAACACAATATTAAGCACAAATTTAAAGACGATTAAGCGATTCACGGTAGTTATTTTAGAAGTAAATTCGCACTGCACGAACTACTGGGTTACTAAAATGCACTAAAATGAAAATACGGCATTAAAACAAAGCTTGAAATGTTTACTACTCCTCAGTAAAAACCAAAACTGGCTCTAAATCCGAGTGTACATCTGTACATAATTAACACTGCCAAACTTAAAAAATACCTCACACTTAGATCAGCGAGGTCTGCAGAAATAAATATTGTAATAAACTGCCTGCGAACAAATTTTTGAAATATCCGAGCCGTACGGAAGTATATCATTCAAAGTAAACAGTACATGCATTTAGGCCACTGCATATAACATATTTCAGGTCAATGACATTTGGACTATGCACAATCAATCATTTTTTTCTCTTGCCAACCGTGGTAAAGTAATGCCAGTACAGTGTCAGCCTGATTACAGACCATAAACGGAAAGATAAGGAACCAAGCGTTTTTCAATATACCTACACCTAAATATACATGCATATGCTTGGCAGGATTATACATGATCGTAATAATGAATTACATGTTTTGTCACAAAAAGTTCCATACGTGTACATTTAAATCCTTAAGGATAATAGTTCAAGAATTTCTACGGAATAAAATAAACCACAGCGTTAAACAAGTTCTTTAATAATCAATTTCAAATTCAGTAAGTTATAAATTGATTTGAGAATGGCAGAATAGGGCCTAAATGATATATTTAACGCAGCTTGTGGTAGGTGTAAAAGAGAAGAATTATTTGTATACTATGAGTACCGAGTGGAGAGCTACGTCAAAACAATTTTAGGATTGATGACTAGTGATGGTGACTAATCAGTATTGAATTACTATCATTAAATTTCAATGGTATGCTCATATTCTAGTAAATTTTCCTTAATTTTCCTATCAGATATTGAGAGGGAATATTCCGGGTTTACGTAAGCATGGTGATATAACCACCACCTCAGCGCTACCGGAACAATTTAAAAGCAATAAAGATTGATCGCTAATGATAGAACGCTGTGGATATTTTCGCTATCGCAGTGCCATGCAACGATCCAGATTATTCCTGCCTGCCAGCAGATGACGTTCTTCTGCCTCCAGGTATCAACGTGAAAACCCACAGTTAGAGCAAAACCTCTCAGAGTTGTGCACCTCTCGTCCTCCAAGGCGGACACCGATCTTATTCAATCTCGGCAGAACAGGAATGTGTCCTGCCGTCAGATAATTCAAATCCAAACCAAAGAGGCGTCATCTCCCCTTCCGAGTTTTACCCTCCAGGCTTGCCACCCGATCGATGACGGAGAGATCGTTCCTTACGAGCCGTTGCGAATCTCCGCCAGGGGTCTATGCTGATCTCATTTTCGCATAAACGCGACGCAGAACGACTCCGCCGAAGGAAATTCTTGCGAAACCCGTCATTTTTTTTTCTTTTCAAATACCCGGGGGCTTCAGTTTCATCATTGGAGAAATATTGGTCATTTTATATGCCTCATAATCTGTGCCCACTTGAGAAGGGGGTTGGATAGATTTCAGGGCACAAGGGAAGCGAAGCGGAGATTATTTTCGTCGGAAACTAGATTAAATGGGACGGGTATGAACGTGCGAATGATTATCTTAACCGCCGAATCAAGTACCAAGATAGGCACAAAGTCATCGTGCCCTCAATAACTATAATGAATGCAAAAACTTCAGCAAAGGCGTAGGCGGGTGCACGAGCACGTTCCCGCTCAATAAAAGTTTAATCATCTAGGAAGCGAAAAACTCCTCCATTAATTACTGGCAATGTACTTGTCAGCGGGGTTTCACTATCTCTCGCTAAAAGCACGATTGAGTATTTTGCTCCTCATTAGAAAAAATATCTCATAGGATCAAGGAAATCGATTCAGTAAACACACTGCGCATGTAAATTGGGTAAAAACAGCATTACATAACAATCAAATCCGCTAAAGAAATCTGAAGAGTTGATATTCGAAAATGAAAAGCTACCATAATATTAGTGATGAGGCTTTTCTTTTACATCTTATGGGGCGTGCAAATTTACAAAGAAAACGAAATGAATAAGCTGAAATTTATAGACAAGTTTCACAACGGGATAGCTTTCAGGCACCATGCCAGTTGAGGAGAGCGAACAACATTCAACGATCTTCGTGATTGATCACAGCTGAATACAAGAAGACCGCTAACAGATTCACCACAATGTTAGGTCGTGCTTTACACTTCATCATAGGAGGTAAAACATATAGGTACTAACTGCTGAACGTAAATCTAATGGCAAAGATAAGGTAGCACATTTCTATTTGCTGCAATAGTTCATTTACGGGACATTCATCAAATTTTTATTACATTAGATTGGATGATTGTGCGCTTTATATCTGTTTGAATTACAATAGTATTTTAATACAAGAAGGAGAAAAACATAATAATAAATGGAGTCGTGCACAAGTAGAAAATGGAGAATACAAAATTAAAAACAAATTATTTGTAATGGCATTTTTATTTTATGAAACTTTAAATATTTAAAAAAATTACGCATTCATAACTTTTAGGGAAACAACTTTGGAAAATATTCTAAGTCAGTTGACGGAGCGAAGCGAAGCGAAGAGCTTTCAATGTGCGCAAAATTAAAATTTTTCTGCTGGCATAAATGAATTTTCCTGTGTAATCATCGATAGGAGAACTGAACCTGATGAGGAATGCTTTTTGAATCTGGCGTTTATGCCGATGTGAACAAAAAATGTGAAAACCATTGGGCAACTCATAAACTGCACATACACAAAGTGCCATAAGATTAAGGTGCTAGTGCCACAAAGTAAAGTTTCATCTTGTTTCATTGTGCCTACACAATAATACATTGTGCCTACATATAAATAAATAGGTATGTACCTGATGATGACCTAACGGTTGAAACTCGTCGTACCTACATTAAACCTTGTGAAAAAAGTGCCATTTTGTTTCATTATCAGGTAGTAATTTCAGATCCAGCTCATATTAGCCACATTTAATATGCGCTGATGAGATGGAATTTATAGTAATTGAATTTACGGTGTTACGCAGAAGGGTAGTTAAACATATTCTATGCGTAGTTGTGCGAGCCTACAATAACTGCGATTTACAGATTGGAAACAATATTGTAGATATTTCCTCTCAAGTATGAAACGACGACTTATGGTACCCGTTGAAGATAGGTTACATATAAGTCAAGATTATTCCCAAAATGTAATCTTCATCAATTCATTGGGAATGTAAACTAAGGCAAGCGGATATAAAAGGAAGGAATGAATCCTATGGAAGAGAAAGGAACTTTTATGTTTATATTATTTTCGCAGATGAGTAGTTGACTTCACAAGAGAAAAAAATCCATACATCAATAGTTAAGTAGCTAATGCATTTCATTTTTCTTCTTTTCAAAATGTTTATTAGGAATCTCGTGCGCAACGAAATAAGACGTGCAACTACATTCATCTCACCAACAACTTCCGAGTTCAGTAACACAAAACAATATCCAGGGGATAAATTAACATGTCAACAAATACAATTACACAGCTCAATACACTGTTTTTGTCTCTATATCTATAGTCTTGGCAACATTCAGGTATAGTGCCAAGATACAAACGATTTTCTATTAATCTCTGTCGTCAACGTTCGCGTCTAGCCGAGGAAAGTCATTTGATCGGCCAAGTGACGTTCGGTAAGCCATTCGGCCGATCAGCTGACTTCCCTCGTGGACTGAACTATTCACCGAACAAAGGGCGAGAGTCATCTCTTTAAGCCGGGATCCATAGAAATGCCTTTGAAGGTGAACTAATCCTTATATCCCAGGGTGTAGGGTGGCACTTTTTATTGGTTGGGCCGTATTCATAGCGTATTTCCTGTTACCTTCGGATGTTGCACTCAGTTTTGGAAAAAAAATAATTCTCCAAAATATACACAGATTTAGTATCTACTCTGCTCATCTGTAATTTGCGCGTGATAACAAGCGATTTGTACGCCCTTTCCAATTATGAATGAATTATGAGATGCTTAGCCGCCAAGCTTAAATTTTCCGGGAGGAAATTTTAAGCTTCGCGGCTAGAAAATGAAAGATATAGGTACCTTCTGCAAATTTCGTTTAAAATTTCCGGGAGCAAATTTTTAGCGTAATTTGTAGTATGTCTTACATTTCTCAAATAGGCAAACTTGGAATATTCATATCCTTATTATAAAATAAAAACATCACGGAGGCTAAAATTATAATGGCCATTCTAAGAATTTTTAAAGTTAAAGAATCGTATGGTTGATGCACAGTTCTGTAGGCAAATGTTGCACAGATCTGTATCTAACCTTTAACTTGTGTAAAATGCGTTTAAAACGACCATAAGGTAAGCGTAACTTGGAGTAGTATTATCTTTCATTGCCAACCTTAATGGATTAAAATTTAACACAGCTAACTGAGGTATTTTGCAGCTACACCTCTTAGCTGTGATACTGCTAATTACAGGTAACAAATTTACCTTCAAAACTCTCACCTGACTTTCACATTTTCCATTAATTAACATATACGCCAACGACAGAGCCAAATTCTACGTAATAAGCTATTATAATACGCATATCCATAGTGCAAAAAGTCCTCAATCTGCTTTCTCTCAACTTTACTGGCCTGCGCACAGTAATTTACGCGTTATCCGCCCACCCGTACATAGCCTAAACCCTTGATTTCTGAAAACATGGTCGTTTGACGAGACCAGAAAACAGAGAAGGAGAATTTTAAAACGATTGCCCACAGGCTCTTTGTAATGTATTATTTTAATAACGTATTAATTCGATCGTATGGCCAGGGGGTGATAGAAGGTAGGGGCTAGCCCATACGCCTTCCAGTCTGCCGCCCCCCCCCCTCCCTTTGGGCGGGAAAATCGTCGCGAAATCATATTTCAGGAAGATTTGGATACGTCCTAATTCTGCGGTCCGATTTCGCAATGAAATGCCGGAAGAGTAAGCTAAATTCGTAGACCTCATTTCCATGCATTTATATTCATTAGGAGATATATAGGTGATAGAAAATAACGACGAAATCAAGAGTAGACAACAACTGAGATATATGAAGCAAAAAGCGCATTCTTCGAGTACAGCTAACTCCTAACTAATCAACTAAAGCAGCTGGACACACATTATAGACATACGGAATCATTTGGTTAATTGTATTTTCAGATTATACTCTGCGGCATTGATGTACAGATGATAAATGCCCTAGTAAAGGCAATAATGTATGCATTAAAATGTGGAATAACAGGATAATTATTAATAAAATCAATAAACCGAATATAGACAGAATGGATAAACCAAAAATGTATCCTGAGTGGTGTACCGATCTACGGATTTTGCAGGCATGCCGTGCCAAGGAAAGGTCCATAGTTCGATTACTGGACCAGAACACCATTTTCTTCTGGAAATTTTCAACGAACATTGACTGACCAAATAAATAAATAAAGACGAGGTTATAAGATGGGTAGGGACAAAAAAAAATCTCATTAAAGCAAAGGAAAACTTTTGGGGAATTTTCGAGTTTCCTCTCACGTTGGAGGTATCCGTGAGAGAAAGAACCGCATTTTCTCCTTGAATTACTCCATAGAAGCCTTCACTAAAACATAGGATGACTTAATTGGCAATATGTGGTCACATATTTACAATATGTAGCCTCGTTTAGATAACCGACAAGATGAAAGCAAATGTGATGGCTGTAGAGAAAAACCAGGGATAAGACGTGCTAAGCTGATAGTAAAGGATGGAGAGAAGGATCAAGTTCATTTAAAGCTGTAAGCCAATAAAAAATCATGTGGTAAGCTGCGTGAAACCAATATTAAGATTGATGACGAATGGTGATGGTGGTCGTCTTTGCGGTGAAATGATTGCACGTTTGCGTCTATTGAAAAGGGAAAATTTGCCGGGAGTACGTAAGACACAACATCAAATGAAAGACTTTGAGATAAGTCGATGGGGAGGAGTAGTAAGGGTGAGGGTGGGGTGAAAGGAGAAGGAGGAGTCGACAACTTAGGCGGAGACCGCCTTGCGACAGGTGGGCGCGTGGAATCGGTCGGTCACGAGCAAGTCTACGATCCGAGGGCAAGATAGGGACGCCCAAGTAGGAAAATGGAGGGCGTAAACCACGTCCATTACATGATCCCCATTTTATCCTTCCGGCGACCCTAGAGATCATATTCAACGAGAGCTTTTCACAAGTTTTGACTCAAAACCGAGCACGCAGTATCAAATCAAACGTCTTTGTCCGTGTCCAGAAGGACCGACAGAGATGGGGCACTGTATCCCACCAATAAAAAAGCAGTTAAATGTTTCCCTCATTTCAATCAAGCTTATGAAGAGCGTAATTATAAAGATTACATTATTAAGAAGAGCAGGGAGTACGGCGACATAAAGGGAGAAATAATATAGGGAAGGAGAAGTAAATGAATGGAAAGTGGATCACAAACATTCCATCAAGCCCTAGCCTAACCAGTAGAATATTAATCAGTTCAAATATACATGCTCGAGGAGAACGAAATTTTGCCACAATAACAGGGCTGAAAAAATTTGGCAAATATATTTTGCTACCCAAAAGAGTAGGTACGATGCAAAGCTAATTTGACACTTTATCAATATGCAAGCAAAAAGAAAGTACAATTGCTGCATCTTGGAAAACCTACAGAATAATTAGAAACGCCCTTTCGCCTGTCTCGCCAACTGGTGTATGTCCCTTCAAGGGCGGCATTCTATTGATGGAAAAGAGGGGCGACGGTGGAAGATTGGTGTGAAGGTGAAGGGGCAAAAGCCACATTCCTCCCTTTGGGTCAGGGGGTGAGGATGGTTTCAAGGAGATTGAGCTAAGACTGCGACGTTGAGATGGAGATTTATAGGATCATATCCCGAATGGGAGAAAGGATCGAAATAATATTTCAATAACTGGTTAAAGTGAACATAAAGCCTTTGCGAGAGTATATCACACTACACATTTAAAAGGCACGAAGTTTCCGAGTTTATTCCACCATCATTATTTCAGCCTTTTGATGCACTAAGTGCGAATAATCAACGAGTAAAACTCTGTTTATTTCGCAATGTATTACTTTCCTCATCAGCTCGCTTAAACAAAAAAGCATGCATGAGTGACGGCGTAGATTCGTCCAGGTAGAAAATCTTATTAGTCTTTGGAGTATTTAGGATTAAAAAGGGTTTGAGTCGAAAAACTGCGTCTAAGAGAAATTTTCAAAAATGAGGGAATTCATGCGGGGAATTTTGAATAAAAGCAGAAAGGAAAAGAACAGGGAAAATAAATCGTAGCATAACGTGACACAAAAACATCAATCTCAACGGATGGAGGATCTCCCGACACTTTCAATCTTCTATCTCCAGGACTCAGGGATAGGGAAAAGGTGAAGGAAGGTACATTGTACGATATAATAGCACATAACAATGAAAATATTAAGCTGGGTGGAAAAGAAATAAACTCAGAGAAAGGGGCAGAATACAGCAGTGAATGGGGAGTGGAAAAATGGAGAAATTCAAAGACGGCATGAGTGGAAGGGGCACATACTGAGAATATACAGAATGATGATTAGAACGATTAAAAAGGGAATGCATCGGGGTCGTTTACCATATTTTTTATTGCCAAATCTCAGAGTGTTTGTAAAATAAAAAGACAGGTATTTTTCCGTTTTTCAATCCGTCAATTAGTTCTTGAGTTATACTCGGTGGAAAACTGAAGTTTTTAACCCTTTCTGAAAAATGGGCGTGCATCGACCTTGTATGTCATCCACTTCACCAATCACAACTGATCCCGTGATGCTGCTTCGAAACAGCTGAATCTGCCAATGCGAGCGTTTGCGACAGGATCTGTGCGAGCAGACCTTCCGAGAACTCCCCTCCACTCACTCCCCTTTCCCTAAAAGCAGTCAAGGTGGGGGGTAAATGACGTCAATGATCTCAAAGCAGCTTCTTCGGTGGGCGTCGCCTTTTGCTTATTTTAATTTTTGATTTATGAGTGAATGGCTCGGGTTAGAAGATTAAGTTTTTCACTAAAATTAATTTTTCGTTTCCATCTAACGATTTGGTGAACAAAATTGCAATTTCGGTTCCAAGTAAATGCCCCCCATTGAAGTAAGTAATAGTTTGGTTATTCAGGGAAGGTGACCGACAGCTGAGGTAATTTGCGCCATTTAGGATAAGTGGGTAATTGGGTAATGGTAGGAGTTTTCAGGGAACGGAGGAAGGGTGGAGAGGAACCCGGCGTCGGCATTAGCCTCCTCTTAACGAAAGGCGCCAAGGGAAACACGGCTGAGCGTCCCACCCAACGGATGGAATACTGAACTTGAAATGCCCTCCATTAGGGAACGGTTTTCCTCTGAAAAATGCGCCACTTCCGGGAATTGAACCCGGGCCCTCGGGATGGGAGGCCAGTATTCTAGCCACCACACCAACCCGATCCCCGTACGTAATAGTAAGCGATGAATAATTATAATCAAAATTAAGATTTCCAGAATGCATAAATAGTCAAAGCGGAGCATAATTTAAAAAAATCTATAGTTTGCTGATGTGGGCTTTGCGAAAAGAAGATGAAAACAGACTTAGGGCTTTTGAGATGTGGGTATGGAGAAGGATGGAGAAAGTAGAGTGGGTCGAAAGGAAGACGAACGAAGAGGTGCTAGAATTGGTAGGAGAGGAAAGAAATTTGATAGATGAAATTAGGAGAAGGCAGAAGGTGTGGATGGAAAAGGTAATAAAAGGGGATGGTGTTTAGAAGGAGGTGTTTGAGGGAAGAAGAGCGTTGGGTAAGCGGGGAAGAGGGAGGAAAAGAACGGGTAGCTTGGATGGAATGATGGGTGGCAGGAGGTATGAGGGGCTGAAGAGGGACATCGTGTGAAATTTAGGGGGTGGGAAGAATTAAATGTCCATTTAAACCTACATTCACCGGTAGAATAATAATATTAATAATAATAGTTTGTGGGGAGCATTTGTGATCACCCCACAATGTGGGTGGGTAATCGAAGAACTTTAATCTTCCAACTCTAAAGGAATGCTTTAATATCACCATGGAAAATGCCATTGATTTGAGACACTTATTTAAGTTAATGTCAAGGTTTGCGGCAAAGTACCCTACGAGGGATCTTTTGAGATTTAGTCTCATATTCACCCAATCTCGAGCGTTCTAAATTCTACAATCTCTACTCTATATGCTTAGCTTTTTAAGTTATGGGAGTAGAATCTCTTATCGTGAACAAGTTGAAGGCACTACTGCTGTACTTCATGATTTCCCATGCTGAGGGTGTTCAGTAATTACCTTTGACAACACTTACACAGGTCCGCATATGGGCTTGCAACACTGGACTAGTTTTCTGAACGTATGATCGTTTCTCTGAATTAAAAGCATAATTACACTCGTATTAATTGTTGACTATTCCTACATTTACTTTTACTCTTAACCGTAAAGTAATATTTCGCATGAATTGCATATTATAATATTTTTTACTTTATCTAAAATAACCATAGCCTTAGAAAACGTTTACCTTAATTATAAATGAAGTTGGATTAAATCAATTATATGATTTGAATTCAAAGGATAATGTCATGCGCCTTGAAGATGAAGGTATTTTACTTTGTAGATAGATGAATGTCGTTTGAGACACTTAATATCACCTACTTAAAGTACCGAATAATAACCAAGTTTCAACCAGTACCAATCTGCTGGGACACATCAATTCATACGCCGGTATTCTATCTCGCTTTGGATTGTTTTATCTAAGGTGAGAAAGGATGTATATATTCAATCGCAACTTAAAGAAAAAGACTAAAGTTGAAATAAAAATTAGCATCAATGAATGTTGAAGGTAATGCGTAGGAAACAACCAAGAGCATAAACCACTTACACCATACTTCTGAGCACAGTGGGTCGATAAAATGTTCGCCACGTGCCGTAATTTTATAGTAATAACGTTTTAAAGGCTCCACCGTCAGCCCACTGGGGATCTGGAACAATGTTTCACATATCACCATGACCAGGCGATTTCACTACGAATATTTGCGCGGAATTTTAAAATCCTAGCTGTGCGGGTCAATACACTTGAGAAATGTAAAGTGAAAATTACTAATATTTCGCCTATATATTTTAAATGCCACTTCATGTAAGCTATGGTACAGCAAAAATATGAATTAAATTACATGAAAGGAGCATAATGCCGCTAAGTTGGAATGCTGTAAGCACGGATAAGGCGAACCGCCTACGCCTAAGGGAATGGATTTCTAATTCGTAGCACAGCAGTTGCGAAAGCCGTGGGCCCATGCCAATCCACAGCTAGACCTCTACGCCCATTAATTGAAATATCCCAGTGTCTACAACTACGAAAGCCAGTACTACTGGAGAACTGCTTCACGTTTCAGTCATAAAACAATGGCTTTAAATTTTATTGGAAATTGTTCAACACAACTACGAGGTATATATTTTGATTCAAGGTTAGACAACATTCCCAAATATTTCGCTCGCTTGAAAATTAAGAGTACCATATTGCCGAAAAAGTGAAATCGCCCAGAAATTCACAATAAGATTTTATAACGCTGAAGAAAACAATTGCAATATGTCACAGCAGACGTGAAAAAGAAAGAATGCTTTAAGATTTCAAGTTATTACATTCGTACCGGAAGCGATAATGAAAAAAATTACGACGGCAATATCGTTCTTTTTCAAGGTTAGCCATTCAAAAATGACGCGGAAACTGGTCGGCAACATGATTCTATTTCAAAATATCTTAAAACTGACTCGGGGGATTCAAATCTATTTGGTCTATCATATATATAAACTCATACCTCCATAATCTTTATGCATTAGGTACAAATTATTAACAGGTGTGCATGCAATTACACCAAATTATATCTCAGAAAATCAAAGGATGACAATTTAAGGACAGGGTGCTCTACGTTACCCGGAGGATTTCCTCGATCATTAAGACATAAGAGCACTTTAAAATCCTATAAATTAATACGATTACAATATTTCCAAGCAATACACTTTTCAACTCATAATCATGGAAAGGACAATGGCCGGATATCAGCAGAAGATTATGAAGAAGAAGACTAAGATATTGGCATGCAGCAAGAGAGAAGATGCTAAAACCAACGCTAAACTAGGATAACAAAAACTTGAAGAGGCGAAACAGTTCTCTTGCATGGGAAGCTGAGTGACCAACGATGAATGGAGCACGAAAAAAATAGTCATTAGAATAGCCCACGCAAAGAGGGCATTCTATCAAACGAATAATCTACTTACAGCTGGAAACACAAGAGTAGACGTAAAGATACAAGTGATCAGAACGTACATATGGAGCATGTTTCTTAATGACGGTGCGGCATGAACAATCACAGCAGCGGGGAAGAAAAGGGTGGAAGCATTCGAAATGCGGTGCTACAGGAGAATGATGAAGTTTAAAAGGATTGGCCAAGAAAGTAATGAGGAAGTCCTAAGAAGAGTGGGAGAAAAGAGAAGTCTGCTGAATATCCGGAGAAGAAGACGGGTTAACTTAATCGGCCACATCATGAGACATGATGGCCTGATGAAGACAATCGTCGAGGGACAAGTGGACGGGAAGAATGGCACCGTGCGAGATATGTGGAACAAGTGATCAAGGATGTGAAAGAGAAGAAATACGTAAACATGAAGAGATTAGCTGACATAAGAATTCAGTGGAGTGCTGTGTCAAACCAATCTCAGGATTGCTAGGTACTGATGATGATCATGATACAGTTTTATGCATGTAAAACCTTTGAGAAACTACTTGAGTTCAAAATAGCATCTTTTTTGCATTGAGTCCATTCATTCTAACCCGAGAATTACTGTTATTATTCTAGTACCAGAACTCGCTGGGCAACCGTGAGTGGTGCGGGAAAAGGAGATGGCAGGTAAAACGAGTGGAGTGAAATTATAAAGCAAACATCACTGTAATGATAGTCAGGCACAAATTTATCCAATGTATTTAAAGAATATATAAGTGTTTTAGGATTTAATGTCCTTTAAAATTCGAGGACGAAAATATTAGCGTGAGCAATATAAATATACATATAGAAGCAAAAAAAATGCTACTTTTTGCCTTGACTAGGATCTTTCCACTGTGGCCAAGAAACAATTCAATTAATCACATATCTTCAGAGAAAGTACTTATGATACCTATTAGCATTATAAATAGCGAAAAATGGGATAATAGCTGTTGGCTAGTCATCCATGACAGATGTAAGAGCAAATACACGAAGCAATGTTTCATCCACGGTGGACTCGCCAGCAGAGAAGTTGGGGGGGGACGGGATGTGAACGATTATCAACAAATGCGTGGGAGCAATGGAAAGGAGGAAGTCAGAGGAAATTCTCGCTCATTTTCAAGAAAAATGCATTCAAAACATCCACCAGAAAAAGGATTTTATTTGGATCCTAGTAAACATTTCCCTTGCGAGGTTTTTTTCCCTCTCTTTTACAAAACCGGTATTGTGTCGAAACGAATTCCAAGAGGTTCACTCCTTATCGTCGAGTGGGAACCAATCTAGGAGAAAAGCGCTCCTCGCAGGAAAATATAAAACGCAAGCAAATGCGGAAATGCTAATTCGAACATTCACTGTGAAAGGAGAAATTCGGTGCCTAGTAAGAAAACACTCCTTAATTCTTCAAGTGCTCTTTTGTCCTAACGGGAGATCCAAGATTGTATTCATACGTTCTGGTGGAAGATAGTTACCTACGATATGAATAAATTTTGTACTTGCGTAAACATTTAAGGGGCTGCACAGCAGCTGAAAATATTTTATCAGCATCTCAATAACGCCAATTTCTCTTCCCAAGGCAGAGGTAAAACGTTTGCTGAAAGTTTCCCATAGTCGGTTGACTGTGGGAAACATATCAGGCATGACATCCAAATGAAGCTGGATCGGATGCAGTTTCCTCCCACATATATTTAAATCTGTCAAGGTCTAAAGCATGCTTCTTAATGCCCGTGAGCATGGACGATGTGAGTAGTAGAAAATTTAAGATTGGAAACTTCGTTAATGCAGTGTTATAGAAGAATGATGAACAAAAAGAGGGATCGAGAGTGCACCAAACGATTATCCTGAGTAGGCTGTAATAAAAGGATGAAAACCTTAAAGCCTGATGAAAACTTTAAGAGATGACGAGGTAGTCTGGTCGGCCACAACATGAGACGAGATGGTCCAATGAAGACTGTTGATGAGGGAAAATAAACGGCAAGAATGGGCAGGAAAGGTCTAATGTAAAATATACGAATAATGTAGTGATGGATTCAAAATAAAATGACTTGTGATAATCAAGTTTACGTTTAAATTATGATCTACTTTTTTCGCAGTTGGATCACTTGAAACAAGTATTTTGCAATTGCTCTTACCTTCGACTTGCAATCAGCCTCGGGCAAGCATACCTGATAATTTACTGAAGAACTCTTCAGGAAACAACTAAGCAGCGGTAAGCTGGGAGTTTTTTCATTAGTTGAATTAATTTATTTTAGTGGGTAATTTTATCGAACTTTTCACCTAAAATTTTTCAGAGCGAAAAATAATCATTGTTATAAATAGCTATGATGATAGTGTGGACGAGAAGTGTTCCAAATTGAGGTAAAAATCACCGTAGCAAGAAAAACATTTTGAGAAGGTTGACAATATACTAAAACTGACCTTGAATAATAAAAAATAACAAAAAAATATATTTTACAAATGAAAAATAAGTAGAACATTAAATGGTATATTTTAAATGAAAAATGCGTTCCTGGGAATTTTATTGAACTTTCCTTTTGACAAGCGTGAAAAGCTGATACTATATTTTAAGGGAGTAAAACAATTATCATACTCATAGTTTTCCTCCAAGAACGACCGTTAAATGAAAACATTTACTTTTAAAGGCTGATATTTAAAATTTTACTCCATTGGCTGGAAAATTAACTAGTTACTTCAAAATAAATATGTTTATTAAAGTATTGTAAATAATTCCTGATTTTCACCCACCGGAATCCGTTGTGATCTGTGAATGGAGAGCTCTTCCACGAATGAAACCTATATCCGGACTATTGATTATACATATCCAATGACTTATATCCCTATCTTTAGTGCATAATAACTCAAAACGAAAAAAAGAGCCCAACAAGAAAAATCAAGAAGTATTAAAATTTATTACAAAGAACGCTATTTTCCCGCGCATATACTGTAAAAAAAACATGCATTACTTCGGACAGAAAAAAAATTTCAAAGCATGTGTAACCCACCGTAGTAATTACAATTTTAAATATTTTCAACACAAGGTCAAACTCATTCACGAGGCGAATTATATCTCCTGAAATATGAGAAAACTCGAGGAGACTAGTGGATTTCCCGGAAGACCAAAGTACCACCACAATAACGACATCTGCTATAAGGTTCCGATTCCACTAGACTGTGCAGATGATGTTTTTTCTCGTTACGCTTCGAGCGGAGGTAAGCGGCTGGGGCGAACAGTCGCATCGGCCTTTCTTCCCTCCCAAGTCCACATTTAGAGATAATTGGAGCCGATTGACTGATACGTTTATCGGAAAGTCATTACCGATTTTGCAACGGAAAATAAGTGTGTCATAGCTTTTGTTGGCCGTAACGTCCCCATTTTCTGTATTTGGAGTAACCGCGGATGCGGATAATCAAATAGCTAAAAACTCCCCTCCTTGCCCCACCCACAGAAGGAGAGGCAGAGAGAGTGAGAGAGTTTGACCCTACTCCCAGCGAAATCGCCCCACTTCGTGCCGGTCATACATCTCATACATCAACCCCACGGACGAACAAAGCACGTAACCTTGGGAGGGGGTCTCAATGCATTCAAATAAAAAATAAATAACGCAACGAGACTTTCGTTGAGAAAACAGGACCACCACCACCGCCGATGTAGAAACCCAACCCTCGGCCCTGCCTCACCAATTGTCGACCGCATGAGGGCCCGTTTCAAGTCCGGCGGACCTCTCTCTTTTTCTCCCTATCGCCTCGGCACGCTTGGCAAACCGTGTTTAGACCCTTTCACTTGGGCCGCAGGGCAGGAAAAAAAATATCGAACGAAAAAAAATACTTGAAAAATATAATCCTCTCCCGCTCCCATGCCTCAGGGCGGTAAGTAGATTTCATTCCGAGAGCGGCGGGGCGACATATGATGTTTGTCTTATTTGCTTTGATGAGGAGAGATAGCGAGTCCCTGGAACGCCCACTACCGGACTCTCCTTCGAATGGAACCCCTTTCGAATCTCAACGGAGCATTGCCCAAACTTCCAAATTCATTCATTTGCAATGTGCCCAAGGTCGGTTCAATATGTGAGGGTAGACCTCGCATCGCACACTGAGCCCAAGGTCACATTAAATTAATAGATTCAAGATAAGGGATCGGAAGGAGTTCCTTTCCCTCGACAACCTGCAGTTCCTCACGTAGTTCTGGTATTTTGAAAATGGTACAGATCCGATTTCAAATTGGTGTGTCTCTAACGACTACGATTGGGTTTAAACCACGAATTATTCAAAGTCGTGCGCCATGAAAGAAACGCAGTATAGGGTATATGGACGGCATTATTTAGAGTCAGGCATTGTTGGCATGTTGTGCAACGACCGCGAAAGGGATAATTGGCAGATTTGATTGCCCTAAAATAAGATAAATATGTTATAGAGTCAAATGACCAAACTAAGGATAATTCATCATCATCATACTCTGAAGATCATCTCTAATGGCTGCATCCATCATTATCTCTTACTTGCTGTTTTCTTCATTTATTCATAGTTCTGACATCCTGTGACGTCTAGTACATCTTCTATGGCTTCCAACATGCTTGATAAGTCGTTGATTCTTCCTTTTCTGGATATATTTTATAATTCCTCTTTGCCTCTTTATTCCTTATGATACGTTCTCATTTGTTTTAATTTCTGTCCGACTTGTTTCAGTTATTCTTCCTCTAAACAAAATTTCCATTAACTATAAACGTTTCATGTTTTCAACCAAGAAAGTTCACTTTCACAGCTATTTAACAATGTACTCCAAATAAATGTCTTTACCAGTTGTTTCCATCAGTCCATGTGGAGAGTCTTTCCATGCTGGGAGAGTTATTTACCAAGAGGAGCAATCTCTCTGTGAAGGAATTATGTAAAGTCAAGGTAAGGATGGCACTACCCCTGGTGCTACCACACCAAGTCATGGAGTCAAGTTACAACCACTCACAATTGAGTGATTGTATGTACCTCTAAACAACTCTAACATCTTATCAGCTTCTCTGCTTGGAGGAAGCTGGAGAATGACGCAAAGTGGGTATACCTCCCGAGATTCCCTTCCTTCATTCTCAGGGAACAACCATAAAATATTCCCTATTCAAAGTACTCGGATGATGGTGATCATAGCTTATATCGATTAGCCATCATAAATATTGACTATATATCTCACTCTGCATTCAATAGTACCTAATTGTAGAAGATGTAAATTAATTCTTTCAGACTGAAAACCTTCATTGCTAAACATGAGCAACTATTTAAGAACAGAGTGTGTGTTACCTAAATTATTCTGGATGATACATTTTCATAGCACATCCAATCACAGTTAAAGTTGAAAATTTCTGATTAACTGGGAAAACAATTGTAAAGAGATAATATTGAATCTAATTTAGTTACTACATTCATTATCCCCACAGACTTAAACGTTATATATTACAAGTAATATTTGAAAAATGGAATATCTAAATAAAAAAACAATGATCTTAATGGAAAGATTTGGTAGATTATTTTTATCCTAACATCCTACGACTTGGAGAGCAGTATGCAGATAGCCTCATTTCGACTGGCGTTCAGAGTATAGCTGATGCGACAATAAAACTCGCGAGCAGAAATATTGGAAAAGCAGCTCCTATTCTGTTCCCTCGATTCCTTTGACGGTCTCTTGTGGTACTAATAGCCCACAAGCCAACTTGAGTGGAACAGATGGCGCGTGCATCCGTCGAGTTCGCCAAATGCCCCACAGTTTTCCCTTGACCACGCACTCGGAATGGGTAGGGGAAGCAGAGCGGGAACTTGGAGGTGATATACGCGTGTTGGGTGCAAAGCGAGCGAGTGAGAGGTTAAGAGTGCGTGGGCGAGAATGCCTCCCTGGCGAGGTTGGCGGCGGCGCTTGCTTTGACTTAATACAGCACGTATCGCATGGCGGAGAGAAGGGTCAGTCGGCGGACAAAGTGCGCGGGAGGATCGGAGTGGGAGTTTATCCAGAGAGGGAGAGACTGATCGTTCCAGCCGATTCAAAGTGTGGTCACGAGGAGGGTGAGCGCATAGTGACTCATGGTGTGAGAGTGGCTCTCTTAAATGGATACGCTTCTCTCCAGACGAGGAAAATTAGTAAATAGTTTCCCGATAGGTTGTGCATACGTTCCCAAAACAACTAGTGAAGAAAAGTGGAGACTTAGGTGGAAGGTAGGAATAGCAAACTTATGGCAAAACGATGAAATACATATCCAAAGATATATGAGGTATCCCTAATGAGGAACTCAATATTTAAGAATATTTATATAGATCACATAGTAGTGAGTTTAACGACAATTTCTTATTACTTTTACCGAAAAATTTATTCCTGCAACCAACTGGGGCATGAGTGAACTTTTTGTGCATTCATTCAGAGGTTTTTAATGATAGTTTAAATTTAAATGTTTCTTTCTTTTTATTGCTTTAAATTTCTTACCGCCTTCTCAATTCACCTTTACCGCTCTCAAACAACTCTAAATCAGTAGCCTTGACTCGATGATATGTATACGCTATCTAAATTTTCCTTCTCACAGTCCTCATAAACTATAAAAATAAAACACTTTCCGGCGTAACTTCGAGGTATTTTACTATGCAGTAAGGAAATATCAGTGACGAGTGATCGCTTAATAAATATTAATCATATTTTTAACTGTGTAAATTACGAAGTTTTTTCGTACGTCATACTCTTCCCTCATTTTTCATTATCACCTAAAACCATTTTGTACAAACATTAATAGAATTTAAGCCGCGGAAAGACTTCTTGCTCTTCTACACTTTATTCCTCTAAAATATGCTCGCTTCTTGATTCCAAGCGTAGTTACCTTAAAAATTACCGATGTCTTAACCTATGACGTTGAAAATTCTTCCTTAAATCCACCTACTTCATTAATTTGCTCAGTCCCAGCAAATAACTCCTTGCTACCACAAATGCAGAATGAGTTTAAAATCTAAGCTAGCGCGTAAATCGGCTCATGTTATGACAAATTCGGCACATTGCGATGCGCCAAAAAAATATAGATGAATGAAATATTTTTTTCGTATCAACTGACATATTTCCGCTGACTTAAAATTCCATTGGCACACACCTCTCGCGATTGCACTCCCTTTTATCTTTTGCACTATTTTTATAAAACTGACAGCCATTTTAATATCTAATCTTAGGTCCTTACTTACATTGTTTGAGCTATTTACAGGCGTATTCTTCATACCCCACAGTTTAATCTGGCTATAAGCAGGCAAGACATTTTGAGTTTTATATTTCTAAGGTTCTTGAGGCATTAAATGACAAATAATAAGTTTTCGGGATTTTGCTAGATTCAGGATCCATCTCCTTATACTGTCAAATACTTAGTAATCAGAAGCCATAAAATTTAAGTGCCAATCTTAATTATCACCAAAAAGCTAGAATATTGCCGAAAGTGTTGACTTTATTGGATGCCGGCAAGAATTCTTTCCGATGGCAAAATTCCTCATCGAAAGAAATCTTTCAATCTATTGCACAACTCTTAATTTTGATGATTATTTTTGTTACAATGACGTCGCGGGGGCCAAAAAGTATATTATCAGTCTCCCGAGCGATACGTCTGGTTACAATACAATATTTCTATAATGCCTATAACTATTCTATAAATGTAGGTAACTGTATTGTCTATAAGCTGTTCTATGACGCTATACATATTTTCTTGCAGCGAGTTTTTTCTATGCTCTAATGGAGACATTTGTTATATAAGAATGTACACTAGCATAATGCTGTGTTTGTATTTTGAAGTGATCCCAACAACAGGCAAATTCCTTAGGATTCACCTAAAGCTCCAAATTGTTACTATATTATTTTTTTGTATTGTTTGTAACTTTCTGGAGCATTAAACATTATTATTATATATACACTCATAAAAATCCTTCGAGGTCAAAACCTGGTAGAACATTCTGAAAGGTATCATATCATGCGGCCAAACAACAGGCGGCGGAGGAGAAGGGACATGTCCTCCTGCATAAATACATAAAGTCGTTTATCAGTACTTATCGAAATTTTCGTAACCAATAGAACCAACCTTGATCGCCTTACGCATGTCCCTAAATTCCCTTTCCGCGCTGTATTAACAGACTGACGCAGTTTAAGGCCAATCTGCATCACTAACACTCAAAGAGACAAATGTCGAAGCGAATATTCACGAATCATTTGGGAGGCGCTCTCCTTATGAAAATATCATATTCATATGTCATTAGCATAATAAAATGATTATGGTGAAATGTATGACATAATAAATCATGCTACATTAATGTGTCCTCGAATTATTGTGGGAATTTAGACTACAGCGTGTATTTAGTCACAAAGGAGAGGTAACCAATTTTCTTACTCTCAGAATTCCTTAACGTCAGAAGGGAATGATTTAAGATGCTTGGAACAAACTTATAGACTTAAAATGGAGAACTTGAGCTGAACTGTGATTTTCTATGACCGAGGCTTAATTTTTGTTGGACCTATTGAGGGTGATTGTGACGTTACTGAATGTTTAACACTTTCAAGAACTAGCTGACATCCACGCCTCCTTTTGATGCAGCTGCATTGAAAAAATATTGATTTTGATATCTGGGTAAGAAATTTGGAATATTTGATGTATCGTAACCAATTGCAAAGTATTACATTTCAGCAAAAAAAATGCATAGGGATTCCAGTTCTGAAATTTCGATTTTTCTTGAGTTTTCGATTTCAGAAGATATTTTTCGTCCGTGATCTTGAATTAAAAAATATACAGTAAATGCTTATGTCAGAACTAGTGATGTCAAAGTATAACAAACTAATAACGTTCAAAGTAATTTCCAGCATTTGGTTGTACGGCTGTTTCCCGGAAGTAGATTACATTTAAATAGAGTTAAAATTACTTATTTTCATTACCAATTCGATTAATTTTATACCAAATACACTCTACCCCTGTACACTTGTGTATTAGATGGCATCGGTAAGCTAGAAAGTAACTGACTGAAATGTATAAATAACGATAGGAATTGGCGAAGGCCTTTGAATTTAAGAGTTTGAAAGTCTTCAAGATAATCTCCAAGCTATGTAGATGAAGGAATCTGGATATCGGTGGCAGAAATAGTTTGAGATAATTAACAACTGTTAATTTGGAATATTTTTTAAGTGGTACTTTGGTGGACCTCACTGCATCCACCGATATCGTAGCATATTAATTAAAGATTGAAACATTAAAAAAGGTAGGCGTTTCGTTTGCTCTATGCAACCAATTATACTTGCATGCCTCTGCTTTTCAAAGTTTAATTTTCCAAAGATAATGAAAAAGAGGAGTGAAGCATTAAAATAATATAGGTGGCCCAAATCACGTCAAATAACTACAATACCAGAGTAATTACAGATGGGTGAAACGTGAACATGACCTTGCAATACGCGCTCTACCAAAGCATAGAAGGACGAGATGCAACCCCGAAATAATTATTCGCTACCCAGCTCAAGATTCACGACCGAGACGCGCAAACTCAAGCCCTTTCAGCGGCGCTCGCGGCAACGTCAATTTGTGAAAGGGGCGAAATTCCGAATTACACGAAACCAACCCGGTGCGGAAGACCTGGAATGGACGGAGATAAAGTGGCATTTTAATGAGAATGCAACGAAGACGGCCAGGAGAGGTGCCTCACCTGAGCACGGCCACTATCTCAGAACAATTTAACCAATCTTTATCTGATCCAACCACAGTAGCAAGAATAGTGTCACTAAAAGGGTGATTGAAAATATGCAATAAAACACGATTGAAACCGAATCTTATGAAAACGGCCATGAAATAGCACCTCTGATAGGATCGAATCGAATACACTGAGATAATGCTCCTGCAAGCAAACTAAGGTATTGGTATGCTGTAGTAGAAAAGAAGCCAGCACCAATGATAAACTAGAAAAACAAAAAATCGAGGAGATGGAAGAGTTATGTTACCTGGGAAGCCGAATACCAGCGATGGGCGAAGTAAAAGAGAAATTGCCAGTAGAATTGCCCAAGCGAAAAGGGCATTTTACCAGAAGAAGATTCTGCTTACAGCTGCAAATTCAAGCGTTGAAGTGAGGAAACATTTCATTAGAGCATACATCTGAAGCATTCTACTACACGGCAGCGAAATATGGACAAAACAGCAGCAAAGAAGTCTAGGCGGGAAGAATTTGAAATGTGGTGCTACCGAAGAACGATGAAAATAAAATGGATCGATCGAGTGACAAAGGAAGAAGTCTTAAGAAGAGTGGGAGAGAAGAGATGACCACTGAAAACCTTAAAAAGAAGTCAGGACAATTTGATAGGCCACATCTTAAGACATGATGGCCTGATGAAGACAATCGTCGAGGGAAAAGTGAACGAGAAAATGTAAAAGGCAGACCTCGTATGAGATGCTATTCGGAGCAAGTTGTGAAGGTCATAAAAGAGAGGAATTACGGCAATATGAAGAGGTTGGCCGATAGAAGAATCGAGTGGAGGGCTGCGTCAAACCAATCCTCAGATGTTTCACCGATGATGATTATGATGAATGCCCATTTCTATTGCGGTAGACGCGCTAAAGGCATAAGCAAACGTGGAAAATACCTAGATCGTGCCAGCTGTTAAAGAAATGAACACAAGAAATGACAAAGACTCCTCCTAAGGCTTTCGTCTGATGTTTCAAGGGAGTGCATAAGCAAACGTGGAAAATAGATCGTGCCGGCTGTTAAAGAAATGGACACAAGAAATGACAAAGACGCCTCCTAAGGCTTTCGTCTGATGCTTCAAGTGAGTGTAGACTACTTGAACTAATCATGACAATTGCGGACTGAGAACAATACGCTTCTAAAGGGTTATCGATTTCGATAACGATAGTGACAACGCTAAAGAAGAATCCATGGTCCCACTTATCTGATTTAGGTTACTGTTTCTAATTATAATCGGAAACAAACCTCAAATAGAGACAAGACTGATGTCATGTCTGATTTCATCTAATATCCAAGGTGACTTGCCGATATTCGTATGAAACAAGATTATTTAATTCCCTCTATACGTATTACATTATACGTATAAGTATATAGATTGGCTTATTGACGATTTAAACATATATTCACTGCAGTTGAAATTAATTAATTTTTTTAAAGCCTTTACTAAATTTCAATAAAAATAATAGCAGTACTTATATGTTTCTTTAGACTATGCCTGGCTGTGAAGAAAAAGGACGACATATTTTAATAATTTATTGCGAGTTCATTAGTAGCATTCAACCTTTTTTTCAGAATCCTACTGGGGCTACTGAGGTGGGAAAGGGGTCCTTTCCCACAAAAGCGAGAGAATGAGTTAAATAAGGTACACATGAAAATCTATCACGCCTATTGAACGTCTCTATCTCACTGAATAGGGTACGTTCTTTCCCTTGCGCAAAGGTACCACTTAGTTTATAAAGACTGAGCAATGCAAATACATCGGTTTTAGCTCAGGAACGTAATCGTGATTATTTAAAGCCGTGAAAAACTCAGTCCCCCATACACATGCTTTTCACTTTGCTTTTCCAAGGAAGTAACGTTTTCCATTTCCTTCGAGGTCAAGAGGGAAATAAAATTGAACACAACGAATATAACCTATATACTTCATGAGGGTAAAAGCTAATACGAAAGAAATTAGTAGAAAAAAATTAAGATTTATACAACTCACCTTTCGCTCTTTCAAGTAGGCAAACCTGCAAAGAAAGAGAAATTTAATGAAAATATCAAAACAAAATACAAATTTTCAAAGTTTCTAAAACACTGAACTTGATTTTACGCCAATAAATATTTCTTTTTAAGTTTAAACAATTTTCGTAGTCTCTCAAAAGAACGTAAAATATCCGATACTATATTTGTGCCAGTTGGTATCATGCAGATGGACCATCTGCCATCAATCCCAAGCAATTCACGTCAATGACAATTAATCAAACAGTCGAGTATGTAATTATTCATAGAAAGATTAAATTGCATGCAGTAATGAAAACGAAGGGAAGCAATACTTCTGGAAATACTATAGAGCGTCAAATATACGCATTCTCAATTTACCAATCTAAAAACTCATTATCCCTTTTGTCGGGCCTTTTGTTTATAACAGAACGGTCAACAATTAATGAGAACAAAACTAAACTTGCAATTAAAAACCTCCTTCCCTTATGAATAAAAATAACGTTATTTCACAATTATTTTTACAAAATAACACCTAGGGTTCGACGTGAAGGCATCATCTGTAGGTGAAGGGCTCTTATCCTAAAGACGACGCCATCACGAATCTAATTAAAATTATTGTGGAAAAGGGAAGTTATTATTGTTATCATGAATAGAGTCCACCCAGTCACGCCTGAATGTACGAATAGTTTACCTTTTTTAATACCTGGAATTGTAACACTTTATACAATGTTCTCTCTTAAGACACCTACAACATATATCCGAAAAATCACTATTTAAAATATCTCATCAAGTTTTCCCTAGACACTTTAGAAATCGTACTATTACCCATGTATTACTACTTCTTTCATCTTGCCCTTTTTCTGGAACTCTTTTCCAGTCTGAGCACAATATGAACCTTACTTATATTCTATACTTATAGTCAGCAGCTCACAGAAAACTTTCTTTGGATTGACCTCGACCTCCTCAACCAGGATCCTATCACCCATCTTTCAATGTTCACTATTCTTCTACATAATTATCTGTCCAATATAGGTATCACTCTCCTCTCTGCTATATACTAATATGTATTCAGTACTCCAGATGGTCCGATGAAGACAGTCGTTGAAGACCAAGTGGACGGGAAGATCGGCAAAGTATAAATGGCCTCGTATAAATCATATGGGACAATTGATGAAGGAAGCGAAAGAGCAGAAATACGTAAATACGCAGGGATTAGCCGATGGAGGAATTAATCAGAGAGCTGCGTCAAACCAATTCCAGAATTGCTGACAAACGATTATGACTGAAGAATGATGAAGATAAAATGGATCGACCGAGTGACGAACGAAGAAGTCTTAAGAAGAGTGGGAGAAAAATGAAGTTGCTGAAAACTCAAAAATTTTGAAAGCGCTTGATGAAGACAATCGTCGTTGGAAAAGTGAGCGGGAAGAATGGCAAAGGTAGGCCTCGTATGAGGTGTATTGAAGAACTTGTGAAAAATGTAAAAGAGAAGAATTACCTCAATATAAACAGGGTGGAGGATAGGAAAATCATTGGAGGACGGCATCAAACCAATCTTAGGATTATTGACCGATGATGATGATGATGAAGTAGCGACAGTTGTTCCACATCACTGCAAATAAGTCTATGGCCCCCCGAATCATTTTCTTATAAAATGTTTTCCAACTTTATTGCCCCACTAGTACGTCTAACATCATCAGTCACTATGTTAACGGATTCCATTCTCCTGTCTAGTTTGCGGTGGTGTGCAAACATTTCTGACAAACATGTTCAACATTCTGCCAAATATCTATCTGAAATGCATGAAACTCAAAAATAAATCCAACATTTTTACACTCATATTCTTACCCATGGGGGCAATTCGAGGGCGCCTCCTGCATTTCAAAAAAAATATAAATTTTTAACTTACTGGCCGTCCCACCTTTCAGTTGTCATTCCTTAGGCACATTACATATCGTTCGACCGCTGCGACGTTGTATTTGGCACCCAGAATATTTCATCTTCTTCACGGAAAACTTATTGCTAACCACTTTTATAAAATTATTTAATCTAACCCCTATCACCAAAAAGTCTAGCAAAAATTTTCCTACCTTTATCTGTCATTTGCAATGGACGCAGGCACGATATTTCGGAATTTTTTATTCAAAATCAATTTCATTTTGTGCTTATGGAGCCAAGCTATTATCTTCGGAAAATATTTCACCGACTAAAAAACTGAATCTACATGACTGCCATCATCTCTATAACCACTAAGACCTCTTTTTGAATAGTATTATTGCTTTTAGGTCTTTACAGAAAAACCTATTGTTCTACGGGGATTACATCTGAATGGAAAACGGATCAAACCTGCTTCTTCCCGACGCAAATTTTCAAGCGTGATAATGCTCCATGGCGACTGCATTTCTAGTGACGTTTGAAGCATAACAAAGTGCTGACAAGTTCATATTTAACCACACTTATTTCATTTCGCCAAGCCAGTTGTACCCTTAATTTCATCAACGAAAGCTTTACAAATGCAGCGAATTATAAAAATTATCATGATCGGGGGAATATTTTGCTCTACCAACTGGCGTTAATGTGTGATTTGTTTCAGAGGATACAAATTTATTGTGACATTTCTAAATTTATGGCAACGAAGAGAAGGGTATTTTTCGAAAAGAGTTTCCTAATAGGATTGAGAGAAAGGTGAGCTGACTGATGCATTTGACGTGAAAGGGATACCGTGTTAATCATAAAGACATAGAGACCCAAGACAGCGGTGTATTTAACATTCATTAAAGGTGGTGTAAAGCCACCGCTAAGCTGGACCCAAAGGGAAACGATAATTGCCAGTCCGCTTTCGTTCACAAATAGGTGCTTGCCTGGGGCGAGTTGCTCCTAGCGCCAGTTGGGGGCAGTTTCTACATTCTATTACTGCTCCTTCTCGCCCGATGAATAAAAAGACATGCCACTCCCCTCCAGGTTCCTTAAGCTATTGATTGAAGTGACCTCTCACTTCCAAAGAACTTTTATCATTCTTTGCCTTGCGTCCGTCCATATTCCTCCTTTCGCCACAGAATGAGATCAGGGATCTCGAACTCGATCGCATAACGGTCCAGGCATATCTTGAAGGGCCCAAGGTTCTTGGTGAGCTTTTATCTTTGGATAAGTATGCGCGGGACAGTATCCTTCAATCCTATATCACTAAGATACATTTATAATTGATTTGTGCCTCGTGACGAATTATTTAAAAGGCAGAGATTAAAAGTAACCTATTTTAGCAACTAATTCAGTTTCGGGGATGGGAGAGGGGATGGAGTAGCCGACATTGCACACTAATGCTTTTCGAATGGATTTCAAGCAATTGAACTAATGAGTTGCTTTATTTCAAATCAAATAGGACTCCTGGTGGAGGCAACGTTGGACAAGCGCCTATGTGCACCCTTGTGATAGGCAAACCGTTCTTATGCTTTTACTTATTTTAATAAAATGGTCCTTTTAAGAAGTTGATATTGGTCTTTAGCAGTCGATTGCACATTGCTAAGGGACATATCGTTTTCTCTTTTCCAATGATTTCTACGACAGCAAACTTGGTCAGTTTGTCTACCATGTTCCGTATTTTCATAAGCCCCAGTTTGAAAGGCCTTAGGTGACATGGGAAAAAAACCTTTTCATTCTGGGAAATGGGGAATATCAAAAGTCATTAGGCTCAGTACTTATAAGTTCTGCACTCACAAATTGAATCTACCTTCAGCTTGCATCCATAATTATAATATGCTGGTGGTAATGAGCGGGTCAATAAAATTTATAAATGTACTAAAAAGAACGAATAAACTTCAGGAAAGCAAATTGGTAAAATAAATGTCACACAATTTATCACCGTTTTTACAAATTACCTATTGGTCTGAATAACTATGGATCTGCCGGTTAAAGGATCCACTCTACGATGCGGTACACTGCCTTAGGTACATTCAAATCTGCTGCCAGAAACTCATAGTCCACTTTATTTTATATGCCTTTAAAGTCCCTGTACGTCATTACGACCTCATGCACAAAGCAGAATTCCATTTTGATGACTTAATCGACGAAATGGAGCGTAACTGAATTCAACATAAAATTGCCCTCACCACCATATAAATAAATTAGCATGCAAATTATCAGAAATTCTATGATATCTTAGAGGTACGAAGCAATAAGCACTGATTATCGAGGGTTGTAGTCCTCTCGCAATCAAAAGTTAAAGATTCAATGCAGTGGGAAGTCTCCAAGAGATGAAGAGAAGGGGGCAATATTGCGAGAAATAGAAGGAACCCGATCTTAATCCTTTGTATACCTGCTAGCTCTTTAACACAGCTAAAATATGTTATGTATTGAGTGGAGGCGGCCGACAGCTGAGATCAGTTGCGTCATTTACGATAGGTCGGTAATTGGGTAACGGCAGGAGTTTTCAGGGAACGGAGGAAGGGTGGAGAGAAACCCGGCGTCGGCATTAGCCTACTCTTAACGAAAGGCCAAGGGAACCACGGCTTAAAGTCCCATCCGACGGACGGGGTACTGAACCTGAAATGCACTAGGCACTCAGGTAGGGACCGGTTTACCACTGAAAAATCTGCCCCCGCCGCGAATCGAACCCGGGCCCACGGGATGGGAGGCCAGTACTCTAGATAAAATATGAGGCATACATGATTATTAGACAAAATAGCAAATGTCTAACGGTCACTAGATAAAGTCCCGAACGTGGGCATAAAAGCCATGCATAGGAGATAATGTTTCTTTATTGTAAAGCGAGAATCACTGTTTTTTTAGGTATTTTGTTTCTTCATTATAGCTATTAATTTTTTACCACTGTCAAATAAGAAAGAGGATGTATTTGCAAGTAAAACAAGACGGAATAAATGCCAAATATTTAGCAACATAACGGGTAGATCCTTGGGTGCTATAGTAAAATAAAAACTATTTCAATTTAAAAAGGCGTCAGGAAGAATTCCAACTAACAAAAAGGTACTACTTGATGCATGTGTACGTGATCTAGCCATTCTTTTAGCTCACAATTTGCAAGTTCTATTGCAAATTCTTCCCACTGTAAACTGCCTCCAGCTCTTTCCCTGCAATTACCATTCTTAAAAAGCTGTGTTCCCGTGTCCTACATTCACGACTCATCGAGTCAACCCCATCCTCTGAGACGCAAGGAAACGCCTCCGAGATCATTACGCAGTATAAGTTCTAAGGCGCGAGATGCAAGAATGTTCTCAATTGAGACAGCATGAAATGACGGAGTTACGAAATTCATCCCTTATACGCAAACCGTCGTTAACGCCATAAGCTACGCATTTACAACGAAGGGCGATCCCCTCGATATCAAGCGAACGCATATCATAGCCTTACCACGGAAGAGTCAATCGGGCACGCATGGAATTTTGAATTTGTTTGCGTGCCTTCATGCCGGTGGTAAGAATTTTCTGGGAAGTGTTTTTGATGGAGTGAAACCACATTATGCAGATCAATTCCCTTTTAGCCATCGATGTGCTAAGAATAGTAGGTGAAAAAAATATCCCCTTTATTAGTAAGGACTTGCAATTTCAGGAAAACCTGAGAAATTCTGAATATTCCTTGCCTTAAAAATGTTTTAAAAGTTAAATTTTTCGTGCTAAATTCGTGTTTACGACCTCAAATGATCCCTTCATACCGATAAATTACACGCATGGAGAATGTTTAATACTTCTCATTATTAACATAAGACTTATTGGAGTTCATCATCATTGGTCAACAATCCTACAATTGGTTTGACACAGCCCTCCACCTGAATCTTCTATCGGCCAACCTCTTCATATTGACGTAGCTACTCTCTTTTACATCCTTCACAACTTGCTCCATTTACCTCAACGAGGCCTGCCTTTTCCATTCTTCCCGTTTACTTTTCCCTCGGCGATTGTTGTCATCAGGCCATCGTGTCTCAAGATGTGGCCCATTAAGTTGTCCCGTCTACTTTTTAATGTTTTCAATAGACATCTCTTCTTTGCCACTCTTCTTAACACTTCTTTGTTTGCCACTCGATCGATCCATTTTATCTTCATCACTCTTCGGTAGCACCACATTTCAAATGCTTCCAGCCAGGACTTCTCTGCTGCTGTTATTGTCCATTCTTGGCTGCCATATAGTAGAATGCTCCAGATGTATGTTCTAATGAAATGTTTCCTCACTTCAACGCTTGTGAGCAGAATATTTTTCTGGTAAAATGCCCTTTTGGCTTGGGCAATTCTACTGGCAATTTCTCTTCTACTTCGTCCATCGCTGATTACTCGACTTCCCAGGTAACAGAACTCTTCCACCTCCTCGATTTATTGTTTTCCTAGTTTAACATTGATCCTGGCTTCTTTTCTTCTACTGCATACCAATACCTACATTTTCTTCTTATTGATGTTCAGATGATATCTGGTCCTTATTCTTTCCATATTTCCTAGTGTCTTCTTTAAGTCTCCTTCTGTTTCTGCCATGACTGCTATGACATCGGTGAATCGTATCATGCTGAATTTCTCCCCGTCGATATACACTCCCGGAGACTTTTCTTTGACTTCTTGGATGGCTTTCTCGATGTAGACATTGAATAATACGGGAAACAGAGCACATCCTAGTCTCACTCCTTTCTTTATGCTTGCTTCCGTGCTGCTGAATCCTGATTTGTTTACCTGGTTTCTTTTCAAGCTGTGGATAACTCTTCGGTCACTGTATGACACTCCAATTTCATTCAGAACCTTTAGCACCATTTTCAAATCCATGTCAAATGCCTTCCAAATCGACAAATACAACAAACGTCTACATCGTTTCCTTGTGTCCTTGTTTCTTCTGAACCCGAACTGGTCCTCATCCAGGAACTCCTCAGATTTTCGCTCTATTCTTCCATAGACGACTCTCGTCTATATCCTCAAGGCATGTGTCGTCAGGCTTATGGTCCTAAAATGATCACATTTCTCACCCCTCTTCTTTTTGGCAATAGGGATGATGATGTTCTTCTCAAATTCCATGGGTATCTCTCCCGTAGAGTACATATCGCATATGGTTTTGTACAGCTGAGTAAATGTCTTCTCTCCGGCATTTTTAAGTAGTTTGGCAGGAATACCATCTATTCCCGAAGCCTTATTTATTCTCAGATCCCTTATAGCTGCGTCAAATTCGGATTTAAGATTGGGGCTCCCAAGTCATCCTTATCGACTTCATTTTCCTCTTCGATTACTTCCACTCTAAGATTGTTTCCATTGTACAACTCTTCCAAGTATTCCTTCCATTTCTTCACTTAATCCTCATGTTCAATTAAGAGTTCTCCATTCTTGTCTCTGATGCTGTTACATCTTGCAGCCCGTTTCTTAAAGTGATTTCTCACCATCCTGTAGGCAACTTCCACATTTCCTTTTGCGAGTTTACTTTGTACATATTCGCATAAATCCTTCATGCACATTTCCATTGATTTTCTCGCTTTACGGTTTATTTCATTCCTGATTCTTTGGTAGCGAACTTGCCCTTTTTCAGTTTCCACATTTTTATGTTTTCTTCTCTCTGCAATCAATGCTAAGACTTCTTTTGTATTACATTCTTCTTGACAACTTTTCTTCTCCCCATAACTTCTTTTGCTGCTTCCTGTTGCCCGATTTGGATTTTCTCCCATCTCTTTTCTACTGATTTAACGGTCAAATCCTCTTCTATTTTTTTCACTTCCTTCTGGAAGGCCAGCAGTTGCAACGGCAACGCGTTGTTGATGTTCCCTTAGTTTCTCTAATTGCCATACGTTCTTCATTGATTTCTTCTATTTCTTGAGTTGTAAGTGGCATTTCATCATCACTAAGTTTTGGTCAATATCGATATCTGCACCCGAGTAACTTTTGCAGTTCTTCACCTGGTTTCTGAACCTCTGCTTCACTAAAATGTACTCAACTTGAAATCTATTTCTGTCTCCGGGCATTTTCCAGGTATATCTTCTCTGTTGGTAGTTTTGAAACAATGTGCTTGCCACCACCACTTGTGTTGTGTGCAGAATTCTATAAGTCTTTCTCCTCTCTCATTTCGATTTCCCAAGCCATATTTTCCTGTTATTCTTCCATCTTTATCTTCGCCAGCGACAGCTTTCCAATCTCCAATAATAATTAAATTTTCTTAACCTTTTACGGGCTTTATTACTTCTGTGATATCCTCATAGACGTCTTCCACTTCTTCATCTTCGTAGTCCGACGTAGGCATGTAAACTTGTACCACAATAGTATCTGTAGGTTTGGTCTCAATCTTCACCATTATAATCCTCTCACTGTACTGCAGGAAGCTCTTCATGCGCAGTCTTGCACTCCTCCTGAGCATAATCCCTACTCCAGCGTTACCATTCAGTGATCCGGTGTGAATAAATCTGTAACTTCCACTCCAAAAGTTCCTTCTTCAGGCCATCTCATTTCACTATTTCCTAATAAATCGAGGTCCATTCTTCGCATTTCCACATTAAGGTTCTCCAATCTCCCGCAGGTCCGAAGTGATCGTACATTCCTACCATAAAATGATTATCATACTTGACTGATGTACTCTCTCGGGTAGTTTCATGAAGTTACTGGCCCAATTGCCAAAGCTATGAATGATACTGTACATTTCATAATGAAATTTAATTTATTTCATATAATTTTCGATCTGTAGTTAGAATGAACGGTTATAGGGAAGAAAAATGTTATAAAGTACACTTGAAGAATGCTGGAGTGGGTAATACTGAGATAATAAATGCATTATAAATTATAAACTATTTAACTTCTAAGCAAAGTGTGTTAGGAAAACCTAAAAGAGTTCATATTTTCCCATTAATCGCAACCTAGGAAAGAGAAACCATATTGACGGCAGTAATTAAAGCAAGCGAGACTCTTATCCCGTAAATCTTACTTATATCACTACCCCCGGACGCTATAAAGCACGATCTAAGGTATAATAATAGTTATTCATTGCAATCATAATAACTGCCTTACCAATTGAGCATACAACCGCTTTATTATGTAATTTATGGCACCTAAAAGGGTTTCACCACTCACTTCGTAGGTATCGTTTCTAAGTTACGTAGAAGGTGATCAGATCACTCATCCTTTTTTGCTGTGAGGGGTTTAAATAAGATAGGTTCACGCTTGGCGTGGAAAACACACGGGAGGAAGCTTTTCAACGCCAGCTTATGCTCAAAAAAGACTATGATTTTAACGTCTCCTTCCAGGATTATGTGTAGCTCAATGCCGCATGATAGACTGATGAAAGTGCCAATAATATGAACATATTATTAATAGATTCTATCAATTTAATCCGTTGATATTGAAAGTAAATTCAAAGCAATTGCGAGTCATTGAGCAAGCTCTAATTATTTCGAAACACAAGGCAGGAAGAATGGCGTAATTAACAGTTCTAGTAGCCAAATAATTATTATATACAGCGTTAAGCGTGCATGGATGACATACCTCAGTATCTAGCAAAATTTGACAAAAAAGCTATTCCTAGCAAGTTAAACTGCTGTGGCTCAACCTTACGAGAAGATAGGTATTGATTTGAATCCCCGAGAGGAAAGTACTCAGCATCAAGAAATATTCCGTATACTTATTCGGTCTAGAAAGAAGGTTACTGAAGTACATTTCTATCGATACTCATTGAAACATCTAATCATTGCAAACAAATCTCGGTTAGAATAAAATAGGCCTAAGATGAACGACCAAGCTTCGTATCTGCGAATCGTGTAGCATACTTACGGCTCCAAAAATTCTACAAAACCATGTTGGGTTAGTTGTATTCCTCACAGAAACTATTATTTTTCATTATTTCCTCTCAAGTTAAAGCAGATCCCGTGAATGTTTCGCTAAAACTTATATATTTAATCTTCCTGAAAACTGACAAAGAATAATACATATACGTATATATCTTCCATTCCTGGTTAGCAAGAGTCATTTTTCAAAGCTTCGTGACCTACCACTCACTGCCACACGCCTTTTCTGAGTCCCGAAGATAACATATAGCTATAGACCTCCAGCTATCATATAAAATTCCAGATAGAGGCTGTAACTAGATTTTAGTTCATATCTGCACCTTCAAGAGACTACTTCCTACAAGTGATCATGAAGAAGCGTTGGCATTCGACAAAAAGTAGAAGTCTCGCAAATAAATTAAATCAGATTTCTATTCAAAGATACCTGCTCCACTGAGGGTAGCCCCTTAACATTCTTTCCCCTATGATGGAATGACAGCTTTTGAAAGTCTCTCCTCTACTCGTGCTCTAGGGATTTCAAACGTATAGTGCAAAAAATTATCGATTCTTGCGTGGAAAACTACATTAAAGGCCCGTAAAAAGGGATTTTTAAAGCAAAATATTAACTGTTTGAATAAAATCGCTGACAAATTTTGACTCACCATTGAGGCAAAAAAACCAAAGAAATACAATAGATGCGGCTTTATGATTATTTATGGCATTAAAGAAGAATGATGGAGTTCAAATGCAGAGGCCGTGTAGGTAAAGAAGGGGTTTCAAGAATGGAAGAAGAAAAAAGAATAGAAATGAAAATTCGAAAAATAAGAAACCTATCCGATAAGTTTTAAAACAATAATCTCGACTATAAATTCATCGTCAATCATCTCGACAATAGTTAACAGAAACACGTATTAGGAGAACTTGAGAGGAAAACAAAGGATGAGAAATAACGAAAAAACAGTAAAGTATGCCGAACTACGGTGGTAGGAAGACGTAAACTAAAAGAAATACAGTTAGGAGCCTTGCAAGACAGCAATACTGAAATTAAAAATAAGTTATAATAATAAGTCATACGAAAATTGTTACATCACATGGGATCATATATATTTACATGAGATGTAAACGTTATATTATCACCTATAATTAATAGCATACAAATAAAACCATATTTTCATTTCCAAATGCTAAGAAAGGACAAAAACTGACTACAAATATTTTACCTTGGATAAGTAAAGAAAAATATATCCGCCAAATAGAACACAATCCTGAGCAATGAACGAATAACGACCGTTATTACTACACTCGACCAAAAGCAAAAACAAATCTTTTGATTGACAACTGCAACAGTGCGAAAGGGGTGTTTAATTTTAAAGGCATTCTGTACCAATATCTTACTAAGGATATATTTTCCCATCAATAAGATTTCTTTTGTGTCAATTAAGGCTCAAAAAGAAACCAGGATAATTACTTCATCCATATGCAGCTGTAGAGGGAGAAATTTATTTTACCACCATGATGGCTCGTGGCTGGTTAAATGTTTATAAGTATCACCGGCTACGTGAGCTAACGACCCTGATTCAGAGAGTTTAAATTCATGAAATGATAATCTCAGTTTTTTCGAGCCTTTTACCCTTTCGACTTCAACCTTGACAACGCCCAGGGAAACAAGAAACATGGCCGTGAGAAATTCCTTTTTCGTGACCACGTTTGTGGGGATAGGCTACTCGAACCATTATTAAGCCGCAAATTTTCTCATCAAGATGATTGATCAGAGTAGGTAATGTTACTGAAAGTAATACAGTCGGTAATCTTACTATATCTAGTGATTCTGGATGTGATAGGAGATGGTACTGATTGCTACAAGGTTAGTTAGAAAATGAAACAAATCTACATGGGAAATGCACATTCAGTTCCCTCAAACTTATCATACACTTAATATGCAGAGCAGTCAAGTGATTATAGAAGGTATCGCATCAATGAATGTATGCTGTCGTTTTCAAGATACCAAATGTTGATGTAATACGATTTTAATATTATATTTATAAGCAACAAATCCACAAATATATGAATGACTCTTAAACTAACAATTTGAATCATTGTAAAAATACTATGCAACAGAAGTTTCACCCGAATAACAAATCTATAAATTATTCGGAATAATTTTTCAGGTCATCGATAACATGGTTATCAATCTTTACTGGCCACTCATTTCTCTAGTCAAATGTTCTATTCAGCACCTATCAGTAAATGATCTCACTACGCCAGCACAAGAGTATATGAGCATATAAAGAAGTGAAATTTCTGTTTTGGGTATATTCCAACATATTTTTTCTAAGGCTTATGCGGCACCCACGCTCGAGGCGGGATTGAAACCTAATGCTATCTCGGCTGCCTGTAAGCAAATAAAAATGAAGTGATGATAGCAACGCATTACGCAAAACCCTACAGTCATTGAGAAATAATTATATCACTCGTTTGGAGTTTCAATAGCAAGTTTTGAACTGACATACAATCAGGATACATTCTTTACAAATACCTAAATCAATAGAACGTAACCTATTTTGTCAAAAAGATTTTTTAATATTTACAGTATATCTCTTTTAATATCAATCTTATATGAGAATCGGTATCAGTATCAGAATCCTTAAATGCCTTAGGGAAAATTTTTCTATTAAAAACAACAAAATCAAAAGTACTCACAGTTATTTATCATTTGAATTCAAAGCCTACTACTTACTTATTTTAAGTGTCAATTTTACCCAGTATTTCAGTTTGGCTCAGACTCGGTCAGAACTGCGTTTCTTCATAATTCACTCACTTTACGAGAACATGATGAAACTGCATATATTAAAATCTACGTATCATTAATCTACTCTCGAGATGTTACGGAATATAACCCCTAACAACTTGAATGCATGGCATAATTGTCATTCAATCGTGAACACACGAGTATTACAAAATAAATTACGTTCCATCGCTTTCCCTAAATTACTCTGAATATAAGATAATATTTACCAATTATAGGGGAGTTAAATATGGAAATGCATAAATTTAGGTAATGTGACAATTATAGCCTCATTGTTCCAGACGACAGATATTTTTTCCCCGTAACTTTTAAACTTGCTAACATACACAGTAAGACCGTTTCGTTTTCGTAGTATAAAATAATCACACCAGTGAGGAAATAAAATCCATCATCAAAATTTTGATGATGGATTGATCAAAAATTTTAAGATTGATTGCACCATTGATAAAAATATTTTAAGATTTCTTTCATGCACCATTCCACTCGATTCTACTATCAGCTAACCACTTTACATTTACAACCATTATCTTTCACAGAAATAAATGTCATGCGCTTATTTTTTCAAACGTCATCAAGTTCTTTTGTTCCAGAGGACACTTATTGGTTTATAATTACTGTGGATAAACGTGGGCATTACGCGCACATGCCCAAGAGATATTGCGCAATGCAAAAAACGTCTCTATCGCCAAATCTTACGGAAGGAATGTGACTTACGCAACCGCACGAGCGCTCCGAGGGTTGCATGCGTTTCATCGGATTCCGGCCCTCCGCTGCGGAGAAATGACGAAGAAACTTTCCTAGCGTTATGTCAATACCTCTATCTCCTCCCCGGAGCTGTTACGGAACAAACCGGACGTCAAGACCTAAAAAAAACTCAAATATCTCACCGTCCCCATATAACCGACTATCACCCGAGACGAAGGCCGTCTCGGTTTCAAGGACTGCGAAACTTCAAGAGGGCGAGAGGGAGGGAAAAAAATGCCTTTCGATTGCGGGTCAGAGAAGAGAGTGACTAATTGAAGGGGCCACCGACCAGACTGCTCCCTTCTCTTCCTCTTGCGGGGGGTTGAGCGCGGGTGGAGATTGGTAGCTCCCGCACCTTGGTCTGTTCGCCTTTCTCAAAAAAAATAATGTTGGACACCCCTTTGGCGTCAACGGGCAAGTCTATGTAATCAAGGTTGCCGTAAGATGTCTCGGGTGGATGGAATGTGATGCGAACATAATTCTACCTCTTGACAAAGAATGTAGGTGTAGAGATGTAGAGAGGTAGATGTACTCAGTATATAGGGGTTGTAGTACTGTGCAAACTTTGTTCTCTTAAAAGGAGGTATTCAGATCCGGTAGAGACCATTTGTCAGGTTCTGTCCAAGTTGTATGATTTGGTTGGCAGGAATCAAATGTTTCTGGGAAATCACCAAAATATTTCACCAGATATTTTTAGGAGATTCTCAACTTACCTTTTCACGATCAAATAAGGACGTAAGTTCCTGCTATTTCCTGCATAACTAACGTCCTCTTCATTATATTACATTAAAAACGTACACTATCCAATCGCTTCATATTTTACGAACTTCTTTCAATTTCCATTCTCCCACAATAGTTTGGACAATGTTTCTTTTACATGGCGTCTGTTTAACTCCCCCAGATTTATACGCTATATTATATTACGCTAGATATTAGAATTTCAATCCAAATAGCTCATTTAATACATACCTACAATTATTCGTAATCGAAACTGAAAATCCGATTTCAAAATCATCCGTTCTTTTCACCTCCTCTTAGGCTCCATTCATCTGTCCGAAGGAATAAGTCGTAATCCGATAGCTCATTTCTCTTCTTAAAAAGATAACGACTTTCTCTTTTTAAAATAATAACTCATTTCTCTCCTTAAAAAATTAAAAAATTCTCAGAACATGGTCAAATTTCGTTTACAAAACTGCTAAACTTTATTTAACACATAAAACACGTAAGTACGTTGATCTAACACATTCGTTCCCAATTCTATATTTTTATGGAAATACAATGGACAAAAGTTTCTCAAAACTTGATGCATCAGAATTTATGATATTTAACTCATACTTCCCCTGCAGATTTCATAAGAAAATGTACATAACTGAAATTGATTGGCTGGCTAGGAGGCTAACTTAGGATTAAACATCCATTTATCCTATTTATTTCACTACCTGCCTAAAGTTAATCTATGCTGTCAATATAACTTTCATGCCACTTACTCCTCAGTGTCATGATAATAATCATCGATTAAACCCTTCCTAACCCTGAATAACTTTCCCTCTGAATGAGTGCCAGCGTTGTTATTGTTTATTGGAGTTTTACATATAAGTAACAATAGATTGAAAACAAAAATAATAAGTAATCTACAGGAAATAATTTCATCAACTAATACATATATTTTAAACACTCTGTTTTGTTATATGTGTAGCAATTATATGTGTAGCAATTATATGTGTAGCAATTAATTTTTATCACGCACAATAAGAGACATTATTTGATACTAAATCGAAAAGAATTGCGAGATATTTAGGATGCGCAATGTATATTTTAGGCGTTGCATGCCTCACTGCATGACTCCATAAACGTAAGATGTAAGTGTTATATTTATTTCAATTACTCTACATTTTATAAAAAAGTGAACTTTAAAGTGTTGCTCTACATGAGGTTAATAATTATTCTGTAATTAAGTAGCATTTCATGAATTAGTGCCTTTGCGCAACGCATGCTAGGTGGTTATTCCCCTACAGCCCCTACAGTCACGTACCCTCACTCAAGAAAACTTACAGGATACTCAGTAGATGTCAATGTATGAAGATAGAAAATATGAGTTACGAAAGGAATGATAAAGGCCACCTCATCTGAAAATCACCTCGACTAAAACAAAAACGAGCAATAAATAGAGAATTTAATCGTATGACAACTTTATGTCACGATGCATATTTCCATACGTTTTGTTCCATACCTATGATAATTAATACAACTGATTCATAAAACATACATAAATTTAAAGGCAAAGAGCATTTATTCACTAGCATATATATGGTATAGTTCATTACTTAAGTCTTATCTCCCAAGGTTTAGCAGCAGCTTGATTATCTAGAAGGAAAATTGAAGGAGGCGTTTTTTGCAAAAATGATCAACTTCGACCCCATGTAAACAATTAATGTGGTAGAATAAGGATGAATGCTTGTGAAACCGAGTGCACCAATCAGTGGAGTATCACCTTGCAAAGTTGCAAAGTCCTAGTTGGAAAAAAACACTTCAAATTTTTCCCAGATTTTTTCTAGTTCAGCCCGGTGCGTCGGTCTTCTGTTGCAGAATAAACAGCCTTAACAGCGAATACAATTGAGCTACATACGACTGGCAAATCGAAGGAATGATGACTTCATTCAGCCTCGATTATTCTGAATAAAGGTGAGTACCTACACTTCTATCCAAGCACTTGAGGTTATCTTGTAGGGTCAAGTCACGATAACAACTTTTCTACCTGGATGAACTCGTGATAATGCTGAGTCATTGCCACATTTCGTATGACCACATCTCGAATCATCACGTGAACAACTGCTCCGAGCAAAATATTTGCCTCTGCCGAAACCTTGAAAAGATTCACGATGCAAAACGCACGGCGATTCCTGTGGTTGGCACATTGCGCGGTTGATCTGGGACACCTCGCACTGGAATTTCCCGTACGCGTAATTTAGGTATCCCCCCCCATTTCCTAATGCCACGCTTGGTAGTCAGCCTTCCGAAGTGCACTTGGATTCGAGAAAATCGCTCATCCAGATAAATAAACCAATCGTGAGTCCCTGAAGACAAGCTGAAAGCTTTACGTGACTCGCAACGTATAATTTCAGCAATGGCAGTCTCAAAATTTTTGGCATGAAAATGATTCTCCGACGGTGATGATGCCGCAAAAGCTAAAAAAATAATAGTCCGCGTTCATGTTTGGAAATAAGGGAATGAATTTTTATTTTTAATCCATCCCATACTGATTGTGAAAATCCCTATTGCCTGTGCCTACATACCAAAGGATGCAACGACTCTCAGGGGTACAGTGGGAAGGCATTAATGCACGCATCAAAGAAAGTCAACTTCAATTTTGAAATATGCTTTCTAGATAGGACTTAGGATTCAGAGGCCAGAGCACACAGCAGCAAAAATTGAATGAACCCAGACGAAGAGGGAAAAATGAAGACGAATAAATAATTTCAGCACATATAATATGAAGTGCATAAGTAGCCGATGCCCTTAATATTTATAAATAGGCTGTATGACTATTATGCATCATCATCAATGGCCATCAGCCCTAAAACTGGTTTGACAAAACCTTACACTCAGTCTTCAAACAGAGCCTCCTCATATGGGCATTATTATTCTCGTATATATCACATATGAGGTTTCCATCGGCATCATTTCCCATTTTTCCCCCAACTACTGTCATCGTGAGCAATCATTGCTCAAAAATGCGTCAATTAACGTTGTCACTCTTTTATTCAGAATTTTCATCATATTATAATTCACTGTAGTTTTCTTTTTCTCCTACTCCTCTCAAATCCCCGTCGTCATCAACGCGTGGTCAATTCATAAAAACTTTAAAATACGCCCACAATACATTCCGAATACATCCAGCCTTGCCTTTTCTACCCATGTAATTATATATAACTCATGGCCTTCATTAAGTATTCTATAATATACGTTTCAATAGTATGTTACCTTATTTCTAAGCCACGATTTCCGAATGTTAGTACATTCTCCTACCAACTGAATTCCCCCATCTGGTGAAATGTTCTTCAAAATAGTTTATTATCGTTTTACACATCGATGGATGCACGCAGGCAGATATGCAAGAGGCTGCTTGCACAACTTAGCTCATGACGTTAAAAACATTTTGCGAACTCCAACTTACTATGGTATACTGGAGCATGAACGTAAAACAATGAAAATTGATTACCAAACCGACATAATTAAAATCTCTCTCATTTTTCCTACTATTATGGCTGGGGCTATGGTGATTATATTCAAAAGTATATATGAGTAGCGTCGTAGCTCTTACAAGTTCTTACTCTTGTTAGTTCCATGTCAGTAACCGATTCCAGTCACCAAGTCATGTTTGGTGATCTTCACCCCGTGCCACACACCCTTGTGGTGGCACGCGGGGTATTACGTAGAAGAGATATAAGTGTATTCTGGATGAATATCACTATTCAGCCATTCTCTAAGAGTATGCTAATGCCGATGCTCTCGACCTAATACTCTCCACCCTTCCGCTGTTCCCTTAATAATTCCTACATCCACTCAAAGCCCAAGAATCTTAAAAGGCTCAAATGATCTACGCTCAAGGCCCCTTTTCCAAATAACTACTACTACCTCTATATTTTCGGCATCGTCAACAATTTTAATTCATTTAGAATTTTATTGCTAAAAAAGTTTAAAATTCCTTAATTGTTTACTGTCATCCCTTACCAAGTTAATGTAAAGAAGTCGAGAAACACTTGCAATGAATTTTTATAAGAATCTCAAAAATACGCGTAAACTGAAGTTAATATACTATTACGCGTTTCAACACTGGCTATCACTTGGTGGTTGCTTTTACCCTCAAAACATGTTCAATGTATACACTAAAAAGCTACATTATGAAACATGAAAATGTTGTTTAATCTATTATATTTGAGTTGAAGATTCTCACGAATTCTGACGAATTGACGTGCACTATCCCTTATTTCAACATTCACCACATGGCTCGGGTTTTCTTACATTAGAAATTCTGAAGTTGTGATATCTTGAAGTCGAGATCTATTGAAAAACTAACACCTTTGATAAATCACCGAAATATTTCCCAGCATTTGTTCAAATGACTCAATGCTCCTTTAAAGGGTGCACGCTTACGACCTAAAAAGTTTCACCGACCATTCTGAAAATAACGAGTTGAGAATATACAAGAGGTGATTACGTTTGTTACTCGAGCGCAAGCGAGAGCTTACTTGGTTCTCCATTATTATAACATTAAAGCTCGTTATACTATTTCACCTTCTCCTATTGGGATACGACCAAATATTACATCTATATCAAGAGGGTACCTAGAGGTTGAGTGTAAACTTGTATGGTTGAGAGTTTATTTATACCAAGCATGCACTATAAACTAGCCATCAAATCTTAATAGCAATACATAAAAATAACTTGTGCCTGAACCTCGGGTCAGCTACCTCGGGTTTGCTACTAAGTGCTCATAAGCTAAGAAAGAGTGAAATATTTATACTGAAATATTTCTGTGTCTGATTTCATTTTTTTGTAGAAGGCAAAAAAGGGTTCCGATCATACGAAGGGAAATAATTTGGATTTATGCACTGATATACTGCAAAATATGATAGAAATATTACATATACCAATCCGATATTTACGACGCCTATTCTTACACCCTTTTGTTCGTAGAAAAAGATAGGTACCTACTATTAAATCTATTGGAGAACGGATCGGATTTCAAATTACGTCTAAGCTTTAGACCTAATTGTAGTCTGACATGAATAGCAATTTACATTCCAATTCTCCCAGAAGGCTCGCTACACGAACAGTATTAACATAAAAACCTTACACAAAATTCTTTAAACGTCGATGTGGTCCCACAAGAGCAGATAACATTTCCAGGGTTTTTCTCCAGGTTCTTCAAGGGTTCCAGGGATTCTCTTGAAGAATTTCCTCTCCAGTAGCCGAATAGGCCTGAAGATGCTGCGACCGTATAGGATATATTGCGACGTCTAGCTTAACTAAATCTTGAACTTAATTATAAGATACAACACCCACGCCCAAGATCGATCCGGGCACCTTTGAGTTGTCAGGGTAGCGCGTAACTGATCTGACTACCGCGAACATTCCTATCCAACCCTACCACATCTATCATTACTTTTTACCCCATTACGTCTCACTTATCTTGTATACGCCCATATCATAAATGCTTCTAATCAACAGTCTTCCCCGTGTACCTACACTTAGGAAAAACAAAACGCTCGCGAAACGAGACACAATCTCCATTTGAGAAACTAAAGCTTCTTTCTTCCGGAATACAATGCGTCTTCTGCGTCACAATGCGTTATTATCCTCAGTAACCAGGACGACACCGCCCTCGCGATGTAAGTCTCCCCAACTACTGATCGAATGAGAGCATTCATTTAAGAAGGCGCAAGCCATCAACCCTAAATCCAGTGCTATCACTCTTATTGTGACAGACTGAGTGACATCATTTTCCAATACGCCATGGCATTGAAAAAACCTGGATGTTAAACAGTATAGTAAACTGTATTTCACGGCACCGATTTGAATTATTCTTGCATCAGAGGCGTTTCAAGTCTGTCCCACTCTTAAAGAAACCTCTGACTGGGAGGAGAGGTGTAAGGATCGGTTTAGAGAAAAATAAGGAAGAGTGGGGAATTACCCGGCGTCGGTGTTAGCCTTCTCATAACGGAAGGATCCATGGAGTCTAAGAGTTTAACGTGTTTCTGATCCAACGGACTTAGTATTGAAATTATTCACCACGAAACACTAAGTTGGGATCGTGATGGGGCCGGAAAATCTGCGCTTTGTCGCGGATCGACCCCGAGCACTTTGAAATGAGAGGCCAGTACTCAAGACACCCCAGCAACTCTATATATGATCATTCATATAATGCTTCCAAGTCAACAGTTAATCGCACCTGAAACACATCATTGATACTACCAAAAATTGGCCGATTTGAACGAAAATTCTGCTTTTGATGTGTGCACGAGGAAACTTTACCAGCATCCGTTACACCTAGTGCTCACGTGCCGTATTGACATCAGGCTTCATAGCATTCCTAAGATTGAGCAAATCACGGAGATTTAAATGCACTAGGAAAGGCATCAGCATGCTTGGCTATGGGTAACAATAAAGTCAGCAAGGAGGTGCTTGGAAACGATTAGGAACCCTCTACCCCGTAAAAACATGTTTTGAACGGCCTTCTTTGGAAGTGCATGTCTATTAAAATATAAGTAATAATGTAATCGCATTAACAATAATTCTGGGGGTTAATTTTATCACTAAAAATTGTTCGAATAACCTAATTATCTTCATATTTAACCTAATTAACTACATACACTTTCCACCAATTTTGATGAATTTTAAAAATGCACTCCACTCCTAGAATCTTACTCCTTTAATTTTTACCGAGTGACACTTTGCTGGACAACTACCAAACAACTACCAAACCTACACTGGTACGGACAAAGTTTACACTTTGTCCGTACCAGTACCGCGAGTAATATGTCCGTATGCCTGTACCCACCAAGATGGCCGCTGGTTTCTCAATTTAGCTGCGATGCCTCCACCAGTCTCCATGGAGCAAACCTCCTCTAACCTCCATGGAGCAAACGGTTGCAGTGCCACTTCTTAAGGCGAGGATTTCACTATCGGCGGAGGAAGAAGGAACGAACGGGTAACTACCCTGCGAGGGCAACCCATGCCGGGAGAGGAGAGATTGGTAGGACCGCATAGAAAGGGATTGGAAAGGATTGACCTCGCATTATTTCTCTTCGCGCTGAAATCCCCTTCGCGAACCCCGACGTGAAATAGGATTACGGCGCAACTGAGGGGAGCGAATAGCTAAGAATTCAAAAAGAAAACAAAAAAGGGATGGAGTGCGGCACTTAGACCGGGCAAGAACGGAAAGAGAAACGGTCTCTCTCCGAATCGAATGAAAGGCTGACCAATGGATTTATGTCCTTCCATTTGGCAGGCTCGGTGTACGGTCACGGTGTACGACCTGCAAACTAAAATCCTGGAGCACGACTCTGGAATCGCAGAGGAAATATCGATAGATTCATCAATCAAGTTTGCCCGCACCGCAAACTGTTATCGACTCAATGTTTGCATTTTAAACTAATCCCTTGCGAAAAGTGATAGGAATGGATGTCCCAAGAAAAGTCCAACCTTCCGTGCGGAAAGTATTGGCCACTGGCTCAAGGACGACTTTGGATGATTGATAGTTAGGGATCGACTTACGGAGATAGCAAGAAACAGATAACCTAGACTCAACTAGACCGGGGAAAGATTATTTTTCATTCATGCACTGTTACCGCGGACGTGCTATAACTACCACATTTGTCCACCAATTTTTACTTTCTAATGAGCAAATGTTGCAGCACAAAAGTAATAGGAGCTATGATTAATTTTAGTAATTAATTATAAAGGAACAAAAAATGTCATAAACTTGTCAATTTTGCCATATTTTTATGGGAATGATAAGCAAGTGTTAGTTTTTCTTCAAATTGTCAAGAGAAAAAGGTAATATACTTATTTAAATTATTTGCAAACACCAAATTTTTAAATATTTCAGGACTGAGTAGCAAGAACTTTCATTCCTATAATATTATATAAAAATATTGGTCTTCAGTTCAATTCTTCCGGCAAACTTCTTCGCTTTTTCCATGCTTAAGACTGAGGTAATTGTAAATGAATTATTTACAGGTCCAATGATCTAGAATCTCAAACTAGTTGCTCTGTTCATTACGTATTTTGAAGAATTTCCCTCAAAGCTAATAATCCCTCTACGTCAAGGTAAGAAAAGTAAGCTCAGCCATCAAAAGTCTTCCATACCCTACCTTTCCGCACGACTCATATGAAAACGAAGGCGAGGAGGGCATTCTACCAAAAGAATTCTCTATTTACAGCAGGAAATATAAGTGTGGAATTAAGGAAGCAATAATCAGAGTATACATCTATAGAGTATGCTTCTTAATGGGAGTGAGGTGTGGTTGATAGCAGCAGAGAAGTCTAGAGAAGCATTCGAAAAGTGGGACAAAAATAGAATCAAGAGGATAAAATTAATCATCCAAGTGACTAACGAAGAAGTCCTAAGAAGAGTTGGAGGAAAGAGAACACTTCTAGAAACCTTAAGAAGAAGAAAGAACAATTTAATCGGCCATAAGGCATCCTGATGAACGCAACCGTCGAAGGGCAAGTAAACGAGAAGAAATACAAAGAAAGGCCTCGTAAGAGATCTATAGAACAAGTGATAGAAGGTGTGAAAGAGAAGAAATACGTTAATAAGAACAGGTTGGCTAATAGGAGAACCCGGTGGAAAGCTGTGTCTAACGATTCTAAGGATTGTAGACTGATTATGATGGTGATAACGAATCTAGCTGCGTATATTTATCTGAATGTTTTTCCAAGCAACCTTTGACCTCTTCATGCCTTTATTCCCACATTGAAAAGGATTATTTCATTATAACAAAATATTTTTAGTAGAGGGTGAAATTATTGATCCTCTGAGCAAGATCCTCTTTACAACTTCAAATTTAAATCAAAACACTAACTTTGCATTGCAAAAAAATAATCTTGTTTCATTTTTACACCTTTCAGTATGATCAGGGCTTCGATCATGGATCTTCATAAGGTGTGCGCTAGCGTTATCGTTATTATTTGATTTAACTTATGTCAGAGAGAACGTGATCTCCATTCTTCATTTTTCGGGCAGGACTTCAAATTGCTTATCACAATCAGTGGAGCGAATTTTATAGACGGTTATTGTTAACCCTGTTCTAATTTAGGGGTAAGCGTTAACGATAAAGATTGCGATAACGCGAAAGATGCATCCGTGATTCCCCACCAGGTCTTATAACTCTTAGCCACGGACGCATAACTTTATTTAAGATTTCTAGCATCAAAGCAGGCAAACCAAGGCAGAGAGAGAAAAGCAGAGTAGTTCATGGGACAATATCACTAGTCTATGCGGGAAAAGTAGTTGATCTTGGGATAGTAAAAGCACTGTCTACGAATCTAAGGGACTGGGGTCAAAATGCGGCAGAAATTGCACTAAAAAACCATCGTGGGTGCCTTTCAGTAAGTTCCGTCCGTCACAAGGGACGTTAAGCTGTGGTCCCCTTGGCGCCTTTCGTTAAGAGCAGGCGAATGCCGACGTCGGATTTCTCTCCATCCTTACCATCCATATTTATTACAAACATAAATGAGAACCTTTCCTTCCAGTAGGGAGCATTCTGGGCTCGACCGCTGATTTTTCATTGCAGTTTCAACTTGAAGACGTACGGAGGCCCACAAAACTTAAGTGCTCTGTTTGTTAGGACTAAGTCCGTGGTCCCGTTGGTGTCTACTGCTGAGGTAGACATTGGATTTCTCCCTATTTCTTCTCTAATTCCTATCAATCACATCCGGACACCTTTCCTTACCGTCTGAATGCTTCTAAATGCAGAAATAACTCGAAACTACTAATGATAGTATTAAAAATTTTATCAGTACTAAGGTGATCATGATATTAAAAATGAGAAATTATACAAGAAATAGACGAAACAATTAATAAACTAGCTCAATTCTCGATTAAGAGCTCGGAATGAATTGGCAAAATATGAGCGCCCGTGATACACTCTTTCATATTAATCAAAATACTATCAGTGCCTTACCATTACCTCAAATCACTAGGCACAAATATTTGGTGTCAACAGGAAAATTTTTCAACTAGGCTACTAATGTAACCGCATACTAGCTACCCAGTCAATGAGCACCACGTCATGTGATCGTAAGATACCTGAAAAATGATAGTTAGTCAAGGTTTTATTGTAAGAGACCTAGAAATTATGCCATTACAGTTAATCACGGATGGAAATCCGGGAAATGTTTTATTAGCTCGAGTGTCGCCAGCAAGAGTAGCGAGCACCGCTCCGTCGTAGATAGTTGTTTAATGCCTAGAATGGTGACTTCCAAGAGCCCCGCTAAATATATTACCACGCATGTCATGGACACTTGCTTATTTGAGTACTACACGGAAATCTAAATGAATCAGTAATGGCAGGTTGTAAGTGGAACGCTCACCGTCTCAGCCAGCTTAAGGTTTTCCATTCCTTTAGCGATGCAGATTTACTCGTTCCCATGGTAATGGGTGTCATGTTACTTTGCATCGTATATTACCGAGTGCTAATGAAATAAAGCTTTTGAAAAACATAAGTAATCAAAGAGATTACCATAATCCACCGAAAAATCGCTTTTCAGTTATTCTCTTGCATTAACAAAATGAAAATTACTGGAACAGTCATAATCGGAATGTAACAATGATATTAACTCCATACAACTCTCACGACGCGTCGTGGTGTCATCTTAACTTTTCCTCTCAAAACCATCTCTCTTTTCTATACTGAGACGTATGAAGTCTTCAAAATAACTACCAGAAATTTTGACGCTGTACAGTTTATTATTTACTTTTCTCTTTTTCAGCAGCGCTCGTATAAAATTCTCTTCTCATTTGACTCTTCAACATTTATTGCTTTTCAGTATGTACCCTGGTTTATTAGTCTCCATCGTGAGAATCCAACCAGCATTTTTTCTCCACACGCATTCATCCTTTCTTACCTAACTAAACACGTACACAGTGAATATATTTTGAACTCAATGAGCCAAGTTCCATATTTACTGTGATATCGCAAGACAAGATAGCCAAGCAAACCAAATTCCGCATGAAAATTATTTCCGCAGCAAGAGGGCAAGCTTTCATTAGCAAAATTATATCATATGACTACATTCGTGCTTGTTTCAAAGAGGGTAAATAAGAACCTCCATGGTCATCAAATAATATTATTTGATAACCATGGAGGTTCGCGAAAAGCGTACTTTAAAAATTTTAAAGTACGCTTTCCAAGAAGGAAAATATCGCTCAGCGATCACATTTTTGTTAACTTGAGTGATGCCCAGAACTGACTTGGAAACTGAATTCATTCATTTAACAATACACGGGGCAGATTATTTCTTACCTGGTGGGGCAATGAAGCAAAAACATGACCTATCTGAATATCTCCCTTTGATTAGTGTAATTAAGTCAGATGATGACAAATGTGAACTTTATTCCATCTCCTCGTGAATGCACTTTCGGAAGAAACGCATGAATTACGACGGATTGGGCCGTATAATGCTTGCCTAAATGATTTGCTGCTTGATGCTTACCGATGCTTGCATAAATAATTTGATGCAATTGATAGAGCACCCATGCACGTCCGTCCCTTTCATCACCTGAGGCAATATCACGTCACCTTCGTGAATTATTTCACATGCACATCTCTCTTGGATATAGCTTGGAGATTTGTGTTAGCTGAAACTGGTACTCCTACAGAAGTAAAATGTTTTTATCACTTAAATCTATATGCTTAATTTGCCATTTCCTTTAACTCCGTGTTATCTGTTATTTCGTATGATCTATTGCTTCTTCGTAATATATAAGAATGCGGAAATCCATGCCTTACGATATTATTTTCGTCAGTTTAGATTGTAATGAAAAAGAGTTTGGAAGCATTAAATTTTTAATGCCTTTTTTTATATACAAGTAGTTTTTAGAGTGTTCTCGGAGAATAAAATAAAAACAAAAAGTTTAGGAAAATTGTGGGAAGTTCGGTCGAAATGGCTCTGAACTTATCGTGTTCGTCCACAAGTTATGTGGACTTATATTAACTCATGTTAGCTTACTATACTCATTTTTAATTAAATGAAAACAACCTATGAAAAAAGGTGCAATAGAAAGAACTAGTTTCAACAAGTTCCAACTTTTCAAAATGATGTGGGCACTCTTGGCTAAGAAATCATATTTGTCATCCATTCCATTACATCTACAACTACATAATACCCCGCCATAAAGATGTGTGGCAGGGGATGAATTCACACACAACATGCACCTCATATCATGCATTAAAAAGTATTAGTAATAATATACTAGCCAGTACTTCACAATTTAAAATAGATATAAAATGCAAAGTAATCATTCAATATGATGTTGTTAGTATTTACCATAGTATTTCTCGTGGCCAGTGATGCGTATTGAACATAATAACTATTTTTTTGGCCACATTTTTATGGACAGTTGTAAAGGTTTTAAAAATCCCATTGATATATTGAAATGTTAGGAAAACCGCAGAGCTTGCAATGGGTATTGCAGGGACCTTGGTTATTGCCTTCACTTTTTAGCAAGGCACCCTATCGATATGCATTCATTGTGATTAATTTTGGTTTGATCCCTATGTACGATTGTATTCTACCTGTCCCTTTTTATGGTTTGTATTTGTCAGTCCTCTGTGCTAAACCTAAAGCCACCGGGTGCGTCCACCGGGTTGCGGATGGTGAGTCGACCTCTAGATATAGAGGTTAGCTGCGAGATAAGCGAGTTTACTCATCGAATAAGCAGTCGTGGACAAAAAAGCGGCGGCACTCCGAAGTGGTACTGGTTGATTAAGATAGGCCTGATGATACAGAAATCTGTGAAGATGCCGTGACTTGGCGACGGGAGGCCGCCAACAATTATGCTTTCTAGCACCCGGAGGAGAGGGCAGTTGTTCTTCTTCACATGAGTGAAGGCAGAGACCACAGTGGTAACGTTTACTTTAACGGCTGCAGTACTGCGATGTGGAAGGCAAGGGGAAACCACCACATTATTATCCCGAGGAGTCGCAGCTTCTCCACTCCTTTCTTTCTTATCATGCCGTGATGGAACTCTCTCGAGTAAAGTATTCCGGAGGTAAAATAATATATAAAATAGAAATTTATTTTCATAGGGCATATGTGGCTATAAGTAAATTGGCATGATAATAAGTGACAAAAATATAGGAATGAATCTGTCTTCCAATGTAACAGAAGGTGGGATCTCTCTGTCAAATAATATATCGTAAATTTCATTCTAACGTAAATAAATAATACCATAATGATTTTTGTGCGAAAATCTGAGAAAGTAAAGATAAATATATAAAAGAAAATTTCAAAGGTATTAGAATACAAATCTTCCACCTTTTCTGCAACCAATCATCCAATCCTGACGATAGTTGAAGACATAAAATGACCTCCACTAGGCTCATTTCTACGTAATATTGGCTACCAAGGAAAAATGTCACATGTTTGCATCCACCGTAAAATACATGGGGATATTAACTTTGAAAGTAAGTCACTGATAGGGGAAACTTTTGGAACTTGAGTAATCAAATATTGAGTAAATTCTTCTCGGCTCTTCGTCCGGGTTAGGTTCTCCATCTCCGCCGACGTTCCAATAAACGACTCGCTCATTGTCTTCAGGGCAATAGGGCAATGCTTTCAGTCGAGATGCATTTCCTTTCTGAGATGCATCCAAGAAACCAGGAGAAACCTTCAACCAATGAGGGGAGGCGTAACCGGTGTTAGGTCTACGGACCAATCAGAAGGCACCTGAGCCGGAGAGGATGATATATATAGTGGCCAATTTTGACTGAAAGCATTGCCCTGAAGATGATGAGCGAGTCGTTCATCGAAACGCCGGCGGAGATGGAGAACCTAACCCGGATGAAGACCCGAGAAGAATTTATCCAGTTAAAACGCCGGGCAAGCACAAGCACCTACTGTTCAAATATGATCAATCATAAAATTGAAAAGTGTGATCATTATTGAAAAGTGTGATCAATCATAAAATTTAAGGAAAGGGACCCAAACTCGTCATTTTCTGACAAGACGACACGCCAAAAATCAGCTGACCAACTTAGGAGGCTTTTTCCAGAAGCTTTTCCCTAGGGTAAACAGCTGGGTCAAATTTAAAACGTGAATACAATAAGGGGCCAAGTAGCATTATGACCCATTATTATTAATCAATCCTACAAAAAATAAGATGAAAATACTTCCAATCAAAAGACGCGACGCATTCAATGCATTGACACTAGGGCACTGATCCTTTCTTCAACCACGCAGTTCACCCGAGTGTCTCCCTTTTCGGAGCAACGACCAACACGCTCAATTACGCCAAGGAGGAATTATCCCGGCAATCGGATACGTAGCTGCATTCCGTTTTCCATCGGCCAACGTATAATTTATCGCTCATTGCGATTCCATTTGCGGCTGCGCGCTCCTTGCAGCCGTCGCTGCGGATATCTCAGATTTTTCACCTCGAGAATGCATGCTCTAGGCCGCGGACGAGCTCGACCCCAACGCTTCAATGGTCAGGACACCGAAACCTCCACCAATCCATTCCTCCCCCTCCCCGATTCTTCCGATGCTGACCTCCCGTCTCGGTCGGCCTGACCGCTTTTCCCTCGATCGTTCGCATTCGCAACCAAAACCGATTGCGGCTGATTTACCTGCAGTAATTTTAGGTTTCCACGATTGTGGCTAACTGGGGGAGCCCGCTCGGACGTCGCGGAGTGAGTGTTCAGTGTGCATGAGCGCGGTGGATAATGAAGAAATATTGAAACGCGGGAGTACAGGCAAAACACGAGAAAGCAAGAAAGGGCAGTGATCAAGGGGGTGAAAAATGAAATATTCCATGTTCCAACAGGAAAACCGAGAGTTATGAGAGAAAATGAGAATCCTTCCCAGCATGACTTTCAGGTTAGATGTTTGCTCTACTTTTTGTAATTGCCAAAGTAAACAAAGCCATTCGAGTGTGAACTATCGAAATCGAAAACGTAATGTAATCTTCTTTTAAATGCAAATATATGTTTTTTTAACTCTAGTATGCACTGCCCAATAAAATAGTTGCAACAACTCAGTCGCCACGAAAAAGAAAAATAGGAATCAAAGTGATTACATCCAAAAACTTCCAAAGCGAAAAAAACATGTGGAAACAATGGAAAGGCGATGGGTAAAATGGTATATATTTTGTGGAGGAAATATTGGCTGCCTGAAGTCAGTTATTGAGAACTATAATAGAAAATTTGAAAGATAAGGAATTAGAATTTGGAGAATACTAGCAAATCCCAATCTATACCGAAGATTGCGGCCGAGCGAAGAGAAAGCTAGGATTTATAAAAAGAGTACTTGGGAAATGTGATGAGAAGACAAAAGAGCGATGCTACTTTTCACTAGTTAGGCCCCACCTTGAGTATGCAGCCAGTGTATGGGATCCTAATGAATTAGGTTTGATGAGAGAACTAGACAGTGTGCAGCGTAGAGCAGCTAGGTTCGTCAAAAGGTGTTACGATAGGTTGAGTAGTGTATCAGAATTAATACAAGAATTAGGGTGGGAATCATTATCAGAGCGTAGGTTAAAGTTCAGATTAAATCTATTGGAGAAATTTCAATCGGATAGCTTTACTGAAGATGTTAGGCACATATTAAAAACACCAGCGTATTATGCTAGATTCGACCAGATAAATAAGATTAGAGAGATAGATTGTCGTACAGATAGATTCAAAATGGCATTTTTCCCCCGTACTATAAGAGAACAGAATAGGCAGCATAGGAAAGGGATAGGTAGGGGAAATATTTTAGAGTATTCTGTAGTGCATGATGCATGTATTAACCCCTCAAATACTATAGATACTAACAATCTAGTTGCATGAGACCCTTTAGTTGCTTGCTTGCATGTTAGTAGTGCATGCTTGGTGATCTTCACCCCCTGCCACACACCCTCGCGGTGGCTTGCAGGGTATCGTGTAGATGTAGATGTAGATGAAGATACAAAAATACCAGGTGATGCCACTTTGGATAGAAATGAAATGCATGGCAAAAACACTGAAAGGATGACAATTTTGATCCCTGATCGATCGATCTTAGGAAGAAAAACATACTTTTTGAAGAAAACATGCAGTGTCTTGTGATAATTGAAATGATTATCCTACTGAAGCATATGAGTAATGAGTATCCTACTGATCCTACACTAATTTAAATTCGTGCGGTTAATGCCACTATTTTCCTCCTCTGCTAAATTAGCAGATGCTTGTAAATATTACCTCCCAGGGTGATGTTAATGGGGCGAGACGCTGATCAAATGAAAACTAATTGCCGCCACGACTTGGATGCCTGCAGCTAATCCATCTAAATGTCTTCTTTGGAGGTACAAAAGCCCGTGAAATATATACTCGGTTGATATGAAGCAATTACCGGTTTAAATCTGCCCATTTCTCAATAAAAAATACTAGCAATCGAAAGTACTCACGTAAAATAGTTCTACTAACAGCGAAAATTTTGAATTTTATACAGTATTATCAATTCAAGGTAACTGAATTGTGACGAAAATTATCATAAATAGACGCAGGAATAATTTTTATATTCCTATGTAGCCGTTTTAAGCAAAAATACTAAAACCTAAGCATTGGAAATTGACTGGTCCCAAGATAAATTCATCAAATACTACATCTTCATTGTAAAGCGTGGTAACCCAATGGGTAAAGAGTTGGGCTGCTCACCTGATATCTCGGGTTCAAATTTCAGTACAGGCCTTTGAAAGTTTCCAGCCACACCTGCGTTGAGTTATTTCATAGGTATTAGATGTTTTTGGGAAACCAATGGCGGCAGAGGGAAAGAAGCCTACCCGGATGCGTTCATTTCGCACGCCGTTGGGATCAGTGTTGTGCGAGGTCCACCCTAACCGACTGGACAAGTGTTCGGGTTGGACACAACATTTCCTCTTCTGCCAAATCTACTTTCCAGAGATGACTTCCTCAGAGGATTTAGAAATTTCAGGTCCAAAATCAACAACTGAATCATGTACTGTTTGACGCGATGGCACCAATGGTAGCTAATACAATTTTATGCCGGAAGAAAACTATTTTTCAGAAGACAAAAAGCAGCCATAAATATCAAAATTTCTTCCATCAAACATCTCATCATCTCCGGATACATTTTTTTCATTCGATCACGACATTAATTTCTTTATATGGTCAGGAATCATTCGACTGTGTATAATGTCCTTATGAATCCAGCAATGCAGAACCTTTTCGGTGCACTATTTACAGAAGGTGGGAGAAAGGGCGAGGGTAAATCCTTCCCGAAAGGCAAGCAATATTGAAAAGAGCAAAGTATCCGACTTGCTTTAGTTCCCCACCGCGAGCCAAATTGCCACTTTTCCCACGCGACTGGGAGGAGGTGGAGGAGGGAAGGTTCAAGTCAAAGCCAAAGAATAACGGCGACGGAAAAGGGAAGGGTGTGCGTTTGTGTGTTCCGGGGCCGCCCTCGCGAGATAAACAACGCCGCCGAACTCCCTCATGGAGCGGGCAAAAGCACGCGTTTCTCGCATCTCGTCTCCTTCCCCACCTCACTCCATTTCTCACCCACCCACACCGCAGGCACGCCCTCTGAACGCATAATTCCCTCTCCGAAACCTATTCCTCCCTCGTCTTAGAGCCGACTCCACCCCTGCCCTCGGAACTGACGCTCAACCCCGGCGTTGAAAGCGGAATCGTGACCGTACCGAAATGATTGATAACCAATCGAATTACTTGACGGGGATTTCACTGGAAATGAAACACATTTCGTTAAGTTTCTACCGCGGATGGATGGAATAACGTAGAGGTTGAAGTAACCGGATACGCCGGCGTTGTAAGCGAAGGGGATGGGACTAAGATGCTTGCCGAAGGAGACCAACCAAGGACGCGCAGGTTCCGCCAATAGATAGTCGATAGCGATGTACATTATCCACTCGGTAGGCGGACGAGGAACTGAGTAAGTCATCAGGTGTTGAGCTCATTCGTATTCTGGTTACAAGAAAAAACGGCTCATAAAATAACCCAGGTATATTACACACGAAGGCATAGAGTTTAGAAAATATTCTGGGAAATATGGTAATAGTGTTTTTTCTTCCAAGGTTACACACGGCTACAGAAAACTATTAAAACTAGTTCACACTAAAGCGGACATCTAAAACGCTTAAAATATCGTAAAAGTACCTTTTTCCAATATAAAAGGATTTTTTAGCCCCTCATAGTCACCTATGCCTCCATTACATCTAGAGCGCGGATTTCCATACCACCTTACATTACATCTTTATAAGCTGATAATAATAAATAACATCATTATAATAGTCTATATATGTTGGTATGTGCTTGGACAGCCCCAGGTTAACTGGCTTGGCACCCTGATGCTTCTAACCTCTATCCCCACTTTAATGCCATCAAAAATCTATTTATTTGCGTTCGTCTTCCAAGCATACTCAATAGTATCCGCACCATCATGCTGTTCAGCATACCTCAACCCCGTTAATTCAGATTAAAGTCATATTTTTAATGCATTGAATGCAATGCATGCTCCATTTTAATGCAATCGATGCATTGATAATAAAATGTTGGTACTACTACAGTGGGAATTCTATTGGTATATTTATGCCCCATAGCTTTCCCACCTTTTCCGCCATGTTTGGAAGACACTTTGCGATCAATAATTCCCAAGGCGGAACAAAATCAAGGAAAAAGGATTCCTTCTCCAGAAATCCAACCACAGACCTTTGACTTTCTGGAACAAAATACCCAAAGCTACGCGACCCAGAATTCCTGATTATAGAGTTAACTTGTTTGAAGGATCTACAAGAGGATTCGGGTTTTATCTCTCACCCACCGGTCCAGAAACTCCTTTTCCTCTTGAAACTGGCAACGTACTCGCTTGTCAATTGGAGCAACTGATTTAAATCTAACTTAAAGCCGTAACATCACAAAACACATAATTGGAACTAACAAACATATTCACAGAAAGTACCTACCAGTCACATTAAACCAAAGCGAATAAGATTTCAAATTTGAAGGTGACTTGAAGAAATTTGAAAACCACTTAACTGCCAACTGTCACTTAACGTAAAAAAAAAACAATTCCTCAAAGATACAAAAAATCGATTAAAGGTAAGGAATGAGCATTACCAGGCACAAGGCTCTCCAAAATGTACACACGGTGAGGATGATGTACAAGTTTCTGGCCGTGAGCACCTGCTGCCTCCAAGAATATCTAGCCTCCAGATTTCAGAAATTGTATTCATAATGGAATGCTAGCTATCTAATCATTCGGCCTGAAAAAAGTTCCCAAACAAATAATCATGAAAAGGGAAAATAAGAATAATAAAATGCAGCTAGGAGATGCAACAAAAAAGGATAATGGGGCCAACAACTGATTTAATAAGCACATGGCGATCAAGAGTAAGGCGTTATTAAAGTTGGCATGCATTCACTTGCTCTCTACTGAGTAATTTTGATGACTTAATCATTGATTGAATGCATCACGCGCAGGGAAGAAGTAAATGTCACGATCATAAACATCACATGTTGCAATAGCGTAATGTGACACACTTCTAGAGAAAAAAATTCACAACTAATTTTGGGATAATCATTGAAACAGCAAATTACAAGAACTCTGAGGTGAAAATTGTGAATAATGTTGAGCAATTTTCCTTATGTACTTGAACAAAATTCTTTGTTCACCAACTACGGTGAGTGAATGGCTTAATAATACTGCAAGACTAGGATAAAGCACTTTAAAACGCAAAGAAAAGCGGAATGTTACAGACCAACATAATTGCAATTCATAGTCTGCCTCATGATGGATTGGCTGTGATTAAATTTAGATCAAACTGCGAAGAGGAGAGAAACATTTAATGTACACAATCCTCTTGATTTTGTAATAGAGCTTCGACGGGTCAGTTTATGAAGACGGATGGGCTCAGGGGTGAGAATGAAAGGTACTAACATTGATATTAATCGACAGCGTAGATGTTGACTGCGGGATAGAGAAGATGGAGGAACGTAATATATACATATAATTGATCGTATAAGGCGTCGCCTGGTATAATATTACTAGTAAGATATACACTTGCAGCATTTGAGAAAATATTAACAAGGTACGAAAAATACTGAAAAGAAACAAAGACAATAACATGAGGCTTTGGAACGTGAGACATGGCTACCTTTAAAAGGCTTTAAAAATGGTTTGAACCATATAGAGGAAACTAAGATTTTTAATAGCTCAAGGACAGATATTGAGCGGAAGGGAAATGAGCAGAGCCTTCTTAAGAAATCATCCTAAGAGATGCAAGGAGAAAGTAGTAGATAACGTAAAAAGAACGAATTATGCTGATAATAATTTTCAGATTTCGATGAGCAGATTTAAAATATCAGGAATAAATATTCAAATTTGCCAACAATAGAATCGAGTGGGGAGTTGATTCAATTTCATCTTAGAATCGATGACCGGAGATGATGAAAATGATGAAAAACCTCCACGTAGCCCACACAAAGCCGCAAGATAAAAATGCAACGACTTTCAATTTCAGAGAAAGACGAAAGGCGGTAAATTCCATATTCAGAGGAATGGGTCTTTACAGACCATTTCCAAATTAAAGATTAAATTACTGAGAGTCTCAACTCTACGTTAGAGGAAATAGAATTAAAAGATCAAAGGTTTTCACAGCTTTTCATGCTGATGAGTTCGGTAAGCAGGGTCTCGATCATGGATCTTCATAAGGCGTGCGCTAGCGTTATCGTTATTTTTTGATTTAACTTATTTCAGAGAGAACGTGATCTCGGTTCTTCATTTTTCGCACAGCACTTCAAATCGCTTATCAAAATCAGTGGAGTGAATTTCATAGACGGTTATTGTTAACTCTACGCTACTTTAGGGGTAAGCGTTAACGTTAAAGATTGCGATGGCGCGAAATATGCATCCGTGATTCCACACAATCAGTACTTACAAGTAAAAGGTGTCTCAGTTAAGTGGCTATAACTGTTTTTTTTTTCTTTACCTTAATTTCTATCGGAGACTCAAAGTTACGTTCATCGCCTTTCTTTTGTAATACCTAATAACTAAAAACTCATTAGCTAAAAAGGTAAACAGAATGTTTCACTTAAAAAAGTTCACTGGTGGCGTCATTTTTTTACATTAGGACATATCCGCTGCTAACGCCTTGACAAACACGACCAAATGAATCATACACTCCAAGATTCAGTCACAGAAACCTTTACCACATAAGCGCACATTAAGCAATATAATAAGCCAGGCATATTGAATTAATGGCAGCCACATTAGCGCGCGTACTATTTTCATAGAGCTGTCATCTATGAGCCGCCCGATAAACACGAGCAAGTTTGTTCGCTACTTCGGAGTTGAAAGTTGCTCATAAGAGCTCCGACTTATCTCAAATTCTCGCGTCGTTGCGTAAAGACGACATCAGCGGGGAGCCCGTCACAATCGTCATTTCAATCTCTTACCCGACGTTCATGACTCCGACACTACGCCGTGCATGCTCGTTCCCTCCCGCTTTACCCTTCCACTTCAATAATTCTCTCACTTCGTCTTCACCCTTTCACTCATCTCGAAACCCGCTGGGGGTACAGACGCATACTGGCGGCGAGTATTCGCTTGACCGCTATTTCAATCCTCGATCTATCATAGGCAAAGTTTCTCCATGCAGGATTGATTCAGGTTTTGCGGAAGATGGGATTATCTACATTTAAAGAACTATATAGCATATACGCTGGGTATATATTGGGAACCTAGCGTACTCTCATATTTCCTGAATAGTGTGTTGGATAGAGTGTTTTTAAGGATTTTACGCTATCACCTCCTTAATGGATTGAGTACTTCTATTACTGATAGTTCTAACGACATTTTAACGATGCATCTTGTCATCATACACCATATCACCCGGTTTAAACCGACGTATCGAATGTAAGGTATGGATCTCAATGTTTACCTCACTCTATACCTCTTCATCACCTCAATACTTTTAATATGCTACAATTTTGAGCTATGTAGAAGTCTGTGAGATGCGAGGGAAGGAAAAAATGGAAATGCTAAGCGAGATTCACAACAAAGAAGAGGATATGTACGGCAAATTGAAAGAAGATAGCAAGCATAGGCATATAAAAGAAAGTTAAAACAGTGGAACGGTATGCAAAGGTAGATTACTCAGCCTTTAAAGGAATGCCTCAAAGAAATAGATTATCATATTAAAAAAAGGACAAATATGATTTTAAACGCTCTAGTCCAGCCAAGCCTATTTTAAACGGTGGAGTAACATAATCGGCCGGACGCCAACAAGTGAAATTGTATAAGCATCGCAGTCTAAAGATCCTAGACCTGAGAGTACAGCATGTGTCCGCGAAACGTAACAGTGGAGGGGTCATGGATTGTTCGTCCACGTTACGACGTTGCCGCTGAAGTCATCTAGATTGCAATCCCATTCAGACGAGCACCACACATACAACCTTTCCTACCAATTTAGATTAGACATTTGAAACACTAGACATAATTTGAAGAACAGCGATCGTATATTCCCTCTCCATAACGCAATTAAAAAAGTGATCGAACCCGTGATCCGGGCCCAGGTTTAGATTTGTTTTAAGATATCAATCCACAGTAGCACGAGTGTCTGAAATAATAGCGTTAATGACGTCACCAAATTTTAAAATTATACGTCAACGGATGCCTTACACCTCTGAATATTGGATAAAGATATAAACACTAATACAACAAATTAAGAATTTGGAGGTCTCGTCAATGATGCTAAAAACGCCTTGTGCACTATTTTTTTACTTCTGAAACACAGTGCGTATGGACAACGGTCAAGGAGAAAAATGTAAAAATTAAGTATAAAAATGAAAGACTCATCTCTCTCTTCTTGCTCTTCATCAGACAGGTTTTGGCACATGAAAAACGAAACTTGTTTGTGCCCTCTTTCCTGCATGTAATTCATGGCGGTACAAAAAAGTAAAGAATTTAACTAATTCTGAAGAATCAGGTAATATGGAATGGAAGTGAAACATGGTAACATAGAAATAATTTAACTTTATTCCGCACAAAATCACTATTCCGGTTCTCAATTGTCAGAGAACCATCTGTTTTATTCCCATGAAGAACCTTGCCTGATTTAATCACTATTTTGGCTTACACTGGCTTATATTCCATCAAATTTCTCCCCTAATAACTCCTCACGCGTTTAACCTCGACAAAGAACTTAATTTGGAAACGCAAAACGCTGCAAAAGTAACTAAGTCTTCGTTTCACACCTGTTCCTGCCCATGTTATTTTCCCTCTACCCATACTCAATATCCGCAGTCATGAGATAATTCCCTCCGCTTCGTAATTGCTCCTCTTGCGAACGCATTTTCTTGTAATTTACTTCGCGCCAGACATATTTTCGGGCAAAACACGCCCCGAAAGCAAAAACTGTTCCAACACCTCTAATTTATGCCCCCCCCCCTTCCATTAGTATTCGCTTGGTGTTTATTCCCGTTTAGAAACCCACTGTTTTCATGATTTATTTTTGTCCCTATGAAGCGACACCCATTCTGCAATGAGAGCTCTCCGCCGCAAGTTATTTCAACCTCTCGAACGATAGCCTACGCTCATTCTGACTTGGCCTTTCCCACGCACAATTCTCAATCACAACAGTAGAGAACAAAAGAAATAACCAGTCAAACCACTTGGGGTTAAAATATAACCCAACTGTCTAATTTCCTGATCAAATCGCAGATTTCCTTAAACGGCGAACAAACGCCTTCATCCTTACACCCACCATTGGCAGAGTTATAAATGGAGGAGGAGTTAGATTGGTTTTGCATCTAATTGCGTGAAAGAGTTTCCCGATTATTTTCATTCCTACGTACCCAACTACCTTAAGCAATCGTAATTTTTTCTATGACTGCACTTTAAAAGATTACAAAAGGATAACGGATAACCCTTAGTCATGCCCGTGATTGTCAATCCTTGCCCGGATAATTCATCCTGCAGTATGAGCCTGACTCCTTTCAATAAAACTAGCTTCTCTGAATTGTAAACCTACTGTGAGCTACACTGTTTACATAAATGTTCGATCAATTTGTTAAAACAATGATGGTTAAGCAATCAAATATATTTACAGCATTAGACATCATTATTTGTACATACATTTTCACACTAATTTGATGCAAGGTGATTGCTTCTCCTTTCCAAACACAAACGTAATGTTAACTCTACGATTCAAATAAATTTACTCTTCAATTTTCTTCATTCAACTTGAGTAATTTAAAAAATATAACCAGTAGCCAATTTCATTTCACTTCTATTTAAGTAAAAGAAATTGGAGATATTAGCAAAAGGATAAATAGAAGTAATAAAAGGGTTTGAGAACCACGATAGACACTGAAATTCACGATTCATTTCAACCAATGTCCCAAATGACATACCTTGAGACCATGCAGTAAAGTAGTTTCTGAGAAGGTTATACCTTAAAGGAGGACAACTGCTCAACATCACGATCACTGTATTCTAGCACATTACCACCAGTATTATTCCATATGTACCTACATCTTTGATTTTTTATGGTCGATAAAGTGTTAAACAATTTTAGAAATTGGTAAATTTTCATTTATATCGTGGGCCACTGTTTTTTTTAAAAGCTGTTTCCTCCACCATCTCCGCCTTTCTTCCATTATAGGTCGCAAAACGTGCGTGCACATTTTATCTCCTTCCTATCCTCACCATATTCTCCTCTTTATCGAGATGTTTAACATTCAATTGCCAATAGATACGTAAAATATCCTATTTTTAGTCTAACTTAAAGGGTTATCCGAAATTCTCACCTCACCTCCACATTTGTCCTATTTAACATTCAGATAGTATTCTTAAGTGCATATTGGTATATTTTTTTAAGTGCTCCGAATGCAGGAGTTATGTCGCACTTACTATATAAGCTGAGACTTAATCCGAGGACAAAACGACATCCGTGCCCGCAGTGGGACTCTAGTCAGCGACCTTCGGGTTGATACGCCAACGCGTTCTGACCTAGCCCCCGGGGTCAGCTTGTTTTCTCTTCATCTAGCACTCTGCCCACGCCTTAGCGATAAACCACGTGTCGAAAGCCTCAAGCAACGCTCTATCCTCCCTGAAATATAAAGTTTCAGGACCACACTACGCCAGTTTTTTTTCGGTTAAAACTAAGACACATATACCTCAAACTATACGCATCTTACCTGCCACTGCATATATACACATTACCTATATTTTATATCTCCTTGACTATCCACAATTTAAGATATCTTATTAGAGAAAAGGCATTTCTATTGACTCCCTCAATATTTAGTGGTTTAACTGTAAAGAAGTAAGCTAATTGCATATCACATTGCAATGAGCCATCTTCTCTGAAGCCAACTCTCGTAAGAAAACTCGTTATCCCAAAAAATTTCGCCTGCGTACTTCAACCGCAATTGTTATTATTATGGGAGGTAACCAGCATCTGAGTTTACCTGCGCCATTGAGGGCAGATGACTGGATATGGTTTTTGAAACGAAGGGAGGGTGGAAATAAATATTGTGTAGGTAGTAGTAGTAGTTACTCAGGAGAGAAAGCTAATGTCATATGTGCCATAAAAACAATATTGACTGGATAAAAGTCGGAAGTTCTTACGGCATTAAAGTTGGAGTGAAACCCGGCGTAGGCATTAGCCTACTCTTAACGAAAAACGCAAAACTTGGCTTGGACTACAATGGCAGAAGAATAATCTACCAACTCTACAAGGACCAAGTGGCCACAATACGTACGCAAGACGGAAAAAATATAGAGGCAAAAATTAACAAAGAAGTTTGACAAGGATGTAACCTGTCACCAGCACTCTTCAATATGTACATGGAGGAAGCGATAAAAGAAAGAGAAGAACAAGGTACCACAGGAATCAAAATGAATGGAGAAGAAATCAAAATGCTACGCTTCACTGATGATATCGCTATCGTAGCAGGAAACGAGGAAGACCTACAGAACTCACTGATTATAATAAAAATGTTACAGGAATACAACATGAAAGTCAATAAGAAGAAAACCAAGATTCTTGTGTGAGGAAGAGAGAAAACAGTGGCCGACGTCCGCCTCAAAGGAGAAATGTTGGAGCAAGTAGAATCATTCACCTACCTCGGGAGCACCATCACCTGGGGTGGAAGAAGCATGACAATCATCAAGCGTCAAATAGCCCAATCTAAGACGGCGTTCATTGCCAAAAGGCCACTACTCAACTCGAAGAGCTTAAGACTGGACACAAGGAAACAGTACGTGAAAAAATTCGTGTGGGCAGTGGCATTCTACGGATCAGAAGCATGGACCACTGGAAAAACTGACCAAAAAATAATAGAATCCTTCGAGACCTGGTGCTGGAGAAGGATGCTGAAGATCAAATGGACGGATAGGGTAAGAAAAAAGGAGGTATACAGAAGAATTGGAGAAGAAAGAGCACTGTGGAGTACCATACGCCAGAGAAGAACACGGTGGTTAGGCCATGTCATGAGACACAACAATTACGTGGGAAGCATAATGGAGGAAAAAATTGAATGGAAAGTCCCCAGAGGAAGACCAAAAGACATGTACTTAGGGCAAGTCAAGAAGGATACGGGGAAGAAGAACCATAAGGAAATGAAGGAACTGGCATGGGATAGGGAGAAATGGAGGACTGCAGTATATCAATCCTAGGATTGTGATACTATGTATGTATGTAAGTAACGAAAAACGCCAAGGTCTCATTCAACGGATAAAATATTTAACTCACAACACCACGCTTTTGGGGAACCGGTAATTTGCAGAAAATCACTCCCATTACCTGGACTCGAACCGATTCCATATCGAAGAAGAAGAGGAAAGATAAGAGCAGAAGGAGACAAATGAAGGCTCCATTCACGTCCGCCCTTTTTTCATTTATTATAACAGTCATTTTAGCTTCTGAAATAGCCCCCTATCCAGAAATAATATTCAATAAAACACTAAAGAACCACACAGTACCCAAGGATTGGAAAGTAGCTAACATTACACCTATATTTAAAAGCGGTGATAGGGAAGAACCAAGTGACTACAGACCCATTTCACTCTCGTCAATCTCTTGCAAGATATTTGAACACACTGTAGTCAGTTCGATCATGGGGCATTTGGATAGTCAGGGATTACTTATAAACAGCCAACATGGGTTCCGGAAAGGTAGATCTTGCGAGACACAATTAGCTTTATTCTTACACGATATTTTAGTCCACGGCGAAAACAGTACTGAAGTTGATGCGATATTTTTAGATTTTAAAAAGGCATTCGATAAAGTTCCTCATGATAAATTAATCTTGAAGTGAGAGTTTTGGTATAAATAAAGACGTTGTATATTGGGTAAAATAATTCTTAAGTGGGCGAGAGCAGAGAGTTGTCATAGATGGTATCATGACGGACACAATCAAAGTCACATCGGGAGTTCTACAGGGTAGCTTAGTAGATCCGCTTCTATTTCTTTTATACATAAACTATTTGGGTACTGTAGTTAGTAGTAAGCTTAGAGTTTTTGCAGACGATGCGGTATTGTATAGGGGTATATCAAAAAAAGAAGACAGGAAATCGCTTAACAAGGATTTAGATGAAATTCCAAAGTGGTGCGACAAATAGCAGTTAAAACTTAACGTTAAAAAGTGTATAGCTATGAACTTTTGGAGAAGGAATGATTCGATAGAGCGATGCTACAAAATTAGTAACACGAAGATCGAAAACGTTGAAACCATATGATATTTAGGTGTAACAATAACTAAGGATTTATCGTGGGGAAGACACATAAGGGAAATATGCGGCCGAGTGAAGAGAAAACTAGGATTTATAAAAAGAGTACTTGGAAAATGTGATAAGAAGACAAAAGAGGGATGCTATTTTTCACTAGTTAGGCCACACCTTGAGTATGCAGCCAGTGTATGGGATCCTAATGAATTAGGGTTGATCAGAGGACTAGAAAGTGTGCAGCGAAGAGCAGCTAGGTTCGTTAAAAGGTGTTACGATAGGTTGAGTAGCGTTTCAGAATTAATAAAAGAATTAGGGTGGGAATCATTATCAGATCGTAGGTTAAAGTACAGATTGAATCTATTAGAGAAATTTCAATCGGATAGCTTTACTGAAGATGTTAGGCACATATTTAAAAAAACAGCGTATTATGCTAGATTCGACCAGATAAATAAGATTAGAGAGATAGATTGTCGTAACGATAAATTCAAAATGGCATTTTTCCCCCGTACTATAATAGAACAGAATAGGCAGCATAGCAAAGGGATAGGTAGGGGAAATATTTTAGAGTATTCTGTAGTGCATAATGCATGTATTAACCCCTTAAATATTATAGATACTAACAATCAAGTTGCATGAGACAATATAGTTGCTAGTTTGCATGTTAGTGGTGCATGCTTGGTGATCTTCACCCCCTGCCACACACCCTCGCGGTGGTTAGCAGGGTATCGTGTAGATGTAGATATGTTGGGATGCCAGTATTATATCAGCCAAATCAACCAGATTCATCTACGCCACTGACTTTCAGAGAATTTTGCCCACGCCAGCAAAGAGGACTTCGTATTTTTGAAAGATATGCGTTTCCATCACGTTTAAGTTGTACTCCTTATCTGCGGTTGGTTGACTTAAGGTTACAGCCCCTTTGGTGGAATGATACATATTGATACGTTCAGTAGGCCGCAGAAGAATATCTCTTACAGATATGATGAGTGACTATCTAGGTCCAAATGGCATCGCTAAAAGAAAAGGCGATCTTGCGATTCAATGAAGCAAGGGTTTCAAAAAGGATTAAGATACTCGGTAATTATATCGGCAAGGGACCTTCTATTTTCCTATTTGATAATAGAGCACCGGACGCCAGGTCAGCATGTGCAGTTATAGTACTACAAATGTCTCACTAGAAGAACTGACCCTGAGGCCTCCACGTGAAAAATAGGCATGGGAAAGCCGAAATGAGCTCGCATCTCTGCATACGACATTTTTATTACTATTAGTTTTTACGGGTGACGGTAGTTGTACACTTAGTTTTTCATACGACCCCTACATCTAACACATCTAACACGAACCGTCTCTCATAACTTCTATCTCAATTTATTCTATCCTAACTACACGTTCTTCGACTCACTCACTCTTCACCGATTACCAAATATTCTTCCCTCTACCATGTCCTGTAAAACGCCCTCGCTTACTATATCCTTCATTCACTCCATCTGACTTTTCCCAATTTGCTCAAACAACTTCCTCTCCACTCATATATTTTGTAAGCACTTGACTGACTAGCTCTTGATCATTAACGAACTTAACTAGCTTTATCAATTTTCTACATACCTTTACTCCTGAATGGAATTAATCTCACGCCTCTCTCAACATATCCTCCAAGTATATGCTGAAAATTATCGGTGATAACGGACAACTCTATCTTATCCCCCTCCCTAATACCCCCCAATCCGTCCTTTTCTCACAACTCACCCCCTCAAGCGACTTTCCGAAATCAACTAAGCTCGTGACTACATCCTGGTTATACTCTAAATACCTCTCTACTAGTATGCTCATCATTTTTATCACATCCTTTCACCATTTATCACATCTCTTGAAAAATTCAAACTGGCCCTCGTCTATAAATTCATTTGCGCTCTTTTACATCCTTCTTTAGATTATTCTAAGCACGACCTTTTCTGCGCTGGAATCAAACTTAACATCCTGTAGTCTTCGTATTCATTGGTCACTTTCCTTTTTGGTACAGGTATCAGTACGGTTTCTAAAAAATCCTCCCTCTAAACCTACTCCTCGTACATTCTAAGAAAAAAGCCCATAAGATCCCTCGCTTCCATCTCTTCCTAGGTTCTTCAGTAGTTCAGATCTTCGCCGTGGAAATACTGGTAAACATGATAGTCCTGAAGGGTCTCAAAACATGGGACGAATTCAACTTATATATGCACTGATACAGCCAAGGCGAATAAAAATCATAATACCAGATATCTAATCCGCTCCCTCTAAATATATAAGTAAAGAGCGCAATGGAAATAAAAAGCGAGTAAAACCAATACTACAATGAATGTGGCCAAAAGGCGAGATGACGAGTAGAAAAGTGACAAAGTATCGATGACTTAGAAAGAATACTATCGAACCGGTCATTATATTATAGACATTCTGCTATGTGTTTCCACTGAATATTTTTTCATCATAATCTTCAGCATAGGACCTTGTGGAATGGTATCACAGGTATATAATGGGTACATAACAACATATTACATATTCATTCACGACTGCATCACAAGCGTAGAAGATTAAAAAGAAGTAATTCAAGGATTTTACGAATTCTAGAGTGTAAATGCATCTTTATTCCCTCTTTCAATCGCCAGTGACGCTAGGACAATGAATAAATGAAAAGGTGAATGGATTTATCGCACTACTGAGGGTAAAACGAGAGAAAAAACAAGAGTAGAGCCACTGGCACCGATATTTCCTGGCAAAAATATGCACTGAATCCCGAGATATGACGATGGTTGTAGAGAGAGATTTACATATGATAAATACCAATCGTAATGTGGACGTACTTACTGATATAACTCGTGGTAAGCCACCAAATTAGGATGAAGCTATATAAGTATAGCTTTCAATTTCAATCAAGCGTGTAGCAAAGCAGGCTTTAAAAGAATAACCCTGTGGTGTGACAAAAATGGAGAAGAAAAAAGTAAGATGTGTAAACGGAAGATAAGTAAAATAAAATGGATTTTACGGAATACAATTGAATTCAATCAGTCAAATGAGTGAAAAGAGAAAAAAAGTTTGATGCAATCGTAGCGATTGCATCTCACGCATTAGAGATCCTAGGGACATAATATGTCTCTTCGACTTTATTTCACACTGTTATTTAATAAACAGATCTGCCCATATCTCATAAGCTGGGCCAGGCAGCCAGACTAACTAAAGTTATAAGTCAATTCATACGTTCATGCGGTGTTGCCCCTCGAAAGAAAAAGAGAAAAGAAAGGAGAGACGGTTCCAGTTGAGGTACCCTTTCCCCATTTCAAACAATGCCTACCGCCTCTCCTTCTTCCTTCCGGGGCGTAAGCTGTAGCCTCCGTGCTGCTTTCCACCCTAATAAAGAAGGTTCCACTCCTTACCAATGCCCCTCCCATTTAAAGTAACGAATGGACGTATGGTTTCATACCCGATGCCAGTGAGAAATATCAAAGGTTTTAAAGTACAATAAATGATATAAATAAAGTAATTTTTATCTATATATTACTGAAAAAATGAAGTTCGATGAATATACAAGTACTTATTTCTTTTTTATCCTCTCCTAAGGACGAAGATGGAAATAGACCCAATCTTCGCTCGCAGGATTTGAATTTCGGTACTTGGAATGTCAAAGCCCTCGCAGCACCAGAGAAAATGGACCTAGTCATAAATGAAATAAACAGTCACCACTTAGACGTAGCAGATCTTCAACAGAGTGGATGACCATTCTATGACAAACTCAAAGAATCATACTTTATATTACATCGGATCTGATGATGGCAACCATTACGTAGGCGTAGAAGTTGCTATAAAAATACGCTTTTAGGAACTGTAGTAACTTTTGATTCAGCCAGTAAAAGATTATATACATAAGGCTAAGAGGAGAGTTTCAGAATATTTCAGTAATAAGCTTTGATGCACCCACAGTAGATGCAGATGAAGATATCAAAGAGTCTTTTTATGGCAATCTATAATAAAAATTGACAGCCTTACCAAACTATGATGGAAAAAGTTTATCAGATGACGCGAATGAAAATACCGGAACGAGATTATTTGGAAGCAGTACACTGTATACAATAGGTTACCATTGAATGCCAATGAAAATGGAATGAGACTCTTAGGTTTTGCAGGATTAAGAAACCTAAAATTCATGCCTACCAACTTTCCTTGAACCATTGATCAACTCCTTATACCTAAACAAATGTTGTCCAAACATTGAAAATATAATAAAACTGCTCACCCACTCTGCTACACACTACTTTATAGATTTCCAAAAGGCATGTGAAACAATCAACAGGAAACAAATGAGGAAATATCTAACAAAACATTGGACATTAGACAAGATAATCGATTTAGCGAAGGTTTGTACAGAATTACCTAGATACAAAGTGAAAATCAATTGTGAGAATTCAAATAAATGTTTAGTAAATACCAGTCAACTCAAGTCAGAGCAGCCAACTCAAGACTCAAGTCAGTCAACTCCGTGTTGTCTCGAGGTATACACCTTCAGCACGCTGAAGAGGGCCACTTTGTGGTTGAAATACGTATACGTTTTTACCTTTCGTTCCACCCTTTCTCCCCCCTTTTTTTACCTTCCCTTGACAAGTGGAACATGCCAACATCAGCGTTTGTGGAAGTGCATCAGTGTCCAGTGTGGAAATTCTAGAAGTGTTGTGTTTTTTAACAAGATCTCCTTCAGACTCCTGGAAGCTGGTTGCTGACCGGAAGACCTTCTCAGGCCAGAAGAAACATTGAGGTACTGTTGTTCACTTCCTAAAAGTTCCTTTTTCCCCCCTTTATACCACATACGAAAGGACACACATTACGGCTTGGAGACATTTCTTTTCAATAGCTTATACAACCTGTTGTCCCATACGGATCAGAATTGGACAAATACTAAAAGTAAGGAGAGAAAAGTAACAACTTTTGAAAATAAAAAATTACAGACAGTTTATGGGCCAGTACAAGAAAATGGCATGTGGGGAACGAGAACTAACTTTGAACAAAGAGAACTTTATACGAACTCAGACATAATAGCCTACTTCAAAAGTAGAAGGCTACGTTGAGCAGGACATTTTAATTGAAGGAGTGAAGTCTCAATGCTGGGGACAGTACAAGAAGAATCTGCAAAGGAAGAAGACCCGTGGGCTGACCAAGACACGAAGACGGAAGAATCAAATCCTGAAGGATATGAGACGACGGGGAGCAGAAGCTGACGTGATGGAAGTAAGAGATCGATGGCACACAGTTGCTGGTGTGGCCACAGAAGGAGTAATAGAATACATCTATCCTTGTGAAAATCGTCAAAGCATAAGTTTTTACTCATTTTGGAAAACCATCATAAAGCTTGGCTGCGCTGGTATGTTACCCTTCTGATTCACGAATATACGAATAAATAGCCGCGGATTCATTCGGAAAATATCACTCGACGCTGAAAACTAGCCTGTCTCTTCTAACTTACGCACGCATTAAAAAATTCTGCAAGGATCGTTACTAGATTGTTGACAGTATAATAAGTAGCTGCTTGAAAACATGTAAGGAAAGTTTTCTAGATTTGGATAGCAACAACACGGAATCAATCAACATGGAACTGGAGTTAGAAACAAGTACCTACTATAGTTCCAGTGGTAATTCGAAGTTGATGGCCGACACCTGAGGTAATTTGCTTCTATGTGGATTGGAGATTAGTAGAAAACATATGGGAATATTTAGTGAGTGGTAGATGGGTGGAGAGAAACCCATTATGATTACTAAAGGGGACACCATTCAGCGTCTCGTACGACGGACGGAGTACTGTACCGTTCCGTCATTATTGACTTTTATAGGCCTATTCTGTAACTTGAGGGCGCTATATTACGCATCCGCTATTTCTCTTCGGAAATTACGCCTTTTCCGATTCTGTAAATACCGCCGCGCTATGTCACGCCCAATCCAAGGGCGCAATATAGCGCTGTGGCGTAATCTCTCGAGAGTATGAGAAAAATAGTAGGGCAGATTCCAAGCGGCCAATAGGAGGCAGCAAGAACAAACAGTTTTAATTAAATCTATATTGTTAGGGTAGAATTTATTGAATTATGCCTCAAGAATTTCTTAAAACTTTCATGAAAACTTTATTCTTGATATAGACTCTCGAAAATGAAATATACGCAAAATATTGAAATATATATACGCGACCGGGACAAAGTAGAAACAGTTGAATATCGTGAAGCAAATGTTGACGAAGTTTTTGTTCTGCGGACGACAGAATTCGGGTTGATGTTAATGTTGTTCAATCGTGAGTTAGCGGTGTTGATGTGCTCAATTTTGAATTGTGAATGGTCTTTTATATTCATTTTGATAGTTTGAGAAATTTTTCTGATGATAAATACATTGAAACCCTTCATCATGCAAAGTTTAGTTGTTTACGACGTTAAAATAATGTGAAGTAGCCCATTGAAACGTTAGTAATTACTCATTGGACGGGGAATATTTTTTTTACTGAACCGATGATTGAAATACGTGTTAAATTCCGTTAACATTTTCATGATAGTATGTGAAAAATTGTATGAAATCCTAGAATGACAGGATGTAGAGAAGGGATTTAAAAAGGGACCTCCTCTGACTTAAAGGATAGCAGCTGCAATGTTGCTGAACAGCGAGCAGTCAAAATATGTCCTATGAGAAATAGCCCATTTATTGACCTAAACAGCACGAAATGATTGTCAGCTGCACAGCTTATAACGTTATATCTTTAGAAGTTTGATTGTCACCATGTCATTTAATAGCCTTTTTTTATATTTTCCTATTTTACACTTCGCACCAGCTAATTATGCAAAAATTAATATTGATTCGTTTAACATATGGATATAAATACAAAATTTAATTTTTTGTGCATTCTATCCAAATATATGCTACAATGTAAAAGGTTATAACCTATATTAGCAATCAACTCATCTCATATATGTGTTGATAGATGTTCATGATTGACGCATTTACGGCTTAGCTTTCGTATTATGTTTTGTAGGGTGAAATAAAGATAGTTCACATATGTTCGCATATGCGAGTGTATGAAATCGCTTAGATACATGAAAATTTCTTTGGATACCAGGTATACATCGAATAAGATACGTTTAACCAAATTAACGCCCTTTCTGAAGTAGAGGAATCAAATATGAGCGCGAATACAACATTTTTAGGTTCATGGCTACAGTAAAATAAACTACAGCATGATTTCCAAGTTCAGTAAAGTCATTGAAGGGGTCTCTATCTGAGATAACGCGAGCTTTAGGCTGGCGTTATTTTTGGTGCTATATAGAGACCCCCCAGGGGCCGCTATTTAGCTTACAGAATCAGGAAAGCGTTATATTGCGCCGATCTCTCGAAAATTACGCCCTACGTCATAATAGCGCCGGCGTAATCTGTTACAGAATAGCCCTATTAATACTGTCCAAACGGGAATGCAAAAGAGATTGAGATCACAGTGATGAATCTAAACCCCTGCCAGGATTAAAACTGGAACACTCTTGATAGGAAAACTGTAATAGTAGCATTACAGCGTGGCAATTAAAAAGGGGCGCAAAATCCCCCCCCCCCATACTCCTCCCCCCGAGTACTAAGCCTAAGCTGAAAAATAGTTTTGAAATTTATGGCACTCATTGACTCATTGCCCATCTATTAATCATGTATCAACGCTAGGTTTATGAGCCAGTGAATCAAAGATAAGTGAAATTTTTGACAACCTGGTTCCAAAAGAAACACGTTTTGAACAGTGTTCATCTTTATTCATATTACTTTTAATGTAATAAGCTTGGAACTTGAATATTTTCGCAACTGATAACGAGAATATTATGGTCTCAAGAAACAAGATTAGAGAGCCGGAATAAGAACGAGATCGCCGGCATAAAAAGTTTTGTAACGCTGGTTGCATGTCCAGAAGGAAAACATTCAAGATGTTCACGAGTTATATTCAGGAAGTGTTCGAAATACTCACATCCTGTTAACATCGAGGATGTGTTGGCAAGATTTCTACACTGACTGACTGAATTTATCTCTGAAAAGTACCCCACATTACTGTGTAACCGATAATCAAAACTGCTGATCGCTTTCAGTTCAGGCTTTGGTTTCCAACAAGTCAGCTCCCGAGAAACTACTTTCCATTTGGTTGTCGGCCGACATCTAGCGAGTAAGACTTACCGGTTACACCCAGCCGCGGAAGGCAACGTGAAGTCGTTAATTTGCCTCGGGTGACCTCAAGCAAATATCACCTAAAAACCGATTGCCGCTCACGATCCGTTTCCACATGGGAATGCGTGCGGTTTCGTCCACTTCTCTCTCTATCTCTCTCTCCCTAGTTCCCGTGCAAATCTCCCTTCCTTTCCTCCTCCTATCCAATCACCTCTCCGTTGGAATCCCTCTTCTCGTCTAGCTCCAAGGGTACTCCGCTTCCTGGTGCACCCCAAGGACCCTCTCCACCTCGCCGCTGTCGTGGGCGTGGCATTGGGATAGGGGGTGGGAACAAGGGGATGAAGAGGGGGGAGGACACTCGCCACCAGGCTGGCAAGTGTCGCGCACTCTTTCCTAATCACATCTGGGAGAAACACGAGTGGACGGGAGTTAGAAGGGGAGAATAAAATCAGAGTCCGGGATCGGTCGCTGGACGTCGTTAGTCGACGAAGACCTGGCGACCGACGAAGCGAGGTCTACGTTCCATGGAAATGAGCTGTAAATCAATCTCTACGGGTCCGAAACGGTGCTGGAACGGTTAAGTGAAAGAAGTATCGCTCTCAACTAGGTTAGCAATGGATGCTTTTTTTGTTTAATAGTTTCGATCGATAAACGCCGTGTTTCTATGGGAAAATCCCAGCATCCAATGGCTTTTCGAGAGGCGTTTTATCACTGTTGCTCAGTTCATTATCCATACTCACTATTATCCTTTCGAACCTTCCAATTTTTAAGTGTTTTTTACGATAGCAGATCAGTATTAATTGCATAAAAATTGATAGAGATGAAAAATAATTTTAAACATTCGCAGGTACAGATATTGCACAGGTGAGTAATGTGATCGTATCCATTTAAGACCGACTTGTTGAAGATGACTAGAAGAGCAGTGAAATATCGTAAACTGAATGAAGTACAATAATTCCCAAATATTTATTTTTTCAAGTCCGAGGAAGCTTTCACTAGAATTTTTGGCAGTTACTTTATAATTCTCTAATGATCAAAACAATCATTTTGTGCTACTATCAAGCAAAAAAGACTCCTTTACTAAATTTGGGTCTTCGAGAACTTCTCTCTTCGGTACCTCTGCCACACACCTCCCCCTGCCACACACCCTCGCGGTGGCTTTCAGGGTGTCGCGTAGATGTACCTTATATTTATATATTAGTATTATTATATCTATATTAGCAATCTATAATTATCCAATGAACATTATTTATCGTTTTTATTCACTTTCAATGACCAATATGCATGTACAGTATTTTAAAAGGGAAGAAAATCTAGGCTTATTTCTGAAAAAGTTTAAAGAAAAAATTTGAAAAAACTCACACAAAAGCAATATAATTTTACTACAAGAAAAATATTTGAAGTTTGATCGTAGCTAAGAAGCTCTTTATTTAGGATATTTTTTTGCTATGCCCAATTACCTACTAATAAAAGCTATTACTCTATAATACTATTTATCATTACGTGAGAGAGCGCAGAAATTTGCTGCCTTGAAAATTAAATTAAAATTAATTAAAACACTCTTAAATTGATCTTAAAATATGAAGGATTGTTTCCATTCCATTTTTTAATGAGAAACGTCTCTTCTGTTCATTTCAAAGGGAGGAAAAGAGATCTTTAAAACGTTAATTGACGGGCTCAAACACGTGTCCTTGTCTCATCTAAGTATACACTGTAGCCGATACATTTCTTTTCCAAACTTCGCTCAAAAGTCTCCCATACCTCACACCCTGCGCCTTTAATATCATTTTCGAAACTTTTACATGCAATCACTTATTAAAATGAGATGAGATCGGAGAAGGCGAGTACATTAACGTCGTTGAGTAAGAGGCCCATAGGGAAGGGTTAATTCATTGTCGTGGTATTCCAGTGGTTAGAGTTAAATACGATAGTATGAGGTTTTCACCATCGTGGAAATCGTGGAAAACTTTCACCACCACCACTTAAAATACAATTGATAAGAGTTTCCGATAATCAGGACTTCGTAAAAAAAACCGCAGGCGGCTCAGGGAAAGGAGCTGGGTCCCCAACGAGAATATAAATAATTTGCAATTTAAAAATAAACATTTCGGTTTAGTAGAAGGTAAACTCAAACCTCACCGATCAAAGCATCCTTTGGATGGATCAATAAGTGAGAGCGGTTCGAATAAATGGCTTCTTAAACCAGTGATGAAACTTCTTTAAGATTAATGTCTGCTCATACCCGCCACATCTTACAAGCTTAGTTCCTCACGTGTGGAAAACTATGCGCCACATGCTTCAACAAAGCAAATATTATAAGTCTCTATTTCATATTCACTTCCTAAACAATACATTACTACCTTTAAATAACGATTTAAGGGATAGTCATTACTTTTAGGGTCACCATTTTCCATGGGCTGTATGCACAGAAATTGAAACCTGTCGTCAAGGAATTTCAATAATGGCCTGAATGAACTTGAGCAATAAATGGCCCTGGTCCAAAACATATGTGAACCATTAGAGATCTTTCCCGTAAGAATTTGAATTACTCAAGCAGTGTTGGCGTGATTATTAGATTTCTCCATGCACGAAAATTGCGACAATTTTGAGTCCTACGTTCCAAGAAAACTGAAACTCCACAAGGGTCTCCTGGAGAGGGAGAGACGGTTATTAACTCCGACCTCCGCTCACGTGAAGAAAAACGGGTAGGCGTCGTAATGAAGGAGACCCAGATAGGGGCCTTAAGTGATCGGGAGCCAAGCCACCGGCTGCGGGGATAGACGAAGACGCAGTGCCAAGTCACGACAATAAATATGGCTGAGGTCGGACGACCGCGCCTGGTACGTAGGTTAACACAAACGGCGAAGCACACGGATGAAGGCGCTCACTGGAGGCTTATGCGAGAAATCTTGCCTGAGGAAGGAAATGGGGACTCGAGCAAGGACATGGTTCCCCGAAGGAACCCCTCCCACTATTCTTCTCTGTAACTTCTCGACAAAGGTTCAGCAATCATTTACATCATGGTGTCATCTAAAACGTGCATGTGTAACGCCACTATTTTCCCTGATGTAGGTACTGACTGTTTTAGCGAATGTACAAATCCACTACCATGACTTACGAAATGAAATAGAACAAATACTAAATACCCTATTAGATTGAGAGATGTTGCCTTAAACGCACTGTTTGCATATGTAAATACAAAATAAATCCGCTCAATTAAAAACGCTGAAATTTTTCTTCACCCAGAGAAAAAAGGAAATTATTATTTATGAGGAACAAATGTTGCCTAGGTCGTGTATATGCTGATTGAAAATCGTGAACAGAAGCCATCTACAAAATATAATTTTTCAAAGCTCTACATCCAGAAAATATTGAAACTGTAATCGCACCAATATGCTAAAATGAGTCCATTTGAATAACAAAATAAATTTGAATGATTTAACATGAAGAGTAATTCGATGTAAGCGTATAAAAGGCGAATAAGCTCAAAAATGTTCTGACACCATTGGAAATAAAATAAACTCAACTGAAATAAACGCTATGTTAATGTTTTGAGCAAAAAGGAAACTAAGAAAATAGCAAATGCAAGGTAAGAGGGAGAAGTAATGCATTAGCTAAATTATAATGGCAATATAATTGCATGTCTGACAAGTGTCTACAGCAATTGTAGCTGTAAAAATATGGGGAGGGCCACTCAATATATTTTTCTTTAAGCAATAGTAGTTTCCGGCTTTAATTCTTTTACTGCTTAGGTTGTATCGCACCGTCTAAACTAATCTTAAACCTTCCCATAAACCTAAGGCCACACAACACCCATGCCCAAGGCAAGATTCAAATCCGCGAATATTGGTTTGCAAGGCTGGCTCCTTTTCTTAAAGCAATACGTATAAGCTGCGCGATCACACATAATAAGAAGCAAAAAATACTTATCTTTCGTGCTTCTTATACTGTCTAAATAAAACGCAACAGTCATCTGTATCACTGCCGTGCATTATTATTACGGCCAAAACCTTTCTTTACACCAAAAGTGGTTTCCAGCAAAGTTATAACATTTGGAAGAATACCCAAAGACATCGGAATTCATGCTTGGAACGCTCTTAACAGGACTATGGTGTCATCAAATAACCCACCGGGGCATCATACTTCAGTAAATGGTGAAACAAAAAAAATAATTTTTTTCCGATGTAATTCCGTAAAAACTGTACCATCTCAGACACTTAAAATTATTTTTGCAGGACATTTGTTAGATATTCTGTAAAAAGTTAAAGCAAAGACGCATGGCAAAATTACATGAATTTAATCTGGAATTCGTGGAAGCAGTGGGGAAAACTTTAAATTCACCTTTGATATTAAAACTCAAACTACATTCAAAAGTAGGTACCACTATTTCAGCCAGTTTGCTCCGCAATGTGCAGTATGAATTTAAGAATTTGCTTCCACTTAACTCACCTCCGAAAAATAACCTTAGCTCCTAAAAATCGAAGACTACTTCAGCCGATTTTTAATTTTTTTAAATTCTGGTCATTGAAGAAGAGCTTCGAATTTAAAACTAGCTAACAATAAGAGAAAATAACAACTATTTAGTAAAGGTTAACCGTATAATGCTTATCTAAATGGAAATACGTATAGCAGCTGAAACTAATGGCTATATATAACTGTAAAATGAACCCGATAGCGACTTTATCGGAAAAATCGTGATATAAAAGTTAAAGCGCAGAAAGAGTAGTGAGGGAATCGAATGATAAAATGTACGTTAATCAACATGAAATTTGCATTTTCCCTCTTCACAAGTTTATCGCACAAGCGATTGGTCAGGCTTTTCTTCAGCAAATGGTTCACTATTTAAAAGGTGCTATGTGGATCAGCTAACGCGTAAAGTACAGGCAAACGTTGGGAGTGATGTATTAAATGATGCACAGAGAAGCTCTTTTCCACAAACCTTTATTCTTTATCCTAACTTTTTCCCAAGCATCAATCTTCTTAGAAATAGTCTTATAAACATGAAGCACCGGTATTGGTTTCAAACTAAGCTCAGAACTTGGGGTTGCATGAACTAAACACCTTTAACTAGCCAACATTTACGCCGCAAAATTCGCTTGAACTTCCGCAAGAATCCACTCACCTTTCATTCTTTCAATACATCGAATTCAAAAGTTGGAAATAGTAGGGTAAAAGCGCGCTCGGAGACCACCGTGGAAGCCTCAGCATACTTTGATTCATGAATCACGTCCGAGGGATCCGGTAAGGAGGGACGGGAGCAGTCGATGCTCTCGAGTAACGGTTACGCCTTGCATTGACAAGCCAGCAAACGGACGGACAGCAAGGCCGGCCGGTACTGGTCAGTCACTGCGAAGCGATTTGCCGAGAGAAGACGACCTTATCGTGGGCGGGGACCCGCAGCTATGATGAGGTGGAAACACCCCACAGTAATTCTTTTGGTGTGCTTTCATCTTCATTACTTCGGCAATCGCAGGCACGATAAGAATCAAACCGATGCATCGGTGCATCGCGATGCTCGGGAAACGTCCAGAGATATCAATCAGAGTTCTATAACAGTAACGTTAACCGGAATATCAAATGTAATACTTCAAGTCCCGATGATAATGTGCATTACTTAGCATTATGTCTAAGAGAAATCTGCACAGTACAACCTCGAGTTAGGCGGGAAAAGATAAGCTGAGTGCCAGCACAAACACTATTGCTTGAGCAAATGGTGGTAGCTATGAAAACAAGACCAGAGTCTAGCATCACGACTTTGCTTCCTGACTACAACATCGCGTTTTACTCCGTAAAATAGAAAACTCTTGGGACTATTGTTCTGGAGTTAGGAGTGCCGCAGAACTTTGTAGCACTTGTTCGCAGCCTTTATGAGAACAACATGGCTACTGTTCGTAGAAACCAAATGACATCCAGTAACAGTAAAGAAAAAGCTGAAACGACACACGACTGTATTATCTCACCATTCCTCACTGCATTGCAAAGAAAATCATGGAGTTTCACAAATTAGAGCCAGCAACATTCTCGAAAGCTCTGCGGATTATGATACCTTCACTTACAAAAGGAAGAGAGAGAAGGATTCATTTCCTAAGAAATATATTCTATTTTTATCCATTATTGTCAGAATAAAAAAAGTCCAGTGAAAATTTTAAAAGTATATTTCTAAAAAACCAACATACGGTGGTCAAAAAAAAGGCCTTTAATGTCGTGTACCTCACCGTGAATGGATAAAAGAGCTCCATTAGCCACTCGAAACCGATGCAGGCGCGATCAGTTGAGATACAAATGCGCTTCTCAAGCGCAATGGAGCGTAAGTTGGGCGGATGTGATACGGCGGCCTAATGAATGAACATGGAGTTGCTGGGTTAATTTTATTAGATTAATCTACAAATAATGGATATATGTTGTTTTAGGAGCGAATGAGATTGTGCGCAATAGATCTTTGAAAAAATTATAATCCCTAATTTACTTCTTTCCAAACATTAATTACCCACAACTGGCGCAACATTTTTGAATGTCCCAGTAAACCTTACGTAAAAGAAGTTCCTAAATACGTATACGCACAATTAAAAACCAATCTAAGGTAGAGTGTCATTTTCTCTTCGAGGTTATTCAGTATTTAGTCAAATTAACTAAATTTTCGTTCAAAGATCCTATAAAATTGTATCTGACAATATGTATCCGCAAAGAAAGGTTATCGTGTCATTTCGTCTATAAAAACTTGCAAATGGGTAATATAAACAAAGCCTAATACACAAACAAGTATAGTTTAATAACCGTGTTAAGCATGAAAATGCTTCTGATTTATATAAGGTCAGTTACTTATGTGCTGTCACGACGAGACACGCCTTAAGTTTAATCTCAATACCACAATTACGCAGAGTGCTGAGATTTGATGCATAGAAAAGGTAGTTCACCGATCACGACGTTCGCAAGCAATCGTGCAAAAGCAATAAAACTACCATAGCAAATTTTATTCTCCAAGATATTGGTGGACGTTTTATGTCAGTTATATTACGACTTTAGCCGCAGTTAAGACTGCATTGATCAGATAGTTGGGTGGGAGACAACTTCATGAGCGATCGTATTTCTCCCATGAGAATAAGTTTAACCACATTTTGATTAATTGCCAGGACGTCTGAAACACGAGCCTACGCACAGAGTAATTGAAGCATGGAGAAAATTTAGAGCAGAAGCAGGCTCACGTCATTCTTTCTGAGGTTACTAAGATCAAATCAAGTCGAACACACCCTTCAAATGTGAAAATAACGAAGTTGGAAGCCTCAAATGAAATTTCACTGATGAATGAAAAGTGTTTCTCCAACTTAAGAACTGCTTCGATTGAATGTAAGGAGTACCTGGAAAATTAGTCAACTTCAACGCAAGATCATCAAAGCAATAAGATCAATCCTTGAAATTCTCTCCTAATCAATGATCCCTAGAGTACCTATATATTTTTGATAAGAATCGACAATCGCTTACATTCACATGGTCTTAAAGAAAGGTGGTTTTATCGATGCTTACCATTTAAGGTAAAAAAACTCGCATAAAAAAGCATCAGCATTCATAAAAGAATACTGAAGTTTTTTAATTTATCTAGCTCCTCAGCAATATTATCCCGTTCAGAACACCCTATTTCCCATTAAAGACCCGCGAAAGAAACAGCGGCTTTGAAAGAAGTCGCAGTGGAGACCCAGATAAACTGTGAAACACTAAGAAAAATAATGCGGAATAGAGAAGAAATCTTTGCAACTGTATGTCGCTGTTACTTTCAATTCAAAATGCGCCTCTTCGTGAGGCCGTGACCTTAAGGCCTCACGAAGGCCGTGACCACCAGCACAAATTTTATCACGTTTCTTTATCGTCTCCTTTCTTATTATATACCTACACTACTTTCGGAGATGTGGCATTATTTTGATACCGGTACATTTTGGTCTAATTCCCTTGTACTTCCATAATTACTATGGTTATTCTTCAAGATCGATTAGAAAACTAAGTTTTTCGAGGGAAACCGTACAATGTAAAACCTACCGTTCTTAACCAAAGGTTCCATGTACCCCTGACTCTGCTAGAAAACGTCTTAATGGGGTGTGAGATGATACGATAAAAAGTTATTGTCTCTTATAAAATTGCAGAGGCCAACAAGAAAAGGGTTTCATGTGTATATTTTTGGAGTATTTTACTGCTTTCATGTGCCCGCAAAATAATACCAAAAGTGACTTGCATTTCTATTTTTTTTTAACACGCCCAATTATTTTTCCCCTTGGCCAATAAAATTTAAACATTTTCGCGAGGGAATGGGAAAACATTCTGAGAGTTCAAGGGCAGTCAGCAGCTGATATCCACAAAAATCATTGTATAAAACTAACTTTTTTAAGCTTAAAATTGATCACTTCTAAGGCTTGAATATTCAATGGACTTTGATACTTAATTTCCGCAGCCAAAATAAGGATCTATCCAGCACCTTCAACCGGATTCCAATATGGTTTCGAAACGTTTATTTAACTATGTCACTCAAGTTCTAGTTGGTTCAAAGGGAAATAATAGAATTGTAACAAAAGCGTTAGCCCGAGCACTTTATCGCAACTTCCTCTACACCATTAATCACACCCAAATATTATTATTTAAGGCAGTATGATTGGATTCGGATAGGAAGTATAAATATAGAATTGAATCGATCTCTAATCTACTCAAATGTGTCGTCGAGGTAAACTGATTTCGTTGGCCATTAAAGAAACTTAAAAAATATCTGATCAAAAATTAAGCAGAGAAAATTTTACATCATTTTTAAGATAGATGGACATTTATGTCCCAAAAATTACTAATAATAAATTAAACTAACGAGTACTCACTTAAGGACTCATTTTGGTCTCATTTAGACCTTTCACTGGACCTTCTTGCCGGAAAAGAAGACAGTCTTGCAATTCGGATGGTTAGGAAACTACTAAGAATAAAAAATCATTTTATAAACTTTTTAACTTTTATCACTCCTTAAAATTTTGACATTTACGAAGCAAAATATTTGCTAACGATTCCACCCAACATTAGGATGTATTTACGAGAAAATTCAGGTGAAATTCCGCTAAAATAATCTACAGGCCGTGAATCGTGTATAATGTGACTATTCTTGGAAAGGGATAAACGCACCTAAGGATGGATGATGCGACGAATTGCACTTAAATTGCAATAATTGCAATGTAATTGCAATGTAATTGCAATAGTCACTTAAACCGAGCGATTTTACACTCAGAAAATTCGGAATCACAAAATCAACATTAAGGGATATGTTTCTTTTCGAGGCGAAAAATTCGATCTCATTTGATCCAAATGCCTCATGAAAAATGCATAGCATGATAAAGGTAGCCACCAGCAGTGCGAGAATTGAATCGTTCAGCCTCATAGTGTGCGGTTGCTGCTGCAACCTCAATTGCAGACGATCGTATTAATAAAGCACTAAGGAACGGTAAGGACGATAAAATCTACTAGCAGAATCGTTCTCTTGGCCTCGAGTGGAGACGTTGATCTTATGTCAATAAACTCGGCTTTGCAATAGCCACTCCCCACACGAACGAAATGAAGCATTTGTTGAGGTGATTCCATAAAGCTAGAAATCAAGCCCGCCAATCGAACAGATAGATTTTGCAACAAAATCCAGTAACTGATAGGAATTTCTTCATTTGTGCCAATGGCTAATAACTACTGCTCGGGGGAATCAAAAGCCCAATCAGCGAGTAGCAACCTAAATTTATGCAAATGATAGAGAAAAAAGCTCATGGGTGATTAGCTAAAGATTAAGTCTTGGAATCCATAGATCGTAAAGGAGAGAAAATCATATTCCAATTCCTTAGAAGAAATACACTTAGCCTCATTATAACTCGAGCTGTATTAAGAAGGGAATTTTATACCGAGAGAAATTGTCTCATGAGATCTATCATCAAAACCGATCCCTGCGGCGTATCGCGGAAATGTCTAGAAAGTGGCTATGAAAAATATTACAGAAAATTAGCCATTGAAAAGGATGCCAACAGTGTTAGATCAGGTAGGGAATAAACCATATACATTCAAATGTGGTAGAACAGTGCAAGTAATTTGAGAAAAAATAAAGTGCGAGAGGAATATGAAGTAGGAGAAAGCAGAGCATAGAAAGGGGATCGGAAATGAAAAAATATCATTTTTGACAAATTGACCAGTGGAAGAAACAAAAACCTTCGCAAGGAATTAATTAAGAATAAAAACACTTTTTCATTAATTTACTCCTTAAAAGCAACCGATGATATCATTATAGTTCCCGTGCATTATTATTATTCTACTTGAGGAATTAACACCATTTGAAATGATTACACCATTACGTATCTACATCTACGATGCACGAACACCCAGGAAGGAATAATTGTTAAAAGAATGAAGTGTGTTCAACCCCAATGTTTGTTTTTGATAGGTGAGAGTAGAGCTCGCCCCTTCTAAGCCACTGGAGTGTGAAATTCACACATTCAGGGTAGGGGGGCCAGTTCCTTTCCCTGGGCAACCTGCAATTTCCTACAAAGTAATAACACACAGAAAATTGCATCGCGAGGATTTTAGGTGGTGGCGTGTTATTTTTATGGGAAGTAATATCTTTTCAATTATCGAAAGAAACCGAACTACTGTTCTTCATCAAATTAGTAAATGGTAGATGTATGGATTAAAATTAATCTTTTAGGTTTCAATCCTAGGTTAAAAGGTAACGGAATAGGTTCCGATGTTGAAATAACCAACCCTCGAATACGATGTGACACGCAGAAACCCACTCGGCCATATATAAATCCTCTGTAGAATATTACTTTTAATCTAACTATGCCATGAAAAGGAATATAAAGCACACTAGATTGTGCGTTAGTAGCAGGTGATTTTAATTACCCATATTGTTCCCTTGTTAGACCTCATTTGGAATATGCTGCCAGTGTATGGGATCCCTACGAAATCGGTCTAAGTAATGAACTTGAACGTGTGCAGCGAAGATCGGCAAGATTTGTAAAGGGACGATACGATAATTATATTAGCGTAACCAGTCTATTAAATGAATTGAAATGGGAATCATTGTCAGATCGCAGGTTGAAATTTAGACTTAATCTCTTCCACAAATTCCAAGGCAATATTTTCAGTGATGATGTTAAAAATATTTTACGAACCCCAACTTACTATGGCAGACTGGACCATAATCATAAAGTTAGAGAAATTGATTGCCGAACTGACCGATTCAAAATGTCCTTTTTCCCTCGCACAATAAGAGATACGAATAAAGGTAATATGTCCTATCGGAGAGTAGCAATGAATAGCATTGGTAGCTGCATGTTGGTATGAGTACTTAAGGCTAACTCTACTAACAGAATGTTTTTGCATGTTTGCTTTGCAATTTCTATCTTTTTTAAATAGTGTAGTTCTGACTACTATATTAATACTATTCCTTTTTTATGCATGATATGTAGTGCATGTTTGGTGAGAAATCACCCCCTGCCACACACCCTTGTGGTGCCTTGCAGGGTATTATGTAGATGTAGATGTATTTACGCGATAAAGTGACATCACCGTCGATGAAAAACTACCAGTGCAAAAAAAGAAAACTATATGCTTTAAGTAATCTATAATCCATAATATTCATTAAAAACTATTTTCATTGATGCTTTTGATATCCCTTATTTGATATTCCTTAAGATCAATATGAACCCGGAAATTGTATGTGTGCCTTGTCACCAAATAACAGTGACAATCAGTGACCAATAAATTTCTAGGCCATTGATATTAAATGATATTTTTACTTATTGATGCAATGCGCACATCCAAAAAAAAATAGCTACTGGTTTTAAGGTAATTGATTATGACTTTTTATTTTTTTGGCATTAAAAAAACAATTATTATCTTGGGAGGCTGATTGCCGAAATTTGAGAGATGGCCTCTCCATGTTGTTGCGCATATTATCATGCATGGCTGTTTATTGTTTGAAAAACTGCAGAAGCTGGCGAGTTTCAGCGGTGATCTCATTATATCGATTTTCAATTTAGCAACGAGGGAAATTTAGCATTGGGGGAATTTAGCAATGGAACTAGAGGAGATCCAGCGTCGTTGGAGGGAATATGTTGAGGTACTGTATGATAGGGAACATAGGCTTTAGGAACTTGGACATAGAAGAGGAAAAGGACGTAGATCAGGATGACGTGGGCCCCTGAATACTGGATAGTGAGATAGAGAAGGCACTGAGAGAAATGAAGGCAGGTAAAGCGGTGGGGGTTGATAGCATCCCAGCTGAGCTTCTCAAAAACCTAGGAAGAAGGGGAAGGGAGCAGTGGCGGATTTAGGGGGGGGGGGTCATAGGGGTCATAAAGGAGTAAAGGGAGTGTACAGTTGAGAATCTTTAATCCGGCACGGTCGGGACCGAAGTGATGCCGGATTAGGGATTTTGCCGGACTATGGGTCATGCATGGCAACTGGTTTTTTAGTGACGTCCGGGATGTTTTTATTGAAAGGATTCAATTATTTATAACAAAATATATTCGTTTGCCATTTACTGAACACGATTTTTAAGAGAGTCGCAGATATTAATCATAATGAAATGGTTTCTTGATTCACAACGTTATTACTTAAAAGTATCGAAGTTTCGCAGTGGGTGAAAATAACATAAGCTTAGTATCGTTTTCATCATATTTATGGACATTTAAAAGCGTAATATTTCTATTGGAAAAGGGTATATCAAATATAATATTTCTTATGCTGTGCTTCGCGCAACATATTTCCTACCGCGCTTGATTTGTTATCAGCTGATTCAGCGCGTTGTCAACGCGTTGTGTCGTCTGCACAGCCTCCCATCATTACGTCGCAGGCGACCGGACTAGATGATTCTTTAAAGACCATCATCAACAGTAGTCCTCCTTCAACAATTTCACGCCCATCATCTTCATCCCCACTCGGATTTATTGTTATTAATTACCAATTCAAGGATATCATCATGTGTAATGATTGACGGTGATAATAGAATCGTGATCGCTAGCTAACCATTGCTCTAATTGATTCTGTATCAATTCCATTTCCTTTAACTCAGGGTTATTGATACTGCTTGCACTGTCAACCAACTCCATCATCATATGTTTATCCTCAAAAACATGAAAGCCTTTGAAATCTCCACATATTTCGTCTACATCAAATCTTAAAGCAGACCACAATTTAAACCACGCGTGTTTTAGATCTGACTGTGAATTACTATTTAATTGCATGCAAAATTTCCCACATCGTATTTAAGATTATATTTGCTTCCGAAATAGTTTAGCCTGCTCCATTAGCATTTGGCCAGAAATACTAAGCCCTTCACTCCGACGCAGTTGCAACCACGCGTTCTAAATCAGCACTTAAATCTTATTTCATAGTTTTTCTCTGTCGTTCATTTCTTCTTGTCACTTTAACAGTAAAATTTTGAGGATTGTCTCTTTCAGCTCCTTAATGTGTTTTACTGTCAAAGTTCCCACGCAGTGTGTTTCAAACAAGCGTTTTACCGGTGCAACGGCGTCAAGCTTTTTCACGAATTGCACTTTTTCTGCGATCGTTAACGTTTAGTGCTGATGCCTCATTCCTCTGCTGTTGCCACAACTGTATACATTAGACATGATTAGGGAGAGAAAAAAAGCAGATAAATAATTTTATCAAATTACGTATGGTGCTCAATGAAAAATGCGCACGCCATTGTAAGTGGCCGATCTGAAAACTAGTCGTACTCCGTATCGGAGTCTTCAATTTTTTTAAGGAAGTGATTGAGGGAAGAACGTTGGGTAAGCGGGAAAGAGGGAGGAGAAGAACGGGTAGCTTGGATAGGAAGATGGAAGGCAGAAGGTATGAGGTTCTGAAGAGGGACATCGTGTGAAATTTAGGGGGTGGGAAGAATTAAATGTCCATTTAAACCTACCTTCACCGGAAGAATACTAATAATAAAAATAATAATTTCAAACAAATTTAACAAATCGACAATGTTTTCAATCCACTGATTGTAGAAGGAAAATTTAACGATGGTTTCTCCGGCGAAACCTCTGATATACACGTGACCTCGAAGGGCATATTTTAATTATTAGCTCTGCTATATTCTTCGAGTGGAAATCAACACTACTTCAGGGAAAGGTGCGTATTCTTTAGTTCAACCCAAAACAAAACACTAAAGCTTTTTTCAGCGTCATTCACCTCACTGACTTTTAATAAACTGGCTGATTATCATGGAATATTGGAGGGGATTGCATTGATAACAGTCGCGTAAGATTTTAAACAAAATCTCAAAAGAACCTTCAATTACAACAGGTGAGGGCTTCGAAAATCGGCCTACTAGAACTATTTTTGACAAGTAATCCAGGGCCTCGATTATAGATCTTCATAACACTCGCGTTATCGTTATTTTTTTCATTTTACTTATGTCAGAGAAAACGTGATCTACATTCTTCATTTTTCGCCCAGCACTTCAAATCGCTTATCACAATCAGTGGAGCAAATTTTATTGACGGTTATTTTTAATTGACGGGGCGAGCGTTATCGACACAGAATGCGATAACGCGAAAGATGTATCCGTGATTCCATACCTGAACTGCCGTGGTGGCACGTTGTCCCTTGAACGAAAAATGTTTTTTTCATATACCAAACCTTAGGCATTACCGATAAATTTCCTTATGGCGGGTATAGACCATCTTGATAAAACTGTCAATATGATTATTGTCTTTAAATTTCACCGTAAATTTGAATGCGATGAATTCTACCCATTTACAGACTCGTCCATTGAATTATGATCGTGAGTAATACTTAAAAATAAATTGAAATACCGTTCAAAGCAAGCTTTATAAAAACACACTCAATTTCATTGTCTTACATAGCAATTCATCTTCAACTTTCACTTAAGGTGCATCGAATAATCAGCTGATACGATATTTCCGGCAATGCAACAAGACTCAAAAACGCTCTAACTGGCGACATCTCCGAACGCTTTCTTGCCGTCTCCTCCTCTCCCGATCGGCTTCACTGGCTCCGTGATCCTGCACCGTGAATTGACGAGTCACGCCTCGGGCTTAACAACCGGACAGCTTAGGAAAAAACCTCTAGACCATAGTCCTGATCACAACTTAAGTGTCTGTTCGTGAGGTGTAATGGGATGAATGTAATTATTTTGAACTCACTTTTTCCCCCGGCTTCTCTAAAAAAACTTGATTTATATCTAAGATATTTGGCCTCTTCTTTAATTGATTCAGTGAATCGTATCTATTAAAAATATTTTATTAGAGACCACAAATATAATTGCGTTACTAATAAGATATTATTTGTAATCAAATGATTTATCATTCATGTGCCCGATTGTTGAATCAAAAGAATTGATGAAATGCATTATAATTATGCATCATATTTGCAAGTTTGTTCACAACATTTATTAATCTGCGTACCAGCATGTCATTCAACCCGGATTGATTCTCCACAAATAGGCGAAATAATATGAATTCGAGTTAAAATAACTTGCCACCTTCTCCACCGCTATTCAGTAGAGAAGGACTTAATCGTCGATTCGATTGTTTTTAACAATTTTGATATTAATTATCCATTTATTTATTTATTGAAACGACGAATGGAATTCAAATATTTCACCAAAGGCAACGACGAGCTATCTCATCAACTTCAATTGAATATAATTGAAAAAATGGACTGCGCTTAGACGACTGGTGTCTACTAATTATACTGTTACAATCAGCAATACATTAAATACTATTTCTCCATTCAGGTGTTTGACTTAAGCTTAAAGCATTCCGAAGGCTAAGGTTATCTCATACTGTCTCAACAAACTCTTAGTATTAAGACAACATCCACGGCAAAGGCAGGATTCGAACCAAAACCATTTATTACAAGACATTTGTTAACGCCTTAGCAACCAGTTCTGTTTCTCCAAGCAACTACCGACACCTATACGAAGCATTGTCTTAAATTACTAGGCTACCTTAATATCTTATATTGTCACCATTCATTTCCTCAATATGGGTGTTTTGAATTCAGCCTCCACAATAAATTCGTTAATCCTTCATATAACTTGCAAAACCACATAAAAGGCACATATCGGAAGCAGATTTGACGGGGAACATAAAAGCAAAAAGGATGGAGTTGTAAGTTGGCCAGAAATCCATCAGCACAGTCGGCTAGCGTTTTCGAAGTGGAGGGTGCAACTGAATTCTTCACTACCGGTGAGTTAAGGACGAAAAATGGCCATGAAGCGCTATTTCACTCGGGTCCTCCAAGTAAAATAGCCAGCCCAGGATAATGGCCCTTCAGTGAATGCCATGTAGCTTCTGCTTTCCCTGACCTTGATGATTGCCAAGGACTGATGTCTTTGGAAAGGGAATCGGAAGTTTGGAAAATGAAAGGCATCGAAAAAGGGAAGTTATACATACGGCAAGCACCCAATGCACACAATCCACGCAACTATCTCGCAAAGACTTAGGGTGAAAAAATATTCCATTTTCTGGCTTTGAAGCTCTTGTTCGTCACCTATTACTCGTCTGCAACGTCGAAACAGCTGTTTCTATAAGGAATATTAGCGTCGGCCACTTCACGCACAAACGCTGACTCTCAGCTCCAATTTTTGTGTTTTTAAAGCCCGCCATCAACCCAAATTATCAACTGACATTATCGGTTGCTAAAATATTTTAAGATTAAATGTTGCTATACTCGGTTAGGTAAACATCATTTGACAATGCAATTTTACAGCCATCATCCGAGTAATCAATTATAAAATACATTCCACGAATATTAGGATGTTTGATGATAGTCCTTTTCCGCTACTCTTCACCCTAGTTTTTCGTTTTTTACCTTATTTCTTAACCAATCAGCGTTGTGACCTCTTTTTAAATACATATTCCTTCTGTTTTCCTGCCGTCCAAAACACCATAAGTTTCCTCCCAACTAATAATCCTCCTTCGCTTACCTATTATTCTGCACCTTACTACCTCCAACTTTCCGTCAACCATCATGGTAAATGACCGTCGTTCATTCTCAATCCTTACCTTATTCCAGTATCTTCAACCTATATATTTTCCTCGCCTGCCATACTATACATACTCTCTCGTCTTTCTCTACATCATGCTAGTCTATTCTCCTCTCTTCTCTATACCTACATCAACTTTACCTCCTTCTTGATCACCCTCGAATTCGGAATAATGCAACAGCATAAGCATTCTACAATTATCTCCTTCATCTTCATTTTTATTACGATTATTACGATCCTCCATAAGTAACCTAATCATCCTGATACCGCCGCCACCAACTATGCTCTATAACACTCGTTATTTCACTTGCCTTCGTTTTATTCAGATTTCTCCGTTGGCACGAAATCGATAGCAAGTAATAGATAAGAATTTCAAGAAAAAATTTTTTCAATGACTTTATTCTAACAACTTTAGAGTTTCTGTCATTAAATGGGAACCCTAAGTAAATGACTCACCTAGAAACGAGATTCTTCCCTAAAAATACAAGACACCAAACTGGTTTTCGAGAGGAATTCGGTCCAATCAATGATACGCCTCTTCCTTTCATTCCGTATGACGCTTGCTGCTGTTTACTTCTGAAGCTTCTGAACCATAGAAATCAAGTTAATATGGAAGGTTGACGATGAGACAAACAAGGAAATATTAAGGGAACTGAAAAACTGAGTTGGTACGTGGCTGGAAAGGAGATCGATGTAAAGTGTATGGAAATATAGTTAAAACAGATTTTGCATGAGAATCAAAGAGGGAAGAAGAAAAGGATTTGTAAAAAAAAAATTGACATACTGTTTACTATCGCTCATAAATCAGGGTTACCGACTACAGCTATTGGCTACAGCATTCTTCGAGAGGCGAGCTTGACTTGATGGGCTACGTAAGATTAAAAAAGTTTGTGACAGGATCAGTAATTCTCAATCCATTCCTGTGGCTTCTCGAGTTTAAAAGCTGAAATTCAGTAATTCGATACAAACATTTAACTGCCAAATGACAGATGTCTTACTTCTTAGTATACGCGTATTGAATTTAAAAAATATCTCCTCGATTGCAGGAAGAAAGCTATTAAAAGAATCACAATATATCACAACTATTTTAATCACTTAACCTACTTGTGTCATCGTAAATTCATTCACAGAATTTTCTTCATTCACATTAAGACAGAGGAAAATAAAGGCGTACGCCACGCCGGCCTCCAATAGCTATCAAAATACCTTCCCTTCACCACATACAACTACCAAATATCTTGCTTGCTAAATGCGATGCCTGTTTCATTTTACTTTCACCAATCGTATAATCGGAGAAAGCAGTGCATTCATCAAATAAATCTACCACGAGGTTCTCGCAGAAACACAACTCCTAAGGTCCCTTACCTACGTTTTTATTTTTTGCGAATTATATCCGAATTTGTGAGTGCGTTCTTTTTCAAGGCAGTGATTCGAACTTTCACCATATCTATAACAGTGAAAGCATTGATACGAATGAAGAAGCAAATCTTTTTAACGGCACCATGAGAAAGCCATGAAAGCAGATTAAGTTGCTGGAAAGTCACGCCGAAGTGCATGTTTTATACCTAAATTCATAGATCCTCTGTGGCAAGAAGATTTAAAGTTGAGTACCATCGCGTTTGAGTCTTATGCAGAGGGATGGAAAAGAGCTTACGGCTCGATCAGCTCGTGGCAATCTGATTTAATTGCATGTAAATCACTCTGGATACGCTGAAGTAGTTCCCATCAGAAGAGGGTAAAAATTAATCCTGGTAAAAATAAGGAACAAAGGGCAATACCCTTAGTATCTTACATGAAGAGAGCTGGTCAAAGCTTCACAAGGTAAAGGCCTGAGCAATTGGCACCATGCAAACTCGTGCACAGAAGTAGAGACAACGGAGAAAGAAAACAAGAATAATAAATGGGGTACAACAACTAAGATAGGAAATTTAGAAAAATATTAGAAACAAAAAATGAGAAAAAAATTCAAGGAAAAGTTTAAAGTTTGAAGGAATATCCTCAAACGGTGCAAATAATAATAAAAGGTCTGTATTGGGAGGATAAAGGATATACTTCGAGGAATTAAAGAACGAGAAGTGAACAAAAAGAAATGTATCCAAAATATATCAATATTTAACATAAAAAATATATTATGGTGCGTGAAAGTATTCACAACTGTGGGAAAAACGTGAGAATTATTATGCTTACATCCTTTAAACCCACAGCAGGACAACACCCACAAAATGAGATACAGAGAAATGAAGAGAGAACTGAGGCGAGAAATAAAGAATACTTTATGAGGAATGAAAGAATATATACGGAGAGTGGCCATTACTTATGTAAAAATCGGCCAAGCTTAGTTGTTATTTAGGCTTATATGCCGACAGCTAAGAACAAAAGGAAAGGCGACATCTAAGACTATTGTGTGTATGTGACCAGATTGGCGAAAAAATGGGTATATTTCGGAGTTAATGGTCGTTGGCAAAAGGAGAGAGGGACATGAGGTATAGGTGCACATGATGGGTAAGTGGAAATACGAGATAAGCATTCAATTTCTGCTTAGGGAATGTAGCAGTAATCACCAATAACTGGTAAGAACAACATCCTATTCACAGCTACAAATGCAACTGGTACAATATCACGAGAAACACGAAGCGATGAGACATTGGAACAATGCCTTTAATTTTCATGGGCTCAAACGGGCAGATACAGCTCCGGCCATTTGTTATATGGTGATGAAATTCAACACATAAGAGGTTTAGAGACGATATGAAGGATACAGGCTACATGAGTAGAGGATGTGACTGAAAATAGGAGAGTGTTATTTTCTGGGTGGGGCATAAGAGGAAACCGTTTTTCAGCTAGGAATAGAACAATAGTTCAATAAATAAAAATAGGCGTTTTATAAAATAGGGGGAAACTAGGGAAAAGATTTTTAGGTACAGATTCATGAACAGATAGATGACTGTAGACCATGATATAATATCATGGATAGATCATAACAAACGATTAGTGTAGATTATCATATATAATAAAATGATAGAGAAATTTAGACTTCAAGATTGGTATATGAACAAAAGTAGATAGAGGCTTTTAAAATATGGTTTTGGAGGAGGATGTGATTGGACAGCTGCCAAGAAAGGGAGACAAATAATGCAGTGCACTACGTGGCAGGAAAGTTGGAAGAAATTTAAGAGGGCTGTACAAGTGAATCGAGTAAGTACTATATAGTAGTGGAGTCCTTAGGGTTGCGATTCAGAGGATAATGATTGGTAAAATTGTAGAATAATTAGTGGAAGAAATCCAGTATGAATTATGAACAAAAAGAAAACTAGAAGATATGATGAGCACAAGGGTACCGTGAAAAGGGGCATTAGAGGTATAATTTTAGCAGAATGGTGACCATGGGGCTATAATGTGATAGGTCAAGCAGAAATATCTCAATAACCAACCATTATTTGTAGATATGAATGAAGACGTTCATAAGAATGCCAAATTAATCATTTATATTAAAGGAATGATTTATTGTCATTATCTCACTAGCCAGATTCAACATTTGGTATTAATGGTGTGCACAAATTTGTATCCAATGACCCAAAAACGTTTGAATTAACCACCCGTGATTAGCCAGGCAGGCGAATAGATGAACTTTTCAAAATCGGCAAAGAGAACTATTGTGGAGGGAAGGTAGCCTAGTTTCTGATGGAATTTGGAGAATGATAATGGCTGAGTCGTACTAAATCATCGTTACCCAAGTATGAAAAATCTTCAAGGTATCTTTAGTTGTACCAACACCCCACCTCCATTCAAAGGATATTCATCCAGTCCCAGAAGGGAGAAAACAAGTATAACTCGAGCACTCTCGGCAAAGATTTCGTTGAATGGAGCTAAAGACCAAGAGTATACTGGCATACCATAAAGGGCGAGCAGCAGATAATGTTCGGTAAATCGATAATCACGTACGTACATTAAGCTCGAGACCAACACTTTCCCAGCTAAGATCGTGAAGCCTGATTGATTCAAGGATAAGGCGTTAAGAAACCGTTGCAAATTAAAGTAGCAATTTAATCCTGTAACATTTGCCACTACAAATGCTTTCGAAAGACATGGTTTCTAGAATTATGTGGCTCTACTGCTATGATTACAATAAATTGAGCCAAGTTCTGACAAACAAATTATAGCAAATTCGATATAGGGGTATGTTGTTCTCTTCGTATAGTACATACATACTAACTAATAAATACAGCGTTAAATGGTCAATAAATGAGCGATAGAGAATTTATGACTCTATTTTTCGAAAATCAGCATGAAGAAAAATACTTTCTCATACAAATGCATTTTTTTCCTTATTCCTATCTTATTTACTGAGTTCCATAAGAAAATTTCTTACAATTGTCTGTACGAAGTAATCATTGACTTTCTGAGAAAAAATTGCTTCGGCTTGCGAGTTCAAGGAAATAAAATACACCAATTTACAAAATATTGACAGAGGAAGAAGGAGATATTTAAGTCCCAGAGTATTTATTTTATAATAATCATATTACGAACTGGAAGATATATTTAATTGTATAAATAGATAAAATTTGACTTTATATGAATGCAAGAGACAAATCGAATATTGCCAGTACGTGAATTACGTTTGATGAATAAAATCAAAATCAACCTAATTTATATATAGAACTTTGACAATTGTTTTAAAAATGATTTCCACAGCTAACTGCTAACATTATGGTAATCAATAACGTATCAATTTCCAGTGTTAATGAATCTGAAAGAAAAATAGACGTCATATTGCAACACATTACCATTGGGGCATTAACAAGCATTTATGAAGTGATGACTCAGTGGATATCTTAAATTCTGTTTCATGTGCGAACTAATATTAGGAGCTAAAGGTAGGAGGAACTAATGTTACTACATGTAAATCGTAGTTGCAAGTAAGAACTCCGGTGATATTTCACCAACAGGCACACACCCTCATGGCGGCTTGCAGGGCATTGCGCAGATGCAATGCATTTTGTGAATGCCATGTAAATATGTTATCTACTTAAGAAGTTAGCTCCTTTCAGACCTCCATTCAGTGGGAAAACATATAAACCATACATTGGATTCGACTGATAAAAATTACGACTGAAGATACTTCAAGGCTAACAAAGGACTGTTCTCCACAAGACGTCTGTAAGTAAATACACCCAAGAGACAGGTGGACCATATCCGGTGTTGAATCGAGCGAGGCTCATGCTTCCCAGAAAATCGGCTGCCTCACAGCTGCCACAACGGTTCTGATGGGTCAATAAAAAAGGCTAGAGACGTATTCAGTAGCTCATTCACGCTAGAATGATATCATGGCATGAGTGCGGCCTTGTTTGGAGGACGCAGGTGGAGAATGAGTTCGTACTTTAAAAAGGAATAGTCATCCTCATGCACGACCAGTGCCGGAGAAAACAATGTCTGAAAAATCATATGATTCAATCGGAAAATACTTTTGAGTTATTTTAAAGGCCAAATTCAACACTGTTCTAGATAGTAAAGTAGCTTTTGCAGGCCAGGACTTGCACAAGGTCTTGGATTTAAACCAATACTTTTTTCCTTCATAAGTCCCTTGAGACCAAACTTTGTGAACCACTGGTGTAGCAATGGTAACGGTTTCCTATACTTAAAAGAAAATTTGAATCCAGGAATATATTTCGTCGTAATCCATACCTTGGGTGTCTTCTGGAGGCTATTTCAATCTCAGTCCTCTATCTGTCTGATGGCGAGTAAAAGTGCAGAACCCTTGGAGACAATCGTTAAGAGTAGGAAAATTATGACGCCGGGTTTCTCTCCAACCTTTCTCCTTTAATTTCGAATGTCACCCTTACACCTCTCCTTCTTGTGTGAGAAATTGTTTAGGGCAGAATAGTTATGTAACCAACCAATGGCTGATGATGATTAGTTTATGTGTTTATAACTTAGATAAAAATTTGTAATAGCCCAGTTAAAAAAATTGGAAAAACATGTCAAGACGATTCCTCATATCTAACCCATCGTCACATAAAACAAGCACAAGAGGCCCGAATTCAATATTCCTTGGTATAAGTTTACTTAAGAAGATTGGGGAAGAACTGAAATTATTTGTTTCCAATAATTGGAGCAACAAGCACAGAACTTGAGGGAAGACAAAGTGGTACATACAACGAGGGATTCACGTGGAGAAGCAGGGTAGAACAATAGTTCGTTCACTAAGTTTGACGACCGTAAGAATAGAATCTCATACAGTACGTTTCAGATACTTGAAGAGAAACAGTATTGTCAGTTGAGCTATAACTGAGAATCAATTCTTCAACATTTCGTATGATTGCCAAATACATACCAAATCACTGGCCCCAGACGAAGTGATAAAACCTCTTTAAAAACAAAATCGCCAAGTAGCAGTAATGTATTTGAAATTACTACAGCTACAGCTTCATGCTTCACCCAAGTACTATTTCACTCAATAGTTAACTGTTTCCCATAAATATCATTCAACTTCAACAGACATAATTTCATTGGAATGAAATAAACTAAATAATGACCATATATTGGGTCACACTCGTTGACAGATTTATTAATTAGAGGCTAATCATCTAAATATCTAGTTTAGAATTCTTAAGAGTCTTCTTACAACCATTCATACCTGGAGCCATTCCCAACCCTCACTTGAACTTTGGTCTCACTACAAAGATTTACACGTACATAAGAGATTATTCGAATGCTACTCTCACTTCTTCATACTATAAGGTGTCAACTTAAAATGTATACTTTAATTCCCAGGACTGCTACAGTGAAAATTAATATCTCAATAAACTCAACCTATTCACCAAAAATATTATTCTAAAAAAGCCAGAAAAATCATAGCCTCACGTATTTTTCGTTCCGCAGTCTCCCCGTTATTGCAGTGAGGCCCGTTCAACCGAGGAGTATTAGAAGCTTGCGATGCCAAAGGGGAGATTAGAATAAGCTATTGGTGTAAATAATTACAGGAATTGCAAAATATTGTATATATAAAGAATCTCTGCAGTTGCAAAAACAAATTAGAGTTTACTTCAAATTGTGTGATCGTGGTGCCGACTTCTCATTAATGGCGTAGTGGTGTACACTTCTCATCAAGTTCTTCCATATGTTGCTAGTTAATGGCACTGGCGGTGCACGACAAAATCGCCACAAATACCCAGGTAAAATCGAAGTTTAATCAAAATTATCTTAATGAAACGATTCGCGAGACACATTTTTCATAAAAAATAGGGACATTTTCTTTATGTTACATAAACATGAAGGCAATGTCATCCTCAGGGACCCTATAAAAAAACCTCAGGGATGTGTGAATGACACCTTAATCGTGATAACTCGTACCATGGAAATTTATTTCATTCGTGAATACCGGTCCTAATAGATAATGCAATATAAGGAATAAGTAAGGCTCAAAAGTACGGTGACAGAACATACTTTTCCGTGTAGTCGCAGGTTTGTATGCAAGCAAAGTGGAGCGACGAAATGGAAAGGCAACCGGATCACTATGCTCTCCTACCTTTACCTCTTAACTTTTGTCACTGCCAGTAGAAAAAAGCGATTAAATGCTCAAAGCATACCTATTCTCCGAAGCAGAGGGTAGAAAAACGAACTAGGTATTGTCCTGCGATGCCAAGCGACTCCAAAATGTACCGCACGTCAAAAGGGTCGGGAAATAACACGAAGGTAGAAAAAATTGCTGTGTTCCATTTTGCCCTAATCCCCATCACTCGCTTAGCGAAAAACAGAATGTCGGTATAATTAATAAGAATTCACTTAAACGGCTGAACGGCCAGGAAAGGAGAGCGGAGAGAGAATTTATAAATCAGATTTCCGAGAACGCCATTCAGCTGGAGCAAGGGAGAGCAGCATTTGAGAAAACGTTTTTGTAAACGCCTTGCACACATGGTATCACCTTAAGAAATAAGAGCGCAAGTTGCAACAGCACGCGAATTAAATAAGTTGAATTCCCACCGTCTACTCAGGAGGTATGTCAACGCTCACATTTTCCATCCAGGTGAAATAATTGGTTTTCGCACTGTGCGAGAAAGCTAAAAGAATTAATTTCCAGTAATGGAGATAGCATTTCTAAACCTTACATCTCGGAATAACTTGGCATCTAACTCTTTCAACAGGGTACTATATAATAAATTCATTCGCCAAAAGCACTTTAAGCTGAAACAGCAGAACATTGAACGTTACGCACTCATTAGTTTAACGTTTAACAAGGGTAGAGGCTACATGAGCATTGAAGGCGCAATGTTGGGTAGTAACCACGGTCTTTATGACGGTTCTTCTGAGTCAATTACATTAAAATTGCCAATTCTATTGCCAGCTCATTCAATCAACACTGCGGTAGTAAGTTAGCCTCATAAGGCAACTAACAATGACCACAACTGCGACACTAAATGATGATGACTCCTTGCCACAAACCCTAGAGACTGTTTGCAGAGTATTCGGTAAATGTACAGGAAGATGTCAAAAAATACCATAGCGACATATTTCCATAGGTAACATCGACTTCCACGCATTTAAAAGGGACTACTTAAGATGCATCAACGGCTGTTTATTCCTAACTACTCCTTATATTGCTGTCAATATAATTGAGACTATTCTCTTGCCTACAGATACTTTTCGGAAGATTAACCTCTCTAAACCAAGGACTACAGACTAAAGTCATTATTCTTTGTTGATTACTGCGTTACTTACCGCTCCATTACTATGGTATGATAAAAGTTACTTAAACTTTAAACACCAACACGAACACGAGTATTAAATTGTTCGTCAGAGCAACTACCACCAAAAGTCATCAAGCACTCATTTCCAAAGTTCTCGTTCCATATTTTGGGAAGTTGCACGGCAAGAAGGAAAAAGGTCAGGTTTGCAGCAGAGATCAGGTCCACTTAGGACCGGACGATATCGATTTATTTGACATCACAAGTTGCCTTACAAGTGCTGCTTCGGAAAGAAATGCAGCACGCAATCGCTAGAAAACTTAGCACACTGACGAAAGACAAAAAATGAATGCTTATGAATGAGATCAAGTTGATGCGTTGCTAAACCACTTGATTCCCACGCCAAGAGGCAGAGTTCGATGACCGAACAAGGTGAATTTTCTAACAGGTATTCCTACTCGTAGACGGAGCAGAAAGGTGAGAGCTTCTTGTGCATTACTTCGCCCGACGATGGAGATGTTATCATTGAGAACCATGGCTTTTAATGAGAGCAGCCCTTGGAGGGCTCTTGGCGTTCACTCTATTCTACCCCGTCTCACCTGTCCCGTTATTTTACACACATTACAGCGCAAATGGCTTCAACAGTCGTCCTCTGGCGACAGGAGGACTATAATTATTAGAATTTTTCTAGGCAATGAAAAACACCTTAGAGTGACGAATCCGTCTCGAGGCCTTGTTTGCCGCGGTCCTGTGGTGTAACCACGGCTCGTACGTAATTGCCCAGCCGCGGTGGTAGGATGTAGTCTCACGATCAAACCCACCAGCGACAAAAAATACGCGCTCGCCAAGGAACCCAGGCAGTTGCACGCGCGCCGGGCGCAAGAAAAATGAAACGCTAAGCATCCCAACAGCCGGTCACGAATGACGCGAAAACGCGGAAACTCAAAAGGAGAAAAAAGAAATAAAAACGCGGGGCGGCGGGAAGGGACTGTAACCGCGTGCGTTGCAGGCACGAGCGCCGCCCGCGGAGAAAGGGACAACAAGCCGGGGGTGGCTAGAATGTCCCTCGCCGTCGGAGAGATACGAGTAGCTTGGGCGCGGAGGGAATGGGTGGGGGGAGGAGGTCAAAGGTTAGTCATTCGCTGCGGACAGGCGAGTGCGGCAATCCGTGCGTCACACCACTCCACCGAAAAATGACTCGAGAGGATGATGGGATGGGGCGCGGTTTTAGAGTCCCGCACGACCGAACATAAACGGAGCAGAGAACAATGGAGGGGCGGGAAAGCTTAGTTGTGCGGGTGGAAAGGCACTCAAAAGCCGCGGGATCAAGGGCGTCCCATCGGCAGCACTTGCATTGATCCAAGCGCCTCGAATGATAAGTGCCTAATTAAATGATGGCGCTTAGCTGGGAGCATTGAGCCCATGGCCTTTAGACTTGAAAACTGGCAAAAAAATGTTGCTATTGTGACTTTGAGGGCCATAATAAAATAATTTATTTCAACCATCGAGTTTCCATTAGCCTATTTCTCAGTCATGGTGCATTTGGCAGTCTCTCGAGGATTCTAGAAGCTCGTAGCTCAATCTGGCCACCCCAACTACGCGAACTAAAGTGAATCATGGAAGAGAGCGGCACTATCTATGAAATTAATATTCTTTTCGAAACTCTTACTGATGTTATCCAGTTTGGACACCTTAACCCCCTTCCACCTTCGCTAGAAGAATCAATCAGTTATTTTTTTACCATTGGTATCGGTGAGATTTTTGCACAAAAACTTGAGTTTCAATACGACAATTAGATGTCTTGTCAAGGTGGATGATTTTTTTTCTGTGGAAATGTTACTATTGTGCATATGGTTTTGTAACTCCGCAAGGGTTTTTTGCTGCTAGCTTTCAATCCTTGAACTTGAAGTACGAGATTCTGGGCGTAAACGGTAATGCCGAGATGCATGCTCCACCATTAACTTCCCGAGTGTCAAACCTCAATGTTATCTGGTATTCCATGAATTTCCTGGGACTTCCCTATTTCCTTTTACAAGAGAATGCCTCGTTATACATTTCCAAAGCCTGAAAATCAAGAGGTCATTGGTTTGAGGTCTACCTCGTGTATGGAAGATATGTGTGCCCTAGTATTGGTAGCAACTAAATGTGTGGTGTGATATAGTCCAAGCCATTAGAGCACCAAAAATCGAAGTCTTTGAGGTGTTGGTTTGGTGAAGGACGGTAAAGGGAAAGTTGGTAGAAGAGAGAACAGATGAGGAAGTGCTAGGTATCGTAAAGGAGAGAGGAATCTGATTGAGGAAATTAAGAGTAGACAGAGGGAAAGAATCGAGTGCATAATAATCCATCGAGGTGGCTTTTTGAAGGACGTGACAGAAAGAAAATCTTACGTAAGCGGGAGAGAGGGAGGAGCAGTATAGGCTGCTTGAACGGAATGATGAGATGTAGAAAGCATTCGGAGCCAAAGATGACCACCATATGAAAGACAGGTGGGTCTTGCTTCAATTGAAATACATTGATGTACTTCATCCCATTTAAATAAGCATCGGATTGGGCCTCTTTATGCCAGTATGACACTGACGATAACTGTAACAGTAAAATAAAATCAAAACTTCAAGCATTCGGCATGAAGCGTTATAGAAGAATGATGAAGATAAACCTAGTTACAAACGAAGAAGTGTCAACCGTCTTAGCCAGAACGGTAACTCACCGGTGATTCAAAACTCTATCTCTATCTACCTCTACATCATACCCTGCCTTCGATACCTGCGACTCACCGCTAAGGGTGAGTGGCAGGGGGTAAAGATCACCACACACGCACTACTTACATACAGCTAATAGCCACTATTGCAAGTGCGATTCCCTCCTAGGGCATTGATATTATGCTGGTTCGATGGTAAAAGATCTTAGGTTAAACGGTGCGACGTAGCAGTAGTAGCACCTAAAATCAAGATCTATTATAACTTCTGTTCTCCGGTCCATCGAACGATTTGGTCGTATTCTATGCACATAAAGACTGACTCCTCTCACGACAGGGTAAAAAGACCCAGGAGTGTATTTTTGAAGTACAAGCCTCGGACCGGACGAACGCGCAGGATTCGTTCGGCCTTGGAGGATATTGGATATCCGGCCTTAAGAGGTGAATTGCAGGATTCGTTCGAGCGCAGACGCAGAGGTTGAGGTGAAGACCAGAGGAAGGAAACGTTCGTTCCTTCGGGGCACGGATGCGAAGGCGCTTACGACTAGCTCATTGGTTGGGAAGTCCCTTTGGAGGTCGTCACCGCCCATGGCGAGCGAAAGGCCTGACCACCAGCCGAGAGAATTTTGCGGAACGCAATTTCGGTACGTAACCCTTTCTCGTCATTCAAGGGCCCCCGAGAAAGTCGCACCTTTAGGTAGGTCCGCGGGATAAGGGCGAAGCCGAAAAGAATGATAGGAACTGACGTCCTTGAGGGCGTGCGAGAGCGGTGAGATCTCTCTTTTTTATTCTTCACGAGTAGGGTCGGACGCGAGTTTGTGATTTACATTTTTTTTAAGTCTCCACCCACGCACGTACGGAGGAAACTGACCGCCACGGCTCTCAACACCTGACCCTACGCAAATGTGATCCGAGCCTTCATAATTGAGGGCTTGTGAGAGGTTTATTATAGTCATTCCTGATACTATAATCAAGTCCGCGCTCGAATTTGTTTCACCCCATTAAAAGCAAAGAGGCGGTAAAAATCGAGGCGTGTCGCCGTGAGACTTTTTTTTTAGAGCTAAGTAATTTTCTCTTAACGTACGATGACGAGTGAGACGTGCATAAGAGGAAAATGAGATAGAGGAAAAAATTACTTCTCCCACGTTTTGCGAACTGATACCTGTACGCGAATGCAACTCGTTCGTGCGCGAAACTGCATTCATTACGCCACTCAGTTCCTGAACCCAAGAATAGATTAGGTCTGGGTGCCAAGAACCACCATAAATAAACAATTTGAGCCTCTGTGTTAGGGCATTTTTTTGATTTCTGAATAAACGATCAATAATTCATACGTTTATTCCAAAAGAAAACTTTAGGAGCGTGATACAAATACCATGACTCAAAATAACTAATAAACTCATAATGAAAACAAAATCTGCAAATTACCACAGATTAAACCGTGGTAAATTGCAAATTTTGTTTTCATTTTGATATGTTCGAATACCACTCAATATCGCCGGAAACTACAGAACTAATAAACTGCCCGCGTAAAAACATTTAATACCCGCTGAAGCTGCTTGTCCAACCTAATATTTTGTTACAATATTATTATTAAAATAGTTACGTTTGTTTGTTATCATGCGTAAGATATAAATATATATTACAATAATTTTGACATATATGTTAGAAATTTATAATTATATTCATCCACGGAGAAACAATCAGCATGCTACGATTCTCTGATGGCATAGCTCTCATAGCAGGGACAGAGAAGGATTTGAAAAAGATGCTAACAACCATGGAAAGGACACTGGCCAGACATCAGCTGAAGATCAATAAGAAAAAGACTAAGATATTGGTGTGCAGCAAGAAAAAGGAGGCCAAAACCAACGTTATACAAGGAAAACAGAAACTGAAACAGGTGAAAGAGTTCTGTTACCTGGGAAGCAGAGTAAGCAGCGATGGACGAAGCAAGAAAGAAATAGCACGTAGAATAGCCCAGAAAAAGAGGTCATTCTATCAAAAGAAGAATCTACTTACAGCTGGAAATACAAGATTATAAGTAAAGAAACATCTAATAGAACGTATATCTGGGGTATGTTTCTTTACGGCAGTGAAGCATGGACGATGACGGCAGCGGAAAAGAAAAGGGTGGAAGCATTCGAAATGTGGTGCTACAGAAGAATGCTGAAGATTAAATGGATGGACCGAGTAAGTAACGAGGAAGTCCTAAGAAGAGTAGGAGAAAAGAGAAGTTTACTGAAAACTATAAAAAGAAGAAGGGACAACTTAATCGGCCACATCTTAAGACACGATGGCCTGATGAAGACAACCATCGAGGGAAAAGTGAACGGGAAGAATGGAAAAGGAAGGCCTAGACCTGGGGGCCGATTGTATAACTTTACGTTCGAACGTAAAGTGCCGTATTCCGTGGTGCTGTGGGTAATTCTTCGAAAACAATTGAAGGCGCGATTGTGTAACTTTACGTTTGAAGGTTTTTCGGCTTACGATCGAAGGAAACCCGTCGACTGCTAGGTACTTGACGTTACGGCCATTATCAATCGTTGGAAGGTTTGTTTTTGTTTGCATTTTAATGTAAAAGTGAAAAATTATCGTTGTGAAGATCGTTGTTTGTACCATTAGGGGTTAAATATGTAATTTAAAGTATCAAATTGCTTAAAAAGCTGTGTATGATGTGACAGAGTGAATTAATTAGAATAATTTTAGCAACGTTGAGTGGGTCAATGTTTTCCATGTTATAGCAATGAATAGGGATGATATCAATGTGCCTTGTCAATTGCTATTCATTGCCTATTGCAATGAATAGCAATTTAAAACAAACTATCGGACTGTTGCATATAATTTCAACTTTTAATTTCAGCATTGGCATCAACAGTTTCACTTGAGCAATGCTACTTACGGTGAGAATATTACATAGTGAAGATATATCGTGTGTTGTGACTACACATTGTGGCAATTCAGCGATAAACAATGTTTTTAAAATAACTGTGATGGATTTCATGTCTGTTTATGGTATCTATACAGATGGCAGAGAAAATTGTTGTCGGCAATTATTTCGTTGTTTCACCTATTGCCTTAAATTAAAATTTGCAATCTACGTGAATTGAAGTTATGTGGATTTCTCTTGTCTTGTAAGTGTGATTGTTTACGTCCCAGAGAAAGGATAAACAGTGTAGTGCTTTGTTTATATTCTTCATTCAGTGAAATTTCCCACCCCAAGTGTCATCTTTTTATTTCATTGCATAGTGGTGTCCAATGTGATTGTGTTGAAATAGTTATTCCGTCTACGTTTAAGGCAGGTAATGTCTAATTAGCAATAAGCATTACGATTTGCCCTCGTATGGGATTACTGTGTTGTTTGAGCGTGTTTTAAATTATGACTGTGGTTGTTTACGTCAAAGTGAATGTGATGATTTTTGTCTACTTATGCAACACATGCTGTCTCGTTATGCTTTATTCATTAAATTTTGCCAACTCAAAAGATAATCTTTTCATTCACTCGCCTTGATGTCATTAGCTATAGGATTGTGCCTTTGTTTGTGTGCCGCTGTGTATGACTGGAGAAATAGTGGACATTATTTAATGCTGCCTAATACATCTCACAGTAGGTTATCATGTACCTACGTACAAGAAATGGTATGCTACAAGAAATATGGTTATGGGAAAATAGGTATGCTACAAGAAAAACAGGCGGAACGGAATTGTAAAAGTGAGTTTCATAGGTATTTATCTTCAATGTGATGGAGAAGGCTGTGAAAGTGTTTCAATAGTAATTAAGGTTGATTATTGCTTTAATGCTGGGGACTTGCTTGAGGATAGAATTTGTGTATCTATAAATAACCTATTCAATTTATGTCTGAAGATGTATATATGTGCCAATACGTTGAGCGTAGTTTTGGTAAATGATATTTACAATGAACCATAGAACATTAGTTAAATTAGATGACGAGAATATCAGGAGTGATATTGTGGAGTTTCAACATGATGTAGCTTTTTTTATGCACTATCAGCAAAAGAGAACAAGATTTGAGTGATAATGAAATATAATGAGTTGCAAATTAAGCAGACGTTTTTGATAATTATCTGTGAAAGTCTTGGCATGACAAGTAATTATGAATTAATTTATCAAATGAGAACGCATTGAGGCCACTGTATAATACTCGTGAGGAAGTTATCTTCAATTTGCAGGCATTGTAATGTTTATTATTAATTCTTAATATTCAAAACCACTTCAAATTAAAGCACTTTGCGCATGCGCACAAGAGAAACAAGTGCGAAATATGCTGTAAATCTGACAACGCCGTAACGTTCGATTGGCTGCTGACGATCGCCCTTATACAATCGCACTTTTTATCCTCGTTCGAAGTCGATCGAGAGTGAACGGGTCACAAACGATCGAACGTTAGCCGAGTTACACAATCGGCCCCCAGGGGGGTTATTTTGTAATCTCACCTTTTTAATGACTCTTTGCGGGAAGGCGGGAGATCCGTTTCGCTGATCGGCTCACGAACGGTTCGTGAATTGTCGAAGCTTCTGTCGGTAGCCCTATCTGTTGCCAATCACGGGGCGCTGAAGTTCTTCACGTTGTGCAAATTCCAAAAATACAATTAAAAATCGTTTGTAACTCTAAACTAAACACTAAAGTGAGATTACAAAATAACCCCCCAGGTTGTAAAGGAAGTGAAAGAGGAACTACGTTAATATGAAGAGGTTGGCCGATAGAAGAATCGAGTGGAGGGCTGCATCAAACCAATCCTAGGATTTTTGACCCATGATGATGATTATTATATTAGATATAGGTACATTTGACATTTGGATATATATTAATATGCCGAAATTCAAGATTCTATTTTGGTACACACCCGGGTTCTATCACAGGATGCAATGATATTATTGACTATAAAATCAACGGATAATACATAAATAATTCGAATGCGTGTTATGTCATTAGTTTTTTGTTCATATAGTAATCTCATGTGAAAATTATGTCGAAAGTAATTGAGTTTTCCGTCTATTATTGTCAATTTCTAAGAGTTACAAGACGACTTCAATCTCCCACCAAATCAACAATTTCCAATTTATCTTGAAATGCCACAATCATACTCGGTAACTGGAGATTACCAATGGTTTTTCTTCGACGTGAATATAAGACAGAAGAATTTCAGCAGGCTAAATGTTCTCCAACGAGAAAGATGTGAAATATGTTACTGTGCATGCTACATTGGAAATGATAATGCCGATTTTAAGGCACACTGTTAAATAAGAACTTCACAAACATATTATATGATGCACGTAACATTGAATCATATAAATTATTGACCAACAGTAAAATCTTTATTTTACTCCCTTCAATTCCAACGTCCTATCTCCTTCAGGTTCCTATGAAATTCTAACACTCACATTGGAACGCTTTTATAAATCCGGAAGCTAAAAATAATTTCGTTAAACCTATATTTACGGTCAGATTCACACTCAGAGCAGATTTTCTTCACCTCAAGGGATAGAATAAATATTACTGCCATTTGCAGTAGGCATTTACCTTCTGTCGGGCTACGCCATACCGATGCTTGAAGAGGCGGAACTCAATCGAGAACTTCCTCCTCTCTTGACTAAAACTTTCACAAGAGTTGATTGATGTTTACTGAAGTAAAACCTAACCTGAATCGGCGAAGAAAGAATAATCACGGGCTCGCGGATATTAACATTCACTTCGATATTCGTCCCCAAAATATATCGCTAAATACGCTGAGTGAGAGAATGATCATTTATACCAATGTTTAATTTTATTACTGTAATCTGTCAGACACTTGGGGTGAATTAGGTGATGCCACCATGCATTAAGCGTATTAAGGGTAATAAATAGTACATATCTAGGTAAAGTTATTGTGCCAAAGTGCTCTATCAATGTCGCAGCCTAAGACGTTTCTATTTCTTTGAAATAAATAGCAACTTTATGATCATCAAACATGAACAACTGTATCAAAAAGAATTGTAATGGATGAACATACACACTTTAAGGGCAAAGAATGACATTAACGGCTCCTAACTTCACCAGGTATGATTACACAAAAGGTGGAATTACGGATAACAATAACAACCATAATCTTTCCTAGTGTATCTCGTACCTCCTTGCTGATGATTCCGCAACTGGCATACACCCCCGAGATGCTTCAAGATATTCGGTAGATTTAGAAGTATTCTTGAAGATATGAGAGATTGCCATACAAATACATGGGTACATTTATCACACTTTCCCTATATTAGATCCTACGCGAGGGTCTTCATCAACATTTCTCGCCGAGTCTCTCTTCCATGAAAATGTTTTATTGATTGCATTTTAATGATTTTAAGGTAGCAATGAGGCAAATCTGAGGTGAAATTATTAATACTAATCAGGATATGTTTGAAAATTTCATTTGCTGAATGTAGACTTAAAACTATCAGAAATTCAGTATTAGCTCCTGAAAATGTTATCCTCAAGCTAAATAATTATTTCTGGGTGGTTCTTTTTACTTGCAGAAAGTTTACCCATATCAAAAAAAGCCATTACAGGCACTTAGATTGACTCTTTTGGAGGAACACAAAGATTAGTTCGGCACGAGGACTCAAACTCTAAAAATATGACAAATTGTAAAATATATATTGATGCAGTAACTCCAGCATAAATAAATTATTTTTTAATACATATAGCTACAGTGAGTTTCTAAACCAAGCGGAAGTGTTGGTGAGTTTCATGTGCCGTTAATAACGCCGAGTTGCGCTTGCAAGAGACAAATAAATAAATATTTTCCTGATTTCGACACAAACGTCTGGCTTTTTTATGCACCGGGCACTTTTTAACGTGGATGTGGCGCGGAAAATATGGAGAAATGACTCCCACGAATCCCCTGTACTTTGTTAATTTGCCACCAATGTAAGCAAAGAGAAAGCTTGACCGAAGTGCTTATAGGTGCATGCTAGCAAAAACTCACGAATCGATACCCACGCAGAATTCAACATCATGTGACACACTCTTACATAGCAAGAGAGAGGCAGTGGGTGTGTTGAGGGTTGGAATACACTTTCTCGGCTAAATAAAGCGCGATAATTCCAAAATAGATAGTGAATACACTTAAATCTCTCGCTCCCTCTATCTGCGGTTTCGGAAGATAATCAGTTTGTGACGAGGACAAAGTTGGGAGTATAAAGATGGGTTGTTCAGTCGAAAAGAAACAATATGAAGGAAGGGGTTGAACAATAGGCAGATAATAGCTGGAAGAGAGAAGCCATTTTCTCTAGGCACCTTGGTGCCTTACAGAAATAGTATATGCAGGCAAATTTATGCAAACATATAGCTTGAGGGATTCAACATAATCGGTCTCTGAGATTTTCAATGTCTTTTCCAAGAAAATACCATTTTTTACCATCATCAACTCCTGACATACGAAACATATCCCACATGATAACAAGAAATGAATAAAACATCGTATGCTTATTACCTAAATTACTCCCTAAATTCTCCCAGCCTAGCATTTTCTATACTGTGGCAAGGGAGGCATTTTCCAGCTCAGGGGGGCTTCTTACGAAAAATATGAGCAAAGACTTAAAGAAAATATCAATGAAGAACTTGATATGAAATGAGTCTATTTTTGGATTGAAAATTTGGACTCTAGGGAAAGATGAGGAAAAATTGGAAGCTTCAATGGAAAGTTCAAAGAAAATTCAAAGCTTGATGGAGGAGACCTGAAAACATCGATGGATGGAAAATAAGACGAATGATTAATTTCTGCACCTGGTGGGGTAGAAAGGAGGGCTGTTGGTGTAAATTAGGAGGAGTTAGAGTAAGTGGGTCAAATAACTAGGGATACTGGGATACTGCATGTCGTTATCAAAGGTAGAATACCGATTACGCGAGGAAGGGTAAGGTAAAGAATATTTTGGTTAAAGTAAAATATTTTGGCTAAGGGAAGGTAAATTATTTTGGATAGTAATGAAATTGATGGATGCCGCCGATGCCTCGAGTAAAGTAATTTGATGCAGGCAGTAAATAATAACGCATCAAGGTAACATTCATTTACCTACTACTTACAAAAGGAGACGTTTCGAAAATTCATACCGGAGTAGGAATACTTCATCATAACCCACCTTAACAGTTAGATGACTATCAATTAATCGACCCACGCTAAAATAGTATTACAATTCATTACAAGTCATTCAGGTCAACTGTTGTGGCCTAAGCCTTGTAGAATTTTACGTTATGTTAAGAACTTCAACAGCATAATATGTCACAAAAATGCATTAGATGCGAACAACCTGAAGATGATCCTTATGCGGGAAAATCTAGTTCACACCTAATACATTACTCAGTGAAATATTATAGCTTTGAAATACTTTTCATTGGAGAGGCACTGGATAAGAAGAAATTATTCAAGCCCTTTTCATCCATGAACTATGAAAGCCACAAGCCAGGATATAAGTATCCCATAATTCATCGAGACAGATTTTACGACCGGTGTAAATATACTCACGCCATTTAATAAGTTCACACGTATGGAACTCGCAGATGACCACGAAAATCCCCCGTACCCTCAAGCTCTCGATGCCTCAAAATAAAAGTCTTTATTGCAGTTTAAGCCCCGGATAGTAGCAATAGAAGACAGCCGGAGACTGGCGCAGAATGCAAAACCCAAGAGGGGGGAATTCTCAACAAAAAGACCCTATTCAGTTACTCATTTCCTCATAATCGTTCCCTGAGAGTGAAATACCAAAGGACTTTCTCCGCTAACCATTCCGTCGGATGCATATGGAAATGCGCCGACTCCTTTGCCTCTTTTCATTTAGCCAGAAAAGGAGAACTGGAGGGAGGGGGGACACCCTGGGCGGTGAATGCGTGCAACTGATTAAAAAAATAAATGTCCAGACGGTCTGAGAAACAATGGAAATGCATCGTGGGAGGCATAAATAATCGTGGGAATCGAGGGAGGAAGGGTTCGGACGTTTTCATGGGGTGAGAAATATTTACGACATCGGCGGCAGTGAATGGCTGAGGAATTAAAGGGAGAGAATGATGGCAAATTTTTCCCGTGTATCAGAAATAAGGAAAATTTTGATTAAGAGGGGAAGCGTCAAATATATATTAAAAAATATCATCTCGACTAATAGGTCAAGACACCCATAATTAATGCGGGAGGAGGGAAGGGGGAGGGCAAGTTGTTTTGATGGATGGAGTACTGATTTCTCACACCGAGTTTAATTCTCGGCGATAGAAGGTATTTTTCAGTGGCAAATAGGGCCGTACTTGCATTCAGTGTGGAGTACACGACATGGAAGCAAATTAAGTAGAAGTAAATGAATATGGGGATCGGGTTGGTGTGGTGGCTTGTGTACTGGCCTCCCATCCCGAGGGCCCAGGTTCGATTCCCGGCAGCGGCGGATTTTTCAGTGGCAAACCGGTCCTCACTTGAGTGCAAAGTTGAGGGCATTTCAGGTTCAGTACCCCGTCCGTCGGATGGGACGTAAAGCCGTGGTCCCATCGGCGCCTGTCGTTAAGAGTAGGCTAATGTCGACGCCGGGTATCTCTCCACCCTTCCTCTCTTCCCTGGAAACTCCTACCATTACTCAATTACCCATCTATCCTAAATGGCGTAAATGACCTCAGCTGTCGGTCGTCTCCCTTGAATAACTAACTAACTAGTAAATGAATATAAAACGCCTGAAAAATCGTTACGAAGCAGTCATTCCCATCACCAAGGATGATACTATTACTTATTACACTTCTATTAATTTTATGAATTAGTTACGATCAATCATCATCCTTATTACCGTACATTTAATTTTATTACTTTGTATTACTAACGGTTTGAGAAATGCTGTGACAACATCTTTTGCCTTTCTTATCCAACACCATTTCTCTGCACATATTAAGACATTTCCTACCTCCCTCATACCATCTAAAATACCCGATCATTTCCTTCCTCTCCGTCGCTTACAAAACGTTACCCTTTCTAAAATGACCTTCAGTATTCCATGGCCCCTCTATGGTTTTCCTAAGAACCCACATAAGTCTTCTTGATTTCCTCCGAGCTCCTTATTTCCTTCGCTGGCCACACCTTTTCATCGTTCTACCAATCTATCTCACTGCTTCCACTCTTCTCAGTATCAATACTTTAAAATATTCTGATCAACTCCTTCAAGAATCTAGAAAGGATTGTGTAGTGGTAAATTCAAATGACACATCAGTCAAAACAAAATAGAAAAAATTTCAAACTATATCATATAAATGAAGTGCACAGTGCCTTCCTTCACACCTCATGAACACCTTTGCATATTCCTGAATTTCGGCTGAAGTTTCATAATATTGATAATTAGCCACAAATTTCTCTTCACACAACAGAAATAGCACCCACTATGCGAACACTGTAGGTCCCTTCTAGCAGTAAGGCATATCCTAGCTGAATGTAGAAAATACGAGAGCACCCGCCAAAATTTCATAATTATGGGGACGTAAACAATATTTTATCTGATGACGAAACCAAGGTGGACAGAATAATTAGCTTTCAAAAGGAAATTACATTTTATCACCTTATTTAAAATCAATTTTGTGAATACAATACTGCTATATAAAAAAAATATGAATAGCAAAATTTAATTCAGGAAATCTTAAAATTATATGATATAACGAAAAATATTTAAGGCTTAAAAGGTGCAAAATGACCTAAGTAGTCGAATCACCTTAGTAATCAACTACTACTAATACTATCGATAATTAGCCATGAGGTAACTGAGAATATGATTTAATATTTTCATGTACTAGTATTAATAGTCGAGCCCATTGTACAGAACATTTCTTCCTACAGAATCTATGATAAGTGTTTGGTTAATCATTAGAGCCTCTGCGCTATTGCCAAAATTATCGTCGTATACCTACTTTCTGTAATTATGAGGAAATAACTAACAATTGTAAGATGCTTTTATATATCCAATAATAAACATACGCCTGAACTTTTCTTGTGAATACATAAATAATCTTCAATTTACAGTAAAAGTATTTTAGTAGGTTAAATTCTTGTCCCACACTTAAACATTGATCTGAACGAATCCCAAGGAATTTTCCATTATTCTTGGTGCAGTAAAATATAAATTTTCCACGTAGCTTTTCGTTTGGTCTTTCCCATTTCCATCTCCTATTCTAACAAAGATGCATGATAACAAAAAATTTGATTCAGTAATATCGTCTTGAAGAAATGCAAAAACTTCAATGACTACTACTAGTTGGAAGCCACAAACTTATGTCATGGATGGACAGAAAACCTGACTAGTACCTACACCCAGGTACGTAGCCAGAAATTTTCTTCAGGGGGGGCTAAGTCTTGCGTAACTTTAAACAAATCAGCCTTGCCCATTCCGTGCCCACATGTTACAAATCTCTTCCCTTGCTTTTCAGTGCTGGGTATTTAGTTTTACAATGACCATACTTATCTCTTCTCATTGGTAAAGTTCACTGCTAAAATCAGAACAGTAGAATTATTGTGAAAAAATTTCGGGGGGGCTGAAGCACCAGAAGCCCCCCTCCCCTCCCTGGCTACGTGCCTGACGCCACCGAGGCATAGAAAATCTTTTGCATACTGGGAAAATATACCTTAAGAAAAATAGATTCCACATTCAAATGGGAATACCACTTTCCTGAAAATAGGTCACTAAAGCTTCCTTCGTAAACAAATTTCCAAAACATATTGGGTAAAACATTAATGTCTAACAGAAAAGCTCAAATGACTCCCTGAGAATAAAGGAAATGGAAAGGGAAATCTTTTCACTTTTCTCAGGAATATATATTTCTTTTCCAAGAAAGATTTGCCTGCCATACATGAAACGACACTCATAAAATCTTTTCCTTTAAAAATCAAGTAACATAAAAACCCGGGAGGAGGAAAACACGGGTAAAATTTTAAATATAAGGTAGTAGTGGGGAAAATCCCCTATCAAAAACTCTTATTGCACACGTTACTCAGAAATAACAAGAGAGATGACAAAGGTGTCACGAGTACATTATAATTTACCAGGGAAACTTTGTAAGGAAATTTCCTGGACGATGGACAATTAATTATCCATTACCGTTCATATGGACCTCAGGAGTCTAGCTCATCAAGTTTAACTCAAGAACAATGCGCGGCGAAGACATATGCATATTTTCACTAGGAAAATTGATAAAACAACTAAATATACTATTACTGGAAAACAGATCTCTACGACACGGATATTTGTTCAAAAAAGAAAAGATCATGTACTGACCTACGACAGCATTCAAGAAATGCAAATGATCAAGGATAACTTGAATAAGCCCAAAACATCCTCCGAGCGACGACCTCATACACGAATCTCCAACAGTATCACGCTACAAAGGGTAGCAAGGGTGATATCGACATACTGCTATAGTGACCACGAAAAATAATTTTTATTAATAAAAGGACCATGTGTTTTCAAATCGAATGCATTGAAAAAAACTGTTTCAAATCTAGAAAATACAAAAAAAGGATTATAAATAAAATTTTCACCACAGCAAGTGAAGAGTGCTTCACAAAATATGTGAGGCTATTAGCATTAACTTAAGAATCGATCATCCCAACGAATTTATAGATTTATTTCTCACTCAAGTGGATAATGTAGACGGTAAAAATACTCATTAAATCACAAGAAACATAAAATTCTCCATTCTTTAAACACATGAATACAAAACAGCCCAATAGGCAAATCAAATTACTACATTGCAACTCCATACATAATATCCGAGAGAATTAATGGTCCCATTATGTATCATTAGCGCAAAGCATAGGATCGCCAAGTGATATACAGTTTAACGCCGAAGCCACTACATGTGTGATGAAGTCGAGTTTCTCTTCCCAAGTAGAAACACAAAAGGGATTTAGTTATCATGAAGCTAAATGACAAGGCCAGTGCTTATACATTTCGAGAACATGATTGCTACCCTAAACTTGATCTAGCATTGTCAATAGAATGGAGGCGTGTTATTCCATCCAGTGAAAGGGGGGTTTCCAACAGAAATGAATAAAGCACTTTCATCTCTTTTATGAGTCAAATAAAATAAAAATAGGCGAAGAACGCTCAGGTGTGCTATAAACGATAAGGGCTTGATGAAAAGAAAAAAATATGGTGACAAGTCCAAGGATGAAGAGAGAAAGGTTCAATTCAATGACGTGGGTATTGAACACACTTTAAAGAAAAGGAACTCTAAAATTAAACACTTAATTGGAGAGAAAGGGTTGTGGAAGTGACCACATTGAGGCACGTTGAAGCCATAATTGTGTCGGCGCTCGTATGGGTCTGGGTCAAAGGGGTGAAATCCCCGAAATTGAGATATGATCGATGGGCCGACACCAAAGGAACCGACAATGCCCGCGGAAAGAACTCATTCTCCGAAACGTGAAGGTTACGGTTACCCTGCGGTCTTTATTCAGTCCGGCGCCCTCAAAAAGTGGGCCGGTATTGCCCTAACACAAAACAGGGACTCGATGTCCATAAATAATTGCTCACGAATAAGACATAACGGTGAAAAAGTTCGAAAGTAATTTGATGCAAATAAATTCATTCTGCATTCTTCCGTTACAACTCCAAAAAAATACGCCGCATGGAGCAGTCTTTTGGCAATTCTAAAGCGGACAGTCGAACAAAGAACAGCGAAACTAAAAGGAGACATAAGTGAAGTGTTCGCCGGCTTTAAAAGGACAATTATGAGTACTATTACGTCACATATCGGGGAAATTAAATGAGGGATACCTTTTTGATTCTTCACGTAGATTGTATGATAGGAGTGTTGATGACATCCTAACTTATAAATTTGAACTATTTTCTATCAAAACAACACAGCTATTTTGGTTCGTAGAAGCAATAGGGTGGGAAGCATGTTCAGAGACACTCTGAGTCATTTTAAATCATCAAAAGGATTCTACTAATGCTGGCAGATTTGTTCATAGTATGTGCTTTTCCCAGCAAGGTGTCTTATATCATCCTCCCAGTACAACAGGAGTTTTATAAACGCAATACATCTGTAAATCTTCATACTCTCCACCTTGCTTCATGCTGCCCAGGTTTCTAAGTCAAATTACTCTTCCATTCTTAATGATCTGCGCATGCCTTCATGTCAAATCCAATTCTTTTCCTCCCTCTTCCTAACTTAACTAATATTTTCCCCACTGTCACCAAATTCAGGGTCCGTTATTCTCACAACATTCAATATCTAATGTTTACCTTGTTCCAATTTCTTCGACTATCCTCTTATCCTCTCCTACTATGTTCCACACTTGTTCACTCATCATCCTCTCTATCCTGTTACAACTATCACCTGCTACTCTCGCAATTACTTATAGCTCTATCTATCTTCTCCTCTCCCACACCTAAAGGTTCTTATAATACCCTTCAACCCCTCTATGAAATTAGCAGGTTTTCATACCATATGGCGCAAACTACTTTTTTCTACTACTAGAGAGTCAAACTACTTTTGAAAAAAAGAAAGTTTAAAGTAATATTTTATTTCAATCTATAAAAAGGGACCCGTGTATTGATTCCTTATCTTCGTAAATGATTTCACGGCCAGTAAACCCGCCAGATATTCCTAACGCTGAATAAATACAAAATTAAAATGCGTCGGCAAATTTTGGTAACTACACATTAGGCATAGTCCAAAGCATTTATATGGATCTATAGGGTCACATTTATATTTTGAATTCATAATAGTAATTTGTATTTCTTTCTTTGCTCATGAGTATTTTAAATTAAAGCAGTGACAATAAAAACTTTAAGACAGGAATATATTCGAAGAATTCGAAGGTACTCGTCATAATAAATGAGTAGTACAACGCAAGACAAACATAAATTAATCCTTCTATATAAAAAAATGTATAACTATAAAAATACACGTAATAAAGATCATTCCATCCATCATCATTTTTCAACTAAGGTAGGTAAATCTATAATTCCATGCAAAAATAAAGTATTATTTATTTTATATGATTTTTATTTCTAGAGCAGAGTAAATCGTACCACGTGTATCACTATCACAACAAAATAAATCTGGGATAGAACGGGAAATCTGCCAGGAAAAAATTACGGAGAATATAAGAAGAAATGCAACACTGACGGCTGAATCAGGATAATAATATGGATTCCATTAGAACAAGCACGTAACGTTTATGAGGGGTCCTAAAACTTCCTTCTCTATTTCCATCAGTTCCGACAGAAGCAATTACCTTTTTGCTAGTAAACAGCTCCTGATACCTATACTTAGATGATTTCACTGTGAAGGTGTTATTAGATCGGTGACACGCACGGAAATGTGAGAGAGTTTAACATATCCATTAAAGAAAGCGCTCTCCAATATCCCATCGGAGGTATGACGGGAATGATTGAGTCAGAACCTGGCACACGGGTGCGGACTGAGAGGGCGTCGGTGAAGGTTTCTTCGAAAGCGTACGAACCCAGAGAAGGGAAGGGCCCGGAAGAGAAGCCGATGGAAAGTTGGTTCAACATTCGCCCACCCTCTCTCCCCATTTTTTCCATCCGTGTTAAAAGCAATGTTTTCACACACCACCACCGAAACGTCGACTATCATCCACGTCCCTCCTCCCGTCAACACTTTCAAGTCATTCTCCCCACTCACCGCCAAAAATGCCACCCACTCGCTTCGCCCTCCTTCCCCACCCAGCTCCCTTCCCGTCAGTTAAATATATTTTTTATTTACTGAGACGTCATTTATATATTACGCGTCTCCCCAAAAACGACTTTCTGTCCCCGCACTCTTTACTGTGTACATCCAATAAGAATTCCTCCCTAATTTCAACACCAAAATTTGATGCTTTTATTACTCACAGGTAAAAATATAGTAATTTGAGATAAAATATATATTGGAGGGGTGAGCGGGGTCTTATAGAGTGCCCTAGCACTTAGACCATTTGGGATCCATTTCATCTGCCCACCACTTGCAGAAAGGGGACGAGAGCACCGCAGTATTGCTATGGAGGAGGGACACACATCCAACCTCCGCCCAGATTCAACGCTGCTAAACCTTCAGAAAATGAGATAAAATAGCCATCAAAAATTATTACAGCAGAGTTAAATGAAGAAATAGAAACTAAACAAGTTCCCTAGCATAAAATAACTAGCACGGTCCTTGAATTCCATATTAACTTAATATTCGTCACTAACAATCAGGATCAATCTGTTTCCTTAACTCACCCCCTCTTTCTCGACCCTGACGCTATTTATATAAAAATGGCAACCCTTCCGTGAATTACAATGCGAATGACAGTATCATTCCTCAATCACATACGTAAAGACAATGAGGACGGTGTTGAGTAAGTGGACGAATCAGGTAAAAAGCAGCAAACGGAGTTTTTAAGGCTGGCCATAGGGGATAAGGGGATAAAGGGGATAATGCTGGGTGAAATGTGGGGAAGAGAGAGGATGAAATCATCGTATAGATGGAAAAATGATAAGTGGAAAGAATACGGATCTACATAAGAAAATACGAGAGGCATGTGCACGAGAGCATTAAGATGTATTTTGTAGCATTCCGTTTCCATAAAGTATTGACTGGTAGATCATTAATAAAAATAATAATGTTCCCAGTTGGGAAAAGCTTAATATCTTTAGAAGCTAAATTCCACTACCATTCATGACGTTAAATATGTCTTTACCTCTTGTCTTTTTATGCAGATATACCCGCTCAATTTCGGTCTCAGAATTACCAACGTTTATAAAATACGACGGCGTGGTAGCCCAGAGCATTGGGTGAACGACAGATCCCGGGTTCGCTTTCGGGATATGCCTTTGGACAAGTCCAGCGAAACCCCAGCTGAAGGGTTTCTTTAGCTCTAGATTTCTGGGAATCCACAGGTGGAACAGCGAGAGGAAGTTACCCCTTACCCTTATATGTGTGGATTTCACAAGCTGTTAGTGAGATCTACCCTCGCCAACCAGAGCGACCTTAGGATTGAACACTGTGGTTATCCTACTTCACAAACAATAGACTTGAGAGAGACGTTTCATAACATGGCATTCTCCGACCGAACTCTCCTCACATCAGGTCCTCATCCTTGAGGCACTCACCCTCTTGGGACAGGCGGTCAGCCCCTTTCGCCACCGCGAGCGGCTGAACCCAAGACGACTCCCTCCCCCACACGCGAACGTTTCCTCTCTCTTGGCGACCACCCCACCGCAGCACGAGGCGCCCTGGGAGGGAAGGAGTGAGGGGGTGGCGGTGCGCGCGCCGCGAGGGTCTGCGCGTGAAGGGCCCGCGTTGGAGACCGCGCCACCGCCGACGCCTGCGACTTGGCCCGCGGTCGGCCTCCCCTCTCCTAGCTACGCCCCTCCCTCCAATGCCCCACACCCGACCCTCCAAAGCCTTCCCGATCGAAAGAAAATTCCCTTTCTCTCCGTATCTGCGTTTATTACGTTTTTTCCCCTCTCCTCCTTATCTCCCCCTCACCCCGCCCCGACTGAATGTTTGCGAAAGATTGTGGGATGGATGAATGGTAATATGTGGAGCATATCGAGAGATTACTGCTTATCTCACTCACCCTAAGATCTAGGAGAGGGCTTGGCATGCGAGGGCGGATTGCTTCTCGAGCGTGATGGTGTGCGAAATACACGCGTACGGGTTGGGACGGGCGATCCTTCGACCACATGTACTTTCGTACCAAGTTCTTAGCGCCCTCCTCGAAATGAAGTCAGAGCTTCATCGGTCTCCGAATTGCTTGCGCCCCAAATAGGAACCCGGAAATCTCCGTTTCTCAGCAGTGCCTGACACCCTCGACTACCTTCGCCGAATTCTTCTCTCAGAAGGCAATAACCCCGATTGATCTTGGCGAAAAGTGTTTACACAAAACGTAAGAGATATGGGTTTGGAATAAGTGGGCAATGAGAGAGTAAAAGTTGTGTGCTTTTAGGAATTACAGCAATATAAATAACTTGCCAAGTTATTTTCGTCACTCGAGAGAATGTATTTATTCCAAAAGCATATGTGTGAATTGAAAGAAGATGGCGTCGTGGAATAAATGATTAAGCTTATCATATTACAGGTGAGTGTGAACGAAATGATTCTAAGAGGAAAAATATTTGGAGCCGTGGGAATAGTTGAGTGCGCATGACATATGGAATGCAAGTGTCAAAAAGGATGTACTCGATGAGAGAAAATTATCTGAAAGCAAAGGAAGGTTCTCAAAACATTTTACAATCGCAGTTGTCTTAGCGCAGTCAGTGCCGATTCAATTATTTAACTTCCACGTTGAACGACCACTACTTCCTTTCAACGAGAATCCTTTGGTTCTTCATCTCCTAGATGTAGAGTGGAATGTATTTATAAAAGAGTGCAACTTTTTTATTCTCCTCTATAATGACCAGCATTTCTTTTGTATATCGTTAAGGGAGGCTGAAATGGATAAAACATACATATTTATTTTCACACAATCATTTAAGAGTCAAAAAAGCTGTTTATATGCAAAATTACGACAGCAGCAATACGTATTGCATAGCTATTGTAAATTTTCTTTATGTCAGTGAGGCAATGGCGATAAGGGTAGAAGTAAAATTCAGGACTGAAAGCATTCCTTGCAACAGAGAAGAGTGATGTAAGCCATATGTATAGACAGAGTAACAAGCGAAGAATTGCTGAGAATACCGGAAAAAAGAAATAAATCTTATGATAATTCAGAAACTAAGCCGGAAACCTAATCGGGCAAACCACGAGACATGATAGTTTCATAAACTCTGATGAATGAGAATAATGGTAAAGAAATACCGCATATGAGATATATGGAGCAAATAGAGAAGGATGCAAATGAGAAGAATTACTTCATTACCAGGAGGTTATTCAAGAGCCGAATAAAGTGGAGAGGTGGGTGACAGCATGGAGATGGCAGTAAAGACATGGAATTTTTTAATTCTTCAAGGAAACAGAGGAAAATGCGCAAACACGCAAAGAATGGCCAAATATATAGTTTATACAAGTTAAATTTGAACCAGTTTTAGTAATATTATTAGCTACCAGGGGAATCAAATTAATATATACCGAACCCCTAATTTCTGTAATGTCATTATAATTCTATGATATCTATTATTAAATTTTATGTACGCCTTTTCACAGGGGATGTAATTCCCTGGACATTAAACATTATTATTGCTATTATTTGGCTAGAATGATAATGCCTCCCCCAGCACATTTTAATCTCGTTGGGTGATACCGATCTTAGGATTGTTGGTGACATTAATTTGATTAAATGAAGTTGATGATATGTTTGAAGATTGTAAAATGGTTGATATGGGCATAGGCACTATCCTCTCGTCTCCAGCCTCCCATCTCATATTTCCGTCACGCGCCCAAATTACTCCCCTACGCCTCTCCCTCCCACTCCACACCTCCTCGGACGCCTTTCCGACGAGTTCACTTTCCCTCTCGGAAACGCGCGCGCCCACACCCCCCTCCACCCTCCACCGCCCCCCTGCAGTGCTTCACTTCCCAATCCCCGCTCGGGCCGCGCACGCTCCCGTCTCCTCGCTCCGCCGCGCTCGACCGCTCCTCCTCCCGCACCCGTCACGCACGCCGCTCCCTCCCTTAGGGAACAGTATCACGTCCGTGGCGGCTCCCGCCCCTCCCCGGGATGTGCCCGCGAGCGGTCGGAGGGATGGGAGGATGCGGGGAAAACAATAGTTGCCGCGGAAGGGCACGAGGGAGCAGGTGAACGCGCCCTCGTGGACTCACTCACCCGCCCCACGTCCCACGACTCCCAGACTCCACCGGCCACTAAATCTCTTAAATTGACTTTAATGTTCCTTCCGCTCGATGAAATGGAAACGGCGAGCCCCGCAGTTTTCAAATACGTACCCCGCACCGTGGTGGAAATGTTTCCCCGGCATTATCGCGATTCCGGGTGTGGTTCTAAGCACGCCGATCATATAATTATGCCTGCCGCGTGGACACGTTGGCTATGGACACGCCTGCCTCACCCAAAGGTCGCGGGTTCGAGTCCCAACGGGAGTTCCAGTCCCTACGCTTGGATGAACTAAAATGTTCCGGATCACAGAATACAATGGGAATCTCAACTAGTTTCCCTTCGGCTTACTTCAGAAAATCTGCACTACGAGTCAAACTGGTGAGCAGACTCTACCTGCAAAGGTGGGTGTACTCCTCAACATCATGCTGAGAAGTACTACAACCTATAAGATGAATCTGTTGCCATTTTGACCTCGTAATAGAGACTTTATGACGTATGAATTAGAAGTGTAACTGTAGTTGAGATTCTGAATATGGCCCCTAAATGTCTACCAAGGCCCCCTTCGACGATTCTAGGAACACACTTGCAAGGTTCACGCTCCGCATTCATGAAGAATGCATTCTTCGACGAAAATTTTTGGATTTTTAGTATATTTGAGTGCAACTGTTAAATGATGAAGCTGTTATGAATAGCTAAAGGGTTAAAAATGGTCAACCACAGTACAATTCAAGAGAAAAATCTAGTGGTCCTAGTTAGATAATTTTCCAAGACATTCTATCTGAAGAGGTCTGAAATCGGTCTTTTAACCTAGCCTAGCTTTACTCGGCCAAGGAGTCGACACATTTTTCAGAACACGTAGTGATTGCGCCAAAATCTAACCAGGGCCATTGTATTTCCGAAACAAAGGTCCCTTTGCTCTTTAAGCATATTCCTTTTGCCTTACCGGTATAGTTCCTTATTAATTGTAATTACTCATTGCGAAAATGTGTGTACATTGCCATGGAAGAATAATTTCCTTTCTCATTAGATGATTTTTATCGCTCTTTTTTGAGATTACTTCACTGCTTACAATAATTGGGCTCTCTCAATATATTTAATGCATCAAACTTACTGTTGCGTATTACCGATTAGAAGGAACTATTTATTATGTGGCGCCTATCAAATGATGAAGTGATGAATCCCTGACAGTTGCATCACTACAAGCAACGGATATTCAAAGAATGGGGTCGTTTACCATATTTTTTTATTTCCGAATCTGATATTTTGTAAAATAAAAAGACCCGTATGTTTCCGTTTTTTGAATCGTGAATAATTTCTCGAGTTATAAGCGGCGAAAAACATGTTTTTAACCCTTTCGGAAAAGTGGGTGTGGTGCAACCTCTGACATCATCGACTTCGTCCAATCACAACCGAACCCGCGAAGCTACTTTGCCTTATCGCAATGGGGGAGGGTGGGGACACAGCTGACTCTGCCAATAGGATCAGTTGCGACTGCATCTGTGCAAGCAGACCTTACGAGAACCCCCCTCCACTCCCTTCCCTTCCCCAAAAAGCAGTCAAGGACGGGAGGAAAATGACGTCAATGATATCAAAGCAGCTTTTTCGGTGGGCGCCACCTTTAGCTTATTTTAATTTTTGATTTATGAGTGAATGGTTGTGGTTAAAAGATTAATTTTTTCACTAAAATTCTTTTTTCGTTTCCATCTAACGATTTCGTGTACAAAATTGCGATTTCGGTTCCTAGTAAACGCCCCCATCAGCAACAAACCTGTTTAAAGAAAAAAATGACAACATTTCGTTCCTGAACATATGTAAGTTATGCTTAGCAGAATTTGATTCAAGATAGTGAACTGGCTAATGAGCCCATCATCGTCGCTAAGGAGAAATGCGTAAGTTGCAGAGGTAGAGTTTCAGAGGGGAGGGATGAAGGGGATTGGATTTGGCCGCGGGCACTGAGAATGGTAAGACAGTGTACTAGTCACCGCAAACCAGGTCGTTATACGGCAGCGTTTTCCCAGAATGATTTCCGAATGCCACAAAACGCGCTGTATTGCCTCTCAGAGCATAGCAGTTGTAATTATGAGCGTATTAACCTTGAGCCAAATACGAAGGATAGCATGGACAATCCACTTGGAGTATATCATGTAAATTCCCACCCCTAAGAATTTTGGATATTCAGGAAATATAAATTTATAAATCGCGAGAAATGGAAACTTTCGTGTTTTTATAATCGCGTGGACACGTAACTATTTTCCGGATTTACTACCATAGCTCGAATAATGCCATCGATCGTTTCTCCATTTTTTCATACAGCGGCAAAATACCTGTCTTTTAAAAGTCTTGTGATTATGGCCTGAAAGTCTCGAACAATAACCACAATTTTTCCATTTGTTTGGAGATATACGGCGAAAATATCTCACAGGAAAGAAATGATGAACCAACGGCTGGATACGGAAATATATGACACACTGCGTTTATCAAGGTACAACTTGTAATAACAACAATTATACCAACAGTGGTAGTACTTGATGCAGAGTTATACCAAGAAGATAAGATTCGGAAACTCAAATGTTTGGTAGTGGTACCACCACAAAACGCTATAAATGCAAAGCTTTATCTTTTATATTTTTCTCGAAAGTTCGAACTAAAACTATAAATCAAAAGGCTTCCTCCATCTTCAAGTTCCCGCTATTGGGCAGTTCCTCTCTGGTTTTCCTTCAACTCAGGGACTAAAAGCTCGCCTCGATCTTGAACATCTATTTAATGAGGTGTCAAGGAATATCAAGGTGATTTTTACCCACCTTATATTCTGTCATTCCGCTTATCTATTCGGTCATTGATATCTTAAGCTAAGCCGAGCTGAAATGATCATCATATGTTTACACTTCTTTCCCACTTCACCCGATGGAGTATTTTCATTTCAATGGACTACAGGAGTTACTTTGATTATGTTATGTTTTATGGATTCGTCACTTGGTTTCTAGGTTTAGGTACCGTATGTTCTGATTGCATATTGCAAATTACCTCTGCCAAACTGCATCGCAATTTTCATTGACGCAATTCATTTTGATTATCGAAAACGCATCACACTTGTTACAGTAAATCATTCCCGTAATGAGTTATTATACAACCAATCATCTCAATTCCTTAACTTGTATCATTTGATCATTTAATTCCTACTTTCATCTGAATTTCTCTTCTGGTGTAGTCTAACATTATTTTCCTTCCAGCTGAGATCATTACATCACTACAAAATCCTTTGCGTTATAAATGTCAGGTATTTATTCAAAATCACAGCTAATAATAATTACGTCACCGCAATCAGAGCATTCATTGAGCCAGAGTTTTCATTTGTGTTATATCTCAGTTTATAACCCTAGCCAAGAGTCTTTATAACCTCATCTATCATCACACAGGGTTATGAATAGCTAGTTTTCTACTGATCAGAGAAAGGAATTAACTCCATGAATATACAGTTTCTATTCATGAATAATATTCATGGCTTATTATATAGACTAACGGGTAGACCATGTTATTCACAAACCAGGAAAATATTTTCGTGGAGCCTATGAAGAATATTTATTATTTAACCCAATTAGTCGAGTGAGCCAGAGCTCGAACCCAAAAGTGATCCCACGATACAATCTTAAAAGTTGTCGTCGGTATTGTACCAAGGTAAATCCACAGCTATAATGCGATGATGTAACGTCTACATTGATACCTTGGCCGTAGAAAATATTTTATCTCATTGTAGAAAATTGCATGCTCATAGTCATTTTTTTATCATCATCTCATGAAAAATGTCAGGATGAAAAGGCCCTTCTATTTAAATCATAGCCTATCAAGTTTTATGCCAATACAAATCTGACTACTTTTCTTGATTAATTGTCTTTGATGTCAACAACATGAGTGGAGAAACTCGCATGACTTATTTCAGACCTGAGGGAAATTACGAAATGCCCTCAAATTTCTTTGACCCCATGGACCTGCTACCTAAAGTCTTGATGTCATGCTTGAAATATCTCCATCCAAGAATTTTGCCATATATTTCAGACCCATAGTTGGGTTCATCACAAGAAATTATTCAGACTACCTCGATACGGAGGCTAAAATCATCGGAGGGCATGAAAAAATAATGAGAACCTCCAAATAAAATTATCATCTTCACAAAAAATATAAATTTTAGATAGTTTCAAACAATGAAGTGAGACTCGGAAATAGGAGATACGTAAAAAAATAATTTAATGTCGCAACATAGTCTTTAGCGGCCTTTCGTTCGATCAGGTCCAATCTTTTTTGGCACAGGAACGTTGCCCACCATGTGCTGACGACAGTTACTCCTCTCTTAGGGACCGAACATAAATAACGTAATTTTCGGGCCGTGCTAACCTTTGCGAATCACTATTGACAAGAAGGGGAGGGGGGTCCAGCTTTCTGTTACGCTCGGGGAAAATATGATATAAATTCAATCCTTGTTCAAATAATGATAATTTTACACAATAATTTAGAAAATAAATAATAGCCCTGAGCAGTAAATAAAGCATTTACAAACAAAGTCAGTTTTACGTTTCAGAAAAAAGAGAAAGTTCATTGGCAGCGTTACGTAATTTATGGGGAAGAGAATCTTAGATAATTTTATAGATAGCTTTAGAAGGGCAGGGCCTGGTGAGAAAAGTGGAAAATAATCCTTGTGTAATATATAGATGCTCCTCTTCAGGGCAAGTTTCTACCTAAATACTCCTCCAGCAACACGGGATAACTGTCGCTGACGCACGCAGTTGTACCGGATAATTATCATTGCACATTTATTGAGCTATCATTGATGTAGAACTGCCTTTAAAAATATTCAAAGGGCCTTATATTTATGGAGTCGAATTGCTGTGGTTGTGATAGTGCATTGGCCTTCCATTCCGAAGGTCCGTGTTTCAATTCCGGCTGTGGCGGATTTTTCAATGGTATACCGGTCCCAATTTGAGTAGATAGCGCTGTGTAGATAGCGCTTCAAGTGCTGGACTACGTCCGGCGGATAGGACGCTAAATCCGATTATATAATAAATATACGGAAAAACGTTTAGCCTGCCCTTTACAAATAATGCCGTCGACCGCTTGGTGACTTTTGCTAAGAGTAGGCCGAGCAGGTTAATGCTGACGCCGGGTTTCGCTCCCCGTGGTTTGCATACCTATTCAAAAATCTCTCTGGAGGCAATTTCGGTGCAATTATTTTTTATCGTTTTAATGATCAACACTTTGTTGAACTCCCACGAACTTGTAGTATGACTGTGGACATGACATGGGGTATTGGATTGATGTGGTGGATTCCCATCCCGGGTTCGAATAACGGCAGTGGCAATTTGTCAGTGGAATACCGATCCTTAGACCCCATTCCGTCTTTAGTTTAGAGTAGGGCGAATCCGAAACCGTCTTTCTTTCCACCCGTCAACCACTCTCTAAAATCTACTACAACATTTAGTTTTCCAGTCAATGGTGCCGGACAGCACACGCAGAATGAATCTTTCCTTTGAAAACAAATAACGTGAGGCTAAAATTCCATATAAAATTTGTACGATAATTCTTGCCACCAATGGTTTCTCAAATCACGTCAAGATTATAGGTAATATTTCAAGCTTTAACCTGGAGATATGGGTCTCAAGGACACATTTAGCTTCTCCACCGGTTTAGAGCATATTTAGATGCAAGCAACAAATCACGTCTGCTGCTAGATTACCTAATGTGTAATAAAGTTTTGAATATATAGCCACATAAATACGAGTCATATAATTAAGTCCAAGTAAACATTTGCTCTCCAATAGAACATGACATGAGAATATTATGACAAAGCAGCCTATTATTAATAATGGGTTCCATTGTTTAGTCCACAACGAAGCGTACACTTTCTTTGCAAATTCGTAGCCTAATTCAACTGTCTGATAAAATACCCCTCTCTGGATCCATCAATTATAAAAAGCAAGTACAGGAGACTAATAAGAAACGGAATTAGGATACACGTAACTACGTTCCATTTATGATAACTTACGATTCAGTTCATCGTTGTATATTTAAATTTGGGCTATACTAGCTAAGTATAGGCTATGTTACACTTGATAAAAAAACTAAGGTACACTTTTAAAGGTGGTAGTAGCTACAAAATATCCTAAACACTACGTCACAAATTATTTTCCGCAATATTCATTTTCGAGAGTTAATTCATGTAACGAAATATAGCGTGAGTTCATAATCCACTAGCCACACGGTCCACACTCTTGACTTTTAAATGTAGACGCTCATTTGCATGAAATAATGATCCACGGAATCATGGTTCGTTTCTTCACCGATGTGTCAAGTTGCAAATCATCACAGTTCCCAAAGAGGCAATACTTCCCCACCCATTTCTTCCGTAAATTATTGTGTGGCCATTTATAGAGTCAGTAACCATTCAGCGCCAATGCAAATTAAAAGAGCATAATTATCTCTGCTCTACAATGCCTAGGAAATCAATACAATTCTCTCCCGTCGCACTTTTGATGAATACTTAAAATTAAACGATGTTAGGAATTTTCCACTACATTCGATCATTCAAATCCACACCTGAGGCATTCAATTATGCTTCCGAAGGTTCTCGCAGAGTTACAGGAAATATACATGGTTCGATACTAGAGTCCAAAACAGAAACAGACTACCATGCTAACTTGGAACTCCGCTAAATCAATTATCACATGCGGAAATACGGAGGATCAGGAGCTCCCAAAATTAGATAACACGATTAGAGTAAAGAATGTATTTCGCTTAGAACCGGAGAAAGATGGAATATGCACCAGGCAAAGACAGTTTCACTACACAAGGTATATACTACCTTATAGGTATATACATAGTATATACCTATAAGGTAAAACAATACACGAAACAGAGAAAATTAGTGCATTTCCCTCTTTTCTGTTTACATTACTTACACGAGCCGCGGATACTTTGTGGACACTATTTTTTCCTAGAAGGGCTAAGAAAAACGTTAGATTGATTTTAATGAAGCGGAGCAAATAATTAAAGAGGAAGATTAGTCCTACTTCACATTATGCAGAGGAATGACATTATCCTACTTTTCATTGAGCCCTATAACAGATATAAATACTTTAAAATTTCCGAACTATTATCACAACGTATTGGAGGAAACAGCAGCTTCCCTTTACCTCCGTCCAAAACGTTATGGAACAAGATTCTTCCTAAATTTAGGAAAGTTATACCCGCTACCGCCTCGTTTCAATCTCTAATCACATGCGAACATTGCGGAAGTCGACAAGATGACACCAAAAAATAATGTTCCTACGTCTGCTTGAGAGGAGAACGAATAAACCTTCAGGTGCAAATGCAAAATTATCGTTTCCCTAGAGAGAAAATCAGCCGGAAAACATTCAATGAAGACAGGAAACGTATTGTCTACACCGCAACCGCCGCCGTTCGACAGTGTATCGCGATAAGGTTTCCGCTTTCTCCGGACAGCAGACTTTCATTTATCCCTCCTTAAACTCCAAAATCGAGAAAGGAGTAATGGCGGATCATGTAACGAGGAAGGACAGATAATCACATATATCAACGGCCCCGAAATTCGAGGTCCTATAACAAAACACAGGAGAACACACACAAACACAAGACCACCGGCGGAAGAGATGAAATTATCAATTGGCCTGGCAGGTCCTCTCACTAGGTTAGTCTCTTCCCCAGCTGTTATCTCCCATTAAAACGGATTCTGGTTTTTCCACTCTGGGGATTCGGCGGTTGTGGGAAAGGCGACGACAGTGCTGCAGGACGGACGGCGGAGGTTTCGAGAAACGGAGTGGACCGACTCCTCCGAAGGGAGTGGTGTCGAGGGTGTGGGGAAGGGATGGAGGGGGGAGTGGGACAATGAGTGTGTGTGCGTGTGGGCCGGTGGGGGCGGGAGGGCCCCGTGGGCCGCCGCTCTCCTTTCGCCTTTCGCCCCTTTCAAAGTCCTTTCCCTTCACCTTGCCACTCCTCGGGTACGCACTCTCCCGCTCACTCCAAAATCACGAGCTCTCTTTTAAGGTACCGCCCGCCGCCCCTTCCCGAAAAATTACACACGCGACCGGAGTCACACACATAGCGCAGATCACAGAGGCGAAGGAAAATCGGCAGCGACTCGAGTCCGGAAACTCAATTCCGTCCCGACATGGTCTCCCGTCACTCACGACGGCACTCTCTCCAAAGCATCCTGTTTCCATTCCACCTACCCTACGGCCAGGATTACGATCATCATTTCCCGGTAGAAACGGAAGGTGATATTTAGTTCCAAGTTGAAATTATATTTTACCAAGAAGTCCGCTTCGTTTATAAGGATGTCGTCCATTATGAACGAGGAAGTGACTTTGTCAGTCATAGACTGTCGTAAGATGTTAATACGAACAGCAGCTAAGAACGACTCAATTTGACTTGAATGAAATGCGAGGACATTTAGATGAGCAGGGAAAATATTACGAAACAAAATCAATTAGTCATACTCCACACGAAACAGAATGAAATAAATACAGTGTGCAATGCTTAATATGATATAATTTCATTATTATCGCTCAGTTTCTCTTCAATTGACGCTGGGGAAAAAAGTCTCCGAAGCACCGGTGTAAAAGAGCGACATTAAGGTGCTCATTGACTTGGCAAGAGAATGGGCCATGGTTCGATTCCTACTCTAAAATTTTTTCTATTGAGGAGTCCACAGTAAAACCATCTTTAACCGGTTAACTGATCATCATGCATGGTTTCAATCCAAAGAGCTTATATTCTGGCTTAAGCGTTTATGACAGCAAAATAGATAGGAAATAATTTTTCCTTGATACTTGACAACACAGTTTATTTTGAAATATTACGGAAATCACCTTATGAAAAATTACATGTTCCATGACTCATCTGGTTGTCATCGCCATTATATACGGCAGGAAACTAATTCTTATAAAAAAATAATTATAGTATCCGGAAATAAATTTAGATGTATTTATCACATCTTTTCAATATTCTTTTCCATCTTGAATATGGTGTAAATGAATATTGAAACCAATCAGGTATTACATAAACTGTTGAAAATGCCTTTTGAATCACTACTGGAATGGGAACTAACTTCCACTATACGCCTACTATTTCCCAAATTAGGTATTGCCGATGATGATTGATTCATCGATATTTCACTTACTTCAACCGCCATACTTATCAAAGATGTGGTTTCAAGCGATATTTATAGTAGTATAGTATAGTCTTGACAATAACTTGCATTGTTTCCAAGCTCACCTAATGCTTCGTAAGTTTTTGCTTACTTTTTACTGCAACCAACTCGCTTTATGAAATATCATAAAAAGTTTTCTTTGAATAAATACCACATCTCACATGATTAGGCGACATAAAATGAAATTGTAAATCAAAAGTTCGACAAACTGAGATCAACGTCGTTTCCGACGACGACCTAATCGTCTTAAACAAACCGTCAACGTTAAATCTTAGAATAATTTCTACAGATAATTTATATGCACAGTAAATATTGTAAAATGAGTTCCTTTAATGCGTTAATTAAAAATGAATCCTAATTTGCAATAAACAAATTAGATAAAATATTGAAATAATTTCATGTAGATACTAAAATTTAAAAAATGACTTCAGCTCCATCCTCACTATACCTTTTTGCCATCGAACGAACAACATATTTTCATATACACATGTAAACTGTGACAATCCAGAGGCTATCACAAGGGCTAGCCTAAAATTTCACTTTTCGTGGTGGCAAACACACATTTATTGAAAGGCTGACTGTACCTACTGGTAATCGAAACTTTGACTGAGAGAAAATATTTCATGTAATCTTCATTTCAATTCACTCTATCTACGAAAAGTAAAAATAAGTGGTGATGCTGGGAACATGCTTTGATAAACATTCGAAACTCAAGCCCAATAAATTTAGAATCCCCAGAAAAAAAATAGACAGTAAGTTACAGTTACCTGACCTTAAATTTACCCATATTACACAGACATGACGGCCACAACATGTATCAGCTATGTATCTCTGTCGATGAAAGCCTTATGAATAACACTTTGAAATAGAATCAAACGTAAAGATGAAAAATAGAGTTTTAATTTAAAAGAAGACTATTTCACGCTTAAGTATTAGACAATATTGCACCAATTGCTTCTGTAGAGCATTTCACAAGTTTTTCACAGCCATCACGACATTTCAGGACAAAGGAATGCGGCAATGTTTGCCTGAATGTAGTGATAGTAGATGTAAAATAAATCATAAGAATAGAGTATCATCATGTTTAGAATTCCCTCCATGCTGAGTATAAATAAAAAATATAAGTACATAAATCGTATTCTTGTACATTTCCAACCGAATATTTTTTAATATATTAGCATTAGTAACTCATAATCTGTTTGGAAAGTATTAGTTATTTAATATATTTAAAGATATACCTGACTAATCAAAAATTATGACTATACTCTCTGGAGAATTACAATAGAGCAGTAGCTATTCTTGTAGCAATGCATGCTCGGACAAATATTTTTGCATGTTTGTATGATGTTTAAGTCTTTTGAAATGCTTAAAAAGATGACGCGACAATTTAATCGGCCACATATTGAGACATGATGGCCGAATGAAGACCATCGTCGAGGGACAAGTGAATAGGAGGGATATCAAAGGAATACCTCATAAGAGATATATGGAACTACTGTCGTGGAAAAAAGTCATGACACTCGAGTTTACAAGTCAATGAAAGTTGTACGCGTAGTCCCACATGAAAACAAGTTATATCAAAAATTAGCAAATTTAATTCTGCGTTTAACTGTGGAAAGTGAAAATTTTTATTTTAACTTGTTAAAATTTTATTGTCTGCGAAACAAAAAAAGTGCCAGTTTTTTCACCGTTTTAAACGGAATGCTCACTTTAAAAATTCATAACATTAAAAGTATTCATTGGATCGTAACCAAACTTTAATACAAAATAAGGGAACCTGTTTTTAATGTATGTACAAAGTTTTAAGATAATCGAAGTTGAAATAAAATTGTTCTTGTAAATATTGTGAAACAACTTTTTCTCAGTACTGCGTGGTCATATCGATACGAATCTTGTTCTGTCATGGAGCTTATGGTAATACAAGGCTAATCGGTTCTCCATATTTAGAATTTATTTAGTTGTTTATTTTATGTGCGCTTACATTTAATTCGGTGTTTCCTACAACAAGAGGTGTGAATCGAACGAGAGGAAACGGACGCATGACCTTGGAAATCCGTGCGACGTTGCCGCGTTCGACACCATCCCCGCGTTCCATGTGTACAATTAGTACATTTTTGTTGCATTGTAACTTAAACAGATGGGATTCTTATCTTTCGAAAGAAAATACACCCCTTTCCATCAACTTTTTAAGCTACAATGCAACAAATGGTGTCCGATGGCAATAGATGGTGTCGAACGCGGCAACGTCGCACGGATTTCCAAGGTCATGCGTCCGTTGCGTGAATTATTGGCTACAATTGCAAGCGAAGAGTAGGTATATTAAAGTGTGCAAGTATGCATTGATTTGGTTGAGAATCATTGTCTTTGACGAAAGACCAAGTCCTAAAATGACAACAGGACTTCACTGGGTAAAATGAGGAACGAGAAATTCTGGCCGAGATGATTTTGGATGAAAATACGAGAGGATTATATATTAAAATGGTAGATGGGCATACTCTAGATAGAAGATGGTAACATACTCTGGAAATAAAGCAATTAGAATGGATACTATAAACTGAAAAATTTTGGAAATATAGGAAGGTTGAGTTAAACATTTCCACCATGGTCAGCGAGGTGTTAAAAACGATGATAACCTGAAGAGCCAAGCATATTAATGGGTCAATTACTTCATGCAACATAAGAGTAATCTTAGGAGGGAAAGTCCACAGCCATCGAGATTGCACTGATTACGCAGATCGATCGTTATCACTGCCATAGGTGACCCTCAAAATGGAACAATCTTTACGGCCTTTTGACGTAGTTACTCAATTTTCATTGCCTGAGGCCAAACGGCCATTTTGGCACCTACATATTCGCTGGGAAGAAAATGAATAAAGCCGTCGATTGATTGAATGGTCATTGGGGGATAGAACGAATGAAGGGAGTTTGAGGTAGTTATTTAGGTCGAGTGGTCACATTTACCCATTTTGCCCTGATTCTTCCGAATTAAAGCCGCTAGGGTGGGCGACTTGAATCTCAGATCGATGTCCGAAATTTCAGTGGATAATTTGCCAACGGAAATTCTACTCCATAATCTAGATAAAATATTTTACTGGAGTAAAGACAGTGTTTAGTGCTCATAAATCAGCATCAAAACTTTCTCTCGTCATTGGGAACCGAAAAGTATTACGTAGCTGAAAATTACGGCCGTTAGGATATATCACTAAAATCTAAATGTATCTCCAAGAAGGTCTGAATCATTTAATGAAAACAAGTGCCACACAACGTTCAATTACAGTTGGATTTATCAAAGAGTTACCGACATTACGGCAGTGATCAAAGGAGTGCTTTAAAGGCATCGTTTGGGGATGAACGGAATATCCGTTAACACAAAAAAAAACAGTACAGAGGCCAGTCCCTTAGATGTTTTGCTTTTGGGATGGACATTTGGGGAGAAAGCGAATGTGGCCAGGAAAGACACACGGTGGCCGAACTCCAGAATGGAACTGGGGCATACGGGTCCATTTCACTTCACGCCAAAACGGTGCTTGTGTCCCACCGAGTACCTGGAAGTTTTGGTCCTTTAAAGGGGTCAGTGCGTCATGGGGAACATCCAAAACCCTTCTTCGCTTACATAGCCTCTTTTAGTCAGCCATAAGAGACCTAAATTGACGGTTGTATAGCTTATTCACCAACATATGGGCATATTCTTTTAGAGAACACACGTTGTTGCATGATAAAGGCAATACTGATGTATCAGCCGAAAGTGATGAAAAATATTTTAGGAAGCCAACTTTACAATACAGTTGTATGAAAATTTGAGATATGTATATCGGAGAGCGAACAATGGTGTAATTTTTCCATGAAGTAAAGCATAGCCTATAATATTTTTTATTATTTCTTCACATATTAAATTATATTCATTGTATTCAATTTTATTTATATCTATATGAAAAAAGTACGCCAAAGAGGGAAAAATTAAGTATTTTTACCAAGTAAAAATTAATCAAAATCATAATCCAGCAGTGTTCATTTTCTATGACAATTACTTAACGCATTTTCAGTTCCTGTACATAATATATTTAAAGTTTGTGGACGAACTCAAGTTCATTTGCACTTACGCCCTTGGGTGTAGCGTCACAATGTTCAAATGTGGAGTCAAACTTTGATATGTGATTTAAAAATTGAATAGTAAGTTATTCGCCCAAAAGTAGGATAAGTGAAGTGAACATGGTGTATCTACATCTACGCGATACCCTGCAAGCCACAGCGAGGGTGTGTGGCAGGGAGTGAATATCACCAAAAACCAATGGATGTATGTACAATTTGGAGCAAGTAATATTTGGAGATTTTGAGATAAAAGTAAAACTCATAATTTGGAGATAAAAGTAAAAGATATAGCGCAGTTGAATACGAATGCATACTCAAAAGATGTTAGTGAAACTAGACTTGGCTAGTAAGAAATAACACTCAGCGTTCAATTGACCAAGTATGAAGATGAAAGGGCTCTAGGAGCATAACCGTCCGTAGTATGGAATATTCAACAGAGGAACACTCGGCACCTTCCTGTATAGCAAGCTGATTCAGACGCCGAGTTTCTCTCCTCCCTTCCTCTGTTCTCTAATTCTTACATTGATATATTACCCACCTCTCCGAAATGGCGCAAATGTCGAAAATGTCGGTAGCCTCTATCAAATAGCTACAACCACTACTCTAGGATTATAAGCAGCTGCTAACCCCGCTATTCACCGATTTAAGAAGAACTACGGCTGGATTTATCGATGAGGTTGTACTATTCTATCTCATGAATGGTTCGTAAGCTTTATGAAATTTCAAGTGAGCTTTGTTGTAAAAGTGTTTAAACCATTTAGGCTGCACCCAATGAACGGTGCGAAATAACCGAGTTTACTTGATTTTACTCTCGTACAATTCTTTTTTAGTGATCCAACAACCTTCGTAAAACAATACTACACTGAAAAATACAATCCTTAGCAACCAAAAGAACCATAACTGGAATAGGATTGAAATCCGTGGCGTTCTGTTTACCAGGATAACGCTTTACCGATAGGGCTACCGCGGCTGCGTTTTCCTTCTTAGTTCACAGAAAACACATTAATGCTCATTAATACTAGAAAATAGTCACATGAATTACACTTCTCGTTCCCGGTCAACTTTCAGCAGTTAACCAGGGGACCCATTACTGATTCAAATAATTCGCCTCTACGACGGGACGATACAACAGTTCAAGTAAGTTTTCTTGTTATCGTTTATGTTTTCTTTTGACTTGAAGCCTTATCAAAAATTGTGATTACATATTAAAATAAGACATTAATAAATTGAGTAAAATGATAAAATATCCTTAGTGGAATTATTCAAGGGTGAAACTGCCTGGTTACCTAAAAAAGGTTTAACAAACGTCGAGGAAAATAAATTCGTAAAATTACCAAATGGTTTAACAGAAACGAATCCATCCGGTATAAAAATTGATGCTGATAGTTCCGCACGGCTGAGTTTTGAACGATTAAAGATTCCATTCCGTAGGAACCCCTATAAAAGTTGGTCCATAATTTTATTTAGCACGAAAATGAATGTACAGGGGATGGACTGGGCGACCTCAATTTCTCCCGAGTAAAATCGTAAACCATCCCCCTCCCACTTTTTAACATATCTCATCTTTTAGACGTTGCCTTCCCGACAGGCACCCTAGCGACCTCCCCTCACTTCCCTCCGTCGACTCCTCCCATTCCTCCACAAACAATAATCATTTCATGAGCCCTGCTACGCCCTCCCCCCACCCTCTCCTGGGATCACACCACCGCTCTGCCTCGCCCAAACCCACCACCCATGTCTCCAACAATTCTTTTCCCGCGCCACGCTCGCCTGCCCCTCATAATCGTGCATCACCTCCTCCTCCTCTCCATCCACCGTCTCCCCCCAACCTCCCCCCCACCAGTTAGATCCACGCTGCTCCTCGGTCCGCAGAATCGTTCCTATCGGTGATACCAATCACGATCATTTAGGCTATTCGCTCCAAGAAGGGGATCACTTCCCACTGTGGCGAGGTGAAGAAAAGTGCGAACCGCCCATGACATTGACATTGGTCTGGCCTTAACGAAAGTTGACACTAATGTTTGGTACGCGGTCCATATTCCGGTCCGCGGGCGAATAAAAGTCTTTGTAGCGACGGCCTGAGAAAGCTGTAAGGCCCAGTTTCTCCACAGCGTCTTTACACATCAAGTTCTACCAGATGGCAAAGCATTCAAAGCAGTTTGAATGCAATTTTCAATGTCTGAAACGTACATTATTCATAAATTTGCTTCAAAATATCCCCATAGGATACTTTATCTTTACAAAGATACTTTACCTTACGATACTTTACAAAATATCCCCTTATACTTCACATCCTTAGTTTCTTACCACGATAAATTTCCGTTTTTAAATCAGTCCTATAAATAAGGCCTTATTCAAGTGGAAATTGCATTAGTCACCCCAAAGATGGGTTGAAAAAGTCATTTCAAAAATATTTAGATTGGGCATAGCATCATTAACATTCTTATGCCGTAGCGTTAAATGCACAGCTATATATTTAACAAAATAAAAAACGACAATCACCTCTGCAGAAGGTTTAGGATAAATATTTTCTTAGATGTGGCGTAAGGCACACTTGAAATCACGTTTTGCAGGTGAGGGCTTTGATGCAACATACCTAAACTCCAGAAACAATGTACGTTTATTTCCAGTACCGATTTTGACTAGTTATGCGTCATCTTCTGGTGAAACCACAGAAGACAAATGTATGTAAGTACAGTTCTCCATATGTATAAGGAAAAGACTAATTTTCAAATTTCGCACAACAGAATACACAAATCTTGGCGTATATTTAAACCAAGTGTCTTAATAATTCTCGGGGCAGCATCAAGTGGATTTTATCACTTTACTCGTTGACGTAGGATCGTATTTTCTGCTCTCTGCAAGAGGTTCACAAATGATAACGTAATTATTTAAGGTTCAAAGATTACTCTCGTTCCACGCCTACGATTCCGCAATATCGCGCAATGAAGGAAATTAGTAAATTTGGGGTTAGCTGAAATAATTTACTCGTCATTTCCAAAGAAGAAGTATCCTTAATTAAGACCTACATGAAAATGGAATACATTGAGGTTCGTATTGGATTGTGAATGACGTTACCTCCCCAGAATATTGCACGAAAGAAAATGTTGCTTAAGCAAAAGAGGGATGCTAATTTTTTTACATTTTTCGTTTTGTGCTTGAAAGTGACATAAGTTGATAAGATAATACTGACTTAAGGTCTCATAATATTATTTTACTATCAACGGAGAAAATGTATTAATTCATGCATGACTTCTCCAGCTACAACTAAAAATGTATTTCGTAAATCTCCTGTTAACAAAACTATGATGAAACAGAAACCCTGTACCGTTGTGAAATACATATTTTATAAGTCTAGTGTAAACTACCGCGGCAGCAAAATTATGCGCTTAAGTAATTATTCGTAATCCATCGCGGGAAAATAATTTCTATCAATGTAACGAAGATTAACACAACTTGAAGGGCGATGTATGTCAAATATAAGTATAAGCCGCCGTTAACTGCTTCCCTCCCTTATGTTTTAATAACGCAAGTCCAATGTTTGGTAGTAACTGCAGATTATTCCAATCAAAAGGGTGGGGTAGACAACACAATCACTCCCACCCAAGTCCGACTTCACGCGGGCTCCATTATCAATTTGTAGAGGTACTTATCACAGGAGACATAGAGCAGCTTAGATCGTTAGCTTCATTATCAGGGATAGACTAATGGAACGGTGTGAGTAGGGTTTTTTGGTCAAGGAGAAAATAAGGGTGAAGCAAATCCCGGAGATGATTTCAGATCATTTTAAATGAAAAGCTCGAAGTGGTCAAATATGTACGGCCCATATGTTCGACAGAGCACCGTACCTGAAGGGCTCTCAAGCAGAGCACCCGAGCATGGACAGAGATTCCACTCCCAAACGGATAAAATATTCTTCCGGTATTTCGGGATTTGGAGGCCAGTACCCATGATGCCAAACTAAGCTCATCTCAAATTATTCATTCAGAAATTGCACGATGCACTGAATCATACCATTATTAAAAATCGACTGGATCGAGACAACTATCAACGGCGGAAGTCAGGTCACTCATGCACTGGTCTAGCAACCCAAATGTCGCGGGTACGAATCATGTCCAGGGAAAGAATGTTGGTCTTGTCTTAGGATTTAGGTCATCAATTATTTTACAATAATCATCCAGTAGACTTACAGATCACCGGCATCATGAAATGTTACCTGCACAACGCCTTATTTCTGCCATTGTGGCTACGTTACAAATTATCAAACTAATATTAAATGAATAAAATAGGATATAACGTTGATTCCTTTGCAACTATAGGCGCTATTAATGACCTATATACAATTTTTACACAGCGCTTTCAGCTAAAATTTCAACATTGGTTTTGACAAGTTGCTGATACACAAATTTTCAAGACGCTCTTTCTGTTGCGAAGCAAAGAATTTCTCACAGTTATTTTCCTTGCACCCATATTGCATCATCCATTTCCCATCGTATTCCCACATTCTGATTCCAATTTTAATAGCAAAAAATGTCTGATTTATGCCGCTAGAAATTCGTGACAGTGATACTGATAATTTTAGACTTTTATGTGAAAACGCATAAGGCATCACTTATTATCGAGCCGAAATCATAGAAAATATTTTATTCGTAGACATTCTCCCAGATACGTTTCGAAATGGTTTTACCCGCTTTCAGACGACATGCTGGCTATGAGGTTGCACGTGCGGAAAAAGTCTCAAGCGTTTTGCACAAAGCGAAAAAAAATCATGGGTAAATAGATACAACTACCCACACCTTCCACGCCCAAAACTCACTACCATTTCTCACCTCCTCCGCACATTGGAACTCTCCCCGTTCCCTCATCCTACTTCAAATAAAAACTCTTCCCCACACCCGAGCCGAAGGAAAGGAAAAGGGATCCAAAAGGGAAGACTGGGCGCGGCACCAGTGAAAGGAGAGCAAGCGCGCTTCCCCATCCCCAGAAAATAAAAAAAACGACTTCGTCGGAGCCGTGACCCTCCTAACGGGGAGGCTTTCGGATGCTGATGTTTAAGTGGGTTTTTTTTTTGAAAGGGAGGGCGAGAGTCAACCGAAAATGTCTCCCTACCTTTCTCTCTTCCTCTTAATATTCCGCCCACCACATGCAACGAAACCATCGGCGGAATCCCTTTAGTGGATGTGCCTCACTCCACCCCATTCCCTTGCGGTTGATTAGAGGCCTCGACGGAAGTCACAGACACGCGATTGGGAGAGACTTCAAGGGGTTTGGCTTGCGACTGAAAGAGTGTAAACCCTGAAAAAAAAAATATTTCTTTCAGCCGTTATCGTGCTCAAGCTAGTAAACATAAGCTTGTTATAATAAAAATTCCTACGATTATTAGAGTGGCATAGTTTTAGTGATGATTCACTCCGAAAATTCAGTCAAAGGCGACAGAACGGTCATTTAAATCTCATCAAAAATTTGAGGACCGGTTTTCAAACGCCGCGGCAAATATTTCGTGAGGCAGGAGAACCTTAGCAGATTGGCTCTTCTGTCGTTAACGCTACGTTCCACATACAAAACATTTGACGAGCTACTGGTAATCTACGCACTAATTTAACATCCGTAACAAATGACGGGGACGTCTATAAAACCGGACCACTGTCCAAAAGAGAGCGGAATTCCAAAATTTTTCAAAAGATATAAGTGTAATGGTTCGCTTAGTTCGGTATGATAGTTCATTCGTTTTCGTGTTTTTTTCGTTTTTTTGTTTTTTTTTCGTTTCGAATTGGTTTATCAAGCGATGGATAATATAACTCTTGCTATGCCATTTTTATCCAAATCGTATGCTTGTACGAATAAAAAAACCTATAATTTTTCATGTAAAACACATTTTCTACGCACTGAGCATGAACTTCTACGCTCGATTTATGGATATAGTAGAAATCGTTGGAATCAGTAGATATACAAATAATTTTTTCTAGAAATAACTATGAAAAGAATGATAGTAGGACAATCACAGTCCAACTTTCTCCTCTATGGAAAAGTTCAGGGGCCCAACGAAAATAAAAGGGAGTATGTATCGTGGGAGATAGGCAAAGAAGAAAAAAGATATATACTATGGAATATAACAAAAGATTGGCAGATACAGGCTATAGGGAGTACTCGAGGTGCCGAAGATCTAAATGAAAAGCAGAGGAGAAAGTTTCTTAGAGAAATAGAGGGTTGCGGCTTTAAATGAAAGGAGGGTTCCGACAAAGAAATGAACCTGACTTGGACGAGAAAAGGATGGGACACCTATAACATTTTAATGACACTTGCTGTCAGTCCTCAAAGGGTTGCTTCAGAGGAGTGGACAAACTCACGAGGAGGGAAAGATAGATAAAATATGGTTTCATATTAATAATTCGTGATGAACCAACGAAAAAATTGGTTAAAATTGACCTCACGTGGTTTAGAAACTCTGAAGCAACTCTAATCCATCGTGAGTGTTCTCAGTCTGTTCCTATGGAAAAATGAAGAGTAGGTATTTGGAAACACCTAGAAGTTTCTGAGACCCCTCACAGATCATAATCGGCTTGTTGCTTCAACTTACATACTTAGCTCTTCTATTTCTTTACACCATATACACTGACGACGGAATAATTATTCGTGGTAATGCAAGTGAAAACTGGAAATTGAAACCAGCTCCATTAAAGAAAGGCGTCGAATATGTTGTACAATGAAAATGAGTGAAGTTGTTTCGCGATTATGTTTTATGCAAATAATCACTAACAAAATGAATTAATCCTCCATATAATAAAATGTGCAAACTACGTATTTTGGACACAAATATTCTCTTGTTAAATTGAGGCACATAGCTATTTTTCAGTAACATAGTTAGTTACAATCAATAGCAATTAACAAGCTATGACTGCACTCACAATCAGTAGCTGTAAGTTGAAACTCGGGTTGAAGGTTGGCTAGAGTACTAATTGAAGAGTCACCACTCCCTCTGTATATATACCTATCCCAGTACCACACGTACATCCCACTCTGAAGAGTGCAGAGTCGAATCCCGATATTGGCAAATATTTTAATAGTAATGTTTTTACCGGTCCCTACATTTGGGTTACGTAGAGATTACTTCAAGCCTAGAGGATGGAACATAAAACCTCAGACCACTTGGCGTCTTTCGTCAAGAGAAGACTAGTGCCGACACGAAGTCTCTATTTGCCCTTCCTCCACTACCTAAATTACTACCAATTGCCAAATAATCACCACGCCGTAATGGCATTAGCGTCCTTAGTTGTTGGTCTCCTCTAGTTATAATAACAGCCAAAAGAAGCGAAAAAGAGTTACGCGAGCTGAAAAATTGGCAGGACTCATCCCTCTTTATAAAACCCACTTGGGATACTATCCATAATAGGATGAGTTTGAACACAAGCACTAGGCGTATTGAGAGGGTGGGAGGAAAAGATTTTTGGAGAGAGTCAATGACCCATCTCTTGAGTCTCTCACAGGATTCTCGAGCTCCCCGTTCCGTGAAAATTGCCAGGTTCCCGTCTGCCGCAAAAACGGGAGAAAACGGTGATTAATCACCGTTCCCACTCATGCCAATCGCTTTTTCAATTTGCCGAATGATAAGGGAAGGGGAAGTATAAATAAAAGGGGGGGGATGTTGGGCACTCATCTCGGGCAGGACCAAGTTTCCTACCCCGAGGGCAGTTGTGATGCTGCCCGGCGAAAGTTTTCACTTTTCTGCTTCGACGGTCCTTTCCACTATCGCGAATCCACAACAAAATGTGGCGTAACCTCTCTCACCCTTCACCAAGCGTGGGAAAATGATATGAAAACGCTCGAAACAGCTCTACTTCACATTCCCTATAATCTTCGCGTCCCATCTATCCCCAGCGGGAAGGCATTACTAAAGAGGAAATGTAAACAGCGAATGCTCTGGACTCTCCCACACATAAAAAAGGCGGATTTTAGAGCTCAGATATGGTTTTCGTAATTGGGAACGAATCTGAACGGAGAAAAATACTTTATTACTGACTATTATCAAGACTTATTCTGTGTAGCCTTTGACGGCAAGAAAATCATGCTAATGACCCTACCTCCACCTAATATCTGCGTCTCCACCCAGTGAAGTGGCAATCTATTTTGGAGTCACTATGTAATGAATATGTTACGGACGTATTTAAATCTAATGAAAATCTATAAAAGACCAACAAGGTCTCATAGGAGAGTGCTTTGGATTACACAGACCGAACAACTAGCCTACCAGGCAATAATAAATACTAAAATTTATTGTATGAGCGAAAATTATTAAATATAAAAAAAGGAAAAACTCTCCTGTAAAATTCCTAAAACTGTCACCCGGATAAACAAATAATGCCAAAAAATAATGCACGAATACACGGAAAATCTGCTAGTGAGTAGGAATATTTTGAAATTGCGTAAATGAAAATTCAAAAGGAGATATTAGAGTGAGAATAAAGCTACAAAACTTTATAGAACACTGTTTTGCATACGAAAAGGACGATATTCCTCATATTATTCTACAGTTATGCACTAAAAAATCATAAAAAAATATTTCCCTCCAAAGTAGAAGCTTCAAATACCATATTAAAGTATAGATAGTATTATCTCCAAAACAGGTTTTTTGATTGTCTAGGCAATCGAAAAACCTCTTTCGGAGATATTGTTTTCAATACTTTAATTTGGCATTTGGATATTCTGGTCTTCGGACATTTTCAATTGAGCCAAATTAGAAGCTCACCTTCATTCATCTAAGGTAGAATCTGTAGGTACACTAAAGATTGCTCCTTATTCGAAAGGGCAGCATAAGGCAAGTATTTCCCGGTACTTCAAGGGTCCAGTATTTTTGGTCTCAGGGGAGTGATAGTAAGAAACTAGGAATGTTTAAAGTTAGGCAGAGCAATTGTTAGCATACAAAATTGCCTCTGATCGGTATGATCTTCTAAGCGGAAATGATCGAATTAAAGATCAAAATAGAGCAACCAAACAACAGTCTAGCCTAAGGCATTAATATGGAAACTTAAAGCTACGTTTTGTAAGAAGTAATTTTTATAATTCTTACTTTTGTACCGGTAAAAAAAGTCAATAAGTGGGAGAGCGCTAATCGAAAAACGCAAACAAGTAAGCATCAAACGAACGGAAAAATCTGAAGAAGGGTAAGATCGTGGAATCGTCGTGGATCGTCTACGCGGACAATAATCTATTCGTTACTTGACAGTACAATGTTAAAGTATCCTAAGATCGTGCGTGGCAGCCTGAAAAGTATTTTGATGTCCAGTATGAATCAGGAATGGAAAGGATTCAGATGGTAATAAGAAGCGGTTTTGAAAACTCAGCCACAATATGTTTTTCATATTAACCCACGAACTAAATAGAGTGACTCGAGCATTCAAGACCCAGTAACTCGAAGAGTGTTTTCCATATTAACCGGCGTATGTCAAACCATCAAGGCAAGTCAAGATTATGAAGCTAAATTAAACTAAAAACGGAGAAATTTAGATGCTTTTTCATGCACGAAAAAAATATAAAATGTGTTATTATCAGATATATATGCCAAGTAAATGACGAAGTGAAATACTATTCACCATGCAATAATAAGCCAAATATAGATTTTTATGGGACCAGTCATCTTAAAAAATGATGGTGACTTCAGGAAGTATGAAATTAGAATTATGCTAAATACGTCCTAGCTTAATTAAAATTCTATTCTAGAGCAACATTTCAGAGTAGGTACCTACTTTTATTTATCACATCGCGCAGCGAAAATCGTACAGCAGCCAGCAGCTAATTAAGCCATTCAATTATGAATGGGTTACCTATTTCTTCGGATTAAAAATCAAGGAATTTGAAAATGAATTCACCTCAAACCCAAGTCGAGAAATAATATCACGAGTACCTCTTCATCTCCTTCGGTACTATAAAGCTCACAAGAATATCCATAGTGTTCTCCGCAGATACAGGATTTTTCAATGCCAAAAGTTAATATGAGCAATGCCGCAGCAAAATTATATCAATGACGCACGCACGCACTACCCTCCTAACAAATTTGCAGAAAAAGGAGACTCGCCTGTGTGAAGACTTTTAAAACAGTAGAATTAAATATCAGGCTACCCTTATCACATTCTCGTGTTAATGCATTGTAGAGTGGATGAAATAAATTTCTAACGATTCAATTTCATATTTTCTCCATTGATAAACTTTTAATCACGATATTAGAACGAATTCTCTATCGATAACCGCGAGAAACTTAGACCAACCGCGGCCCAATGCACGCTCTAAGGCTCTTTATTGATCATCAAATCTTTAAATACTGAAGGAATATAATAAGACCATTTAGTAGACGTTTGGACCGCATTCTTTCCAAACATTTGCCAGAATCCTTTCATTCAAGTAATTGAAGATTTTATGGCTTAAAAGAGTACTTATATCCCATTATGATGCCCCAGAATGAATATAAAAATGGCTTTAGTACATTCCCTTGCAAGTACTTCGGTAATGGTTTGTCCTAGATCTCACTGGACAGAAGTAAACAAATTAATTTTCGGACACGAATTCCACTTCAATTAAATAAGGCTATGAACGACTCCTTAATCTTTGGCCTGTGAATTATATAATACACAAAAACAAAATTCTAATTATAATAATGAATTCAAAAAAATTTATCGTTTTCAATGCGCACGCTATGAGGTTGGAAGATTAAGGGCATCGGGATTGAATAAAAGTGCAGTAAATCGAGTGAATCGTTTCAACGATCATTTCTCATCATAACCTAGTTTCAAAATAATACGACTCCCTCCCTCTATAAGTGAGAAACGAGCCTGAATAGAAGTACTTCATTACCGAAATGTACGATGCATAAAGTGGTTCGAAATTGTAATTCCAACATTGAAATATTTTATCTAAATCGTAAAGAGATTAAGTATTACGACTGTTATTTCAAGTGCAAGGGTTTATTTATAATTCTTTATTTCACCCAAAATTGTCGTTATTCACCACCGATCCTAACAATATCATATCGCAACTACAAAAATACGTGAGTCATCAGCTCCGTTGACAAAAATGGTAACTTGTAATGCATTCTTCACCCGAGCACTACTAATAATCAATCCATTTTTCCAAACGTAGAAATCGCTACTCCAGGTGTTGCTTTTTAAGATTCTATCCATATTCAATCATGATTAATATTGCGAACGAAAAATAGTTTTTGAGGGCCATTAAGATAAGATATGACGAATTCCATTGATTGAAAAACTCCCGAGGTGCGGACGTAAAAGATGTAACGATAGGTTCCACAAGAATTGAGTCACTTGAATAAGAGAAAAATATTATCTTTTTAAAATTGAAAGAACTTGACGCTCCCTTGCTTCTTGTTAAGTTTCTCGGCCAGATATCTTAATATTTGGTAGTAGAAGTAAAAATTTAGGTAAGCCGACTTCCAAGGTCATATCACACTGCCTAATCCTAAATCCCATGCATAATCATAAGACAAACACAGCATACATGCCAATGGCGGGATTTGAATCCGCGACCTTTGGATCGTAACGCCACCGTGTTTCCTCCTGATCCCCGCTGCCGGAACCATCTCAATAATTTACAAATAAAGACTGAAGCCGTTCAACTTACACAGCATAATTATCACATTCCGGTTGCTGAAAGGAAAGTATTAAGACAAGAAAAAGTGAAAGTATGTAGATACTGAGTCATGACCAACCCGAGGGACACTGACAGATGAAGAGAAAAAAAGCCAATTCATGCTTGCCCACGATACGTACGGAATGATGAAATCCTCATGAGAAACCCTTTTACTAGTCAAGCCCCACGAATATCACGCAGCTAGTATAGGCATCCACATGTCACGCAGCTAGTATAGGCATCTCACGGTCGACCGTACGTTACTTTTGTGTCTTCAGATCTCAGCACACTGTCTCTTTCATCTTCTTTCAATCTTTGATTTCGGAAGTGGAAAAGTGTGGTGGAGAGCAGGTAGGTTGGTAAAAAAAAGGTGCTAAGATTGGATTAATTGTGTGTCCAAATTCTAAGAAGAAATAGGTAGATATATCAGAAATGAATATCCAATCATAGGTTGAAATACGGAAATTTAAAGCAAAGATCTTTACCGAAGATGTCAAATATCGATTAAAAATTATAGTCTACTCTGTCAGGTTAGATCAGAATGATAAAATTAAAAACATAGATAACGGAAAGGAAATATTTAACCTATATTTTAAATAGGTAATTTCACGACAATTTGACCAGAAAATCGGAAAAGATGACCCGATGGGAACCGATTTTCACCAAACTTGGCAAAACGTTATCATTTAATAGAAAGATGAAAACCCCAAATTTTAACGTTGCAAAATTCTATTTGTGCAAAAGTGACTACACATTTTAAGCTATATCTCAGAGACTATTAAAGCTACAAATGTGCAAAAGGCCTCATTTTAAGGTCAATAACCGGACAAATACAATTGTTTCTTTTGCTTCACAAGTAGGAGAGCAAAGGGGGTTTAAGAGTTTTCATACGGTTTAAATTGATGAGTGGAAGATGAAAGAGACAGTGTGCTGAGATCTGAAGAAACAAAAGTAACGTACGGTCGACCGTGAGCCTCATGCCTTAAATGAAATATTACCTCTACCAAGCTTTTTTAATTTTTATACGAGGGTTGTATCTACATTATATAAAAAATGAGCAAAATCGAAGACAAAGGTATATCGTCAAAAATCGATTTGAAAATTTAAAACTGTTATAAAATTTATCATCATCATTAGTCATCAATCCTCGGATTGGTTTCACGCAGCTCTCCACTGAGTTCTTCTATAGGTTACTCACTTCATATTTAAGTATTTCTTCTCCTTCAAATCCTTCACTTGTTCCATTATCTCATACGAGGCCTTCCTTAGTGGTCCTTCCCACCCACTTGTACTTCAACGATCGTCTTTATCAGGCCATGTCTCATGATGTGGCCGATTAATTTGTCCCGTCTTCTTCTTAGGGTATTCAGAAGACCTCTTTTCTCCCACTCTTCTTAGGACTTCCTCGTTACTTACTCGGTCGATCCATTTTCATCTTCCTTCTGTATCAACACAATACGAATGCTTCCACCCTTTTCTTTTCCGCTGCTGTTAATGTCCATGACTCACTGCCATGAAGAATCACGCTCCAGATGTACGTTGTGATGAACTGTTTCCTTACCTCTACGCTTGTATTTCCAGCAGTAAGTAGATTCTTCTCTTGATATAATGCCCTCTTTGCCTCGACTATTCTGTTGATTATTTCTTTCTTGCTTCGTCCATCGTTGGTTACTTGGCCTCCCAGGCAACAGAACTCCTTTACCTCTTCCAGTTTCGCTAATTTAATGTTGGTTTTGGCCTCTTTTCGCTTGGTGCACACCAATATCTTAGCCTTCTTCTTATTGATCTTCAGTTGATATCTGGCCATTATCCTTTCCATGGTTATCAACATCTTATTCCGATCTCTTTCTGCCTCTACTATGAGTGCTATTTCATCGGCGAATCACATGATGTTATTTTTTCTCCATAGATATTCACTCCAGAAGACTCCTCTGTGATTTCATTGATTGCTTTCTCAATTAAAACATTAAAAACTACAGGAGACATTGCACATTCTTGTCTAACCCCTTTCCTTATTCTTGCTTCTTCACAACTGGGTCCAGATTTTATCACAGCTACTTGGTTTTTATTATACAGTGGATAATTCTTCGATCATTGTTACTCCAATTCCTTTCAGAATTCCAAGCATTGAATCTCAATCCAGGTTGTCAAAAGCCTTCTCTAAATCCACAAATGCTATGTGCGTTGGTTTGTTCTTCTCCATTCTCTTCTCTATAAGCAGCATAAGGGCAAATATTGCTTCTCTTGTACCCTTACTTTTCCAGAATAAAACTTGATCTTCATCCAGGGACAACTCAGCTTTTTGTTCTATTCTTCTAAAAACTTTATAAAATTGTAAAAAAAAATTAAGTAAACCCCTTTTGTATTGGTCCAATTAAAGACCTTTAAAATAAGCCATTTTGCACATATGTGGCTTTACATAATCTCGGATATATAGCGAAAATTTTGCAAAGGGTTACTTGAAATAAAAATATAGTTACTGAGAAGGTAATTAGGATAGGTAACGTATGTTTTGAGGCACTTCGGTACAGGTGTATGAACCATCGAACGGACGGTTATGCATTTATGTATTTTTCTCAAATATATCCGTGATTATTGATCACAACGTGAACTTAGTTTGTTTGTCCCATATAAAATAAATATTCTCTAACAGAGTCGTAATTTAGGTAACTATTAGCGCACGTACGTAATGCATATCCGGCGATTGTTAGCCCCCAGTCAAACACCACCTCGCGAGGTATTCACAAATCATAGATTTTCCCTTGAAAAAAAGAAAATTGACCTGATAACGGGTACACAACCATTTCAATTGATACGAAAGCGATAAACATAAAAAGGACAGAATCTTATTTCCGAACACGCGAAACATACATGATGTCGATTTTTTTGCGGACTCCATCATGGAACGCAACAATTTTTGGAAGTGAAATTGGACCCAAAAATCAAGGTAAAAAAACCGAGAGGCCCTCAAATGCGCTTCCAGTAAGGCATCGAATTTGGGACACCCGCGCCGCGACATAGCCCGCTCCTTTTTCCCCTCCCCAGACGAGCCCGCCCAAATTGAGGGAGAGCGCATTCCTGACCGGAGACATCTCCGCTTGATCCCTCACTTTCCAATCCCGGGAGCCGCAGTCTAATGAGCTCCCAAATCTGAAAAAGCGCTCGTTCGTCCCTTTCCTTTTCGTTTCCCACCTCCTCTCTCTTCATTCCGCCCACGAGCGAGACAGTGGCCCATAACAAGCCCGCTTCGCAAGCTCACCTCGCCAGCACGTGCTCATCCGAACATTTCGCGTCAACCTGCAAGGAACTGACCAAGTAGACCCAAGATCAAGTGGTGCAGGTATTTTGGGAGGGGAGAAAACTGTGGAGGCACGAGGAAGGAAGAAACGCTGTCGGAGATCTTCCTGATGACCGGAACTTCGGTCTAAGCCCGTTTCACACGGTACTTGATCCAGCACAAGGTCGAGTATACTAGCTTTCCAGTATCGTGTGAATAGAACCAGTATACTGTCTAGCAAGCATGCTCGTTAGTATACTCGCTGATCTACTGGATTTCATACTTCATGCGGTACTAGATTTCTAGTAGGACCCAGTAGTCCAGTAGCCATCGACCAATCATGTCACGTTACAGACGCTATGCGGACTTCTTTTGTTTTAATTAATATGAAATCATATGGAATAACCAATAGCAAACACAAGGTGAAACGTGTGAAACCTCCCAGGACGGTTCTAATCATACTAGATTCCGTCCTCAATATCAAGTAGCGGCTAGCAGACTAGGTCTTGTGCTGGATCAGGTACCGTGTGAAAAGGGCTTTAGCTTGTAATTTCCCTAAGAATGAAGAACAAAGCGGTTGTAATGTTATGGAGTTTCCCAAGGAAAGGGTATCCGTGGTTTTTAAGGTAATGGGCCATTTTAGAGACGAAAAAACTGTCTTTGGGCGCACTTTAGAAAACATTCATCTGATTTTCAACATAAAAACTGTTTGTTGAATTAAAAAAAATATTCTGACTAATAACTGTTTTTGGGGTTATCCGCATTTATAGTTCAAAAATAGCCGACGTTTCTTCTCTTTTGCCGGAGACCTCCTCATGGCTAAATAGCCCTGAGCCCTTTAGCCCTGAGGAGGTCTCCGGCAAAGGAGAAGAAACGTCGGCTACTTTTAGCTATAAACGCGGAAAACCCCAAAAACAGTTATTAGTCATATTGATGGACGACGAAAGTTATAACAACTTGATGAAAAAATTTATTCGTTTAAGAGACACGATGAAATAAATCACGGCAAAAAATAAATTGCCTCATTAAACAATCTTGTATTCCTTTTCACAAAGAATGAAAATAAATCGTTTATGATCTTGTCTTCTTTCTGATATGTTCGAATACCACGCAATATCGCCAGAATCTACGGATTTCATTCGTTTATGTGAACTTTTCTATCTGGGAAGCATACATCATCGTTCTGGGCCTCGGGTTGGACACCTATGTTCTGAGACAAATTAACTGAAGAGGGATTTCATAATTTCTGTAGGATGCAACCACACGGATTTTTGAACGGTGGAATAGTTTATGGTGTGGATTATTGCAGACAGTTCGGATTTGGGATCGTAGGGAGAATGCTGAATTCCCATCCTAAGAGCCAGGGAGCAAGGAAACGGCAATGATAGAGATTTGTCGTTGGCAAAGTGGCCCCTAAGTAAGCATTGAGCAATGACCACTTCAAGTTCAGCACTCCATCCGTCCGATGGGACGTTAAATATTGGATCCCTAGGCGCCCTTCACAATGAGCACATTGTTTGAGGCCGACGCCGGATTTCGTTCCACACATTCTCCGTCCCCTAAAAACTTCCTACGTCTACCCAAACACCCAACCATCCTAAAGAGCGCTAATAACTACGCCGTAAAGCACAATAAACCAATGCTGCAGAGATTTTAGCCTAAATTCGCAGGCAATGAAGCCCTTCATTTTTATGATTTCCATGGGCTATGAAACTATTTTCTAATGTGGGAACCGATGCCAATGCCCGAATATTCCCGAAAAAATAATACCTAAGCATTCTTTTACACACACATCGAAGGGATACCTGCAGACAGTGTAAATCCCTCACCCTGCCTTACGCCGTAAATTAGATAGCGGTAGCCTCGACGTAGCATTCCGCATTCCATGAAATTCTATAATTGTTGATTAACTCCCGTAAATTCTCCAGTTTTTCCAAGATTTTAAACCCCAGAATGACTTGATTTCACACATCTATCAATACATTTATCACCTTTAGTGAATATTTTCCTACGCTTGCTATCACAGCCAAGAATATAATCGACAATATGGTGGTTTTACTAAGAGTAAACATGGTTTTCATCCACCATACTATACTAAGTTCGAGATCCAACACACTGCCAACCTATTTATTTCTGATCTGGAATTCCCTTTCTTACCACAAAATAAGGATATTATATTTTTACACATATGACGGAAGATAAAAGAGAGCGGAGAAAAAATTATGCAAAAAGGTAAGAGGATTTCAGCAAAAGGACGAAAATTTTAATTTCTTAGGTAGGATTTCAAATCAAGGTGGGCGTAGTTATAACATGAGAAAAATTGCTACTACCACACAGGCAATAACCGATAACAGAGTACTTCCGAGGAAAGCATTGAACCAAGGTGTATGTAAAGGGTTCATAAGACATTCGTATGGATTGGCGCACTAATCAAAGGAGGAAAAGAGACAATAGATTGGCGTATTTTGAGATAAGAATGTGAAGAATACTGTGGTTTAGAACAGAAAATGCCCTAAATGGGTGAGTGTAGAGGGAGGAAAAGAAATTCGTCTCAAATGGCAGCACTAAAGGGAGAGAGAGAGAGTGCAAAGAGAGGCAAGATGCGTGCTAAAACAAAAATGGAATCATCGTAGGGAAAAATTCTGTTCAGAAAATAGCAAATCGCCAAAATCTACCATTTATAAATTCTATCCAAAAACTGGTATGTATTACTTAAAAAGATAACAACGTAAAATCTAATCACTAATATAATTATCGATGTAATGGGGGTGTCTCGAATACAAATATTACTAAGCCTAAGAAAATACATATGCCAGCATTTTAGGGGTAGGTACTTAAAATATACAAAGGTATGACATAGATTTTATGTTTTTAAACCAGCACTCAGCAAATAAAACAGATGGGTACTCGATCAAAAGAAGATTTTGCACAATACCATTTGATTTCAAGGGAACTAGACGAATTAAGGGAACATATTCTCCTCTCCGTAGACGGTTGCCAGGTCAATTGAAAAACTGATTTCGTGCATATAATTTTCTACTTTAACTGGCATTCGGATATTCTTGTCTTCGTATATTTTCGCAAGGGAACTAGCCTTAGGCATCGATATTGCTGAAAAATCATCAGCTTTTGTTTCTAAATATCATCTTTAAAGTTCATTAAGGAGATAGGCGCGGAAAATATTAAACCATTTTAATTAACTAACATTTTTAAATACTTTGTGATGTTGAATATATACTTCCACAACCATCTTGAGTGGTCAGGTACCACGTTGATTCATCACACGTTCTTTTCGCTTCAACTGCATTGTATATATTTGTTATAATACCAATGACTGTAGTTGCTTGCCCCTTTTTTCCTCAGGAAAATACACCTCGCGTTTCTCCAAGATCCCTTTACCTTATGCAAAATTATTTCTAAGAATTTTAGAAAAATTTTTCCTGATTTACGTAACTTCCCTAATTACGAGTACTTTCCTTACGCTTCCTTAAAGATAAGCCAAGTTTTTTCATCAAAGTTTCCCATCACTCATCATTGCAATCTGAGAGGGTCAAGTTTTATAAAGTCATTCAAGTGAGGAAATCACCTCCTAACGAGCCAGTATAAATCATTCCATTCGGCTAAATCACAAACAATTCCGAAAAATGTTCACTACACAACTTAAAAAAATATATAAATGTCAATAAGATCAATCTCACAGCGCCACAAAATCTTAAATTTTGCAAACAGAAGATAAATGAGAATGAATGAATTAATCAAGATGATTTTACCGATCACTACGTTTCCAGGTTATTCATAGCTTGCTACAGCTTTTAATGGCCATTCTAGTATGCTTTAGTCCTAATTCAAGGCTACATCTGCTTCCGATACACAGTTTACCGAGACAAGGTAGTTTTCAAATTTGAGCGGAAAAATCATTCAATTGGTTTTTATCATGTTATAACCTCTAAGAAGGAGCATACGTAAAAAAGTACTTTTCTCTTACCAATTCTGGAGGGTGGCACCAGAGGGGGACCCGTCCTCTATGTGCCGTCGTTTCGTGAAAAAACTGAAGTAGACGATTGCGCATGAATACTGAAGCGCTGCATCGTAGTCCAGGTCCATTATCCATTATTCTGCTGTAACATAAAGAGTTTTTGCCACTCAAAACACTTTCTTTGAAGTATGTCACAAATCAATCGTTGGGCAAGAAAATATTGATAGATAAAGCTGCAGCAAGCTTAGTAACTGTGAATAATAATTATAAACTAAATGATATACCCATTGAGGAAGTCTTTGTAATCGTAATGCATACATTAATGTCACGAAAATGGTCAATAATCATTTAGAAACTTGAGACTTTGATAATGTTCATAATATTATCAAAATATTATAATGTTGATAATTTCGATTAAACTAGATAATATTTCCATCCGTTTTATTCCATTAACTTCCATTGTATTTCGAGTCTTTGTTAACTCCTCTCCAGTGAACATAAGTTTTCTAACTGCGGTTTCATTTCATAATGGGGCCATTATATTTCTTGTGCTATTAATCACCGTATAGCTTGGCCATAAATTCTTTTATTTACCTAGAATTGAATGTTGCTCATTTCTAAACTATGAATGGCGTATGTACTATTTTCTGGGAAAGGATCAGCCGAAGGATGAAGCATTTCAGCACTATTATCGATGGTCATACGATATGAACTATGCATAATAGTTCATTCCACGCCATTCCCCTAGTTATGGCCAGAGACGGCCAGTACCACAGGAAAGAAAGGGACCGTTACTTAATCCACATCTGTCCATGAGGTCTTAGAGAGAAGAGGGAGGTGAGTGAAGGCAATCCCTGGAGCAATCAATCACAGGATACTGATCACATACAGTTACAAAGGCTAGCTTGCACTCATACGTAGAGTACCAGTAAACTGATCACTTCACGACTGGGTATATTCTCATCTAAAGTGAATTCTCATCTAAACTAAGCCTAAAGTGAGTTCATTAGTCCAATGCAATGTCATTTACTTAAAGTTTAACGAAAAACTGTAAACTACCACAAGAAGGAAAAGAATGGCAGTGTCAATTCTTCTTTTCCTGATTTTAAGGAATTCCACCAAGTAAAGTCTGAAACCATCATCTACCACAAGAAGCATGGAGGGCAAAGTTTGGAGATTGGCAAAAAAGGAGTAAAACGAAATAGAGGACTTTGTGTTGCTATACAAGTCCCGCCCTCTCAGAACCAAACTAAACTAGATTCCGCTCAGTAGCTGAATTTAAGTTTTCTTAAATTTATTTTTGATTTCCGCAGTACATGCTAAATTTAAGGGAAAAAATGGAGGACATGTAAAAAGATATTTCTCCCTATGTTAATCGATACATTTTTCCTACACCACGTATATCAATAACACCCTTGTTTTGCACATTTATGCAAACACCTACAAGAGTTATTTTGGCCCTGATTTATACTCTGCGATTGCCGAAGAGAAAGATTACAACCATCTATAACATATAAGTATGGATGTATATATAAAGAAGACTTTCAATATCGGACAAGCAGTTTTGTTTTTTATGTATTTTGCTTTAAGAAACTCTGTTTCATCAAAAAACGTATAAAATCGAGTATAAAACAATCGGAATCAGAGCAACGCTCTCGACAATTTCAAGCCTTCACATTACGCTCAAAGAAGTGAAAATTATAAAATTTTAAATATACATAAATCAGACCAATCATCCTGTACGCAGCACCGGCTTGGGCTGGACTCCTATGATAAAACGCGTTAATATTCCAAAAGCAAACGAAATCTTTATAAGGCCAAGCAAGAAAACAAGAGGGTGAATGAGTGACGAAACTTTCCACTAAGCAACGGAAATGGAACTCATTAAGAAGGTAATTCAAAGTATTAAAGAAAATACATTAACAAGATAGAAAATTGTTGCATGAAAAGTAAAAATGACGTTACTTAATTCTTGGTAGCATAGAAAAGTCAAAGGATGTTAGTACAATAACTACAGAAGAACATGAAATTAGCTAATAGAGTTGACATCATTAAATATGGCTACGAACAAACAAGCCTGATATAGGGAAAAAGTTTCCATAACAAGAGACCCCTGTTATGAGGATGCGGCAAACGATTCGCCTGCTTCATTTAAACAAGTAAAAAAATCGATTCCCAGGAGACTTCAATAAAGAGGTTAGGTTCTCATTTGATTCAACTGATTCATCCCAAGTGAAATCAATTTATGAATCATCATGTAGGTCATCATCAGTGAGTCTCGCAATGAAACGCGCCTCAGACCACAAGACAGAAGAGGAGCATGGATGAGGATGGACGGGAAAGAGAAGGAAGGGTGGAAAAAAACCCGGGCTCACCTGTTCCTCACGGAAGGCGCCAAGAGGTTCATAATTTTACCTTCCATCCGACTGACGGGGTACTGAGTTTGGAATGCTCTCCGCAAGATATGCAAATAGGGATAGCAATGAAATTTCTACCGGGATTCAATCCAGGTCCCTGAAAAAGTGGTTATTACTCACTTGAGAGTTGCGTAGCATACATATAAAGAAGAGCTACAAGAGAATCGAATACTGAATATTTTTTTGTCATTTGAAGTAATAATATATTTATTTCAAAGTTCACGGACGACCAATGCTGTTTCACTACATTACATATGCTCCATAAGTATTCAAATACAAAACGGATAGAAATATTTGAAGCATTTCATATTCACAGAAGATCAAGGTATTGACAAAAAATCGTTCCGTCTGGTAGCACCTGTCGGTCCAACTCGAGTAGATTTTGCTCCATTGCCTTTTTTTAAATGAGAACTTTAAATCAGCTGCGTTTGAAAGAAATTTAATCGACGCAATAACCAACCAAACCCTTCTCCCAAAACCTCCCGCCTTTCTCCAGTAGAAAAATCAACACACTTTTCTTTCCTCGCCCGGTTGGCTTTCTTTCCCTAGTCATCAACTCCAGACGTAGTCATTTCCACATTAGATGCCCGTCCCCGTTGAGTTATGCTTGGCCATCAAGGTCCAGTGGGTACTCCCTTTCACTGTTCCAGGCCCCTATCCACTGCATCGACTGCCGGGCTTCGTCCTCCTGAAGTCGTATTCAAAGATGACAACTTTATCACAACCCCCTACTGCCAAAAAAACACTGCTCACAACCAGAGCACTTGAGTCGCAGACCTAATCTTTTCCTTGGGTCGGCTGATGCTAATAGCTTAATAACTTAGACATTGATGACTTAGGATAATGAACCATCCTCTACATTTATGGGGTGACTACGGTCAGTAGGAACGGAAACAGGCAAATTATCACAATTATCGTGAGAAACGACGCCAGGAAAACTAGATGGATGAATGGCTAGAAAAGTCCTGCAGGGAATGGAGGATAGAAAAAATAGAAAAAAAGTAAGTACATGTTTATCAGGCCCGTCGTTACAAGAAGCGACTCAATCATTCCACCACATTTGGCGTTGAAAACAAGCAAGTGAGCATCAATAAAAACAGAAATATTTTGGCACTTTACGCATGGCATATTCGACGGAATTAACAGAAGAAATACAAGCACCAAGGTAATAATGAAATTAGTAAAAACACCTTTCTCAAAAAGGTGAATAAATGGAAACGTATTCGATAAGTTAAGGGAAGATACGTGGGGTGCAACGTTCTATGGATCCAGGATCAACACTTTGGAGCATATATTGAGTGATTGGGGTTGGAGAGCTTGTGTGAAACAGAGGAACTAAAGGAATTAATTAGCAAATCCAAGATCGACACTTTGGAGCATATATTGAGTGATTGGAGCTGGAGAGCTTGTGTGAAACAGATGAACTAAAGGAATTAATTAGCAAAGGAAGGAATGCCAAATGATGCTGAAGTTTCAGGAGCAAATGTGGTTAAATTGGTACATCGTGACTGATCAAAAAAGAGTTCAATTTTCCACCAAGATTCTCCGGTTCACCCTAGGTTGATTTAGTACACTGAAACCCGAATTGAGATTGTATCTAACATTTGGTGGAAAACTGCTTTCTTTTCGGTCAGTAAAAAGGAATGCCAGTTAAGAAGCAATGAGTACGTCAGAGGAAGGGAGAGACAGGAGGGGAAATCTGAAAGCAGAAAATTTAGTCCACGACAAAAGCGCTGAATAACTTTCCATCACTTTCTTATTGTTTCAGCAAAAGTATGAAACTGGTTGTTTTAGGAGTTCATCTTTCTTTGGTGCTCCTCATTTCGTGCCAATCATGGGGAGATGTGAACCTAAGTGACTGATTTCTTACGCGGAGAAGTCAAAAAAATAAGATTATACGCAAAAAAAATCTATCTCTTGGGAAAGAGTGAAAAGGTGAGTGGATGAAATTTCTTACAAGAATGATAAAATGCGACAATTCGAAGAGGCCGGCAAGAGCTTTGCAATTCCATCGTCGCGGTGGTAGAATTTCTTCCACTCGCCACTCCTGCCCCCATCCGATTCACGTCTCGAATTCGCGAACCAAATCGCCCGCACACCCCCTCCCGCTACCCTCTCCCAATTCGAGTTGAGCGAAAAAATCTCGATACATCGTTCATGCCTGTCGCGGAGTTTTTTTTACCCGCCCCCGGTCATAATCTTTCTCCGAAAGAAGAGAGCGCCCGCGTCTTTCGTCAGGCCTGATCCTTTCCCTCTCTCTCTCTCTCTCCTCCTTTCTTCAGGTTCCTTGACGCTTTCTAACCAAAAGTCGAAATCGCAAGGAAACGCTAGGCAAGAAAAAATTAAGGATATCAACGCCTAACTTTTTTTTCGAATTTGCGTGACACGCGGAAGGATTGAGTCCGTTTCATGCGTGGTATTTCGTGTTTTGGGTGACCAACGACTGATTCCAGTTCTGAGAAGCTTTAGAGATGAAATAGCCGTAATCAAATGTATTTGTACTCCCCCAAACAGCTTTGTTAGCTCACTTCTTAGCGATCACCCACGCAACATAGCCTTGATTTTTCACATCTCACCCTCTCCTACAAACTTCATAACATTCTCTAATGCCTTAACTACGGACGCTACGATTAAATCTAAAGCATGATATTTTTAACACACATTTTTATGGCAGTTAGCCACTGACTTACTTCAACCGTGAAAATCCGGGCTACTTGCATGCTTTATGAGTAACTTAGTTATGCTGCCACGGAGCTTAAATGGAAAAAACAAATCTCAATGTTTCACTGTGTATAGAGCTATTAAAAAAAATCAAGCAGATTCCAAATGAAACTTTGTACACAGGAAACAAGTACGTTCTTGGGAACAAATTTCTAGACTATTAAAAAAACCGCCAGCTTCAATATGAAAACTAAACCTTCTAAAACCTAAAATTAGCATCTTGGATCCAAATTATTTGCATAACAGTACAAAACACCCTAAGAGTTTGCCATGAGGAAAAGTGGTAATCTGCATATGACCAAAATTTTCAAAATATCTTCCAATTCATTTCTTTTCCCTGCCTCAGTCGCCTTTAGTGAAAAAAATTCGACTTTTGCGACCAGTTACGCTACAACAGTGACGCAGTATCTGAGATATACGTTCCTATAAGATTGTTATTATCGAATAAAATAGTTCTGATATGTTCAATGACTGAGGTAGAATTCTGAATGTTTTTTATATAATATAATACCCGTTGAAGTATTAATATTATGCACATAAGAAGATTAAGACTTGCTTTGTCCGGCAAAAGAACCAGGGTTGGGTCAGTAGAATATTCTGTGTAGAAAATACGTATTCTACGTGTATTTTCTACCGTAGAATATGTAATGTAGAATATTGCTAATAGTTACATATTCTAAGTGTAGAAAATGAATTTTAGATATACCTACTGCGAAAAAAGTGAATACGAGTATTGGAAAATTTTATTTTAACATTATACCAACACATTTTAATAATTAAACCTATATTTAGTGCAGTTTCAACTTAAATAGCCTATTACAAGCCTACCTGCCTGCCAGGAAATCAATAATTATTCAAGACTGAAATGTATAAGTGCTAAATTATCTACGAGTCAAAGCAATATTTTCTGAATTGATTGGTGTAGACCAGAGTCATTTGTAACCACTTCATTTCATTTTTTAAATTTTCTATGGCAATTACTTGCATTTAGTTACATATGCAGTAGGCTAGATTAAGGATTATGTTAACTGGTATTTTAATTGTAGTGAAATTATGTCCATTGCCACCAAGTGAAACATTAGAGGAAGTATATTACTGCACCTCTATCAAGGTAAAGGGAAATTCACCATCAAAAAACAGAGCTGTTAATTTGTTTTTTGATGGTAACTTTCTCTTGACTTTGATGGAGGTGCAGTAATATACTTCCTATAATGTTTCACTTACTGGCAATGGACATAATTTCACTTCAATTAAAATACCAGTTGTTCCAGGGCTCACTGCTCTCTTTATTGCAGGTCATTTCTCTTTCAGACAGAGCAAGGTAGCCCTACAATTTTAAAACTACAATTTAGATGTATTTTTGGGATTTCTAAGGAATGATTACAACATAATACAATTAGAAAACATCAAGGATAAGACTGCAATAAAGCCACATGGAGAAAAGATTAGTCTCTAAGTAGTAAGATTAAAACAATAAAACTATAATTTTTGCCGTGTTAAGTCTCATCTTTGAGAAGTTGGCATTTAGTATAGCACTAAATTTGGAGACGTCGTATAGGATAGTGTAGGCCTACTTAGTTTTTAATGCCTATCTTGAGTTATGTGGGATAGATAGATATTCAGCTGGAAACACTAGGGCCATGCAAATGTAATGTTTCTTGAGTAGGCTTATATGTTTTCATTTCTAATTCTATGAGCACAAATGATTGACACTCACCCCTTTTTGAGGTGTAGGCCTACCTATCTAAAATCTCATATAAATTCACAAAATAAAAGATGTTTTTGAGCATATTGTTAAATATCAGCTACTGGTAGTAGAATAATAATGAAAAATACTGGTAAGTAGGGATAACATAAACTCCCCTAATCCATTAAAAGAATTGGCTGTTTATTAATGTTTTTATTTTCCAATGGCTAATATTCATCAGATTTGACACCTTTGAGTTTAAGTGTATGGTAGACATGTAGTAACCTTTTAGATCTTTCAAATGTAAGCCTGTTCCTTAAAGGTTCTACATGTACAGAACAGTGTACATATGACCAATTACTAAACACTCTTTCAAGTTGCGCAGAAGATGCAGGTGGTTTAAGTATATTATTTCCAAGATTGCTTAAACCTGGATGCTTGCATTTAGCAAGCTCCCAAAAGGTTGATGCCCTTGTTTCTCAGCACACTAAAAACACTGTCTTTGCTATCTCTGATGAATTTCGCTAGGTCTTCCAACCCATCTGCATCGCCTGGGATTTGAACCCAGGACCCTCCGGTCAGTAGCTGAGCACTCTACCCACTAGGCCACCACAACACCTAATCAACGTAATACTTTAATTTATCTTTATTGCAATTTTCTCCATTTTATTAAACGTAAAACATTATTTTACAGTCAGAAAAATAATCAACATAATATTCTACATAATCCACGCAATATGCTACGCTATCTACATTATCTACACTATTTTCTACGTGTATGTAGAAAAATAATATTCTACGTGTAATGACCCAACCCTGAAAAGAACAAACGGAACCGAAAATGCAAAGAGAATTATTGAATACATTTCAGTACTTTGGAGAAATAAAATGAATTTAATTTTGTTTAATAAAAAATAAAAGAATGAAAATTTTGTTAGGTTCACTTTATTTTGCTAGGTTAACCTGAAGATGTAACTACGTTATGAAACCTGTTCGTACCTATTTAAATATAAAATGAACCTAACAAAGTTTCATTCTTTTATTTTCCATCATGGAGAGGTATCACATAGTTTAGTCTGGAGTTATCAGCTTTAATTTTGCTTATTATCTTAGATACTTCTCTTAAATAGTTATTAAATTATTTTAATTCGATAACCTAGACGTAGCATTCTGAGAAATGTCCTTATCCCTTATGCATGTCCTCAATAAGTGGGTTGGTGTGGTAACTGCATGGCTGGGTAAATATCCCGAGGCTTCGGGTTCCAGCAGATGCACAGCTTTTTCCCTGGTATACCAGTCTTTACTTGAGTACTGAATGGAGAGTATTTCACGTCCAATTCTTCGTCTGTTGGATGGGACCGGAACCCGTGAACCCCTTGGCGAGCAGGCCAGTGCTGGGTTTCTCACCACCCATTACTCTACTTTTTATCGCCCTCTGTTCTAATACTAGCATATCTTCTTTGGCACGAATTACCTAAGCTGTTGGATGCCTTTCCTGAATAAGTTATAATTAAGCTGAGGACATTAAGACACTAAAAATGAAGAAATAGGCAGCCTAAATAGGCAATAAAAATTTCAAAATAGTCACTTAAAATAGGCGCTTAAAATATTGTTTTGCATTTCGGACAATTCTGTCGGTCCTGGAATCCCAAAAGGCTAAGCCTGTAATCAGGTATTCCACGGACCAGACAAACAGAACTTGACATACATCTACACCTTGGGTGGTGAATTACCCACCCAAGCAGGACTCGAACCCATAATCCCAAGATTAGCAGGAGGAGACTTCACACTTCCGCCACCGAAACTAGAAATCCCACCGCCAGCTAGAAACATGCTGCGTCTTATTGCCACAAAGAAGCATCTGAAATCTAAAGTTTGGGCTGAAATACACGATTACTTCACGGTAAAACTGATGAAGAGCAAAGAGGATAAATTTCCAAATAAAATTGGCTTATAAACTGAAGAAACATAAAACACAAAATATTTCCTTATTTCAAGTTACATTACAATATATTTCTCTAAATTTTCTCCCGTAAACTGATGCCGAGAGTCAGTCAGTATTATTTTTTAGAATGCAAATCACTTCTCAGCCTCACACGAGGTGATACTGCGTTGCTTAAATGATGCTCTTCTACTGTCATCTTTGGCCCTGGAGCAACCAAAGTCCCTGATAATAAATTTAATAACAACAATGCGGAATGGTGCCTTCAAAAATACTTTTATTACGCTTGAAATCACCGCATTTACACTGGGAAACTTGCGTGCCCATGCGTGAGGGAGATAAGCACTGTATTTATACCTACCATATCTCCCCTTTAAGCCCCTAAAAACAACAATTCTTTTTGTATCTAAAACAACAGCATAAAGACTTTCGAGAACAATGCCAATATAATTTTTAAACCCCGCCCCACATGGACTTTTTTAGCTCCGAAAAACCAATTTTTTCCAAATTTCTCAAATTCAAATGATCTTTTCTCAGTGAGAAATGCTCAAATTCCATCTCTATTAATATATTCATACACTAGGTGCGAATGAGTACGACGGTGAGAAGAACAGGTCAGTTTTCAAAATTATACCTGGGTGTAATTTTAGGCTAAACTTGTGAAAAAAATGATTTTTGGAAGTTTCATTTACAGCAACAAAAAGGACACTTATTCTGGTAAGAAGTACATTTAAAACTCCTCTGATAACATGTAGACTTCATATGCTTTCTGTAGACACCTTTAAATGTGTATATCACGTAAAACCAGTCTGCTGCAGCCTGTAGAAAAATTGTACGAAGACGATTTTCAGGCGTTAACGCAAAGCATGCCTGCCTATGATTCGGGTGCAAAAATTTTTTTCCAGTGAAAACAGGAAACGGATTTTGGCTCAGAAAGGTTGACAGTATATATGCACCAATTTTAGTTGAAATCTGAGGTGGTAAAGCAAGATATTTCTGAAAAATTAGGATCTGCATCGACACCGAGATATAAGTCTAAAGCTTTGGATTCGAGAATGCAGTTTGCTTTCTTCATCCAGATATTCTGCTGCCTATAGAAAACCTACTCATGGGCCATGATGGCTTAATTTTCTTATAGACAGAATTGACACGTAGTATGAAAGATGAGCAAAATCAGTTGCAATAGTGTACATTTAAGTGGGTGAAAATGACGTTCGAAATGATGCATCGGAGGTGCACATTATCCCTGTCACGTGCCTCACATATTTCAATTATTTTATCTGCAGAGTATAATGCAGTACTTAGCCATGTTCCCCATGAACTGTATATCAATTGTATATCAACTGTATGCACTTTACAACCAGTATATCAATACTGGTTGTAAAGGCAGAGCAACTTTGGGCAGTATCTATTTTAAATTATAAGTAAAGCTTAAAATTCTTTAAATAAAGCTTCAAAAACAAGTTTTTGGCAATTGTAACCATTGCATGTACGGATCACGTAAAATTACCATAGTTATTTTCCTATTTTTATGTATTAATACTTTGAATGATATCTCCTTATGCATGTTTAATGACATTATTTCAACCTTGATAGATTAAAAAATATGAAGAAAGAAACTAAAATAACAGACTAGCTCTGCAATAAAGAGAAGTTTGGTGATGTTGAGAAGAATATTGCTTTTTTTAAGGTCCTTAAATAGGCGATATCAGCAGAAAAAGGCATAAACAGGTAAAAAACGCATTTTTAGGCAGTAAAAATTGCCTTAATGTCGCCATAAATAATCCTAAATGAACTTATAAATTCATAAAATTGGTTTCCTGAGTAAAAGAAAAAAACAAGGTATTTTAGGCAATGTCCTCAGCTTAGTTATAATACCTATCATGTTAAACCGTGGACCACTGGGCCACTCGTTTAGAGCACGGCACACGAGAAACAGAGTTTATCTGCGCCGATCCTCCACACCCTAAAATTCCATTGATGAACCATACCTTATCATCATCATGAGACAAAAATTCTAAGTTTTTTTATTCTGTGATCATGGATTTTAGCAATGTTATACCTGAGACCATAGAGTTCATCATCTTTAGATTAGCTTGACACAGCTCTCCACTCGATTTTTCCAACAGCTACCCTCTTCATATTTGCACAATTCTCTTCCACATTCACATATCTCGTACGAGACCTTCCTCCGCAATTCTTCCCGATCGTACTTTCCTCGATTGTCTGCATCAGATCATCAGGTCTCAAGACAGCATATCCGGGAGACATGCAGTCATGCCAACATAAAGCTAGGGTTTATAAAAAAAAGAGCTACGGTAATGTGACGAGAAGCAAAATAACGAAAAAGAGAAAAGTTACCTTTCCCTCGCTAGGCTTTTCTCGAAATTTTAGCGAGAACAAGGGATTCAAATAAATAAGGTTTGATCTCAGAACTAGTATGTGAGCAGCGGAGAGCAGCTAGGTCCGTTAGAAGGTTTTACAAAAGTGTTTTGCAGTATATATAAATTATTACAAGAATTAGAATGCGAATCATCATCTGATCATCGGTTAAAATAGAGAATGAATCTCTCGCAAAAATTTGGGGCAAACAGGTAAAAAATGCTATAAATGTATTTTTTCAACAGCGTACTATAGCCGGTAATCAGGATAAAATTAGATAACGGGACGGTATGACAGAGAGGTTAAAAAAATTATTTTCTCCGTGCACAATTAAGAGTTTTATTAACGCAGATATTTAGGAACCAGGTGGACTGCAAAAGCTACCCTGGGGCAGACATCGATAGTGACCATAATATAGTGATGATAAAATGCCATTTAAAATTCAAAGAACTGAAGAAAACAATGAAGAACATAGGGAAAGTAGAAAAACTGAATGAGGCTCATGATGACCATAATATAGTGATGATATAATGCCATTTAAAATTCAAAGAACTGACGAAAACAATGAAGAACATAGGGAAAGTAGAAAAACTGAATGAGGCTCAACATCAGCTGGCATTTCAAATAGCAGTGGGAAAAATATAAGAGAGGAAATGACTGACAAATCAGTGGAAGAGCGTTGGGAAAACATTATATGTGGACTACCAGAAGCTGCAAAAAAGTTCTTGGAAGAAAAAAGCTGTCAAGAAGAAGCCATGGATCATGGGAGAAGTTTTAGACCCGATTGAAGAAAGAAAAAAGTAAAAGAATGCGAAAACTGAAGAAGGACAGCTTTGTTACAAAAGAACAAGGAACGTAATAAGTCGCCTAGCCAGAAAAGGTAGAGAAATGTGGATAAAGAATCTTGGCGAGGATGTGCACACCAATCTTGCACTTGGATAGGTGGAAGCTGCATATAGGACAGTGAGGAAAACTTCAAATGATGGAGGGCAAAACGCACAGCCATAAGGGACAAGAATGGAGAACTTTTGACTCAAAATGGAGACAAAATGAAAAGATGGAAAGAATATCGGGGTATCACTATAAAGATCGGAATTTGATGCAGCAGTAAGGGAACTTCAGATGGATAAGGCTTCTGGTTTTGATGATATTCTCGCAGAACCAATTAAAAATTCAGGAGAGAACTCATCAACCCATTTTTACAAATTCGTCTGCGACATGTACTCAACAGGAGAAATACCCAGGGACTTCGAGAAAAACATCATCATTCCTATTACCAAAGGGAAGAGAACGGAGAAATGCGAAAATTATAGGGCTTGAAGCTGACGAAACATCATCATCATCAAGGGTCAACAATCCTAGGATTGGTTTGACGCAGCCCTCCACTCGATTCTTCTATCGGCCAACCTCTTCATACCAACGTAGCTCCTCTCTTTCACGTCCTTTACGACCTGCTCCATGTAACTCATACGAGGCCTACCTCTTCCATTTTTCCCGTTCACTTTTCCCTCGACGATTGTCTTCATCAGGCCAACGTGTCTTAGGATATGGCCGATTAGGTTGCCCCGTCTTCTTTTTATAGTTTTCAGTAGACTTCTCTTTTCTCCCACTCTTCTTAGGACTTCTTCATTTGTCACTCGGTCGATCCATTTTATCTTCATCATTCGTCGATAGCACCATATTTCGAATGCTTCCACCCTTTTCTTCTCCGCTGCTGTCATCGTCCATGCCTCACTGCCATAAAGGAACATGCTCCAGATATACGTTTTAATGAATTGCTTCCTTACTTCCAAGCTTGTATTTCCAGCTGTTAGTAGATTCTTCTTTTGATAGAATGCCCTCTTTGCCTGGGCTATTCTACTCACTATTTCTTTCTTGCTTCGTCCATCGTTGGTTACTCTGCTTCCCAGGTAACAGAACTCTTTCACCTCTTCCAGTTTCTGTTTTCCTAGTTTAACGTTGGTTTTGGCCTCTTCTCTTTTGCTGCACACCAATATCTTAGTTTTCTTCTTATTGATCTTCAGCTGATGTCTGGTCATTGTCCTTTCCATGGTTGTTAGCATCTGGTTCAGCTCCTTCTCTGTCTCTGCTATGAGAGCTATGTCATCAGCGAATCGTATCATGCTGATTGTTTCTCCGTGGATGTTCACTCCAGAGCACTTCTCCTTGACTTCATTGATGGCTCTCTCAATGTAGACATTAAAAATTACGGGAGACAGTGCACAGCCTTGTCTCACTCCTTTCCTTATTTTTGCTTCTTCACAGCTGGGTCCAGATTTAATCACAGCTACTTGGTTTTTATACAAACTGTGGATAATTCTTCGATCATTGTAGGAAACTCCAATTCCTTTCAGAATATCAAGCATTGAATTCCAGTCCACGTTGTCGAAAGCCTTCTCTAAATCCACAAATGCAATGAAGGTCGGTTTGTTCTTCTCCATTCTCTTCTCTATAAGCAGCCTTAGGGCCAATATTGCTTCTCTTGTGCCCTTACTTTTCCTGAATCCGAATTGATCTTCATCCAGGAACTCCTCTGCTTTTCGTTCTATTCTTCTGTAGATGATCCTTGTCAATATCTTCGATGCATGTGTCGTCAGGCTTATAGTCCTAAAATTTTCGCATTTCTCTGCTCTCTTCTTTTTGGGAATAGGAATGATGATGTTTTTCTCGAAGTCCCTGGGTATTTCTCCTGTTGAGTACATGTCGCAGATGACATTATAAAGTTGGGCCAATGTCCTCTCTCCCGCATTCCTTATCAGTTCTGCGGGTATATCATCAATTCCAGAAGCCTTGTTCATCCGAAGGTCCCTTACTGCTGCGTCGAATTCCGATCTCAATATTGATGCTCCCATATCATCCTTCTCGACTTCGCTTTCCTCTTCAATCACTTTCGTGCTGAGGTCGTTCCCGTTGTATAACTCTTCGAGATATTCTTTCCATCTCTTCACTTTGTCTTCATTTTCAATCAAAAGTTCTCCATTCTTGTCCCTTATAGCATTGCATCTTGCACTCCGTTCCTTGAAGTGGTTCCTCACTATCCTATAGGCAGCTTCCACCTTTCCAATGGTAAGGTTGTTTTGTACATCTTCCCACAGATTGTTCATCCACATTTCTCTAGCTTTCCTGGCTTTGCGACTTACTTCGTTCCTTATTCTTTTGTAGCAAAGCTGCCCTTCTTCAGTTTTCGCATTCTTGTACTTTCTTCTTTCTTCAATCAGCACTAAGACTTCTTCCGTGATCCATGGTTTCTTCTTAACAACTTTTCTTCTTCCAAGAACTTCTTTTGCGGCTTTTTGTAGTCCACATTTAATGTTTTCCCAACGCTCTTCTACTGGTTTCTCAGTCAGGTCCTCTCCTATGTTGTTTTCTACTGCTTTTTGAAATTCCAGCTGATTTTGAGTCTCCTTTAGTTTTTCTACTTGCCAAGTGTTCTTTACTGTTTTCTTCAATCTCTTGAATTTTAGATGGCATTTCATCATCACTAAATTATGGTCGCTGTCGATGTCTGCACCCGGGTAGCTTTTGCAGTCCTTCACCTGATTCCTGAACCTCTGCTTCACTAAAATGTAGTCTATTTGAAATCTTCCTCTGTCTCCTGGCATCTTCCATGTGTATTTTCTTCGGTTGTGATTTTTAAACAATGTGTTAGTAACCACTAAATTATGTTGCGTGCAGAACTCCAGCAGTCTTTCTCCTCTTTCGTTTCGGTTTCCCAATCCATATTTTCCAGTTATTCTTCCATCTTGTCCTTCGCCGACGACAGCGTTCCAGTCTCCTAAAATAATTAGGTTTTCTTCTCCTCTTACCTGTTTTATTACTTCAGTGATATCTTCGTAGACGTCTTCCACTTCTTCATCTTCGTAGTCCGACGTAGGCATGTAAACTTGCACCACAATGGTATCTGTAGGCTTAGTTTCAATTTTAACCATTACAATCCTTTCACTGTATTGCAGGAAGCTCTTCACACGCAGTCCCGCACTCTTCCTGAGCATTATGCCTACTCCAGCGTTACCATTCAGTGATCCGGTGTGAATAATTCTATAACTTCCACTCCAAAAGTCTCCTTCTTCGGGCCATCTCATTTCACTGATTCCCAATACATCGAGGTCCATTCTCCGCATTTCCACCTTCAGGTTCTCCAGTCTTCCGCAGGTACGAAGTGATCGAACGTTCCACGTTCCTACCCTAAAATGAGTATCACACTTGACTGATGTACTCTCTCGGGTAGTCCCCGCCCGGAGATCCGAATGGGGGACTATTTTACCTCCGGAATATTTTACTCGAGAGGGTGCCATCACGTCTTGATAATAAAGGAAAGAGTGGAGTAGCTGCGACTCCTCGGGATAATAATGTGGTGGTTTCCCCTTGCCTTCCACATCGCAGTACTACAGCCGTTAAAGTAAATGTTACCACGCCTGCAGTGAAATGAGTGTCGCTGTACCGACCACTGTGGTCTCCACCTTCACTCATGTGAAGAAGAGCTGCTGCCCTCTCCTCCGGGTGATGAGAAGCGTAATTATTGGCGGCCTCCCGTCGCCAAGTCACGGCATCTTCACAGGTTCTGTATTATTTAAGGCCTACCTTACCCAAGGATAGACCAATACGCCCTCGGAATGCCGTCGCTTTTTGTCCACGACTGCTTATTCGACGAGTAAACTCGCTTATCTCGCAGCTAACCTCTATATCTAGAGGTCGACCCACCATCCGCAACCCGGTGGACGCACTCGGTGGCTTTAAGCTCAGCCGCGACGAAACATGCATCGACGATATTGACAAGGATCATCTACAGAGGAATAGAACGAAATGCTGAGGAGCTCCTGAATGAAGATAAATTTGGATTCATGAAAAGTCAGGGTACAAGAGAAGCAATATTGCCCTTAGATTGCTCATAGAGCAGATAATGGAGCTGAACAAACCGACATTCATTGAATTTGTGGATTTACAGAAGGCTTTTGACAACGTGGATTGGAATGCATTGCTTGAAACTCTGAAGGTAACTAGAGTGACCTACAATGACCGAAGAATCATTCACAGTTTGTATAAAAACCAAGTCGCTGTGATTAAATCTGGACCCAGCGGTGAAGAAGCAAGATTATGAAAGGAGTTAGACAATGCTGCGTACTGTTTCCCGCAATTCTTAATGTTTACATGGAGAGAGCCATCAATGATATCAAAGAAAAGTCTTCTGCAGTGAATATCCACGGAGAAAAAATAAGCATGCTGCGATTCGCAGATGACACTCATAAGAAACAGAGAGGGATCTGAACAAGATTCTAATAACCATGGATAGAACGATGGCTAGATATCAGCTGAATATTAATAAGAAGAAGACCAAGGTATTGGTGTGCACTAATAGAGAAGAGGCCAGCACCAACGTTAAACAAGGAAAAAAAGCTGGAAGAGTTCTGTTACCTGGGAAGCAGAGTAGCCAGCGATGGATGAAGCAAGAAAGAAATAGTCAGTAGGATAGCCCAGGAAAAGAGGGCATTCTATCAAAAGAAGAATCTGCTTACAGCTGAAAATACAACCGTAGAAGTAAGGAAAAAATTCATCACACTGTACATCAGGATCATGTTTATTTACAGCCGCGTGGCATGACGATGACAGAAGGGGAGAAGAATAGGGTGGAAGCATTCGAAATAAGGTGATAAAGAAGAATGATGATTAAGTCTGCTGAAAACTTTAAAAAGAAGAAGTGACAACTTAATCGGCCATATCTTACTTACTTTTGTAAAAATAATAGCTTTCACCAGAATGGTTATTACATCAAAGAAAGTAGACACCTAACGTAGAGTTTACTAAATACTTAAGCGTCACCATCACTGATGACATGCCGCGGGGAAACACATCAGGGAGATGATTAGTGTAGTAAACCGTAGTTAGGATTCGTAAAAATGATTCTAGGCAAATGCGATGAGAGAATACGAGAAATAAGATATTTTACAATTGTCAGACATCATTTAGAATATGTCGCTAGTAGAAATATGGGATCCGTACGAGGAAGGTATGATAAAGAAATTAGAGCGTATGCAAAGGAGATCAGCTAGCTCTTTTAAAGACCATTATGATGATGATATTAGTGTCACGAGTTTAATAGAAGAACTAGTATGGAATTCCTATCAGAACAAAGGTTAAAATTTAGGCTTAACCTTTTAAGTAAATCCGAAGCTAATTTTCTAACAGATGACGTTAGATATATATTAAGAACCCCTGCGCATTATGGGATCCGGCTTGATCAGATTAACAAGATTAGATAGATACATTGTCGTGCAGATAGATATAAAATGTCATTTTTCCCGCAACACAGGACCGTTCACCCCGTTCCAACCCTTTCGGTGGCTTGCAGGGTATAATGTAAATGAAAAATCCCTTATTTTGCAAAACACCTTTGCTATCGGTCACTTCCTCAAATAACAACTAGAACGTACGGTAAATAATGTTTAATTTGCATAAATTTTGATTACTTCTATGAAATTTGACCTCTATTGATACACGTATTTGCTAATATCTAATCCATTGAAGTCACACATTCCATGCAGATGCTATTCATATGCAATGAATATGAAATAAGACGGGTGTTATAATAAATGATTCAATAGTAAAATTAAATCAATCAATAATGATAAAAATACTATCATTTTTACAGCAGCATAAATATACTTAATTTTATGTAAAAATGTCTGAGTAAAATGAATAAAATTATCCGTGTAGGCACCCAATTACGTCACATGAGAGTTTCCATTCGTAGTATATCACGTATCTCATTTAAATCCTATTTGCAGCTTTTCTTGAATATTGCTAAAGATTATTATAATCTTTGTTGGTGTCGATTGTAAAGTACATATAATATTCTTTCTTAGTTCTTTCCCAATCTTAGTCAAGCGGACGAAGCTACAGAACGATAGTTTGTTACCGTATGAGTTTATTATGGCATTAGAGAATAGTATGAGAAAATATGAAACCATCCGACGAGGAAACTTACTTTGAACCAAGTTCAACTTACAAAAATCAGCACTCACATTCTTATGGTCATTATAACTTTCACTTTTTTGGGAAACAGGCTGAAAGAATTCCGGACGAAGGTGGGTGGCCATGGCAAAAAAAGGCCTGGAATGTGAACATAAAGACCTTGCGAGGGCCGCGAAAAATTCACCGTGAAAGTCCTTTACGATATCTTGTGAGTGGAATAATTTTTGCCCGCCAAAATCTCCGTGACAGGTAATATGCAAGGACTAGGAAGCAATGGGGAATACAAACGTGGGCTTCATTTTGATATAGAAATAAAAAAAATTGAGTGTGCTTGTCGGCACCACTTTCAGATTCGACAAGAAATACATGCAAACTATGCTGGTCGTCGAACTCTGTCGAAGGTTAGATCACTCACGGCAAAATATTCCAATAATTTATAAATAATTGTCGGGTTTCCAGCCGAGTAATACTCGGCTGGAAACCCGAAAATATCATTCGCCGAGAAAGAACAAAATCATATATTCCAATAATTTGCTCAGAATGAGCGAAATTTGGCTATTAAAGAAAAAAGGGGCCTGGTTCTTTCCTAATGCCGCGCAAACTTTACCCGAAACATCTGGTTTATAAAAAAAACATAGCTGGGTTCACTTCGGCGGGTCATGAATGGGGACATCAGCTTCATCACCTCTTTATTCTTCTCAAGGTAATACTCAGGTAAAGCATCCTGTACATGACATCCGCCCACACTGGCAGTAACACAAGCGTACAGAATAATAGGATCGAGTTTACAAAGTCTCTAGGACACAAAAAGAGAACATGTAATCTGAATAAAGTAATCCTATGGCACCCAAATAATTAATGGAATGAGAGTCCAAATACTGACCTTTGAGAGCGGGCAGCATCACACTTCGCTAGATTCTCAGGTAGCCTATGGCATAAATTTTCATTGCAATTGTCAGAATACGAGCTGCGAAGTTTCAAATGGACTAAAGCACTGAGTATAATGTATTTTGGCAAAGTTATTGTTGAAAGTGAAGGTAGATATCCATTAAAGTTATTAAAAAGGTCCAACTTCACATTTATAATTGTGGTATATTTTATTCTCAACAATATATCCTGCAATATTTACCTGAACCACTTTCATGATAACAGTCCAGTCTTTTACAAAAATTAACTTATGACTGAGTTAGGTAAAATGATAGCAAAACTCTGATATAAATCAATCTGTAATAGGCATGTATTCATTGGACTTACAAAGGTTCTGCTCTACATTAATGTCCGACGTCCTTCACCTCAATTTTGTTTACACGAAAATCGCCAACTTCAAAGAAAAAAATATGTTATGCCTTCCTATCGGTTCACAAAGAAACTGGCAAAGAAAAGTATTGGAATACCAACATGATTCTTTCAATTGTTGTAAAAATGTCAAATTGGACATCGTTCAGCCTCATTTGCATACAAATGGAATCTGAACCATCATTGTTTACAGAACTATACCCTCAAATATCCTTCCTTGTGGTCCCGAATGTATCTCAGCAGGATGACGAAACATAATAATGATATTGACTTCAGGTTAATAATTTCAGCTCTACCGTAGGGCACGGGAGGATTTTTATAAGGTAGTCTTAAATTATCTCTGACGATTTCTTTGTTGGAAATTCTATATACATATCAGTTTTTGCCATAAAAAAGATTTCTCAAGTCAGTCAAAAATGAATGAAACTTGCCTATAAATTCGAGGTGTAAATTGAACTTGGTTCATTGTTCCATTTGAGGGAAAATTTTAAAGAATATATGTAAATAAATCTTCTCTCTGGTTTACATTCCAGTTCTTTTGTTAGGATAGCTAAAGTAATGCCATCAGCTAAATTACGCTTCACCCCACTCGATAAATCTCTAGTAACTTTACAATAGGAAATGGATAATTAAAACCCTAAAGACTTATTTTTACTTAAATATAGTACTCCAAGGTGATAGTTTTGTAAAAACAAAAAAAAACAGATTCACTCATAAGATTCGGTTTTTAGTTTGCAATTTTTTACCTCAGGATACATTACTGCAGCATTGCTCTGTTAAATCAGCTAGCTTTCTGTCCCCGTTTTAGAGATTTTCTTACCATCGAGTATTGTGGCACCTTACTCTGAACGCCTCGAACTTGAAAAATTATTTATCATCCACCTCAACTAAAAGACTTGGTTCGATACAGTGCCATGCGTATCAAAATGAAAATTAAGCAATAATTTGAAAGGTTGAAAAACTGCACCTTCACTGCAGTACAATTGCAGTAGTATGTCTATTGCAGAAGTAGCATCGTCTAAGAAAACCAACATTTTTTCGACTGTAGAATCAAATTTAATGAAAAAATATAAGGTTAAAATGTTGAAAAAGTTCCGGCACTACTAGAAAATTTTCCATCCCGGGTTAAATGGCGTCAAAATTGGATTTCATCAAAACTAGAGAAAGGAAACTGGATAAGCTTCAATGATCTGACTGTGTCCATTTTTACCAGCATCTTGACCAGAATTTTATATTTTCATTCATGCGAAAATGTGAGCAGAAAATCGGAAAACCAAACACATCAGAACTGAAAAAGATGAACTCTAGTTCCTCACAGGATATTAACGAAGACCACGGCTAGTCTCACTCAGTGCTCTCAACCACTAAATTGTGTGTGCCTTACAAGCCACCTTCAGAATAAGTGACAGAAGATGAAGCTCTACAAGAGAGTCACTACTTTACGTGCACGTGAATGAAATTAGCCACTTAACTGAAAAAACATTTTTTACGAGTGCCAAAATGCTTATGTTTACTAAAGAGACTAGAAGAGAAGAGTCTTTGTTTCTTACGCTTAAAGAAAAAGGTTTTCTGCGAATGACTGACATTTCTCTCGGGCAGAATATAATGAATCGGGAAACGATTCTCACAGTCATAGGACGATTACTAGAGCAATGAATAACTCATTGCACGCTAGAGGAAGATTTTTTCCGGGGGAAGAGCTGCGTCATCATGGATATGCATGCGATGAGTGCACTTGTTTTCTCTCCCCACAGACACGCCAAGTTAGAGCACAAAGCCACTACCACTACTCACGCCAATTAAAAGACTAATCCTTTTCTTCAGCGTGCATCTCTTCGCTTAACTAAATTAATTGCACTGTTAACTTCCCGATCGCCACTTCCGCAAAGAAACTTCCTGTTCATTGAGATGGATTGGAGTGGGTATTTCATGATTAAATTGAAAAAAAAAGTTCTCTCCCGCCTTGAAATCGGGTTAAAGTTAACGCAGATGCGCACGTAATTTACCGTGATTTGTCGAATGGATTTTAAATGTAAAACACACGTGAGAATAACATCATTTCTACCTGGCTGGTTTCTGAAGCTACTTTTGTAGACAATTTGCGATATCCACGTCGTAGAATACATTCATTCATGCCTCACTGGGTTATTCAGTTACTTCGGTAAGTAATTTTCGATATTCACTTACAAGGAATAGCTCATGTACAAGAAACTGCACTGTTCATTTCCGTCTGCTGATAATGGCGTAGTGATGTGAAGCTAATTAAAATACTTTCTCATTCTGCTAATAACTGCTCTTAGATTCCCAAGTTAACAGTACCCACTGATGATATATATAAGTGGTCTATGAAATCAAAAAATCTCATCAACAACACAATAATCAAAGATTGATTCGGTTACGGGAGAACACACATTTTCCCAAGTCTATAGGGTAGTGAATTCGGTTATCTTCATCAGACAACCGTCAAGGAGAAACTGGATGAGAAGAATGATAAAGAGGGCCTCGAATGCGATTTATGGCGCAGGCGATGAGGGATGTAAAAAACAAGACTAATGTAAGCATGCATAGGATAGCCAATAAAAAAATCAAGTACAGCTCTGCAACAAACCAATCCTGTGATTAATGACAAGTAATGATCATGATGAAGAATAACATTAAACAATAATTAGACAATTCTAAAACTCGATGAGTATAGGACAATTGGACCATAATGAACAATTAGAATACTCTTCCTCTGGGAGAAATACGATCTATAACAAGAACTGATCAAGAGCTACGGGTCACTTAAAAGGCTGCCGTTTGAATGAATAGGTACGTTAACAATCCGAAGAGGCTTTTAATGGAGACAACAAAAGGCGGAACTACTGAGGAGCAAAGCGCTCCCAACCGAACAATATGATTGCCTTACGTTCTCCCACACCATGTCCACGCACTTTCACGATTCCTACCTGGAGTTAAAAAATATTCATTCTCATATTCCCACCAGCCACTTCTCTCATGTTATGCGGTTTTAATTAGGGTCTAATTTTCTAACGCCTCTCCCACACAATCCATTTCACCGCCTTCCATTTCCACCACTTTCTCTCCCTTGCCGACAACACTTCGTCTCAGTCCTTCGTTTTCAATCTATACTCTCCTGCACTCATAGCTCACATATTTCTAATCTAGAGGACCGGAAACATCCATGAAACCACGGACTTTGCAATGTTGACTGTGAATGTTTTTCTCAATCGGTTCAATGGGTCAATGGCTCACACATCCTAGCTAGGTGTGGAATCACGGATCTATCTTTCGCGTTATCGCAATCTTTATCGTTAACGCTTACCCCTCGAGTAGCGCAGGGGTTAACAATAACCGTCTATAAAATTCGCTCCACCTATTGTGATAAGCGATTTGAAGTGCTGTACGAAAAATAAAGAATGGAGATCACGTTCTCTCTGACATAAGTTAAAGTTAAATAACGATAACGCTAGCGCACGCGTTATGAAGATCCATGATCGAGGCTATTCCTATATACAACAACAGATAATATAATCGAGAATAATTTCAAGAAAAATCCATCTTAAAACAGCTTATACTTCACGTTTTTTCTTTTTAAAAGTTATTTGCATAGCCTAGAATAATGAAAACGTATGAAATGGAGACGCTATTTTTGAGGACCTCCAGGGTTATCTTACGCCAAACCTGAGTCTGAAAAATGACACATTTTACACGATAATGAACTAAGAAAGACGACATGGAAACCAAGGAAGGAGTCATTGTCTCATATGCTTTCATCGTTCTTCTCTTTTCAGGAATCCGGCTTTTCAGGCTTTAATCAAAGTGTAAAATTATGTGGAATTTAGACTACGGTTCTCTTCGTGATTTTTTTTAGTCATAAAGCTTTTGGAACAGGAAGATTTGAGCGTAAATATGAAAAAAACTAGAAAGGACACCGACAAGAGACAGGTAGGTACGGAAAGGTATAGGAATGCATAGGATACCAATGTCTGCTTTGATATTGACGGATATTTTAATTTGGCCAATCAGCAAGGTTTCAAAAGTAGCATTAGCCCACTAATATTCGATATCCTGGCTGCTCATGAGTATTGACATAACAATTTGGAGTTGGACGAATAGGTTTGTGGCCACTTGGAAAGGTGCAGCGCTTGACGGACGCACGGAACACGTTGGGAACGATGCAGGAAGTGCCTCGAAGATCTGTGTACGCGTATTTTTCTTCGTTTTCGTCATGTGCTTCATCCTTTATTGTAATCAGTCAACTTTTAAGCTAAGCAAAAGTATTGTGACCGGGAAAGAAAGAAGTGAATGGACAGCATTCCAAACGTTCTAGGCGTGAAACTTCAAGACTCGAGGTACAATAACATTTATCAGAAAAAATGCAGAAACAAGGTAAACATTGGTTAACGAAAGCAAAAGTGATATAATAGTTTGATAATATTCAAACACACCACCAAATTATTGAAAAATACGAAATATGTGTGTGTATATATATTTCTCTGTGTGAAATTCTACGAGGCCAAATGTAGACGTATTTTCCGAAACCGCACTAAATATTTTATGAATCCAAAGGTGATGTAATTTCAAAAGTGAAATTCAACGGGTACCTTCCAACAGTGCATATATATGTTTGTGTGTTTGTGCGTTTAGCCTTACCGCAAATATGATACGATACGATCAAGAAGAATTTTACGAAGCAAGAGAAATAAAAGAGAAGAATGTTTATATTGATCTAATACCCATCATAATTATGCATTTATTAATTCACTCTTGGCATTAATAAATAGGCCCAAGATGCTAGATTTCTCATCGAGGAAACTCAATTATGTTCCGGGAAGATTGAACACCCTAAGAAGAAGACGGAACAAATTAATCGGCCACATCATGAGACATGATGGCCTTATGAAGTCAATCGTCGAGGGACAAGTGCACGGGAAGAATGGCAAAGGAAGGCCTCGTGCGAGATTTATGGAACAAGTGATGAAGGATGTGAAAGGCAATAAATACGTAAACATGAAGAGATTACCTTATAGAAGAATTCAGTGGAGAGCTGCGTCAAACCAATCTGAGGATTGACGACCAATGATGATGATGAAGATGGAGAAGCTACATAAGAATAATTATTTCTTCCAGGGTGTAATTCCTCAATTAAATATAAAGGGATGAAAGATAGTTAAACGACAGAGGTGCATGCTCCAGTAGCAGGTACCAGTAGGAGTAGATTTCACTTTTAAGTTGCTCCAGCGGTTGAAGTGGTATCGAATCGTCCATGTTAATCTCTGAACCATTAGAAACTACAATTGCCATACTCGATGTGGGATACGAACCTGATGTCTGTGGCCGGAGAATTGCTCTACTTATAAAAATAAAAGTCCACAAATAAAACTCAAATTCTAAATGAGTGAGAACAATCTTCAGCCCATATCAATTTTTAAAAAATAATTACCGGTCTTACAAATTTTCGGGCGATGAATGAGGATCTTTTTTCAGTCAATAATCCCTTCTCTCTCCAATACCAAAAAGAAAACTATGCAATTTGATAGAGATATTATAATGCAATTTTTCGAAGGAAATAAGTCTCTAATGACAATCATCATTAGGTGAAGCATGATTCAGTGATAAAATGATGTGAAAATTGTGAATGTGATTGATATAACTGTGGGGGCGGCGTATGCGCCTTTTAATGTAGGAGCAAAAATCAATACTTCATGCGTGAAAATAAAAAATACAATTATGGAGAATTTAAGTAAAATGCTATATGGTACACGTAACGGCAAATGGTTGATCAACGAAAAAAATCATAAACCATAATGGTAACGTCAAGATAAGTTAAAGCCAATTAATCTTTCATCCAATACTTACCAGAGCACGAGAGTTCAAGACCAAGTATGAGAAAGCTTTTATTTCGGAAGCATTTTATTGGGGCCAAGTCAAAATGACTTGCACGCAACTTCCATTAGCGTTGAGAGAGAGTGGCATCGGCAACTCATTAAAGTAAGACGCAAGGAACATTTGGCCTGCCATGCAGGGCGTGGAGCTTTATGAATTATGGTTTTCAATATTTTCAAGTTCGCGGGGATGTATTCCAACCTTTGCAGCCCAGTTCTTTTCTTCCCATGCACGACCAGGGTTCTCCTTCACTCTTTCAGATATTATCATTTGATTTTTTCTCTTTATTCTCGCGGCTCCGGGCGTGAACTTGAGAAGGAAGTACTTTTGCGGGGCAAGCACTATGAAATGAGTGGAGAAAAGTTTTCCCATCCTCTCAGATACGAACAATAAACTCCTCAGATCAAATATAGACCTAGTAATGAATATTTTTACAGATAAATACCAGAAACAGCTAAATAGGTAGATATAAACAAATTATAAATACCGAAAATGAATTTTGATTGACTTTGAAAATTTTATTTCTACAAGTACGCAGAGTAGATTATCCAAATCAATATACGGTAACTAAATAATGATTTATCCAATAGCTGCGATATAACTCTACTAGGTTTCTTGCGCTGAAGTTGTGCGATACGAAGGTTTCATAAGTCGAGTCAAAACAACGAACAGTGATATAATCGATGAAAAAATACAATTTTAGATGATGCGATAGAGAAATAAGGATCATAAAGGGATTTCTATGCTGTAAGCATTTACTGAGGAAAACAGAAGCACTTCTTGGGTCGGAGGTATACTTTTCAATACAAAAGAGTTATATATTTTAATATATCATCGTGCCTTAAAGCAGATGGATGCGGCGACTTGTAGTTTCGGAGTTTAATGTAGCGTACGCAACAGCCTTAAATACTAGCAAATTTCTACTCGCATAAGTTACAAACTGCCATCTAAACGCATTCTGTTCCAGTCCCCACTGAATGTTATGCCTTAATAATATGGGTAAAGTTTCCTGCCCTAATATAAAACAATAGTTCTAATATCAGACTTTTCCCGTAAAAATGCTGTTTTAATTTATGATTTTAAGAAGAATAATTTGTCCGTTTACGGTGAAGAACATAGAATTTATGAAAAATTTATATTTCATTTTATAATACATACATTCTATATGAGACCTGGTCATAGTGTGGTGTACGTCAAACATGAATCTGAAAATAATTGCTATGGTACATACAATCGAAATACACGCAATTACAATGTAGAAGCCGGAAGAAAACACTAGGTTGGATATGATACATGACATGGAACGGATGAAAAGTGATAAGTCCATCATATGTGCAGGAATTCATACCCTAGGATAACTACAGTTGTTTTAGAAAAAAATAAAAAAGATAGGTCATCTAATGCAAATTAAATAAACATTTGTGACCACAAAATAGTTAGCTGGTGAGAACGAGTTTTACCTCGTATGTTTACAGATTTGTGTAATTCTTTTCTGCGGCTACATGTTCCACTTAAAAATTCATTTTGAGAATATAAATACCAAACTTTCTCCGATAAGCTACATCGTTAAATTACAGACTAAACTACTAGAAGATATTGTCTATAAAACATGGAAAATGCATGAACCCGGAACCGAGTAAATGCTGAAAATTAACTCCTCGTCTTAGAAGTCCATGTTTAACTTTAATGCTTATGTGATCCGATCTGGTAGAGCGTGAAATGCAATTGGCTGATGGATAATCTTGTTGCTAGGACTTGCTTTCCAATCCAGGGCAATGAAATCCAGAGGTGCGAATTCGATGAGGGGCAAAGCTCGCTTGGCGGGGGAGTGAATGGGGGGCTCACCGGCAATAAATTATCTTGCGCATTGCTTCTCTTGCGAGGACGAGTGCTTCCGTGACACGCGCCACGAATATTTTACCCTCCGGTCAGCTCCGTTGCGGTCATTTCGCTTGCTGCGTTCTCATTAAACATCCACTTGGCGATCCGCTACCAATTTCATTTCTCGCTCCACAAAAGGATATTTTAGAACGTGGTTTTCGAGGAGGAAGTGACTTTTTAAACTTACACAACCGAAAATTCCTTCATGCTCGTGAAAGTTTTCGTCTTTATTTATCACGAATCCACTTCATTTGGGACGTATCATCGAGCGGAAAGAGAAATGAAATATCAAGCATCATCATTCTTTCTCGGCGGTGACTTGAATGGTCAGAGGAATGCTTTAGTATTCTTCGGTCGTGCATTCACCTGCCGGAAAAATGATCTAGGGTTTTTTTTTTATTACCCTCCACCAACTCTTAGAAATGTTGCTACTCTATGTTTGCACTGTGTAAGCTTATGTTGTGTCACAATTGTGCCATTCACTTCGACGCGAAATCTCTATTCATTCACGAATTCGTGAGAATTGATGGAAAATTTATTTTCCTCTCTGTAAAACCCCTTTCCTCCACTACTTACGCTGAAGCTAGAAAGCTTATAATGCTCAAGGATATAGGTGAAATTTTAATCCGAGGCAACTGCCGTTAACCGTGCGGAGCTATTTTTTTTAGCAGCATTCCATTCGTTTTATAACTCTCAATAGCCACAATTGACAACGTACACTTTAATGTGAATCAGTACATGAAATTAGCTGCCTTAAAACTTCCTGTGGTCAGTCATGCTTTACATAAATACTTTTCGCATTCCAGGCGTCTGATTATCTTGCACTACTCCACTGTCTTCGAATAAGATATTGTTAGCTATAAGGGATGAATGCAGAGTTATTTGGTCAAATATGACAATATTTCTATAAAAATCATTCATTCTTTGACTTGGATCACAAAAGCTTCAACATTTGAGTGTATTATCGCAATTATCAAATTTACTTTTCGAAGCTTAAGACGAGCGGTCCTAGGTGTGATTCGAACCAAACATGCACGGTACCGACCAAACTACCACGGCCGGAAAAAATATATTTTGTATGTTAAAGTGCCTGCCTAGTTCAGGTATGGATACAATCCCAGTATTCTATAAGAATAGACGAAATAAAGATCGGGTAAAGATTGAAACAAGATGACTAGAACTCCATAATGGTATAGTGGGGAATACGAGTTCTTCAATAATTATCGTTTATCTTCTTTATTTGGGATTTGCACTTTAATGTTTCTTCGGCTGTTCGTGAATTATCAGCAGCAAAGTGAATAAAATGATTAGTAGCACCACCTTAATGCCTCTATTAGTAGTAACACCACCCTGATCAGTCTCTAAAAGACGGCAGTCGCAGCTATCAGATAACATGCGTTGTAATAACATACTTACGTTGTAGTAGCTAAGTATTTCTACGCATGATGTTTCAGTACTGTAATCACCCACCACTTCTTCAACTATACTTCTACTCCGTAGCGAAATAGTATGTTTATATTGCCTTACAAGTGGACATTATGGTCAGATAAAAAACAGTTCGCATCGCAACTCTCACGACACGCATTTTTGCATTTTATCGGATTACCAATTCACCAAAAGGCCTCCTCTTGCAGAATTCACTGAGCAGGAAGAAAGCGAGACGAAGAATCGGTTAGCATAAAAAGGAATCTCAGTTGTTTCAAGAAAATGGACACTTAGCTCTCTCATACCAAAAATTAACTGCATTAATATTGAGCTCAACGAATGACGGACCACGATACTGATTGCCATAGTAGCAGTCTCAATGCCGTCAGATACCGTATGCCTTTGAAGAACTGTGTGGTTATACTTTTCCATTGGTGCATAGAAGAATTATTTTATTTTAATTGTTTAACTAGCTTCGATAAACTCTTTTGGCACAGCATGCAAATCTGTTTTTACAAAAGAAGTTATTATGCTCAACATTCAATAACAGCCGAATTTTGTTCAATCTCAGCCCTACAGGTATATTTGTCTCAACAGGACTTCGAAGACTAGATGAGGTGTTTTCGTACAAAACATTACAATGCATACTAACACCCGATTAATAGAATAAATATATAACACGAATACTTATTTATAGGTAAATCATACAAGGTAAATTCATTGACTTTATCAGACGCCGTACTTGGTCAAAATAATAAGGATGAGGTTCATCACCAAGTGTAGAAATGCACATATATTTTATACCACAACACAATATCCACACCATATTTCCAAAATTATCATGGAACTCTCGGTCTCAGTGGTATTTAAGTGGTAGTGGTATCAGTGGTATCCTCCAAACTAATGCTTGACTAACATTCCCCATCATCTGTTATCCATATTCGATAACAAAGATATAACTCGTGCCGTGCGAGATACAACATTACTGGTTCCAGCATAAACATTTATTGAAAGGGAAACTAGTTTCAAACTCCAATTACGCACACCACTTTCGGAAATTTTACCCAAAACCCTTCTAGTGCTTTCCACAGGCGTCCCATGACTGCAATGGAACTGGCAGCCTAATATGGGAACGTCACAAGTATGGGAAAATTTTTTAAAACTGGCGCTTCCACAAAACCGGCCTATGGCAGTCTCCCGACAGTGAATGGCACGCGAACCGACCACAGCTCGGAACGCACCTGATTTCATAACTATAACAGCGTCCTCTAGACGTGCCCAGAGCGCCCGAGACCTTTAATGGAGTATGGTGGATGAGGAGCGCTCTCCACCGGAAAGAGTCGAAGGAGAAAGGCTGGAAGGATTTTCAAAAGGAGACTTTGGGAACAGAAGCGGGGACAAAATGGGGTGATTTTTTTTCGAAAGAAAAAGAATTACGCAACGTGTTTGGTTTTACGCATTGTGAAGAGGCTAGATCTCCCTTTCTCTAAGGCTCATAGACAACGGCTGAAGTTGGAGAAAAAGGGTTGCTCTGTTGACAAGAAGAAATGCCCACGGAGCGCGTTCTCAATTAAGAAGCTTTCGTCCGGAATCCGTGTGAATGAAGGCAGCCGCTTTTTTTCGAGCCACCACCCTTTTATGTGCCTTTTCGCTCTCACATTTTAGAAAGTAGAATGGAAGCTGGACATTTCCCTCCCGCCTCGCCCTCCTCTACCCCTTCCTCCTCTTGCCCCCCACACCGCCACCCTCCGAGATCGCCGGACAGCACGCTAGTCGGCGAGGAGAATGCGCCAGAGCATAAAATAACACACAACACACCAGTGTCGCCCAGTGCTGAGCTAGTGTCACCCAATGACTTGGGATGCTGCCAGTGAAAACATGACGCGTATTTCAAAATGGTGAAGTTACATGGATCAGCCACTATGTATTTCGTGTGGAGTGCGAGGGCACCTTATTTGACTTACGGTGAGGGGGGCATGTGGGAGAGCAAACCAACTATAGTGTCGTACTATACATAACCGCGGGGTGGTTAGCGTTATTTACGTGACTTTATCAGGAGGATAATGCGAGAGGAAGATACCCGAGGCTTCTGACCAGTATCACAGAACTGGGGTGACGTTTGAAATGAGTGGTCTCATCTGTGTTGTTGTTTTCAAGTCTGTACCCGAATAGGCGCTTCATACTGGAAGGAAAGGCAAAACAAATTGGAATGGATAAATAAGGTGGATGGGTGGAGAGAAACCCGGCGTCAGCATCAAACTGCTTTTCACAAAAGGTGGCAAGCGCATAACGTCCCTTCCGGCGGATGGAGTATTGGACAGAAATGCTCTCCACAAAATACTCAATTAGGAATCGGTTTCATTATGAAAAATATCTTCCAATTTGAACCCAAGCCTTCCAGGTCAGAGACTAGTTTTCTAACCATTAAACCGGATCGACTACAAGATGAATGGGAAGCTTAGTAGAGGGTGCGCAAAGAGCACAGACCCCGCTAAGGTGTTTCTTCAGTCGTATCTACGTCAATGTTTAGCATTATTGAAATAAAATATGCTATACATTGTGGACATACTCCGAAATAAAATGGATAATGCAAGGATTTAATTGAGGGAAAATATAAGGAAAGACACGGCGAAGTTTATGCGAGAGTATATGGGGAAAATGAAGATATATTTAGAAAATAAGGAGCACCAGAATCTGAGAATGCAATTGACACAATTAAATGACTGGCTGAAGCTAAATAAATATTGAATGAAAAATATGTCAAATTTCCACTTTAACGTGAGAGATACTAAAATTACTTAAGGAAACGGTGAAAACTTATGCGTGAAATTCATTGAGGAAGCTGCCTTAAAAAGCTATTACGATTAATCCTCATAATTTGCGTTTGAATAGCCATACTTCCTTCCTTTCGCCGAAGGTTCTTCCGTTGGTGAGAAATCGTGATACCTGCCTTTCCCAAGTAGTGTGGTCAACGGAAACGGAAATAGGGTAATGTTTCTGATACTAATGTCCGCTAAGGTCTGGAGATGGTACAGCATTTAGAGATTATTCAGGGACTCACTCTCCTATCAATAAATTTCCATAAAATTGACCATGGACCGAAATTTATTTCAGAAGAAGTATTAAACAATAGGACTTACTGCGGTCCAGGAGCAAATCCAACACTTCCGATTTGGCAAATCGCAGCGCATCGAAGCAAGATCAAAAGCCAAGGGTTGTTTTGCCAATCCAGGAAGTCATCCAATGCATCCCCAAAAATCTTCGCGCGTCAAATTTCTAAAAAAAAAGGAATACAAGAGGGATGTAAAAATGGATCTATTTCGTAGGGCGTGATTAAAAATAAGCTCGTTCGTCCCGTACTAGCAAGCGGAAACTTGCAGGATCTGTATCAATGAATGATCTGCGGTCGTAGACAACCAATATAAAAACATTAAAGAGAAACCTCTCCAGCCATTCATATAATTCTGTGTTTAATTAATTACATAAAAAAGGCTACACGGATTTGAATGTGGTGAAAATATAAAAAAGAGAAAATATCCGTGCACACTAAATAGAATTTGGAGACAAAAATCAGACACCAACTTGCAAGGTATCACATATCGATCATAGATGAGTATCATCATAAGTCAACAATCGATATGTTGATTTGATTTAGCTCTCCACTCAATTCTCCTATCAGATAATTTCTTCATATTCACATTTATCATATCTTTCACATCCTCACTACTTACTCCATATATATCATACGATGCTTTCCTTTCCCATTCTTCCCATATACTTTTCCCGACCGATGATAATTTCATAAATTTAATTACACATTTACCACACATCACGGTATAGACAACAATTTAATTCCTCACAATAAATGTAGGCGAGCATGCGACCATAAATTACCGAATATCCCTAAAATGAGGAGTACCGCACACACCCTGAAAGCATATATATATAGGAAATTTTTATTAATACACACATAAATATACTCAAATTACCTATTTATTCAATTGATACATCACACTTGATCTTTCCTAATTCACACGCGAAATAGGGTGCTTTAGACCGATGGGTAGAGCGTTAAGCTACTACCTCATTTAGGGCTTAAAAAATCAATTTCATCATTGTAATAAATTAACAGACAAACTAAAGCGAAAATAATCAATGATGTATCGCGTATATTGGTAAACAATTGTATGTTTCAGTTTTTTTTAAAGGTTCATGTCGCAGTAGAATTCATAGAACCATGGAACAAGAGGAAAAATTAGTCTTCCTTTTCTAATCAAAATATGCTTTATTTATCTCGTGGCGTTACAAACAGACTACTCCCTCTATCTGGCTTCTCCCTCCTTTACATGGATAAGGCATTTGAAGGTATTTGATTAGCAGCTGCCAGTCGAATGCCCCTAAAAATTCGCTGCATCGATTTCGGCTCAAATTAGCGAACTTACCAGTTCGATTACGCATAGCATAAATGACTCGTACTAGTGACCTTTAACAAACTAAGGATGGAAAAAAATTATACATGCAACGGTTTTCGGAATCGAGCTCGTCACATACCAAATGCATCGGAGTTAAAATTCTCACCTTCGGGACAGGAGAACTACTTCCTTTTCTGTGCCACTTGATTGCGCTATTAATGATACTACAATCCGAGGTAACAGAATCAGTTGGTAAACGTGCAACTCACTGGTCAACCAAGCAGATGGCGCATGGTGGTATCAATAGAAAATATTTGGGTGGCTCTCCATCGAATAAAAAATGACAGTACACGCTATTTGCTAACTGTTAAAACCGATTCTCGGTATTTATTTAAGACGGCAAGACGTAGAGACTTCCTGAAAGGTTTGAGGGGATTCACTGAAGTTGATTACGGTAAGTAAAATATTCAATACAGCAATGGTTTAATCCATCCAAAAGCACTTGTTAACTTTTTTCTAATTTTTCGTCAAGTATACCACCATACGGTGGCTAAAAACAAATATTTTTAACATTAACAAATAAAGTGGTAAAACCTCATCCACAAATAAATAGAAGCAAACTTATTGTCCACTCCAAAAAACAGTGAAGACGTATTTATGAGCGCTACAATTATCTGGTGGTTATTTTAGGCCGGACATAAATAAATATTAAAGTCTCTCCAACAGGGAAAAACTAATTACGAGAAGTCATTAGATTTTTAGAAGATGAAATTACGTCGGGAAGGCAGAAAAAAATCGATAAACATTGATGAGCAACTTGATTATTTTTTTAATTGCCTATCAGGAAGTAAGATGCTCTAATGCATCATTATTAAAACAGTCGAAGTAATGAATAACGGCTAGGCTTCTGGTAGCAAATATTACCCTTCGAAATGTGAAACTCACCTCTACAAGATTAGTATAATTAAAAGATGATTAAGGTGAATAGTGTTTTGGATGAGAAAGTTTTTAAACGTCAATTCAACCAGATTTCAAGGTGAAAGCAAGCGAATACTGATGAATAGGAGGATAATGTATTAAAAAGTATAATATTTTGAAGCACAATAAGCACTTAATTTACGTCTTTACCCCTTTACACTTTACGTCTAATCAAAAATTTTCACCGGTTTACGGGGAGAGGGACTCGGTGCGAGACAAATAATGCTAGATTTGGGATTTACGCTCTCTCCAGGCAACTAATTTCACTAATCACACTATCATTACCAGTTCTGTACACTATAAGAGGTAACGAGATGAATAAAAGTCAAAAAGATCCATCGCAGACTACATAGACCGATCGGCGTAAGCAAAGGTTATGAAAGTAATTAATAGTTCATGTGTTATTGAATAGCTTCACATTCATTTCGTATATACACATAAATTACGGTAAGAAACATCTGGGAAAAGAGCACATACCCTCGAAATACTACTTTACTACCCCAAAAAGTGAAATATCAACGTGAGAGCACTAAATATCATGTGTCGCGGAGGAAACATTCTGAAAATAACTGGTAGGGCAACCCGTCAATTTGAGTTCATAAATAGGGTTCTGGCTAGTTGCGTTGAGAAAGAAAGAAACAACTTTTCCCTCGTCACGCTTCATTTAGAATACGGCACAGATATATAGAATCCTTACGGATAATGTTTGATTAACGAATTACTGGAACGTGAATAAAGATCGGCGAGAATTGTGAAAAATCATTATGATAACTGTGTCTGTTTCTCAAGCTTACTCAAGTATATATGAAGCTGGTCTGTAAGCCGATGGCGTTAGAAATATTAGCTAAGAAGACCTGTGTGTTATGCCCAAATAGAACAGGTAAAACATTTACGGATATGGACCACCATTCGTACAGATTTCAAATTGAATTCTTCGAGCGAAGAATCAGAGATTATAATACGTTAATGCAGAAACCAAATATTTTGGTTTGATGTAGATAGTCTGTGGAACATCTTAGAAAGTCTGTGACCTCCAACAACGCATGAACTGCACGACTACATTCCCATTTAGTAAAATGGCATCTAATCTATCCAAACAAATGGTTAACTGACGAATTAAAACCTATATTTCTTTGTAGATAGTAGTCGGTAAGATTCAAGTGCTTGGTGGATGCATAAATATCACATTTATTAAGTATTATTCTATCTATTAGTGCATGTGCATAGGGCATGTTTGGAGATTATTCACCCACTGCCACACATCCTCGCGGCGGCTTGCAGAGTAAACGGTGTACATTCATGTATAGATGAACTACTATACTTATACGTTTAGAGACGGAATGAGAGACTGGCTTCAATGCGGAAGAATTATCTATTAATGAATTATCTATTGCATTGGTTAGGCTTGCCCAAGTTGATTGATTACAATCAATTAGTAATCTCGAATATTACTCAGACGTCTGGGGATAGAACAGATCTTAATCATGCGAATCCTTTGCTTTGCCATTTTTTCATCACTCACAGAAGAAAATGTGATTCTCATTTTTTTAATAATTAAGGAAACAGTTTTGTGTGACACTAGCAAGAAATCATTCTCACTCAGGAATTTTGTCGAAGTAAGAACTTTCACAAAAGTATACATTTCCCTAGCCAATGATTTCTTTGAAAAGCAACATCATCAGGTAAGGAATATGATATTTTCTCCATATTAGCACACACCCTACTCTATATAATTTATCAAATACAGAAATTATCATGCAGTTCAAATGATAATATTTCTTTTGACCAGTTACATGGTAATGAAAAACATATTCGGGGAAAGTTTAGAGCTATTACTGTAAAAGATATCCTGTAATAGAGATAAACTTCAATATACTTTTTTAATTTAGCATAAATAATTTATAGTTCATGATGGAGAAGACATTGCTTTTGTAGTGTCACAGGTTTTCAGGCATGCATGAGAAAGGGAATTTTTCTCTCCACTCAAATGCCTTCATTGATGAGCACGATGAATTGTGCCCTCAGCAACAATTTCGTTACCCGTGTCATAAATACATATAACATTTTCCCCTAAGTAATAGCATTAACCCGTTATACGCCTCAGTTGCATGTAAGCAGTGCAAGCAAGGACTAGTATTTTTGCATGCGTGCACGAAAGTAAGAGTAAATTTGATTTAAAATGCATGCCTGGTGATGATTCCCACTCTGCCACACACCATTTGCGGTGGCTAGTACGGTATTACGTAAATGTGCATGTAGAACAGTTGCAAACATTACATAAGTGAAAGCCGTTATATTAACATGTATAACAAGCAAGGATGGATATGAAAATGATGCTCTCAAAGCATTGAAATTACTTCATTTCTAAGTATTTATTCAGGAAAATGTTTCGGATTCAAGGCTGAATTTTTCTCAAGGTCATTATTTTCTTTTCAAAAGGGACTATATTTATTCTACGGGAATGTTGCTCTATCTTCCGAATTTAATGCAACCATGAAGTAGTGGAGAAAACAACGATGGGAAAGACGTGAACCATGGGAAAAGGCTTTCTTCAGTATTTCCTTGTCAACGCAACCACTTGTTTCCTACCTCAGAGAGTTACCATCAATTTTATCGGTGGATGAACACAAAGAGTGGTATTCTACAAAGCCATAGTTTTCCAAGAGAAGCCCCGCTAATCTTTCAAACTCAACCTTATATTTCAGGTTACGTTTTTCAGGTATATCTCTCTTTCTATTCGAAAATTTCAACAGGCCTTACAGGCTGTTACGACAAGCTTTTCCGTGCGTTCTTAAATCAACCAGATCTCAGACTGCCTATAAACAAAGATACTACCGTGACTAAATATCACGCCAGAAAGTATAGTATGAACCTGATTATATGGTGCATAAAAAGATAACCAAGAATCGACTTCAAAAGACTGATTAGGAATAAAGTCGGCTCCCTTAGTGCGCCATTCTTGACAGTCCTTATCACACATTTCTTCCCTTTAATCATGTATTCATGCTATGGAAGTGCGAGCTCAAATGAAATAATTAATGCAGGAAATGAATTGTGTCAATTTTACTATAATTTTACTATTAAATAAATTTCTAAATGTTAGTCCAACAGCAAAAGCTTTACGTGGAAATAAGCGTGCCAGGGATGTAGATCAATGAAATTCTCGTTGAGTAAAAAGACTAAATGAATATCATGCTTATCGGAGATAAACTACATAAAGTGGAACAGCCACTTAATCTTGGAAGTATCTTGGATTAAAATGAGTTCAGAAGATGGCACATCAGATGAAAAATTGCGCTGGTCAAGGTAGCACTGGCAAAGAGATGGTCTCTTGTTTGAAATATGAAAAATTGATTAGTAAGTATTTTACTATGGATAAAGGTGCTGTACCGCTGTAAAACTTGGTCCTTGTGAGAAGTAAATGAGCAAAACATGGAGGCTTTGGAGATGCTGGCGCGAAAAAGAATGTTGAAGGGTATATGGATGGATAAAGTAACGAATAAAGAAGTTATATAAAAGAGCAAAGAAAGCTATCCTGACAAATTAAAAGGGAAAATATATGGAGGACATTTTCGCAGGTAACTGAATGCTAAATATGATGATGGTAGGGAGAACAATTTGTTAATCAAGGGCGAGTGAAGAAAAAAAATGATGATGATGACGATGAAGGTAAGTTGGAAGGATATGAACCTTGAAAAAAGAAGATATGAAGATCTAAAGATGAATTGAATGTAGAAATGGTGATTTATTATGGAGAAGGATAGATAAATACCACTTTCGATGTGAAGTAGCAGATAAGGACTATCCACACTAACCAGCGTGGTAGAACATATATTTTAAAGGCTGATCATATTTTCGTATATTTTTTTATTTTAGCATTCTAATGAATTCCTGAAATGAGTAAGTAGACAGAAATATGTCACAACAACAAGCCATTTATTAGAACCTTGTCCTTTAGAAACCAGAGTAATGTCGTGATAATGATTTAGGAAACATATTTCACTGGCTATCCATTTTTCAAGTAACTCCTTAAAATGAATGATGAAGAAGGCATTGACTAATTGATTTGATAGAGAAGGCATCGATGACATGGGAAGTTTTTATATTCATTTGATATCCTCTATCTCTGAACAAGGGCTTACGACACTTAAGAGGTGAAGAAGTTTAAGCGATATTTCCAAGAGATATAGCCAAAGGCTCTCTGACACAACAATCTAAACAAATGTGCAAGCAAATTTCTTTCAACAAAAAGTTCATTATTAATCAGCAATTCTGATATTGGTTTGACGCAGCTCTCCAATGAATTCTTCTATCAGATAATTTCTTCATATTTATTAACTTATTTCTTCTCTTTCACATCCTTCATCACTTGTTCTATATATCCTTTGCCGTCCTTTCTGTACACTTGTCCTTCACCTACTGTCTTTATCAGGCCATCATCTCTCATGACGTCATCATCATCACGGGCCAGCAATCCTAGGATTGGTTTGACGCAGCCCTCCACTCGATTCTTCTATCGGCCAACCTCTTCATATTAACGTAGTTCCTCTCTTTCACGTCGTTTACGACCTGTTCTATAATGGAGAAGAGAAAAAATAACGATGCAATTCCACAAAACTTTATTTTGACACGACCATGGTTTCGCTGCGGCGCAGCAGACCTGTTCTATGTAACTCATGGTCTGCCTTGTAACTATGGCCTGCCTTTTTTTTCTTCCCGTTCACTTTTCCTTCGACGATTGTCTTCATCAGGCCATCGTATCTTAAGATGTGGCCGATTAAGTTGTCCCGTCTTCTTTTTATAGTTCTCAGCAGACTTCTCTATTCTCCCACTCTTCTTAGGACTTCTTTATTTTTCACTCGGTCGATTCATTTTATCTTCATCATTCTTCGATAGCACCACATTTCGAATGCTTCCACCCTTTTCTTCTCCGCTGCTGTCATCGTCCATGCCTCACTGCCGTAAAGAAACATGCTCCTTACATACGTTTTGATGAATTGCTTCCTTACTTCGAAGCTTGTATTTCCAGCTGTAAGTAGGTTCTTCTTTTGATAGAATGCCCTCTTTGCCTGGGCTATTCTACTCACTATTTCTTTCTTGCCTCGTCTTCTTGCCATCGTTGGTTACTCGGCTTCCAAGGTAACAGAACTCTTTCACCTCTTCCAGCTTTTGTTTTCCTAGTTTAATGTTGGTTTTGGCCTCTTCTCTCTTGCAGCGCACCAGTATCTATGTCTTCTTCCTATTAATCTTCAGCTGATATCTGGCCATTGTCCTTTCCATGGTTATCAGCATCTTTTCAGATCCCTCTCTGTCTCTACTATGAGTGTTATGTCATCAGCGAATCTCAGCATGCTAATTTTTTCTCAATGGATATTCACCCCAGAAGACTTCTCTTTGATTTCATTGATGGCTCTCTCTATGTAAACAGTAAACATACAGGAGACAGTGTACAGCCTTGTCTTACTCCTTTCCTTATTCTTGCTTCTTCACAGTTGGGTCCAGATTTAATCACAGCTACTTGGTTTTTATACAAACTGGATAATTCTTCGATCGTTGTAGGAAACTCCAATTCCTTTCAGAATATCAAGCATTGAATTCCAATCCACGTTGTCAAAAGCCTTCTCTAAATCCACAAATGCAATGAAGGTCGGTTTGTTCTTCTCCAATCTCTTCTCTATAAGCAGCCTAAGGGCCAATATTGCTTTTCTTGTTCCCTTACTTTTCCTAAATCCGAATTGATCTTCATCCAGGAACTCCTCTGCTTTTCGTGCTATTCTTCTGTAGATTATCCTTGTAGTCCTAAAATTTTCGCATTTCTCCGTTCCCTTCTTCTTGGGAATAGGAATGATGATGTTTTTCTCGAAGTCCCTTGAAGTTTCTCCTTTTGAGTACATGTCTCACGATGTGGCTGATTAATTTGTCCAGTCTTCTTCTTATGGTATTCAGAAGACTTCTCTTTTCTCCCACTATTTTAAGGACTTCATCGTTACTAACTCGGTCGGATATTTAATCTTCAGCATTCTTCTGTAGCACCACATTTCAAATGCTTCCACTCTTTTATTTTCCGTTGCTGTCATTGTCCATGCCTCACTGCCATAAAAAAACATGCTCCTGATGTACGTCCTGATGAATTGTTTCCTTACTTCTACGCTTGTATTTCCAGCGGTAAGTAGATTCCTCTTTTAAAAGAATTCCCTCCTCGCCTGAGCTATTATACTGACTATTTCTTTCTTGCTTCTTCCATCGTTGGCTACTCAGTTTTGCAGGTAACAGAACTCTTTCACCTCTTCCAGTTTTTGTTTTCCTAGTTTAACGTTGGTTCTGCCCTCTCTCTCTCTCTTGCTGAATACTTATATCTTAGCCAGAAAAAGTTATTATTACCTATTAATAGTACTATACCGGTGAAGCTAATCTAAATGGATATTCAATTCTTTCCACGACTCCTACATTCCACAGGATTTTCCACTTCAGACCATCATACTTCCTACTTCATATTATTCTATCCAAACCACCGGTTCTTCTTCTCCTCCCTCTATACCAATATTGATTCTTCCTTCACGTCCTTCAAAACACTCTATCTCTTTGTTACTAGTCTATCCAGACCTTCTGACTTCCACTGATATCCTTAAGCAAGTTTCTTTCCTCCCCTATCAAATCCAGCACTTCATCATTCCTCCTCCTTTCTAGCCACCATACCTCCATACTCACTCCCAAAAGCTCTAGGTCCATTTTTTTCCGCGCCATATAATTTCACTCTCGATATTAGAATTTTCACTATCCTTTTTTAACTTTCCTATCCAACGATACTTATATTAGATTTCGTAAATTTGCTAACGCAATTTCCCTACTAACTTGCCCATGCATGCTTACCCCTTTTCCTCCAAAGTAGTACCTATACTTAGGTAGCTAAACCGCTCCACCTGCTCCAGCTCCTGATCTGCCACATTTAAATAAAATCATGCCCTTTTTCTTCTCGAAAATCTCATTACTTTTGTTTATACTTGTGGTTTATTCCTGCTTCCTATCTTTGGTCTGTCTTTGTAACGTATCTTCCAAATTTGTAAGCACTTGTCTTACTGGCTGACTAGTGCTTGGTCATTCGCGATCGTCACCAAAATTATCAATATTTTTCTCAAAACTTTACTTCTGACTGAAGTTCAACCCATGCCTATCTCGCTATTTCCTCTGAGTACATGTAACTACGAGTTAATTCATTTCCGGCAGCTTATTCTGCCAGCAATTAGAACTTGGGCAATAATATTTGGCTGTTAACAATAATTCATCGTTCCATTATTTGTCAAAAACACTCACTCACTACTGTATAATTTTGTTGCCCATAGATGTTGCTATATCGATTGTTTAAAACAGCGTAGAAAAACCTGCTCTGTAGATGTGCGCTCATCCAGCTAACATTTAGCTAAAAAAAAAGAAGATTAATGATCTGGTCATAATACATTGTATCTTTCAGTAGGGGCAAATGAGCTATTCAGTGGCATGGCCACGGCTTATCTTACCCCATTGTCGAGTAAGGACAAACAAGGATTAAGTATGGAGAACAAACTCTAAGAACCCTCCACGCCTAATCTCACCCTTAACCTTTACAGAGAGAAAACAGAAATCGTAGTCCACTCTCTGAGAAGCCACTATCAAACCGATAAATAGGGAGAGGGAGGGATGATAATTGACGCCAGAATTTTGCCAACCCACGAAAAAGTTTTACTCTACGGACCCAGTACTGAATTAGAGGTGGCTGTACAAAACAATCGCTCATGATGAGGCAAATAAAGCAAGTATCAAAAATTCACAATTCACTTACTACATGTAAAATCTACTATTCAACCAATGAGATACCGATAGGGCGTGTAGTAGAGGGTGGTAGACAATGAACAAAATGCCGGGTTAGGTTACGGACTTTGACTTTTCTTTATTTTACCTAGGTGAGATAGGACGTCAGCGCCCTCTCCACCCCCCACCCAGGGCAACGGAGAGTTTACCTAACTTAATCTAGCAATTCTTTATCCCTCCAAGTTTCGATATTATTTTAGGGGAGACCATTTTTGGATACGAAAAACATATTTAGACCCCATGGATCTATGAAAAGAATCACTTCAGAGTGACCTACCATGGTTCTCTGACCCTTTCTTTCCCCTTCCACAAGAAACACATTGGGACTCAGCTCAAGAAATTAGGTATCCAGCCGTCAATTAGAGCACCACTGGAGGGATAACGAGGGTAATGATGAGGGTGAATGACGCTCGAGGGAACAAATATGTTGAGGCAACGGCAGCGGGATATGCACCGAAAGCGGTCAACAAAACCATTGCATAACCTCATTACACCTCATGCTGTACCTTCACGTCTCATTACTGTTAATGAAAAAAATGTAATTCATTGGAAACCTAGAGAGAGATAATTCATATTATAGTGTTTTAATCACCCCCCTCGCATGTCAAAATTTCCAATTCAATCGTGCTCTAGTTGGCGGCAACAAGTTGAAGTAAAAGTGCAAATTTTCCTACTTAATATTCAGTGACCGGTGGGCCAATTAGAGAATGGCATAATGTCACATGGACTTTCCGACATTTTCCCGTCAATTAATTTGCGCAGTGAGAAAAATGAAGGAAACACGTTTATGATTCGAAAAATATGAATGATTGTTGAGAAACACCATTTGAGAGGAAAATGTAACACGCTAATAATGCAATTATTCCTTGCACGATTCAGCCAATTAAACTTCAATACCCTCCCCTATGCAGCACTAACCATATATAACGTAGCAATTAAAAAAACCACTTAGTTACAATTTAGCAACAACATCGAAGGCACAATCTTTACTAAATATTGAGAATTTTTTAAGAACCACTACTAATATTACAAACATGGAAAATAGACATTTTTTCAATGATTATGGCGCTAAAATGCACAAGGGTGACTTCATAGCATTACAGGATAACATTATCCCATAATGTAAAAATAATTTTCACTACTTGTAAAACATTGGCATGGCCGTTGGATAAAACGCCCTTTTATTCACCAAAGAAGGATCAACACGAAATATTCACATTTGGATATAGCATGCATTTGCATGCTATTTGAATTAAAATAGTACTTTTTGGCACCGAAGTTACTCTACTAAGAGATAGTATTTTATTAATAACTCGTAAATATGGCTATCAACGTTCACCTAAAATGCTATGCCAGCTTATCCACCACTAATGACCACCATTCAAGCAAATGTGCCAAAATTTATTTCACCATCTGACCACTTGTAACGGATAAGGTGTTGCAACATAAGTACTAAAATAACTTATTCAGCAACAGGAAGAAATATTTGCTGCCCACTAAGCCTTCAGGCATAAAAGATTTTGATTTTGATTTTTAAAAATGCCTGAAATACAATTCTTCCTTCAGTCATAGCTGATACTGTCTAAGAAGAAATTAAGGGCAAACGCTTGAGCAGTTTAACCATCCATAATCAGAGCAAATTTTACCTGGTATTTACGTTGATTTTTACCACTCTTTCCACACTTCACAATTCCAAGTAAGGTATGGGATCAATTTACTTAGACCAATCAATGCGGAATGCTTTCAAAGAGAAGAAATGATCGATTCTTGAAATCGTCGTTTTATCATAGCGTCGTAAAATATTTTTAATGGTCAACAGTTGTGCTAACAGCCATTGTTTTATACAGAGCGTAATCACCATATGGACAATGAGGCTTCTATAAGAAGTAAGGAGACCCGTAAAAAAGGGGCTGGCAAATAGAACTAATAAAAAATGAAATAAAAGTTGATTTAAAACGCCTTTCAGTTAAAAGTTGTCCTCAAACACATTGATAAAAAGGTTAGATACAATTAAGACCGTGATGCAATTTTTAAAAATTACATCAGCCTTAAAAAGTCTTTTCGATAGCATGCTAATCCATTTCACGGATCACAGGGCCGCTGCGTGTGGGTGCGCAGGTTGTATCCAGCACTAAGGCACATCATTTAGGTGGGGGAATCTTGTTGCTCGTTAAATTTTATTATGTTTTAGCGCACAAATTTTATTTCATTAGACTGGGGGTGCTGAAATTTCACTAGCGCAAAGGCGTCAATTTTTCACGCAGTGACCCTAATGAAACTCAGAAACATCAAAAATAGTAAACGTCACGAGTCTTAAACGCCACGAATTATATTCTCCTTCTAGATATCTCGTAGAGAATCAGGTTTCACCTCATCGCCGATTCCTCACAGTTAAAATAATTGCCTAACACTGGCTACTTCCTCTTCCGCCATTACGGAGCGGATGAGGCGAAACCTCATTCTACTGGTCACTTCGCGGTACCTAGGTTCGAGTCTGACTTTTTTGGTGGTGAAAGTCGGTCAAACGCTTCCCCATTTACTTCTCCTTAATCCTTATTAAAGGGGTCGTGGTGGCCTAGTGGGTAGAGCACTGGGCTACTGACCGGAAAGTCCCGGGTTCAAATCCCGGGCAAGTGCCTTTCTGGACACCAGAACTTCGGAACAGTCAGAACTTCGTAGGAAATCGCAGGTGGCTCAGGGAAAGGAACTGGCCCCCCTACCCTGAAAGTGTGAATTTCACACGCCATTGGCATAGTAGGGGGTGAGCTCTACTCTCACCTATCAAAACCAACCTTCGGGTTGAATCACTGAGTGAGTGAGCAATCCTTATTCTCGCGAAAAAAAATACCTCGCTGATTACAATACGTGGAGTACATTGACTTCCAACCTGCTATTTGTTTTCTTTGTACATATCTTTGCTCCGGCAGTCATTCCAAAAAAAAAACGAGATTTGAAATCTAACAGCATAATTAGCAACATGTCCTTGCAAAAGTATGTGAATAAACGCTTTTAGGCTTCTGAGAAAGGAACTAGAACTTCCTCTCTGCATGCCCCGTTTTGCATGCAGAGAGGAAGCACGGCAGTAAGTTCTCATGCACAAACTAGCCTAAATGGTTAACCAAAGCTGCCGACAACTGTATTTTGCCCCTTTTCGGATAGAGCAAAGTGCTTGAAATTGCTGCATCAAGGCGGAGGGAATCTAGAGCATACGGATTTAGGAGCCATATATTGCCTAACGCTGATTTTCCACTTTTTCCCCCCTCTTACCTTCAACCGTTTCTAATTTCGAGGGCTTAGAAAGCCTGGACCCCCATACCCTTTAACAATTGAGTACCGTAACATTTTGCCTCACCTCACCCCCCATTATAACGTTTCCTAATTTATAGACAACCCCTTTCCAGAGATCCAAGAGTAGATATGAAGTGAACAAATAGAAGGATGTATGCTTTCTTTTGCTTGGCATCTTAAACAAATTTCTCCTCAGCCGTTAAGTTTTTCACAAGTGATCTGACGATAAAAGAATCATCTCAACACATTAACATTTTAAAAAAGTACAGCGAGATATTTCATGATTCCACGTTCTTTTGGCAACTGCACCAAAAGTATTATATTTGCTAAAGTTAATCGTATAACACCTAACACCATGTATTCTCTCACATACCACCAAGTGTAAGCTTCTTTGACCCGTCTTAATCCCCCACCATCATATTCAATGACACTTTATTACGTTTGTGTTATGATTAAAAAAATCGACCCATGAAAAAATCGACCCATGAAAAAAAACTTTAAAATATATGATACTGCATTTAACTTATTTCCCGGGTCCTCAAAGCATTTCCAATTAACGACAACAGCACGTCGGCGATAATTTTTGGATTCCTCGATTTTGGTAATTAAATTGTAATTGCCACTCATTTCAGCAATTTCACCGGAGTTCCCCCTTTTAGTAACAACCTCACCTCGTATGCTATTTAGCTTCAGCGTTAAAGTGCTATTATAAGAGGAAGTTTGCTATCTTGAGCTTGCCTGATCAATTCTTGAAGCTGGTCGTGAATTGAATAAAATACCCTTCTTTCTTCGGCCCACATTCCGGCACGGCATGGTAAATATTCCTTGGGCTTCAATTTCTCTCAAATACTTGCTATTGCTCAACTGTTTCCTGGCTCCGGAGTCCTTATCAGACTCCACAGCCTCTGTGCAGTCTGGCTTTTTCAATGAATTCCCGTAAGTTGACCTAACCCCGTGCCAAAGCTTTCAAGTCCTTCTGGACCCCATCCAATCATCCAGCCTTCAGTCGACATCTTTCTCTCTAACCTTAAGGATTGTCACTTGATGTCTCCCTAGGGAGTCTTATATCAATAACCCGAGCCACATTCCAGTCATCTCAATCCCACTGATTTAACTATACCATAGGCCCCCACTTAACGTACCTTTGCTATCCGTCGTTTTACTGATACGTCCCACAAAATATGATACCAGTGATCCATATTCCATTATCTCGCCTCCCTTTCTTGAGATGCTGATGCTTAAAAACTGCGATATTTAATACAGAATATATGCAATAAATTAAAATATTATAAATGCATACTTATTTTAAACCTTAGAAATGGTATCTTGCATTGATGCGTTTAGATTGAAATAAAGTTTTTCACTTAAAGGCTATTAAGAGCATCATGAAAACTGTGTACTTATAAACTGTATTTGTACAGCTTGCATGTCAAATGGTTATTAGTTTTCCATCGTTCATCTTTACATCGCAGTTTGCGGAGATTATTATGGCGGACAACCGGGTACTCTCTACATTTCAAACTAGCGGAAGCTACCCGTTGAAGTTCAACGGGAGTGAAAAACATTGAACTTATTTTGTAAGAAAACCACTGTCTGAAGAATACTGTTTGCGCGGTCATTTGAGGAGTTGGTGACGTATGTTGTACATAGTGGTCGTTGTAGTAGACACGCTGACCGTTTTCCAGGTGCAAGGAGAGATGAGTGACTGTTGGTCCTCTTTCATGCACGGAAAATCCAAAAATGGCCCACGCAAACTCATCACCACGTAAGATAGATGGCCATCTCGTATTTTCGGTTCTCTTAGCCGTATCTTGAGTGAATTAACAGCTTGATCGCTACCCTTGTGTATATACATACATTAGCATTCAATGACTTAATTAAGATAGATTAAGATACGTTTCTCATTCCAATATTTTTGAAAGCTTTACAGGTAATTTTCAAGAACTGTTGCCTCCTTACCCTCCTATCGTGAAGAATAGCCTGTCGTTCATCTTCAGTTTGGGTTTGACGTTGAGCAGCATGCCTCTCTGCGTCGACTACAATTCTCGCCTGTCGCTCTTCATGATTTTCCAAATGCCGATGGGAAGCGTGTCTTACAGCATCCCGCTCCCTTCGCGTGTGCCGCTCATCAGGATTTTCCATGTGCCGCTGGGATGCGTGTCTTGCAGCATCATGCACCCTTCGCGCGTGCCGCTCATCAGAATCTTCCAAAAGACGATGCGAAGCGTGCCTTGCAGCATCCTGCTCCCTTCGTGCGTACCGCTCTTTAGGAGTTTTATTAGATCGTTGCTGGACATGTCTTTGAGCATCAAATCCAATCTATTTCGTTTTTCCTGCGAGGGCTCATTTTCTCGCAAAGACGACTATCCTCTTGCTTTAGTTGATTTTGCCGAAAGGTTGCTCTTTTTTCTTTTAGGTATTTTGATGGCGATATCTTTATCTATAAGTCCAAGGAGGGGAAAAACAGCGGCGATTGGGAGCCTTCAATAGGCACCTTGATTTTGATCATATGTAATCTAACTGCGCTTTAACACTTTTAAGCATATAAAAATAACTCGTAACGTTTATAATATAGGAATATGTCTAAAGAACAGTTCCCAAACGTAATTAGAGGCAGATGCTTCCACTACGAGTAATACTTCGAAGTATTAAACGATAATAAACAACGCGGTGTTTATTGTAGCAACTGAGCAACCCTAATCTGCCGACTCAAATCACGTTTAGGTGCACCAACCAAACGGTCATGCAGCGAGAGCACAAAGCACCTCTATACATATTCTATGTGGGCCGTCTCTCGTACTGAGAAGAAAATGTTTTACGGTTCCTAACATTACACGAGAAACGCCACGAGGCGGTGACCGTTATTCGTTTCTCTTTTTTAACTTCTTTTTCAAACCTTAAGAAACATCAAACATGGGACTCTTGGGACTCTGGGTCCCTCTTATATAGAATTATTTCTACGTGTTACCATGAACCTGCAGAAAAACGTGATATTTAAATGCTAGAGGCTTGAATATCCTTTGAAAATCAAAGGACATTCACACCGATCTCTGGTTGTCAAGGAAATATGCTATTGTTGTTTTCAGAGAAAAATGTGAGATTTTTCAGCTAAAAATATGATTTTAAGACAAATACTAAGCGTAATAGAAAATCGATTGAAAGAATTAGAAACTTCATTTATTCAGCCATCCGATAAAAAAAATTCCAGCCCTCTGTCTTGAATGGAAGTACTTTAAATAAGTAAAAAATGAGACAACTGCACCGAACTCAATGCCAGGGACCACCAGGATCCATCTAAGGGCCCATTCAGGGGCTATTGGGGACCCTGAGGGTATTTTAACATAGCCTATGTTCTGCCCAGACACATTTCCTATCTACATACCAAATTTCAGCTCAATCCGTTTAGTAGTAGTTGCGTGATTGAGCAACAGACAGACACACAGAAATACAGACACCATTACATTTTTATATATTAGTATGGATGGATGAGTATTTTTCGTTAGAGAACGGGTTGATTTATATTCGTATAATTAATTATTATCGTACAATCTCCATTTTACACCTTCATGTAAAATGCCCAAGGTAGTATCTTCCACGCGAAGGTAAGGTACGCAAGGCGAACGTCCAATACACCTCCTTCCATCAATGGTCACGCCTCAGGTAGCGATGTTTAATTTGGCAATGCAAGATAAGATTCTTGAGTGTAGTTGTTTTGCTTGACAGGAAAAAGCTCTAATAGCATCTATTAATCTTATTTGTATTTCCTGAAGGAGGTAATTTAAATGTGTCACCGTTGATCCCAGGTATTTATCTCACTCCACTCAACTCTCAAATTCATATTCAACCACGGTTATTGAGGTTTCCAAGATCCTTTTTTATACGCTCCCAGAGTCAATGTACTTACTCTTCTATTAATTTATCATTAATATTCAATGTTTCTGTCAGCCTGTTCCGTCACATGAAATGATTCTTCGAAATGCCCTCAAGATCTAGTTCAGACTATATCAGTAACACCTACGCTATCATTTGAACTGATCTGTAGAGGATAGTCCCTCTTACTCAGCAGTTTTTCCCTCCAATACTACCTTTTAAAGGACGCCGTAAAATAAAAGTCTTGCATGGATCTTAACAAAATACCTACGCCCTCTTTCCAGGATCTTATTTTCCTCATAATATTCACTTCTGCACCTAAAATGAAATATGTTTTGTAGCATAAGGCTTTAGGGTTCTATTACTCCCAAAAACAACTTTCTCTGTCCATTTCCGTGACTTAATTATTTCATCTCAATATTTTGTCATTTTATTTTACAATGCCATTCAAGATCACTCACTGCAACATCTTTCGCCACTAGATACTTCTTCTTTCTGACCAGCTTTCTTTATAAACCTAGAACCGTTCCGTCACAGTGTGCTTCTGTAGAATTTGTTCCGTTCTTCAATTATGGTTTAGCAATTAGCTTCATATCATGTAAATATCTATTTTCTACTTCCCATTCGAAATGCTTCCCTCGCTGCAGTTTCAACTGCCTCCTCACTCGTTTCTCATTTTTCATCATTGCTGAAAGCTTCCTCGGCTTCTTCGAGGCTCCTTTAATATTTTCTGGTTCTCCGATTTCGGCTGATTTTCAGAAATATTAGTAGTATTTATGATTGTTACTTCGCACTCTAAGAAACATAGATTACCTTGCCCTGAGTGTGGCCCATATCGAGTGAAATCAATGCTTAGGCCTTAAAGGTTACCATAGCAAGGAGATTTTCTTGATTTCCCGCCATCCATCATTATGTGATCATCCTCTGTGTGTTACGATCTCCTAATTGACATCTTACGTGGGAAATGAGTAGATTCCGGCACCATATTTCGTGATAAGTCGAATGGATTATCATCTCTAATGATGCGCTGGCCGTGATACCAGATTGTTGGCCTATATATTTTCCTCCTTTTCGATACGGATATTCAGATCGCTCGTCTGCTGTATTATCAGGCAAGACATTCACCCAATGACGACCGCAATAGTCTTGCTTTCTGCCGCTGGGACTCGAGACTCCCCTCTGAGCAATTTTAGGCCTGTATGATTCTATTTCCTAACTATTTTTCCATATTATCGTTAAGATAGACAGGTAGAAAGGTTTCCCATTTCATAGTATGACTTCAGAAAATCCGCGGCCTCAAATATACTGAAATCTCAGTCTATTTATTGGAACAATTCGAAATCAAGGAAACTGACACTTATGGCGAATAGAATGATAAGTTTCTAGGGTCTGATTTGAATGTAGAAGGAAATGAAGACTTATTTACATTGCTACATTATATCTCCTGTGTTTCTGACCCACGTTTTCCTCTATCACACACGCAAGTAGTCCTATGCCATGCTCGCTAATCCTGCTTCAAGCCATTACCACGGAAACAAGACATGCGACATGCGGCAATTAGAATTTTTCAATAAGAATGGAGGCTCCATATTTTACGTTGCAAGCTTATTAAAATTATGAACAAGCATGAGAAAAACAAATGGAATGAAGGGAAAAAATGTAGGTTAGCACGTCACATTCTGGTGCATAATCGTAATAGGCGAAAGGGAGAATGGATGATGGTTCGAAGACCGGGTGAGATCACAGCACCTACGTAAGGCGCAGTACGTTATATAAGACCAATGCCTCTCTTTGCCAATTCCGCACGAAAACCGGTGAGAAATTACCGTTGTGAAATAGACTTACTTGCACTTATTTCAGCGGCTAACTAACAGAATCTTGGCAGGAAAGCGAGGTTCGTTCGACGTAGAGAGCTACTTAAGTCATGAGGAAATAAGACGTGATGGACGGCTATTTGACGATGAAATATTTTTTTTTCTTAAAAATGTGATTAGTCGAGTTTGAAACATGGTTTTACTCCGTGAAAATTCTTTAAGATGCATATTAATTTTTCACATTTGAACTGTGTTCATATCTTCGGCCTTTTCAACGAGTAGAGTGTCATGTTTTCTATTTCTATCATGTAGCATGAATACGCGATACCATGCCGGGGTGAGAAGGGGCAAAGATAATTCTCATAATGCTTTGATGTATAAGGCAGAGTGAAATCAAAATTATTCACCTGAAATAAATTCATATATTCAAAACAACAGCCATAGACAACCCATGTTAAGAATTGGAGCTATTTTTGCTAATCACAACTATGCATAGTGAGAAATAACGCATAAACCAAAGTTTTATTGATACTATTTTCGCACACCATATTGCCGAGAACTATGCGACTGCTAAGGTTACCACTATTAATATGGTTTAGGCATGAATTAAAAATGTCTTTAAAATAGCTAAAATACAATCCTTCTGACAAAGAATGCGCATATGCTGAGTAATGTAAATACTGTGAAGCGATAATATGAGATAAATAAGGACATACTCTGAAAACAAAAGTCCACTTTAAAAATACAAAAAAGGTATGAAGCATGTATCCTACGCCGGGGAAAACGTAGATTTTACCAATTTCATTAATTGATACGCAAAATATGACACACATCGTCGAAGGCTTCTATAGTCAACAACAAGAAGCTTTTTTGGGTTTCTAGGGTATTAAATGGTAGTGAGTAAATTGTTTCTCCTCTACGTGGCTTGCTCTCCAGGATAAACGGCAAACTAAGCATTACAAAAAAGAGAAAGTATACCTTAGGGCCAATTTGTTCCAAATCAAAAAAATCGAACGACTACCAGTATCGCCACACTCACTTTAAAATATAATACGAGGCGAATAAGAACATGAATTGTAAATGTGATGTTGATTTAAAATACTGACACAAAAAAACGGACTTGATTTTGAACAGTCCCAAGCAACTAAAAATAACAAATCAAGCCAAGGGAAATATTGAAACAAAAGTCAAAATCAGTCGCAGAAAACTCAAATCTTAAGTAGAAACCAGCCGATTGTCCGGTTACTGCAATGATATTGGTAGTTTACATAGATTTCTTCTCTTTTATCTCTACAGAAAAAGGATTTCAATCACTTCTTCGGAAAACTGGAATAACCGTCACTCCAACTTTTCTATTAATATGAGCTGCCTGGACAGAGAATGAAAATATGAGTATCAATGAACTTTTGCCATGCCAGTGAAAACACATGTTTGGTCCCCGATGATTCAGGAGATGAATTAGCAGTTTTACCAGCTGGAAGGTAAACTTGGTTGTTTTCATTTTATTCCCCAATTTTAAAGCCATTAATTACCAGGCGCGATTGTTAAAGTGCGTTTGTTTAGCTTTCGCAAGTTTGAAAATACAAACAGGAAAGATATTTATACAGCAATACAAATAGCTATTTGGCAAAAAATATATTTTCCCCCCGTTTCACTTGACTGAGAACCAAAGGAAAGCAGCAATTTTTTCGACAGTCCGCATGAATCTACAGCCGGTATTACACCAGCCACTTATAAAGCTGTAGGAACTATTGGTATTACATGTTATATATATCTCGTAAAGTACTAAATTCCATTCCATCCCGAATATTGGGACTTTAATCCGAGATATCCGAGAAACCAAACAAACCTCTCGTCCACTTTTTTCAATTTTCTAAATATAATGACCATTCTCAAGTATTATCCTACCAAGAAATTAGGAAAAAAATACCCCAAGGGCGACGAGAATAAGGCATTAACATTTTATACTAAACTTCACTTTCGTACCTAGAGCGGCCATTTTCATCGTCATCATTTTCGAGGGTTGAGGAGACGGTATCATGGTAACTTCACTGAACTCTCATCATTTCGGTTTATACATACCATCTCAACCGGAACCGCTACCATACTTCAACATCAAATCGTAAGTGGGAGGACGTAAAAGAAAGTGAAGAACTTAATTCGCGGGCGGATTGTCTACTTTCACTCCACGGAGAGAGGAGGCATGAAACATGTTACTCGTAAGATGCATAATTTTCTGATGGATGCCTAAGACTTTCGAGTGATGAGTAAATGGAATGCGCATTTTCTGTATTCTGTACCATATTTCGTACGCCTTAAAAAAAATCAGCAGAAAATGTGATAGGGATATATTTTGCTGTGCTTTCGCGGGATCTGAGAAACTTTTCATCTACTTGAAGATAATAGTCTGAAAGGTACCAGTAGGGTGTATGGCAGGGGGTGAACCGCCACCAGGCATGTATTTTAAATCAGATAGAACTAAATTTATACTTGCTATCATGAAGGTATGCAAAAATACACATTCGTTCATGCACCAACTTTCAAGCAACTGAGATGTACAAAGCTACTACTTAAAGGAAACAAGGTAAATTTGAATTCACGAGACAGATGTAATTAAAATCCTATTATATACAGAATCATGTAATATATTATAATTTTGTTTGGTATCTCTATAAGTACGTGTCTAACTAGTTGTTATATGAATAAGTACACGATAAATGCTTTATGTGAAATATTTTTTCCAACGACATCCATAGTAAAATGCACTTCCCCAAGTTTAGAAAAGTACGACGTGCTTCTTTCTCCTCCCCCTTCTTCCCCAAAGTGAAGCCTCAAACAGCCAATTGCATTTTTCCAACGAATTATTTTATATCCACCCTTCATGGAGAGATTTAAATTTTGGATTAACGCTGAGATTAATTAGTCTAGGGGAATGAGCATGATTAGCAAGCATTCTAAATTTATATGATTCCATAAAAAGTAAGAGCAAAGGAAACGGATGTTGCCAAGCTATGATTCCAGTTATAAAAAATTAGCAGCGCAAAATCAAATATCTAAGAAGAAATAAATGATGATCAAATGTCAAACTGAAATTAGCGCTGCAGAGGAAGTTAGCGCTAAATGTCAAACTGAAATTAGCGCTGAAATAAGAGTAGAAGACATTGAAACAGGCTAATTGAGTGATGCAAATGTGAAGAAAAAGCGTTAGCCGAGGTCATGACGAATGCTACGAGACACATAGCACAATACGAACGCCAAGCTTTGAGTTTACGTCCCCTCATCTCGGACCATTATATTAACGATAAAACACCTTGGATTATGACATATGGAGCTATTATAGTCCCGCGTCCCAGTAAAATGAGCTAAAACCGATCCAGATTATACATGCAATATTTTTCATCGGTCGTCTGGATGTCCTTACATCTATTGTGGAAGTCTGACCTGAGCTCTAAAAGGCACCTCAGTTCAGGACCACCGACCTTAACCTCAGCTCTTAACCTGACACAAGCCAATTATACAAATAGGGCCTTTCTTTTGCTTCATCATCCTTTCAGTGACTACTCAATGAGAAATGGTTTGACTTGATAAATGAGGGAAGAGTTCTTCTGATACCATCTCGTTTCAGAGCAGATATCTAAAGACATCAGTAGTCATTGTGAAGAAGAGTCGCACTTCAATACGTTATCAATGGGAAAAAATTATAACCAACAACTGCACATGCATTAGCTCTCAGCTTTCACGAATTATAGAATAAAAAACTACATGCCTCGGTAACATTCCATTAATGAACAAATTATTTAGCTCTCTAATCACTTGAAAAGAAAGATATCAATCGAAGCTCAATTGGGAGCGAGGACAGGGCATTAAGCCTTATGAACTGCCTTGACCCCGTAAGCTTCCTTCGCCCATTATAAAGTTTCACTTTAAATACAAGTTTTTATTTACTTCAATAACTATTATTTGCGCAGAAAATCCACACCAATATTTTTAAACCATTTCTATTGCGAATATTTTCATTCACTTTCTATTCATGAAGTTCTTAAAAATTTTCACCACACAAAAAGAAGCCCAGAATAAATAGAATCTATATAATTATTAGGTTTAATTCAACATTGTTCCCATCAAACGATGAAAATATAATGGTCGAAGAAATAATTGTCTCTATTAAGAATGTTCTGTAATAAAAAACTCTGTGATCAATATAATGCTATTAATTTAAAATTTAACATGAAAGAAAGCATTACAAAAACAAGGCAACGCCATTAATGGAGAATAGAAGGGAAGGGAGGTCCCCGCTAATCTCCCAAAGAGCACCAAAATTTAACATACAGTCTCATGCACTCATTGGTGGTGTAACACTGTGAAAATCCATGGTCACATAAAGAAACCGACTAGATGAATCTACTTCAGCAAACTAGCTTCAACATATATGCGTCCCTGAGGATGGCACCTATGCGTTGAAACTAGTAGCATCGAAATTAAGTTGAGTGTAAAGATACGCAGTTTGTCTCTTCGTGTTATAAAATCGTATATTTTAATGACAACCACTGAAGTAATTAACCATACTGACAACAGATTACAATTTATGTATACTAGCTTTGTTAAAAATTATCGTTGCGATGGATTTTTTTTATTTCACAATAGCAATGACGTTCCATTCAGACTCAGTTAATAAATTGTTATGCTCTTCGCTCTTGTTTTTAATTAAACACCAACCAGTACACCAGTTTTTAATTGATAATAATAAAATATTATTTAGCAATAAATCACAATGCCAAATACATCTACATCTTCGTAATACCCTGCGAGCCACAACGAGGGTGTGTGGCAGGGGGTTAAGATCACCATAATTGCACTATTGACATGCAACTAGGATATTTAATGGAGACATGCAAGATAATAGGGTCACGTGCAACTAGATGGTTAATATTTACGAAATAAGAAAGGGATTATTGGTTGTCACTGCATGCATAATGCACCACAGACTACTCTGACTATATTTCACCTACCCCTTTGCTACGCTGCCTATCGTTCTCTCTAATGGTACTCGGGAAAAAATGACATTTTAAATCTATCGGTACGACAATCTATCTCTCTAATCTTGTTAATCTGATCAAACCTATCATAATACGCAGGGGTTCTTAATATATATCTAACATCATCTGTGAACAAATCGGTTTCGAATTTACTTAAAATGTTTAACCTAATTTTAACCTGCGTTCTGATAGTAATTCCCATCCTAGTTCTTCTATTAAACTCGTAAGACTTATACAATTATCATAACGGCCTTTAACAAATCTAGCGAATCTCCTTTGCTCACGCTCTCATTCTTTTATCATACCTTTTTCGTACGGATCCCATATACCTATAAGCGGCATATTCTAAATGATGCCTGACAAGTGTAAAATAGCTTCTTTCTCGTACACTCTCATCGTATTTTCCTAGAACCTTTTTTACGAATCCTAATATGGTTTGCTACACTACTTATTTCCCTGATGTGTTTCCCCCATGACATGTCTTCGGTCATGGTGACGCCTAAGTATTTAATAGATTCTACGTTAGAAATTTCCTTTTCTTTGATTCAATAATTATTCCGGGGAAAGCTATTCTTTTTCCAAAAGTTAATTACGGTGCATTTCTTCAAATTTAATTCTAGCTACCAAATAATGTAGGAAAAATAATTATCACTGGTTTAAATTCCACAACTAATAGCCAAAACACAACCCTACTACTATTCGAAGGAAATGTATCATAATTAGTGCTTTAGCATATGGATATTGACATTGATTGGTTATGCCTCCACTGCGTTTCTGTGGATTGGTATGCTCTTGAAGAGGCTCAAATATTTTGATAGGCTAACGAAACGAACTCGTTTTACTAGTTTCTTTCAAACTGAAGCATCTTCTCATTCAATTACAATATACAACTATCCTAAATACATATTCAATATTTCAAGGCAAATACACTCAAACTTATCAGTTCGTATGGTTTTGGCCATGCACTCAAATTAGTAAAAACATACCAATCCATATATGTAGATATTGCGATCTCCAAAAATACATAAGACTCCCAAAGTTCATTATACTCATGTTCTCAAATAGGTTATTGCCATTTAAGGAGGTGATTTCACCGGGTAACCAGATCACATTGATTTTGCGCGGCAATCTTGAATGGTGAACTTTCAGAAGTAAGGTCACCAGGATGAGTAATGGGCAATTGAAAAACTGACCGCCAGTATAAGAGACAAATGAAAATAGAAGCCAGGAATGACGACAGATAGCGAGGAAAAGTGGGAAAACCTCCCTAATCAAGATAGTGAATTAGACAACGACTTCTGAGTGGAGTATTCAGAAATTACCTCATCTCAAGCGAGAATCACTAATATACCCTCCAACATGTCGCCTCACCTTAGAAGTTTAAGTAGATAGTAGCCAGGCAGCCATTTCAAAATATCTCCACAAGTATATGTTCTGAGAAATGTGAAAGGACTAATACGATAAGCGTGACTTGATTGAGCAAGTGTGAAAAAATCAGTGAACGATATTGAAACTGAATCCTTTCCATTCCATTGGTTCACTTTAATCTTGAGTTGCCTATGTCACCTACTGCATGGCAAATGCACTACTGGCCTCCGACCTATAATTTACATTCATTCAACGCACAAGTCTCCGTTTCCGGTCACTGGCAATTACGAAGGGTGGAGCATAAACCGATCGAGAGTCACAAATAAAACATTTAAACATAGTTAATTTATCGCCTCAGGTGAGACATCACTAAGATTCTTCATGATCACTCCTTCAATGGACAAACATTAACGCAAAACTTGATCAGCTTGGGATATAATCAGTTCCACCATGAGATAAGAGGACATTTATTGATTTTACAGCGACAAGGAAAACGTGAGTGCCACAAAAGATCTTTTACGGTAGTATGCCAGTTCCAGGGAAAAGACTACAAGAAAAGCACCACAAGTCCACCAGAAAAAAACCACAAAAGCGAAATAGTAAGATATCCACTAAGAAAAAAGCAACTATCTTGACTAGGATTGAACCCTGATACATCCTCAAATTCACAAAAGTGCATTTCACGTCCTCAAATATTGCCAATACGAGCATTAATACGCAAGTGTGACTGAAAGCACGAAAGCCTGTCGTTCAGGTGCAGCTAGCATGCCCTCCAATACCCATGAGAATAAATATTTGAAATATGGGAATGGATAGCAAGAGCAACTACACCACGCATTTAAAATTAGCTAATAGTGTTTCAACATTCTATGCACTCAAATTTAGCAGCGTTAAAAACCTACCAGCAGAGTTTGAAGATAAAAATGTTGAGAACAGGATATTAGAAAAAAATATAGTCTAAATCATTATTTCTCTCTGACCGCCTCGTCATTTGCGGTGAAGACTTTTCCAACTGAATCTTGTCATTATAATATATTAAGGAGAGTATAAAATAAAAAACAGAGGAATAGGATAGTAAAACAGAATATCAATTACATGAAAATAGCTCATTCGATGCGTCTTCATTTTTTTTACTAGCTACTTCTTTCTGATTAGTCCTTCACACTCACTGATACAAAACCCTAAATAAATCGCACGTCCCTTTCTCTATAGTCTTCTTCATAACACTCATATCATATACATTTCCTAACAAACGATTGTAGTGTGTGCATTTACCTATTTGCAGACAACTGCAAGCCAGATAGCATTACTTGCTTCATTTACATCCATCTACATCTACGTTATACTCTGCAAGAAACAGCGAGATTGTGAGGGGCTGGGGGTGATGATAACCAGAAAATCAGTATTTACATACTACTAAGACTTACCAAGTCATGCAGGTATCATTCAATGCTAACCATGCAACTACGAGCTACTACTACACACTACTCGAACAATATTTCACCTGCCATTCCCTTTGCTATGCTGCCTACTATCTAATGATACAGGGAACAATGACATGTTAAATCTATCGGTTTAAAAATCTATCTCTCTAATCTTATTCATCTGGTCAATGTAGCATAATACGCAGGGGTTTTTAATATATATCTAATATCTTCAGTAAACCTAACATTTTTAGAATTGCTGCAGGAGATTCAATATGTAATTGAAAATAAGAATGAACTTTGTAATTTTCCACACGTTGTTTTATTAACCAACCGGTTTCAACACTCACGTGTCATCATCAGGGACTCATGTCTTCACGTGTCATCACAGGGACTTAATAAAACAACGTGTGGAAAATTACAAAGTTCATTCTTATTTTCAATCATGGAAAAATTCCACAATGTGACGGCCGAAGTTGTTTCATCGATTCAATATGTACTTTAACCAACGATCTGATAATGATTCCCAACCTAATTCTCCTATTAATTTTGATACATTGCTCTACGCTGCACACTGTCTAGTTCTCTAATTAATTAGGATCCCATCCACGGGCTGCATATTCTCGGTGGGCCTAACTAATAAAAGGAACATCGCTTCTTTGTCTTATAGTCCAATTTCCCCAGCAACATTTTGATAAATTCTAGCTTTCTCTGGGCTTCGCCGCATTTTTTCTGGATGTGTTCCAATAAACGATAAACCTTTAGTGATTGTTACTCGTAAGTACCTTATGGAATTTAAGCTTTTAATTGTCGTTTTACTTACAGCATGCGATCGATCTAAAGAATTATTCTTCTTCCAAAATACATTGCTTCACACTTTTTTAGATTCAGTTCTAACTCCCATTTGTCGCACCATTCATGAATTGCATCTACAGCCTTTCTAAGCGATTACCTGTCTTCTTCTTTTGAAATACCCCTGTACACAAGAGTGTCGTCTGCTAAAGTAATCCATGACTACCCATTTGACATATACTGACTGTTACTCTGACTACCTCAAATACCTTACAGGAGATTGATATAAGTGAAATGTATCTGTAGTTACTAGTTTCTTCCCTATCACTGCTTTTGAAAATAGGTGTCATGTATCTTCTCACCAATCCTTGGGTACAGTGTGATTTTTTACTGTTTTATTTAATGTAATTTTTAGATATTGTACTATTTCAGATGCTAATTTTTTATATACTCCGGTAGGGATTTAAATGGGTCCTGGTGATTTTTTTGGACTGATGCTATTTAACCCGTGCTATTCGGTAAGATCATGATTTCGGACACATCTTCACTGGAAGTGTCCGACGGTGATTCGATAATGTTGAGTGATGATGGGTTAAGTAAGGAAGAAGGTGTATGAAGAATTGGATATTTCTAAACTGCTGACGATTCTAATTCCATTATCGCGTTTAAGTGAGTGCACAGAGTATCTATATCCCTGAAGAACTCATTTATAGCACTGCTGTCCTTCATTTAGGACATATTTATCGAGAAAAATCTGTTATCTATCGCTTTTGAGAAAGACACCGGATACTTAAAACCTTAGACACAATTAAAACATAAAGGAGAAAATAATGACGAAAATAGGTGTAAAATATTCGTATTTCAAGTCTTTCAAATATTTCAAATGTAAAATTCATAAGAAAATATATTGCAACTTTCGGATTATTTTTCAGCAATACAGCGTTCAAAACTTGCCTCGTTGTAATGGCATTCCCTTTTTTAAAAAGGAAGAGTGAAGACAGCGTAAATGACAATGCTATTGGGAATATTTTTACAGGATAAATAACAAGAGAGAAATTAAGCTTTAAAAGGCATCCTGAGAGTGAATTTCGGGCTCATTTCATTATAACGCCAGGTTTTACATTAAATTTTCTTTTCTCCACCCTATTAGGTGAAAAAAGTACTTCCTTTCTCAGTGCTCTTTCGAGCAAATCAAATTAACGAGAGGAAAATTTTATGATGGGGGAAATTATTACGTCTTCAAGATACACCCACCATGTGTAGGTCGGGGCTCTCTTGTTAGCGCAAAAAGGATTTATTTCTGGCACAAAAAGGCGCAATGATAGATAACAACCGTGACAAGACACAGACGCGGCTGCGTACAAATTTGTCGGCGAGGTATGACGGAAAAAACGGAACCCTTGCATATAATCTGTTGCGCAACTGTGAAGGAAAGCCATTAGATATAGAACCAATGTGTGCACCTCAATAAAACCAGATTGACTCTCCACACTGTATGAGACAAATTCTTAAGGAACGTAAAGAAAGGGAACATTGACAAAGAAGGAAGTTTTCTGAGCGAGAGTAGTGGACAAAGATCGTAATCCGGTATTTACTGAAATGACAGATCATGCAGCAGCTCTCTGAGTAACTTGCTAAAAAACACAATAAAAGTCAATGATCAATCAGCTTGCACTAGCATTAACTCAGACGTATAAAACAGCTGAGGCGGTGCTTAAAGGGCTCTCATTCAGCTGCCTTGCTCTGGCGTAAAGCCTATGTCACGAAAAAAATCAAATTTACGCACGCTTAAGAGAGTTGAACTGGGACCCTCACCCTTAGTGAGTATAATAAGGAAAATGAAAGAGTTGCTCATCTAAATACTAAATTTAACACTCCTTTTCAAATACATTAGTAAATAATGTCTCCTCTAACATCAGGAATGAGTGCAACGAGCGAAAAATAAGACTTTTAGTTATAAAATATAGAATAAACCACGGGTACTGGCCAAGTAAATATAAAAATTTTAGCGAGAGCTTTGTACAATGAGGTTATCGCGGATTTTTAAAGCGTTTCATTAAATGTAGATACCACGTATGCAGCGCTCATTAAACCGTAGAGATATTTTTTTGAGCCTCGAGTAACGCTTCAGCGACTTTACAATCCTCTCTGTCAATGGGTAGGTACTCTAATTGTAATGCAACAGGCACTACCACGATTTTCCACTTTCTGACCATTCTAAGTAAGATAAATTATAAAAACACACCGGCCTTGGTGGTCTAGCACCACAATCGTTCAAGACAATTTTCTTGTTTCATTAAGCCAAAGGGAAGAAATCGATAGGTGCTAGTAAAGGTTTTCTTTCAGGTTTAACAATGGTAAATATTCAATTTTCCGAAAAGGCAAAACTTTCTGTAAAATGTTTCGAGGCAGTGAAGTCTGAAGAGTGAAAAGAGTAATATATCTACCTCCGAAATCCAAATCTACTTTTCAATGAAATTAGTGAGTCTTAGTAGTAAGCAAGTATTTAAGTAGCAAGGAAATGGGTGGTAGTAACAAATTATAAGGTTTCTAATTATAGGATACAGAATAAGAATACAACTAATCCACTGACTAATTACGCAACGCATTTCTTTGGGGTACCTTGTTTTGAACCCTCAGTTCAGTCATAGAAATCATTATAAATGGGATATTCAGATCATAAACCATGGATGCCACTTTCCAAATAGCCCCGAAAAGTTAAAATTTATATAAGGTCCTTCATTTCAAATGTAATAATAAAGGGAGGAAATAAAAAAAGAGAGTAGGTAATATAATAAATCTACTATAACTTCAGAGTAAGTTTAATGATTTTTGCCAAAATGGTAAGGGTCTATAAACCTCAGATAACCTCCGCAGTTTTACAAAAGATTGCTGCTCTTTCAAGGTTAATCAATCTTGCGGATAAAATACCTACCTATTTAACGTGTTTTTATGCTTTTAAACAAATAATTGTGAAATATATAAAAATAGGGTCTCCACTTCGGCTTGTTAAAACTGGTTTCATGATATAGCGGACAAGGTACCCACGGAACGTATGTGAATATTCAGTCTCACACACTGAACACTGTTTTCGTAATTTTCCATTAAACAGAAACGGGATCGACAGGCTTAATTCGATAACCACAAAGGCAACGTCAGATATTAGTGAAATACGCACCCTTTGTGCAACCTTTTCCCGGGATTCCGCGCCATGAATTATGATTTAGAATGTGGGTTAATTTCAACAAACAAGACTTGAAAATACGAACGAGAGCTAAAAAGTAAACAAATAAAGATAAACATTACACAAGTCACGGTGTTCCTCAATTGCTGAAGGGGAACAATTATTTCGCATAATTCTCAAATGTTGCGAATTATTTAACAAGAAATATTATTATACCAAGTACTTGGATTTAAATGATTCAACTTTAATATTTACGGCAAATAAATAAGAATGCATAATAGCGGACCCTATTTTAAGTGATTTTTTGTCTCCATGTAGGAAAATAGTTGAAACTGGCATCTAGCGATAAAAAAAATCTCCTATTAAGATGACTTAACAAAAAAATGCTGAGTCCGAATACAATGAGGAGTTTGCAAACGTTTGCTACGTTGAAAATAATATTGATTTTTCTATCGCTAGTATTTTGATAAGCTACACTGTCATTAGCATCTCTTAGGTGATTTCCAAAATCTACAGATTTAGATCCCCTAATCAAAAAATTTAAACACCTCTAGAAGTGTTAAATAAAATTTGAAAATCATCACATACGGGGAAAAAGCTGAAAAGAGGTGAGCGGCTATGGCTGTCTGGAAAGAAAGGAATAACTAGACATGGGCGGACAGAGAAGGGAATAGTCAGTAGAAAAGCTCAGTCAAAGCTCAGATATTGTACCGAAAGATGAATCTATTTACCACTGGAAATGAGAGCTTGGAAGTAAGTAAAAATACTTCATTAGAATGTATGGAGCTAGTTTCTTCCTGGCCGTGATGCATGGACGATAATAGCAGCAGAGATATCTATAGTTGAAGCATTGTGTGGTGCTAGAGAAGAATTATGAACATAAAAGGGGTAGACAGAGCTCCAAAAGAAGCCCTGAGAAAAGTGGGAGAAGAGAGAAGTCTTCTGAAAACATTAAATTGAAGATGGGGCATAGTAATCGGCCATATCGGTCATATCTCCATATGGTAGTTTAATAAAAACGATCGTGGGCGGAAAAATGAATGGGAAAGTTGGAAAATAAAGGCCACTTAGAGATATATGAAGTAGTTATTGAAGGATTTAAGGAGATAATTATATACATGTGTAGAGCCAAGCTGATAGAGAAATCTATTGAAGCCATGTCAAAAAAATATTTACAATAATAACATGTGTTGATAGAAAAAGTAACAACAATCCCTGCCACAAAATTACTCCCGTAACATCCATTTCATCATCATCATGGGTCAACAATCCTAGGATTGGTTTGACGCAGCCCTCCACTCGATTCTTCTATCGGCCAACCTCTTCATATTAACGTAGTTCCTCTCTTTCACGTTCTTTACAACCTTTTCTATAAAACTCATACGAGGCCTGCCTTTTCTATTCTTCCCGTTCACTTTTTCTTCGACGATTGTCTTCATCAGGCCATCGTGTCTTAAGATATGGAACATCCATTTACAGAATTTAAATGTCAAAAGCTATTTATCACTACCTTTAGACTTGAAACTGAATTGCTTTTTAGCGTTAAAAAGGACATTAGTAGCCTAAATAAAGTGACCAAAGAGATTATTAGCACAGATCATGTAGAATTTATGCTATATTCACGCGTCTGCATAATCTATAAATGTAAAACATGTGTGAGTGATATTGCTTCAAACATTAGAATTTTTTAGAGATAACCAAAAATATTCATTTTTGACCGTGTATTAACTGTCCTGCATAATTTTTTGATAGGGTAATATGTAGTATACATGTGTAGTTTTATGCTCCTGGAGATTATTAGCTGCTAAGTGTGGAATCTCTAACAATGTGTTAGTTCACACATTGATAATGTGCCTCCGGTTTATGGTCATACCCTGACGCCGCGGCGTCTGGAGGTGTGCGTCAAAATTTTACTTTTAATTTTACAACATAGGTCAAATCTGTATTTTTCACAAAGATAGAGTGAAAATAAAATAAATATAAAACCAAAAGTCGCCATATATTGTTTTCCATCAGGGATGTCGACTCGCTTTTTCATATTGTTTAGCACGTTAACATTTTATGCTAATTCAACTTCGTGCTACAATGCTATTATTATGAACACTTAAGGAAAATATACCTATAATACTAAGCTTTCTCCTTGAGAGAACTACATAGCACTTCGCAGTCTAGAATCAACCATATACTGGAAAGCGGAAATAGAGGACGAAAGAAAACGTGAATTTCACACTACCCCAAATGTGTGAATTTCACAAGTCGCTTAAAGCGCTAGATAAGATATAAGCTAAGTTCTCACTTATTTAAGAACCATACAGTTTACAGAACAACCAGGACATACAGAACCATACAGTGGTTCTCGAAGTTTTTTCCGATGAAAATCATTATCTGCACGTAAAATCTTGGTCACATTATTGGTAGTTTTTTTAAGTGACGCAAAGTCATTTAATTTTTTCCTTCTCCAAATCTCAGAAGATACGCAGCTCGATATAGATTCAGATTCCAAGTGCTGTTCTAAACGGGCCTCGGGTTCCATGCTGGTAGCGTACCGGCCTGGCAACCCTATGGTCTTGGGTTTGAATCCTGCCTCGGGCAAGGAGAAATTATGTTAACATCTTTTTCCTTCAGTTTAGAATTTGGATCATCTAAAAACCAAATTCTGCCACCAATACTCGAACTTCAGCCAGGATTTCGAGTATTTTAAGTACTTAATCTTCATGAGGAGAAGAGGATACAACACAGCGAGGATATGAACAGAATCACAAATACATATCCCAATATTTCGAAAATATATTTCCAGGAAATAGTTTAACGCCTATTTACATACGTTCCAAAAATATAATTTCACTTTTAATGGCAGATGGCAGGTTTTCAAAAGAAGAGGTAAGAATCACACGCGAATAAATCTACAATTTAAGCATCACGTTCCCCAGTAGACTTGGAATAATGGTATATAAATCGTATGTTTGGTCAATCGACAAGCTATGACGACAAACGGCCACACTACAGAAAAAATATCAAAGTTTGGCTCGGAAAAAATAACATCTTAAGTCAACGATGCAACGGAATTGCTTATAATTTAACGAAGAAATCATATGGGTACCATATTGTAATGATAAATCAAATAATCTTGCCTAGGACAAACAAATCCTTTTCGGCATTAAACTAAAATTCATCCACTGCAGAAGTACCAGTATTTAATTCCAGTTCCAGCATAATTAGAACAATTAAAAAAAGTAAAAGCTTTTATAATATGAAGATCGTTCACAACCAACCCTTGAAACTTAATCAGCCTCCACTATCCTTAAAGGTAAAAATTCATAATATATTTTTTAGTCTGTGACGTGAAGTCTCCAACGGATACCTGTTTCCAGGAAAGTGTTAACTAATTGTGGCTTGACTAGTTGTCAGTACGATATAAACTGGGTTGTCATTTTCTAAAACCGCATTTTTAAAGATGACTTCCTCCAATTTTACACGCCACTATGAACTAACCGTTTCTTTAAGAATCTAGTGGGCTGTTCACATCTTGTTACGGATTCCTTTTCGAAAAACAATAGCAAAAAAAACGTAAGCGCTACTTTTAAAATATGTAAGTAGGTCATCCAGAAACCCAAAACTACAGCACTCGTTTTTAATTCATCCTAAAAATTTTATTATTTATCATTATTCTCATTATTGGTTAATGTTTCCACAATAAACCATGAAAATTTAATTTTACACAAACTGCTTAAATTATTGCATTAGAAGGTTAAATTAAAAATCGAATTATTATGTTCAAACATTTTAATACTTCTCATTCGGAAAGAGGAAAATTTCCTTAATGATATTTAGGACTATTTCCTTATAAAAATTTTAATACTACCCACAGAGAATTTAAATTGAGTCCATCTCTTATTGAAATGGAAATCGTTCCAGCATGTATTCCTTAACCTCTTGCATATTTCAGCTAGGTGCAGTCCGGACGCTGGCAAGGCGAATACGCTACGTCATCCTGAGTGACAGCAGGAACCGGGGAACAAAGGAGGTCCTCGCTGATTACATCAACTCCTCGTCCAACCAGTCGGACCGAATTCCAGAATTTGCTCGAAAAAAGCGATCCCCGCCGACTCTTTCACCCGTTTCCTCCTCTCATAAAGTTTCCGCACCGGCTCCGACGGCCGCCCGCGTTATGCAACGGAGGCCGGGCAAGGGCCAGTCAGTGGAAGAAACGGCGGCGGGTGAAGGAGCTGGCCAATTATCCACTTTTTGGAGCCCACCTCCCCCACGAGCGCGCACTCCTCTCTCCATCTCGTCTTCCCGTCTCGTCTCTATTCTGTTGCACGTTTCGTAACGGAGCGCGGTGCGTGGGCGGACGGCAGCAATGATTGCCTGGGATGGTTTTCACTCCTCCATCCCCCCTTCCCCGCATAAGAGTTTGAGGGAAAAAAAACCGCGTGTGCCGAAGATGAAAAAGAAGCCCACTAACCCTCCCCCCATGCCTTTCGCCCCGTCTCTTCCTCTCCGCCCCGCTGCCCAAGGAGTTCGGCGGAGGAGGGTTCGTTATGCCCCGAGGAACTTGTCTAACTCAAACACATACGCTTCACTCTCCTCCGCAGGAGAAGAATAAAAAGAGAGGGAGGTGTATAATTCGTTTCCTCCGGGCCACTCGCAAAACACAGGGCTCCAACCCGAAATAAGAAAAAAGAAGGAAGAGAGGTTTCAGTGAGGAGGGAGATGACCCAGTTTTTCTCCGTTCCGTAGATTAACTCCCTTGCATGACAGATAGCCAGAGGCCCTCCCTTCTTTTTCGTGGCCACTGCCGAAACTGCCTACCCACCCGTGCCCCCAACGGAGTGAGGGGGGAGAGAGGTCGTCGTCTCCGCAGGAGGAGCAGGAAGGCGAATCCAACATATCAGCTCGTATTCCCCCTCCACCCCCACGTTAATCCATTCCATCTCCCCCGCCTCCACCCGCGATCCACATTTCGAGAAAACGAGAAGAAGTCGTCGTCGAGAGCGTGAAATTTCCTGATTTCGGAGATGGAGATCGAATTCATACGCAACATGACGACCTGCAAAAGGGCGGTAGCTCACTCCCCACGAGAAGGCCGATGAGAAAATGTACGAAAACGGGTGCCGAAATGAGCAACGCCGGCTGGAGTTGGTGAGATCTAGGGGAGCGATGAGTCCGTTGCCTCGGATCTCTCCCTAATGAGAGGCGATGATGAGATAATGAATCTGAAATTTCTGGAAATAGTAGGATAGTTATGTCGTAACATATTTATTATGATTCAGATTATTTTATCTTCCATCAAACTGTGATGTGATCATGTCTTTCGCGTGCTACTATTTACAAACGTGTCAATATTTTCGAAATTAATACTCCTCTTAAAAGCAAATTCAACGCGTGCCCGGATCTAAAGTCCTGGGGTAAAGGTTAGGAACTAATTACATAGGAATATTTCAGATCCTTAGCATAATAAGTGAAATCCCATGACTCGCGTCTATCCTTCGATAATTAGGTGAGTTAACTCTCAGAGCGTAAATGAGAGAACGGAATAGCTCCTATGGTTTTAAACTAGTCTGTGACTTAAATGTGGAAAAAACATCAAAGGCAAAGCGTGATGATTTTCGTTCAAAAATTAATTATACTCTTTGTATTCAAACAAGAAAGCAAATATCCGCACAGCCGGTTATACTCCCTGAAATACACCACACGCGGACGTTAGTGAGAATTTAATTTCTCAGCAGACGCGAAATCATGAATAATATAAATCATGAATGGCCTTTTAATCTAAAGATAGGCAATGAATAGAGTCTACGGACATGGATATCAAAGAATACGAGAACAATTAAGCCAAAATAATACCAGACTTACTACAGAAATAATTAGCATGTGATAACAGATATACCATGTCTCCATGGTTATATAACATGTTCCAAGTAGTAGCCTAGCTGCAAGTTAATAGTGAATGTTTGGTGATCTTCACCCCCTACCACAAACCCTCGCGATGGTTTTCAAGGTATTGCGTAGATGTATATATAACAGGTCAGATGAATTTAAAACCACCCTCAAAACCGCATGCAAAGAAAATAAAATCAATTTTTTTCAAGTGTTTTCAAGTGTTTCCGCACTAACAGGCACTTCAGACCGGGATGGAAGATAAAGGATCTGGTGTCGCGCTGCAAGTCTTTCCCGCATATAAAGGTGTTTCAGACCCTGAGTAGAGATGCTAGAATAGAATGGAATATGAAGAATCAGGGATGGAAAGAAATCCAAGTTCGGCATTTCGTCAGCTCCCGACAAAAGGCTCATAATGTTCATAAATTCACCCCCAAGTCAATGGACGGAAAACTGAAGTTAAAATGCTCTCCTCAAGGATTTCAAGGGAGAACAAGAATACCAATGTGTCCACACTAATTTGATTACAGCCCTTCATGGATAGAAGTAAGGACGTGGGTTCTTTGACGTCACCCTGCCGGTACTCTCGAAAACTTTCTTTCTTAATGCAACGAAAACAGGGTAAATGAATGACAGCCTCAAAATGGCCGTAGATAACGTCAGTGCCAACTATATATCATAATTACACCATAAAAAATCTGCAATTCATGCTTACACCGAAATTATTTTCACATGTAAATTAGTGATGAATTTTCAGTGAGAAGTAGGTAAATGCATTGGCTGAGAGCACTAAAACTCAATTTTAGTATTACATGGATCTAAACATTGATATACCATGGCAACTTTCTTTTGGAATTTCTTATCCCTCGATATTGGTAACTTTAATTCAAACACGGCTGAAAACAAGTTTTGAACGTTGTACTTTCAACTAGAGCAGCAAACAGCACTAGCATCCGCACATCTGTGGAGCATGGCGAAGAAAAAATGGTGGCGGCAACGTGCGGTACTCATATTTTCTTCGTCCTCTGATCAATTATATTTCAACATATGGAGTTGACCACTTTTCGCATTTCGTTTCTCGTAAATCACCTCCTCGCCCTATAATCCCTAAAGTTGTCATCCCTTCTTCGAGCTACAATAAGGAGCATTGCGAAGTACTGAGATATATAAATTAGAATAAATTATGATCATGGCTGAATTTCTTACCACCATTTTAGCATTGAAATTTTCTTAAATGTTTCACAAATGTCTCAATGCATCCGGTTAAATTCAGAAGCAAACAAATATCTCGAGAAGTCATTCATAAATTCCTACATTTTGAGGAATTTGAATTCGCTTTTTAGTGGTCCAAATACCAATTTTCATGCTGTAAAAGGAAACGCTACTTTAAAAACGGGCTACACAACATAACCACTACGAAAATCATGACAACTTCGCTTCTAAAAGAACAAGGGATTAGAAACGAAAAATGATATGCTCATTTCATTGATTATCATGAGAGAATTCCCGTTTTTTTTCTTTGACTGAAGTGATTGAAGGATACTTAAAATTTTCACCAGCGGTAAAAATTTATTAACTTCCTGTATGGTGACAGTCACCGTTAACAAAATATTTTTAAAATGTTTCCATTATACCACGAAAATACCAGAATGTATGTTCACTTGAAAAATGACACAACTCTAACCTTTATCAATATTTTAACTGGCTTGATCAGTGAGACTTAAAAAAGAGAATTAACTGTGTTTACTACTACTTTATAAATTAAACTATGTTGGTAGAAGATTATCAACCGTGGAATTAGATAGTGAACATAAAGAGTAAATTAATTACCTCACAGAGTAATATTATTCCTAGCGACACCCGAAATTTTCCTGACGCTGAAGTTAAATTTATGATTAATCACCAAGTGATACATGAATGCCATGCAATATGAATACCACTGAAATGCGGAGTACCACTTTATTGCTCGTTTACACTGATTTTTACTCTCAGACTTAGATACTTCAAAAAAGTAATTTTAATTCCTCTTGAGGAGAATGCCACATTTTAACCCAAGTAGTAATAGAAACTCGGGGGAGACCACCAAAGGTAAAGTCATTCCCGCAATTCATATTTAAGATACGTGGGTAAATGGATAGAGATAGAAGTATTTCGGAGAACGGAGGGAAGGTGAAGAGAAAACCGGTGTCGGCATTAGCCTGCTTATAAGAAAAGGTACCAAGAGGTCCACGGTTTAACGTCCCATCCAACCAACGCAGTACTTAGCTCGAAGTGCTCTCCACACATAACTTATCATCGTTACACCCACGAAAAATCGCAAAATGAGTGTTAACGCAGGCGCTCATAACAATAAACAACAACGCAATGAACGACAACGACACCCAAGCCCTACGCAAGATTCAAAACCCGTATTTACAGGACCTGGGTTTTCAGGGCGTACCCAGGTCACTCGTTTTATGTCCTCAACAGACGAAAATACGCTTATGATGTAAAGCATCAAGAATTCTTCGAAGTATGCCGGATGATGGGGCACTTTTGGCTCATATATATTCGGGAAAAATTTTTCAATTCCTAACCTTAAAAGCCAAGAAACCGGTCACCATTACGAAAGTCGAAAATGCGAAACGTGGGAAAATTTTCAAAGTCATCATTTAATGAGGCGGCGGCGACCGTGACTCCCGCGTGCATGCGGTTATGGCGATGTTGCGACACGTGCCGTTAGCGATTATATCCCATATTTTGGAAAGAGAAAACAGTGTTAAGTACCCTACGAGACCGAATGGCGGAGGCTGTTACAAATAAAGTGTATAATTTAAAAAATATTCGTTTTTTTCGTCCTTTCATCTCTACGCACATTAAAACGGGTAGAGTGAGCACTTGCAAATGAAGAGAAAAATCCTGATTAAAAATTGGTAAACTTTCATTATTTCAACAGCTAGCTCGATGGAAAGCGAAAGAAATAATTCTCCACCTAGACAAAATCAGCCGTAGCACGCCTATACGTCTTCCAGTGTGTCCATTAAGAGCATTTCTTCCTGCTTTTGATTCCAATAATTAGAGGTAAAGGAATAGTCACTTGTTACATTCCACACTTTATTCTTACCGGAAATAGTTTAGACATAAATTAGCATTTTCACCTTGATAATTATATTTATGCCAAAACCATGGTCAGCAACAGTAAAGGGTGGAAAATACAAAGAGACTATCATTTCCTGTGTTCGTCAGATCCACAAAAAAATTCCCAAAGCCTTAAACTATATCCAAAAATTATTTTCGTAAGCGATCATCTCTAGGTGAGTCTTTCGTTCCGGATGGTACCAGCCTTACCGTCAAGGAGGAGTAGGAAGGAGCATGACGTAACTCACGATGAAATCATTCATACAGGTATCATCTATCATAGAATAACATGGTAGCAAAACATTTTTCACGATGTTTATTTTACGGCTCTTATACCCTGATTTGCACAGCGGTGATATGTTATAATGTAACACAACATGAGAGAAGCACGAAGACCGTGATGCACTTAACAACGTAATGAATTTTATTACAAAAATATATGCATGCTAAACCTGTAATTGCACGTTAAAATGGACAAAATCGAGCATAAAAAAGGGAAAAATAGGGAATCTATCTGGGTTTCTGGCTGGAGTACTGGCCTCACATCCAGAGGTACCGGATTCGAGCCCCGTCCGTGGCAAATTTATTCTAGGAATACCATTTTTCTTAAACTTCTTGCTGCCTTTTGTTGAAGCAAACCACCCTTAACTACAACCTGAATACGATACCTTGAATGAAGAGTCGGCCTTGGGTGTGGAGAGGCATTGTCAGAATTAGCTGGTTAAAGAGGAAGACGAATGGAAAAGAGTTAAATACGGTAGGAGAGGAAAGGCGGTTCATTGAAGAAACAAGCAAAAGGAAGGTGAAATAATACTTGGAGGAAGTTTGAAGAGGCAACAGAATGTTAAAGAGAGGATGATAGAAGAATGGATGAAAGATAAGGTAAGGATCCCATGAAGACAGACCAGAACATAGGCATATTTAAACTTCTATTTACTGTAGGAAATGTGGATTGGATATGAAAATTTAATAAGAAAGAATAATCATGCAGGTATAATCGATAAAAAATCTAATAATAATATCCGTAAAATAGTAAGATGAAGATTACGACAGATGAGTCTCTATAAGATGGAATTAGCAGGCTGAGGTGAATGTAAAACACGACCGGGGCCCGCTTTGCCACCTAAGAGTGAATCTAGATTTAAAAAAATGTAGGCCCAAAACTCTCTCCTCCACGCCCATGAAGGGACTTCGTGTCTGCCGCCACCGTTACAAGATATGAGGGGAGAGGAATGGGAAAAATGACCACAGTCGAATCATCCAAACATCTTTCCGCAACTTTTACCGTTGCTGGTGCGTCAAACCAATGAGTGTAGGTTTTGAAAGAACATTTGGATTTTTTCGCCAGGAAAAAATAATAAAAAGAGATGATTGGGAGGATGGAAATCACGACAAGTAAGGCAGATTCCTCCCTCGCAAGGACATAAGGCGCCCGAAGCAACCAAGTCCTCTTGAAAAACTTATCCCAAATCGGATAGTGCCTAATGGAGTACCTTTCAAACTAACTTTCACTAGTGGAATTAGGGAATACGAGGCTGAATGGAAAAAAATGTCCACTACTCCGGTGGAAAAAACGGTGACTCGTCCCGAGTCCCGTGGAAGAGATTTTTTTTCGGCAAATTGGAGGAGAAAGTCCGTGGGCGCCGGTGAGTTGGGGCTTCATCACGACCATCCTCAACGCTTTCAAAAAGTAACCCGCTAATCTCCTCGAAAAGCCCGTGAATTTTCGGATAAAAGACGAAAATGGGTTGGCTGCCTATTTGTGTGACAACGGGAGATTGTTAAAGAAAGAGGAAATGAAATGGCTGCAGCTTCAATAAAAAGTGGATAAAAATGTGGCAAGTAACTATTACTTAGCAATACTCATCAAAACTAAAAATATTAACCATACAAAAATAATTCTTATGAGATTATAGAGCCATAATGGCCACGTAGATAATGCGATTTTTTAATCATTTATTGCTTAAACCCAAGTCTTCCTGAACGTTTCTCAGCGCTGGTATTTAATGCTCAGTCATCTAACATAAGCATAATACAGTCCCAAAAATAAGATAAAATATCTCCCGATAGATATCTACAGAATGTATGACCTCGATTAGAATCGATATTTAATGAAAGAACTTAAATGCAGATTCAGTTCCGCGAATAGGAGTTGCTTCATTTGTAAAAAAAAAGAGAAAATGTTTCATATTCATTAATTACGTGGCTTCACAGGGGTAATATTGGAATTTGAAAAATTCATGCGACTTTTTTCCGTAACCGAGGGACGTTAACTACTTTTTTTTATTTTAAGTAAAGGAGCTCGTAAGATTCTAAATGGCGTTTCTGTCAAAATTCTTCAACGTGTACAAAAGCAGTAAATCTAAATATCCAGCAGCACAGGAATTCTTAACAACTATATTCATACCTTAATTACAGATAAATAAATCGCCCAAAAATAGAGGGAGATCTTTCAGTAAAAAGACAGACGTGTGTGAATAGAAAAACTCTAAACTTACAGCAATATGATTTCTCATAAACCTTCCTCGAGTGGTGTGTATGGGAATGTAATCCGGGATACATTGCAAACGGCAAAAAAAAGAAAGAACCTAATGCCTTTAAGAGTTTACTATAAGGAAAATATCTAGAGATATGCATCGGAATAGTTTATTTACTTATGTTCGTTGCTGATGAATATAGCTATACTCAACTAATTCGAGGGCAAAATTTAATAACATTGGACCCACATCTCTAATGTACCTCACAAATTCACATTTCAAATCACACTTCACAATTTGAAATAATATAGAAGGCTTTCACAATATGATTCTATAACAAAGGATAATCTAGTTGGTTTAAAAAGAATTTGATCAGCATATTACTGCGGAAACGTATATTTTGATGGTCGTTTCCAAGAATTTAGTCAAATTTATAATGGAATACTACGAAATTTAAGCACTAAAATGGTTCATACGTCAAAGCTGGCTCTCTTACCAATTACAGGTAAAGTGATTTTTGCAAATACTTTTTTCTTTGAACTTGAATATTCATTAACACAGAGGTAAATTCATCGTAAAGCAAAGAAAAACTAAATTAATATATAAAACTCACGACGTTCCTGAATCGCGGCAGAATGCTGATGGCGGAATTTCAAACAATTTACCTGTTATGAAGAACTTTCCTCGGGTTTCCAGGCGGGTGAGGGTGCCTAGCAACCTCCTTACACGGCAGGAAACCATAGGAAATATCTTCACCAGTATTCACCGGGAATATCTACGATCTTCCCACTATTACGATCGCCTCAGAGGAGGAATATGATTATTCCTGGTATTCTTTAGGAGTATGATTATACTCTTACATTATGTCTCTGGTTATATATTTTCAGCAATTATTCATAAACAACCTATGACCATTAAGAAGGTTTTGATGAAAGAAATGCATCTTCGAATGAGAGAAATGAAGGTTGAAACGGGGAAAGAGCTTCCGAGGGAAAGATTGAGGAATTTCTACGATAAAACAAACAGAGTTCAACGAAGTCCATTTCAGGAAAGGTGTCTATGTTACCGTTGATGCATTGAAAAAATCAATGACTCCTATATGAGAAATAATAAAAATCTAGGACTTTAAGTCTTGATAAACGATAGGAAAATTGAAAAATATGGAAATGTTACCGAATGACAACATCTCTTTACCTTAGGCTAGGGTATATGCAAAACCATAGCAAAAAGGTAGCCTTCAAAATCCGAACAAGCGCCATCATCATCATCAAATTCAGTCAGTGTAATCATTGAATGTGAGTTGGCCTCCTTAAGACTGTGAGCCAGATATGTTTTTAATAAGTCCTTCAAGTCCGCACGGTCTTGGGCAATTCTCTGTCAAAAAATTCAGACATTTCTCCGCAAGTCCTTGTCCCACTCGTCCAGTGGTTTTCCTCTAAACCCCTGCATCTGTAGACCTCCAATAAGGAACGATTTTTGTCCAATTACCTTCCTTATTTTGAGATACTTGTACAGCGTATTCCCATTTCAAAGTTGCTACTCTGTAGGATTCGAGGTCACTCGCCTTATCCGCGATAGCGTTAGTTTCACGACCACTCCAAAATTCATAGGCAAGAGTTAGTGGAGCTCTACTACATCTTTAAGACAAGAGAATTGTAAGTAAGAGACACGAGTACACTAATTCAGCCGCGAAATATTGCGAGACAAAAACACAAAGCATATGAAAAAAATAGACAACAATAATTATGCGTTTCTAGATCGAAAACACTAAATTTCTACAAGTACTCACGGCGCATTAATGAATGAATTATCTTCACACATTGGAGATAGCAGAAGCATTTTCACATTTAGATTAAGTGAGCAAGAAGGTATGGATGGGATTTTAAGGGAAGAGAGTATCCTGCCATTAAGCAACTGGTGACGGAAGGCCCCAAGGGCTCACGCCTTATCGGATAGATTAAGTCAGCAATGGAGTCTCTCCAAGACAACTTTAACATGGACCTGGATGCCACCGAAAAACTTTATATCAAGGAATTACATCCCAGGGCTCATAATGGTATGCCAACACTCAACTGCTAACCAACACACCAACTAGATTTCCGGAAATTTGAGAAAAACTACCAACATTCCGACTAAAACTGACCTCTTATCGATAACTATAGCGTGATAAACTTCCCAATTACTCGCTGAGTCACGCAGACGCCGTCACAAGAAGTCCTGCTGAGTTTGGGCTATTATTAATCTCCCTTTAAGATATATTTACTGTTTTTATCCAAGAAAAGCCAGTCCCGCAACTCAACAAAATTCGACGAAAGATGTGTGGGGTGAGAGAAGGTGACGCAGGCCACGATCTCGAGTCTACAGTTGTCAAGGAGGAAGTTGATTTAAAGCACTCGCTACGGAGGGACAAAAGAAGGGGGGGGGGGTTAACTGAGAATTTCTCGTTCGATCCGGAACCGAAACCGCAAATACATTCCAATATGGATAAGTGTACAGCCGTTTGACGGCAATAGGCTTGCTGCCAGGTACAGCTTCTACGGCGAACGTTCCTTTTACACAAGGGTCGTGATTTTGAAGAGAAATCCCTTCCCTTTCTTTTCATCCTTCAGTACCAACTGTTTTCATATCTCGCCAAGAAATCTCCTAGCGATTTTCTATTCATGACTATCGATTGCCTGAGATCTTTTCCGCCAATTCCCCCAGGGCGCCCGCGTCCTTGAGCGGTCGCCGCCGGCCACGCTTCCGGTGGCCGCGGGGCGAAAACGAAACGATATCGCACGGCAAAGAGAGGGAAAAATACACGGCTGGAGAGCAACCGCCTTACCCCACGGCCATTTGGGCGGGAAGGAGGGTGAGTACGTGAGGAATCCTCGGATGGGAAATCGGTGCCAACCCAAAAAGGAAAGCGTCTTATGTTTTTGTTCTTCCGAAGGAAAGAAGTAGAAACACAGCGGCCTTGCCAAACATTCTGCGCATACGAATTCCACATACCTATCTGAAAATCTGAACGGAGACCAAGGCCTTGGTCATCAATCCAGCGACGACGAGGTGAGAAAAATCAAGGTTTTGGCGATATTATGTGGAGCAAAATATCGCAAATGAGTTAGAATAAAACCAGGGTCAACCTTAGAATTCACCCAGGAATTCCATTGGTGCACCGAAATGTAGGCAATTTTTCACGAATAAATAGGTAATCCTCAGGCTTCACTTGGTGGAACCGCATAGTAAATAAAATGATAACTTAGTAAGACTCCACAAATTTATTTTTCACCGACCTAGGTTTCGATTGTTTGACAATCATTATCAAGGTAAGCGCGGAGAGTCCGCGAGCTCATTATATTACCCACAAGGTGATCACGTGATCCATGGGTTGGGGCAACAATGGGAAATGGGGGGGGGAGAGCAGTAACTAGTTGTGACTTGGCCGGATGAGGGGGGGAGAATTGAGGAGATGGGTCAAGTTCGGGAGGAGAGAAAAGGTAAGTTCAGGAAGGGAGAGCTGTAAGGGAACATGTATTCATTCAACAAATGTGCCTTATTTCTGGTAGCAGACGTTATCTCCAACTGTTCGAGGAAATCCAACTTGTGACCTTTGCACTGGGTGTGGAGCACTTCGGGGATGAAGTCACTGGTGTGGTCTTCTTCGATGAGGTGTTTGGCAAATTGGGAACTGTAATCCACTTTTCGTAAACAGCTATTGTGTTCTTTCACACGGGTGTGAATAGCTCGTCCGGTTTGACCAATGTAAGAGGCATCACAGTTATTACATTGAAGCATGTATACACCATTTCTGTCTGAAACGTCATATTGGCACTTTGAATTGAAAATTAGCTTATCTAAAGTATAGGGGTTATAAAATGATATTCTGAGTTTGTCTTTTGGGATGTGATTAGCTATACAATGGGAAACCTTACCAAGAAATGGGATTTTGCACCAACGTTTTGTAGAAGTCTCAAGTTGGGAGGCAGATAAATCGGTAATCAAACGGAGAGCTAATTTAGTTTTAACTCGTTGCACAATTTTGTTGATAACTTCGTGATTGTACCCATTGTTATAAGCAATGCTTTTTATCATGCGCAATTCCGCATTGTAATCATCAACTGACATAGGGATAGATAGTAATCTGTTGATCATAGAATAGAAAGTGGATAGCTTATGGGTTTGGTGATGGCAAGAATCGTTGGGGATTATTACATCGGAATACGTTGCTTTTGTAAAAATGGAGAAGGAATGGTGATCATTGGTTATTTTAATTGTCAAATCTAAAAAGTTTAAAACTTTACCACCCACCTCAAGGTGTAGTTAATAGAGTCATGTAATGAATTTAATAGATTTTTAAAAAGATCAAGCTGACGAAGGCTACCAGTCCATAAACATAAAATATCGTCGACATAACGGTACCAGTAAGTAACATTAGATAAAAGTGGGTTATTGGAAGTAAAAAGTTTGTTTTCTAGGCTACACATAAAAATATCGGCTAAAATAGGGGAGAGAGGTGAACCCATGGATAGACCGTGGGTTTGTCTATAGATAAAACAGTTAAAAAGGAAATAATTTTGTGAAACACACAGGTTGAGCAACAACTCTAATTTGAAGATAAGCTTGGATTCGCCCTGTGCGTTTTTAACTAAATTCAAGGCTAATGAGACGGCCGGAAATTTTGCCGGAACTGACGTGAAAAGGTTGGTGACATCAAATGAGATAAGTTTGGAGTTCGGGGGTATTCGTATTTTAGCAAGTTTGGGAATTCCCAAATTTGTGGAATCTTACCAAGTTATCATTTTATTTACTATGTGGTTCCACCAAGGATTTCCTCTTTATTCGTGAAGCTAGTACGGAAACTAAGGCTAAATTGTTCCGGAAACTCTCCATCAAATTCCGCATCGCGAGTCTCAACATTCTTTTCAACAACAGTTGTCTAAAAAGAGGACTAATCCCAAGATACGTCTCTCTTCACTCCAAGACAACATCTCCTGCAGCTATCACCGCAGTGACAATGGCGAAGAAGTTTTGGATTCTGATTGTCAAACAATCGAAACCTAGGTCGGTGAAAAATAAATTTGTGGAATCTTACCAAGTTATCATTTTTATTTAGGAAATTTTTGTCATGTGAGAACCAAAATATTCATCATCATTAGTCAAAAATCCTAGGATTGGTTTGACGCAGCTTTCCACTCGATTCTTCTATCGGCCAACCTTTCCATTGTGACGTAATTCTTCTCTTTTCCATCCTTCACAACCTGTTCCATGTATCTCATACGAGGCCTGCCTTTTCCAATCTTCCCGTTCACTTTTCCCTCGACGATAGTCTTCATCAGGCCAACGTGTTTCAAGATATGGCCGATTAAGTTGTCCCTTCTTCTTTTTAGAGTTGTCAGCAGACTTCTCTTTTCTCCTACTCTTCTTACGACCTCCTCGTTACTTACTCGGTCGATCCATTTAATCTTCAGCATTCTTCTGTAGCACCACATTTTGAATGCTTCTACCCTTTTCTTCTCCGCTGCTGTCATCATCCATGCCTCACTGCCGTAAAGAAACATGCTCCAGATGTATGTTCTGATGAACTGTTTCCGTACTTCTACGCTTGTATTTCCAGCTACCAAAATATTAGTGAATAAAAAGTATGGCAATGGAGTTTGGAAGTAAAAATCTGTGTTGAAAATTAAAATTAAAGGCAAAGTTCGGTTGTCATCTACATTGACTAAAGATACTTAGTTATTGCAAAAATAAAACCATGAAACCCAGACTTCCAATTCTTGAGCCGAGAGGGGTGATTAGGTCAGTAACTCGAAGGTCTGGCAACCAAAAAGTCGTGGATTTGAATCCCACCATGTGCATGGATGTCGAATTAGTGTTACAATGAAACTTAGGTTTTAATAAATCTACATGTCAGCAACGTCACATACCCAACTGGGATGCGTTAAAACCTTGTTCTACCACAAACTTCACCGATAGGTAGGTAGACAATGTCACATACCAAATATAAATCAAAATGCATATTTTAGGAAATAATCGATGGGGAAAGAAAGTATTTGTCGTGAGAGAAGGCAATGGTATAAAGGGAAGTACTACTTATAATTCTACTCGGCAAATTCGGGATCCGTCCTGATAATGTAACTAGAGTTATTCTTAAACTCTAAAGTCGAAGGTTCTAACTGACCATTTATGACTATTTACCTTAAGATTAAGGTTAGAGTAGACGGTACATAGTATCAACAGCGTTTGACCCTCATAAAATTGTAAAATGCCATCAATCGGAAGCCTATGACGAAAAAGAATAATTCAAGAGTTGCCAATAGTAAAGCTTAAGTATCTTAGCTGGTGACTTGAGGGACAATAAAGGATGGACAAAAAAGAATTTTCTAAATCGATCGCATAATTTGTATGCATATCAGTAATTTTTGTGCATATCAGAAAAGAAATATCACATTGGTACTAATTTAAATAAAAGAGCTATCAACAAAGGCGCAACGAGAACTATTTAAGACAACTTAAGACACCCTGCTGAAGATAGTCTTCTCCGTTACTAATTAGTACTTTTCTTTGAATTATAAGCAAACAAAAGCCTTCATATCACAGATGAGTCACATTTGTAAACTTACAAATTTGATAAATCGGTCCCGTACCCGTTGAGGCCAAATTTTTATGGCCCAATGAAATTTTTTGAATGGACAGAAATTGGAAAACCGGAAAATCCACAAGGATTTCGATACCACGCGGTGGTAGCTCCACTATGTCACGAAGAGACACAATCGGAGCGAGGGAACGACGTCACCACCGATAATGACGAGGCAAAATATCACGTTTTTCAAACGAGTCGTTCCTTCCAAAATTTCTCGCCGTCTTGTCGAGTCATCAGCGTCGTCGTAACAACAGCGGCTACAAAAGTCATCACGTAACTTTTCAGAGGCGGAACGCTCTCGTTCCAATTAAACGGTGCATACTGAATTAACCACTATTGCCAGTCAACGCTCTTTCCACCACCTCCCCCTTTCTTCTCTTTCCGTCCTCTCGATTTCCACTGATTTCACCCGAAAAAAAAACTTCAACTTTGCGACGATTTTTGGATACTCTGCCACTCTTCAAATTGGTTCAAATTCCGAAGCGGTACGATCAGTCTGCAATGATCGAGAGGGGAAAAATTTACTCAACGCAAGCAACAAGATATAATCGAATCCTCCCGCGTCTGCGATTACCACGCACCATACGCCGCAGTAACAACGCCAGTGTATAGAAAAGGCGTCCAAGAGGTAGTACGGTATCAAAACATAATTAATAAAACAGGAAAGTTTTGAATAAAATGCGTAAGGCAAAAAAAAGAAAGGATACAACGGCGAACGTTAAATAGATGCCGGCGAAAAAGACACGTACCACAACCACTGTAATAGGAACGCCTTAGGAGATGAAAATGGGGGCAATGGCACGTGAAAATGCAGTAAAAGTTAAACCCTTGTGGTGACATCAAATATTTTTCAAAAATTAGTTCATAAGATGCACGTACGACTCTGAAGATTATCATTTTGGGAAAAGAAACGAAAATCTTACACCATACAAGATTTTTTGTATTGCCCCGAGTTTACTGACAATGTTGGCGGTCTTCGTGACCCTTCAGAAATAAACATGTTCATCTACATCTCCACTAAAAACTGCTTAAACAATATTTTCATCAAAATGCACTGTGGTGAGATAAGGGAGATAATAATACAGATACATGACTAAGTGGTGAGCCTAGTCGAGAACGTGGTGGCCTACTGCGTGGCAGAGCGCTTGGCTACTAATCGAGGGGTCCCAGGTTAAAATCCAGGTGAAGCCTGGACGTTAAGATGGACCTCCTCGAACGAAAAATTCTCGGGGTACGAGGTGGCCCAGGGAAAGGAACTGGCCTCTCTACCCTGAATGTGTGAACTTACACGCCTGTGGCTTAGTACGGGGCGTGGTACGGGGTGAGTTCTACCCTCACCTATCAAAATCAACCTTCGGATTGAATCACTGAGTGAGTGACATGACTTTGAAAAATTATTAGTTGGATTTACAAGTTTAAGCTGGGTGTCATGAAATCCTTTTTTTTGTTTTGTAAGCAACGAAAGCAATATGAAATGATTTTATGTGATCTGAACATTTTCAGCAAGGTCCAAGACCATGATTTTCAGCCTTTATTTCTGTGACAACTTTAAAGCCAAAGTTAACGGCATCACAATTTAACTTATTTTTTTGCTATTGAATGTTATGTATCTTGATATGACTGAATAAATACACCCAACAGCTATATATAGAAGAGATGTGTATGATACAAATATTAATTTTTTTTGGCTAAAGTAACGTAAAAAAGACTAATTTGATGAATGGCAGAATAAGTGTTCCGGACTATGTATTGCGGCAAAGAGTACAATTGCCAGGTTACGCCAACAGGATGTTTGTGCATAAGAGAAAAATAACATGGGAGATAATAAAGAGCAAGGAAATAGGCCGTTATCGTCGCGTTGTAATGAATCTACAATAAAAGATGGTGAATCAAATTAAAATATTAGAATAATTTCGCAAGACAAATCGATTGTGTTGGCTATCTCACAATTTTTGATCGGCTATCACACGGGACGTAGTAAGCGGTAACTTGACGACTACAATTTTGAGATTGACGATGCTGAACAGGGACCTATTATTCATGCCTATGAACCCTGCCACTTAAGACAAGAGATAAAAGATGGTGTTGATTATTCGAGAGTTATGCAGTGCGAGACGGCCGCGCTCCGATTCGTTGGCCAAATTGGGAGCGCAGCTTATCCGAGTTATCCGTGAATTAGAGGTAATGATATGATTAAGCTATTTAACCCAGATGAAAAAATGAATTGTCGACAATCCTGTGTGTATAAGACCCAAATTTTAAGGAGAAAACGTCAGTTGTGCTGAACTCAATAACCTCATGAATTCATATCATTAAATTCAGACACATGTTGAAGTGATGCGCTTAGCATAGAGATTTGATGTGGGAAAGAATCAGCTGAAAATGACAGAAATATGAGAATTCTCTGACGATCAGGTTACGGTGGTTCAGTCAACTTAGACCTCCAATAAAGGAATCGTGACGTGGTGAAAAACTTCAATGAAATAATTAATGTGGCTCTGAAGAGGAAATGAAATCCTTCGATTGAGTGAACGCCAATTTCGGCGGTGCAGAACTCACTTCGCTACCGACAAAGTAAAAACTACCTACTTTCACGGCCCCGTCACCGTGGTTGGAGAGGAGCAAGGCATGGTTGCATTACCTTTCCGATGGAAAGCAGATGACCAACTCTTCTTTTTACATACAAGTACTTTAATGGCAGTTCTGATTCCTCAAGAAATATATCCCGTCGGTTTGTAAGGCCTCCATTGAGATCCCTGAAGTAAGGAAATTTCAGATACTATGTGAGTCAAGTGTTAAACGATAATTCGGGATCTATACCGGGAATCTTGGATCGCTTGGGAGCCGTGGACTGTTAAAGAAAAGGGCAAGAGGCAAAAATGGGAGGTGGAGAATGGACGAAGATGCTTCAGATAAGCGAAATCGAAGGAGCAAAAAAGACAGGATTTAGGAATCAATCCAACTGCAGTAGTAACCTGAAATGGGAATCACTCGAGAAAAAGGCCATGTTCAGAGTCAGCGCCATATCATTAATTGAATGAATAATTCCGAAGACAAATGTTCCTCTTTCTCCGACTACGTGAAACTGCAACAAAACCTTGAAAAATTTTTCTCTCTGATAGAGAAAATAACGGTTTCCTAGAATACCAGAAGCATGATATTCACAGAGTAAATAATAGGTGGTAAAGATAAAATACTGCATCAAGATAAGCAACAAACGTGGGCAACTAGCAATGAGTCACTAGTGTCTAAATCTCTACATTAAACAATATGAGCTACGCAATTTTTTATTTCGTATTGGAGTAAATTTTACGGTACCTGTGTATATTATCACTTTGTAATAATATTTTCTCGCGAATTCAAACTTCAAGTTTTTCAATCAAGTTGATATTCACTGAAGTCCACGCAGCATTTTACGGCTGCATCAATATGTAAGCAGCCGCAATCGGTCACAGACATTTGAGACGATGATCGTAGCTTAAACGAGAATTTACCTAGTCAGATTCCCCAGCATTAAAGTGAAATTTTAAGAGCTATGTGTTCCTTATGCTGACGTGAATACCATTTTCCCCGGTCAGAGACCCCATCAGAGAGAGATCACATGTGACAGAAACAATAAAGAATCAGCATGAAATTTTTAGCAGCTACAGCGTGCAAACAGTACGACCAAGATTATGCAACACACTGTGGAGAAAAACTATTGAACCGAGGATATTTTAAGTGAACGTATGCATGCCAACATTCACTTCCGTGAGAGGAAAGAGAGGAGAGGCCCGTTTTGCAGTTCTAAATTTCCCAACTTCGAAATATCTGCTCTGTCAACGCCATTCACGGTTTCGGTCGCGCTGGGTAACTCACCTGCGAGCGAAAATAAGGAACTTTTTTCGTAAAAACGAATGAGACGAGACATTTTCGCGGGTGATAGCCCACCGCCTACGTGTCTCAGATCACGCTATCGACAAACTCCACGAAAAACTGAGGGCAGGGGCAAGAACACTTCTGAGCTTACGTTTCCTGTCTCCGGACGAGAGCACAAGGAGCACCAATTGTCTGCACACCAAATTTATACCCGGTCGTGCACGATGAAGAAAGGATGTAAGAAAGAATTGAGCCTTTTTACGCAATTTCAACTCTCACTCATTCCCCACCTAGGAGGATGCTAGGCTAACAGTTTAGTAATGCACACCACCAGTTGAAATCGTGCAAAAAATTCCCTTCCCATCGCGAACTTATTTTCGCCTTCGTTTGAATCCAAACCATGGTGATAATTCACTCCCTGCTACACAACTGGACGTGGCTTGCAGAATGGTTAGATATATTAATCCTTGTTTGTATTATGGCTGTGAATAGTGCGTTGATAAAACCAATTCTTTTATCTGTCTACTCGATACGTTTATCTCTCTCTCACAATGGGGTCGTTTACCATATTTTTTTATTGCCGAATCTGATAGTTGGTAAAATAAAAAGACCCATATTTTTCCGTTTTTTGATCCGTCAATTATTTCCCGAGTTATAAGCGGCGAAAAACTGATGTTTTTAACCCTTTCGGAAAAGTGGGCGTGGTGCAACCTCTGACGTATAACGACTTCGTCCAATCACAACTGAGCCCGCGAAGCTACTTTGCCTTATCGCAATGGGGGGGACGCAGCTGACTCGGCCAATGGGAGCGATTTCGACAGCATCTGTGCGAGCAGACCTTCCGAGAACCCCCCTCCACTCCCTTCGCTTACACGAAAAGCAGTCAAGGACGGGAGGAAAATGACGTCAATGTTATCACAGCAGCATTTTCGGTGGGCGTCACCTTTTGCTTATTTTAATTTTTGATTTATAAGTGAACGGTTGAGGTTAGAAGATTAATTTTTTCACTAAAATTATTTTTTCGTTTCCTTCTAACAACTTCGTGTACAAAATTGCGATTTCGGGTCCGAGTAAACTACAACATTACATTTGCAACTAATGACGGTCCTGTTGATGCAGCCTGTGGTAGAAATATATCATCCCTGTCAGCCTTGAATCCATGCGATTTGAATTCATCAAGTGACTTACTAGTAAGTATTAGAGATTAGTAAAGATTAAAGGCAGCATTGGAAACAAACGTGAAGCTTCGATAATTGCCGTGTAAAAAGGTTCCCCCGCCGTACGTGGGTGTAGGAACGAAAGCGTAGCCAATGTCTTAATTGATTCCATCGCCCAACCACAACGCTCCCCGGGAGAATGGTGCTATCCTCCCTTTACATTCAACTTAGGCACGTTTCCTTTGTAAATACAAGTGACTGGGTAAAATATAGAGCATCACGTTGAGTCACTTTCACCCCTACGAAATGCAAGCCAACCGTCAATTTCCATAGAAAACACGACAAGTGGAATGATAATTAACATTCCATTGAAAGTAAAATCAGATTTTCTTCATCTTGCTTCGTTGCGATACCCAAGAGTAGTAATTTAGTTCCCAGGATAGTAGTTTCTGAATAATTAAGTTCTTTTCAGAGAAAAATATAACTATTGTCAAACGCTTGACAGAAAAGAGAGATATTTGGACTTACAGGAAAGCCAAATTTCAAGTTCCTTTGCTCCGAGGCGTTAATAAGAATGTTTGACAATAGGAAACATGATTCTGATTTGCAAATGAATTGCAAAAATAAATTATCTTCCTTTCTGTAGAACATTATTAATGCCATAAAAACGCTCAACAAATGTTAAGATCAAAAACAGAGAGAAAGCCAGATTGCTTAAAAATAAAAATCTGTAAATATTGAAAATTCAACTTACTGCGATCGGTAGATCCCAACAAGCCGCGGCCATTATCCAGGAATTGTTTACTCTCACTTACAAAAATAAAAAAAAAACTGGCTGAGTTTAATGGCAGATTAATAATCGAAGAAGTTATACTTTCATCAGCGAATTCTAAAAACTTGTCATACTACATAAATATGGTCTCTTATTAATTATTAATGCGTACATATTTAAAAGTAGCCCCTATTCAGGCTTCAATTCGAGCAGACAGGGAGGAGACAAAAGTAGATCTTGGAATACGGATTCGTAAAACTATAAGTTGGCATCTTAAAATAAAGTGAAGAGAAGCCGGCTGGAATTACTGCATGATTGTCAACCGAGTTGAACCGAAATGAAATAAAAGCTAAGAGACCGGTCTTCAGCATACCGGCGACTGTACTCTAAAATTAAGACTTAAGTAGTACGAAGAGAAGAGAACACCCGTGAACTCCCAAATGCCAGCAACATCATTTCTGATAGCTTATAACGATTCTAATCAGGAAACTATAAAATGTACCAGCATATACGGCTGATAATTTTGAGGAATGCTTCGCGATACACACTGATAAGAACTGATATTAAACGGTGAATAAGGACGAAAAGATGAGTTAGCACTTGGTGGTATGTTGCAAATAACCTACAGAAACTGCCGCAGTGACACTAATTATGAGGAAAATTTTTAATGTGTATAATTTGAGGAATCCATAATTAATACGGAAATTATTCTCAACAGCAGTTTCCATTACACATACTTTTATCTGCCAAAAATTAACATTATTGCATTGGCAAGAATTTAAAAAAATGAGCTGGATCGCATTTCAAACATGAAGCATTGCATGCCAAAGCAGAAGAGTTAATTATTAAAATAAGTTAAGAGTTATTAAATTAACTACCTGGATTATTTTACATTTTGGCACGACTTTTGCTCAACAAATGTTAATTCAGCTCAGGAATCTTATTTATTACCTGACTTTTTGGAGTTGATTTTTGTAAAATTGGCACGACTAAATACTACTGTCAACAAAAATATATGCCTGCGTAGTATAATGAATAATGGAAAACAAATTCACCGGTTAAATATTTCTCGTTTGTTCAATTATTTATCCCAAGCGGTGCATGAATATTATGGTGAACAAAATAAATTACATTATTAGTAACGCATTTATATTTCAATGTTTCTTGTACCTGTATGACGGTTAATATGAATACAAGGATTTAATTATTATGTATGTATGCACTGAGGAGCCAAAAAAGGTGCTATGGTTACGCTTATCAGCATAATGGTGAGTATTCTGAACGATACTACTATGATGGCAATAGGAAACGCTATAAGAGAAAATTAGTAATGTATAAAGGATACCTTCAACCACGTGAGATGTAGCTTCTTTAAAACATCAATTCAAGGCAATAAACTTCAACTATATCCCAGGAAAAGGAAGGAAAAGAAGAGAGAATTCTGCTCAAAAGTCGACAGCTATATAGGTAGAGCGATATGTTTTCTGTCAAGCTAATAAAAGGCTCATTTGAGTTTGGGAGCATTAGATTCATATTACACCAATGTTATATAAAACCATTCATTTTGAAGGGAGAAAAGTGGAAAAGAGGGTTACTTGAAACGGCCACAAATTGATCATTACGTTCCTAGCGTGCGTGACTAGAGACCAGAGGTGGCGACAGCGCATTTTCAACTGGAGCAAATCACCTCGAAAGACGAAGCCGCGCCTATCCACTCTCAGGTTGCAACTCGAAAGCGAAACGGGAGTAGCGACGCGAGTGGGCGAAATAGAATTTCCCTTGACACTCATGCAACGAGGATAGTTCACGTGAGACACAATATACGGTAAATTCAACCGTTTAGATCACATATTGACTATAACAGCGATATTCATCGGACGGGATGACTGGAGCCATGATTAAGGCAACAGATCGCTTTTAAAACCCTCCATTCCTGTCTGTTTATTTGTCTGTTCCAATCTGACTGTCCTCACCCTTTTGTTAGTAGTAGTAGTCTTGGGTTTACATGCACCTACGGCTAAGATTATATCACGCCGTTTCACCTAAGAGCTATATCCTAGGATACACATAAAATCCATTTCCTGGCGGGATTCGAACCGGCTAACGTTGGGTTGCAATACGTTAAGAGCCTAGCTACCACGGTCAGCCTGTCATCCTTTTTCCATCACTTCACTCACTCTGTGAAATGAACTGATATCTGTATGTGGCAGCGCTCCATCGTACATCAAATTCGCCGTGTTTCTTGACTCAAGACTTCTCGAAGAAATTAACCCTCTCGAGACAGTACATGGCAATAGGATAAGGCTTCACTACGAGTATAAATTTCCCCAAGATGTGTACTTGCTTGAACCGTGAAATGCAGCAAATACAAATGAAACATATATTTAATCAACCTGCTGATTAAAAGTAAACATTTTCCTCAAATACTCCGAGTTTGCACATTTCTAAGGGAAACAGTCACAATAATTTTCAAAAAAAGATCGATTAAAAAACACACCGCATTCATCTAGTCCTTCCCTGATTAAAATTAGAAAGAAGGATTTGGACTCTAGAAGGGGGGACTTAACAATAATAAGTTCACCCTATCAAGGATTATACTCCCTATCAAGAATTTTACCCTCTATCAAGGCCAACCGACGCCTTCATATGCATTATTTATTGCTATATCACAGCTTCATATTTTTTATCCAAGCTTAATCATATTATATGCATCCAAAAATTTTATTCACCACATTAACTACCCAGCAAGCTTATTTGGAAGAGGTTCCGATGTTATGCAATGCGGCACCTCCTCAATATGCTGAGGGACTAATTAAAATCGTGAATGTTTATAAATATAGATTCATCGAACCGCCATTAGGATTTTTTGGAAGGTTTTTTCCTGCCGCAGATACTAATCACCGAATAATCATGTCCGATTAATCACGCGGAGCTTAAAATAATTATGATTCCTAATTACAGCGGAATGTGATCACATTGGAACCATATTTTCCGTAATTTGCGGATAAACTTAGTAATCGTGCTGAATACTGGTTTTAGCGGGAGAGGGCAAGGCTTACCAGGCCTTAGAGAGTGCGAAAATTCACACATCCAGGGTGGTCGGGTCATTTTCTTTCCCTGTGCCACCTGCGGTTTCCCACAAAGTTCGGGCATCCAGAAAATCCCGTCGCTTGAATTTTATGATCACTCCAGAGCCACTTTCTGAAATTTAATCCTCATGCGCGACCTTTTACGACGTTATTGTGATTATAATGCTTCCCGTATTATATTTCAATGGCATAAAAAAGGATGAATGAATGAAATTGAGAGCTTTTAAGAGTTAAATCATACCTGACCTAAGGACGGCCTTCGCGCAGCCTAACCCAAAAGCTTACATTTTGCCGGAAGACCAATGCATCAACTTCCACATTGATTTTGGAAGAAATAATCCGTCTTAATTTATTCATAATTTCTGTTCTTTTCAGAATATCCAAAACGAATGTCCTCTTTCTCCTCCTAACCCAACTTCTCTTTTGTTTCACTGCCGTCAGGATTCCATTTTCCTAATTCCTACATGTCACATTTGTGATTTTTATTTCTCCACGTTTCACAGCTTTATGACCCTACGGCCCATATCAAAGTTTCAATTCATACATATTTCTCACTGTTCTCAAAAAGATATTGCCATTACGATACCCTTCTTTTTCGTGGCTATATTGCCAGTAGCATTCCCCTTCTCATTAAGGCATGAAGAACATGTTTACGGCCGGAAGGTAATGGAAGGTGATAATTCCAATCTTATGGGAGTTCACAAGAGAGGTATATAAGAATAACCAGGGTGGATTCAAAAATAAAATAAAAATATATTTGACAGAAACAAAAACCACAAACACTTAAAATAAAATAAGGCTCTCCGTCGCTTAGGCTTGCGATGAAGTGGCCCTTGTGAATCATGAATATACTCACTCTCGGTTTACGGAGAAAAATCCCGCGCCATTGACCCAACACTCATACGATACACAGTTAAAAATAATGAAAATCAAGAATGATCACAGACACTCCTTCACTTAGGTTTGCGATTACAGTGGCCCCTGTGATTCTCATACCCTTACAACAGCACCAATGTTGAATCATCACGTGGTTTGCATAAAAGCACTGGAAACCAAATACCCAAATCAACGCATTACAACATAAAAGTACTGTTTAAAAAAATCTCGAGCATTATTAATAACGTACAAGGATGAAGAAACACTGTAATTCCCTCTTAAACATTTGGTCGATCGCTCAGTATGTGTGTATCGGGCTACTTGCTCCAGCTCCAATTGTAAGTATATCCATGAACCGATTTAATCTTGAGACCTCGTTAAATGCACGTATGTCTCTCTACGAAGCAGTGACTATCGCCCACCCCCTAAAGTTGTTGGTACGCCCGGGTAGGTACACCAACTACCAGCTCCACTCCCACGCCCTCCGCAGAACCAACCTCAACCCCCAGACCGTTTGCGTGTGAGGGGCCCTCTGGGGACACTCGTCTCCTTGACGTCTCTACATCTTCCCACCACCCCTTCCTCCCTCCGGCCGCATATCGAGGTCGCTACCAGAAAAGACGGGAGCGAAAGGGAGAGAGAACTTTTTAGGAGCAGCGTTCCAGCCAGAAAATGCCATAAATCTCTCCAGGAGACCAACGCTCGCATCGAACGTGAAGAGAGCCGAGGGACGATAATGATCGGGTTTCTCCGTCCGGACGCCGTGTATATAACGCTCAAGGGGGTTCTTTTGTTCCGAAGGAATGGTCCACTGCGAGCTCGGCGTTTCGTCCTCACGGGTGGCCTTATCGGGAGAGGGGAGTTCGCTCGCGGGAGAGAGACGACGGCCTGCGCTTGTGGCACCGCGAACGGGACGGTCGGCGCGGTAATAGTGCCCGCACGCCGGGACGAAAGATAGGAGGGCGTTGCAAAAGTGATAAACAAATATCAAGGTTTATGCACTCGCTCGGAGAGCCATAGGTATAGCCCTCTTCGACGGCCGGCGATGACGAAACACTTGACCGTTCCAACGGGTAAAAGGCATAAAAAAGACAACTACAACACCGAGCCGGTGGTATTCCAATCCCCAAAGAGTCAATTAAGCTCGGAATCGCCTAAGACAAGGGGATACCGCCGCGCCGGGAGACTCGAATGAAGGAAAGAGAAGGGTCGCGGCGAAGTGATTGTGGAGTTTACACGCGAGCTGGGACTACGAGTGACTAATAAAGGAGTAACAAATCCACAATTGCCTCTCAAAATCACGGCTCGAACGCGACACGACGAATGAAAGTTGCGTTAACCATTCCCAGAGCGTCAAGGCACGGATTACGAATGGGCAGCTGACGGATCCCTCAAGTCTCTTTTCCCCCCACGTGAAACTTCACGATCACCCAGGACAAGTGTCCCATTTTGAAAGGTGGAAACGAGATTAATTGAGCATTCTCCCGGGGAGGTCGGAGGCGAATGATTCCGAGAGCCCGGCCGACGCCATGAAAGCACGCTGTGATTTTCTAGCCGAGCTGAGAGGGATTTCTTCCACCGCTCCAGGGCGTAAGTACATGCTTCGTATCTCGTAACTTCACAAAAAAAGCGTCGCCTGCCGGGTCGCATAAGGTATATGGACGATCGAACGGGAGACGGCGTGTGGAGAAGAATAAGAGAAGCTAGGCAGGTGACGTCTAAACAAGGAAATGAATCAGCACGGGCACGTTACATAGACTATTCCATACAGAAGCAGAAAAAGAATCTAGAATTCGAAATAGGAGATGTAATACGCGATATATCCGACACCTGGTACCCAAGTCTCTTGAAGATAAAGCAGTACATATGATTCAGCGAAGAAAGCAATACTCCGCAAATGTCCTGAGGTATTGTGCCTTCTTTTAAAGACTAGAGGATGGATCAAAATAGGAATCATCAGAAGAAGGTCGGGGGAGGATAAAGAAAAGCTATAAGTAAAGAGGAAGAAAGTAAAAGTGGAGATATAGTTTTTCCCTACTTTAATTGTCATTCGGATATTCCGATCTTCGAACATTTTTAGAGTACTATTGACCAGATATAGGTAAAAGAGCGGACGTCTCAGAATAGCAGAATTGGATTAGGGCTTAAATTACGGAGGACTACCAAGCTACCTATGAAACCTGATATTAATAGCAGGTTTGAGGGGAATATAAAGAACTAATCTTAATTCTCCATCAAGATTGAACTAAGTTGAGACAAATTATGCAAAAGCAAGTTACTAGAATCTACTTACAGCTGGTAATACAAGCGTAGAACTAAGGAAACAATTCCTCAGAACGTACATCTGGCGCATGTTCCTTTACGGCATTGAGGCATGGATGATGACAGCAGCGGAGAAGAAAAGGGAGGAAGCATTCCAAATGTGGTGCTACAGAAGAATGATGAAGATTAAATGGATCGACCGAGTAAGTAATGAGGTGTCCTAAGAAGAGCGGGAGAAAAGAGAAGTCTGCTGACAACCCTAAAAAGAAGAAGGGAAAACTTAATTGTCCATATCTTGAGACACGATGGCCTGATGAAGACAATCGTCGAGGGAAAAGTGAAAGGGAAGATTGGAAAAGGCAGACCTCGTATGAGATACATGGAACAGGTTGTGAGGGATGTAAAAGAGAATAATTACGTCAATATGAGGAGGTTGGCAGAAGAATCGAGGGGAGGGCTGCTTCAAACCAATGTTAGGATTGTTGACCGATGATGATGATGAAGTTACTATGAGGATTGGATATGGATGGCAGCGGTTAGTGTGATAACCTCTCACCCCGGGGGCGCGAGTTTGAATTCTGGCAATGGAAGATATTTTTTGCCTGCCCCAACTTGAGTGCTGTGTAATTCGCATTCGCGTTTTGCACTCCGTTCGCTGGATGGGACGTTGATCCGTGGTCCCTTCGGCACCTCTCAGTAACAACAGGCTAATGCTGGCGCCGAGTTTCTTTCCACCCTTCGTCCTCACCTTCCCATTCCGACCCTTGTACCTTTGGTCCCAAATTAAAGCACCTACAAGAGCGGATAGAGACTTGATAACACACATGATGAGACTAGGAATCGGAGGTCATAAATACATGATGGAGTAATGGCCTGCGCATTTATCCCGTAAATCAATGGCCCATGGATAGATGATTACCGGTCACCGAGAACTTTTTTCTCCTCAATTTGTTAACACACCCGAACGCCGTTCAAAGCGTCAATGGAATTGACTACCAAACTATATTTAACAAAAAAATCAAATCCTATTATCCTCTCAATAAATACCCATGAAACAACACCCTAAACCTTCCTCAGGATAAAGACATAGTGGAATACACCAAGATAATAGGAGGTAGAAATAAATAGGTACTACTCAAGAGAAATACTGTGTGGGTAGGTACTAAAGCGTACGCCTGGAATAAGAACTTCATTTGCAGATGTGCGAGGAGAGTAAATATGACTACTTGGAAAAACATTTAGTCATTATGGACATGGTAAAATTATTTTTAAAGAAAAATGGCCACAAAAATTCTTAGGGGCCTGTGTTGGGACTTGCTAAAGAGTACATTCAATTGCAACACTTAGGAATCAGGAGGAGGTATGCTCTGTAAATTAATCCAATGTCTGTAGCCATTTCATTGATAGGCCGAAGAATATAATCAATATGAATAGATAATATGGAATATTAATGTCAGGAATATTGAATTTCTGGAACATTATGAACTAACATGATAAATGTCCTCACTTTCTTGGAACTCTTCCCCATCTATTTCAATTATTTCTATAGGACGTTGAGTGCCTTCAAAAGTACTTGCATAAAGAAGAAACTGCATTCGTTTTTATCGGATGAAATTTGGGAAGAGGGCGGAGGAAACTTGCCGCACAGCAGGGACGGGGAAACCTGGAAAGAGAAAGAGCGGAGCAGAGCTTGTTTGTTTTCAGATGCGGGGCCGAGGATAAGAAGGAAACTTACGTGACGGCTAAAGCGCAATAATTCCTGTCTGACGTAAAGAGTGGGCGAGTCTCATGACAGAGCTTTAACGAGGAAGTGGTTGGCGTGGGAGATAGAAGGGATGGGGGCACCGACTTTAAACTTCGGTCTCGTTCAAAGAAGCTAAGAGTTGAAGAGTGGGTCTCCACTCCACACTTTGAATCGTATTTCCGCGTCATAAGTCGTCGGTCAGAAATCAAAACTTTTTTAGGTAGGTAGTTCGATGAGATAACCGAAAACAAGGTGGTATTGCATAATCCCTGATGATTTTTAATTCGTTTGGCATCCATCTCGTACTGATGATAATTTGAGAACACCGCATGCTATCATGTAGCCGATACGCAGATTTCTTTCGGTATCCACTGGAAATGACAGCCCCAATTAAGAATAAAATGGGTATTATGAAATATTAAACACTTTATATCGCCCCACTACGTAGCAATAGTGTATTGAGCGACCAAATACCAAAGGAAGGATCGAAGGTTGTTTCTCAGTAGAGCTCCACCTACATCCCTTAGGATGCACTCATTATGCCAAAAAACAGATGATAAACTACAGAGGTGGTTTGGGAAGTATACATTATTTTTGGATACCCATGTTTTCTTGGAATAGGTGACTCTAATACTCTAAAAAACTCTAAAACTCCAATACTCTTATTCGTCGTAACTCTATAACATTGATTATCAGAGTGAAACCTTCTTCACTTAGGTTTTGTTCATATTCAACCTCACTTTACTTTGCTAATACAATTTGTTTCAAGCTTTTTTAGAACACACAAGAAGATAGTTTGGGTTACACTAGGCTCTCAGGACATATCGTACCATTTGATTGCGACCCTGTACACATGATTCCCTAATAAATAACTGAACAGTAAATATATTTAGCATATGAGATATAGCTTACACTGCCTGAGGTCCAAAGACGTGAGAAAAGTGCACACGTTTCATGGAGACAATTCCTCCTCCTGAGCAATCTACTAATTCGTATAAAGTTCGGACACTGTAGTAACTCACTAGCATTTATACCCAATTCCTGGTGCGTACCCGTACTCTCTCTCAACTAGGAAACACTGCTACCTTAGGTAGGTGTCATCATCATCAATTCTAAGATTGGTTTGTCACAGCTCTCTACTTTATTCTTTAATCAACCAACCTCCTCATATTTCCTGTATTTGCATAACTCGTCTATTTCTATCCTTCATAATTTCCTTATCATTCATGTCATCCATGATCTCCCTTTGCCATCATTCCGATCCATTTATCCCTCAGCTATTGTCCTCATAAGAGCGTCGATAGTCACTTTGGTCCAGATAAGGTCGTCTTCCCTTCTTTTTTAAGCATTTTACTAGACCTGCATTTTCTACCATTTTACTCTTAAAACTCCTTCCTTTAGTAGACTCCAAATTTTAAGAGTTAATACGGGGGCTTGCGACTCCTCTTCTCAAAATTGTCGTCAAGGCTTTTCCAAAATGGCATCTAATGAGGGATATAATGAGAAATGAGGGGACCGTGTTGGTGTGGTGGATAGAGTCCTTGCTTCCCATTCCGAAAGCCCGGTCTCCTATTCCGGCGCGCCCCTTGATTTTTTTATATATTTTTCTTTGTTATATTTATTATTAGTTATTTCTTTGTTATTAGATATTTTTCTTTGTTATACCGGTCCCCACTTCGATGTGTTGAAGAGGGCACTTCAAGCACTGTACTCCGTCCGTCGGATGTGACGTTAAACCGTGGTTTCCTTAGCGCCTTTCTTCAATTAGTAGGCTAATTGCAACCGCGAGTTGTTCTCCATTCCTCCTCCGTTCACTAAAAAAGTCCTTATCCTTACCAATTATCCTCCTATCCTAAATAGATGCAATGACCATATCCGTCGGTTGCTTCCTCCGAATATCTCCCTCATAAGAAATGAATCAGGTTAAATTCTGACTACCTCACTATGGCATCTCAGTTTCAACATCAGCACGCCCCCAAAGTACGTCAATATAAATAACAAACGTCAGGCAAAAGAAATCAATGCATTTGTGCTTAACCCCTGCGTCGAACTCGGTCGATGACGAGGCCTGCGATGCATTTTTCCCTTTCATCACCATGTGAAATCGCTCAGCGTAGCTGGTGGTGGCGTCACACATGAATCACTGAGAGGCATTCTTTCGTACAATGTTATGGGGAGGGAAATTACATAGCTTGAAGAACCAAGCTCAGGTGGAAACATACAATGTTAAGTGATGAACAAATGCAGCGTGCACAACCAAGAAAAAGGATACGCTTGAAACTTGAAGATGTATGATCGTTGAAAAGTTATAAAAGCGCATTTGAGCTGGCAGAGTGAAGGTTAAAACGATGCCTCTGTGGCTCATGAGCAGTATTTAAAGCCTTAACTTCTTTTCATTTTGAAATCATACCAAAAAGTAGGTAACCATTCGTATTTAGGGAGTGGGTAATTTTTAAGTGCCCGCCGAAAATACGATGGACTTTTTTGACAACTACCAAATTTTAGCAAACTGACGAGTAAGATCATCAAACAATCAGAAGGAAATATATGCGTTGCCTTCATACAGGCATTGTTCTGTGCATAAAAGACAGATGAAAAAAAAGCAATTATATTTCAAAATCATACATATGCGTAAGTGTGGAAATTGTACCAAAGACCTTTATTTAAAATGGTTATAAATGTTCTTCAATTAATAATTAGTTGTTTTTTAATATTCCGATCCGTAATGTTTAGATTTTGAAAATAAGGATTTCTTGAGGCAAAACATATTGAATGATGCAAATGATAAAGAACTCGTCCCACAAAGTCAGGCAATGAGACATTCTTATCAGCTGTATGAGCAATTTAAAAAGGAATACATAAAGCTGCTAATGTAACCAAACCAAATCTTAACCAGAAGATGCACTAAGAACATCAAGTAAGGACGGAACATCTACATGATCTTGGTGAAGATCACCAAGCATGCACTATTGACTTGCAAACAAGCAACTATAGGGTCTCATGCAACTAGATTACGGGATAGTGTAATCTGCTAGTGTAACAGCTACAAAATATTAATATATGGAGTTACACTACTGGAGTAGAGATGACATAACCCTTATTCATCTAATGTTGTGAAGTTACATAATCTACAGGGACCTTGCTCGAAACACTTTCCCAGTATAAAACACAAGCGTATCGTATCCAACGATTAAAATGGTCACTAGAAGCTTTCAAATGACCTTAATCACCACATGTTACCTGAACCTATCAACAGAATACACATTTACACAATAAAGAAGTGCGGAGCTTTCAAGAGGAATGGTTACTGAACAATTTGCAGTCTATAAAAAAGCCGTTAAGTTTTTTATGTAGGTGATAGGCTATGAATATAAAGAACTGACAGTTACACACATTGGCACGAGGAGTTTTTTGTCCGAGGTGGCTTTGTTCATGCATATCGATCCTCCAGTATAACAGCCGTTGAATGATATACGCTCTTTTTTTGCTTCAACAACAGCTTTCTAGCAAAAGCTAGTTTCAATTGTAAGACATCTATAGGATTTCGTATTTCCACCATTTTCCTCCAGGATAAATTCAAGGTGATAAATGGATTCTGAAATCACCATAACCATAATAACATTGTTTTGATAATTAGACAGATATACGTTCGCGAGTATTATAGGTCACCGACCCAAGTTTTACGCGAAGACATACATTATCCACGCAAAGCAATTTCACCGCAGGGTTCTTTCGCGAGAAAAAGATTGATAGTGTCGCACGGTTCTGGATAAAATGCAGTTCACACACGCGGCCAAGGGCTATTCAACCCGTAATAAGCCAGTGATAGTGCGAACACGGAAAATAAAAACTCCAAAGAAATTATCCTCGATTAAGGAAAATAGAAAAGCCAGTGTATCGCGGGAAAGCTAATCGAGGAAACTTTCCGAAACGTGGGAGAAAAGAGACCTCAAAGGCATTCTGATACAAATGAAAAAAAATAGGACGGAGAAAAGAAATTGGGTTAAACTTTTTTACCGTACATTGCCACAATTTCCTTTCAAAGTTGTTAGTAGGTAACTGTTATTCTGAGAAGGCGACGAATTACTTTGATCATTTACAACATTACGAAAAGGTGGATTGAATGTGGACGGGCATTTTTCCGGTAACGGAGGAAGGAAGGAGAGAAACCCGGCGTCAGCATTACCCTGCCCTTAACGAAAGATGCCAATGGGTTCAAGGTTAACTTTTCACCTGAATGACGGAGTATTAAACATAGCACTCATGAGGAGACCGGTATACCAATTAAAAATCTCTGCTACTGCCGGGACTTTAACCCGGCCTCTCGTAATAGGAAACCAGCACTTAGCCACCACACCAACACGATCTCCTTCTTTCCAAATTGTATAGGAAAGTTACACGGGTGGATTATTGCTTTGCATGGTAGGTAGTAAAAGCACCTGCACGCCACTAGATGTGAAGAAGGTGGGTGGCAAACAGATGGTAGGAGGAAGGGCATGAAATACTTGTCTATTTCATGCCAATGTAGACGGATGCAGGGATCAGTCACCTACTATTCCTCTTTAGTTCCACTTATCCGTCATCGTTCCCTCGAAATAGCTTACGGGTTTAGTATGGTGGCTACAGAACTGGATTCACATCCCAAGGGCTTATTTCTGAGTGTCAGAAAAGGCAGATTTTGAGAGGAATCCGTTGCTACTTGAGTGGAACCGGTGGCTACTGGAGTTCCATATATCTATATCTATATCTACGACATACCCTGCAAGCCACTTCCAGGGTGTGTGGCAGGGGGTGCATCCAAACCAGGAACAAGGACACAACAAACAAAAATGAACAAAACAAGACATATAGATAGTATGTACTACAAGTAAGGTACTCCGTCCGTCGTATGGGACGTAAAACCGCTTACCCCTTATGCGCCTTCGTAAGGTGTAAGTGGCCTCAGCACTGTCAATCACTTCTTCTAAAACTTCACACAAGGAACAGCCCATTGTTTTTTTCCCTTTTCTTCCCTGCTTTGCTTCATACTTCAATTATGGTCTTCTAATACACTCGTCTCTTATCACCTACCTCATACACTCACGCTCTCTCCTAATTTTCTCCAACAACTTCCTCTCTTTCATTACCACAACCAGCATTTCAAAATTCGTCTTCATTTCGTCATTATATTCAGGTTTAGGTGTCCCATAATTTTTTTTGTGGCATAAAACATTTTGGTGCCACCTTACATATTAGACCCACAGTAGTCAGGTCGGTATCGTGCCGGCCTAAGTACCCTACGGTTCGAATCCAGCCTCCGACATGGGTGTTGTGTTGTTTTTAGAATTAAGTCACATAAGACGGTGCAATACGACTTTAGCAATTGGATTACTTAAAAATGTAATGCTTCTTTTCCCCATCATCAGAATTTTTGTAAAGGCCGGGGGTAATGTCTCTCTCATTAGTTCTCCCATTCGAGAAGTGTCTTATTTGGCTAAATCTATTTTCGGACGAACATTGGGGGTGCTATACCAATTCACCGACAACGTAATGCCGTATAATTAAGTTTTTATACACACTCAACTTTTATTTCTACTCTTTGATTATTCTGGAATTCTTTACTTAAGTGGTAAGGCCTTCACTTTAGTGTCAATCACACTGTACAGTATTCATATAACCAGGTCATACTTGTCTACGTCGTGTCATCTAACTTCCCCGCACATACAGGCTAATTATTGAAAGACATTATAAACCAAGGAGGAGGGTATACTTATTTGGCAAGGCTAATTACGACGGTATGAAAGAGGAATTAAGGGAATCGTTTGATGAATTTAGCGAGCAAAGCAGAGGATTAAATACAGAGGATTCGTGGAGAGAATTTCTTGAGGTCACCCGTAAAGCAGTTAATAAATACATACCGAGTAAACTCATAAGTGATAATACAGAACTAAGGTGGTATAACGCGGAGGTTAGGAAATCACTAAAGCGACAAAGTGTATGCCACGCTAGGATGAAAAATGCAGGACGGGGTCTATCGGTAGAGGAAAAAAATGAGTTACTTCAAAACTATAAAAAAATCGAGAGCATCAGCAAGAAAATCATGTCGGCAAGCGTTACCACATTTCAAGAGCAAGATGTTAGGAGAATATTTAGATAGCATTCCTAAAGCGTTTTGGTCACATATGAGAGCATTTCAGGGAAATAGGTCAACAGTGCACACACTTAAAAACGATAAAGGAATTAGAGTCACCAGCAGTGCATAAAAAGCAAATTCTTTAAACACCTTCTTTCAAAGCGTATTCAACTCATCGTCACACAACGCAGTGGAACCACCGCCGAACACTTTCAGTGAGCAAATGCCCGAAATAAAAATTTCATGTCGCGGAATAGACCAGCAGTTAAAAAACATTAGTAAAAACAAATCACCAGGTCTAGATCAAATTCCAGAGTATATAAAACATTATCTTCTGAAATAGCCCCCTATCTAGAAATAATATTCAATAAAACACTAAAGAACCACACAGTACCCAAGGATTTGAAAGCAGCTAATATTACACCTGTTTTTAAAACCTGTGATAGGGAAGAACCTAGTAACTACAGACCCAATTCACCCACGTCAATCTCTTGTAAGGTATTTCAGCACATTGTAGTCAGTTCGATCATGGGGCATTTGGATAGTCAGACACAATTAGCTTTATTCGTTCACGATATTTTAGTCTACGGCGAAAGCAGTACTGAAGTTGATGCCATATTTTTAGATTTTGAAAAGGCATTCGATAAAGTTCCTCATGATAAATTAATCTTGAAGTTAGAGAGTTTGGTAGAAATAAAGACGCTGTATGTTGGGTAAAAGAATTCTTAAACGGGCGAGAGCAGAGGGTTGTCATAGATGGTATCATGTCGGACATATTCAAAGTCACATAGGGAGTTCACCAGGGTAGCGTAGTAGGTCCGCTTCTATTTATTTTATACATAAACGATTTGGGTATCGTGGTTAGTAGTAAGCTTAGACTTTTTGCAGACGATGCCGTAGTGTACAGGGGTATATCAAAAGAAGAAGACAAGAAATCGCTTAGTAAGGATTTAGATCAAATTGAAGAGTGGTGCGACAAATGCCAGTTAGAACTTAACCTCATAAAGTGTGTAGCCATCAATTTTTGGAGGAGAAATAATTCGATAGAGCGATCCTATAAAGTTAGTACCACGAAGATCGAAAGCTTTGAAACCATAAGGTATTTAGGTGTAACAATCACTAAAGATTTATCGTGGGGAAGCCAATCCGGGAAATATGAGGCCGAGCGAAGAGAAAGCTAGGATTTATAAAAGAGTACTTGGAAAATGAGATGAGAAGACAAAAGAGCGATGTTACTTTTCACAAGTAAGACCCCACCTTGAGTATATAGCCAGCGTATGGGATCCGAATGAATTAGGTTTGATCAGAGAACTAGACAGTGTGCAGCGTAGAGCAGCTAGGTTCGTTAAAAGGTGTTACGATAGGTTGGGTAGCGTTTCAGAATTAATACAAGAATTAGGGTGGGAATCATTACCAGAGCGTAGGTTAAAGTACAGATTAAATCTATTACAGAAATGTCAATCGGATAGCTTTACTGAAGATGTTAGGCACATATTAAAAACACCAGCGTATTATGCTAGATTCTACCAGATAAATAAGATTAGAGGGATAGATTGTCGTACTGATAGATGCAAAATGGCATTTTTCCCCCGTTTTATAAGAGAACAGAATAGGCATCATAGCAAAGGGATAGGTAGGGGAAATATTTTAGAGTAGTCTGCATTGAATGATGCATGTATTGATCCCTTAAACACTATAGATGCTAACAATCTAGTTGCATGAGACCCTATAGCTGCTTGTTTGCATGTCAATAGTGCATGCTTGGTGATCTTCACCCCCTGCCACATACCCTCGCGGTGGGTTGCAGGGTATCGTATAGATGTAGATGCATAATTCACTCCAGAGGAGGCCAGCAACTTTCCACTATTACGTAGATTAAAACTCGTTGCAGGCTACTCACTCTAGGAGTAAGGAAAGTGAACATCATTCAACAGTATACACAATTCACCAATTTCCACATCCAATTGGTTATGATAGGGTTTTGATATGAACTCCCAAGTGGTTCATTAGAACGAAGACTAAACAAAGGTTTATATATGATCTTGGGAAGCCATGACCTGTGAGCATTCTTTCTTTCGCTGGGAAGAGTGAGGGTTTGTTCCCGTCTTCGGAAAGCAAGTTCACCCTTCATCAGTCATGTGTGTCATGTACTTGAGCCAAATAGTAAACCACACAATAGCCAAATGGAAACAAGTACAGTAATAAGTAGTGGACAAAGAAGGATTTTCAAACGCAGTTTTGTGTAGCCTTAGTCTGGCGTAATACTCTTTTTTGTTTAGTCATATTTGCCAAATTAATTCCAAACTAATTAAAGTTCATTCGACAATTCTCACTCAGATTTCTGGTGAGTCAAATTTATCTCAAACTATGCAATGCGAAAGGCAAAAAGCAACCCCAGTTACTAGAAAAAGATACGACAAGAAAAATAAACTGGAATATTTTGTCTCCTGGGGAAAATAAAAATAAGAGGGGAGAGGCTCTCAACTAATCAAAATCACTAGATCACAAGGAAGTGGACCAGCGAAAATCATATCTCCCGCACGGATGCCTCCGTCAAGAGCTACGGGAAAATTCAAACGGAATCGCTCTCTCCATCGTTTTCAACGAGTGTGACATGCGTGAAGAGTGAAAATGGGATCGGTGGACCAAAACTGATGGAATATGGCATCAGCTACTTTCGAGACGGAGGTGCAGACGCTTAGATGCGGAAGGGTATATTTTGCTTCCGCTGACACTTAAGACTATTTCGATTAAGCTCCAATTTCCTCCAGAACCGGAAATGCACTTTTCAACGTCCATATGGTAAAAACCGTACATTGAAGACAAGAAAAATGACATCCGTCAATTTTCTTATCTTTAATGTGACGTACCGATCTTACGATCGGTATGCCACAAATTATGAATCGTCATTATGAATCGGTGCGATTCATAATGACGATAATAATTACTGATAGTTTCAATACAATGTGAGAGAAGAGATACTAAAAAAATTAATTAGTTTAGAGAAAGAAGAGTCAATAAAATGTTATCACCCGATATGTGTACAACCATTTTGAAAAGAGAAACCCTATTTGTAATTGAACATATAATTATTCAAAGTACTCAATTTAGTAACTACACTTGACACATGATTTAAAAGGGAGTATATCAGGTAAAGAAGGAGAGTTAAGTTAAGGAGTTTAAGGGAATAGCACCAAAAAACAAAAGTGAAGTTACGGAACTCCGATTTTTTTATAATACACTGCTTCTTTGGCAATTATGATTTATGACCCACCACCGTCAAATCAATTTTGCCCACATAACTTGACAGATGTTTCTCGGAGGGAAATAGGAGACCATTCTTCTCTCCTGCCCAGGTTCACACACACACACAGACCTATGCATAAGAACGGCTGCGAAATGGAGCATCCTCCCATTTGGAGCGCGAGAATGACAGCTTTTGGAAAGCCGGGCGAATAAAATGTTTTTTAGGAAGCGTTCCGGTCGCGTTTCTCTCGACCGTCCGTGACCACTGCCATGGAATCAACGAGTGCATCTACCTCTCCCTCCGAGTGATCCTCGTGTCGATAGTGAAAAATTCCTGTCTCCCGAGGGAATGGGGAGGAGGGATAAAATATGCGAATGATTGACCACCGCGCTTTTTCGATCGTGGGGGGTGGAAGGGAGAGCGAGAGAGGGAGGAGGGAAAAGAGTGAGAATGGGAGCGGGCTGTCGACGGAGATCTATGGGTCATTCATGCGTGGAAATGGGGTGTGAGGGGGAGAGACAAGACGCGTGAGCTCTCCGAGGAGTCGAAGCGGTCACAAGAGGGGAAAAGAGCCCCGGGGAAATAGCCGGCAAGACGGTGCGTTTTCCGTGGGAAACAACACAGCATTGACGAGAGAGGACCGCAGCGGCGGCGGCAGCATAATCTGCGAGATTTTGGATGCAAAACGTGGATATCTGTAGGCGGGAGTGGGGCGTAATTGGTATGCCATTGGGCGAGAGGAGAGGTATTTTGGGGTGGAAGAAATGATACATGACGCAGCGGAGATTCTCCTCGGACGAAAATGGGATCGACGTAGTGACAATTGAAGCATGTAAAGTGAAAGAGAGTGAAAGTTCTCGAAATTGCAGGTTTTCCAACAACTTATTCCAAAGAGGTTTTTCGTCGAGAATCGGGAAGGCTCCACGTCCCCAAGGAGCCAATTCTCTGCTATGATTCCCGTAAGACTATGGAAGGGATTGGAAAGTATTCCCTCGATCTCGGGGGAATAAGAGCTGGGTGGCTGCTGAAAATTAAAAAATGATCAATTATTCCCAAAATTCACTCTTTTTGCCCAGAATTGCTTCCGCCTTTTTGTTCCTACCTTACGAGGGACTAAAAAAATCATGCATCGTAACAAGCAATTTCACGGAGTGTTATGATCACACCGATAATTTTCAGGGAAAAGAATTTTTGTGCTTTCCGTACTTTGAATTCAAAAGTCGTGAATTCATCCGCCCACTTGAAGACCATGGACTATCATTTTCCGTGCTGATAGAGAAGTCTTTTGAAGGCAGTCTTAATACCCTCCATAAAATTATGCCCCACAGCGCGTATTATAATATCCATTTCATTGGATGCCAATAATGAAATCACATACAACGAAAGTAATAAGATGAAAAGTTCCATCACAGACTAGAAGTTGAGTACCTTCGAAGAAGGTGTTCCCCCTGCTCATTCTCATTTGACCTTCGTCTACTGGATTCATTGGTCTCCTACACAGCCGTTGGCCATTGGCCCATTCTTCATCATCAATAATTATAATTACACCAACATGACTATGTCTTTGAACCGTCACTAGTTTTGCCTCACACCATTCTCCACCCAAAGTGGCCCCAAATCTAACCCTTCAGAGCGTTAGACTCAAATTCTTCCCTTATTAAATGCCTCAGCCTTACATAAAGTAGTCTTTAAGTCTGTGCACCTTTTGCATACATTCATCAGGGCTAAACTCTCAATCAATCCTTCCCTCTTTCTCGTTCCTCCAATATTCTTCCATAGGTCAGCCTCTTGAACATTTCACTACCTCTCAATATGCACTTCATCCACTATTTTCTGCCTCATTCGAAGTCTTCAAGCTATTTTCCGCACCTATTTACATCCGTTCATTTCTTTTCTTCTCTATGCGGCTTGGTATCCTCATTCCTCTTCAACGTTTACATCACAATATCCCACAATCGGCATATTTCAGAGTTTTCTAACCGTTTATGGTAACGCAAGGTAGAAGATTTAACTATTTTTTTATTACTTAGAGATTCCTCAGCTGTTTACATCTTCTAATTATCTGTAAATTTAAACGACGTTATTCTTTCTATCATTTCCACACTGGTAATGGCATTTTCTTTCTGAATAATAAGCATTCATGAATTGTTCTACTAGCTAAAGAGGAAGTACAGATGTGTTTTTAGGTGTTCTAATGGTTAAGGCTGCAATGCACTTAGTACCCACAATCTCACCTAGTACCTACAACATAAAGCGAGCACAACATGTCTTGGGCGGGATCCAAGCCCATGACCTTTGGGTTGTTAGACTGGCTTGTAACCAACCTGGTTACCTCCGATCGGCTCTACCAATTCTGATTTTTGCACCCAACATAAATGTCCATAAATCTAAACAAGAGAATTTCTATATTTTGAACTCCTGTAACATTTTTCGCGTAGGTTTTTGTCTTCATTAAAAATTTTTTAAAATTTGAATCTCAAAGATCTCTATTTTTTGCTTCAGATTCTCGGCTAATTGTGGTTGATTGGTTAACTCTGGGTGTTTGGAAAAGCGAAATAATTTTTAGACCACCAGCCATCTCCATTTTCACTCCAAGCCATTCTAATGCCTCTCCATTTATTACTCAACAACAGGTGTGAAACGGCAAAGATGGCAGAGGACAACAATTTCTCTCTTCCGCGTATCATCTTGCTTATTCAGATTTTCAATCGCTACCTCTACCAAATTTACGTTATTTAATTCAGATCAAGGCTACCCATAACATGCCTAGTCTTCGATTCAGACTTTTCCACTTTCTTGACAAGTGTAATCAATTCTACAAATTATGTTTTTTGCTCATACATGCCTCTCTGTATGATGCATATCAAACTCAGTCCCATGATTGCATACCATTTTCCATCTTTTACGCCATACGCATGCGTTTTTATATAATTCCTCCAGCATATGCCCCCAAATCATTTCCGCTTTCATCACTCACTCACTTATTTCTTTTGGTTCCCAAAACTAATGGACACACTCCTAGGTATTTGCCTTTCTTTTTCCTGCATTATAAATCGTTCTATAGCCGCAATTCACACCAAATAAGTTCTTTAAAAGTTATTATTGACATCGTTTTTTTATTTCACCGCATTGAAAGCCTTTCCTGCCTCCATAAATCTAAACAAGAGACAATGTAAGTTTCCATACTGAAAGCATTTCCTGGCTCCATAAATCGTAGGAAGACTTTGCAATACGTCCTCATTTTCTGCCAGAAATGCAACGTCATCTGCGTGCCAAGTCAAACTGTCCTCAATAGTTTAAAATTATAAAATAAGGAGATTGAATAGAGCAACGTCATTTCTGTACGTGGGAAGTAATCACTCTCCTTCTTTCATGTAGAAAGGCGCTCGACCTTTTCTTGCTATCAGCTAACGCCTCCGAAATAATTCTTCGTCATTTGTGGTTTTCAAGTTTGCAACCGCTCATTAAGGCGCATCGGAAAGGTAGGCAAGGCACAAGTATGTCATTGGAAGAGTAAGAAGGACGGCGGAGAGAAACCCGGCATCGGCATTTGCCTACTCTCAACAAAAGGCGCTAAAAGGACCACGGATCAGTGCCCATTCGACTCATCCGACGGACGGAGTTCTGAATTCGAATGCTCTTCACAAACCACTCAAGAAGGGGCTTCATCATCATCAAGGGTCAACAATCCTAGGATTGGTTTGACGCAGCCCTCCACTCGATTCTTCTATCGGCCAACCTCTTCATACCAACGTAGTTCCTCTCTTTCACGTCCTTTACGACCAGCTCCATGTGGAGCTTACCTGCGAAAATTATCTTCCTCTGCTAGGATTTGAACTCTGACCCTTTGAGTGAGAGGCCAGTATTCAAACCACTACACCAACCCGATCCCTAAAATAATCCTAAGGTTGACATGGTATAACGGACGCTTACATAGGGAAGCCTATTCGGAGCTCAAAGATTTTTCCCAAAATGTTCGACAAGTTAAAGCTTTCAGATTCCTCGCTAGATTCCCCGAAATAAACCACTATGACCCTATCGATACGTACAAAGGCACGACTTGAATGGATTATGTTAACCGCTATCGAGGTCAAAGTGAGCAACAGCAAAGAACTTAAAATGAGTTGCGGTATATGGCATCCGTTGTAAGCGACTGCATCGGTGGCAATCATGAGGGATAAGAGCGAAAATTTCTAATCGACCGAAACTGGGTTGTGAACTGGGAAACTGGCTAATATCGAAAGAGATATTTGCTTAGGGCACGGGACTGTCTAACACGGCACCAGGAATGGGGAGGGTGGCGAGGTGTCTCGGCACCCAATTACAAAAGGGCGACAAAATACTTCAGAAATGCTCTGAAGAAGTTTATCTCATTATAGCGCTGATTATTTGTTTCCACGCATGACACGAGAATATGCGGACTAACTTTCAATCTGAGGTAGTTTACGACGAATTTGATCCACTGCTTTTATGAAATAGCATTTTTACATAATTTCTCATTCGATGTTTGCTGATAATATTACAATTTAAATTATACCCTTACATTTCCTGATTAGTAATACAGATAAATGCGCTTCAATAGTAGCTAGCAATACATTTTATTTAATTAAAAGATTTTCTATAGTCGTTTCGTATTTCTGCGTACTCTCACAACGATGACGAACACCGCAATGTTATTATAAATTCGGCCACAATCTTTGACCTGAAAATAGAGACTGCAGGAGCATCAGCTGAATGTTTCAGTGCAATTCGGTGCGGTACAGAAAAATAGTAAAGAGGATACAACCAAATACAAGAAATGATGCGGAGGAAATGGATAAGTATAATGAGAGCGCTATGTATCTCTATTTCGGATCAGTCATTAGGGCGTTTTTGCTGAAATACTACCGACTCTGCTACCAGACACTAGGCTCCTGGGTCCAAATTTGAGTGAAGTCTCGGAATATACACCTACAACTACATAGGTAATACCCCGCAAACCACCTCAAAGGTCTATAGTCATTTCCACCCCCTGTGGACCATCACTAGATTCCTAGTGATGGTCCACAGGGGGTTGACCATCACTAGGAATGAATTATCAGAGAGAACAGTTACTACCATGCAGGCATACAAAATTATAACATTCAGTTGAGACCAATATTCACAATGTAACCCCCTGCAAGGAAAATGTTAGGCCACAAGTCACGACACATGTGACATGCCAGTTATACATGATACTAAATTGTAAGTTAATAAAAGTAATGTAATAGTTTTTCATTACTTAATCATTTCTATAAATAATTTGTATTACGAACTAATATTTCAAAGAGCATGAGCTAGTAGTGCACGTAAAAAAAAGAAATCTATGCATTCTAATTTCTACATTAAAATCTACAATAACTCTTCTGATTTCTTCATACGACTTCACTGTTTTCTGTTATGGCCCCAATTTTTGCATGGAATAAATTAATTCTTGAACCTCTTCATCTTACTATCTACCTATCTTTCTAGTTTTATCTTCAAGATCTACCCTGCTGTAGTAAGCTGGTGTTTTAATGTACTCAAAAAACAACTAATCAAATCCATTTATAAGAACTATCAATTCCAATCAATTCCAAGTGATATAAACACATATGCGACACCAAATACGTAAATTAGGTAGCTACATGCTCTCTTTGAGGGATATAAATAAGGGTGTTCAAATTCATTGGATGGCAATTCAGCCTAACGTTATCATCAAGAATGGGAGTAAGCCGTTCAAGACGCCTTATTGCAATTCATAGCAAATATTATCATTGATAGTTTCTCCTTGTTCTTTTGATACGGCAGGTTTTCTTGTCAAATAATAGAAACACACCATGAAATAGTGGAAAGAGGAAAAACACATAACCAAGAGTAGATTCTTTTCATTTGCCCTTGTAAGCGTTAACTTATAAAGCTAACAAAGTCTTCATTAACCCATGGAGGATTTCAGCTTCAATAGCCATTGCTATTTCTAAATGCCTCGAGACACGAACTAACTTACGATATATTCAGAGATAGATGAACTCTCTAGAATACAATGACAGTTGCTCAGGTTTTGAAACGGGCAGCACCCATTTTCTTCACTTTATATTTATAATTCGGAATGTGCTACTGGGTTAACTCCACCAAAACATATGAACTTCATACATTCTCTCTCTGGTAGATGCTATACAAGTTTTTATTCTTCCGAATCCTGGTGCTCGTATCCGAGGAGATAGAAATAAATCGCTCACTATTACATCAGGCATGCAAATGAGAAAAGTGAGATTGTAAACATTTTCACGCAATTTAAGTGAGATAACAATTTTGCTCCGACAGGTCACTCTCAAGGTCTTATGCACATTATTTTATTTATTTTCTAGCTTCAAGGTAACTTACTTTCTCATTTTCTCTCCCTTCAATGTTTAAGAAATTCTGCGTTGAAGCATAATTGCGCACAGAAGTCTTAATGAGCACAGAACTGCGCTGAATTTCGATTTAACAATGAACTAATAGTGAATGATCACCATATTCTAGTATTGGTGAAATATCCGCAACACAAGGAATCGACTATAATGGACCTTATAAATATGAGCGAAATCAAGGCACCGCTATCACGCCGAACGGAGAAGTATCCCAACCTCCTTTGGGCGCATTTTCCATCGTAGTCATGTATATAAGGCTCTTGCGATGGAATCTAAATTTAAGAAGCAAACAAATTTTAAAATCTACCGCTGAAGGTAAGGAAGATAAATAACTTCCCTACACACGTAGAAGAATCAAAACCTCATCGATTCCTTACCGACTGCCTGTAATTTAATGATATAATCGTTGAAACGGAACGGTGCGCACAAACGATGTGACGTGCACAGGAATAAAGTGAAGACTAAATGATTTCAGTGAACGTGATGTCATTGGTGACGCAACGGATGTCTATGTTTTCAAATGTGTGCGCAGGGTCGTCCAAAAAAAAAAAGCAAGAAAGAAGACTTCGTGCCGCGCACGGGAAGTTCAATTTCTTCTGTTTCGCTCCGCAGATTTTACGAGCTGATAAGGAAACGTAAAAAAAATAACGCCGGAAATTCGCCGACCGTAAGGTCTGCTGGAGATGTTAACTGTGATTTATGCTGATGCGGTGATGCTTCGAGAATGATTCCATGTGGTAACTCTGAAAGTTGAGAAACGTTACATAGGATAGCTCGGGATTAACTTTCACTCTCCTTGGGCACAGTAGGGCACCCGAAAAAAAGTTGGTCCCAAAGACACCACATAACATTACCGCAGATTTAAGACGTTTCTGGTGTCTACGAAACAAGTAGGCATGCGAATAAAACAGTGATGAGATAAGATAATAAAAAGGCAATGAACGTGAATTGTCTTAGATGAACATATCATAAAAAGAAAATGAGTTATTTTTTCTAAACTCTTCATAAAGCCATTAGGTTGTCTTTGATTGAACCTTCAGAATCTGATTTCAGAATGATATTGCCTAAGCATCCCCCATGGCTGCAGTAAACCATTTTAATTCCAGTCCGAGAGCTTAAAAGAACACGAGGTATCACATTGACGAACTTTTAAAAATGAACCAGACAAAGATTCATCAAATATTTGCATGACATAAAGATGCACTTAGATTCAGAATTTAAAACCAATTTACACCAAAAGCCAGCTTAACTAAATTTTCTATCACTAATTTTACCTACCACTATCTAAGCAAATGGCGAGGAAGGTCTACTATCTACGGATATCCTTGCATAATAAGCCACAAATATGTAATCCGTGATATACAAGTCATCGTGATTAAAATCTAACTCATTCACGGTTATTTTCAGCAGTATGTCAAAAGGCACTAATTAGAGTAAATCTAAATCAATACATTATATAACATATTATTAACTGAACAGGTTCAGAGGTTCAGTACCTACTCAAGCAAAGAAACTTTAAATCTTAATGTCTTAATGCCACCAATTTTCACCTATACCGGCGATGGTGTCACAAGGTTTAGAAGAAAAAAATTATAAAAATACACTTAGGAAAAACGTCAATTTTGTATATATCACTAAGGAACTTTGTACTATGAAAACAATTGAGCAGTTACTGGTGATATTTTTTCTCAATTTAAACCAAAAATAATGGCTTCAGCATTACTAACAATTTTTTTCTACGCTGTTAGTTCGTAGCTTATTTTAGCCCTTAAAGCAAAACACAATACTCCGGTCAGCGATACTAGATAAATACTCTGGAAATGAAAGAAAGGAATCGGGTACGCGCTGTTAGTGGGATCATGTCGAAAGAATGGCCGTAAGTCCAGCTATTATTAAACAGATACACAATTGCAGAGAAAATTATGTAAGAAAAATGAAAAAGAATGGAAATACTTTAGTGAATAAACCATATTCGAAGAGACTAACCAGACGAGAGTAGGGAATGAGGGTAAATTTTTGAAAAGCACAAGGACAAGCCATTTTTTGGGACTACGACCAGTAATTAGGGTTCCTAGCTTAGCCTACTCTGGAGGGGAATGCAATGGTGTTGAAGGCCAGACATCCATGAAGATTTAGGCGTATTTTTCATTAAGCCAAGCAGAGCAAAGGTCAGTCAAAGGCCAGTAGTATCGTGCATAAAATTGAGGCGTGTCCGTGAGTCAGTCACCTGATGATCCCACGCTTTTCCTAAGAGTTATCATGACTTTCAGCAATTGAAGCAAGCTCTGAACTGCAGCGTCCTAGGTGCATAATTCTCCACGCCCAGGCCCTCTTTCCGCTTGTCTTACCCCCCTTACTTTCTCCCCAAAACAAAGTTTTTTGACAGCACCCATTCATCCGTCTCGTTCATTATCTCCCGACGCTGAAGAAGACAGCTTTTTGAGACGGGCCTTCTCGGAGTGGATCCGCATCCTGGAACTCCGCAGGGGTGTTTTTCACCAGCCAGGAATGGGTCCTTGGTTTGGGGAAAGGCCCAAGAACTTTCTCCCGCAGAGTCATCTCTCCGGAGAGCAGATACCGCCGTCTCTCGTCACTGGGTGCATGGCAATTCAGCACGTCGCCGAGCGGCACGATTTGCACGGGATTCGCTGGGATATTTCGAGCTGAGTGAATCAAAGTGGGTGAAAACAAGCGAACCGAATTGCACTTAGAATACGAAAGAAAACGACCGTTATCCCCATGGAGATACTGAAATATGTATCCTCTCATGTCCGTCTGAGCGTGTCAGGAAATAAATACCTCGAAGATGAGCCCTTGACGAAATATCCTATAATGGCGAAATATTCATGACCTCAAAATTGTTAATATACTTTCCTCCCACTCCTTTTCATCCTTATATGAAACCTTTTCCTCCACGACGGCTATTGAAAATACCCTTTCTTTTGGCTATGGTAAACTAAAAGGACAAGAACAATTTTTTTCCGAGATCCTACACTCCATTTTGCGGTCAGCTTCTCGTTAGGGAAACCAAAAGTTCTACACGTGCAAGACTTCTCCTTGGCATTAAAAATAAACCGTAATGCAAATAACACATATACCTACTTTTTTATTAACTGTAAAACGCTCTTCGTCATATAGTTTAGCACCTTAGGCAAAATAAGTTACTCATGAATAAAATGCATGCACATAAACAATAACTTAGCAATAATAGCACACATACGGTAGTGAAATATGTTAGACAGGTAATTTAGCACAATCGTTCTATTCTGAGAGCGAAACTCGCGAGCGAGCGAGAATGTTTTTGCATGTTTGCAGTGCTATTTTTATTTTTTTTAATAGTGAAGTTTAGTACAGTATATAAATACTAATACCTTTTTATGCATGATATGTAGTGCATGTTTGGTGAGCAGTCACCCCCTGTCACACACCTTTATGGTGGCTTGCAGGGTATTATGTAGATGTAGACTACTATTACAATTGTTAGAGAGAGGGGAAGAAAAAGCTCAGCAAATGTATTATTCACAATTAAAACAAAGAACGAAGTGATAAAAAACAGAGAAGAATTATACGAGCAAGAATGAAAGAGAATCAGTCTGCAATAAAATCTTCATGAACTTAGTTAAAAATAAAATTCAAATACGTTCAGATAGAGCGAATGGCGATAAATAACCCGTTTGGATCAACTCTAAATATTAACGTGATGATTTATGCCATACTTAAGTAAGTACAATTTCAAGAATTTACAGTGGTATTTCTATCGATTAAATTCATCAAATAATGTACATCCACATTTTTCTTAAATTATACCAGCGTAATATGGTAACACCATCCGCGTCAACAACATTTTACCTCTACACTAAAGCTAATTGAATCCATAGAAATAGTTGCAGAAACGAAAATGCATTAGCGTATTTTACAGTTTTATTTCCAGGAATAACTAAATAAATTAACAGTGCATGAACTAATTCATCTCATGCATCACCTCCTACTCTTGTCCGTTCCTCAGATGACTCCAGTCTAACATGCTAATAAAAGTAGTGAGAACATTTAGGGGCTCTAACTCCGTTCTGCTTCGAGCGATCGAGATGCCTAATGCGACGAATGCCTGAAGACACCAAGGTTCGGTTTTATCTCAGGTTAAATATTTTCATGGCTTGACAGCTTTCTAGATATTTTATTTCAAATTTACAGCTCAAATCAAGTAACAGACTGTTTTATGTGCTTTGCAACAAAAACCAGTCAGTAATCATTGTATTGATCTTTCGCCCACACAAACTGTCGTTAAACGTTCACCAAACACTAAAAACACTAAATATCCTGGCTCTACTGGCACTACTCGCGCTTTATAGAGTGACAAATAGTAGTGTAGAATGTGCTTCTAGGAATATTTACGACGTTCAACCGTTAGCACAGGCAAATAAAACAAAAGCCAATAAAAATATCACAGGTTACTATAATTTAGAGGTCATTAAAAGCGTCTATTCTGTACTGAAGGTCAGTAGCCTCCTGTTCTTTCCTATGCAAAGCAATTTATTCTCAAACATACTGCTTGTTTTCGTTGCAGCCACTCTCCTTAAATTATCGAAATGGGTACAAACACATGTATAACTTACATTTTCCACTAAATTTTTTTAATGTCAGCAAAATCATTTCAAGACTCAATTAATCCTTTACTTCTCTTCGGCACGCGGTGATACATAATCTTCCTTTACTGTTCATTAGAGTTCTTTTTTCCTCATTTCAAATGAAGGTTTAAAATTTCTGACATTTTACATTTGAGAGACAATGGAATTTTCAACACTGCTAATGAGCCATAACCCGGGAATCATAACAAGGGTGAACCTTGAGCATACAAAAAAAATTAATGTTTAAATGCACAATTCAGAAGCATATTTCAGGGAAAACGATTTATATTTAAGTTCATGGTTCTTGGAAAATGACAGAATTGTGATATAAACACCAGAAAAACCGTAAATGAATCATAAGAATGAAAACTAGAGATTCGAATGAGTGTGCCCGACCTGTCAGCAAAGTAATACACGCCAAAGCGATAGAAAATGGACTGAAGCGGGACATAAGGCTAGCGATGCCCCTTTTACTGAGCACACCGCCTCTGCATAAGATACCCTCTTTCGAGACATTTAAGACATCCCCTACATCATTCCTGCAGAGATGAGGATTCATATTCATTTCAGCTGCTTAGCTATGCCTAACAAAAGAAACTCCAAAGACTAGCAAACATATAACAACTGATGAGAGTGAAATCAAGTAAACTTTGTCATTCAAAACCTTTTATTCGGTAATTTGGACAATACTGTCCCTTGATAATGGCAAGGAAGTGCTAAAACCGGAAGGGCCTAACCCAATAAACGGTGTGGAATTACAAGGTTTAATTTTACTCTCGAATGTGTACTTCCACAAAGTAAGCTCGCTAAACTTTGATGATAATAACTGATGGATTGATTCCCGCCAAAAAGGATTGATATCATGCTTTCAAACATTGCGCGTGCAAGCATTACTGGGCATAAAGCAACGCCAGGACATCATCACCGATGGTTATCAGCCCTAACATACGTCTAACGCTTGTTTCCACTGCATTTTCCCCTCGGTTAGCTTCTGCATAGTAATATTTTTTTCTCTTCCATGCATTTAAATGCTTCCCCCTTGTATCTCCGGTAGGTCTTCAGTTGTCATTTTCCCCACTTACTTTTCCCTCGATGACTGTCGCTACGTGACCATTGCGACTTAATGTGTCAAATTCAGCTGGCTCGTGTCCGGATCAAATTTTGGCCATTTCCTGCTCTCATCACACTCCTCTCTTTTTTAGAATAATCTCTCCATTATGGTTCATCCTGGAATCAAAACTCCCGGTGAATGAAAAGTCTCTTCAGCAAAAACAAGAGAATTAATTGACTGAATACCGCAGGCATTCTCGTGATTCTTCCGCTTCCACGTTTGTCCATTACCCCTAGCTAAACACAATAAGCCGGCTAGGGTAGCAGATCGGTTACTCGACAGCCTGGCTACCCAAAGGTCGAGGGTGCGAATTCCACCAAGGACATGGATACGTTTGTCCTAGAATTAAGAACTTAGGCTAGGTGCTTTGATATAACCTAAGCCGTTGGAGCACCTAAAACCCAAGATTATTACTACTCAAAGATCACAATAAAAATCTCATACCCCAATTATGTTGGCGATTCAAATAGTAATATCATAATGGTAATAATAAACAAAAATAGTAAGTACCGGGGCTGGAAAAAAATAATTATGGAAACGATAAAGTATCAGCAATATTCTACGGTAAATATAAGATCTGACTAGATGGAATCATTTTAAAATGAATCTGTATCTTAACGTCACGCATCGCAATTATAGACAGAACGTGAAGTTTACTGAGGATAGAGAAAGTAGATGCCTCAAATCGAGCATTTTGGATTGGATATATAATTAGAGGAATGACTAAACTTCAAATGTATGCATTTTTTTAGGATTTCAATGAAGGCCGGTCAACCATTCTCACAGAGTACTCAAAGTTTCGGAACTTGAGTTAATGCCACTTATTTTCGAAGGGACCATAAATGTGTCACTAACAGAGTTGATCATAGAGCTGCCATCCACGTTTACGACGTCGCCATTCTTCATTATTCATTATAGCCATTCATTCTTCATTATGGCCATTGGAAAAGAGTTTTTCCGACTCATACGATGGCTTCGAGTAAATAGAGACTATGAAAACGCCGCCTATCGAGTGAATTCTTCTCGGAATCCCCACCAGGTCGTTAATTCAGGTGGCGACGTTTCGGTGGTCAAATCATCAATCTGGAGGGAATTCGTAAAAGAATTCACTTGTATCGGGAAAATTTAAATAAGAAAACTTCATGGAAGAAAGTCATTTTCAGCACAAACAATGATTTTAAACCCTAACTTATTGAGCATTTTGAACTCAGGCTTCCCCGATGTAAATTAAAGACTGAGATTTAATCTAATCACTTTCATAAATCCAATGCGTACTTGGATTAAACTTAATTACTTGGCCATGTATCTCACTAGCACGACGTGAAAGCGTAACTTTGACTTTCGTGAAAGTTTTAGCATTGAAAAATTTGAAGGCAACTTATAGGACATCAGGGGTTATTAGCCAAGGGCCAAACATCAATCGGTGTGCCCCCGCTAAGATAAAGAAAGCGAAATCGAGGGGGAAAAAGGTGGGTGGAAAGCGGTTTTGTACGAGAAGACGGCCAAAACCCTATCCGATGGAATATGAAGTACCCCGTCGACGTAAGGCAGTAAGAGAGGAGGTTCTCCGTGCCGAAGGTTAACCCAAAATGATTTCGGAACCACCTTTCACTGTCCAAGCTTCCAAGAGCACCTAATGGCCTCGGCCTAATGGAACTCTGGAGGCTCCTCAAAACACAATCGCCTTTCACCCTTATAGGTCTCAGAACTCACTCGACCAAAAACTCGGGATGATTTTCCCTTTACGGATCCGGAAATGGATATTTCATTTAAACCCGTGGAAAATTATTAGGAAGGGGCAGGGCGTGGGGCGCGGAAGTAACCCAAACCTTGACCGGTTAATCAGAAAAATTATGGTACAATAAAAATGCATTCGATTCATTTAACGTAAAATGGAAGGTTCAAAAAACATTGTGGGTACAGTTTTATTTTTCTAGGGTGTGGAATATTTTCCTGGAATAAAAATTATGTGTGCGCTCATTAAGACGTCCCGTGAAGACGATACGAACGAGTGGCACAAAGGGAAAGCTTTACCATTAACCTTTACTGCAACCAATTGAGGCGTTCTTTCCTTGGAAGGAATTTAAGGGATTCAACAGGTACATTCGAACTGATTTCAACGTCAGCGTCTTAAATATATCACAACATTACCAAGAGTACAAGCTTAAGCAAGAGTGAAATCCTCTTTCACTCAAAAAGAAAAGATCTGACTGTGATACATGCAACGGTCACGTCGAGACCTGAGCGAAACAATAGCATGCATGGCGAGGCAGTACAATAGACAACGCCTCGGTGACGTACAGACGCTAGAGAAAAATTGCGTCTTCAGCACAATAGAAATAACGTAACGTCAGGATGAGAATTATTTTGAACTCACCCCGACGTAACCTCAAATAACGGCTCCAGGGAACAGGGCGCAAAAAATCACTACGGCATTAATTACCGCGGCTAGGCAGTTCCCACGGCAATTATTGCAATGCTGAAATTCCTACGTCCAGGCATAAACTGAATTCCAACGTAATTGTACACCTGTTCCCTTTATTGAATACAAATTACTACGATATAATTGATTTTCAGCACGCGTTTAATAAAGATTGGCACTCGTTCACGATATCAAAAGAAATCACAGAAAGCAAGTTAATTTTTTCTATCATTTAACAAATGATTCCAGCCTGATGTTGCTAGCTCGCTTGTTCCATCCACATACTCATTTAGCTATACGATATCAGCGACTCTCAAAATGAAGGTGACCACCTAACATATTCTAACATTCTTAAAAATGAATAAAAGATTCTCCAGCATATTTCGGAATCTCTCACTCCTCGCAAATAAATCAATAAATTTCTTCCTGTCTTATGTTAGACTAAAAGTGACATTTTACAGGTTTTTAGATCAAATAAATGGGGAGAATTACATAGGTTGATTGGGAAAACATAAACCCTACAGCACGCACACGAAAGTGCTGTTTGTCTCATTCCACAAACGGATGTAATCCTTTATTGCATATGAAAAAGATAAACTCTCGATAATTACCATAATTACTACTTCTTGCCAGCCTATTGGAATTAGATACCTCGTAGGGGATAATGATGCACCAGCCGACACATGTTACAGAATGACTAGGCTCTCTAAGCAGAAAACTGAGTGTGCGACTTGCACCTCGAAACGTCGTCTATTGAAAGCCTAACCCGGTATATAACCCGACAAGACTACATCGAATTAATCCACCAGGAAAGTATACAATCCTTCATCATCGCTCTAGCTGATTGACTCCAATGTACACATTTGTGATCACAAATTACTGAAATAGGAGGAAAATCTGGAAAAGTATGGCAGTTGTGCATTCTGATCAGTTGAGACATGGTGGCCAGTGTCTCAAGTCAGTTCCCTTTTTAATTAATCATATTTTCGCCCCTTTCCTTATCTTAATTTTTTTTAAACATTAAAGACATCTACAACAATCGAAAGTTGTCTCAACGCTGCTCAACTTTTCTTTTCCTACTATTGATTTCATTTCAGAGTTTTCATGTGCTTGGGGTAGTATCATCCATCTTTCGTGTGTCTGCTATTGTTATCAATGACACAAAGTCATTGGCACTATTTTTTTGCTTTCCTACAGTGGGTTAATAAATAGCATTGGTGCAATCATACACATTATTCCAGATCACTGATGTATCCTATACACAAGCGAATATGCTAAATGTTTCAATTGATTAGCCTATCCCTTCAATAGTGAAGTTCTGCAATACCAGTTAAATGTTCACTGTCACCTTATTTACTCCCTTTTTGAAGCCAATAAAACAGTCAATCACATGATCTTGATATTAACCTGATCACGGTGCCCAGCAGTCAGGGAAAATCTGGGAATCAGGGAAAAGTCAGGGTATTTGGAAAAGAGGAAAAGTCAGGAAACACTAAGGGAAATGAGTCTGGAATTCTGCACCCAGAATTAAAGTGACTCAACCAGTCCATCTTGCTGAGGGATTTAACAAAGATATGAAAAAGGTTGAGAAACTCACGAAAATATTCACTACTTTATATTGATACTCCTCGTGGGCTATGGTAGTCATTTAAATTTACTAAAATCAGCTTATCATAGAAAATCTCCACAACTTCCGCTGATCATTATTCCCTCTAGAATACTAAATTCCCTCATTATGTTCACGATGTTTGCAGCCAACCACCCTACCCCACATCTGACACCAATATGTCACAGAGGTGGAGACATAGTGGGGTATCAATCAGGAGTGGTTATAAATGAGTAAGACTGATTCTAGAGAACAATTTATTTCAGAAATAACTCATAATTATTACATTATTTACAATTCTGGTCTGACTGAGCCCTGGCTCAGGTAGGAATTTATTTTGACTGGTAGGGTTGGTTTCCGAGGTTTTTTCCTGAGGTTTTCTTAAATTTATGAATCCGGGTGTATTCTCCAACTCACAACCCGCAGGGGGAGACTCCCTCCTGACCCACGGCATTGGATCTTAAATAACTGTCTTGAGGTAGTGGTTTAAGGTGGGTTTGGAGAGTAAGCATCTATGGGGCAGTGGGTAGGGGAGAGATATGAATGCCTTCCGTCTTACTGAGCATTTGGCGCCTTTAATTTAGAAATGGACCTTCCTTGATTTGATAGGGCATCTGGATCCACGATATTTTATTTTACACTTGTCAGGCCTCATTTAGAATATGCCGCTAGTATATGGTATCAGTACGAGGAAGGTAGGATAAAAGAACAAGAGTGTGTGCAAAGGAGATTCGCTAGATTTGTTAAAGGCCATTATGATAATTGTATAAGTGTTACGAGTTTAATAGAAGAACTATGTTGGGAATTACTATCAGAACGCAGGTTAAAATTTAGGTTAAACCTTTTAAGTAAATATGAAACTGATTTGTTCACAGATGATGTTAGATATATATTAAGAACCCCTACGTATTATGCTAGGTTTGATCAAATTAACAAGATTAGAGAGATAGATTGTGGTACCGATAGATTTAAAATGTCATTTTTCCCGCGTACCATAAGAGAGAACAATAGGCAGCGTAGCAAAGGGATAGGTAGGTGAAATATAGTCAGAGTAGTCTGTAGTGCATGATGCATGTAATAACAACCAATAATCCCTTTCTTATTTCGTAGATATTAACCATCTAGCTGCATGTGACCCTATTATCTAGCATGTTTCCATTAAATATCCTAGTTGCATGTCAATAGTGCAGGTTTGGTGATCTTCACCCCCTGCCACACACCCTTGTGGTGGCTCGCAGGGTATTACGTAGATGTAGATGTAGCTGATAGTCGTCATGTAACGGGGTATAGGGTCATCCCATCTCTGACTGCGATCTAATAAGTGAATTACTAGATGGTCTTCATGGAGTCCTTTTTATCAAATAATAAGAAAGAGCCCCATGATCAAAATACTCACGTTTTCCACAAAACATATTCACAACAGCATAACGTGAAGGTGCTGGTGAAGAAATTATTGTGAGTAAAGAACATGATATGAAATGAGTTTCATCAAAGAAGGAAACCTTTTTAATTACAAATAAGAAGCCAATATGGAATAAAGTAAAATCTCAACAATAAAGTCTATATGCTGAATCCTCATTCTAAATATTTACGCTCGATGTGTAAATAGCAAAATCGTTCCCTAAACATTTTAAAAGCCACTAGGCAACTTATTTATTTCTGAAGAGACGTCAACTGAATATATGGAACACACCTGGGCCTGGATAAAAATCGCATCCACTGGACTGTTTTAACCGAGGAAATGGCAATACTTCAGGCACATAAATAGTCCTAACAATACTGTACCGTACAAAGTAATCAGTACGTAAATTTGAACTAACCATGAGTGAATAAAGTATCCATTAGTGCAAGAATTTTTAAGATGACTAGGTTACTTAGTGTTTTTCGTGATCTCTCATGATAGATAGCCGTAAATTTTTATAAGGATATTAAATTAATGAGAAGTTAATGGCAATTTTCATCGTGCTCTGCTGAGGCAATTATCGTCACAAAACAAATCCAGAGCAGGTACCGTTGAATCTTAAAAACGAGTAGGTGAGCAAGCACAAATAAGCAAGCCTAACCGACATTCTCAACTAACGACGCGTGATGTTGAAATCAAGTGGTATCTAAGGGCTTTTACAGGCAGGAATGACACAAATCAGCTGAAAGGGCACGAAAAAAAGATCTCACAAAGGTAAGCTTTAGTCTAGGAATAAAATTTATCCTGGACGTGCTTGAATCCAAAACCCTAATTGCACATGCTTCTAGCGAGGAATGTATGTACTAAGATTGTTTATCACTGAAAGTCACCGCATTATTTTCATTTCACAAATTAATGAGTATTCAATCCTCAGACGCACGTTCAGCACGATACATCACGGACTGCTTGGTAAAGCTTCGCTAGTTGTACGTGAGTGATTGCGCTCGGAATGATAATTCTTCCTCGAGGGATAATTCCATCTTCCTTTTAAGGAGAATAGAATATGCGTTATGAATGAATCGCTCGGGTGTCCACTACACGGACGAGGCATCGTCTAAGGTAGCGAGTAGGATACTGGAGCATACACGTAGGGTTTAGCTCAGGTGGTAGCCCAGAGTGCAGGTCAATCCGCGGGGGAAAAATCGTGCAAGAATTTGACAGAACATGCAGAGTAGTTTTAGAAGGTCAGAGAAAAACACATGGAGAGAACGAACATGATAATTCATCAAAGGTAAGAGGTAGACCAAATAGTTTGTCCGTCAAAAAATTATCGAGGAAAATTTTAGTTGGAAAGGAGCACCAAGAGAGAAACAGATTGGAAGAAAAAATTTCAGTGATAGTAGTGAATTGTCGTAGTATAAGAAATAAAGTAGCAGAATTTCACCACCTCATTAAGAGTACTAATGCAGATATAATCGTAGGTACAGAAAGCTGGCTTTCGAAGGACATATCAGATCATGAAGTATTTCCGAAGTGTTTTACAGTATACAGAAAGGATAGAGTAAGCAGAAACGGAGGAGGAGTTTTCATAGCTGTGAAGGACCCGTATGTCAGTAGAAGAGAACTTATTTCAGAGCGAAATGTAGAAAGTATTTGGTGTTCCGTTAAAAGTAAAAGTAGTAACGCAAAAAAGATATATGTAGGTGCATATTACAGGCCACCGGACGCACACGTCAATTCTATAATAGAGCTAGAGTCAGAGATACGCACATTACTTTCTGGGAAGAATGATAGAGGAATAATAGTAGGCGGAGATTTCAATCTCCCCTCGATAGACTGGAATACGTGTAGTTTCATTGCAGGAGGTAAGGATAAGGAACATTGCGAATCACTGTTGAACACCTTTACGACACATTCTCTACAACAGCTAGTAACAGAGCCGACCAGGGGTAACAACATTCTAGACTTATTAGCAACAAATATACCCGAGAGAGTTCTAAATACAGTTACAGACACAGGAATTAGTGACCATAAAATAGTGCATGCGAAATTTATTGTAGGCGTTGAAAGACATTATAAACCAAGGAGGAGGGTGTACTTATTTGGCAAGGCAAATTACGACGGTATGAAAGAGGAATTAAGGGAAGCGTTTAATGTATTCAGCGAACAAAGCAAAGGATTAAATACAGAGGATTCGTGGAGAGAATTTCTTGAGGTCACCCGTAACGCAGTTCATAAATACATACCAAGTAAATATATTAGTGATAATACAGAGCCAAGGTGGTATAACGCGGAGGTTAGGAAATCACTAAAGCGACAAAGGGTATGCCACGCTAAGATGAAAAATGCCAGACGGGGTCTATCGGTAGAGGAAAAAAATGAGCTAGTTCAAAACTATAAAAAATCGAGAGCATTAGCAAGGAAATCATGTCGGCAAGCGTTATCACATTTCAAGAGCAAGATGTTAGGAGAATATTTAGATAGCAATCCTAAAGCGTTTTGGTCATATGTGAGAGAGCTTCAGGGAAATAAGTCCACAGTGCACACACTTAAAAATGATAAAGGAATCAGAGTCACCAGCAGTGTAGAAAAAGCCAACACTTTAAACACCTTCTTCCAAAGTGTATTCAACTCATCGTCACAAAACGCAGTGGAACCACCGCCGAACACTTTCAGTGAGCAAATGCCCGAAATAAAAATTTCATGTCGCGGAATAGAGCAGCAGTTAAAAAGCATAAGTAAAAACAAAGCACCAGGTCCCGATCAAATTCCTTCCAGAGTTTATAAAACATTAGCTTCTGAAATAGCCCCCTATCTAGAAATAATATTCAATAAAACACTAAAGAACCACACAGTACCCAAGGATTGGAAAGTAGCTAACATTACACCTATATTTAAAAGCGGTGATAGGGAAGAACCTAGTAACTACAGACCCATTTCACTCACGTCAATCTCTTGTAAGATATTTGAGCACATAGTAGTCAGTTCGATCATGGGGCATTTGGATAGTCAGGGATTACTCATAAACAGCCAGCATGGGTTCCGGAAAGGTAGATCTTGCGAGACACAATTAGCTTTATTCGTACACGATATTTTAGTCCACGGCGAAAGCAGTACTGAAGTTGATGCGATATTTTTAGATTTTAAAAAGGCTTTCGATAAAGTTCCTCATGACAAATTAATCTTGAAGTTAGAGAGTTTTGGTATAAATAAAGACGTTGTATGTTGGGTAAAAGAATTCTTAAGTGGGCGAGAGCAGAGGGTTGTCATAGATGGTATCATGTCGGACACAATCGAAGTCACATCGGGAGTTCCCCAGGGTAGCGTAGTAGGTCCGCTTCTATTTCTTTTATACATAAACGATTTGGGTACCGTAGTTAGTAGTAACCTTAGACTTTTTGCAGACGATGCGGTGGTGTACAGGGGTATATCAAACGAAGAGGACATGAAATCACTTAGCAAGGATTTAGATGCAATTGAAGAGTGGTGCGACAAATGGCAGTTAGAACTCAACCTTAAAAAGTGTGTAGCTATCAATTTTTGGAGGAGGAATAATTCGATAGAGCGATCCTATAGAATTAATAACACGAAGATCGAAAACGTTGAAACCGTAAGATATTTAGGTGTAACAATCACTAAAGATTTATCGTGGGGAAGACACATAAGGGAAATATGCGGCCGAGCGAAGAGAAAGCTAGGATTTATAAAAAGAGTACTTGGGAAATGTGATGAGAAGACAAAAGAGCGATGCTACTTTTCACTAGTTAGGCCCCACCTTGAGTATGCAGCCAGTGTATGGGATCCTAATGAATTAGGTTTGATGAGAGAACTAGACAGTGTGCAGCGTAGAGCAGCTAGGTTCGTCAAAAGGTGTTACGATAGGTTGAGTAGTGTATCAGAATTAATACAAGAATTAGGGTGGGAATCATTATCAGAGCGTAGATTAAAGTTCAGATTTAATCTATTGCAGAAATTTCAATCGGATAGCTTTACTGAAGATGTTAGGCACATATTGAAAACACCAGCGTATTATGCTAGATTCGACCAGATAAATAAGATTAGAGAGATAGATTGTCGTACAGATAGATTCAAAATGGCATTTTTCCCCCGTACTATAAGAGAACAGAATAGGCAGCATAGGAAAGGGATAGGTAGGGGAAATATTTTAGAGTATTCTGTAGTGCATGATGCATGTATTAACCCCTCAAATACTATAGATACTAACAATCTAGTTGCATGAGACCCTTTAGTTGCTTGCTTGCATGCTAGTAGTGAATGCTTGGTGACCTTCACCCCCTGCCACACACCCTCGCGGTGGCTTGCAGGGTATCGTGTAGATGTAGATGTAGATGTAGATGCGTTATTGTTTGAAGGAGAAAAAACAAAGGTTATAATGTCATTGCTTATTTACCAAAATGCATCGTATTTATAAAAGTAAATAAAAAAATGTAAAAATATAAAAATCGTGTATACATAACAAGAGAAATTCATCGTATCCTCAGATTTTCTCTTTTTATCTGTATATTGAGGTGATAAAGTTTTGGATATGATTCCTATCCCTGACATGATGTCCTTCTTTAGTTTCAAATAATTTTTACTCGATACCATTCCATCCACACTACCCGTTCTTCTCCTTCCTCTATCCTGCTTGCCCAACAATTCTTCCCTCTATCAGCTGGTTCAAAACACTCTTGCACCTTTAAACCTGCTGAATCCACTCCCAATCTCCTCCTAATTTCCCGAATCAACTTCCTTGCCTCCCATAGCATCACCTGCGCATTCACATTCGTTTTCCTTTCCACCCACCTTAGTTCTTCAACGTTCTACACGCCTATACCTCAGAATCAATTATTCTACTACCATAAAGTTCACAAAACAAGTAGCTGTGGATGACGGCCTTCCATTGGTCCGCTATTGGCCAAACCTACAATGACAGATAACGTTACAGGCGTTTTCTCAATCGTATGGCAAAATGAGCGATGACGATACTATAAGGATGAATGGTGGAAATATGTTTGCCAACATACGCTAAAGAGCAGCAACAACGGCCGATGTAACCATAAAATTATTCATACAATTAACCAAGAAACATTTAAAAGGATTGGATTTTTAGCAATAACCCATAAAACAGCTTACGACGTGATGCCAACCAAGCAATGTGCTGATCACTTAAGGAATTTATAATACAGAATGAAAAGTAAGCTCAAGTTACAAAATATTTCTCACCTTTTCCATATCGGGGAAATAAAAAAATATTCCAAATGCTTATGAGCTCTATGCAGATACGTGAAATTATGCAAGAACAAAAATTCTATTGCTAATTAAGTTTCTCCCCGGCAATTTCTATCACCTTTATCGTTTTCAATAAATGGTGCGCAAAGGAAATCACATTTAAATCTTTCCAGCAACTCCTCTCATCTATGATGTGAAGTCTGTCCCGCACTTAAAAGACGCTTCAGATCGGGATAAAAGGTGCAAAAAGGGGAATGGAAGAGTAAGGACTAAGGAGGAAGGGTGGAGAGAAACCCAGCGTCTGCATTGGACTGGCCTTAACTAAAGGCTCTACGGCTTAACATTCATTCGTCAGACTAAGTACTGTTCTTGAAGAACTTTCCGCACAGCAGTCAAGTCTGGGCATAGCATAAGGAGATATCGTTTTCCATAATTAATTTGGCATTTGGATTTTCTAGTCTTCGGACATTTTCAATTAAGCCAAATTAGAAGCTCTCATTATTTCATAAATCTCTCTGAGAACAAAGCTCAGCGAAGAAAGGTTTCCACAATTGTAGAATAACAGAAAAGAATGAAAAGCAGCAGCAACCAATCTTCATATCCATAAATTGAATGACCTATAGAAACTAAAATTTCTTTCCGATTCATTGCAATTCCTCATGGGAATACGCTCTGGTTCTAAAAAGTATTTAGAGTCAAATATCGTAACCCCCTACTCAGGATAGTGGAAACTTGCTCCTACTTACGGATTAAGCTTCCGAAAATTTTCAACCGTGACCTGGTTCTTTGCGCTTCCCGTAAAGCAGGTTTCCCAGGCAGCTGGACGTCGTATGGATCCCATCCAGAATGGTGAGAAATACATGTATATTCATGGATCATGCCGGGAGGGTTGATTCGACTAGTACCGCCACTGCCAACAGACGAACAGCCACACTTTCTCGTCGAATTAACGTGTTGAGTCCTGAGGTTGCTGTCGATTGTCCAAAGTTGGTGAAGCAACGCTTGATTATCAGTCGACGAGGCTGGAAAGTACAAGATAACTAATGTCCCAAAAACTTAGGTTACCTTATTTTATTTAAAAGAATCAAAGAGACAAGAAAGAGAGAAATTGGTAAAATTCTAGATATAGATCGCTAACACCAAGAAAAGTAGGAGGACATGTACTCTGGGAAGGTAGGAGGTGACAATATTATATTTTGCAATGTGGGTTTGAAGAAGGATGGAGGAAATGATAGTCTATCTAATAGCTTCATCACATTTCTGTAACTATTTACTTTTAAATCCTTCTCCACTTGTTCCATGCATTTATTTCATACGGAGCCTTCCTTTCCCAACCTTCACATTCACCCTTTCATCGAAAATTGTTTTTAATCAAATGTTTCAAGATTTGCCTGATTAGGTTGTCCTTTTTTAAAAGGTTTCAGCAGATTTCTCATTCCTCCCACTCTTCTTAGGACTAATTTGTACGTTAATTCAATTTTATTTTCATCATTCTTCCATAACAGTAGATTTTTAAAAGTAGATTTTTCTGGTGCTTTTATCGTGATTGTCCCTGTGCGACGATGAAGAAGAGGTTCTAGATACATTCACTTATTGTTTCTGTCCTTCGAAACTAGTATTTCCAGCAGCAAGAAGACTCTTCTTTTATTAGAATGCTCTTCTCTTGCGTATCGCGTATCTCTTTCCGTCCCTTCTATGGCCGTTACCCCATTGACATGATTGCGGAATTTCAATGTAATGACTACCTTATAAAAAGATTTTAGCTGGACCAAAAGAAACAATTTTAGGATACACGAATGTACACAGATAGCAGGCACGAGTAAAGGAGAAGTTTTACTCGACGTAGGTTCAAAGAAATATTTATATTTTTCAATATGCTATGGGATGAATGAGAGTACTTAATGGATCAGAAGATTAAATAAAAAGGGGAACTCGTCAAGTCACAAAATATATCAGAAATTTCATTTTAGATAGGTGTAGGATGTTTCTGACACCAATTATTTAGATTTCTCGCGTGCTTTAGACCACCCATCTCATTTAAGTCACGTGTCACGCAACGATTTGATGCCATTTAAAGCACGCGCTCAACTTGCATGAAAAGCATTACAAACGAGTTTAGTTCAGAAAAAGATGGTATTATTTTAACTCAAGAACCTAGTGGCAAATAAACCCACCACAATGACATTCACGACCGGTGGATGCCCGGACGAGGCATTTTGGATACGCGTGTTACCCTTCCGTCAAGCCGTAATTGCAAAAATATGATGGGTGAATGGAGAAAAGTTGACTCTGCTGTCATCCCTTAGGCCGTCATTTTCATGGGCACATTCTAAAAAAAATCATTCTCGTGTAATTGCAGAACTAACTCAAGGACTATGCTGAAAAAATCTTGCATCTACCAGACGCTTTTCCTTTTTTTTCACGCTCAAGTAGTATTTTCGGAATGCATACTGACATATTTAACAAATAGCAGACAAGAGTTTTGCCGTTGGATGGCCTTCAACGCTTTAATCGTCGGCAGAACGGAAAGAAATCGATATGCAGCTAGGCAACATAAAACTAATGTTTTTCGCAATTTGGGTGCAATATGTTAGCATTAATAAAACAACCGTTTCAAAAGGAATCTTAAACGTGAGTAAGTTTCAGAAACTATATAGATATAATTTTAATGTAATAAGATGACACCTCACCCATCAAAATCCAATTCAATGAGCCCAAGCACCATTATAAAGATATATCGCTCAACACATTAAAGTCAATAACAGCATATGGGAGATGGGGTAAGAGCAGTAGTTAGGAATCAGTCACAGGAAAAAGGTTTGAGAGATCAAGCTCCTCCTCATGCGAGTAACAAGGGTTTACGGACTATAATACTCAAACCGGCAGGTACGGGAAAAGCTCTCCAAAAGGCACCCAAATAAGGACTAAAACGATTTTTAAAGAATCTGGTAATCAAAAACTTCATCTAACCGAAGAAACCAGCGTTATTTACTAACCTCCTTGTTAAGCCGCCTCGCAATTCAGTACTTAAACATTTTTTTCTCGTTTTCCCAACCCATAAATTAAACAAGACAATGGATAGAGATTTGACACGGTCCGAGTAGACCTTTTGAAGCAGAACATTCCATGATGCAATAAATCTTTGGGTTATAAGTGCCTTGATATATGATACACTGCTATATGTTTTCGTGGTTAAGGTTCACACGGATGATGGGCAATACAAATATGTAGTTTCATTAAACATATTATATAATTTCTGCACAATATCAGATAACTGTCAACGAAACTCTGCCACCCGAGTATTCGATGTGTATCCTACCATTCTCTTTACTAACACATTAACCAACACCTTTGATAACACCAGGCTAGCCACAAAAAAAGTGCAACTGTACTTTTTAATATCTCAATCATGTATGATATGCATTCCCTCGCCTGCGCTCGTACAGTACGGACGGGTGGTCACTGAGCTCCGAGACTTGGGTCGCGCCTTTCACTTTTTCAACTGATCGCCAGCAGCAGCATTTTAACGTTGCCTAGCTGGGCCTGTATCGTAGTGTAGTAGTGTATTAAGTAGTGAGTGTTTAGTAGTGCTTCTGCGCCTGCCTTAATATATTATTACGGTAGTGTGAGTGCTTGCGTGGGTGCTTGGTGTTGTGGGTGCTTGGTCCCGCCGTGGTGCCGTCCCGGCTGGTCTTTGGTGTGTGGTTTACGCTGTGTCCGAGTGTGTTCGCTGATAGTGCTAAGTAGATCTAATTTCAGTTTCTTCTTTCTTTTAACTACTCCGCAGCAAATAATACTCTTAAATTATAATACTGTCACCTACTTGTTGACTAAGTCTAATCTAATCTAGTTGAGCGGACTATATTTAAAAGTATTTACATATTTCTATTTTATCATCACCGTAGTTCTCGAAGCGTTTTTTAAGTTTTTTCTCAGTTCATAGCACAGTTCCTTTTATATTGTTCTCCCTAGTTATTGGCTCAGCTATTCTTACTATTCAATATTTTAATCTTGTGAAGTGTTAACGTAAGCGAAAGGAATATATTAATAGTTATATATACTTGCTTTTGATTGAAGAACTGCATAAAATTTAACGGTTGTCGCAGTAATTTAAATTGTATAGTTTATTTCTCTTTCATCTCCATTGAGTGAGTTAACTTACATATTTATTTCTCAGAGCTATTTTCTTTAATAAAATTTCCTCTTTGTATATGTAAATATATTGTTATCTAGCACATTTAGAGATCGTTACTTGTTTTGTTACATCCATAATAAGTTGTCTCTTTCACCGTCCTTCTTATTATTCTGTAGTTGGTCTCAGTAGTTTTATGTAGAGCATTTTCTTTATCATTTAGTGATCTTCATATTTCGTGTAGAATATATTTATAGTTAGTTATTTGCTGGTTACATTTTTACTAAATAGTTTATTTTAGCGTTTTTTCTTATTATTATTGAGTAGTTTAACCTTTTAAGTATTAACGTAAGTTAAACGTAGTATATTAATAAGTTGTCTCTTTCATCGTACTTCTTATTATTCTATAGTTTCTGTCTCAGTAGTTTTTTATGTAGAGCTTTTATTTTTCATCATTTAGTTATCGTCATATTTCGTGTAGAATATATTTAAAGTTTGTTATTTGTTGGTTACGTTTATACGGAGTAGTTTATTTTTAGCGTTTTTTCTTATTTATAAGTAGTTTAAACTTTTAATTATTTACATAAGTTAAACGTAATATATTAATATCCTAACAGTAGTTTTAACTCTAATCTAAGCGGTAGTTGGGTAGTAGGTATTACTCGCATATTAACCTAACTCTTCTCTCTACTAGAGCCTTACTTTCCGTTGGTTTGTCAGTTAGCTGCTTCTTCCTTCTAGCCTATATTACTCACGTCAACAACACTACATTCCTTCCCTTCCCATCGCTAACCTTGTCAAGGTCAGCGATAACCGAGACCCCCAGCCGTGAAACAATCCCCTAACCGACTCCCCGTGGAGAGCCCTTCCTGCGCAAACCACTCACCCGTGTAAGTCTTATCCTACCTCCTGTTGTTGCTAGGGCAATTAGTTAAGTGCCTACGTGCTGGTGATTATTGATTTTTAAATCTTATTGCTGAGTCCTTTAGAGTTCTATTGTAGTCATTTCTTAGTGTGTACTGAATTGTGTAAAGAATCTAGGTACTTTCTGTTCCTTGTATTAATATATCTGAAGTTTATTTATAATCGAATAGTACTGCTTCCAACGTAGTTCATCCATAGCTTAGTGGTTGTAATTTATACTATATAGTCTTTACATAGCTTAGTTTTCGGGGAAAAGCGTGATTAGGATGGCTTTGAATCGGTCTTCTGTCGTGACGCTCGATAATTCAGGCGAATGCGCGGCTCTAAGGGCCCGTATCGCCGAGTTGGAGAGAATCGTGTCGGAGCTCCGTTCGAAGGTAGAAGGGAGGGTGTCTGTCTCCGAGAGTGCTGGAGTTTCGGGTGGACTCATTAGTGAGGATCCAACCGTCACTACACCGCTCAGTGAAGAGGTAGCGCCAGCCCCTAAGCCCGATGAGTGGAGGGTAGTTACTCTGAGTAGCGGAGGTGTAAGGCTGCGGCGCGGAGCGGAGTTTGCAGAGGCAACTCCTCTCCCCGTCTCCAATAGGTTTCAGGCGCTTCCTATGGATGTCGCCGAGATTCCTGCAGCCGGCCCCGTCGCTACTCCGAGAGCTCTACCGAGGAGAAGCCGTCAGAGTGGGAAGGGGGGGATGCTAGTGATAGGGAGTAGTAACGTTCGGCGTGTGATGGCTCCTTTGCGGAGAAGGGCAGACCGCGAGGGTGTTAGCCAGGGCTTAACGTCTTGGTGCATCCCCAGTGGCGGTATTCCTCAGGTGACGAAGGCGATGGGAGCAGCGGTTGCGGGCACGAAGTGCTCTAGGCTGCAGGTCGTGGCCCACGTAGGCGTCAACGATGCCACCGACCGCAGACCCGAGGAGATTCTGCATTCCTTTAAGGAATTGAACTCTGAGGTGAAGCGGGTAAGTGAAGTCGCGGGCGTTGAACTGGCGCTTTCGATTTGTAGTCTGGTCCCGAGGATCGATCGTGGACCTCTGATTCGGCGTCGAGTGGTAGACATAAATCAGAGGCTACGCCGTTTCTGTAAGGACATTAGAGCCTCCTTCGTTGACCTTCAGCCGTCGCTTCGGTCGTGTAGACACCCGTTAAACCACTCTGGAGTTCATTACACTCCGGACGCCGCCAAACGCGTGGCGGATAGGGTATTAGATCATTGCAGGCCTTTTTTAGGGTAGATGGTAGGGTAGAGAGTAGGTCATGTAGTGGGGTAAATAACTTCTCGTTGCCAGTCGCCTTATCGGCTAACATTCATGAAAGCAGAATCGAACCTCAAAATACTTCAGACATGACTAGAGCTCTCCCTTGTAGCCTTAATAACAGTCGAGGTGAAAATATTTCCGTTGCGGTAGTTAATTGCCGAAGTCTTAAAAACAAGATACCTGAGTTCCATCACCTTATTCATACTACTGATGCAGATGTAATTATAGGAACTGAAAGTTGGCTGACAGATGACATTCCTGACTCAGAAATATTCCCCAAATCTTTTAAAATATATAGAAAAGATAGACATAACAGAGCAGGTGGTGGTGTTTTCATTGCAGTCAAGAACTCAATCATTAGCAAAGCAGTAATATTTCCCGACAACCCCTTAGAATGTGTTTGGTGTTCATTAGCATGCCCTAAATCTAGATCAATATCTGTCTGCGCCTTCTATAGGCCCCCAAACACTGATGTTGAGTCATTATTAGAACTGGGAAACCAGATAAATACTATAACGTCCCGTAACAGCGAACGTAATATAATAATAGGTGGAGATTTCAATGCACCATCAATAGACTGGAGAACATACTGCTTCAAAGCTGGAGGAAGGGACAAAGACATTTGTGAGACTCTATTAGATGTTTTCTCCAATAACTCCCTGACACAATTAGCTACAGCACCTAATAGAGGGGACAACACTCTTGATTTACTGGCAACCAATATCCCACAACATGTGACAATGATTGACACGGTTGATGGAATCAGTGACCACAGAGTTATAACTGCAAAACTCTCGCTATCTTTAGATAAAAATTTTAAACAAAAAAGAAAGTTTTATATTTTTAAAAGAGCAGACTTTGCTAACTTTAAAATTTATTTAAGAGATTCCTTATCGGATTTCAAAAAGTCTTCCATAAAGGTATGTACCAACGATTCATGGAAGTCGTTCATTAATATCATGCGCTCTGGGATCAACAGATTTATCCCTTGTAAATTCAAAAAAGAAAGCACTGAACCTAGGTGGTACAATGCCGAAGTGAGAAAATCCCTGAGACGGCAGCGAATATGTCATGCTAAAATGAAAAAAATTAGTAAACATATGCCCACTGATGAGCGTAATGTAATTATTGAAAATTATAAAATTTCAAAATCCACTGCAAAGTCAGCCCTTAGTAATGCATTTGCAGAATTCAAAAGAAAAACACTTGGGGAACAATTGAAAGAAAATCCAAAAGTCTTCTGGTCGTACGTAAGGGAAGTGCAAGGCCATAAGTCTGCCGTCCATTCACTTAAAAATGATAGAGGTGAAATGACCACAAACACACTCGACAAAGTTAACTTGCTAAATTCCTTCTTCCAAACCGTTTTTAACCCACCTTCCGGGGATTCAACTGTCGTGTTACCTGACCTCTTTCAGCGGTTGATGCAACCAATTGACATTTCCTGTAATGGTATTGAAAAATTACTTAAAGATATAAGCCCCAACAAATCTCCTGGCCCTGATCAAATTCCCTCCCGCGTGTATAGAGAGTTAGCATCCGAAATTTCCCCCTACCTTGAAATAGTATTTAATAAATCCCTGACCGAACACGTCGTACCGATGGACTGGAAAGCAGCCGATGTAACACCCATTTTTAAAAGTGGCGATAGGGAGCAGCCATCTAACTACAGACCTATATCCCTCACATCCATTTCATGCAAGGTCCTAGAACATATAATTGTCAGTTCAGTCATGGGACACCTAGATAGCCAGAATTTATTGTCCAATGTCCAGCATGGCTTCCGAAAGAGCAGATCGTGTGAATCCCAACTTGCTCTCTTTTCCCACGATATTTTAGTTTCTGGCGAAAATAATATTCCAGTGGATGCTATATTTCTCGACTTCAAGAAGGCTTTTGACAAGGTTTCTCACAGCAAACTAATTTTGAAGTTAAAATCTTATGGGTTAGACAGTAACATTATATCATGGATTAATGATTTTCTGCATGATCGGGTTCAAAGGGTTGTTTTGGACGGTGTTTCCTCACCGGCAATTAAAGTCACTTCGGGTGTCCCACAAGGTAGTGTGATAGGTCCACTCCTATTCCTTTTGTATATTAATGATATCCAAAAGGTGGTAAAAAGTAAGATTCGTCTATTTGCCGATGACGCAGTAGTGTACAGGGAAATTCTATGCCCGAACGATAAAGAATATTTAAATATTGACCTACAAGCAATTGAAACTTGGTGTGATACATGGCAGTTAGAATTAAACTTTAAGAAATGTCTTGTAATGAATTTTTGGAAAAAGAATAGCTCTCCTCCTACCACTTACAAAATAAGTAATAATGAATTAACTAACGTGGAATCCATTAAATATCTTGGAATAAGACTGACAAATGATCTTTCCTGGGGTAAACACATTCGTGAAATAATTGGTCAAGCGAATCGCAAACTGGGTTTCATTAAAAGAGTATTGGGTAAATGTGACGATCATGTACGAGAAATCAGCTACTTTTCCCTTGTAAGACCTCATTTGGAATATGCTGCCAGTGTATGGGATCCCTACGAAATCGGTCTAAGTAATGAACTTGAACGTGTGCAGCGAAGATCGGCAAGATTTGTAAAGGGACGATACGATAATTATATTAGCGTAACCAGTCTATTAAATGAATTGAAATGGGAATCATTGACAGATCGCAGGTTGAAATTTAGACTTAATCTCTTCCACAAATTCCAAGGCAATATTTTCAGTGATGATGTTAAAAATATTTTACGAACCCCAACTTACTATGGCAGACTGGACCATAATCATAAAGTTAGAGAAATTGATTGCCGAACTGACCGATTCAAAATGTCCTTTTTCCCTCGCACAATAAGAGATACGAATAACGGTAAATATGTCCTATCGGAGAGTAGCAATGAATAGCATTGGTAGCTGCATGTTGGTATGAGTACTTAAAGCTAACCCTACTAACAGAATGTTTTTGCATGTTTTATTTGCAATTTCTATCTTTTTTAAATAGTGTAGTTCTGACTACTATATTAATACTATTCCTTTTTTATGCATGATATGTAGTGCATGTTTGGTGAGCAATCACCCCCTGCCACACACCCTTGTGGTGGCTTGCAGGGTATTATGTAGATGTAGATGTAGATGATATGGCTAAAGTAAACATCACCTTCGGAAAACATTTCGGTGCTAGAGTTATTCGGGGAGGGCAATCGGCAAATTAGGTAATTTACGCCACATAGGAAATGTGAGCGATTGGGTATAGGATGGAATTTTTCGGGGAGCGAGGAACGAAGCATGAAGAGAAACTCGGCGTCGACATTGGCCCACTCAGAACGCAATACGCCAAGAAATCCATGGATTAACGCACCATCCAACGGAGTACTGAACTTGGAGTGATCTCAAGCCAGCACTCATGTGGGGATAGGTTTATTCTATGAAATATCTCTGCCACACAGGATGGGAGGCACCCATCCTGACTAATATCCTAACAGTAGCCACTACACTAACCCAATGCTCTGATTCCTCAAAAGCACCCTTTTAGTTTTGGCTTAGCATCCAACGCAATTTCTCATTTCAGATGTTAGAATTCAACAAATAATTAGGTTAATGGTAGTTTAGCGGGGCCGTCGTTCAGGTAGCTAGTGGGACGGAGGTCAGGACCGAGGGTCCACCCTCGGTCTCCTCGAAAATCGACCCTCGCCCATCCCGAGAGCTCAGCTTAGGTAGACCTTTCCCAGCGGGTGGGGTCCTCGGGGAAATTGACCACTAGACATGGTTTATCGAAGTTATAAACTTTGGAACGTATCAACAATTTATCTTCTTCGTTGTATCGTTCATTCCAAGACGTCGAAAAACGTTCTTTGATTGATGCTCTACGATGAAAATTAAGGATTTTCCTATTTTTCGCGTAAAAAGCGGATGGGATGTGGCAACGTTGCTACCTGAGAGGGCGAGTTTGGAAAAAGAGAGCGGGAAAAGACAGACCGTGCGAGTCTTATCCTGGGATCTCAATGTTCGATGCTCCATGTCTCTGATCCATAGAGTGCCTCGCTCCTTTCTTTTTGTTGATTCTCATATTAATTTCCTAAATTACTAGGTCCGTAATATTCCAAGATGTTTACAGGTCCACTTGCCTTTCTGTTAGAACTGCGATAGCCATCTGCGAACCGGAAGCATGTTTAGTTCTTCAACATTAACCTTGATTACTTTTATACCAATTTCTTCTGCTTCTCGTTTTGCTTCTTTTTGTTATATATTATATCAAATAATAATGGCAAGAAGCTCTATCTTTGTCTAACTCCTCATTTGTTTTGGCTTCTATTTTCCTTCCATCAATCATTCGTACTGTTGTGACCTGATTCTTGCGGAGGCGACAGAGTATTTATTTGTCGTTGTAGTCCATCTCAACTGCTTTCAGTATCTTGAACATCTTATTCCATTCCACGTTGTGAAATGGCTAGTTGATGGAGGCTTTCACATGAGTCACGAGAAAGATGAGGAATTTCAGAAGTAATTTTTCAGTGGTGACAAATTATTGACAATTAGTTTTCCTAAGGAGGCTAATGGAGGTTACTATCAACGACCAGAGAAGTTGCTAAATGGTGAAATAATATATTTGGTGACACTAAACTGCCGTAGTATAAAAATAAAGTAGTTTAATGCTACCATATCATTAAAGGCACCGATTCGGATGTAAGTATAGGGACAGAAAGTTGGTTATCAAACGAAATCGCAGATAATGAATATTTTCCAAAATCATTTACCATTGATAGGTCTCCGACAGGTTTCCTCCAATCTTTCCTTCCATTCTTCGGCTGATTATTTTAGTAAGTGTTTTCGATGCACGTGACAAGAAAGCTACGTTCCTCTTAGTGACTCCTATATGTTCTTCTTTATTGCAGCTAAGGATTACTACACCAATAATTAGGAGTTCTAATCTGAGAGTCGGTTAAAGAGCGTATGGTGTTCACTTCGACAGCCTAAAGCCAAAAGATTCTTTATATGTGTATATTATAGACCGCCTGATAGCGACGGCAGTTCAGTTTCAGGCCTGGAGAGCAAGAGCAGTAAACTACATTCGCGCGGAAACGATCGAAACATCATAATATGTGGAGATTTCATACTTCTGTCCATAGACTGGGACACGAATTGGTTTATCACCGGAGTAAAAGACAAGGAGCTCTGCGAGTCACTATTTTGTACCTTCACTACACACTCAATGCATCAATTGGTAACAGCACCCACCAGAGGAAATAATACCTTCTATTTATTAGCGGCAAATGTACCAGAACATGTTGTAAAAGTAGTAGCCAAGAAAGGCATTAGAGGCCATAAAGTAGTCACGGCTCAATTTTCTCTGAGAGCTAACAATCTCACGTGCCGAAAGGAAACATTTATTTGCTCGGTATCAGGGGCGTCGGAACTATTTTCGCTGGGAGGGGCCAACCTTGAAAAGGGCCCGGCTCCTATGAAAAGGGCCCGCATTTTTTTGCGAATAGGAGGGGGTAGAGATTAGAATTCCGCTAAAAGTGCATATGAAGGTGGTAGAATATACGTCAGAAGGGAATAGGCAAGCTGGATACAAGTGAAATTTATTTTTTATTGATGAAGACTCATTTCTCAAGGGCCCGGGGCAAATTCTGGGGGGGGGGTGATTGCCCCCAGTAAGGCTTATTATGGTGGTATGAAACAGGAACTGCTCAACTCAATTTATACATTTCAAGAAGTCAGCATTAGCCAAGATAGTGGGTGGTTTTGGTTTACTTTCCTAGATATTACACACTCATCAATTAATATATACATTCAGAGTACATTGTAAAGTGATGAATGGTAAAAGAACACTGTTATTTCTCACTAGTAGGACCGCACATCGAGTATGCTGCTAGTATATGGGATCGCGTACAGACAAAGTCAGGTAGGTTTGTAAAAATATGTTTAGATAAATTCAGCATTGTCTCCAAGTTATTAGAGGAACTGGGATAGGAATCGCTATCTAGCAGTAGGTTGATGAAAAGGCTGAACCTCATGCGTAAGGTTGACACAGATAACTTCTCCTAAGACGTCAATAACATATTAATAATTGGAAAAATACATGCCTATGTATGGGATATTTACCCGGCTTGGACAACTTTCCACTAAGTTTCAATAGGCATTCCAGTTCTAATTATAGTTTTCATCGCATAAAACATTAACTTAAGGAAATCCCGTTAATAATCATGCAGAATGTGTCTTCTGCATTATTTCGTCCTTTCCCTTTCCAGGTTACAATCAAAATTGTGGCTTTCATCATATAAGACAGGATTTTCCGTCGCGGGCACCCGCGTTCAATAGTCATACGAGGGAGGGTATTGTAATAGCACATTCGAAACTGACTTCAGTTCGACAGCAATGCTCTTCGGTTACTGAAGTAATCAGACCTAAAAATCAACATTTTAGGCTCACAGTTTTTCTTCAATGAAGAAATGCTCAAATTTACGGAAATTTAGTACTTTTTTCGAGCAGAATAAGAATCTTCTAAGTTTAAGCCTCTAAATGGTGAATTTTTAATTACAACATTTAGGCATTGTAATGAGTAAAAATCGGAACCCTCTCTCCGAAAAAAACTGGTATCCCAATTGAATTCAACGCAGAAATATTTTCGAACATGGGATAAAAAAATATCAACGTATCGGGATATAACTACTTCAAAACCTATTTCTGGACGTTATAAATGACCTTGCAAAGTTAGGTTGTGAATGATTCATCCAGTTTCATTGCATAACGGATATATCTTGTTGATTATTATTACTTATTTATTAGATTGGGTAGTGTTTCCTTATTAATGCATGCCCCCTGCCACACCCCCTTGAGGAGATTTTTAAAGGCACCATGTACATTTGCAAAAGCTCACTCCTGTCCATAGATGTTCCTTTGGACTTGGCGATTTTATTCCTATTCTGCTACGAATATCTATATGCATGACCTTTACGTTTACATCTACATCTACACGATACCCTGCAAGCCACCGGGAGGGTGTGTGGCAGGGGGTGAAGATCACCAAGCATGCACTACTAACATGCAAACTAGCAACTATATTGTCTCATGCAACTTGATTGTTAGTATCTACAGTATTTAAGGGGTAATACATGCATCTACATCTACATCTAGATGTAGATGTAGATGCATGGGGGTGAAGATCACCAAGCATGCATTACTAACATGCAAACTAGCAACTATATTGTCTCATGCAACTTGATTGTTAGTATCTACAGTATTTAAGGGGTAATACATGCATCATGCACTACAGAATACTCTAGAATATTTCCCCTAACTATCTCTTTCCGCTTCCGTTTAAAGCCAAGCAAACAAATATTTGAAGTTTTGAGATTGGGAGTTAATAGCACCGGACGCGACCCTCGTGGCCTGGAGATGAGAACAAAGGTACGAAGATACCATGCACTTCTTTTCGGCATAATACGTTCAATAGCGTGGTCGCCCCGCGACGAACTTTCACTTTCCCCCAATCCTCCCCCAACGGTCTCCTGCTGTGTCTGGAGTCCCTTCAGTGCGTCACTTGTTCTATTCGGATTTGGCGTCCAAGCTCAAGCACATGTCAAGCAAGGTTGGCATTGAGAGAAGCATTTGTAGATTTAAATACGACGACATGAACAGGAGTTACTGAAGTCGTTTACTAAAGTTAAGAAAGTTATTTTAAGCCAAAATAGTAAAATTTTGTAGCATACCCGCTCAGCAGTTAACAAATACGTACCTAATAAAATAAAATGGGGAAACGCAGAACCTAGATAGTGTATATAGTAAGCAAGAGTGTGGAAGTCATTGAAATGACAAAGGCAGAGTCAATCTGGATTGAAAAGTTCTCTAACCAATCCATCCATTGACGAGGTAAAGAGATTATTCAAAATTATAAACTAAACTCCATAGCAATTAAAGCATATCGTAGGGCGTTGTTTGTTTTATCTTGGAATAAGACTGACAAATGATCTTTCCTGGGGTAAACACATTCGTGAAATAATGGTTCAAGCGAATCGTAAACTGGGATTCGTCAAACGAGTAGGTACTGGGTAAATGTGACGATCATGTACGAGAAATCAGCTACTTTACCCTTGTAAGTCGTATCCCCCGTATGTCAGTAGAAGAGAACTTATTTCAGAGCGAATTAACAAACGTGGAATCCATTAAATATCTTGAAATAAGACTGACAAATGATCTTTCCTGGGGTAAACACATTCGTGAAATAATAGGTCAAGCGAATCGCAAACTGGGTTTCATTAAAAGAGTATTGGGTAAATGTGACGATCATGTACGAGAAATCAGCTACTTTTCCCTTGTTAGACCTCATTTGGAATATGCTGCCAGTGTATGGGATCCCTACGAAATCGGTCTAAGGAATGAACTTGAACGTGTGCAGCGAAGATCGGCAAGATTTGTAAAGGGACGATACGATAATTATATTAGCGTAACCAGTCTATTAAATGAATTGAAATGGGAATCATTGTCAGATCGCAGGTTGAAATTTAGACTTAATCTCTTCCACAAATTCCAAGGCAATATTTTCAGTGATGATGTTAAAAATATTTTACGAACCCCAACTTACTATGGCAGACTGGACCATAATCATTAAATTAGAGAAATTGATTGCCGAACTGACAGATTCAAAATGTCCTTTTTTCCTCGTACTATTAGGGATATGAATAACTAAATATATCCAGTACGAGTGTAGCAATGGATAACATTGGTAGCTGCATGTTGGTATAAGGACTTAAAGCTAACCCAACTAACATCATGTTTTTGTATGTATGCTTTGCCAATTTTATCTTTTTTATAAATAGCGTAGTTTTGAACAGTACCTATGCAAGCACTAATCTTTTTTATGCATGATATTTAGTGCATGTTTGGTGAGAGTTCACCCCCTGCCACACACCTTTATGGTGGCCTGCAGGATATTATGTAGATGTAGATGTAGATTTGTATTCAAGAGCATTTCCAGTGGAAATTTGAGGCTCCCGATGTGACTTTGATTGTGTCCGACATGATACCATCCATGACAACCCTCTGCTCTCGCCCACTTAAGAATTCTTTTACCCAACATACGTCTTTATTTATACCAAAACTCTCTGACTTCAAGATTAATTTATCATGAGGAACTTTATCGAATGCGTTTTTAAAATCTAAAAATATCGCATCAACTTCATTACTGTTTTCGACGTAGACTAATATATGGTGTACAAATAGAGCTAATTGTGTCTCGCAAGATCAAACTTTCCGGAACCCATGTTGGCTCTATTATGAGTAATCCATGACTTTCCAAATGCCCCATGATCGAACTGACTACAATGTGCTCAAATATCTTACAAGAGATTGACTTGAGTGAAATGGGTGTGTAGTTACTAGGTTCTTCCCTATCGCCGTTTCTAAAAATAGGTGTAATGTTAGCTACTTACCAATCCTTGGGTACTGTGTGGTTCTTTAGTGTTTTATTGAATATTATTTCTAGAAATGGAGCTATTTCAGATGCTAATGTTTTATATACTCTGGAAGGAATTTGATCGGGACCTCGTGATTTTTTTACTAATGCTTTTTAACTGCTGCTCTATTCCGCGACATGAAATTTTTATTTCGCGCATTTGCTCCCTGAAAAAGTTCGGCGGCGGTGGTTCCAATGCTTTGAGTGACGATGAGTTTAATACGCTTTGGAAGAATGTGTTTAAAGTATTGGCTTTTTCTACACTGCTGGTGGCTCTGATTCCTTTATCGTTTTTAAGTGTGTGCACTGTGGACCTATTTCCCTGAAGCTCTCTCACATATGACCACAACGCTTTAGTATGTCTATCTAAATATTCTCCTAACATCTTGCTCTTCAAATGTGATAACATTGCCGACATGATTTCCTTGTTAATGCTCTCGATATATTATAGTTTTGAACTAACTCATTTTTTTTCCTCTACCGATAGACCCCGTCCTGCATTTTTCATCCTAACGTGGCATACCCTTTGTCGCTTTAGTGATTTCCTAACCTCCGCGTTATACCACCTTGGCCATGTATTATCACTAATGAATTTACTAGGTATGTATTTATTAACTGCTTTACGGGTGACCTCAAGTAATTCTCTCCACGAATCCTCTGTATCTAATCCTTTGCTTTGTTCGCTAAATACATTATACGATTCCCTAATTCCTTTTTATGAGTTGACGAAACCATCCCCTCTCTAAGATATTTGAAGGCGACTTAAAAAACATATTTTCATGTATGACTGAAGGGAATACGCTATATCAAAATATGAGGAGTGCAATTACAGCAAGTCAAGAAGTTCAGCTATCTCCGCAACAGTTAATATCTTGCGATGGAAGAAGCATGACTAACATCAAGCGAAGAATAGCACAGGCCAAGGAGCCTTTCCTGAAGGAGAGGCAACTACATGGCTCAAAAACCTTCAGTTACCAACAAGAAAGCACTCCATCAAGACATTCGTATGGAGAAAGTCACTCTATGGGTCAGAGACATGGGACATCGAAAAACAGTAGAGCAAAGAATTGAAGCTTACAAACCATAATGCCGGAGGACAATGATGAACATTTTATCGCCAAAATAATGTGAGGCACGAAGAAGTATATGGAATTTGGCTGACTTCCATGTACACGCCTCCTTCGGCTAAGAGATATCACCATAATCAGCCTTACCGAGCAAATAAATGGTTCTTTTCGGCTCGTGAGTTTGTTAGCTCTCAGAGAAAATTGAGCCGTGACTACTTTATGGCCTCTAATGCCTTTCTCGGCTACTACTTTTACAACATGTTATGGTACATTTGCCGCTAATAAATAGAAGGTATTATTTCCTCTGGTGGGTGCTGTTACCAATTGATGCATTGAGTTTGTAGTGAAGGTACACAATAGTGACTCGCGGAGCTCCTTGTCTTTTACTCCGGTGATAAACCAATTCGTGTCCCAGTCTATGGACAGAAGTATGAAATCTCCACATATTATGATGTTTCGATCGTTTCCGCGCGAATGTAGTTTACTGCTCTTGCTCTCCAGGCCTGAAACTGAACTGCCGCGGCAGTTCAGTTTCAGGCCGCATGGCGACGGCATGCCGTCGCTATCAGGCGGTCTATAATATACACATATAAAGAATCTTTTGGCTTTGGACTAGTAATTTAGGAAATTAATATGAGAATCAACAAAAAGAAAGGAGCGAGGCACTCTATGGATCAGAGACATGGAGCATCGAACATTGAGATCCCAGGATAAGACTCGCACGGTCTGTCTTTTCCCGCTCTCTTTTTCCAAACTCGCCCTCTCAGGTAGCAACGTTGCCACATCCCATCCGCTTTTTACGCGAAAAATAGGAAAATCCTTAATTTTCATCGTAGAGCATCAATCAAAAAACGTTTTTCGACGTCTTGGAATGAACGATACAACGAAGAAGATAGATTGTTGATACGTTCCAAAGTTTATAACTTCGATAAACCATGTCTAGTGGTCAATTTCCCCGAGGACCCCACCCGCTGGGAAAGGTCTACCTAAGCTGAGCTCTCGGGATGGGCGAGGGTCGATTTTCGAGGAGACCGAGGGTGGACCCTCGGTCCTGACCACCGTCCCACTAGCTACCTGAACGACGGCCCCGCTAAACTACCATTAACCAATAATTATATTCATCCAGTGAGATTATTCTATGGCTGAATCATTCACTGGAGTGCCAGTGCGTAACATTTCCAATTCGTTTTACTCAGCAGCTGGCTACGGTAAAGAAACACACTACGCAGCAGTAGGATTATGCTTTATAGTTCCTCAACTGCTTTGGTTATATCACAACGTGTAACCTAACTTTATGCTACGCTTAATCGCAAGACGAACACAATACGGTCCACAACGTGCGATTGTATTTTTTAGTTATTCTCAATCGAGTTTTTAAAGAACTTTCTACGACCACCGCACAATATCTCCGGAGGGCATTTTTTATCACGTGAAAGTACTCCGACCTACCCGATCCTCTGTTGCTAAATTTACCTCCACTTCCAACTGTATTTTATCGAATACTGCTGAAAGACCGTGTTTTTGGACGCCTTAACGGGGTTTCCGGTTTGCCAAAACTCTATAAAGGGGAACCCACCCTATAAAGGGGAACTCTCTGGGTGTCAGGCACGTTTTGGAACTTCCTAAGTTGCCCGTAAAGGAAGCAACCACTCAACATCTTGACTTGAAGAGCTATACTGGACTGCATTAAGCTCTGATGCTTCAGGCTACCTCCTTCCGCCACGAGAAAGTGAGAATTTGCGACATAACTTGAGAAAAAGTGACCGTGACTAACGCTCAAAATTCCACACGGCGATGACGTGGAATGTGTAGCGGAAGCAAATATCGTAGATCGATAACTTTTAAATCTTCAAGTAACAATATTACGGTTCGATTAAAATTCATAGCCAAGGCGAGGCACTGGTCGAAGACGAGACGTCCTTTTCCTTTGTTTCCTCGCAGTTCTCACCTTGATCTACGCACCGCGGGAGTGGCGACCGTTCCCAGCGTCCACGGCACTGCCTTCCACGAGTTCTGCTCGGACGGATCTATTGTAATGCGAGAGCAATAGGCGTGGATGGTGCATCGAATTCAGCAGAGTTACCGGAGAGTCAAAAATGACTGGTAGTAATGGAGTAGATTTAATTTCAGGATATAGGTATATTTTTATGCGTTCATTGGAGCCGTTTAATTTCGATAAATGCCGATAAAAGTAAAATATAATAAACAGCAGCTAAACTAATCCTTCAGAGAAGTAATTCCCAATTAGTACTATCGTTGATTAGCATCAGTAAAGAATCTTTACGCACTTTGGTAAATGTTCATTTCTTTAGGAACTTTTACGAACAAACTGGCCGATTATCTTTTAAGTCTAGACATCTGGTGCACTTAGTCTTTTCTACACCCACACATAAAAACCGTCATCACTCTCCCTCTCACCGGAATTGCTATTCTGGCACCCAGTGACTGACTGGACTAAATTATTCCAGGTCTTCCAACTTGCCCTTGATGGAGAAAACCCTCCAAATGATATCACCAAAAAAATCAATCAATGTCACATTTACAAACGATGCCTGGAAGGACCAGGAAGCATTTTATTCCCCTAAAACACCTGAATCATTTAATTAGGTACGGGGATCGGGACGGTTTTAGTAGTCCGTCCGCCGGATAGAGCGTTAAATCCCTAGGTGCCTTTCGTCAAGAGCAGACCAGTACCGTCGCCTGGTTTCTCTCGTCCTTTCCCTCATTTCCTGAAAAAAAAACTATCTATACCCAACCGCCCATCTGTCTTAAATTCCCGTAAATGACCACACCTGTCGATCATCTCTCCCAAATGGCTAAAACATAAATATAGGCACCTATCTGCCTCAAGGAATCGTAAAGGATTACAAGACAATTTTTCCATGCCAATGTCAGGAATATTGAGAGGTATGTAAACAAGGAAGGGTTTGAAACTATGTTAAATACGAAATATTTTGCAATACGAAATCCTTTTCAATTTTGAAATTTATTTTTCCATGCTTGGAGCGATGGCATAATGGGGGAGTTTACTCAGAACCGAAATCCCTATTTTGTACACGAAATCGTTAGATGCAAACGAAAAATGAATTTTAGCGAAAAAATTTATCTTCTAACCAGAGCTATTCGGTCATAAGTCAAAAATTAAAATAAGCAAAAGGTGACGCTTACCGAACGAGCTGCGTTAAGGATATCTACTTCATCCACCTCCCTTCCTTTACTGTTTTGTGGAAGATAGCGAAATTGGGGAGGGGAGGTCTGCCTGAAGAGATTCTGTCGCATCCTGCAAATAACCGAAAATAACTGAACGACAAAATATTTTCGTACACATTTTGGTATGACTATAAGTGTGCTGAAAATTGTTTGTTTATCCACAAATTGCGATGCAGTCGAACATAGAGTGCCTTCCGAAATAATCCGAATGGAGTCCAACAACCACTTCCATTGGCAGAGTCAGCTGAGTGTCTTCCATTAGGATTAAGCGAAGGAGCTGCGCGGTTCAGTTGTGATTGGACGAAGTGAATGACGTCCGAGTTCTTTGCAAGCCTACTTTTCCGAAAGGGTTAAATGCATCAGTTTTTGCTGCTCGTAACTCGGGAACAATTCGACGGATCGAAGCATGGAAAAATACGGGTCTTTTTGTTTTACAAACACTCAGATTTGGCAATAAAATATAAGGTAAACGACCCCATTCTTTCGCACATTATCCGAAGATAGAGATTTTTATGCTTCGTCAGTGTTGTTTTATTACCACGTGAAGAAATGAGATATATGTTCATCCTCATCACAAAAAATTAAGCTAAATACAGAAATTAAGATTTTCTGCGAAAAAGAAAAAACTTCAAAAAATTTAAATTAAGTCAAAAACCACTTTCGTGATTGCAGCACAAGTCAAGAACAGCAAGAGGACCTTGGAGAGAGGGAGACCAAGGGTTTAGTAATACAAGAGTGAGAGCTTAGAAGGAAAGGGAAAGGAAGTGGGAGGAAAGTAAGCAAGGCGGGAAGACGCGGGTGAGAATCAAGAGGTGGATGATGACGGGGCACTAACGAAGAGAAAGGAGTTTTACGAGAGTTGATCGTCCGACAACTCATAAAAAAAAGGAACAGGGGTGTTCTCTTCCACTCCTCTTTGGATAGTACGGTTGTTTCGACGAGAAACGAGGCTTGGGCGGTTTTAAGGCGGACGCGGGTGTCGGAAGAGGAGTGGGGGCGTGGTGCGTTGAAACACAACCCATTTGGGCATGGCTGATGTTGTCCTGGAGCAGATGCGGAGGTAGGTGAGGGGAAGGCATAAAATATAAGAGAGAGTGAGTGGGGCAGGTTTGCGAGGACCAATGGTAGCGACAAGTTACGCGACGGAAGAAGGTGGTAAGACCAACAACACATAGTAGAAGCAGAAATCGGTTGAAACATGATAGATTGGCACCGAATTTTGAGATACATCTAAGCTACAGGTGCTCCACCTACTCAGGTTATTTCTTACCTTTCACACTCAACTTATTCCTAAAGCAAGTACCACACCCATGCTCCTGGCGGAATTCTAGCCTTGCAAAATCTTGAGCTGCAAAAAGAGCGCAACCATTCACGCTAACAAGGATACTGTTCCATAAAACAGGCAATGAATGGCGGAGAAGTATTAAAACAAGGAAGCTCAAGAAACTATATAGCCTTGGTTGATGAGGCGATGAGGTGTACTCATGGCGAAAACTAAAATTAGTAGCTGAGTAGTTAATTTTTTTTAATGAAGACACTTTTCAAAATATAAACTAGACCAAAACTCTTAATCTACATTTCCACTTCCAGTGAACAAAAATTGAACTAATCTAATTGGCAGGTAATATTAATTACTACTTTTTCTTTCTGTCTTTTCCATGTCAGATTCACACTACACTTGCATGTTTGGGGATTTTAACGCCCAGTCGCATACCCTTGCAGTGGTTCGCAGAGTATTATGCAGATGTATTGTAGTAATCCTTTCAGATCTTTAACCGAACATGTGCGGCTTTAAAAATCTGACCCTGTTATTATCCGAACTAAACTCACTTATTTTGTCCACTTTGAATTCTATTTCGAAGGTTCCCCACCCTAGTTCTTTCAGGTGTTGCGTATAAGCCGCGAGTACCTTAGCGGAGTCACTCGCTAATGTGCTTCTGATCCACTGATTCTGCTATTGCTCATGCATATCCTTTTATCTCCGCCATCCTTCAATTCAGAACCTCATTGATCTCCCATCAATACCATATTTTTTCAGCATGAATCATGTGTGATAAAAATATATAAAACGTCAAAACACATCACAATGGCACCACGAATGCGTTACATAGTAGTATGACATGAAAATATGCGGTAAAATAAGATTGACCAGTTCTATGCCAGAGTATTATAGTTATTATTAAGATTATGACGGTTAAGGCAGGTATTGCTGGGCCATAAGTTCTTCTACGACTCCTATCTATCAAATTAGGTACTTTTGATGTAACCCACGAGGAGGCGTTATGTAAAATATCAACATAGAAATATGCAATTAAAATCGTATCTGAATAAAATGTAACAGTGATTTCACTTATGTTACTAATCCACTGAAATTTGTCAGGGTTGCAACATGCCATAAACAGGGTGTAGCAAAAGCAAACATTAGATAACGTAAATACATATATATGGCTTAAATAAATTAAACAATGCAACACCAGAGAAACTTTCGTCCAAAAAGAACCTATACATAAGCACCACGACAACCTTTGAACTAGCAAAGCTCATCCACTTTCATGCTACCCTTTTCTCCTTGTCTTCCCAATCCCTAGAAGCTTGCAGTAGGTATTAAAATACCGGACACATTTACTCCTAACTAGCAAGAGACTATGAAACGACATCAGAAATTACGCTCGAAGACATGTCATGCAGGCATTTCGCGAAGAACAAGAAAAGAGAATTGAGAGTAAAAGATATGTTCAAATGAAGAATAAACACACGGGCTAGAAACTTTGTCCCACCGGTTTGCAACATTTGAGGTCACATACAACGGACGTAGCACACGTTCAAAGTACAAAAAACCAAAGACAAATGTACCAATATGGCAGAAGTGGAGAGAAAATTGAAGGAATTCCAGTTCAGTTTGGTAACTTCTTATGTACATACCATTGCTGTGTACGAGTAATCGAAAAAAGTTGGGAAAAATTGATCAATATGAAGTGGATAATCGAAAATTCTGGTGTTGAAATGATAATAAATTATGTACCTAACGTTCCACTTTGTTCATTCACTGAATGATTGGAGCTCTTACAATGAAAAATTATAAAAAGAGACCCGTTCCTTTAAATCCAATTTTTATTTCTGGAACCACTGGGGAAAGATTAGCTACCCATTCCTACAGAGATGAAAACTCGAAACGAATTATATTTTTACTGAACTATGCTCTTTAAACTGCCAAGTTTTCTCATTTAGCAGTGGAATGCTATGGTTAAATTATAAGAGTTAGGAATCATAATTCTCAGGTTTTTTTAAAAATTACATTTCTACATCTGCGCATATAAACGATCAAAATCATTTATCCTAAAAGCCCTGCAAAATTTTCTCTGCAAAATTAATTAAGAATTAGCAATAGTTATGAAATAAAAATAGTTAGTACACATCGATCAATCTTAGAACTAGGACCATGAACTACGAAATTTACCTAAATTCAAGAGTCAATCAAATAAATATTACTTAATTATCGACTACTCTGGGTAAGTCAGTCAATGGGTTCACGGGTTCCCGAATATGATAGCGAGTAGAACGTCGAATCCACCGCTAAAGACAGGTCGTTAACGCTGCGGCCTGTAACCCAAATGTAGCATGTTCGAATCCCTCTTCAACATGGGCTTTTTCGACATTTTGTTTGTCTTAGGATTAAGATCATAATGTATACGATGCAATATTACCCGCCGGTGCATAAAAACCCCAGTTAACGATAACCAATACGTCGAAACCGCACTATTCGCTCCATTATTAACAATGGAAATTTCACGCTCACTTTAAGGAACCGCTGTCCCTTAAAATGTAACAGGTGATTGCTCTTGACGGCACGATAATTCTGGGGTCGAATCAGGTGCATTTTTTACTTTCAAGCCGACCTTGACAGCGTTGGGGGAGCAGTGAGAGCATGGCATTGGAAAGAATTAAAGGAATGGAGAGAAGATCTTTGAAAGAGTTGTGGTTGACTGCACTAGGGAATACATTTCAAGAAAATTCTAGAGGTCTGGAGCCAAGGCAGTAACCTGAATTCTATGTGCTCTAAATGCAATGGTTTTAACGCACCATCCAGTCTAAGCTCAAGCAAATAACATCATTGCACGGAACGAGATTCATAGCCACGTTCTTTGGGATGCCAGAATGTCGCGTGGTCGAGCAGGCAACTGTGGATGAAAAGCATCGTAGAAAGGAAATTGTATTATAAACCAAAGGTTTTCCATACGATTCCTATGGAAGAATTGATTTCACAGACGCTTCCACAGCTGTTCCATAAAATAAATCATTAATCTGGAACGTCAGCAGATGGCTATGGACGCTCCACCGTACTTTCAGGGGGTAACGAGAACTTTCCATATAATTGTTGTAATTTTAACAATATGGTAACAATATCTCATTGGTTAGACGAATAATGCCACAGTTTTGAAAATTCCCCTGATTTTTATGTCCTATCACACCCCTTAAAATAGCCTCCGAATGATCGATTCAAAACCAAAACGCAATCGACTTCAAGCGATTCATTTGAGAGAGCAAGTGACTGAAATCCATCAAATAAATTCGATAGGAACAAGGGCAGTGGCCCAGATGGTGTTACCAAAGGGTAAGGAGGAGGAGAGGGCCCAAGGAAGTCGACTCCGGAGCGGCAGAGAGAAGGGTGATGGGCGAAAATAGGGTGTCGGGAGGAGAGGAAGTCGAGCAAAGCAGAGAAAGTGGGAGGGCGGGACATGTCAGCGGCACAGACTCCAAAGGCATGTCACTCATTTTTCAGCTGTCGTAATTCACTCACGCCAATACCGCATACAACTCGATCAAAACCGCCCCTCTCCTTTCCCTTTCTTCGCAAGGGGGGCCAAACAGGGTCTCCGCATCCCACTCTCCGCGTCTGCCCCTACCCCGCCCCCAACCGCTTCCATCCCTTGAGGCCATTAAGCACCGAAACGACTCCTGCTCATTTCTTCACCGATTACCTCTGCATTGTAGACGGTGCGTTGAACTGCTCCGGAAACAAGGTGGCCGTGGTTCCTTGAATCTCCCCCCAAGAAGCGGCAAAACAAAAATTTTGAAAAATAAATCACGAGCACGTGTCTGCGAGACTTCCTGAGTTGAATTTCGACGCCGGTGCTTTCTTCCAACCGGCTGTCGATCCCGTTCCTTCGAGGTTGACGATCAATCCTGCTGAACCTCTCGCGACCCATTTGCGCTGCACCGGTTTTTCGTCTTGATACTACGAAATAATGCTAAATGAACGCTCATGGTTTCCGGGGAGATTTTTCGGCCGCTTTCATTTTCACCGTGATGCACATTCTTCCTCGGCGGCGTAGATAAACGAGTTAAATGGTTGGCTGTCCAAAAAGAGACCCAATTTGGAATCTGGGGGACAAATCAGAAAGTTGGACGATTTTCCGAGGATAACTTTACTAATATTCATTAGGACTTAGTTACCTAAAAACTCGGCCCTCACTGATCAGACAAATCTGAATTAGGACTGACTCAGGTACTTCCCTCTTATTGATAAATTATAAGAATCATAAGTGCTATTACATTTATGATACAAAGTTTCATAACTTTAACATGCGTTTAAAGTAAGGGCCACTTATTGTAATATCGGTAAATTGTGCAACGTAAAGTAGCATAGATAGACCCACAACAGTAGGAAGATTTATTTACCTACTTGTAAATTATTATGGAGGACAATGGTTATATGTTCAGACATTCGAAGAAGAATTACTAAACGGAAGAAGCTTTTACTAGTAAAAGAGAGAACAAAAGTCAAAACCGTTAAGTAAGGCCGGTAGCAAGAGCGTACAGTTGATTTGGAGAGCAGCATTGTGTAGAGACGACAGGTTAATCTATACCAACGTAAAACCCTGCGAGCCACCGCGAGGGTGTGTGCCAGGGGGTGAAGCTCACCAAACATGCACTACCATTGTTAGAACTCATTTGGAATATGCTGCCAGTATATGGAATCCCTACGAAATCGACCTAAATAATGAACTTGAATGTGTGCAGCAAAGATCGGCAACATTTGTAAAGGGACGGTATGATAACCATATTAGCTTAACCAGTCTATTAAATGTATTTAAATGGGAATCATTGTCTGATCGCAGGTTGAGATTTAGACTTAATCTCTAAAATAAATTCCAAGATAATATTTTCAGTTATGACGTTAAAAATATTTTGCACGCTCCAACTTACTATGGTAGACTAGACCATAATTACAAAATTAGAGAAATTGATTGCCGAACTGACAGATTCAAAATGTCATTTTTTTCCTCGTACAATTAGGGATAGCGGTAAATATGTCCAATACGAGTGTATCAATGGATAGCTTAGGTAGCGACATGTTGGTATAAGGACTTGACGCTAACCCAAATAACAGCAGGTTTTTGCATGCTTGCTTTGCTATTTTTATCTTTTTTTAAATAGTGTAGTTTAGAACAGTATATAAATACTAATCCTTTTTTATGCATGATATGTAGTGCATGTTTGGTGAGAATTCACCCCCAGCCACACACCTTTATGCTGATTTGCAGGGTATTATGTAGATGTACCAACATGCAACTAAAAGCTACAATGCTACTACATCATGGAGATATGTTATATATAAGAGTCACGTGCAAGATGGTTGTTAAATATAAATGTCACTGAGGAAATTACGACGAAATCAGTGAGTGGAACGAGTACTTAGGGACTATGATGTTTTGAATGCCGTGATAGAGGCGAGACTGTCAGGTAATCGAGGAAGAGAAGGAATGAGAATAAGCTATTTGCATGGATTGGTGCAAAGTATGACGTATGCGGAGCATGCAATCGAATCATGTTCATCTAAAACTACCTAAACTGGTGAAGCAGTAATAATAAATTGCGTTCTTACAAGTCTGGTTTGGTTTTTTTAAGTACACCAAGGACAGCGAAAATTAAGAATAGCATGAGGCAAAGTAGGGTTTTAGGATTGCAATGAGAAAGAATCATGTACGAAACAAAGCATGTAAATGTGCGTCTCAACGTGAACTTAATCCTGACATCTTTTCGTAGCGTATTTATGATAAAGAATAGGCACATCCCGTAGTGATAGCAAGTAAGGTATCACGTGTGCATAAATGCCAAACATTTAAAAATGCAATCGTGTGAGGTAGGCAACGTAGGCAAATATAATGTGGTACGGAAATGTTTACGATGTCTATTTTCCAAACGACGCAAGTGACAAGAGCATTCGTCCTCGTAATTGAGCAGTTAATAATGTTAGGAGCACTTACAATTAGTTCTTAAGGCTTTACTTTAACTCATGTAATATAGGATGAGATAAATTGACTTGACGTCTGGAATACAAGCTAATCATAATTTTAACCTGGTATTTAGAATAAAGGTGCATTCAATCGTACTTGAATTTAAATTCATAGTACAATTCTAACAATTTCCTTCAATTTGGGAAATTGTGCGTCAAGTGGGATGTGGAATCTTCAAAAAGTGCGGAATATTCGACACGCAAATAACTCGGGTAGAGCTTACATAGTGTTGTTTATGACTTTATGCATTCCTTAATAAGAAGATGACATAATATTCTGATTATCAGCATAACATAGCAATCTGCTTAAAACAGCAATACTTTTACCTCTTGATACCGCAAAGTAGATGCAACATAAGGGCATGAAATACAATTGAAAGTCAGTAGATACATTCTGGTTTAATCTTTCCTCCCAAAAGGGATAAGGTTTCGCGGGGAGAAACTTCGAAAAACGTAAAAAAAAATGCGAGACCACTTGGACCCACCTCGCCCTTCCCTGTTCCACAGGTACAAGGTAGCCATGAACGAACATGGAGCAGACAGTGGTCAAGCATAATAAGGTTAAATGGAAAGTAAGGGGAGTGCTGGAAATGTCCTCAAAAAGGATTTAAGTATGCAAAGGGATTCAATAATGTATTCCGCTATTGCTTAGCGGATGGTAAAGAAGAATATTTTTTCAGCATAAATTACTCCTAGTAAATTAAATTAAAGTCAATTCCAAATTATTGCACAGTCTAACTGGAGTTTAGCAAAGCTTCAGGAATATTGTAATTTTAATACTGCTATTAGTTTGGATATTACGAATAGAGATTTTTGCAATATTTACAAGGTAGAGGAGAGACAAACCGAGATTCATTGCCTAGAGAAGGTGTAAGGAAAAGCGCGAATTTTAAGAGCTCCAGGATTATAAATTTGAGTACAAAATTTACAAAGTGAAATCTTACCCCTTGCTAAAAAGTCAGCAATATTACACGATCACATAAAACAGTAGGAGTACAACAGCATACAAAGCACTTTCTTTTTCTGCATCGTGAATACAAAAGATTAGTTAACCTTTTAAATGTGTGGCGTGAATATTGGCACGATAAATTGGGTAATGTCAAATGCAACACACGTACCAATTTGGATAAGAGTAAAGAAACCAGTGATTTTAGGAGGCCCGTTTGAAATCACTTTCTACTTAAATGTGCCCTCATTCTTGTATCCATTCGACTTTCCTTTTAATAGGCGTATTTTCCGTCCGGAAGTGATCTGAGAACATCTTATGCTTGAAAAAAATAATTATTCAAAAGGAAGTATTTAACTGCTTCTGATTAACCCCCAACATAGTCATAGGAATTTTGCAAAGGCCTATTAGTAGCACAGCTGTGTTCATTAATGTCCTATCTTGCGTGGCATGCATTTTCATTTGAACAGCTATGCATTCGGCCATTAACCTCATGAGCCTTACTATTACATTGACACAAATAAATCACAGATTTTAAGATAATTATATTTTATTATAATGAAGTATTCTTATTGACCACTTTATTTATGAGGTAATAGAAATGTGTTTATATGGAGTTTTTTGGTCGTTTTTGATAAACACCAATTTGCGCCAAAGTTTCACCTCTTTATTTCGGCTTCTTCAGGGCTTTGGTGACAATTTTTTTAAAACAACAACAACAACAATGTAAAGAAATCAGTAATTTTCGGAGGACCGTTTGAAATCAATTATATTTTAGAATTTTCTTTCTGGTGAAAAAGATATTAAGAGGTGCCTTCTCATGTAATCTAAAAATACGGTCCTCAATACATCATCACTGATCATCTCCTGCTTAACTACAACCTGAGATATCTATTCTAACACCTCGTCCACGGTAATGATAACGAAAGTTATTTGGAGCACAAGATATCACATTCTTTCGAGCTTAGAGAGATTATGCCTTCAACAACAAAATATAATAAAGGATTCCAAAATTACAAAATGCAATGAAAGCGAATTGAATTTTATTTACGTATCTGCTTTTGAAATTTGATTTTAGCATACACTTGAATACACCTCGACATGCCGTCGCCGTGCTAAAAACAGGACCTTGGAACAGATAATATGACTGGAAATCATTTCCATTTAGTGACGCAAATAATAAATCGCACCAATTAGCGGCCACGACTTCAAATTTTTGCGCTCCTAGCCTAATGAGAACAGAAAATGTAACTGACGCTAGACACCAGTTTTTCACCGCTCTTCAGCCTGGAAAATTGTCAAAAATATAGTAACGCACGTAAAGTAATTTCGGTAAAACGTAATTTAATCTGAATCTGAAAAATATGACTGCGGTTATATGAAAGACGCACTAATTAAGGAACAGCTAAAGTATATTTTTCAGCGCTGCAACTTATTATAGGCTAAATTTGTTAGAGTAGGAAACATGTGAAGAATATACATGACTTTACGCAAACCGACGACCCTATTTCGCTGCCCATAAACATATAAAACGCATTTTTTGCTCTACAATATCGGTCTCCTGTGAGGTACAAAAAAAACATCCATGGACGTCGACCATGTGCCGAAAGGAGTTCCTGTTCCTCCTGCGCTCTACCAGCACGTTTCTCCAATTCAACACACCGAATTTGTCGGTGTGATAAAATGCAAAACTGCATCTTTCAAGTAGCACCTTTATGAATATTGCAACGGCGCGGGCGAATGCAAGCCGCATGCATACCTCATCCTGTTGGTCGTAATGTATTCGCGGGGCATTCCTAACCGGCCAAGGGCCATCCGGGGCGATGCACGTGAGGCAACCCCAATGGAAGGGAAATTAGGGAGGCGGGTGGAGGGAAGGGGCCACGAAATCGCATCTCTGCAATGCAACACAGGACCGGTCGAGCGAGGAGGAGACACAGAGGTCAACATCCATCGAGTGCACCGTAAAGGCAGAGTCGTTTCGGAGTCGTTGGGCGCGGTCGCACGGGTACTGCATTTTTCGGGGTCATCGCACGCTGGTCGAAGCTAGATCACGACTCGTTTCCCCTCCTTTCGGTTTCACTCGAAGAGCCTTGGCCCACGCCTGCCTCAGGGCCGACCGTCTCTCGACGGGAAAAGTGGACCTTCGCTCCGATCTTTAAGGCTGCGTTCTCTCCTTACGGTGGGGGTGCTTCATTCATATGATCGTCCAAACAAGATCTTCAATTTTCACCAAACCTTCGTTAGCGCAGCCACTTCACACGACGCATTCATATTTAGGGATTTATATTAGCTAAACCTGAAACAGTCTATTAAATGAATTAAAATGGGAATCATTGTCAGAGCATGGGTTCAAATTTAGACTTAATCCCTTAAATAAAGTCCAAGATAATATTTTCACCGATGACGTTAAAAATATTTTGCGAACTCTAACTTACTATGGTAGACTGGACCATAATCATAAACGCAGAGAAATTGATTGCCGAACTGACAGATTCAAAATTTTCTTTTTTCTCGCACAATTAGGGATATGAATATCTGTAAATATATCCAATTGCATAAATACGAGTGTACCAATGGATAGAAAAGGTAGTTGCATGTTGGTATAAGGACTTTAAACTAACCCGACTAACAGCATCATACTGCATGCTTTGCTATTTTTACCTTTTTTAGATTGTGAAATTAATACTAGTATATCATTACTAATCCTTTTTTATGCACGACGTACAATGCACGTTTGGTGTACATTCACCCCCTGCCATACACCTTAACGGTGGCTTGCAGGGTATTCTCATCTACATCTACATAATACCCTGCAAGCCACCACAAGGGTGTGTGGCAGGGGGTGATTGCTCACCAAACATGCACTACACATCATGCATAAAAAAGGAATAGTATTAATATAGTAGTCAGAACTACACTATTTAAAAAGATAGAAATTGCAAAGAAAACATGCAAAAACATTCTGTTAGTAGGGTTAGCTTTAAGTACTCATACCAACATGCAGCTACCAATGCTATTCATTGCTACTCTCCGATAGGACATATTTACCGTTATTCGTATCTCTTATTGTGCGAGGGAAAAAGGACATTTTGAATCGGTCAGTTCGGCAATCAATTTCTCTAACTTTATGATTATGGTCCAGTCTGCCATAGTAAGTTGGGGTTCGTAAAATATTTTTAACATCATCACTGAAAATATTGCCTTGGAATTTGTGGAAGAGATTAAGTCTAAATTTCAACCTGCGATCTGATGTATTATGTAGATGTAGATGAATTTGGAGCAAGGAAGTTAGTCCGAACGTGATATTTTAGAAAATCAAACGGGATAAAACCGCGACTCATTCCCTGCGCCTTTCTCTTTCGTCGTTGAGCTACTCAAGCTTGCCTAATCGAGTTTCATAGTGACAAACGAATTGATATACATTTTGGCCTGCCCTAAACAAATACGTGAGAAAATTAGGTGTTTTTCATATGACCTGGGGAGGTTTAAAGTTCTACCATTTTCCACAGCATGACGACACTAACGAAAGAATTACTGATTTGAAGTTTGTCTCAGCTGTAACAAAACTATTCACATCCTCCAAGAGATTGTGTATCCTCAAAGTACAAAGGCATTATTGCTTGAAGAAATATATATGCTGTCGGAGACAAAAATGAGAACCTCGAAGGAAGAAAAAAATACATTAGGAGAAGGCCAGTTAAAACGACAGGAGAGGCCATATGGTGAGAATATTCTTCATTTCATGGAAGTCAATTGTATTTTGATAACAATGGCAGAATGAGATAATCATTGCAGCCTTTAACAGGAATGGACTACAATTATTAGGTAGTAGAAGAACTTATTTCGCATGCACCAAAAAATAATTTTTTTTTCCAAGTGCCGTAAATAGAAGATATATTTCATATTTGAAACAAATCTCCTTGCGGCAAGTATTACTCAACCTCAAGAGCCAATAACCGACTTGTGGGTCTGAAAAAGCGAATCATCGAAGTAATGACGACGTCTACCTCACCATTTACGGAGTGTAATAAATTGTTAAGGTGATTCTGCGAGACACACCGGGTCATTTCGTCTGCTTACGGTATTGGCTGTTCCCCATAATATTACTTAATATATAGATTAGTGAACTCATTAAAAACAGCTTGAAGGCCACGATTGAAAAAAATACCGTGGACTCTGGACAATAAGCAATTGGGCAAGCACAGCAAGAAATTTTCGAATGACTTGCCTCTGCCATTCAACGTAGGTAGTAATCTACTTTTAATACTTATACTTCGTAAAATGAAGTCTAATTGCAATCCATCCTAGAGTTAGGCGCGCTCAAAACAAAATAACCACCGAATTTACTTGAGAAAACCAAGTAACTTAGTAAAATTATCAATGATGCTCATCTCCCCTCATCAGACACAACTGGGGTGCAAATAAAGGCAATATGCTTCAAGGAAAACAATGCTATTTAAAGCCAAAAGTAACATGGATGGGGACTATTTTTAGTCACTCTAAATATTACAATATTTTTCATACACACACGAAAATTCTAATAACGCCGAAGTAGTCAGCATTTGTGGCAATTTGGCCCTGATAAGCAGAAAAAATGTTCTCAATGAACATCATATTTGTCATTCGTTAAATTACTAAATACAAGTCAAATACATATTTCAACATATTTGAAGTTAGTGGATCATGCGTGACGGTGGGAATAACGGAATCAAATATTTGTCACTTCAAGCGTGTAGAAGTCAATACCTAACACGAATATATGGTTAAATAGCGCATAATGGATTGTTTCTAGAACTTATCATAGTTATCATTGACTACGCTCATTCCAAATATACTTGAGGTCCAGACTTAGGCAGAGTCCCGATGACCCAGAAAAAATGTATGCTATTTTCTCTACAATACTTTTTGGAGACTTATTTATGACATGCGTGCATACTTATACTGTACTGGAATTCAATTAATGCTAGCTATACACTGTAAATAGGCTTAAAAAATCAAATTAATTAAACCAGGAATCCTCCAAAGAGTACTCGCTCAATAACCAAAAATCTGCATGTCGCGATGCGATGTGAGTGCTCATAAAAATTTTATTGGATATCTCTAAATCTGGATGGTAAAATTGAGTTCGTGAAGAAGCTTCGCTAGTACGAAAGAATAAACAGCACAATACTGGTATTATAATAGATTACGATCACTGCGAACGGCATATACACATGTATAGATCGAAGGCGTTTGGTTGGTGAATTTGAAATAAAGAAGTAAATATTTTCAAGGCTCTACAGATGAGAAATTAAGCTGAAGGAGGAAATTTGAAAGAAACAAGGTAAATAAAAAAGAAAGAAAAAGTTACGAGAGGCAATCAAATTTAAACCATGATGGAAGACATAAGACCTTTTAGTTGTGAATGATAGAAAGAAAATACTTATACCTAAAAAATAAACTGTATCTGTCAAAAGTGTGGTGATATAAGACAGAGAGAAATATTTTGGGTTATTGATTGAAGCTAAGCGTTTGGAAATAATAACATTTCCAACCAAATCGATTGTTATGTTGGATAATTTTCAATCAAAACTTAAAATATAGTATTGAAAATACCATCGCCTAAAAAATATTGTTTTTCAGTCAATACCACATTTATCCTTCTTCATGTCAATGATGAACGGTGGTTTTAAAAGGAAATTAATAGCTATATTCAGAGATGAGAGAAATTCACATATCTCATTCCGAATCGTGCTCTGAAGTTCCCGATAACCCCCATCTTGTCCACCTCATACTCCCCCGCCTTTTTGTCCTCTCCTCTCAACGTATCCGGAAGAGGAGTGAAAATCGGCATGTCCAACCAGCTCCACGTTCGGGCGCCCCATTTCACCTCATCCTCGCCCTGCATCCTCGTCTCGAAATACTGTTAGCGGAAAAAACGAGAATCATCCGATCGCGGTCGCCCACTTAAGAAAGTCCTGCTGATCCTGAGACAAGGAGCCACTTCGCGACGGGGTGATCGTCTGGCCTCACCCCATTTGCAAGTGGAAATAAAACCCACCAGTCCTCCACCGGCGTATTATCCTGACTGGTATTTTTTTCATGCGGAACGACCGTCCAGCCGTCCATTAATCATCGAGGAATTCACTCGATGGAATTGGTCGCTCTCACTGTCCGACCCTACGACGGACTATCAACTTCTTCTCGGATCGCAAGTTCTTTCTCCTCGCAACTTGCAGACATTACCTGTTCAACTCTCTAACGCCCTCAACGGTGCATCGTGTGGTGAAATTTCTGCGGGTGGTTCCTGGTCCTTTCAGGCCAGTAAGGCATCGGTCCTCGAGTCAAATTTCATGAGGTTTCGCCGGCTCTAGTTGTATGAGCTGTAGTTTTACCGGAAATTCTGACAGTAAATAAGTATGCTATGGCGATTTTGAGGAAATTGCGGTTAAATTAGACAGGCAAGAATGCCGTCTCTCAGTGAGACAGATGAAAACTCTCTAAACTCTTTGTAAGATATCATTAAGTTGACAGAGAAAAACAATTGCTCCCATACGTACTTCAAAGTCAAGAGAAACACACAGATAGAAGTTAGTTGATCTAGTTCATTTTAATAGATTTTAGCTTCGATTTCTACATCATTAGCAACTTAATAACCCTTTTTGAGGCTAAGGTTAACAACATAATGGACTAAAACAATAAATTTCATGATGAAGGAGGAAGCAGGCTAGGTAGAGCTTTTTTAGAGCTAGATTAATTTTAAATAGGAAACTACAGTGATCGAAGTGTAAGTTTCATTTAGAAAAGAGATCAAAAGGGCTGCAGCTACCGGGTCATCTCTCAAGACCCTCTTTCTGGTACAAGAGTCATTATAAGCAGTTAGTTTTCTTCGCATATTTCTTTCAAAGTTAAGGCCGAGTTATTATAATGTCACCACTATTGATAACTGTCACTTCAAAGTTAAAATTTAACAAATCATTGAGTATCCTAAGAGACATTGATATCTACATTTAAATAAGCACTTAGTTCTAACTGCAGAATTCAAAGGAAAGATTCTAAGCATTTAAATGTGATTTTTACCGGTCATGTGTTGCGCAAAATGAGGAGCGTTGATTTTTACCCAGAAGAACCATTTCTGGTTGGTCCTGAAAAGGAGGAAATTTGTAGACAGGTATTTTTTTTCGTATATTGACTCAAAACGCTTAGACGCCTACATCGCTTCGGAAATGTTAAAATGAAATAATATGAGTTAAATCTCACTAACTATTTTTCAATTAAATCAACAGCCTGACACCTTAGGCCGCGATCTTCTCACTATGATTAATGGCAAATCAGGACATAAAACTGCACTATAAATTCAATAGATGAAACATTAGTCAAATACCCCAAATCACGAAACGCATGAGGGTTAGCCAGTCACAACCGAGCGTCAATAACGAAAGCTATGAATGTATTTCTGGTATCAATTTGAATATAATACAGTTCAGGTGTTCAGGTTGATTATAACCTGAATAGTGCCTTATGTATTCTAACCTCAAGTATTAGAAATACTTTAAAAAACGCATCAGAGGTACTAAGTGAACATGCCTCGCGAAGAGAATATGATAAATACGTAATAATATTATGCAGTATACACCTACCATCGGATTACTTTGCCACTCTGTTTATAATATTCAATGGGTAGCATGTCTCAGCGCAAATTTTCTCCATAAACTCAAAAGGTCAACAGCATTTATATTATTCGTTTTATATCAATTAAAACAAGAGTATTGAATGCAGGAGCTGATACGCACCTCAGATTGACTCAGCCGCAGAAGTTTTGATTCGTAATAGTCATGAGGAGCATCACCACTTGAAACAAAAAAAATGAAATTAGTAGCCGACCATTCATTACGTCACGCACAATGGTGAAGGAGGTGAATTGCTCACCTTGACGTCGCGCAGTAATGGTGAGGGAGGTGATTAACCATCCTTAACGTCACGGAAAGCACGAACGCTCTAAATAAATCAACAGCTCTCTCCCTCCCACTAATTATCCCTGGCAACGAAGGTGTTAATTCGGAACTGCCATTAAAATTAACTCGGTTCTTCACAAAATAACGCAAAACTCATCAAATCCACGTTGTACAAACACTACTTATTCCGTTCCAGTAATTTTCCACATTGAATTTTCCGGGATAGTTTGAATAGCCTGTCCGCAGGTGCAGCTAAAATTACCTGCTCATAGGTTACGTGACATCCCCGTGAAAAAAGTGCCAGATTCACGTCAAGGTCAAGAAAGACATTGAGGTGCGAGAGGAACGTGATAGAATTTCATCTGTGCCACATGCCTTATGACATCTTTTTTGACGGTAACACAAGAGGAATTGGAGAAAAACACTGATAAATATTTTCCTGTAGTCAATTCAGGTCGTCTCCGTCTATCCACCAAATGTCGAGGGTTCTAATCCTAACTCATAAATGAATTATGTGTATTTCTTTGGATTAAGAGCTTGGATTAGATGGTGCGACACAACCTTAGTCATTTGTGAACCTAAAACACAAGTATACGACCACCTTAGTAAAATAACTTAAAAGAAGCTGCCTATGACACGTGAACACTGCTTCTGACCCATGGTCTAGCCTTGTTTCCCTATCTTATGTGAAGGACACAAGAATTCTTCAATACTTCGTCTCCATTAATGGTGAGAGGTGGGAAGCTGTGATATTATGTCAGGATATAAATAAGTTTCGGTTCTCGTTCTATCGGGATGTATTTTTCATCATATACCTTGCAGTAAAATGCAGTATTTATATAAGCCTATAAGAAGTAAAAATATGTGAAATGTCCTTTAAAAATCGATAATATAGGCGGAGAATACATCTAAAGTAGTGAGTTTTTAATCGCGACTAGTCAGCAAGTTTAAGTAGGTACAACCATAACAATAATCTAGCATACGCAAACCTTATAACAGGTGCATTCCACATTTTAAATGGATGAAAAGCGATTACAGCACCAGTTTATCTATCTAATGAATTCCGTTATATGTAAATGCATGTTTAAATTTTACTTATATAACTTTACTTATATAATATAAATAATACTTATAATGTAAGCTTTACCTCGAATTTCATTCCAGCAATATCAATGAACGAGATGGGAAAAACAAAACATTCCAACTTCATATTTCTAACTGTATTTACAAACGTGCACACAAGAGCACAAAGCCAAGGATAAGTAGAGTTAAAGTCGAGGTAACCGAAGATGTAGGAAATAGGTTCGTGGACTGCACTGTAGGTGATGTCCTATCGTACTTTACCTAAACCTGTAGAAATGAAGCAAAGAGGTATATTATTTATAATGACCTACTGTGGTCCTCTAATAACTTTTCTATCGATTTTGGATATGGCAATATAATCATGAACTAGGATAGACAAAAGTAAGATATACCGTGGCAGCTACTATGGCAAAACGAGAAATTTGAATCCCGTCATACAAACAAAATTATATCAGGTTTCAGATCTCTAAGTCAATATTTATTTAATATCTCTAAGTCAATGATTCATTGCCAGTATTATAAAGATCCATCAAAAGTACCAACATTCGCATGCTTTTGGCAAATAAAGAAAAACTGGAACGTGTTTACTTGGTCATTTACTCTCAAGTGGCACGCTCTTCAATTGTCTCTGATTAATACTTATGGATTTTCCATCTCTATGCCCAGCAATATCCAGAGTCGTAAAAGTTATAGCCTTTTGTTGAGCACTGAGTTGGCCAGATGCCGATCGCCGACTCTAATACGATTGGCTCCATAATTTTAAGGAGATGAGGCCGAACTATGGATCATTCACTTTTAAACCGTGCAGATGAAAGAGAACAACTAGTACATCGACGTCCACAAAGCATTTAATCATCCAAACTAGATGCAGGGAGCGAAATAAATAAGTTCTAATCCCAATATGGATAACGCAAAACTCATAAAATCCATGTTAAACATTGTATATGAGGGAACCCATTGACACTGAATACATTGGAATTCTACGATTGAACACGAAATGTCTCTACTTGTAATTACAGTGTGAACTGCACGTCTTAACCTATAGCTAACCGCTACATTGTCACTTGGTGTGACAGTACTTGGGCGTAGGGGGTAAGAAAATTTTGCGACGATAGGAAATGGAAGAATAATTGAAAGAGGAAAAACTAGACGAACCACACGTCTAAATGTTATGAGATTAAATCACCACCATGCTGAAAATATGGTGCTGAATAAGGTAGTCTGTATCCTATAGTCTCCAGTATTCTTTACCAGGCACGTCGAAGAAAAGTTGTAGGAAGGGTGGGAAGATTTGGGCGGGTGTAATGGTAGGAGGACGGAGGATAGCGTCAGTCAGAACTGCGGATGGTCAAGAATTAGTTAATAGGTTAGTCAAGGGGATGCAATCACCCTGACCCATATTACTGGCCCCTGGAAACGGTACGGGATAACGGTTTATCACAGGAAAATTGAAGCGATGAGATACTCCAAGAAAAATAGATGCAGTTATGGAAAAAATAGTTCAGTTTCTTGGGCAGAACAAGATACGACGTTGGGCGTATTACCAAAGATATTCGCGGTGGAATTTCTTAGCCCTTGCATCGAATCGAGAGAAATTTTAACAGGGACCCTTGGTAAAGAAATAAGAAAAAAGGCGTGTAGAGAGTTTCATCCAAAATTACATGGTGAGGAAAAGTGAGCATCCGGGAAAGAGAATATTTAAGAAGCCTTTGAGATGTGGGTCAGGAGAAAATGAAGACAGCAGACGATGGACAGTAAGAAAGAAAAAAGACCAAGTATAAAGGCACGAGGATCAAACACGTACCGTGACTTGTAATTACTTTCTCCAATCACCTTATACTAATTTATTCCGTCATATCTTCCCCCTTGACCAAGTGAACCGGCCGCAGTTGACAGGTCGGTAAAGTGCCTGCTTAAAAGCTGGTGGTAAATTTATACAACCATGGATTTTGAAAATATCTTAAGATTAGTATTACCTATGTTCAGTTTTGGTTAGTGACGGTGCAATACAACATTAGCAGTAGGAACACTTCATAACCAAATTTTACTTCTACAATTATCGACCAAATATGTTTGGTCAAGGAGGAAAGAAAACAGAATTGGCAGATACAGATTGTAAAGAGCAATTGGGTGAAGAAAACTGTAAGAGAAGGAAGAATAATGAATGAGAGAAGAGGAAGAAAGATATTTCAGATGAGATGCTGGATGTATGCTGAAATAAAAAGGTAACTACCGTAGAGAAAGAAAAGTTCGAAAAGGGAAATATATAATACAATCTATTTACTAAAAACCAGCCTATGACTGGCAGAACACCATTAATCGAATTCACATTAAATAGTACGCAAATCCATTAACATAAACTAATGGAGAACATAAACGACAGCCGCTAATATAATCATATAAATGGGCTTGTCCTCAATGAGAGCGTAGACGTTCATAATGTGCATGTATTTTTATACAAGGACAGCTAAGATACGAAAAAAGTAAGCGAAACCTAACCAGCCGTAAGGATACCTTTGACAGCTTCAGAAGCGGATAAAACCCAAATGCACCAATTTGAACGGCAAAACTGTTTCGGTGGTTTAAGTGTCGATATATAATGAAATCTTACATGGACCGTTAGATGGCGTTGATGCACTCAAGCTTCGACAGGAGTTAAAACATCGTTGTTTCTCTTTTTTTACATAAATATAACTATAGTAGTCATTTCATTTTAAAGATCTATTTGTTTACATATGTATTGTATAGTCACTGTTTCGGTAGGTGCGTAGTTTTTTTAAATAGAAGAGCGACAATGATTAACAACAAAAGTTGCTTTATGCGGCAAAATTTATAAAAAACGATGGGACTTAAGACCAGCCGCCTGCCAGCAAGCGCAGGCTGAGCTGAGTGGTCATGCGACGCCGGACCTCGAGATGCTTCAGAGGGTCCGAAAAATTTCTAAGTACAGTAACTGGACTTGTAAAACTGGTGAACAATTTCTAAGTTCGGAGTCTGGACTTTGAAATTTTCACGGCGACATCTGGAAATTTCTAAGTGCTGTAATTAGACTTGTACTTTTTTCGGCATTTTTGTCGAAAATTTATCTAAATTCATTAATTGGACTTTGAATTTTTTTCGGTGTTTTCGTGGATTTTTCGAGGTTCAGTCGGGACTTTGAAATTTTTCGGCAACCTCAGAAGGACCTATTGTAACGGCGAAGCCGTTCCGGGGGTTTAGGACATGTATGTGGTTGGTATAATGCTATATCCGTCCTATTCTACATAGAGAGGTGCGGTAAAAACTCAAATGCACAAAATTAAACGGCGAAGCCGTTCCATAGAGAGGAGCGGATAAAACCGAAATGCACCAATTTGAACGGCGAAACTGCATCGGTGGTTTTAGTGTCCATATATAATGAACTCTGACATTGACCGTTAGATGGCGCTGATACACTCAAGCTTCGACAGGAGTTAAAACATCGTTGCTTCTCTTTTTTTACATAAATATAACTACAGTAGTCATTTCATTTTAAAGATGTAATTTGTTACATATGTATTGTATAGTCCCTGTTTCGGTTCGTGCGTAGTTTTTTAAATAGAAGAGCGTCAATGATTAACACCAATAGTTGCTTTATGCGGCAAAACGTATAAAAAGCGATTAGACTTCTTGTCAGCAAGCGCCGGCGGACCTGAGTCGTGCGACGCCGGACACCGAGATGCTTCGGAGGGTCCGAAAAATTTCTAAGTACAGTAACGACTTAGAATTTTTTTTCGCTTCGGCGTTCGGCTTCGGCGTTCGGAGTCTGGACTTTGAAATTTTCACGGCGACATCGGGAAATTTTCTAAGTGCTGTAACTAGACTTGTACTTTTTTCGGCAATTTTGTCGAAAATTTTTCTAAGTTCATTAATCGGACTTTGAATTTTTTTCGATATTTTCTTGGATTTTTCGAGGTTCAGTCGGGGCTTTGAAATTTTTCGGCATCCTCCGAAGGACCTATTCTAACGGCGAAGCCGTTCCGGGGGTTTAGGACAAGGACAAGCAAGTGGTTGGTATAATGCTATATCCGTCCTATTCTACCTAGAGATGTCCGGTAAAAACCCAAATGCACACAATGAAACGGCGAAGCCGTCCATAGGAGAGGAGGGGAAAACCAAAGGGGGTTTTAGGGGGCGGAGCCCCCTAACGAGCGAAGCGAGTATAATCATATAAATGGGCTTGTCCTCAATGAGAGCGTAGACGTTCATAATGTGCATGTATTTTTATACAAGGACAGCTAAGATACGAAAAAAGTAAGCGAAACCTAACCAGCCGTAAGGATACCTTTGACAGCTTCGGTGCATAATATTCTGGCTGAGAGCACAAGAAGTGGCGCACGCTTTAAGAAATATGTGCCTGCCATGCATACAATAACATTTGGTATTTTTCTCCAATATAGTTCCAGTAAATAACATGCTTACACGTCAGCTTAACCGATAAAACATGTGAGACACCCTTGCTAATGCACATTATTATGACAAGAAAAAATGTTTCCCTTACTCAGACGACGATAACTAAAAATACTATCACCACCACTAAAACCTGATGTATTGAATAAAAATCATTTTTTTTTGCTTTGTATTCGTCTAGCATGTATAGAATAAGCAAACTGAACGTTTTAAAATTGGAAAATTACTACTCTTTCACCTCATCCCACGAAATTATTAAGCCCGATTATCATCACTTTTAACTATCATCCTTAAAACTACAGCCTTTCCTCATCGAGTAATACATGGCTTCTTACAATAATTAACAAAAACAAAACTCCTGAAAAACTACACCCTCGATAGAATTCGAGCATTGCAATGCATTTTCCTTAAAGGTTTAAAACTTTCTTCAATATCATTTAATAATTAAAACTGGAGTTTAAAATGTTTTCGCAAAAACTCAGCAACGTGACAACAATCGAATAAGAAACTTTCACCAAAGCACAGTCACTTTCCACAGGTTTCCTAAAAATCATTTCAATAATCTACCAAAGCATTAGTAAAGAATTGTAGAATGGATCTGGAACACTTATTAAAAGCTGATGGAACTCCTCTCAGCATAATTTAGGGAAAAACATTAGTCCTGCACGGAAATCCAAGATGCGAGAAGTCAGGTAAGTAATACAGGCACATTGGACGTTGCAACTGGCGAAGAGAAAAGTTTCAGCCACGACAGAACTCACACGTATTAATTACGCACTTCTATGAGTTTGGAAATATGACAATCCAAAAATGGTCAGGTGCAAATTACACATGTAGAGTCATTGGTTCATAAATAGCCAAAGAAGGTAAGGCACGTTCTCTACCCGAATAGCTAAATAATTACGTAATTACAAAAAGTGATAATGCCCAGGGATTCTTCTGGTATATAAAGGGTCACTAATGGGAGAAATTAAACTGGCAATATCGTGGTTTTAAGAGCCCTTGATTCTGGCTTGTCATACCATGTGCCTCTATTGTCAAAATTATCTTTCACATACTCATGGTTAAGTCCAAAAATAGGACATTTTTCAGTGAAATTATTTGACCACGGGGATGCCCAGGAGTGACAATCTTGATGCACATCATGCTAGAGCAAAAATTATTGAAGCGTGTGAACACGCGAATAAAGTCCAGCTCATCTCCTTATGCCTTCACTTTCTGACAGAAGGAACAACAAATCAAGCCATTTACAGCCTCGTCAAAACAGATTAATTTACTTAATGGGGTCGTTTTCCATATATTTTTTTACTTCCGAATCTGATAGACTTTATAAAATAAAAAGACCCGTATTTTTCCGTTTTTTGATCCGTCAATTATTTCTCGAGTTATAAGCGGCGAAAAACTGATGTTTTTAACCCTTTCGGAAAAGTGGGCGTGGTGCAACCCCTGACGTCATCGACTTCGTCCAATCACAACAAAGCTACTTCGCCTTATCGCAATGGGGGAGACACAGCTGACTCTGCCAACCGAAGCGTTTGTGACAGGATCTGTTCGAGCAGACATTCCGAGAACTCCCCTCCACTCCCTTCCCTTAAAAGCAGTCAAGGACGGGATGTAAATGACGTCAATGATATCAAAGCAGCTTCTTCGGTGGGCGTCACCTTTTTCTTATTTTAGTTTTTGATTTATGAGTGAATGGTTGTGGTTAGAAGATTAATTTTTTCACTAAAATTCATTTTTCGTTTCTATCTAACGAATTCATGTACAAAATTGCAATTTCGGTTCCGAGTAAACGCCCCCATTGCTATAAAAATAATAACTTCTCATCGAAATTGCTCCTACGCCACAAATTCCAGATTTTACAAGATTGATTTCATGACATACCGCTCACTAGCGGGATAAATCTCTACACAGCACAAAAAGATAACAGGGAATAATAATAATGTATCCAAGACAGATGTAAGGTATCGAAAAAAATAGTGAAACACCTAGCCTATGATCTCGGGACTGTGTCCGAGGTGTAGAACTTTCGTGATTCGATTCAAAGTTTGGTGACTATTCTTCGAGAGGATGTGGTAGCTATAAAAATGGCCTCCCATCCTTAGGATCCGGAATCTAATCCCGGCAAAGACGGAATATCCTGTGTCATTCCGATCACTGCTTTAGTGTTTTGTGGAGGGTACTCCATGTTCAGTGGATTCAGTTATCGTCCGCCGGATGGGAGTGGGCCTCTTGGTGCCTTTCGCTAAGAGTAAGTAAATGCCGACAACGGGTTTCTCTCTACCCTTCCTTCCTTCTCTCTACATTCACACAAATTCCCAATTACTCAACTCAGCCATGAATGACGCAAATGACCTTAGTTGTCGGTCTCCTCTCCCAATTACATCGACAGCAACAATCTGAGTGTCCACTTTCGTCTAACTATTCTAACTTACTTTTATAGCAAAATATCTTTTGAAAATAAATTGTTACTTAGGCTCAAGTATAAACTTTTGTCATTTTTTCGCGTGGATAAAACACTTCATGCATCCAAATCGAGACAAAAAGTCTAGTTGCAAATACCTGTATTCAAACGCCAAATTTTAGCGAAATGGTTTAAAGGGAGTGAGTATAATAATAAATGGGATGATACGAAGATGTAACTTTTGTCGTACAACGAAGGCATCAAACATTAAAAGATGATTACAGCATTATTCAAATCAAGTCACACCCCTATTAGGCATCCCTGGAGTCTGACCAAACATTGAGGCCGTTCTAATCCACGAGACTCGACTGCCCAAGGACGTGAAACAGAAACATGCCCCTTAGAAAAGAGAATGTCCAATGAAAACGTGCGACTTATCCCGGATGGTAAAAATCCTTCACACGTGTCCTCTAAACCAATTTTTTTCCTGCCCGAAATGAGAGCAGTAGGTACTAAAGGAAAAGAGAACGGAAGAGTCAGCACTCCTACACTGAACCAGTATTAGCCACTCATGCAAAAGCAAAACGCTCGCCTAAAGCATTTGCTCGGAAACTCCAGAAATGCAGGCGAGAAAGAGCACTACGAGTATATATGAGTATTTAGAGAGAAATAATTTCATGCAATCCTGACATATATCCACAGTTTCTTCACGTCATCATGTTTTGATAGAACAAGATCCTTTCAGCTGCTTTCAAGATCGAAAGTGAGCATTCCACTTTATTTCACATTAAAGAATAATTTTAACATCATTGGGTGTGGTTGCGCTGTTGTATATTTTCCTCTCGTTTTCGACCCGTGTACTGTAATGTCATATCTTACGATATGAAGGTAAAAAAAGGAATGTCCTCTACCTGTATCTCCGCTAACTGGGTAAAAAACACTCTTCGCAGTAGTAGGCTAATAGGTGATCCAACTGCAGGTCATACGGCACCGTCTACCTAATCCTTAATCCTAACCCTAAGACAATCATAACAACCATGTTCGAGGTGGGATTTGAATCCGCTGCCTCTGAGTTGGGAACCGAACAAATGGGAATTCGAATTAGGAAACCGAAACGAAAGAGGAGAAAGACTGCTGGAGTTCTGCAAACAACATAAGTTAGTGGTTACTAACACATTGTTTAAAAATCATAACCGAAGAAAATACACGTGGAAGATGCCAGGAGACAGAGGAATATTTCAAATAGACTACATTTTAGTGAAGCAGAGGTTAAGGAATCAGGCGAAAGACTGCAAAAGCTACCCGAGTGCAGACATCGACAGCAACCATAATTTAGTGATGATGAAATGCCATCTAAAATTCAAGAGATTGAAGAAAACAGTAAAGAAAATTTGGCAAGGAGAAAAACTAAAGGAGACTCAACATCATATGGAATTTCAGAAAGCAGTAGAAAACAATATAGGAGAGGACCTGACTGAGAAACCAGTAGAAGAGCGTTGGGAAAACATTAAATTTGGACTACAAAAAGCCGCAAAAGAAGTTCTTGGAAGAAGAAAAGTTGTTAAGAAGAAGCCATGGATCACGGAAGATGTCTTAGTGCTGATTTAAAAAAGAAGAAAGTACAAGAATGCGAACACTGAAGAAGGGCAGCTTTGCTACAAAAGAATAAGGAACGAATTAAGACGCAAAGCCAGGAATGCTAGATAAATGTGGATGAACAATCTATGCAAAGATGTACAAAACAACCTTTCCCTTGGAAAGGTGGAAGCTGCCTAAAGGATAGTGAGGAACCACTTCAAGGAACGAAGCGCAATATGCAATGCCATAAGAGACAAGACTGGAGAACTTTTGATTGAAAATGAAGACAAAGTGAAGAGATGGAAAGAATATCTGGAAGAATTATACAACAGGAAAAATCTCAGCACAAAAGCTATTGAAGAAGAAAGCGAAGTGGAAAAGGATGATATGGGAGCATCAATATTGAAATCGGAATTCAACGCAGCAGTAAAGGACCTTCGGATGAATAATTTCCTGTAATTGATGATATCCCCGCAGAACTGATAATGAATGCGGGAGAGAGGACATTGGCACATCTCTAAAAGGCCATCTGCGACATGTATTCAACAGGATAAATACCCAGGGACTTCGAGAAAAACATCATAATTCCTATTCCCAAAAAGAAGAGAGCGGAAAAATGTGAAAATTTTAGGACTATAAGCCTGACGATAAATGCATGAAGATATTGACAAGGATAATTTACAGAAGAATAGAACGAAAAGCAGAGGAGTTCCTCGATGAAGATCAACTCGGATTTAGGAAAAGTAAGGGAACAAGAAAAGCAATACTGGCCCTTAGGCTGCTTATAGAGAAGAGATTGGAGAAGAACAAACAGGCCCTCATTGCATTTGTGGATTCAGAGAAGGCTTTTGACAACGTGGATTGGAATAATGCTTGAATTTTCTGAAAGGAATTGGAGTGTCGTACAATGACCGAAGAATTATTCACAGTTTGTATAAAAACCAAGTAGCTGTGATAAAATATGGAGCCAGCTCGGAAGAAGTAAGGGTAAGGAAAGGAGAGAGACAAGGCTGTGCACTGTCTCCCGTCATTTTTAATATTTACATCGAGAGAGCCATCAATGAAGTCAAGGAGAAGTGTTCTGGAGTGAACGTCCACGGAGAAACAATCAGTATGCTACGATTCGCTGATGACATAGCTCTCATAGCAGATACAGAGAAGGAGCTGAATAAGATGCTAACAACCATGGAAAGGACTATGGCCAGTTATCATCTGAAGATCAATAAGAAGAAAACTAAGATATTGGTGTGCAGCAAGAGAGAGGAGGCCAAAACCAACGTTATTCTAGGAAAACAGAAACTGGAAGAGGTGAAAGAGTTCAGGTACCTGGGAAGTAGAGTAACCAACTATGGACGAAGCAAGAAAGAAATAGTGAGTCGAATAGCCCAGGCAAAGAGGGCATTTTATCAAAAGAAGAATCTACTTACAGCTGGAAATTCAAGCTTGGAAGTAAGGAAGCAATTCATCAAAACGTATATCTGGAGCATGTTCCTTTACGGCAGTGAAGCATGGACGATAACAGCAGCGGAGAAGAAAAGGGTGGAAGCACTCAAAATATGGTGCTAGCGAAGAATGATGAAGATAAAATGGATCGACCGAGTGACAAATGAAGAAGTCCTAAGAAGAGCGGGAGAAAAGAGAAGTCTGCTGAAAACTATAAAAAGAAGACGGGACAACTTAATCGGCCACATCTTAAGACAGAATGGCCTGATGAAGACAATCGTCGAAGGAAAATTGAACGGAAGGAATGGAAATGGCAGGCCTCGTAAGAGTTACATTGAGCTGGTCGTAAAGGATATGAAAGAGAGGCTACTGGTCGATAGAAGAATGGTGTGGAGGGCTGCGTCAAACCAATCCTAGGATTGTTGACCTTTGATGATGATGATGCCTTTGAGCTGTCAGGGCTCACTATCGCACCCGTCAACACACTTCGTGCTACTACAGATATCAAAACAAATATTTGTGGGCTGTCTGTTTCATTCCCCATAGTGTAGAATTCAGCTTTAAGTAACCTTCAGTTAACCTTTTTCAGTCGGAAACGACATGAAAGTAGATTAAAATTACTAAGAAATAGGCGTTCAGTCTCAAATCATGTATTTATAAACGATTACAAGTAGGCATCTCTTGTCAGACATTTGAGACGCCAATTACTCATTAGGAATTGGTTTCAAATAACGTTTAGAGATATCTACTGCGAGTTAGATTGGAGGAAGAAGATGGAAGGAAATTTACATTATACCCTGGAGTTACTCAATATCGGGGATGAGTTATCGAAGATTGATCAATCATATTGTTAAAGACAATACACTACGGACCACCCAGATCTTAGTTCCACCAGAGCTTTGTTTAGGTACGAAACTGCCGAGATCTAAGGGCTCAAAACGATTGACGCCACCACGCCCCACCACTAAAATATTAAATGGACAAACTTCACGAACGTACCGTGCTCGGCACAAGCGGAAGAGCCGATAATTGGAGCATCAAACAACTAGAGTGCCTCGCCCTAAATCCCGTTCGATCCTAAAGACCGCATGTCATGCAAAAAACCTCGCGGACGACGCACACTTTGCTCACAATGCTTCTTCCTTCGATTCAAAAAATCAACCCCATAGATGGCGGGATATTCAACACGGTCTCTGAGGCCCCCTTGAAAATTAATGCAATCCCCAAGAATCTTGGGAAGGCAGAAGAGACTGGGCAGAAGAAAAGAAAAGGATATCTACGCTAACAAAAACGTTGGGGCAGAGTCTCCGTTAATTTCTGATTGAGGGTGTGGATGGAAAGGCTATTAATACGAATACTCATTTTGCTGTTGGGGCGGGAGTACCAGAAGATTGTCGGCAACGGGAACAAAGGAACTTCCCCGCCATTTCCAACCCCACCTCGGTTTCGCGAAATGAGCAGATCAGTAACGAAACAGGCGGCGTTTAAATTACGGGAAAGAACAGATGAGACGTTGGGCCCAAGGGAGGGAAAGGGCCCCACTGACACACTTAAACCAGGCAATCTTCCCTCCCGAAGCGACAAACATGTCCCCACTCCATAATAACTTTTCTTCCTCATCGCCCAAGACGCATCCTTCAGCCAGAGGGCGTTGCATGCCACGTGCGTCGAATGAGGAAAACGAAGAGGAGACGCTGGAGATATTGAAGTTTTTACACTTCGTCAAACATAAAAAGCTTTTCGCATCACGGAAAGTATAATGAGTGTTTATTTTTGAATCCCTTTTATTACAATACCTTCAGATTTAATTCCCAGATATGCTCAGGTGAATGATGAAAATGAAGTGTATTTCATAAAGAAAAGTTTAGCCTATAATTCACAAGAAAATTCCATTGATAATCCGCTTCTAGCATTTACAGACAAGATTTATCAATCTTGAAATTAAAACATAATCACATTTATCCAATTAAGGAGAAGGATGAGTCAAATTCCATATTTTAAGCCAATAAAACTAGTCCATTAGTCACCATTTCACACCCAGGAATATTTAATGATACTATGTCTCCGGCTGGAAAAAATAAAATTCTTTAAAAAAGAAGCGATAAGTTTCTTCTGCGGGTAATGGACGATAAATAAAATAGTTAAATCTAGCAAAAATACCCACACGCATGGTTGACGCTGCATAACAACATTTTGCGTAGTAAAAAGAAGCATTTTTTGCACCTCTGACAGGTAATTTTGACCTCACTGTGATCGTATAATTTCTATTTGTGCAACGTGTAGCATTGTTGAGTCAATAGTTTTGGGTTCGCGAGTAAAAGAAAAAATATATCTAAATGTTCCTATTATTCACACAATAACTCTCGATTTTTCAGTAGGACAATTAACTCGCCAATCAAGCATGGGGAAAAGCACATTTTAAATAACATCTCAATTTTATTTCCTTAACTTGCACAATGGTTTCACAAACTCATTCCGTCAAATTTTAAGGGTATAACTCCGGAGAATGAGATTATTCCCGAGAGCCTAAATTCCTTCAGTCCCTCTTAAGAATGATATATCAGCTACGATATCTACAACGAGATTTCTCTCCCATCAAACTTATATCCGATGCAGTCCTCTATTACAGCGTCTTCGCGTGAATCTCTAAGGACATACCTTAAAACACATTCTTTAACGCAACGAACAGGTAAGTAGGTTAAAAATTACCGGAGGAGATAAATATGTGGCCTCCTTATATTGTATTAATCCAATGCTTCATTCTGCCTAGTTACCAAATGCAAGTTAAGACTAAAATTTAATTTTAAAACGAATACCTTGTACGCTCATTTCTTTTGTGAAATTTTCATCACGCAGTAGTTTATGACTCGTCCATTTGCGTCCCCTGCAGCGATAATTGGAGACCTTAATTGGAAAGAACCAGATTGAATCTTCTTCATCTGTAATTTTACATCCCCAAAAAATAGGTCATTTACTAGATGTTTTCTTTTCTATTACAACAAGGATGATACTCAGTAAACCCAGAATCCAAGTACAATAAATACAAAAATATTTTCTGAAACATTTCTCTACGTTTTTCATTCAATCCATAGCTAAAATTTTACTCAGAAATGACTAGTACGCTCAACTTCTCTGGGAAAAAAAGAAAACTGTTCAGCCAAGTTGTTGGTCAAATCCATGGATAAAGAGTTTCCTCCAGTAAAAATGGACAATTTTTTGCCTAAAACCCGATATCAGCGTGAGACAAGGAAACAATAAAAAACATGCATTGATTGAAATTGACTAAGTATCACAACAAAAACAAATGCCAAGGAATCCATGCCAAGCAGAATAATGATTTTAAACTACTTCGTTTCAACCGAAACAAAGTGTCATAAAGAATGCTATGCAAGAAAATAAATGAAATTGATACTCTCAAGGAATACAACAAAATTTCCAGAGAGTGAGCAATAGGCTTTGCTAAAAGAAAACGATCGATAAAAAGAAGCAATATCCTCTCTCACCATGGTATAAAAACTAATGTGAACACATTCCTGGGTCTGGATAGTCTATCAGCATCCACTTCCCTTCCAAAGACGTCATTTTATTGAAAATTTGCCACTGCCTGGTAATTCCAACACAACGGTTCATTGTTTGAGGTACTGTGCGAAAAATAGCATGACAAAACCTATCCCTTAGCCTGATTACACGTTTAGCTTTTACCCGTAGCTTATCTAATTTAGGTTATGCACTCATTTTTAGTAGGCATTCAAAGCAAACGAGGCATGGTAACAATAGAGTCGAAAGGAAGCCGCGAAAGGAAGAATTAAGGGTCCAGTACCTTGAGGTAGTTTTCGAGGCCAATGACAGCATTCCCCAATTCAAAGTCGCAAGAGACTGAATGAGGTTCCGCAGAGGTTATTTCCGGCTTATCATAGCAGCAACAAACCGGAACGCTGCAAAGGCCACCTGTTGGTTCTGGTCAAACTAGTTGATCGAAAAGAAGTTGACAGTCCTCCCGAGAAGATTTCCTCCTTAATATAACATCGCATGAGCGTAAAAAAGGTTTGTATCTTTAGATGAAGACATTCCAAGAAGAACCGATGCTCGATTACATCGGTTACTATTGTATATTTCGCCACAGATATCTTTTTCACCCAAATGTAGTTTCCATGGGATTTTCTTCGGGTCATTTGCACTTACTTCAGCGATCTGATAAGTCAAAAACGCCTATATTCACCTTAGGAAAATTTATGGTCCGAGAAGACTAGGTACCAAGTTCTAATTTGAATGTGAAAGTGAGTATGTTTTTTTTTAATTTCCCTGCACAGAAAAAATTGAAAAGTTTTTTTTATATGAATTATTACTGCCTCACAAACTTAAGTAAAAAGCAGTTTAATTTGCGATTAACCAGACTACAATCGAAAAACATATATTTGGGCCCTTTCTCTCGAGCAAATTATTTTCCACCGACCTCCATCCGCCTCTTCTCAATCTCTTATTAATTAATATTCAGGAAACCTAACACAACCGAAGAAAAGGCTCCTATTATAAAATAAAGATACATTTTCCACGCGTCAAAATGCTGCAATCAATCACTATGATAGTGTACTTGGGCTAAATAAGTTATGGTATACAGTGATAAGTATCACCTCAAAAATGGAAAGAAGAAAAAGTACACCTGAGGTGTATTCTTCTTTCCGCACCTCTTTTGAAAAACTTTTGATCCTGGTGCTCAACAATTTTCCAGGAGTATGGTTCAACCACTTTATCTTCAATGAGGATTGCGTTTCACCGCCGACAGGGGAGTAAATAAATACGTTCTTTTACAATTTCACATTCTATTCCAATTTTCGCGGTAAAACATGGGCAAATGCATCACTAATCTTGTCTGAACAGACCCCGTTTCCGAAATCCAGTCTCAATTTCATTCTCTACACTCCAATGAACACCACCGACAACAAGATCGCTTTCATGGCCACGGGGAAAGGGAGTCTGGGGAGAGAGCTCAATTCCAGCTTCCTCTCCAACACAACGCTGTTAAGTTTGGCGAAATGCATTTTAAAAATTGGCAACCTTGGTCACCCTCAATATGTGCAAATAAGCATCTGAAATGCTGTTTCAGATTTTGAAGGTTTGAAAACGTTCTTGCTTTCATTATTTATAAACTTAAATGTAGGGCGATCAAGGGAAAACCAAAGAATAGCAGTGAGAAGGTATTTAAAAAAAAACGTTAAGATTCAGCTCCACATCAGATCTCAATTATAAGTGCCATTAATGATTGGGAGATTTCGAGACTGGGATATCAAATGCTCTTCTTGGGAAAGAATTTGGTCCAGAAAATCAAAATACGGATTCACTTACAGTTACATTGGACTGATGTGAAAATAATAGTTATTCAACTCTGATTTCAGATAGGGTTTCCCGAAGTGTGCAAAGGCATGCAGAATTTTCCTCTCTACACCGTAAGCATATTTAAGTGCTCTTCACTTCAAGTTGTAAACTTCAATGGATACATAAGTTAGTGGAGATGATTTATCAATTAACAAAGTTATATTATTTGTTATTCGACAATCCAAATAAGTGAGACGCCAACTATCGGAGAAAGTCAGAAGCTCTAGTTCTTGGTAGCGCTTGGGTGAACGTGGAGGTACGAGTAGATAGTGGTTCTGTGAGATTGAGCGAGTTTTTTTGCTTTTTTTCTTATTTTTCTTTAGGTTATTCCTTATTCTAGCTTTAAAACATAAGATTAATTTTCCACGCAGGTTTAGGGTTTAGTTGGTCTTTATTTTCCTCTCAATTAGTAAATAGTCGATAGCGTGGTTACTGTTGCGTAGTTTTTCTGTTTATAGCATATAATTTCCGTTCATTATTTTGTAGGAATAGGGTTTTGTTTTACTACTTTATCTTTAAGTGTAAACTATCATTTTTGTAATATTACGTAGAGGTAGGGTTAGATATAATTTGCATTTTTTGTAGGATACAGTTTTTTTTGTAACCGTGCATTTTATATTTTATTAGCTTAGGTTTTGTGGTCCGTTCATTTTCTTTGACTCTATATTGCATTATTCCATTTTATCTTAGGTTCTTAGTATTCATTCATCTTATAGGTCTTTTTTCCGTACATATTTTCTTTCGTATTAGATTGTGTTTTTAGTTTTTGAGGCATTTTTGTTTTATCGTGTTAGGGTCAATCGCTCAATTTCTACAGGGCCGTCTAGTCTGTTCACGGAGAAATGGACAAGGGTGGGGCCAAGTTTTCGTCGAGGAAGAACAAGTCCCAAAGCATTTGCTCTGTTCCACAGTGTAATTCAAACGGCAGTGCTAATCCTGAAATTCGATTTCATACATATCCGCCTCCCGGACAATCGACTGTTTTCGTCTTCTAATGCTCTACTTTAGAGCAAAATCTGTTTACATGCAGTCTCCATAAGTGGAGGTTGACATACATACCTACTTTAAATATTGATGGAATCTCTTGATACATTTTCATAGGTTGTCTATCCTGAGACTGGCATAACTATTAATGTGTACTCCACTCCTATTTATTCAATTCCGGCCTTTCTTTGGAGGAATATAGATTTTAACGTTCCAAATTAAATTTAAAATAGAATGTCAATGATTTCAGGGCTGACAAATAATAAACACTCGATCCCATTTAATCGTATGGTCAACACGTTTAGCACCAGCAGATTTAGCACCAGCAGACCAAACTTTTTAGGCTGTACAATCTTGAAATGTCTTTGGTGTTCTATCAGTCTAGTAGCTTCTATCATATTTTATATGCCTTGATTAACTCTAGAAACGCCGTATTTTCCCCATACCTATAAGCGCAGGCGGCGGTCATTTTGACCGCTAAGTATTTTCTCATGTTTTCGAGGTGTGTATGAATAAATTTACGCATATATTCAATTTTGAAGTGACTCGTATTATTATAAAATAATATTTACATTTTTTTAAAGTAATAAATAATATTTATAAACATTTTATTTTTTATCGTTTTTACACAAACTTAGGAATTCAATGATGTATCCTCAATTGCGCAATATACGATATAGATAGCGGTAGTTTAGCGCAGAAATATTATGTTGAGTAATTATCTATCTTGTACTTACTGTCATGAATTGTTTAATAGGTGAGGAACATCATTAAACCATGCATATAGCAATGGAATACCAGTTCTTCCGCGCAAAACTATTTTCTTCATGACACAGAACATATGTTATAAGTTTTTCACTTCTTGATGTCCATTTTCTGCAGGATTATTTTGGTATCTTGAACATTTTCCATACATTTGTTTCATTTTCATTTTTGCACCTGACACTGACGTCTTATTCTAATTTTTGGACCTGAAATAACATGTGCTGGACCTGACTGTGACTTGATATAATCGCTACGTAGTTCTTCAGCTAACGTCAAAATGAATTTATGGCGGCAGATGTTTTGTGAAGGGACCTCTTTGTATACCACCCATGTGTTAATCGCAGCTAAATCTAGGATATTGTATAAAATTTGCACAGGCCATAGGCGAAATCCACTAGTGTTATTTCTTGCCATTTGGTCCAGTATATCTAATCCATATTTTGTGGAGTTGTAGAAACTGTCTGACTCCGATAATTTCTTTTATCTGTATTATCTATTTCAATGCTGGGATGCATGGCATTCAGCACTAATACGCTTCTGTTTATCTTTACTTTGGTATACTGTCATTGTAATGTATTCAAATTTTATGACAGTGGTATCGTGCAACTTACAATTAGCCTTTGACGCCCGAACTTCTTCAGAGTCTCCACGTCTGGTTCTATTCATTATGCAGACGATGCTAATGCTATTTCCCTTAGTTTTTTCGACAAGTGCAGTTACGAGACTGTCTGATCTGTCGTGACATTTCATCCTGAATTTAGGTAGGGACGCAAAATAGAATTTTCGGGGAGACTGTCGTTGGGCGAGTGAAACTCATCTTTCCCCAGATACGGAAAACCATTGCGGAAATATTTGGAATTTACATCTGCTAACACCAAAACTTGATTTGTTTGGTTTATTTTCCATGTACATACTGAGTGAATATACACCTAGCTTTCGTGGGAGAAGGCTGCTATTCTAAGGATAGGTATCCACTAGGATTATAGCAGGCTATACAGTTGCCCACAAAACTGTTCCCTATTTTGGACATCAATGCAAATTTATCTGTACTGAGACGCTGAGATCTTTTCCTGCGAACATCAAAACGTAGGTACCGCGTGAGCTTGCGAAATGTTTCGTGACATAGTTGAGGGAAAATGCGCTTTCCGCCAATTACTAGACATAGCATAGACTAGACATAGCACTAGACAGCCATAGACAAGTAACATAATCTAACGAACCACAACCATATGCTCGCGAGTAGATTTTAAGGCGGCAATGCTGAGTTAATTTAGCATTACTTTACAAAAGCATTCTGGCGATACTCCGCCACAACTGAACTCTTGGAGAACACTTCCGTGAACTCTTCGTACAAGACTGCTGTGAATGGCAGGAAAAGCGACTTATATATAGGCGGCGAAGACAAAGGTATCGTCTAGAAGGCCACACCAGAACTCTAGAGAACAATCTAGAAGTGACGGAGAAAAAACGTAAAAATATTTTTCGTCACCGAGACCCGATTTAGCCATATGACACATTGGTCATAATGCTAAAAGTTTCATTTAGAGCTACTAGGTAGTTTGTGCGTCTTCCTGGGCCTTAATTTTTAGGTAGTAAATACACTAAATGAAGAAATATAAGAAGGCAAGCAATACGAGTACGATTGTCACCCAAAACTTCGCTCAGATACCTAAATATTTTGTGGCGTAAAAATATTTTCCGTCACCGAGGCTACCCGTACGGGAGACGCTGTCGTGTTCGGGTCGCCCGTGTTTGGGTCTCGGAGACGGAAAATATTTTACGTTTTTTCTCGGTCACATCTAGATTAAAGGAAATAGTATTCATAAAGATACTAAGGTATATTTGCACCTGTCGTACGGGAGACGACAGCGGATCCATCGAGCCAACGCGGACGTTGTGGCAGAGTATCGCCACAGCATCATGTTTGAATACTGAAACACATTGCAAGGGCATGATATATTACAGTAAAACTAAAAAAACATCTAATTTTATTTAAGATATAGGTAACTATTTTCTCTGGCCCGGTTGAAGTATTTCGTGCAATGATGACCGCAGAGCTAAATTAGGAAGCGCGCTGAGATAAGAGCATACATTAATGCCCCAAGTAAATTAGGCATTAAAAATATAAATTAAAAGGCTCAAAATAGTAATCTGTTTGTGGATCATAACACACTCCTACGTGCTTGCATTTCTCCGACTTCCCTGTTTTGTAAGTGCAGTCCATTTTTTTTACAGTCAACCGATGCAAATGTCAAAGTAGAGGTTCTTTAGTTATGCAACTGGTTTGAAGAACCAAGCCCATCACTTCCACTTCAAATTCCGCCCTACCCTTTATCCCCACAACCACCACTAACCCCGCTTTCACTTGCTCACCCTCCATAATGTTCCTAGGTCCCACATTCCCATCTAAATAATTAACAATTTCCTCAAAACTCAGAGAATTCGTCATAATTCCTACTTCCTCACGAATTCGCTACTCTTCTCTGACTACGGCGGAAATTTCACCCAGAACTGTCGGCCATATTGGTTTTTGACGTCACCGACCACACCGTCACCGATGGGGGTGATTTGAGTCGCCAATAGTATTTTTTAAATTATTTGTTATACCATTATGCTACAATAAGTAACTTCCACCTCCGAGTCTCCGGCTAGCAACAGGTTTCGTTGCCGTCGTAATTGCCGGAGACTCGAGAGGAGTCGCGCCTGAGCATAGCCACATCCGCCAGCGTCGGGTAGGTAACTACCGTGCATTAGGCTGATGCGTAAAAAACAGGCGGAGGGCCCCTAAAAGGACATCCTTCTGCATTGCACTTGCAAGTGCATCCACTCGCGCCCTGCAAGCTGGTATGCACCTGAGATTTTCAACCAGTGAGCTCTTGACACCACGCAGCACGCGCACTATGAGGACTACCAGTTTCACAGAGTATACCACGTACATTTACCTGATATCGCACAGCAGGTCTTGATATTTAGTCCTTTTTTCAATCTCATTCGCTGCCATGTTCGTTTCGGCCGGTGTCGAAAACTCGATCACGAACATGGCATGGGAGAGATTGTCGAGGAGAAAGATATCAGGCTTCATCGCCTCCAACTGCCTGGAGGTGGAGAAGGAATAATTCCACCAGATCTTACCCTTATCGTACTCCACGACGGACTCGATGTCTCCGTGGACGTAAGGCAGCACCGGATTCGCGTCTATACCGTAATGGTGTCTTAGATGGTGATACAGCACCCGCAGATCCGAGTTGTGCCGGTTTATACATGCGTTCTTCGCATAAAAGCTGCAGCCGGAGAATAAATGACCTAGTGTCTCCGGCTGCCCACGGCACGCTCTGCATCTCGTGTCCATCAAGTTTACCACAAAGATGAGCCGACGGTAAACAGGGGGTTGATGACACCATATTGGCACGCAAGCACGAATCCCTCGGTTTCCGACTTCAAACCTGCGGAACGCGGGAAGGCTAACGTGAGCTCCTTCGATAGCCCATGCGTTTCCAAATTTCGATAGAAACTCCCGTGCATGGGCTTCTCGGTATGCTTGCAGAGCAGGGCCTTTTGCTCCGCATTCTTTATTTCCAGCTTTAACACGTCCGCCTTTAGCGACAAGATTGATTTGTCGCACGCTTCTCTGCTGGAAGGTAGGTCCAAGTCCAAACCGAGGCCGTCTGCTGCCCTTTTCGCCACCTGGAATAGGAACGCCCCTTTGCCAACACTAATGATTCTTATGAGGTAGCGTCCGTAGGGGAGTAGGGGGTCCGTGCTGTGGAACTCGCGGCAAGCCGTATGAGGACTACTCTGTCATGAAGGCACCCCAGGCTTATCAGCCCTCTACCACCTAGGTTTCTCGGGAGATAAAATCTGGCGACGGATGATTTCGGATGAAGACTACGATATATGGTTATCATTTTCCTCATTCCCCTGTCGAGGTTTTGCAGCTCGTTGAGATTCCATTTGATGCAACCGAAGGTGTAGAGCAGTGTTGGAACCGCGAAGGTGTTGGAAGCAAGAACCTTGTTTTTGCCAGACAGGTTAGAGCTCCAGATTCGCCTAAGAGTCTACCTCTATTTGGCTGCAAGCCTTTCCTTCACTGCTCTCACCTCCTGCATCCGGTGCTAGGGGACGAATCTTTCCTTTTGCCAGATAAATGGTCGCCAAATTGTCCAATCTGAATAACATCCCTATATCCTCACTGTATCTGCGTACGGTGTCTAACGCCAATCACAGGTTTTTCGCGCTTGAAGTATAAAGCTTCCGGTCATCCATATAGAAAAGTTGGGTGACCTCTTGCTCCCTTTTTGACGGAACACCTCACATATATTCCCTACCTCGTCTCAACTGAACAGACAGTGGGAGGAGAGATAAACAGAATGGAAGGGGATGAAGGATACCGCCTTGAAATACGCCACGGTGGTATGTTACCAAATCCGTGTAGACGGTCTTCTTGCCAGATGGAATGGAGAAGCGCGTCTTTCAAAGTGGTAATAGGCGTTCGACGCTGGACACAAGCTCTGGGTGGACTTTCATGTACCTCAGCATGGCTATAATCAGCTCATGAGAGGTGGTATCATAAGCCTTCTTATAGTCCACCCAGCTCATTGACAGGTTAGGCTTGTTTTGACAAGCGTCCTGGCTCACACACCTAACAATGAGCAGGTTGTCCTTGCATCCCACGATACCTTTCTTCGAGCCCCTCTGCTCATTCACTTCCTCCCATACCAGACGTGGCGGAGGATAAGATTGTTCAAGATGGAATGGAACGCCTTATATACAGTGATTAGACAGGTTAAGAGCGGTTTCTTCGGATCGGAAAAGTATTTCTTTTTCAGTATTAAAACCGTCACTACTCACTCAGCCAGGACGGACTGCGTCCATTCCTGGAGCAGTAAGGTTTTTCTTGCCAGAGAAGGCCATCTTCACATCACTTTCTGTGACTGAGATAGAACGATCCATAAAAACTCTTTAAACTGGGCAATAGCTGAAGTACCTTCTTGGAATGGCTTCCTGGTCTCGTAGATGTCCTTCCAGAAACGTTCCACCTCCGGGACAGTTGGTGGTGTTTGGAAAACATGTGGTTGGGGTCGGAAGTGACGGGACGGCTGAAAGGAGAAGGTGGAGTTCTCTTTCCTGGCGTTGGTCCTCTTCACCAACTTCCTCCGTGCCGTTGTAAGTGCCTGCACTCTATCCACCTCGTGCTGCTTAAGGATAAGCAGCACTCTTTTGTTTAGTGTGTGGTAGTCTCCCCGGGTTGCACGCGCAATGCGCTTGACCTTCGGTATAAAGCCCCGACCGGAGGAAAGGTCCAACACACGCTGATATCTCGACACCTATTGTCTGGCCAGCGTGATTTTGGCATTAAACTCTTTCAGCCTATATGCTACCTTCGTCTACAATGTGGCAGACTCTGGGGGAGAGGCCAAAAATGTGGCAGCAGCATATACCACACAGTCTATTTCCCAGAGGCTGGTCGTTTCCGTCAGGATCATATCTACGATGCCATCCAACTGGGACAGTTGTTGGTCCCGCAGACAAATATTATGATGAATATTTCGCTGCCTGGTAGTCGTCTCATCGTAGTTTATCGTGCTTTCCAACCGCTTCAGTAGATCAGAATCGACCTTCGGCTCGTCTCACTTCACCTAAAAATCGGCGGAAGCCCCGGCAGTAGGAGGGTCATCTGCCTTTGTAGGAGATAGATCCTTGGCCAGTGGTGTACTACTCTGACCTTGCGGTTGGGGTGTCATTTTCTTGTGCAGATGATTGACGTAGCCGCGCAGATTCTGCTGCGACAGTTGGTTATATTCAGGATGCATCTCACACCACAAAGAGTGCATCCTCGTCATGTATTCCCTGCGACTTGGCTCACTGTCAGCATGGCAAGCTAGAAGGTCTCCCCTCAGGGTCTCCGTCCACTCCATACGAGCTCCCTTCTTGGATGGCATAGATTTGCCACATCCAACTCTACTAGGGCTTTCATCCGAAAAGGGCCGGTTGTGGGTGGCTTTCCTGGTACTCTCCCTAGGGACCAGTGGAACCGCGAGTTGGGTGGTTAGCCCCACAAGCAGATGGCCATCATTAGCTGACCGAAGAAGGACGGCACCAGGAGGATAATGGACCGTTTTTGACCCCTATTTTGTTATATATTATTATTTGTTATATTGTTTTGGAGATCGATGTTTTTTTATTTGCAAAATTATTTATTTTAAACGAACACTGTGCACTTATGAAAATATCTGGATTTAACCATCTCATTGAAGCCCTATGGCCTTTTTTTAAAAGAAGTTCAACAATGGATTATTTTATCGCTAAGAATAATGAAACACGATGAGCGTCATACACTAAATTATTATATGTTGATACATACGATCTTGGACGTCGGTTTTTTTATTTAATCATTTACATTTCACATCACGTTAAGTCACATCAATTACACCATTTGGGTCATTTGGCCAATGTTTCAGCCAACGAGTTTTTCTCATAGTTCAATATTTGAATGAAAAAATATCTTACGGGCGAAACAATGAATAAACTACAGATATATTATGAGAGTATTCCTAGTGTGTTTTGCGCGTTCGATTATTTCAAAAACTCAAGCGTCAAAAGACACTTACTTCCGGCAAGCATTCATGAACAAAACAAATGGCCACTTAAAGGAAAACGCACTAGAAATAAAGAGGTTGGAGTCAGCGTGCTTAGTCCACCCCAGCTGGACGTCAGGGAACCAATGTTAGCGTTATTCGCCACCAGCTTTCTCCGCCCAATTCCAAAATTGTCGATTTATTCCCACGGTAACCGCGTTTCACTCCATAAAATGAGCATTACGAAATGTAGATAACTTTCGGCATTCCCGGAAGAAATTCGGGATTTTCCACGCCGCCGTCGGAAAATTGCATGACGGTGAGGCTACCTACCAAGGTTTCAAGAAGTAACGATGAGAAATATACAGCGATGACGAAAAAGGTATTCTGATATGAAAAATTTACGAAAAAGGATCACTTCTGTCAGAAAAAAATTATAATTACAAAAAAATCACCTTGTGAATCAGTTTTAATTGATAGGTTTACGATGTATATTCGTAATGAGTAATGAAACAGTAAATCATATAAGAAAGTTTATATCCACGATAGGAGACGATTGAATTAAATTTGCTCCTAAGATATGAACTCTTGCTCTAAATACATAAGCGTCTTTCAGCGAATGGACCAAATAATCTTTTGCAGGCCAAATGACGTGAAAAACTCTAATTAAAGTTAATCTAGCTCTTTTGCACGCGCTGCTTCATATTACAATCAGCTGGACTTGAATTATGACCTCACAACTCTAAACAGAGGTTTATATCATCCACTAACTCAGATTATCACTCAAATACATACGCAGGTTTCTTCTAACAGATATAGTTTTTCAGCGATTGAGATAGTCTTTGTTTGAGTGTCCAAAACATCCTTTGTATTACTTTCCCGTTAGAGCCTACTCCCGACTCAATTTCTCTCTTCAAAACAGCATACTCCTACCGCTCTCCACACACACCAAAATACTGTCTTATCAGCAATCTTTTATATCCATTCGTCACTTGCTCAACTTTGATAATTCAGTATCTCATTGCGCCTGATAACTTGATCAATCCACTTACTCTCCTGCCTCCTAATTTCGGATTACCTAGATATGTAAATAATCTAAGAACGGCTGAACTATTCTGCATATTCCAGCCGGAGGGATGCGATCAGAGGTATTTGATTCCAATTTCAGAAAATGTATGTCCGTCTGATTTCAGCCGTAGCTTGTGCTGGAGGTAATTAGAGCTAAATACTCATGAAAAATCAAATATAACAATCCTGGTAACTTATCGAGTCTATCCCTTACCGTATGCATTCATTTAAGCTTAGAACAGCTTTTACGTCATCTTGAGTGAGATTTGTTGTTCATTTTTCATTCCCAGGGGTACTTTGGTTGGAGAGCATACTCTTCCTAACTAACTTGAAATCGCTCGGGTTTGAAGGATCGAGGTTTCTGCGAAGCGAGGTTCACCTCATCCAGGGATATATATCTATTTTTTAATGAGGAATCTAGAGAAATAGTAAGAATGGGACTCTGGGAATCACATTTTTTTATGAAATATAATGGCACTTCGTATAGAATTTGAGGGAGTTATGGATACTTCCACATCTCTGATTGCCGAATAGGAGAGAAGAGGTTCTCAACGACCATCTCTCCCTTCTCTTTTCTGTTTCAGGAGAGGTTAAATTATTGATATCAGAAACATATCTATATAGAATGAAAGGATGCATGTCAATCAAGTCATCCTAGATTGAGGAGAATCCTGACTGATTCAAATCAATTCAACTGACATTCCTGACGATACATTCAACAACGGTGTAGTAGTGAGATTGATTGCGAAGAAAATCCCTATATACCATGCAGCATAATGATACAAGGTTCTTAATAAGAGAGTTGCAGTAAAAATAAGTGTGCTATGAGCAAAACAGCTTGAGGGAGAAGTAAATAAATACATGAAGTCCCAAACCGCTTAGTGCAACGTTACGAAAGGTAATAAATAAGGAGTCAAAGTTTCCTTACAAATGTCATTAGGAAATTCAAGATTCAGTTATGCTCGTTAATTTTCATTGCCTTCTCAAGAAAACAAATGGATACAGGAGATGAGAAGCATTTATAAGCATGCGGAAAATTATTAGCCACAGTTCATGTAATTCTTAGGAAGAAATGAACTTCCATCGAGTACCATGCTACTTCAACCGAATAAAACCCGTGGAGCGTGAGACCCATTCCACAAAATGATTGAGCATGGCGACTTCTGAAGTGCGCCTGCAAGTCATAACCAGTTATCTTACATTTACTCGACGAAGTATCTACGCTCGCATCAAAAAATGTGGTGACCAACCTCCGCATCGGATGCAGTCAAAGCCTGGTCTAATGAGCCTAAAAGGTTGGATTCGCCTGATATTTAATGAGCAAGGATACTGAATAACTTCCTGCCCTCAAGAATATCATTAATGCCAGTTATTTCCAAATGATGAGCCGCGGTGTAACGACAATAACACATATGAGAAGTTACTTAAGTTTTTAATAGAAACCTCAATGAAAAAAATCAATGGTCACCTCATATTTTCCGAATATATTTTTAAAAATGTGTTCCAGCATACCTTTGGAAATGATTTATATTAAAATATCAGCTTAAGGCTTCTCGTTGTAGGCTATCAATCAAATAAAAATCCTCGATATAACTCGAGCGGTTTAAGTAACTGGCACTGATAATTATTTCTAAAAAACCGAACAGTTTGCATCTATACACCTAACCTCTCTCGCTTTTAAACTATGATATAAAATTCACTAATGGCACTGCAATGAGGGATAATTTGGCATTACCCAAAGTGAATTCAGAACGCGGCAAGTACATTTTGATTATTTTCGCCCTGCGGAACACGCGAACGAATAAACTTTCTTTAAATTGTCGAATCATAATCTTTCCGAACAAATATTGATCACAATAATATTTCGGCGTGATTATACTTATTCCCAATAGTATACTAAAGACACTGTTGCCTTTATTGGCTTAATTTCATAAGCACATTAAGAGACGCTCAACCTAAGGAGACGAAGGCGAATTTGAAAGGTAAGATAAATTTATTGACTTTTACATTTAGATTAAATCGTAATGGGCCAAGAACACACAGGCGCTTCATTTCGTGCGCCCTATAGTTTCTTGTTGGTTTTTACATTCCTTAAAATTACTTTAAAATTTTCCGATGGCTCTCAACGCTCCATCTAATATATTTTAGAATAATACTCAATATGCTCTACATATCAGTAGCAGTAGTAACGATGTGGAGATAACGACGGCACAAAATATTTTGGTTATATACAGTAGTGCTTATTATTGTGGCCCCTTCTTATTGCCTTGAGATTCACTTTGATAACTAAAAGTCTGGAATTCTATGACTAATTTAGGAAAGTATTCCATAAGAATCACATCAATTCTCAAATATCAACTATCACATTTTTTATATTTCAAACTTAATTCACCCTCAAAATTGTCCGGTATTCTAAGGTCTTTCATCAAAAGCGATAGTGAAAGCTTGCCAAAAATTAAGGGGGTTAGACGCCGGTAAGAGGTCTTACAATTCGAGTCAATTCAAGAATCAGAACCACATCTGTCGGTTGCCTCAAAAGGGTGCTAAATAACTGACACTCGCAGGGCATTAAATTTCTATCAATTTCTTCCTCAGACCTGTTCTATTGAGGGCAATAAAAAGTGACAATAATGTAGAGAATTCCTTTCCCGGAATGTGGATCAATTCTCTCATTAAGGATTCCATAAATATTGTTAGGGGCATTTATCAGGTAGCCTAATCATTTGCCTACCGATTACCAACCAAAATGGTAGGTCTGCATGATTCCGAAAGTATTCCTTAGAGATCAATCTCGGAAAAACTATTTTTCCAAATGACTTCTCTCTCCAGCTCAGCTTACTTTCTACCTCACTTCAAATGAATCGATGATAAAGATCAAGATAAGAAAATTCTTCCACCCTAATCGACAAGGAAAGAGCATACTCACACGGCATTTAGTTCCAAAATAAAAAAAAATAAGCTTTGCAAATTAAGTCATTAAAATGCTTAATTTATTGCGTCCACGAATTCTGTGTATCACAGGGAGGACAATAATTTCAAGCACGGTTAAGGAAGGACGGTCATTAGCGTTGGTGAATAAGATCTACATTTTTATGAAGAGGCCCTCCCTTACCTAAGCCAAAACATAAACGTTCTCACTGTAGCTAAATCAGAAAGTGACATTTCCTCCGATTCCATAAATATTTACAGCACAACATTGTATGAACGAATAGTATGAACGATATAATGAATTCCTGCTATTTTTCCGTTTTTGCTATAATTCCATTTGTGGGACTAATTTTGTAATTTTTTTTCTCGAATTCAAAATGAATATCCCGAGTTTTATTGGTCCCCATTAAGTTTTCAAAAGTTTTAATGCATTGTGGGTTTGCTTAATGGAGTGAAATTATACCTAATGGTTTTTAAGCCTCTTCAATTACGCTTCCATGATTCTGAGATGCTTTCTTCTCAGCCTTGAAAAGACATAAGAGCAGCCGTTCATGTAAGCGTGAGAAAAAATTAATCCTCAAAAAAACATGGAGAAACATGCAACGCATCCTCGATTGTATAGTGGCTTCTGACCGAGTATACTCATATTCGGATCACAAGTTGAAAATAAATTATTTAAAGATATGGTCGGTCAAATTGGTACACGCTCTTTAGTTAAAGAGCGCGTACAAGTTCAGAAAGAAATTATAATTTTCACTGAGGAGGAAACTGCCTCTTTAAATGAAAAAAATTATACATTTCTGTTAGTACCAAGAGTTACAGAGAGAAATTTAACTCTCCCAAGTGGATACCACTTCATGAAGAATTAAATCTCAACCACTTTCTTCCAAGGGGTAGGAGAGTCTATTACAAACAGATATGACCATGATTTCGAGCAATGATTTAACTGCTTATTTGTGCCGCATCTCAATGCTGAATCCTCGTTTCTCCTACATTTTAACCCGGTTTTGGTGCCAACTAAAGCGATGAAACGGCAGCGATACGCGAGGCAGTGCCTGGCACATGCCGTTGTCCTCCAAACCCGCATGCACAGCGGCATCGTCTTCGCGTCGTCAATTGCTTGGCCGCGAGCGACGACAAAACGCGCCCGCCGCAAACTCATAAAATGGAGACCGTTAAATACAGCTCCCGGCGTGAAAGTATTCACTCTCGCCTGGGCCGCTTTGCAGGCAAAGCGAGAGAGAGAGGGAAAGGGTGCCATAGGGTGAGATGGGAGATGACATCCGTGCAAAAACTACTGATTGGCTCTACCCGACTTGATGAGGCGGGAATGGGTGCTGGGCACCGTGGACGAGTGGCAGCGACAGAAATCAGGGCTGGTCGGACTCATTAATGGCTTGAGGTGGGATGAGAAGGTGGCGTAGGAGTGGCTGATATTTTTCGGGATGCCAAAGAAGTTCGCCCTCCCCCCCACCGGCTAGCCAAGGTTAAGGGGATCACTTCTCCCTGAATTGAAGGAATTTAGTCACATATCTCCCGGCGGGAAGCAGGAATCTCCCAGACTTTAAGAATACGCTGCTCCGCCAAATTTTCCTTTGCTTTCAGTAATAATGATTAGAGTTAGGTACATTCGTAATGCTTGCAGGTGACTATTACCTCTTTCTTTAGTTCCCTGGAGTAATAGCCATATCCGAGACTTATCTCCAAACCTATTCTTGGAACTAAAATAATAATCTCCCAAAATGGACCGCAGACAAGGTGGCAACCAGAATCCTAGTCAGGGTTCTAGGATATGTATTGGGAAAATTGAAATTTTTCGACGAAACCTCGATTTATGTTCGTGTAAGGAATATATCTGAACATTGAGACGATGCAATCGAAACATAATATACCCTTAGGTTTTCCTGAATCCCATGACGATGAATTTCAATAATATGGTAGTTTACTGCGTTATTGTTTCCTCTCGTACATCTTCTCCGTCAGTCACCGCAGTTATCAATGTTCACGCAAGCAATAAACTATCATTTCCTCATGAGGAAGGGGACCGGAAGATGTTACACTTTTCAGGAAAGCGCCTCTTAATAACTTTCATTGCTATTTTTATCACAATCGAAAAATTCCCGCATTTTCGTCAGCATGACAAATTTCACCGGGACTTCCACGGTTTTTCCAAAAATTTGGGGTTTTTTGATTTACCACATCGGGTTCTCTAGATCTGTTATGTACATTAAGTTTTCAAAATGGTGCGCAAAATATTTGACCCCCATGTACCTTTATTTACATGTAGACTGATGACGAATTCGGGTTTTAACCCACTTCCACCATTTGAAAAACTTCTAGTCAACGTCAAACTATCCACCGATCATCAACTGAAAGCAATGATTCACATTCGGAAGCACTGCCCTGTAAAAATGTTTACAGATAATTTACCTTGTGACGAATTTAAGGCCCATAGCAAGGAAAAATATCTATAACAATTAAAAATATGATATGAAACATGAAAAGATTGGAACCAGGATGGACAGCTAGTAATACCCTCAGCTTTCAGGAGAGTAGAAAAATGCAAATTCCGTGGGTGAAAGTGGAAAAAAGTGGGATCAGGAAGAAGAATATAGGAAGCAGAAAGATATTTGGAAATAAAATTGCAGCATTAAAATGTTTGGATGAAGAGAAGGCAAGATCTTAAAAGTATTTTCGGAATAAAACTGGGAAAAGTGAGCTAGCAGATGAAGGACTAATGGAGGAAGAGAAAATAAAGAATAAGGAAGAGAGTTAATGGAGTATTTATAACGTAATCCATAGATGGCTGAAATTATGCATAGAAAACAATTACAGACGAGTAATGAATTAAATATTCAAATGCATGAAATAATTTTGGTTTGTGGTCAGTTGGATTCCTATTTGACGCTGACTAATTGCGTGCGGGGCTCTCCATCTAATCCCTGACTCCAGGGATCAGCTGGGTACATGTTCCACCCCCTCACCCTCCACTCCCACGAATCCATCACGAAAGCGACTGATGAAAGTAATATGCACAATTGTATTTCTGCTGCACAGTCCCGTCATTTCCCCACAGCTTGAGTATTTCCCTGGCGGCATTTTCAGGTCGGGCATGAAAAGACATAGTCTGACGTTTCATCTTGTTTTTTATGAGCCCCAGAGATGGGTGATTGGCCTCCAAAACGATGATTTATCGGTCACGGCCAATACGATGGAAAAGAGCGGGGTTAAAATGATGAGACCGACCTATAGCCATTACTGTCTTAGTTTCCACCTCATCCAGAAGAGAAACTTTTTTATGACGAGCCATCTGTTTATGCTGGATCGATCAAGGAAAAAAAGAAAGAAACCTGACGTACTAGACGAGGGAAGAAAGTCGAAATTCGAGTATTTTGTATTGCTTTGGCGTACATAAAGCTAAGCATTGAGTGAAAAAATCAAAGCAAAGGTATTTCCAATAAAAGAGCGATTTCACCATAATTATAAAAGAAATCAATGGAAGTGATGATTTATTGTCAAAGTATTCAACTAAATTTAGGTGTGTGAAACGTCCCTAACTTATATTCCCCACCCATACACCTGGTTTCTTCATTCTTTCCGAACCAATCCACATTTCCCCATATTAAATGCGTCTCCAACTCTTCATACTTTCTGCCTACCTTCAAGACAATCAGAGCAACAATTTTTTTCCTCTCACTTCCACGGTTACCTACTATTCTCCCCTCTATTACTCCCTTCAGCACTGTTCATTACTCCCTTCAGCACTGTTCATTACTCCCTTCAGCACTGTTCATTACTCCCTTCAGCACTGTTCATTCTCCAAACCTCTTCTGTACACTTATGTTGGCGTCTTTGCATTCCTCCGAACAACTTTCTTTGCTTTTATACTATCTTTAATACTTCCATTGTCTACCTCCTCATCAAAAATTTTCTGCTTTATTGCATACCCACGTCTCAAAAGCCTCCAAATTCCGAAAATCCCAAGAAATTCAATAGCCCAAATTCCTTGTCATAAAGCTCTCAGACATGTTTTTACCAACATTGGCTGAATTTCGGCCGGTACTATTAGCAATTGTCCTAGGAAAAGCGTTTATTTTTCAATTATATTAATTACGAAGTCTCTTTCCAATGCCCAGGACGAAACTATCTTCGCTTGAAAACTATTCCTAAAATATTTGAGCTTTGAATTTTATGTGCTGCTAATCGAGAGGATGCTCATTTACACCATCATGTGAACTACGTACTTGAAACTATACTTAAATAAAATATCATGACAGGCAAATATCAAAAATAGTTTCAATCACTCTCTCAATAGGCACTCCCGAATCTTGATCATGCCAAAGGTGCTTTTCAGGTAATTACAAGGGTAGAGGAAGGTGTATTACTCATGGCATCGTTTTTGCTTTGCATTTCAGAAGTAACTGGAGGAAATTCGTGGATCCACTCCTCCTCTATGTTGCAAATTACCCAGGCTGTCGGTCGCTTTTCACAATAACCACGAATGAAAAGGAAAAGGCAATTCGAGAAGGAACCCTGAGCTTTAGCAACATCGTCAGCATGGATAAACATCACAATCCGGATGCGAAAAAAATGAGTCAACGCATAGGCTGCGTCGCATATGCAAATGATTCACAATGGCGCTATTAATAGCAGCGCCGCACGGAGGCGGGGAGATTCCACCAGGCAGGTGGGAAGCGAGCGACGAACAGGACAAGGGAGAGCGGGTGAAGAGCGCCGGCGGCGGCATAGTGAAGAGAGAAACCACGAAGGGATTCCCGTTGACGACGTCGGCGGTAGAGTCTGCCGCCGCCTCTCAAAGGACACCCGGTTTGAAGAGGTCGAATAGTCTTCGAGGAAGAAGGCTAGAGTGAAGAGAGAAGGTGATTCACCGCGTCGAAGGTCGCCTCCTCCGAAGCAGCAGCATCACTAAACGGGAAACGCGTAACTTGCGCCCGAGGGGAGGTTGGGGGGGAATAGGGAGGGGGAGGAGTCGGCCGCCAGTGGCTCATCGGCGGAAGGAGGTGAGTGAATGGGGGGGCGAGCCAAAACAATCACGTTTCATCCGATGAGATAATTATGCACGCCCAACAATACGATTCCAGCTACGAGATCGCTTGGAGTGAGCCTCCATGGCAAGCTTCTAGCTACCTCGGGAGTATACATAGAAATAGAGGCATTTTTTCCTCTAATATTTGATAGCAAATTCCAAAATGGGAATATTTCACGCAGCGTCCCTCTTTCGGTCAAGTTTTCCTTTTGCAAAACTAAGGCCACTGGGATTATACTTCTCTCTGACCAACTTCCGCTTCAATAAATCTTACCTAAGCCCAAATACCCACCCATCCTAAAGCGTCAAATGGCAAACAGTCCGTCTTCATTCCCGAACGCTTCCAGAACAAATCCTGCTATCATTCATGAAAAATAACTCCTTCTTTTCCATTCACAAAGAATGCAACATAATACTCTGGTACGAAATTTAATTGCACAAGATCATTCATATCCTACAGGATTAAATTAAAAATAGTCTGAGACCTCAAATAACCTTATAAACAACACTTACGTAGATCATAATATTTTTCCGGTATCTAAGTGCAGATGTAATGGATTCAAAATCCTGAGACAGAATATTCCTCGTCACTCAATCGGGATTTACTAAGTGGCTCAATGCAAACAATTGCAACTATCCGGACATATCCAAAATTAAACCAGATGGGAGGTACCGTGGATTGCACACTAAGCACACATATCAGGCACAGTGATCGAATTACTGTCTTTATTTGCCGAATAAAAGCTCGTTACGGGGCCAAATGCAATCTTCTCTTCCATATTTTACTATTATTATTGTATTTCTTACAGTAAAGTAACATCCACCTCCGAGTCTCCGGCTAGCATCAGGTTTCGTTGCCGTCATAATTGCCGGAGACTGGAGAGGGGTCGCGCCTACGGGTAGCCATGTCCGCCAACGGCGGATAGGTGGCTACCCAGCAACGGGTTCATTAGGGTTTATAGGAGTGTTCATTTTCATTTTCCCTGACTTTTCCAGGATTTCCAGACCATTATTAGTGATTTTCCCTGACTTTTGAGCGCCTGAAAACTCCAAGATTTCGGTCATTTATAGAGATAAAAGTGGTAGTGAGGAAGCAAAGAAGTCTAAACTTATGAAAAATTGTAGGTTCATTATCATATTAATCATATGAACTTCCAGTAATAAGAGATCAACAACTTTAAGTCAACAAAATAAAAATATTCATTCCTTACATTTATATGCCTTCAGAGAGGGTTTTAATTGCAGAAAAATATATGCAAAGAAGGCTAACCTGGCTTTTCCTTCAAACCTGATGTCATGTTAAAGTAGCTCTTTGGATCAATCTTCATTTTTTCTTCCTCACATCCTTCTACAAATTTGGCTAAGTGACTTCAAAATTTGACTGAGAATAACTTTTTCCTCGCCAGAGGGACAAAGCGAGGCATTCCTGGTGAAATCACCAGCGAATGAAAATGAAAATATGAATGCGCACACCTTTCGCCAATCTATTTACCGAATCATGCAGGCTATAGCCAGAAAGAACCAGAATAGGGCTGGGCCAGAACCCTGGGCTGCCTCCACAGAGAAGGCAGCCTGAGGCCAGCCGTCCCCCCCTTCACCCTCCTCCTCCACTCCTATGTGCAGTTTTTGATCTCTTGGCATTTTCAGGTGATAAATTTAAACATTTTGTGATTTTTCCCTGACCACACGTTAAATTCCTTGACTTTTCCAGAATTTGCATGACCGTTTTCATTTTCCCTGACTTTTCCAGGTTTTCCAGGTTCCTATAAACCCAATTCATGCGCACGAGGCTGACGGAGAGACCCGAGAAGGACAGCCTTCAGCCTTCTGCATTGCACTTGCAAGTGCATCCGCTCGCACCCTGAACGCTGCGTTGCACTTGATATTTTCAACCAGTGAGCTCTTGACACCACCAAGGACGCGCACGATGAGGACTACCAGTTTCACAGAATAGCCTGCATACATTTGCCGGAGTTCGCACGGCAGATCTTGATATTTAGTCCTTTTTTCAATCTCATTCGCTGCCATGTTCGTTTCGGCCGGTGCCGAAAACTCGATCACGAACATGGCATGGGAGAGATTGTCGAGGAGAAAGATATCAGGCTTCATCGCCTCCAACTGCCTGGAGGTGGAGAAGGAATAATTCCACCAGATCTTACACTTATCGTACTCCACGAGGACTCGATGTCTCCGTGGACGTAAGGCAGCACCGGATTCGCGTCTATACCGTAATGGTGTCTTAGATGGTGATACAGCACCCGCAGATCCGAGTTGTGCCGGTTTATACATGCGTTCTTCGCATAAAAGCTGCAGCCGGAGAATAAATGACCTAGTGTCTCCGGCTGCCCACGGCACGCTCTGCATCTCGTGTCCATCAAGTTTACCACAAAGATGAGCCGACGGTAAACAGGGGGTTGATGACACCATATTGGCACGCGAGCACGAATCCCTCGGTTTCCGACTTCAAACCTGCGGAACGCGGGAAGGCTAACGTGAGCTCCTTCGATAGCCCATGCGTTTCCAAATTTCGATAGAAACTCCCGTGCATGGGCTTCTCGGTATGCTTGCAGAGCAGGGCCTTTTGCTCCGCATTCTTTATTTCCAGCTTTAACACGTCCGCCTTTAGCGACAAGATTGATTTGTCGCACGCTTCTCTGCTGGAAGGTAGGTCCAAGTCCAAACCGAGGCCGTCTGCTGCCCTTTCCGCCCCCTGGAATAGGAACGCCCCTTTGCCAACACTCTAATGATTCTTATGAGGTAGCGTCCGTAGGGGAGTAGGGGGTCCGTGCTGTGGAACTCGCGGCAAGCCGTATGAGGACTACTCTGTCATGAAGGCACCCCAGGCTTATCAGCCCTCTACCACCTAGGTTTCTCGGGAGATAAAATCTGGCGACGGATGATTTCGGATGAAGACTACGATATATGGTTATCATTTTCCTCATTCCCCTGTCGAGGTTTTGCAGCTCGTTGACATTCCATTTGATGCAACCGAAGGTGTAGAGCAGTGTTGGAACCGCGAAGGTGTTGGTAGCAAGAACCTTGTTCTTGCCAGACAGGTCACAGATCCAGATTCGCCTAAGAGTCTGCCTGTATTTGGCTGTAAGCCTTTCCTTCACTGCTCTCACATCCTGCATTGGGCGCTGGGGGATGCAGAGATATTCATATGAATCGTCATCGAGATGACGAATAGCACTTCCGTCAACGAGCTGGACGTCTTCCTGGTCTTCCGAAGTCTTTCCTTTCGCCAGATGGATGGTCGCCCAATTGTCCAATCTGAAATCCATCCCTTTATCCTCTCTGTATCTGCGTACGGTGTCCAACACCAAGCGCAGGTCTTTCGTGTTTGAAGCAAAAAGCTTCAGGTCATCCATATAGAAAATATGGGTGACCTCTTGCTCCCTTTTTGACGGAACACCGCACATATATCCCCTGCCTCGTCTCAACTGAACGGTCAGTGGAAGGAGAGAAAAACAGAATAGGAGGGGATTAAGGATATCGCCTTGACAAACGCCACGGTGGTATGTTACCAAACCGTGTAGACGGTCTTCTTGCCAGATGGTAAGGCGAAGCGCGTCTTCCACAGTGGTAGCAGGCGTTCGATGCAGGACACAACCTCTGGGTGGTTAAATTGGGCTCTGTGCGGAATTAATTTGATAATAACTAATTTAAATTAAAGTAATACCTATTACTGTCCGCACCTAATAAGCAGATATTCGCTTTCATTCCCTGGAGCGTACCTGAGGAGAGTTATGTATGCATGGCCAATTGCATGTGTGTCAGATCCAAGAGAAAAAAATGAGAAAAATTACCGTTTAAGTGATCGCATCGGTTGACTCTAATTGCCCGCTACGGTGAGAGATGTAATCGTAGAACTGTGAAGAGCGTCATTAATTTCAAGATAGCACTGTCGCCCATGACTCAACCGCAAAACTGTTAACTCGCAACTCTTACAATTCCATTACAACAACACTTTTCCCGGAAGTTTTGTCCCCCGACTCCTAGGACCACCTTCCCCTTCACCCCCCCCCCCCCTCAAAGTTTTCTAAAAAAGAATCCGACCACATGAAAAGATTTCTCATTGCACAACCCTCTCACTTACGCTGACCGTATCGCATCCATCGAAGAGGGCCTATTAAGGTCATTGCTTCACGGAGCCTCTCCGTCCTCCTTCCCTCCCCCGAAAACGGCCTCTTCGTGAGTGCGATGCATCCACACGACACGCGGGGAAAACCCGAAAATGGAAGAAGCCAGGATAGAGGGCCACTCGTCCGTCCGTTTGCTCACCCTCCGTTAGTAAAACCCATAAGCAAGACTTTCATCTCCCCCTATGCCCCTGTGTCACTCTCGGTTTCTCTCTCTCCTCGCTCTCGACCTCGACATCCCCGTGTACGCACGCCCACGAGTGCTCGTGCTTCTCATCCACAACAAACTTCGACCCCGCGGGGTGATCATTTCCCTCTTGCCTCGGATGTTTCACGCCCAACGTCTCCTCCTACGCCCTCTTGAGGCTTGAGCTTTCTCTTTCCCTCCAGAGGAAGACACTGAAGTGCCTACCCTACTGGGTTATTTACAGTTCATATAGGCAGTTGATATTCTGGGGAGGATATTGACGCGACGGTTCATGTCTACGGCATTGTGGATAGGTGGGTTACAAGGTAGAGATACAAATTTTGGAGGCAAAGGGAGGGACCAGTAAACTCAGCGTCGGCTCTTGCCACTTCTTACCCGAAGGGCATGTTCATAAAGTTTAAAGTTATAGTTTACCGGACTTCTCCACTCTTGACTAATGAAGAGAAAACCGGTGCGCCGCTGCGTCGGCACTAGCCAGCTATTGAAGGAAAGCACCAAGGGATACACGGTTTATCGTCCTATCCGACAGACGGAGTAGTACTCCATGGGATCGGTACACCATTGAAGCACTGCCATTATCGGGACTCTAACCTGGGCCCTCCGTCCAAAGGGACACTCTACAACCTAAAGTAAAGCCACCTTGGGCACCAACGTTAAAGATCATACGGCGTCAGACGTCAGGTTATGAGTACACCGTAGGGAACAACAGGTGAAACAGGGGATAAATCAATTATTCTGCCTCAAACTTTTGCGCATCGAGTAGAGTGCTTAGCTATCTACTTTCAAATTCGAGTAGTTAACTTTGGTACCCTCATCAATGCAACGCGAGTACTCTTGTTCCGAGAATATCGTAAGGGACATCAATTGGCTTGGGGGAATCGTCAGTCTTCCAACCCCAAGGGTTACACGTCCTCTCAGCTGAACCCACTTTGAATGTTGATCTAACCCATCAAACTAACCGGAAAGTTCATTTCTAAGAGAATATCGGTTACAATTGACAAAGAATACGTTAAGAAGAATGGCATACTAGACAATGAGGTGGGAAAGTGACAGGAGTAAAAGCAGAAATAAAATAGGTAAAAATTGAAGACATAAAACATTATATGAGGTGAAAAATTGTTTAAGGATAAAGGATTATTTTGTACGATGAATGCTCTCGACCGAGTTGAATAAATTTCAAAGCAAAGAATAGCCACTGACCTACCTACGCTTGGGATAATATTTTTCACTATCGCTTATAACTTAAGGCCTCGTTTTCATACAACTCAAAGCGTTTCACATCCATTATCAGGCTGCACTACCTCCTGACTCTAATCACCAAGAAAAAGGAAAAAATACACTTCGCTTAAGTTGTCTATGAGCAACGCAAGCGAAGAAGAAAAAGGGATAATAGCATGTCGCTGCACAAAAACCGTGATTAATCACGATTATTGTGCATCAGTCCACGCGAAATAAATGCAACCAACATCACAAAAACTAGCATAATATCCCATTAATTGGGCACATATGGTAACGGTCTTGAGGCAACTTCGAAGAGATTTCTTAAGTGGTATAAAAACCGCGGAAGAACGTGATCATGCAATAACATGACTGCACCATTGGATAACTTAACGCTAAACGTCGGCTTAAAAACAAGATGATTATTATATGGTTTCGTATATCAAAAGAGGTGCTGGGTCAATTTATTCGAAAGTGCGAAAACAGGAGAAAAAGATGCAGGATGGTAAAAGAGTGCTAACACCGTCTTCTACGCGCAATTATGATCGTTTAGATGAATGCTTGCCCTTTGAGAGGTCTATTACAGGAACAGAGAGCGAAAGGCAGTAGAACTTCAACCCAAAAGAGATAATTTTAACTAGGGTACCACTTCATAAGCATGCAGCGCGCTACTTTTTTTATGTCAAAGGCCTCCAATACCTCCCGTGGCCAATATCACTGGTAATTTACCAGCTTGACCCAGAACAGAAATTTGTGGTACAGTCGATCCTCGAAATCTCCGGGGATTATACGTCCCTAGAGCATCGGCAAATTATAAAAAAATTATGTATTTCACTTCATTTTCAAATAACTATAATGCCTCTCTTTATGGTTTAAACCACAATTAGGCACCTACAACACTTTAATTTCATTTCGAGCTCAGCTTAATGCATTACCGATAAAAATAAGAATATACCCGATTGCTCTGCAGTACCGTGCAGCTATATATCCCGCACAGCTTGCATGTAAAATGACGACGCTACTCCAAAATGTACAACTATTTATGCAAGCGCGTTATCTTAATAATTTATCATTAAAGAGCACGAAAAATTACATTGACACGAAGAGGGATACTTGCTGTTTTCGCAAAAAATTACTAGGTAGATTCTAAGGAATGATTTTTTGAACAACAGGCCGCGAACTCTGAACCGCGACTTCGCTGGGGTCAATTTGTATACAAATAGCCTTGTATGTCCTTCGGAGTCAAGTCCAGTTGTCAACAACGCAAGAACTTGTTGCCCCACTTAATACTTATTTTCAGTTTATGCCGCTCTTTTATGTAGATGGAAGAATTTAATACCTACAGGAACTCTCCCACCATCCTCCGTTCTATCTGCTTTCAGCATTCCGGCAACGTGATCGGAGATGTAAACGCTGCTTCCAAATATCTTCCTATGTTTTCTTTTGCCTAATTCAAATACGAATCAACAACGTCATAAGTTACACCAATCGCTTCATCTTTCAAACGAGCAATCCTGGTTTGGTACTACAGTTACCCGAACGTATGCATAGCTACCGTGTCATTCCGGAGTAGATTTTTTTAGGCATGCCGGAGAGGGTAATGCAGTAGATTTGAAAATCACATATCTTAATTACGTCACATCACAAAGTTATCAATGTCTGCTTGAAAAACTTCGCATTCCGTAGACCTATTTTTCACGGCATTATTTAATAAGAAAATGTCAGAATATGTGTCGTAGTTCTGGGTTCATTGAATTTAATTGATGTGAGAAAAACTATACTTCGTTAGCAGTGATTTATTCCACGACTTATACCCATACACAAGTAACACTTAAATAAGTTGAGTCAAGGAAACTCATTCTCGATACTCGAAAGGATTTTTTTTTCTCTTCGATGCGTTATGCCATTTATGTCACTAAGCGATATAATGTATTTAAATGTTATATAACAATGAAATGCGGAAGAATAGTGAGTATGTTTTTCATCAAATTCCATAGCAAGATGAAACATTCTCTTAAGTAAATATAGTTCTCAAGATACAACAGTTTTTCTATCAAATGGCTGACGGTTTAAAAGCTTAGAATTTATCGTTGTGCCCATTTAATGTGACAAAGACACAATTTCTCGACAAAAAAACTTTAACAAGATACAGACTATAACCAGTTAACAGAGCAGTCGTTGAACACACTTTTTACGGAAATTTTAGTGCCAGTGCGAAGCCCTTGGTAGAATAAAATAATGTAGGGATTCCTTAAAAATTGACTAGCTACACTATGCATCTCTTTCATGGCTTAATACGTATTTTAATGCTGTGAGACACATATCCTAAGCTGTAGGCTTTTACAGAATAAAATACCACTAAATTTCCGTTAAGATATCCTTGAAATGACTAAAATTTTATCACTAAAAAACCTATTTTAGATTCAAATGAAGAAATATAAGGAGGCCAACGACATACAAGCTCAAGATATATTACTCTTCACTTCACGTTTCATGAGACAAGTGTTTCATGGAAATAGTGATCATTATTAGAAGTACTTGCTGGTAGAAAAGAGCATACCGTGTTCATTTTGCCAAGCTTATTAAGACTTATTGGTATAATTGCGCTACAAGAGCCAAATTGAGAGATGAAATTAAAATTATTACTAATGAAATCGATAGCAATATTTGATGGTAGTCTGAGTCGCCTAAGAAATTAATGGCAAATTTACCACTAAAACCAGAGCATGGCAGCTTCAGTACCTGCTACAACTGCAAATTAACAACGTATAGGTAAATACTAAGAATTTTCTCGGTCAACTAGGGGTTGAATATAGTAACAGTGACTACGAATAAAAAAAGGACATTATTTTAGCAATATTCATGATTACCAATGATTGGTAAATTAATGCCACGAAAAATCATCATATAGTCAATACTAGGGTCCCAAAATATCTTTCGTGTAAGAAAACAACATACCACCATTGCAACAAAAATCCTCATGCAGGTGACATTGCTCGAATATATTCCTTTATTGCCACTTTGAGAGTAAGTTTCACTCTTATGCGAATAATACCAGTAGAGTGTTGTAGAGGACGGTGTAGTAGAGGAAGACAGATCATGCATAATTCAAAATGGCCTACGCGAGATAAAACCATACAATCTGGGACGGGGGTCCCCTGCCATTCCCGGCAATTTGATAAGAACTTTGAGCCTTAAAATTACTTGTTTAGTTTCAGATGATGATATCAAGAGCTGATCTTTTGAATTTGACTCCAAGATCAGAAAATACTGCTTTATTCATTCGTCTTGTGTGCGATGATGATAAATAATAATAATAATAATGTTTATTACTCCATATTATACACAAAACAAAGACATACAAAATATAAGGAGCTTTAGATAAAGCTCCTTATATTTTGTAACCTTCCAATACAGCAAAAAAATTAAAAATAATACGATTTGAACGAAGCTTAACTAAAGATAGAAATTAAAGCACTGAATTTAGACGATTGAGGCTGTTTTCTTCTACAGACAAGATCATTAGCATCACCCGAAAAGAAATAAAAAATTATAAATAGTTTTGTGTTGTGGAAAGTGCACCACTCCAATATAACTACTTCCAAAGGAGTAGTAGGAGACGGATTTTAGTCCGATGAAACTGTTGTCTTTTCAACCATAAATAATTCGGCGAAGCCCGCTATGATGCAAAACTTACCAGTGATTCTACATCTTCATTTTAACCTGAGAGCCACCGCGCCGTAATGGAGTGTGGCCAATAAGGGGGTGGTATGTCACAAGTCGTGAAGTTGAGTTATCTATGAAAATCTTAGTAACATGAAGTATGCTTCGTATCGTACTATAAATAATTATACTTTGTTCGTTTTGCCGTCATGTATGGTGCGCAGGAAAAACTAATATTTGCATCACTAATTCCACCAGTTGATTGTTCTTTGTTAGTCGATTCTGTCTATCCTTCTGATGTAGTCTGTGGGTAGAAATATACGTCTAAATTGTCAGATTCGAAATAGAATTTTTCAAGTAACCTTAATATTGCTAACAACGTTCTAGTCCGTATAGTTTCCCAACTAAACTCTTCCAATGGTCAAATGACACTTTCTCTACGTTCATAGATATTTTTTACAGAACGCATTTCCTTCCGTTGTATCTTATTCTAGAACCAAATGAGTATAATGTACGTTTCTTACTTGTGCGTTGCCAAAAGTATACGCAATTGAAGTAATTACGTTCGGGGGATTAACAAAATATAACGATTGAAGGAAATACGGAAATATAAGTTCAAATATTTCCTCCAATCAACACAATTTAGAGACTCTACTTGTTCTCCATCATGAATTACTTGCCAGTCTTAAATAAAATTAAATTCTTCTGATCACATAATGCTCACATAACATTTAAAACCTAAAATATCTCTTATTACACTCATGGACTGAGTGAAGATTTCTATTGTCATATCCGGGAAGTCTATCGCTTTCTGTGACCTTCTTCCAGACTACTTTGGGATAAGTATGGACATTTCATCTGTTACAGAGTAAGATCGAATAGTTCTAGGAATCTTAAGACGACTAAACTATTGGCAAAGTTAGTCAAAGAGGGGAATTCTATGTATCGAGAACAACCAGCTATACCACCAACAATCACAGCGCGGGGTATTAAATTCAGTAATCGAATTTTAAGCGGGGACTTATCTGAGGGACCGATCATCAATTTTCCATTAAATCCCTCGTTTTAGCAGCATGTACACAATGGAATTAATAGTATTTTACTCATAATAACTCTTGTACGAATACATTTGCGCACATTGACACTTGGAAATCACCAAGTTTGCCATTTAAAGAGCGTGGAGCAGGAGCCGTTAGGAGACTAGACAAGCAACAGAGACGAGACGAGAAAGAGAAAAGGAAGGACATGAAATAAAATGATAAAGTGATTCCACACAGCAATTCGCTCTGGCTATGAACTATCCGAGAATTGCGCAAGGATAATACAAATTATTGACCCCATTTCAAGACTGGAAACCAATTGATACTTTTCATTAAGAATTTTCTAAGCAATAGCACCTCTGATTTGCCCTGCTGGAATACCGCAATTGATGTTATCACTTACTAATTGTTCAAAATACATGCGTAGTAATTTCACGTTATAACCGGAAATAACCTCGTAAATAGTTTCCACTAAAATTACTGAATGGCATATCTTCCTTGACAGCAGAATTAGTGTTGACGCTAGCGGAATCTTAAACATTTTACACTTAGGATCGGAGGTGTTTCTCGTGCGTTTTTCATAACTGGGTCGCGTGGATAAAAAGATGGAAACCTGAGTGAATTCCTCAGAATTTAGAAATATCTTTTCCTCCCCGCCCGTCTGCCATATTTAAAAGCCGCCCTCCTGCGTTAAGCAAGATATTAAATGGTATGTGGGCTTTCCACCCGCTGCCATCTGGAACCTCCTCGGGTGGAGGGCGAAACGAGGAGAAGTAGTGATTGTGGGGCACAGATATCCCGACTCACGCACGCCTTCCCTATCGTATCGCTAAGCGTGCCCATCCCACGGATACCTCGGGAACACGACCATTCCCCTAGTATCACCGGCTAACCACGAGAAATCTGCGCACGGTGCCCCAAACCTACCTCCAACTGTCGCCGACACTAACTAAAAGGATTAACAGCCATGTCTATCGCCTCAACGCCTGTAGCCGACTAGTAGTCACTTTCACACCCGTCCTCCAAAGCATATCAAGGGTTCGCCCTCGAGTTGGACGTGGATGGGCGCCTCTACCGCAGCATGTGATTACTGGAGCGCAAAGGATATCCGAGGGAGAAGCTTCCGATTAGCTGTAATTGGACTGGACATGGCAATTATTTGATATAAAATAAGTTCGCAGCTGGACGATTATAAGGTAGCAAAACAATTACGCGTTATCTTAAGAATTATCCTATCCAACTAATCACAGCGCCCACGTAAATGAGTAAAAGAACTATTATATCAAACCGAAAACAAACCTGAAGGCTACAACTGTGTTTAGACAGCAATGTAAAAGTGCAGAGCAAAAAAAGTGACTTAGCTCGGAGATTCATTAAACATTGAAGCTCAAGCGTTTGAGTGTTATGCTGCAATGCCGAACCATTAGAAAGCCGTTAAGGAAAAAAAATGCTAACGGAAAATAATGAAAAGTTTTGATATCATTACTACATTGGAAATGCATTTCCAATGCAAAATTAGGGCATTTGGCCCTGAAATATCAATTTGGTGAGTTCACTGTGGCAATCAATCATATGGCGTATATTCTACCTCACTTGAGGGGTTAGTTCAAACTAATACTCAAACGAAATTGGCTTCCTGCCATTTAATATTACCATTTAAATGAAGCTGGTGTCCTTTTCAGTGGAACCACATGGAGGTAAACAACCAAACTCACAATTATTTCTTCTTTTTTACTAATAAAATTTCTTCACAAAATTCATAGCGTTTGCGATTTGAGAATGGTGCAACTAAATTAAGGATTTTGATGAGTGGTGAAGGAGAGAATAGCTCTTTTGCGTAAGTATAGAAAAGCAATACCGGATAATCCTATGCCTACATGATAATCAACCTAAAACTTTGGCCAAGCATTTTACCCTGGTCTATCATTTGTTCACCTACAAACGTAATTTTCACAGCCACATACGCTGCAAACCCATCATATTTCCTCTTACTTTTAAAAATGTATTTACATGCATCATCCAAAAAACAGTATAGTTAGCCCTGTATTTATTCATAACCGTCAACTATCAAGCATTTACCCTTCCATCGCATGTTCTTGATCGACATTTGTATCCATACTCTTTATTATATATACGCCTGCTACACACTTCACATCTTGGTATGACCCAGGAACGTGTAGAATAAATTCACCAGCCGAACCCAACGAGGAAAGTATTTCTTCGTAAAAGTAAGTTACTCCAAATATTTTAGAGTCCTTCTTCGACACAGAAAGGCTCATAACAAAAAATGGTGAAAACGAAAGAAACGTAACAACCACTGCAAATCTCAGAAGAGATGATGCTAATGTAAGATGCTGCTGGTTTGATATTCAGAGAACATTGGTTGGCACTTTCGTCACCGTCTCAACCCACTGGAGTATCTTATAGATTTGAATATGAGTAAAATATCATTAGTATGTTCTCGTAAGTGTTTTGTGAGCCAATATCGAGAAATAATAACGGGTTTCTACAGATTTTTTAGCCCTACGACCAAGGATTCGTTCGCTAGCATAATTTGAAACTTCCATACACGTACCCTATTTAGAAGTAATTTCAGAATTGTAGCTCTGAAAGAAACTAGAAAAGAGGACTCATAATTGAAGATGGCAGACGTTCATCTCAACTCTAAAATAAACCGATACCCTATTAACTCGATCCCACGAACCGTTACTCAGATGGCATTAACAATCAGTAACGTAGATATATTTTTATTTCGTGGAGATTCAAATTAAAAGAGCAAGAAAACAATTTCCATGAGCCTCTATCAATTTTATTGTAAGAATGCCTATTACTTCGTAGTACAGAACCATTAAAAAAACTTTTTCGCTGACCATTTGCTGTGAAAAGATCCAGAAGGATGAGTTCTTCTCGGCCGAGAATTAAACACCGGACCGTAAAGTACATGGCTTAAATCGCGACGAAGAAGATTCTTCTTTCCTTGAATAAAATACGCTCGAATGTACTTTAAAGAGGCAATGGTAATCAACAACATCCAACCAAGCAGGAAGAATTTAAGTCGTATTTGAATGTTTGGCATTTCATTAATTCCTTACCGTACACGTTTCTTAACTTACCCGGATGCGTGTGAACGTGTTTGCCAGATTAGAGTTGAACGTTACGCAATTGTTATGTAATGGAAATTTTATTTGAAAATATGTCGTTTTCATTCGTATTTCCGATGGTTTCGGTTAGAAAAAAGTGAACATTTACGTTAGTTGCGAAGTTAACCTGAAAGTTAATTTTGTGTCCATAAAACCAAGGTTTATGAAAATTAAACTTTCTTTTCTTTGATATAGGCAGTATAGGGCTAATTACTTAAGGTTAAACAACTTTTATACCGCTTACACAACGTTCGAATGCCCTTTTACAGAATTTTTTAGTTTTTTAATATTTTTGGTAAAATCTACATAAATAATATTTAGACTTAATACTTGAGAGGAATTAAAACAAGATTCGCGCCATGATATTGGCCAGTTAATGAAAAAAGCTGGTCAGTTTTTATTGTAATTGGAATGCAAATTAATGCCTGAATAATGAACATAAATGGGTACACCTACGTATAGCCAATCTTACGAAAAGGAGACAACTGAGAGAGAGAATGTCGAACTTATCTACAGTTCCATCTAATGCTATTCGGCCTTCACGGAACAGTTACCACACCTCGTGAAACTAAAGGTGATACGGTCATGAAACAATGAGTCAACGAAATATGAGAAAAGAGTCAATACGATTATAAACTAACACCCTCAGAAAGTGTGACCGATATTTGTACTGCATATTAAGAGTACTCTTCTAGTACAAAACAAAAAAATTCATTCATTTATGCCAATTTTCATTGAATTTTCAAGATTATTTTCCTCAGCTGATCTACGGTTGTCTTTAGCACCATATAATATAATACACTTCAACCATACAAGTATTCTATGGTAAGCAGTAAACCTAAGTCACGAGAATGGTGGAATAGGGAAAAAGATATTCAGCAACTAGATAACGAGAGAATCGTGGAAGAGGGATCGTGGAATAAGAATTGAGTGTAAATCAGCCCCCATTGCCTTTTCATGAAATGCCATTGGAAAATAGTGCGCACGCAAAATGAAGCCAAGAGTTACTTTACTCGTTAGCCGCCAACAGTCATTTTGCCACCTTGCCCCGCGCGGATGGCCGAAACAGGGTCCGCTCCAGATCAGGAAGATCTCACGTCACGCTCTTCGCATCCGTGATCTCCACTCGATAAGCACATGTCGAACGGGTCACTTGAGATTTTTTTTCGAAGTAATCATTCCACAAAGCATGTACTTCATTGAATGTGAACGCGATACAAGCTCTTCACTGCATGATCCAAACAACCGAAGTATACATAAAAAATAATGTCTTTAGGCTGAAGCAAGGCTTTTACAGTACGAAATTCTGTTCGCTTAGTTTGCAAGATACCGTAGAATCAGAGTATTACCTGATACCCTAAGGTTGCTTAGAACAGTCTCGAATACATCTACGCAAATACCTTCAACATAGCTGGTCACCAATCATGAAATAATGTGACCTTGAACGCTAAACAGTTAAGGGCTCGGATTTTTCCCGGTGATGAAGCAAACTAGTGTGATTCAGGAATTTATAACAGATTTCTCGCATTCCAGGTAACAGTAAATTTAAAAAAACATATGTGATTCGCAAGATGAGGGATATTGTTAAAAAATTGGACAAAATATGATGTTTATTGCAAGCTACTTTCTCCAATTCTTTAGTTTATAAGTCTTTGGTTAAGTTCTTGAAGTTCTTAGCTTTTTTATTCAGTAGCTTGCGACGCACAATCTATAAATAAGCATATGTCATTGAAAGACGCATAGGCCATTTCAGCTGACGAGATGAAACAGAGGTTGTAAATGTCAATCATTTTACCCTCAACCTCTGGTATATCTTTTTCCCTACCCCTCTCGTCTATGAATATCATACCAATTCCGCTCGATCGATTGCCACACATTTAAGCAATATCGCACAGCAACTATTAGGGGGAGTACACTTTTCCCGTTAGCAGAATCTAATACAAGTAACAACACATGACATATCCTCGTGGCCGAGTTTATTCCCATTTATTCTATTTGCGCGGTTGAAAATATAATAATAAAAATTTGTTGCACTGATCAGCGAAGCAAAGGTAGCTACGTCAACGCCATAGCAATGTTGGAAACTTAATCATAATCAGTTGATAGAACTGCCTAATGTTGGCGACTGATTTCCAGAATTCTACCCAGATCATAATTTACAATGACATGCTACTACAAAAAAATCCGTTTGCGGTTAACGTGGAATATTTCAGGATAAAGAAAACGATTTCCAAGGGAACAAAATATAAGGAGGCAGTGATTGAAGAACCAGATGATAGTCTGAAAGAAATACTCGTCTTTAGATACCAACAGCAATCACAACTTAATTGATCCCAAGTCAACTCAAATTGAAGAAACGGAACTAACCACGGAAAGTGACCATGAAAAATTTTAGGAGACACGTAAGCTGACCTTTCAAATGGAACTAAAGGAAATTTTGGTCGAAACTGACAATATGAGGAAGAGCAATCTCTCGATAGGTAAGCTATTAAGGAGAGGATTAGGCCCTTGAAAAGGTGATACGCGCCTATATTTTTTATGAATATGCATGGGAGTTAACCTTAGTAATCAAATAATCGAAGAGAAAAATGACGTTGAAGTGGACTATAGAAAATAGTACATTATGGTCATAATTCGAAGCATAGCTTAAAGCCCTTTACGTGCACACGGACCCCAAAATCGAAGGTTGCTGCTGCATTACTCACAACTATGGAGAAGGCACCGAACGATAAAAACCTATATGCAACATGCATTCAACCGGATAGATGCCAATGGAAATTTTAAGGATTACTTATACCTAAAACGAAAATGAATAGGGTAGATAATGTGTAATACAAGAGGGCTCTATTCTTATGGCGCATACTTAAATTGGTGCTGATAAAAATCGTATGCAGAAGAATGGAATGGAAAACAGACGAACTTCCAGATGAAAAAGGTTTAGGATTAGAAGCATTGGCGCAATAAAATAAATTTTACCTCTTTTAGCATCGTGTACTAATACAAATAACTATTTGAAAAAACACTCTAAGATCGATTGATTAACGAGAGGATGGTATAATTGTTGGACGCAAGCAATGATTGAAGTCTACAAAGGGCATAGGATATGCAAATGAAGTTGGTCCAATTTTAGTGCACAAACGTCTTTCCAGAGAGGTTTCGTCCAAATGTGAGCCCTACTTCCTGAATCAGAAGTCTAAAAATGTGCTAATATGCAAGTCAACGCGTCACTCAAGACACTCAAAAAGGTTCCATAGTCAATTTCTCTACAAATCGAAACCGCACATCCACAATACACAAATTTGAGCATAGTCGCGTACTCTTACACCGCTCCCCGTAGCCGAGCTGTTGCGCAAAATGACGCGAGACGCAAAGACTGTGGAAGTTGTTCAGGAAAATGAGGACAACGCGAGCGGCCGAGAGCGCGGGGAGGGGAAGGGAAGGAGACGGGGTCTTCCGAGAGAGGGATCCCGAAACGAGAAAAATAAAAGACTAACGACGACCGGACGGTAATCACGCGGCCGAGGGCGCCTTGCCCCAGCGGACGCGACTAGAGAGGCTTTACAAGACGGGGACTCGGTAAAAGCTCTCGATACGCAACGCGCGACGTGTGTTCCAAAAGCCACGGGGCGGGAGTGTCCCGTACGGGAGGCGAGCGAGAGAGAAAGGGAGGAGGAAGAAGTGAGAGGGAAGGACGCTGGAGGGGGAGGAAGTCTTGGGGAGTTGGCCGAGGTGTGCGGGCGTGCGTGAGCGGTGCGTGTGTGAGAGGTAAAGAGAGAGGCGGCGACCGACGGCATCATCCAAACCCCCCGCCCTCTCCCTCTCTCCCGACGCCATCCGGCTCCTCCAAAGATGCCGTACATTCCACACCCCTTCTCCCACATTCCGCCCTACCCAACCCCACCGTCCGAAGCCGCTAGCCCCCGAAAATCACCCAAAGCGATATCGTCACGGCCGCGAGAATGCCTCATTGTGAACGCTTCAATTAAATCGAGACCACAAATATGTTGCAATTGGAAGTAAAACTAGATTTTAAGAGGCATTACTGCCGAGTCACATTGCACCATCTATGACCAAGACTAAATTCTTATACGACCATTAACTCTTTGCCCTGAGAGGGAATCGAGTCGGCGATCACCAAACTCGTATCAATCTACTACCAACGCCAGTTATGAATTTCCCAAACTTTATCCAAGGGAATGTAAGGGGAAGCATTCATTTAGTAACATTAATGCAGAAAAAATCATTCACCTTGACCGGGATTTGAACTCGGATGCCCCAATTTTTCGCTGAGTACCTATATTAACCAGGCGCCGGAAGCATTCCCGTCAAAGATATTAAATATTTAGGCTTCAAAGCAATATAGCTACAAAAAATAAAACTTGATCAAAGCATTTACTATAGAATAATTCAGCGCAAAATGTTGAAATCACATTCCTGTACTTCCGACAGTTTAATTGTATGCGAACACGGAAATGAGACTACGTAATGGGTCCGATAATTTACGGAATTAAAAGTTTACTATGGGTATTCCCAAATTACGGAAATACACGCGTTCTTTATCCAAATTACTGGCGTAACGACGTGTGTTTGTCCAGTCTGTAATTAAACTACGGGAAGCAGAAATATCTAGTTGGGATATCAAAGAATCAAAATTAGGAGGCCCTACCTTGAAAGATTTCGATGTCCAGACAGAGAGTTTAAATAGACAAGACATACTATGGACACCGAAGTGATGGTTTCCACACTACTTCGCTAGATTTTGGCACATATTATAAAAGGAAAATGTACATGAGTGATGACATTTAAAAACGTTCTTTTCTTCCTCCCTCATTTCGCTAGCAGAAAAGTAGACAAGTTTCATCGACCTAAGATATCACATGAAACATTTTATTCTGCTCTCCCCAAATAAACACCACGACTCATAGCACCTGACTATGAAACAAGAATGGAGCATCCCACGATGAATGATTCCTTCGGCCTTGCTGAATTAAATATTTAAAAATATTTTTAGACTTATTGGTTGGATTTCTCCGAGTTTGAATTGAAATTGAAAATCGAATATCCAAGGATGACAAAATACACATACTCCCAAAGAGCACTTCTTCGCCCGAGTGAGTTTTAAACCAGTTTTCCAGAATGGCTCTGAATCCAATACAGACAGGTTTGTGGATCACTGTTCCCACGAAATTCTGACGCAGGACCCGCTGATCCGTCTGCTGAGTAAAAACTTCACTATTTTTAAGTAGTGACCCCCCCTGCCTCCTTCACAAACACCCTTATGGGCAACTCGCGAGGTGTAGCGTAGAAAGGGAGACGTAAGTGAACGGGAGAGTAAAAACTCAGAATGAAACTCGATGAGGAAGGGATGGTAGGGGGGTAAATAGGGGAGATTCGTGAGGGAGAGAAGGAAGCAAGGAAAGAGAGAGGGCGTTGGGGAACCTCAGGAGGAACTCGGGCAAGGGAGGCGGGGGAGGTTGGAGGGAGAGTAAAGACAGAGTGAGAGAGAGAGAGATTTGCGCGGCCCCCGCCCGACCCCATTGGACGCGGCCCGGCGGCTTCCGCCAATCCAACGGCGCAGTGGAGGGGCGCCGCGTTTATAAAACCTCCGCGCATCGGAAAACCCTCCGCCGTTGTTGAATCGGGTGCGGGTACAGTGGGCACCCACGACAGAGTGAGAGAGAGAGACTGTTTCGCCTGGAAGGATAGTTGAGCCCTCCTCGCGAAGGAGGCGTTATCCCCCAAAAAAAGGTTCCCCGTCCCCCCCGGACGAGACCGGCCCGATTTCCTGATAATTAAAGAGAACAAGGATCAACGGAATCTCGAGAGTGAATCAATCAATGACTCGTGTCCGGTGGAAGTGCACAACTGCCTGATCCGGAAGTGGATATTACAGTTTCGCCGAGTAACGGAATCGCCCACTGCTGTGCCAAATTTGTAAGGTTTCCCGCTCCCGGATTGCAACTACTTTGGCCGATCGACGGTAGACCGGCAGTTTTACGCCAAATCCTGTGGACTGAGTGTGGTGTGAGAGAGAAATAAACAGTGACAATGGACCCAACGCAGAGGTGCTTGTTCGTCCTGGGGCTAGTCTTCCTCATCCTCAGCGTCGACGTGGGAGGAGGTGGTGCAGGAAGAGATGGGAGCCGGCGCAGAAGTAGCGAGAAGAAAAAGAAAGGTGAGTGAAGTGGTGCCTAAACCAATTGGATTATTTATCCGCCCCAGAGTGCTCTGCCGTAGGGATACGAATTAGTGCGACTGCGAGGAGAAATGGATTATGAGTGTCCCTTTAGGGATCGTCCCATGTGTGAGCGGACACGTGTGCTGCTCCTGGATAAAGCACTGTGTTCTACTTTTATGTAGCGAGGGTGGAATTTCATCGAAGTTGAAACAAACTCGCGAGCCAACCTTCACCTATTCACGCACACTTTAACGAGAGATCAGCTGAACAAGCCTCCGAGTCAACCGTTGAAGTCTCCGGTTACGATCGTAAACTTTCCCTTGAATTTTTTTCCCGTACCGGGCATCAAAGTTTCTAAGTCGAGCTTCTAGTGAGTTTCTAAGTCGCTCGAAGAGATTACTGTTTCGCTGAGTGCTTGAGATTTTTCACGGCCAAGTTTTTTCACACCATAAAAGTCTTATTTTGTAAATAATTGGAATGGTATTGTGAATAAAATCACAAGCGGTGTGTCATCCGGTTAAATATTCTCGATAAGTATTCAGTAATGATGATCTCATATTATGGTCAGTGATAAAATGCACCTATAACCCACAAAAGAATTTTCGCTGGAATCACGGCCTTTCATTTTCTAGCGACGATTATATCTGCATTTACCGTTACGCTTCCTTTTTCCCTCATGATCTCACACTGCAAAATGGAGCTAACGGTTCAAAAAGATCGCCTTTTTTCAAATGAAGATTAAAAGACTATAAGGCTACACCACTTTCCTTAATTCCACGAAGATTAAAGCTCCTCGAGTTCCCTCCTCATAGGATCACGGAGTTGGGGGATTAAAGGGCCTTCAAATCTCCCGCTGTCCCAACACGTGAACTCGGTCAACCTCATGGCGCGGGAAGATGGAAGACGACAAAAAAACGGTATCACAGGATGCAACGTCATCTCCTCCGCCAGACCCGGTTTCGCTCTTCTCACACCACTACCTCCAAGTCCGAAAATGACCTATATCATTCCCTTTTCGGCGGTGATCACGTCAAAATATTCATTTTGAGTCGCTTTCGATCATTAACACGCTCCCGGCGAGAGGGAAAAGGGAAAATGGCACTCGCTTAGCTGCACCACGACGCTGTTTTGAGATACAAATACCTCCTGTACAACCACCTCTTTTGTATTCAACTTTTCAGATTCTCAAAGGAATCACTTTGTTCTGAAGCATTTATTTTTCCACTTAAAAAGCTTCCAAACTGAAGTGGACCGATGAAATTAGATTCTTACTCAAATGCTTTCCTCCCTTGGTAGGTAATAAACTGTGAAATCATTTTGGAAGCGAGACCTTCGATACATATTCACGTGTAAAGCTCTCTCAAATACTTATTTCTCCAGAAACAGTTTCTCCCTCAAAAAGACATCATATTGTGTAATCAACTACAGAATTTTTAAGTACATTAACCAAAGCGTACACTAGCGTACCTATTATTTTAAACTCTGAAAGATAGCAAGAAAACAACACCGTTAATGTTATTGCTGGAGCAAATCCAATCGCATTATTTGACACTCGAATAAAACTAAAGCATTCTGTGCGTCACAAAAGTTATCATAATCCTACCTTATTTAAACATTTTACAAAATGCCATGATCAGTGTTTATAAATAAGGATATTTTTATTCTAAGAATTATTCTCCAGCAAAAATGTCATGCTTCATTCATCGCTTTGGTGCACGTTAAGAATTAAATGAATATGATCGGTCCGAAAAGCAAGGTACGAGGGAAAACAGATTAAAATTGGTTCCTTACTAGGGCAGTTCCCGCTGATAATGGGAAATATTTTCCCCTCCCGATCTCAAAACTCTGCCTAACTCGCTTTGCATCCTACTTCCACTCGGGCAAATTGTTTACCCTAACTACCTAACAACGCACATGCCACTTTCTATTCTCAGCTAATACATAGAATATTTCCGAGCTGCGCGTCAAGAATTTCCCCGCGTTATTCACAAGTGCGCAGCCTGGCGGCTACGGTTTCGGGGGAGGCGAAACTACTAGTGAGTTCTCAAAAAAGTGACTAAAAGCTGATTCCGGGATCTAAAATCCGGAATCTAAAAGACATTAATTTCACCAATGGCACAAATTCTCTCTCAAAGAATGAAAACGTTAAATTAAGTTTCCAAAGCATGTAAAAATATAGTTCATAATTTAGTCATGATGATATGCTTTCGAATGCGAAGTCACGCATTCTAGGAAAAAGTGAACAACATATCATTTACACGAGCTCCCGTCGAATCTTTTCAAAACACATTACATTTTCGATAAGGCTCTTGGTTCTATTGCAAATAAGAATTCATCCTAAACTTCGATTTAGGATTTAACTTTCCAATTAATGTGAAACCACAAAACTAAATGCTTAGTGAAAACAAATTTTTGTGACATTAGATAATATATTGAAAAATACCCACTGGCCACATTAACATGGAAGTGAGTGAATCTCACTTCATTTCTCAACCATTTTGGACCATGTTTTTGAAACGGAAAACATTTAGCTAACAATAAGGTATTAGGTACTACAAGGGAGTATGCACAATAGCCTATCACAGAGAATTCGTCATTGACAAAAATGAAAGCTGAAAAAAGAACATGGTGATAACAAGATAAAGCGCAGTTAATATGATTAAGAAATCATGAGTATTCACGCAAAGAATGAAGAATCATAACTAGATTTTTCAGAAGTTAAAACTTGAAATATGTCACTTATAGGGACTAGATAAACGTCCTGAATTCATAACTTGAGTTCTACAGGTAATATCACACAATGCAAGGATGTAACTCAGTCTCAAACTCTTCATATTAAAACAATGATTGCCCATTATTTTCCTCAACTTTTCCATAGTCGCGACTCGTAATTATACCAATATATAATACTGCTGTCGTTTGTAAGATACTGACACGCTCTGTTACGCTTTTTTTCGCTGACTGGAACACCACTAAAGCTACCCTGCCGCACAGACCCCGTCATCATTCTTGACCTACAATAGTTAAGCATTCCTCCATTACTGTCAGGAATCCCTCGAATAGATGTTCTCCCCTTTCTTCTGCCAACAAAACGACTTCTTAACCCCGTGACCGATTTATAACTCTCCGTTGAAGCACCTCTTTCTTTCCCTTTCGTGTTGAGGCAGCTCGCCATCTTCAACGCGATTTCCTCAATTCCCACCGTTCACTCATTTCCGTTCACTTCTGGCGTTCTCCATTGCTATCTTGAAGTCATCTCCCGTCCGCATTACTCTTCTCGCACGACTTTACAGGTGACTAAAGTGACAGGTTGAAGAAGTTCCCACCCAAGCGACACCGGTTCGAGCGTGATAGGGGAATCACATACGACCTTTCTTCTCCTTGACGTGAGTAATACACTCTTTGAGACGCTAAGAAATCCCTACTTTCGTGAACAAAATCTGGATTTTACTCGAAATGTTTCACTCGAGTAAAACTAATACCTTGGGTCATTTTGACGTCACTCGGCTGTCAAAAATACTTTCTAAATTTTTCTAAAGGTGCATGGAAGACGCTAGACGTTCAAGGATTGCCGGGTAGCATACCAGCCAGGTAGCGAGTTAAAATAGGGTGCCGCAACGAGCATGGCCGTTTAATTCAGTTTTCTGGGACCAGGGAAACCAAATGTGTTAGTCTATAAAGTATTCTATGATGCTAGATCTGAAAAGGAGACGCTGAAACGCGTTCTCATTTTACTCCTGTCTTTTCTTCTCTTCCTCAAGTGGATCCTTCCACTGCTACTAATGTCTGTGGGGAGCCGTTTCCCACGATCTCTTGAGACTGTCCTAAGAAAAACACAACTAACATCAATTTAATCTCTTTCCTCTTCTCATGACTTCTTAAATCTCATCATTGACAAAATTACTCATGAGCAGAATGGTTGAAGAAATCTGGTCATGAAAGCAAGTAATCGCAAGTCTAAAGGCACGTGGAAGATAAATACGCGACAAAGTGCGTATTTATCTTCCAATACTGTCCCACAATACTGCATTTCATTGCAAAAACTGCATCGTTGACAACTCTAAAAGTTATCAGAGCGTGGAATAGAGGTTATGCGATAAAAAAATAACGGTAAAAGGATCAAATGAAATTATCTCCACCACTTTTTTTATTTCAATGAAAGTTGATGGGCTTGCTTTTCTCCGGCATTCATTTTAACGTCGTAAATATGTATGAGGAAATCTCTCTCGATACTCAAGACTTTCAATTTCTGAATTACTTTTCTGATTTTCTGAAATCGTAAACCCTTCTATCGACCCGAGGGATTCTAGGACTACCTCTGACCTTTCGAGCTCATCCTCTTTTCTTTCTACCAAACGATAGCGCCGTTAACGTACTTTTAAGGAGCCACTCTTCGGGCGGACAGGTTTGCGCGCTTCCCACTCGAAACAACCTGGAAAAATCATAAACCCAACCCACATCCCTCAATCGCATATGCATTTTATTTCCGTCAGCTAACTAGCGCCATATGAGCTATCTTTCTACCGCATCCCATCACTCTCCCTTTTCTCCGACTCCCACCATCACTCAAGTCTCTCTATACGGTGCCGTGAACTCTCTAGATTCCCCTCCGACCGCCTCTCCGACTTCAGAGCCATCACTTTTATCCCACTGCGTCTCACTCCCACCCGTACCCGGCTCCCTCCTTCCCTTTCGACATCCCCCCCAATCGACGACTCGAGGCCACCCTCCGCGTTAATGCACATCTGCATGAAACGGCCGAGGCACGCGATGGCTGGGGCGCAAGACCTCGCCCAATAAGTTGCCCTGTGCACTGCATTTCATCCCTCTACTCTCATTTCCCGACCCCACGAGAGCAATGAGCTGAATCTCTACAGCTCGCGATACCAACAACCTTCTCTCCGACGTTGCCAATGCATACTCCCTACAAATGGCAACATTTTTCAATTTGTTTTCACCTCGCCTTTTGCTCCTATACCTCTATCCCTATCCATTAGCCAGTAGCCGGTTCGGTAAGACTGCCAAGTAGCAGTTGCTAAGCTCTCGGAACACTTCATTTTCGATCTGGCATACGTCTGCATTACCCTCAAAGCCATTCGTCTTGGTAGAAGCGGAAGAATAATCTCTCGCGAAAAATCCACCGTTTCCTCTACACAAGAGATATAACTAGTTCTGTTCGCGCAGTAACCCCTTCGCATAAAATGAAAAATATAAGCAATGCAGGACTCTACACTAAACTCGCCAAGGGATTATAGGGGAGTAGAATGTCTTGAAAGTCTCCCAACCGTTAATAACACCGAAACTTAATTACATCTATAGTAACAAGGGGATGGAATAGCTTCGTTATTGAAGATGATTTATTAAAGTAATATTTTATGGCCGGCGTGTCCACGAAAAAGTATGGCAAAAGAGAACACTTGAATAAACACCTTAGGTTGCTTAATATATATACCAGATGAAAAGTTATTTTTGAGATGTCAAAATTGGGAAAAACAGCCTTGAAACACATTTTTTGTTAAAAAAAATAACGTGATTATGACACTGTTAGTTAACATAACTACTAGGATACCTTCGAAATACGAAGTAAATTTACCAGGGAAAATCACATTGTTTTGCTTTTTTACGCTGCGAGGCCCAAAATAAGATTCATCTTAAATGCTTAGGATTACCAATAATTAAAGAAGCTACGTGATCTTCACGGGGTAGAATCTTTTACTATATTTAAACGAGCTTTAAAAAGGTACTCTTTTAGATAGATTGAGGTTTTATTTTCAATAAAAATATAGAGGTTGGTTTAAGTTCTTTTACGGGAAGAATGAAGTTATAAGTATATTCTAACTAATTTTCCAAGCGCGAATGAATTCCGCTTGGGTAACTTTGCTATTAACCGTCCACAATGCGCAAGATTCGGGATGGAGAGAAAACTGATTACCACTCCGACAGGGCGAGGTATGGCTGTGCCAGCCAGTCTCCATACACTACAATGGGGGATACTTGACTTCGGGACACAAAAGAGGCGTGAATGATCAGCTTCGTCATCAAAGTCGGGAGAATCTCCGCGTCTCCCCATCCTTCGAACATCACCGTCGACTCGTTTATTTATCCCCTCCTCCCTCAGACAATCGAAGTTCCTATCGGAGATCAAGAGGTCGCAAGAGGGAGAGGCATGCCGTCCCATTTGCGGCGCCGTCGCGAGGACGTCGCTTTTGAAAAAGAGATTCCGTTCCAATAGACGCCCGTGCGGCAGCGCCTAGTGTCGCGTTCCTGCAGTCCCTCTCTCTCTCTCTCTCGCCCTCCACCGCTTTCTCCGATACAAAGACTCGGCTTCCGCAAAGGCCGCGCGCAAAAATCGAGGCGATGCAAAAAGCAGCAAAGCTCTCTGGAGGATAGAGGCGTCGGGAAAAAATAGGAAAAGAGAAGCCTGTCGCTCAGGCACGAGAGAAGTGAGGGTGCACAAAAGCAACCGCACTTTTCAAGTGGCGCAGCATTCCTTGGCGGCATTTTTTTACACCCATCTTTTGTTGAATATCTCCGGCCTTACATCAAGAGCAAGGTACTACGTATGACGGAGGCAAGGTGGAAAATTGTTCTCGATTTTGCATGGCTTTCCTCTTAAATCACATAGCACAAAGTCCTTAGCGGAGTCAGGGCTTGCCACTGAAAATTCAAGTTGTCTATACACAGCATGTAATTATTGTCTCCTATGCATAACGGCTCCTTTTAGACGAAGAACTGGGGTGACTTTAATTTTTGGCTCTCTTTTCCTGTGGTGAATGCAACAACAAAGACAGTCGAATAACACATATCAATGCCGCAACAGCAAATTTTTAATTGTGATGCTATTTTCTCAAATGAAATTTTATGTGCAAAATCCCTTCTGGATGTGCATTTAATTTCAAAATGTAGCAGGTTATTTTATCGCTATGCAATATGCTATCCTGAGATAAAATTTACCTTTCGAGACAAAATAATTTTATTGATAGAATTAAGATGCAAAAAAGGAAATGGTAAAAAATGCAAGTTAAAAAGAAAAGCAAAGGGAGATGTTCATTTGGGTGAGAAGTTGAGGAAAATGCCATCAGAAAATCCACAACAGAGCAAACGCGTAGGTTATTCACAGAAATTTGACGAATATAATAAAGTTAGCTTTGCGAGTACAAAGGACGCTGAGAATAAAATTTCATTACGTGGGAAAGAAGTTACAAAAGGAGCTAAAAACGGCAATAGTACGTTGAAACATCGTGTTACGTTTCGCGGAGATACTTATAAAGTGGGAGAGGGTGGGTAATAAATTTTAGGGGCCGCAACAATCTCATCCTTGAGAAAAGGAGAACCCAAAATGGCACTAAATTTCGCGCAAAGAGGCAGAGAACGCAGAAGACACACTCTACCCTCGAGATGTCGGCAAGACGTTTTGTATTCGAAATACGAGTCCCCAAGCGTAGGCGGGAACTCGATACTCTTGTAACGAGATTCCTCCACAAACTCCCGCACCTGCTCCACGGCGAGATGAGAAAGTAAAGACCGACGAGTGACGGACTCCCTTCGGTTCATTGTCGTGGATGTGGCGGACGACGGAACGGCAGACTCGAAAGGGAAGGTGGGGAGTATCATGTTCGTTTCGGAAGTGGTGAAGTTAGCCGTCCCCACTCATTCGTTCAGGCTCGCTCGGTGCTCACGTGCTCAAAACGTCCCTCGCGTTATCACTCCGCACGCGACGAGGAGAAAATAACTCATTGCTGAGCTCCGCGGAAAGAGAGCGGGTGAGGTTGTGCCCAAGACGTCACTCCAACCGAGAGAGAGAGAACGAATGTGTGCTCACTGGCGTATTCAGCTTCAGACATACCCGCGTGCGTCCGAGCAAAAATAAAATTTCTCTCACAACGGCCGAGTAGAGAGTGATTCCTTTCGAAACCTAGGAACAGCGTCTTCGACCTTCCCCGAAGCTCTCGTATGCCCACCTTATCGCGAAACTATTATTTTTTGCCACAGCCTTAGTCCGCCATTATAGTATATGGCTCAAGCACTCACGCCAGGCGCAATATTGGAAGTGACGATGCATCGTTTCCCAATATCCATTTCCGTGGAAAAAACGAAACACCTATGCGACTTGAACCGATCCGCGGAATAAAAAATCCAATTTCGCGAGATTGTGACGTGGATAAGTGATGTAGTAAGGTGTTCCCATTTTTTTCATACTTGAAAAAAAATCATGTTCTCAGTGGCCTTCAGCGGAGTGCTTAACATATCATGGGAAAAAGTTTTGTTAGCAATACGATGACCAATGGTACTTACCATGACCTGAGTGAAGAGGTGTCAATAAGTGATGGTTTCTTGAAAAGTCAGTGGTAGCGCCGTTTCATTTGAAATGCATTTGGGCTGCTGTAACAAAGGATCGCAATTAGAATCAATATTTACTAAACTAGAGAGAATAACACTCATTTCAAATTAGTAACCTAGGTTTCCAGGAATGTGGTAAAAATGCAAAAGGTATTTTGAATATTTTTCATTAATGATCCACAACTAGGCGTGATATTTTTCAAACTTTCCTGAAGGTTAAAAATAGAAACAAGGTATACCATACCTATATCTATTTCAAATTCCTACCTCTTGTACAATTATTTAGACAATACAAAACTACTATGCGCGGTAATTTAGGTTCTGGAGTCAAATTCATGACCTCACGGCAATCAACCCATAACAAAAGATTCATGATAGCAGAAGTTCCACGGAGAAAAAAATCGTACGCCTAGACTGGTCAAGGCGAACGATTTTTTCCCTGTGAAACCTCTGCTATTGGGATATTTCAGCGGGTAACGCCGTTAAGGTTTTCGCGGCCAGTTCGCGGTCCTTCAATTAGTTAGAAGATATATACTTGGGAAATAGGTACGCACAGTGTGTTTTTATTGGTTGTCTTCTTACTGTGATGCAGAGACGACTCCATATAAGAGTTGACACAGTCAACGATATAAGGCTTCCATATGTTCAATAGGTTCTTGTAAAAGATTACGTCATTTCATGAAGGATGGTCCCTATTATACTAAAACAAAAGGGATGACTGTACTATTTCCGCGTCGCGTTTTCGTCGAAACAACGAGGAGTTGCTTGGACATTCGAGAGATGTTGCTCCGACAACGGACACTTCCGTGGTTGAGGGGTGTTACGGTCCGAAAGATTTCGGCAATAGAAAAAGTCTTCGCTGTATGACGTTTTTATTCCATGTTTTCCGTTTCCACTTTCGTATCGCCTCGAAAGCCATAATACGTGGGACTTAATCCGTCTGTTTTTTCCCACATACATACACGCACGACTATTTCGTACTGAGCCTTTCACTTTTGCCGCGTATCTTCGCTGACGAGCGAATAACCACAACCTCGGAAAAGCGAATTTCGCCAAAATTATTATTGGAATGCAGAATTTAATAGCATTGAGAATAATGAGGTTCAATAATAAAACGCTACGAAAATGATGGTAGTAAAATGAATTATATCGTCGATTATAATTCTACAATGAAAAGTCCCAAGATGGAAAGCCTTGAACCAAGATTTTTCCTTTCCATAATTACGTAAGAGAAGTATTCTAAGCGCATTCCAACTTTTAAATTTTACGTCCTGAATCTCACAACACACTATATAATTCAAAACATTAAAATTATTCACAGTAAATACAGTAGAGTAAAATCCTTTCAAATGTATCATGAAATAGGCGGAGTACATCTAGAAATGTAAAACACGGTCTTAACCTTCCCAAAATTGAGTAGTAGGTGGGAATTCCAAGCCACTGAAGAGCAATGGCCTGATCAAAATTATTTCATAAAATGAGAAATTAAAAAAGCCACAGAGTACCGGACTAATAAAACATATTAATCGTTGTGCCTTATACGTGAACTCTGAGACATGCTATACGAGAGTAAAGATTTCAATAATTGACAGGAACATTCACGAAATCTCGTAAGCGATTTACACTTGTTGAATTTGTAATCACAAGAACTAATAGGTACAGCCGTTTTTGGTACACATTTAATTCTAAAAATATACTTTTACATGCGTATGATTTTTCCTGGGGGGAGTTCTCAGATAGATAGTTGCTTGTTTGAATGTTAGTAGTGCATGCTTGGTGATCTTCACCTTCTGCCACACACCCTCGCGGTGGCTTGCAGGGTATCGTGTAGATGTAATGCAGATAGATGAGCTTGTTGGCATCTAGTCCGCGACCCCTTGAATTGGTTATAAAATAGATTAAATCTGATATGGTCAAAGTACTCGGGTGCAGATGCTGCATTGCAACCGAATCCATACCACGGCGTCTTGTAAAAATTACCCCAATAATGTAAATTGCTATAAAATATTTTTAAAATTTTAACCTCACTACGACTTTTTTAACATTAGTGTGGCTTTATGTTTGAAAAAATTCGATGATATCCATAAATCTCTTGCGCGGTCTAAAACGTTTCGCAGTTTCCAGTCTTATAATTCCTTAATTACAGCTTATTGATCATGTAAGACACGTGCAGCTGTCGAACAGCCTGCTAGGTTTAATCCCCACGCTAGACGGATTACTGCCGCCAAAGGATGCCATAGACAGAGGCTAACCTTCACCCTACCACGCCCTTATCGACACACCAACGGATATTTTTTTACGGTATTCCAACTTGGCTCTGATCCTACTGCCTGCATCCAAGCACATACGCATTCATTCCTCACGCCATAGGTGGACGAAGGTCTAACGGGTAAAAAGAGATTTCTTGACGGAGAAAATGCGCTCGGATACCTTGATAACTTTTTAATTTAAAGACAATTTTCGAAAATAAGAGCTATCGCCGCGTCAAGGTCATTCGATCAAAACATCACCCTGGAAAAGCGAATAAGGGTTCAATGGATTTATAGCTTGGAGGTGCTCGTTGCTAGAGGCCGATTAAAAAAAATGAAAAAACCTTGCATGTTAGAAAATATATAGCGCGGGTCATCATTCGAGCGCATTCTCTTAAAACCTGACGGTAAGACCGGCAATGGACGCAATAATTCAATTTGAGTCCATTGAAATTGTTCTCAATATAAATGTGTGTGGTGCAGAACATTTTGAAGAAAAAAAATGACAGGAACAGCATTAAACAGCACCTGTTGTTGGTTTCACTCGAAATGATTTCGCGTGGAAATGAAATTAGGGCGTCGAAGGTGCTTTCCACGCTAAAGGCCATTTGTAAGACGAAGCCGGAGCAAGCTGGAAATTTGCCGCCTTGACAACGCTTTCCCTGAAAATTAGTGGGTAGATGCCCTTACGAGAAATACACAATTTACGATCGGCAGAGCAATCGTAGCTCTTATAGGAAAAATCTAATGAATAATTAATTAGTTTCCTTTCGCCGATCTGACTACAGTACGTCCGTCCTTCGCAGTGCCGAACGACATAGACCGGATAAAATATCCAAGTAGTCAATAACCGCATTAACAACACTCAGAGGGTCACCAATATGTAATTGATTAATGCATAATTCCAGATTTTAATCAGTTCCACTAAGACCATTACTGCGCACATATTTAGCAATTAATATTCGAATATTGAATGCACGGAAGTGCTTGCTGTCTCATCAACAGCGTAGAAGAATTTTTATTCACTAATTATAGCTTTTTTTATTAGATGTTGCGAATAAATCACCATTTTCAGGTCCAAGATTATCTCGCAGAGGGGCATTTTTTTTTAAACACGCTGATATTCTCGACGCGTTTTGGCTCTTTTACACTCATTTGCTATGAAAAGAAACCATGACATCGTCTTCCCTCACCGATTCGTCCTTCAGAAGCAAGCTATCAACCTTGCACGAGATTGATACAGTCTACCGATTTACGCAAGATAAAGTGAAAGGCCATCAATATCAAAATGAAAATTTAAACCGCCCACTTTGCTACACATTTTGCTAGAAGAGACGTAATGTGTGGTCATCAATAAACAACCGCAGAGAAGAACGGAATTTTAAAATAAAAATTATAGCATTATTATTAAAATGAATATATTAGTATAAAGTATTATAAACTCACCTAACGAATTGCCATAGGGTATTATATACTGTGATTGTGTATATTCCATGTAATAAGTTCCAAGATAAGTAACAAGAACACAGTATGAATCATCCTAGTCAGATTTCATTAAATTCGTCAGATTTCATTAAATTCATCAAATACCACCACCAATAAAATTTAACTATTCCTCTATAATCTTTTTTTCTGAAAGTATATTCCTATTTCTAATGAAGCATATGGGAGTTACTTTGTGAGTCATTGGGATTCTATAACGAATGCCAATACCTTTAACTAAAGGCTGTTAATTATAATCCACACCCCACCTACCAAAACCTCATTAAAAGACGTTGCTGGTCACCAGATGGCTAGCGGATGGAATATAGTACTTCTGTGGCTCCGGAGACAGCGGAGAAGGGAAACCTTCCGCGTGTCTTCACCAAACAAAACTATCAACCATCCGACCGAAGTTACCTCCGATACGAAACATCGATTTCGCCACGCAGTACAACTGGGTACCGTCCAATGACCAACCTTAAGGGTCGCACTCACGCACCACCTACGAACATGAACGAGTGATTTCCTTCCGAATAGGACGACTCCGGAGACGCGGGAGGGACCATCTTTAGAGCAACAGATACGTCCGGAACGGGAGAAATGGGGACAACCAGATGGGCCGCCGATGGTGGAAGTAAGGGAGGAGGGTGGGGGGGACACCTTCGCTTGACTGCCATGTGAGAAAAAGAGGGGAGATGGGGGAAGGAGACATAGAGGAGAAATCTTTTTTTTTTATCTTCCAGAATCTCAGGCGCTCCGTTACGCTACCGCTGATTGCCCTTCGGTTCTTTTCCCCATCCTTTCCCTCTCACTTGCCCCTTCTCCAACTGCCCTCAGACCTCTCCCTCTTTAATAGGTGCAATCGCCCGACACCGCCTCACGCATGCGCGTGTCCTGTTCAAGGACTTCCTCCCCTCCAAAGGGGGGCCCCAACCCTTCCCCAGGGTACCACACTACACCTCCACCTTGAAAGACACACCTCTGGAATTCCCTCTCCATATGCGTATCTTCTTATCCTTTAGCCACGAATTACTTCGGCTCATTACCGCCCCACCAATTGGTCACTCGGCATAACCAATTAGTGGTGAAACCCTCTTTAATTCCTTCCCTTCGATCAGCCTTTAGCCTCCCCTGTGGTACCCCTTCCATACATCCCCCAATCAGGTTACCCGTGACTCAGCAATGAGTGTTCAAAATTCCATCTTGCGCCAGGACAGCCTTGCGTCAGGAAGGAATTTAGTTTTCCCTTTCTCTGTCCCTGCTGCATCCTTCAGGGGAAAATTTAGAGGTCACTCTATTTCTGAATAAATCAGAGGTATCTTCGAGATATGGATCGTCTTGAAGGTAATCTCCTTATATCTAGATTCACGGCAGAGTTAGTTTAACGCTTAACAAACTTTATTAAATGATAGGCTGATTGAGTTTTTTAATAATACTGAGGATAAATAACTTTGATAGATGTTTTTCCCAGACCCAGATTCATTAATATTTCAAAGAAAAACACCGAATTTATACCATAAATTTAATGACACACAAATTTTTGATAAAAACCCTTAAATTTCTGATGGTATAAGTCGTTCATAAAGAGTATGGATTTATTATCAATTTTTTCTGTAAATTAATTGTATATATTTAGCAGAACTAAGATATTTTACCATTACTAGTTTTTCACCTGTTAGGGTAAGTCATTATAGAGTGTCCCTTCTATTCTCTATATCCTATTCTCTGTTATGCATTTTTAAAATGGCTATTTCCTTGCTTCCCTATTTTTTTCAGACACACACATTCACGACCACTCTCTTCGTACTACCCTGAATAGCCTTTCTTTTCCTCCTTCCTTACTCACTCAGTATTCTACCTGCCTTATTCACTATCCTATAGTACAACATTTGTTGTTCTATTCAGCACACTTCATCCTAATCTCCGCCTCTTCATCCTTTCCTCCTCTACCACTTTGTTATTCGTCCTCATTTCCATCCAAGGTACATTTTCTATTCTCCTCCACATCAATATCTTTTTCCCCTTACAATCCTCGTCTCAGATTTAAATCATGCCACGCTCCTTATCAAGCTTTTCGCTAAAATCTTCTTTCATACCTTTAGGTATTCAATGTCCACGATCAATAGTCATTTTTAATATTCAATTTTCCATTTCACAAACAATAAAACGTAATCCCTTTAAATATTTTGGTAATCGTTTAGCCATGTACACAAGACCACAGCGGCTAAAAGCGGGGCCAAAGCCCCCCCTCCCCCAGAATTTGCCCCGGGCTCTTGAGGAATGAGCAGTCTTCATTAATAAAAATTAAATTTCACTTGTTTCCAGCTTGCTTTTTCCCTTCTGACACAAATTCTCACACCTTGATATGATCTTTTAACGAAATTATAGTCTCTACCCCCTCCTATTCGTAAAAAAAATTTGGCCCTTTTCTTAGGAGCCGGGCCCTTTTCAAGGTTGGACCACCCTAGAGAAAATAGTTCCGACGCCCCTGCTAGGTTATGGCACAAAATTATTTCTAAAAATCTTAAGATTAACTTAATTTAATCTTATCTTTTAATTTAATCTTATCTTTTCCTTCCAAATAAATATTTCAAGGTATAACAGGACAGAGAAAATTTATTAAACTTGATGGGCTCAAAAAATGAACAAGACAGAGACATAATCTGAGCACGGAGTAATACAAAAAAAATATGATTAAATGCGAGAAACTCGAACCAAATATCCACGCCAAGGTAGCAAGCACGCAGATCTCCACTCCGACCTCTCATGCCCAGAAATAGCTGTGACGGGAAATCAACGTCAAATGAACGTGCAATGCGGGAATACATGCCGTCATGGGGCGTAACGGGAGATACAGAGTATGTCGACCTCAAATGCCCTCACAACCGAGGAAGATATTACTCTCCCCGAGAAATCGAGACGGCTCGAGGTGCTCCTAGGGGGAGGATTTCAAGAGCTATCCCGGGAAAAGATAGCTGCCGACAAGCTCTGCGAAGGAAGAGATTTATTCCAGGAAACTGACTTCACCGATAGCAGAACCCCAAATCTGGAAAATTATTTCACTCCTATAGCGCCTACAATTTTATGCATCCTTTCCCTCTGTCTTCACTGGAAAGAAACATAAAATAATACTTGGTTGCCATGCGAGACAGTATATTTCATCCAAAAATCCTATGCGTCTACAAACATTTAGAGCTATGCCAAGGCAAAAAATGGCCTGATCCTTCAGGGAGAGAGCAATGCTCCACTCTCCTCTCAGCTTCAGCGCGGCTAATTATTACTAGCATTCAGTTTAGTTGTAATCACGGTTCCTACACTAGAACCCTTTCAGGAAAATTTGGTTAGCAAATTGCGTTCCAAAACTCACAATACCCTGGACCATAAATTAAGTTGATTACAGAGGAACTTTTATGAAAATCCTTCATTTCAAAATTCATCAACATGTCTTTCGTGCTTACACAATTAAGCTATTTTCTGCCAATCGGCGGCTGATTAAAATTTATAATTAATGGGTGATCCTTTGCTGATAGAAATTGTGCACAATCAGATGGATGTGTTTAAGAATTTCCACCATTTTGCACGTCAAATCACAAATTAATACATAATATTCATTAATCCAGACGTAAATATTTCCTTTATGTTTTTGTAAATTTCCGTAGGTTTTTAAATCCAAGATTTTCTCTGAACTTTTGTTTCATTTGTCACTACATTGACGACCACCCCTGGGACACTACGTTGGTTTCAATTGTCCCTCTTTAGGGAATATAAATATATTCATTCAGATAATTATTCGTATCAATTGAGATAAAATGAATCATACCCGAATCTTAACGTCAATTTTCACACTAAAGCACTATAGAATAACACTGTCTAAGCAAATGACGCTAAAAAATAACCTAAAAACCTTTTAGCACATGACTAAATTATTTAATATTACATGTAAATTAGTGAATATTATCAATGCAGCATTCTAAGTCTTATGCAATATTAAGGAATGTCTCACATCGTAATCAACTGCACTTTCACATCCGTTACTATCTTTAAACCTCAAAACTCCACGCTGTTGCGAATTAGCATTTGCCTCAGAAATGTATGCATAGAAACTTTTCTATAAATTAAAATAATTACATCACTGAAATACCAGGAAGCCGTTGAGCACTGAGGTCGCTCTATTACGTTTTTCGCACCAATAAAGCCCACACCTTCGTCTGGGTTTTCACACTCGGGCTGCATTTTTTTCACGAGCGCGTCTCTCATCTCATTTTCGCGGGAAATTATCACGACGCATACCACTAAAACTCACTCCTGTTTCACTGGAGCGAGATGGAGAAGAAAAGGAGACTAGCGGAGACAAAACCAGTTTCCAGGGCAACATACGCAAGGAACGGGAGTGAACGCGGGGTTGAAATTCGCTTCGCACTCGAGACAACCCTCTTGCCCGAATCCACCTCTTGCGAAGCGAAAAAAAATACCAACCGTGATGTCATTAGCCGTCACAAATTTCGACGGGAAATGCGAATGCGACGGACTACGTAAGAATAAGAAAAAATTACCTTATCAATCAAGACGTTAACCGACTTGCCTAACGCGACCAAAACTCCCTCTCACTGGCCTTATCTCTCTCACGCATCGCCCTATCCAATCTACACCCCATGCACTGCAAGAAACCTCTTTCAATAACTTGAAATTTACATCGTACTCAACACCAAATCCAGAAAACGATATCGTTTCAGGATTTATGTGGTGGAATTTAAACATCACAAAAAAAAGAAAACTTTGCAGTTTTCCGCTTTTTTTATTCGTATTTTGATTCGTACTCACTCTAAGGCCGATATCTATGCTTCAGATCATAATCAAGTACGATTCTTTTTGGTCTCGGTATACATCACCTACATCTATGTAATACCTTGCGAGCCACCGCGAGGGGCTAGCAGCTGTCAGGGGGTGAAGATCACCAAACACTCACCATTTACATGCAACTAAGAGCTACCAATACCCACTACAATTCACTGTCATGCAACTACGCAAGAAATCAATAGCTACCATGCAATGCTAACCAAGAGCTACCAACTAAGAGCTACCACTACAGGCTACTCTAGCAATATTTCACCCACCTATCGCTTTGCTATGCTGCCTATTATGTCCTCTTACGGTACGCGGGAAAAATGACATTTTAAATCAATCACTACGACAATCTATCTCACCAATCATCATGTGCATATATATTTGTGTACATCCTTCATATTCATATGTATAAGATGTAAAGGAGAGACCAAAATTTTTCTCACTTAACATCGATAAGAAGCATAAAAATCAGTCGTGGAATAATTACTAATAAAGCAAAGAAGTGGAAAACTGACAAAGTTTTATTATATTTCGTGAAATCCAGTTAATTGTCGCGGAAGGAAAAGATCAAATGTGATATATAAACCACAAACATGTACTCGGTGTCCATGTACCTAATTAGTAGGATAATTTGTGCCTGTTTCTCGGAAACAGGATATTTGACAAAACTGGCGAGGAAACGTAGAAAGTCTTAAAACCTTTTGGATGCATTCATAGAGTTCCAACTTGGCAGGATATTTTAAAAGAGGCGCTATTCCTCGCCTACCGTTAATCTGGGGGCGTAAGAAGATTCGTCAGTTATTACGATAAAGAACTTATAAATATCAGGCCTATGAATTTCAAATTACTTGAGTAACTAAAATAAATTTGTGAAAATTACACGAATGCAAAAAGTCTTCCGTGATGTATAGACAATTTAATCACCACAAAGTTGTTACCACCTTGTGATTAAGGGTACCTCTCCTGAAAAAGTTTTCTGGCTAAATCCGTTCAGCTTGACTAGATAAAATAGACACGCAAGTTCTGCATACACGTCAATTTATTAGTAAACCGAAATGACAAACAACGGATAAGCACTATAATTTTCATGTTCAATACCCATGAAGATTTCTTTTATTAAAACATAGGTACCTACCCTTAAATATTTCAATTTAATCTCTCCAATTTATACCCATATACGTGATTAAGATCGACAAAGTAGCTAGTTTAAGGGTAATGAAAGGAGATCCCGGATTGAAATCTGGGAGAGGCCTCTTCGGATAAATCCAACTAAGCCAAGAGATGGTGATTTTCTGAGTACGAGTTCGTTTTTGGAAACCAAGGACTGCAAAGGAAAAGGAACTAAGCTCCTCCCCTGGTGTGTGAATTGTGCCGTTGGGCTCAGTACTTGGTGAACTCTAATCACAACCATCAGATCTACCTTCAAATTGAACCCTACGGTTTATTTTATCGTTCGGAATGATAAACCCTCAAAGTAGATTATATTGCCCCATTAGACGTGATATTCATATAGTTAACGTTAGAGAGCAAGGACTTATTTTCAGATTAGTTTCCGAGGGAACAACGGCATACAGTGAGATGAATGCAAAGTGGGCGTAATTTTTGGGAAGAGAGCAAAAAGAGAGAGAGCCCTGCAGGTTGAAAGTATCCAGCTACCCACATGCCTGAAGAAAAACCCGAGATCAGGCAATGACCCTATCTTTATCCCCACACCGGCCATATCACCTGTTCCCATGCCTTTCTATTTCCCAAGTCGTTCCCCGCGAAAAATCCCACTAAACCTCCTCCCTGCCCCACACCACTCCCACCCCTCCCACACTCCCTCCAGCCCCTCCCACTCGTCCCTCCACAACACCATAAACCCCCTTCTGCTGGCGACACCACCCCTTTCTCCTCCACCCACCCTACCGCGCCTTCTGCCATCTCCTCCCACCCTACCACAGAACCCCTCCCCGTGGTCGTCCGGCTCCATCGCATTTTCCAGCCTTTTCCTCTCTCTTTCTCTCTGGCTCGCTCGCGTGCCCGTCGCACCAAGCACCGCCTACCGGGCGTCGGCACTCTCTCCTCCTAGCGCCCCCTACACCAGTGCCTCCCTCCACACCCGCCTCCTCCTCCAACACCTCCTCGCGAGGGCCTACCACGCCGGCCAACCCCACGAGGAAGGCATTCCCGAAGCCCACCTTATCTTTCGGAAGAGTAATCGGCGGGATTGCAATCCCGATATCTTACCTGCAGTCCCGCCTATTTCACCCAAGCCTCGTTGAGGGTGTGGCCTACAGTTTCATAAACTGTCTCCGAGAAATCGATGAAGTATCTACCCTCAAATTTAATCGAAATTACGCGATTATAAACACGTCCTTCACACCGTTCCCTTCCCCGGAAGATACAGAGTGGGGCACACCTGGAGATGATCGGCAATCGTCTATTCGTTTCGGTCGGTGGAACTCACGTGATTGTTGCCGGACCGAAATGTTTGACATCATCAGACCCCGTTGGCATGTTCATCCTTTGCATTTATAGCATGTTATACGTCATCAGTATTTCAGGTCTAACAGGGGCATGCTCCTTTACGGCGGTGAGGCACCGATAACAACCGTGGGAGAGAAGACAGGATTGGAATAATTTTTTAGTGTATTGTATTTTCGATAGAAGAAAGAATGAAAAGTAAATAGACCGAACAAGTAACTAAAGACTTAAGTTCAAAGAAGATTACGAGAGTTGCAAATCTGATAGAAATTACGGAACGGAACTGAAGGCGAGAAGGCTAAGTGGGCATTTCTTTAAATATGATGGTCTCCTGGTGCTAGCTGTTGAAGAAAATGTGAATGGATATGATGGAAACCTTGCCTTGATTGGCAAATTGGGGAAGTATGTGAAAGAGATAAATTTTGAATGTAAGCCGATGGAAGCATCCAATAGGTCGATGTGTCAAACCAATTTCGAATTATAAGTAGATCCAAGGACTGCTTAGCTGTAATCAATAATTTTTCTTCATTAAACCTTAGTTAACTCTTATTAGATATATTCTTTCTCCTAATTATCCCTATTTGGCTAAATACTTTAACCCCGAATTACCCAATCTTTTGGATTCACTCTTTTTTCTTAAGTAGTGGACAGCATTCGGAGATTCCTCCCAAGATGCGCTCTCCCGGTACGTCTTATTCATGTAGTTCTCCGGATTGACCTCCTCTTTTGCCCTATTATTCCTCCATTATTTATCGTCTTTTGTGATATCTGTCCTTATTTACCCTTCACCTTCAATACCGTGTTGAAGGCTACTTATTTTTTCCTCTGCTCATGTTCACCCATGGCTCATAACCCCATTCTTAAGGTTTCAAATTTCACTTGAATATTTTCACACAGTACTTCTGAGCTTATAGCCATCTATTATCAAATGAGCATGAATTGCGTCTATATCATGTCTACCTTCATAACTGAACTCCACTTTATACGACATCTATAGTTGACTTCCAACCTAGACAATATCTTTTAGCATAAGTATATTTTTACTAGAGATTGATCTTCTAAGAGGCTATGGCGGAAATATTATTGCACAAAGAGGAAATAACAGAATCATTTCCTTTTATCCTATACTCTTTTCCCATTCTTCAGCTCTGAAACCATCTCGTAAGTCCCGTTAACTCTTGGTATGTCCTCCTCTTTCACTTTTGCTTCTAATTATGCCCCTTTCGTTCGTATGTATATTTCCCAACTTCTTTCCTACGAGGCCTCAACTAAGGCTTATGTGCTCTTCTGTTACTAAACCCAGAAATTTTACCCTTTTTTCTCCAACGTCTCACATTAAAATCTCCATATTTCCGGTTCATGAAATTAATTAACCATTACAAGATGAAATTTGGATGAGCTTCAAGAAAGAGGGCATATATTTATTGACACTTTGAGCTCATATTACTCTATAGATGCATTCAAAAGTCACAAGAATTATCATTCTTTCCCTTTTCAAATCTTCCAAACCCTTCATTCCATACAAACGCTCATTCTTCCTCCACCTCTTCTCTGTTTACCCGGAATTCCCCCTTCTTCGATAGCCTATAATATCCTCCCACCTCTCAATACCTCACCCATCCACTTTTCCCTCTACTTCGAATAGCCAGAGAGAACTTCCTCTCCGGAATGTCCATTTATTTTTTTCAAGGAACGGTTCTTTTTTCTCTGATTCCTAATAACTTTCTCCGGCTTCTTCCCACCTCACACCTCGGTGGTCAGCTATCTAAGCATGTCCTCCTTCCACAGATTCCAACTCAAATGAAGAAGTAACAGAGTTTTGAGGGAAAGAAAAGAGGAAACGAGAGGATGAAATGCGAGGGGATGGCAGAACACATAGAGTGGGTTCGCCGCACTTGAGAGGATACAACGATTTGTAATCTCACGGAATGTCATGAAATGGGGAAAGTCAAATAATCAAGAAGAAGAATGGGTGTTATATATTTCATTAAGTAAGGCAGAGGGAAACAGGTCGGTCTACTGTGGAGAGAAAACATGTTGGTGTATTACGCGACTTTTTCGGAGCTCCTTTTTAGTATCTGATGACAAGGGAAAGTATCCTTGTCATTCTGCCGCAACGGAGAGGACCGCTTATATTGAAATTATAAACTATTTACGAGCCAAATTCTCAAGCCGAAATCCTGGTGACACATTATTCGATGACCTCAAATACTATGCTCGATTCTCCAATGCCAAAAACTCATTTAAGGTTTTAGATTTCATTTCACATTTTTGCAAGCATAAATGATAGACTACAGGTCCTTGAATTTTCCTTACACATGGCTTCAACTGGAAATAAATAAGGTTTAATCTCCTCTGTAAACAACCTAAATCCTTTAAGGTTGTTCACAGAGGAATGGTAATTTGAAAAATAGCTGTGAGAGATAGGGACAGGTTTCGAACTAGTCGCACAGGAAATGAATGAAACAGTTCCCAGTTTAATAACGTTAATAATTTTATCTCGTTTAGTGAGATATCGTAAGTTTACTGGCTAGTCTTGGTCACTTCCCTGCAATTTTCTTAGTAATTAAAAATCAAGCAGATGATTGGCCATAAATGGACTTCGAGAATAAATGATCATCCCAAAGGTACACAAGTAGAGGGCTAATAAACCTAAAGTGCCACATCTTATGGAACTATTTTTGAATTGCAGAAAAGCAGTTTTCAAGGTAAAAATAATGCCCACGACTATATCTTAGTGACAGTTATTAGCAGCTATGTATAACAATTACGAGTTGAAATCAAACAAATATCCATCATTTAGACTCGGCAACCCCATACCTTGTGAAGTGCAAATGCAGTCCGAGGCGAATGATTACTAGAAAACAGAAGATCCGAAAAACCGTAAGACACAAGGATCGTGACAGTAAAATTTATCCAAGGCAGAAGGAAAAGTATGACCCAGTTATCAGGTCAGCAGCGCGTCACCATGGCAACCCTACCGACTTTAGTACGAATCCCACCTCAGACATGTATATTATCATCTTCTTCATACGTTAACTTAGATGTTACGAAGTTATTTTAGAGTTAGAGTGGGTCGGAATTGTATTGTAACTAGAGTTCTGGCTTCCCAACCCGCGGGCCTACATTCCGAGTTCCGAAAGAGGCATATCATTATCCCTCTTGACCGATGTATAGAGAACATTTAAGTACAGTTATCAGTTCGTCGGAAGGAACACAAAAGAGTGAGCTACTAGGCACCTTTCGCCAATACCATGCTGAGTTTCTTCCCACCTTTCCTACACACACTCCCAACTCTACAAACATTCAGACCTCTACCCAAATACCCACCCATGCATTATGGAACAGAAAACTTCAATTGTGAAGTAGTACTCTCTTGACAATAACGGAATTGAAGTTGGATCATCTGAAACCTTAGCCGAAGTCTCATTCCTATATTTCCAAACTGATCCGAAAACCGCCATCGCACTTGCTTCCTCCCTCCCACCACGCCTTCCCCATCCTCCCGAATCCGCATAACATCCCCCTCCCTTCCCACTAACTGCTCTCAACACTACAACGTACCCAATTTCACGCTCTCTAAAACACTTTCCCGATCGACTCAGTCCTAAACCTCTCCTTCCCCCCTCCAACCCGCCCTCCTTCCTCCTGCGTCCCACCCCGGCTAATACACATCTCCGCCGTCGGCTCCATTAATCCATTGAGAAGAGGAGATCGATTAGCAAAGCCCCCTCTACAGCCGTTTATTTCGATCCCTCCGTAACAGGTTCCTGGCTTTTTTTTCGGGCGTAGTTGAGCAATGGAGAGGAACGAGGAAGAACCAACCCGCTGGCTGAAACTTAATTTTTTTCCTCAAACATCCGGGGACATTTATCAGGTACTGGACGGATAATAATGTCTTGCATCGCGTTTTACGTTCTGCAAATCATTTTAGGAAAAAAAGGCAAAGAGACAAATCCATTTATTTTATTTTTCAAATAAATACAAGATTGCCATATTTACCCGCTTCTGCATAATAATGTTACTACCTCACCGAGACAAGGTCTCGCACAGACGCTACAGCCCATGCCAGTACATTTTTATGTTGAGAAACGAATTCACCTAAATTCCGGACTCCTCTTTGTCAGCAAAAGCTTTTTTTCACCTATTTCACAAAAATTCGTAAATGCGCTACTAAAATACAGATATTTTTTTATAAGCACCCTGTGATTCTGAAGGTGAAAGAAGAAATCAAAATGCTACAACCTCTTGCTTATCTAACAAGAATATTTGAATACGGCTATTTTGTATTCCACGTTTTCTATTCGCTGTTTTCGTACACCTACTCGCCCAACGCCTTTGAATAAAGTATGATATGGCAGTTGCCTTACCGTGGATTAATATAAGAAAACTTTTTGAGCTTATTTTTTTCGTCCCGGAAGTGGCAGTTTTCGATGATTATCCTCACTCCCGCAACAGAACGGCTTTCCTTGACACTAGTTTCCATGCCTCAAGAAAGGTAGGAATGCACCACTGTTTCAGCGCCATTATAATCCGAGGCAATGAGCGTGACCGCACGGCATGCCTTTCAAGATTTCAATTAATTTCATGATCATAAATCGTAAATTAAGAGTATTTTTATAGAACAACATAATATTTTCACCGCCATCACCTCAATGCCCACGTTTTGTCAACTTTTAGTGAACTGTTGTCGCATTTCTGACATCCTCGACACGTATTTACGTACACTTTCTCAAAATATTATCATGTGTTTTTATTTTTGTACTTTTAGTATTAGATAATAAACGTACTTCTGAGGCACTTAAAATTATTTCCTAAAAAAATTTAATTGAAAAAGAAAGCTCATTTCTTCCGTAAACCTAAGCCTCTTCTGGGAGATTTAAGTTAAGTATTTTTATTTCCGCGGTACGGATGAGGAAAACTTTCACTCTGAGAGAAAAATCTCAAATTAATTCCGCATACGGTCGAAGGACGTAATAATAAATTCTGATAAAATTTTGCTTTTCAAATTATGGGTTGGCTCCTGGGACGAAAATGAAAGCATCGACAAGTTACCCCTGCCTCGGGGTTATCTAATACGCCATCGGTTTTCCCACAGTGGAGTTACTGACGTAAAAGAGATGAGAAAGCCTCTGTTTTTGGTATTGGCTCGGTACAGTTTGTTGATTTCAGAATCACGACAATCATCAGCGAAGCTTCACCAGAATGATCAAAAGATTCATCAAAATATCGGACTTCGCAATAAATTCATCAAAGAAGAAGAAGAAATATATGATACATAATTCGTCTATCGGATGCTAAAGTAAAAACTGGATGTATAAGTTTCAACGAATGTAGTCCCTTGTTTGTTTTTATTACACAGAACCACACCATTTCACTATTTTCATAATTCCACTATCACTGCAAATTTACCATCACACGGTCACATTTTTGAATAAAATAACTGAATTAGACTAAAAAGGTGCGATTGAAAAAAAATATATCATTTAAATGTTGAAGGTGTGTTTTCGAAACATATTCTTGAAATCAGGAACTAAGTCATACGTTAGTTTGAAAAGTTCCCAACTTGAATTGAGAAACGGCATCCGTCAAGACCTCAGTTTCCCAACAGCGTGTCCAAACACCTAACCGGTAATAGTCCACGGTCTATTGGTTTCTGGCCGCGGAATGCGATCATTCTGAGATCATGACGCCGATATATTCCTTCTATCTCCCCTCCAAATGCAGGCAGGCAATAGGTGCCTCTCACAATACGCGTCAATAATTTATGGAGTAAGTTTAAAAAATATAAGTACGTTTCCAAAATAATGCAACTATGTATTAATGTTACTGATTCTGATCATGATAACCGGATTTTAAAAAAATTGACGCAAAAGGATACGTTTCAATAGCACACTATAAATAAGGAACCTCATCTCTAGGTTTAAAATTGAGAGTTTTTGACTTTAAAATTTATGTACTGTCAGCTGACATGAATTGTAGCAAATTCCAACACTTAAAAATGCTAAGCTTAGAAGGCACAATAGTGTACATACTTATAAACACAAAAAAAACAAGTCAGCATGTCGTCACTCAATACTTTTCTACATTCTTTAGAGAATATCCATAATGAATTGCCTCCTGTAATGCAACATACAAAAAGAGTTTAATATATTCGCTCCCAACATAAGACTGAAGGGAAAAGCGAAAATATATTTTTAGAGTAGATAATTGGTTGATCTCGCGAGGGAATACTAAAATATAAAACCGTCGGGTACTGAAGCGGTATTGTAATTGACATTATGACGGACAGTTAATTGAAAAATAATCGAAAATAGAGAAGAGAATGACCAAAAATATAACAGAGAACACACTTCGATATTTTAGTCTGCTTCTCACCGAAAAGCAAGAATGCTTCCTTGTAAAGTACCAGTAGAAGTTATTCAGCTCGCGCATAAAGAAGAGCAATTGGAGGCACCTATTCGCGAAGGCACACGCAAACCTTGAAAGGAATAACAATAGCTTTTTAGTAGGGGAAAAAAGTCAAGGAATGATGAAACGACTGGTAAACACCTGACAGCGGGCCCATTGAATCCAGAGCGAGAGGAGTACTAGTTTGTCTAGCTTCGTACACACAGGTTTGAGACACATAATCCGGTCATGCACTTGCCACATGCAACGTCCGCGGAAGGGGAAAGTGGTCCGAAACAATGCAATCCCGCTCTTCCAGAAAAGGAAGCGGCACTTCCAACAGCAGTGTCGCGGGTTTGAGTCCACTTAAAGACTCCCCTGTAACTGGACGTCCGCCCTACCCCTCCCCCCCCCCTCAAACTCACAGCGCCCTCTTACTCTTCTTTTTTTTCTTCCTCCAACTTACCCCACGGCTTCCTGTGCCGCGCGGCGAGATTTATCACTCCGCTGCACACAGCGACCCAATTTCAAGAACGAAAGGACAATCGCTCCGATCGGCTCGAAATAAAAATGTTTTTATAGGATGTCGAATCATGTCAATCCGAAGCCAATTATCGGCCAAGGAGTATCCACGGCATTAACGCGTTTTCACTTTCGTATAAACACGTCTTGAAAAAGTACTCTCGAAATTTTGAAGGTAATAAGTCTCTCTACGTCTCTACTCTTTCAAACATTCATGTATTTCCTTTCACTGGGGCAAACAGAATGGATGGAAATTTACTAAACGAAACATTCCAGTTTCAATTTGTGACGAAAGGCTTATACCACTCGTATTTACGACTCGGTTAACAGGATAGGTTTACGTACGGAGAGTATGAAGGATCAACTCTGATATAAACGCCTCAGCCCCATTTATATTTTAGGTTACTTAATAATTTCTTTCTATGAGCGTCAATCAAAAACTTTCTCACTCACTCAGGTCACTCAGTGACTCAACCCGAAGTTTTTTTTTGATAGGTGAGAGTAGAGCTCACCCCGTACTAAACCAAAGGCTTGTGAATTCACACATTCAAGGTAGGGGGACCAGTTCCTTTCCAAGGGCCACCTGCGATTTCCTACGAAGTTCTGACACGCAGAAAATCGAATCGCGAGGATTTTAGATGGGGGTGTCCAGAAAGACCCTAGCCCGGGATTTGAACCTGGGACCCTCCGGTCAGTAGCTCAGTGCTCTACCCACCACGACCCCAAAAAACTTTCTGGCAAATACAAATAAATACAGCTGAGAAATAACGCATAAATGATAAATCATTACATAAATATTAGATTTCTTTGCGTCTCACAAAGTAGCCGATTTTAAAAAGATAATCACAATCACTGGAAAAAAAAGAAGATTTTTATATTATTATTAAGATAACAGTTTACGCAATGATTATTAAACCTGACGATTATGCCAATAATTTTTAAAATCTTAAGCACTCCACTGTCACTCTTGTTGCAAAGGGTATCATTTCCTATGTCTCCAGCATGCGCATTCAACGGAGGACAAACTGATGATACCAGACCGAGACCAGATAACCGTTTTACTCCGAAGTCATTAAATACGAATGCGATGATGACGATGTAGGGTTGGTTAAGTGATTTTAATGCTTGGGAACGGCTTCAACGCCTTTGAACAAAACACCCTGGATGAGAGAGATACGGCGGTGGTAGTGAGTGACCCAGAGATAACGTGACTCAGTGCATTGTCGAGTTGAATCAGATGTCGAGTCGGAGGCGTGCGGGGCGTGGCATGACCTCCCGCCACGCCCATGCCTGGAGCGCCCCCTCACCCCCACGCAATCGTGTGTTCCGGAACCAAATACTATTCATATGGTCGTTTGCGCAAATGCAACCGACGGCCTGAACACGAGCAAACTACACGGCCGCTGGAAAACGCACTAGGTGAGAAACGAGGAGATTAGGCGCAATAAACTCAGTACGTGACTGCTCCATCGATCATACATAGGTGTCTTAAAAAGATCTCGCGGCCGATGAAAGGTCAAGCTGCGACGGCAGCCGCCCCAGTAAATGACTAATTCCTAACCTACCTCACCATAAAAAGGTTAAACCTTCTCTCTCCGACGAGGTCATCAGGGCAAGTAAAATCTGATTATCCGCCAACGCTTCGTCAGCTTCCACAACGAGATTATTAAGTTCATTCACGGCATAAGGGGGCAGGTAAATATGTACCTATTTGCATTCCACAGACAGTATCTAAATATTTCTTGCTTCGAGAATCCTTCCATTACTCAAAAGTATTTCGCTGAAATTGTCAACGTAATCAGGTGTCCCCTGAGACCTAGTAAAACACATAATAATCACTGTACCTTCTCTACCTACAAAACGGAATTCCTACGTCAGAGTTACTCAATAGCCTCATGTGTAACTATGGGGTCCTTATGGCATTTATTCAGGGAAAATAAATCGACCCCACTCGACAGATTAATGGATTATGCCAAAAAATAATCTTGCTTTCATCGTTCTGAAACCCTTATCTCTAGGGTATTTAGTAACGGTATTTTGTGCGAAGTTTTCGAATTCATTTTTTACGTATGATGAAATTCCCACCGGCAATAACCAACTGATCAAGAAAGAAATGATTTTTATTAAGGCCACACGTTTGCTTGACCACTCAAGCAAAATGATAAAATCATTGAAAGATCAACCATTACGATCTAAGTCGCCACGAAGCATGAAACGGAGATTGCTAGTGCTCCTGCAGTGAGAAGATATTGTTATCGAGGTCAACCTGCTCACAAATAATAATCAACATTTCATATACACGGCCAACAAGTTCATGGTCAAATTAATCGTCTAAATACCAGACAATCTCATGGTCATTATTTTGTAGCAAGAGTTGGATAAAGCTTTACACTTCTCCCACTGCCATTGCTGCAAAGCGCCATACAAAAAATACTTAATCCTGGTAAAAACGACATCGCTGCCTGGGGCGAGCTTCGGAACCAGATACTTACTACTTTAACGGACAAGTTACCGCGTTACTTAGCACGTTACTGACAAGTTACCGCGATCGCCTCCGAATGTTGCCCTTGCGAATAACTTTCTCATCAGCGAGATAACTGTGATGAAGAGATTCGGATCGATAGTTTCTACTACTTCTAATAGGGCTGTTCTGAGTAAAAGGGAACGACAAAGGTGAAGATGGAATAAAGCAAGATGATTTTTTTACTCGGGAGTATTGCGGAGAGTTTCAACATTCACTCTCACTTGCACAACTTTCCGTTTCGTTCCCGTTCCATGTAGCTATCACGATAATCGTTACAACTATAATCTAAAACTTGGTCTACTCATGACAATGAAGACAAATACGTATTTCACAATCGTCACTCCCATGAATTACAATGGTTAAAGGCAACTTGCTAATATTTATATCCTCCAGTTGAGCGTGCCTTATAATGGAGAAAGTAATTAAGGATAATAAAAGCATAAAATACCATTAGCGATATTTACTGAACACTTGTCTTTGAATAATGCCCGGAATGTTCCTGTAATTTTAATCCCATTAAAAAGTGTAAGAGAAACATGCATGCATAGAACTCCTCACATTGTTTTTATTTATTTGCCATGAAATTTAGTGAAATGAATATTAATTATGAAATGAATTTTAGTGAATGTTTGGTGATATTCACCACCTTCCACACACCCTCGTGGTGGCTCGCACAGTATTGCGTAGATTTAGATGAAAGTCAATTCTAAAGACGAGTATTTTTATATTCCAGTCGATTCTTTACGATAAAACTGGAAATCAAAATGCTGAGAGTACAATGACAAATGGAAATGTACTGGAGAAGGACTTTTCAGATTAGAACTTATTCAAAGTAGAAGATCGACCTTTTTTACGTCTTTACATCATTCCAATATTCCACGCTATTGCTAGGTCTAATTGCTAGGCGAGGTCCACATCTAAATAATCTAAAAAGTCTAAATCTAAAAAAGGTCTAAACTGAAGTTCTTTTTTTATGTTTTCCGTATTTATATAATTTTCACCTCCATCATGTCCTTCAAAAATCTCTTGTATCTATAAACATTCTCATTTCACACTCTCTTTTCTTCTCGGATCTCCCTTACTTAACTTCTCCATCAAAAACCGTCATACGTTCCTCTCCCTCAACACCAAACTTACTTCATTCAAGCCTTTCCACGTAGATTACACTAAATCATCACCTTACCAGCGCAAAGGCTATTATTCAAATAGCAAAAACCTCCCAAGCTCATCGAATAAAAATTATGCTAATCAGGTAAATGTAAATATCCTACAGGACAAATTAAAGTCATTTTACGCTAGCATATTTCCCAAACTTCAGATTAATAGGATGAGGCTAAAACTCGTCATCAGGTCTGTGCTTAGCTCTTGTAACCAACTGGTACCGTGTTCAAATCCCGCCTTGAAAGCATTTAGTCTCGTTTACATGATACGACACGACACAGCATTGTAACATCATCAGAATTATCTCTTCAGAAGAAAATTCGTATAAACTTCCAGGAGAGAAATATTCAATTCGGCTACAAATGAATTTTGGTCAATCCTCGCATAAATATTCTCTAGCGAGAAAAAACATAATTTTGAGATTAACCTCTTCAAAATTCCGAAGTTCATTTTTCGGTCCTTCGTTGTTTCTGAGTTCCTGCCAGCCCACGATTTACCTAAACCGTCATATGCATCAAATACAAGGCGCTAGAAGTAAATCAACACGCCCCAGCAGATCTCTGGTGTAACGTGAAAAATGCAACCAAGGAGACATGCCTCAAAGGAATGAAACAATATAAATTACCTCCGTCCATGCATCAGACATGAACGGTTTTACAATCGGCCAGAAGCGTTGAGTCCCATTACGGCTTGATGTTCACTTTAACGGGCAAACGCTACCTACCGTCCACCTCTCAATCACTAAACGGAAATCCAAAACGGGCACCGTAGGAATGTCTCATGGAGCATTGGCTATAAACCGACCGACTGGACTGCTGCCGCCGCAGCAAAAATATTCTCGGAGGACGACAGCGGCCACACCCATTAAGGCACAATCGGCTCACAGGCCAAGCACCCAAACCCACCCTCCTTCGGCGACGTGCGGGTTCCTCACACCCCTCGTAGAGAGCGGACCCTTTCCACCTCCTCCTCCCTCTCTTCCATTATTCTCACCCTCCCCCCTGGGTACGTATTTCTGTCCTTTCACTTAAGAGCGTCATGTGCAACCACCTCCACCCTCTAGTCATTACCCCTCCCCTTCATCTATTTACCACATCATACACTCCATATATAGCTAACCAGACGACGGGCTACCCCTCCGCCATGCCGCCCCACGTAACTCACTTAAGTAGCCGCGCGCGCTAACCTTCCCGCGGCCTCCTCCCTATCTCTTGGCCCCCGTCGTCAAATCCAGCTCACAAACACACACTGCACGTATCCAAGGTAAATATTGAATCTCGTTTCCCTTCTCGCATTCGCCCTTTGTTTTTCCCTCGAGCGCCGCAGTGCACCCGCCAGATTGGCAGCCACGTACCAAACGGCTAGGTGGTTTGATTGGTTTAAGTGACTTGGCTCAACTGACGACCAACGTCTTGTTCGAAGTGCTCCCATATGCGCAACCGTAGGGAAGAAAGCAGATGGGAAACCGGCTCCATTATATGCAATGCGAGAGGAATAAATTCAGCAGTCATATCCGCAGCTATGCACGCCTCAAATAACAGAAGCAAACAGCATCTGGAATCCAGCCGAGAAGTCTCATTCCTGACGCCAGCGAGGCAGAATATTTTGTGACCATATTCGCTCTAAACTCTAGCGGCGACTGCGTTGAAAAGTGACAGAAGAAAAGACTTTTGGGATGAGAATCTACCCACAGACCTTTGCCTTGTCGATCCAATGCACAGGCCAACATACTACCATAATTCCAGATTACAAATTAATTTCTACGTGGATCTTTCCTCTCATTACCCTCTAACGCCGAGAAAAGTTTTCTGCGACTAATCAGCGAGAACATATATTCAATACCGCACAAACAATATCATATCATTCGAAAAATATTCAACAAAGGATCCAAGAGGCCATTAAATATGAGGTCAGTATAAAAAAGGCAGTTTCAAGAAAATGGAAAACTCCCCTTCCCAGAACAGTCTCTGAAAACAGGAGACTGCCTTAAACGCCTAAAACTAACAACACAATCCCTTCCTCAACGTAACATAAAATTGAATTTTGATCAATAGAATGATTTTATTAAAATTTATCAGAAGATAGATTTCCTCCTCTATAGAAATCAAACGGTTACAGGGAATGGAAATAATATCCTCGGTATTCGAATGAAGCTCGGCATTCGAATAAGTGCAGGGGGGCCAAAGTGAACAACGAACTGAACCCTGTCCGCCCGCTCTTTGATTTACATTTGTATTCCTGGGATTATACCACAGCCTTGATATTATGGACTCACGACAACAGCAAGATAACTACAATCATTCTCCATCACAAAGGGGGCTTACACAGCCTTGAGAATATATCAAAATAGTCAAGAGGAAACAGCTACAAGCATGACTTTTCTGCAATCACTTTCCATAGAACACACTCGCCGTTTGTGAACACGAACGCAACAGATCTGAAGCTGCTTTATTTTTGTACACAATCTAGAGTAGCTACTGAAAATACTCCGAGCTTGATTAATACGCTAGATACCATAGACTTAATTTATCCTATCAATCATTTTCAAGCACTCGGAGACAACGGAGAAAACACCACCGAACAAGTGCATAGGCGTCGCCAATGCAAATCAAAGTCTTGAAGAAACCTTGCGCTGCACTCAGGCATATGTACAAAATTGTACTCATGTTACAATTTAGTAGCTCACACTGGAATGCATTTGATCTCATTTGGTTTTAATAAGCAGGGCAGGTGTACTGCTTTCACCAGAACAATTCTTGGAAATGTTGAACGATCTCTATCGCTTTTTTTCTACCCAATCTACATACAACGCCGAGCTTGCCAAGATATGCCTAACTATGAGCACATTGTGCTAACATTACATGCTACATACGACTATACAAGGTGTTGTTTACTATAGCAAAATAAGCACACGGATGGCAGTATTTCGGAAAGGAGAAATTAAAACATTCGGAAAAAAATTTAAACTACACACCCTCCATACACAAAGCAGATTAAAAATGAATCGTTGACACGATCAAGGCCGATTATATACTTTTATTCCAGAATTTCATTTCATTTCAAAAGCAGCATCAGTTTTTTTCTCCGCCAGATGAATTATCCCCACAGCAAATGCCCACTAGAGGGAAATGTGACAATAGGTCATATAAATGGTGCTATCCCCAAGTCTCCGTGATGGCTCTCAAGGAGCAACTTAGACGTTGGTGTTAAAATTTTCTTTTGTTTGATGAATATCATTTAAACTCTGTATCTGACGAAAATAATTATTCCGGTACTGCTAACAAAACTTGAAATGACCGCTCACAGGCAAAGGAGATTCAGAGTGGGTCAAAACACTCAATAATTCAAAATTATCCATTTTCAGCGATGAAAATCTGCCATAATTCATTTTAAATCATGATGCGTAATTAAATTTCATGAGTTTACAGCAAAATAGGTGATAAACGATGAAGATGTTGATGCAGCAGAAGAAGCAAGAAATAAAATTAGGATTATTTTAAAGAAACCATTCGGGAAAACGAGTCTAGACTCGGGAAAGAACCGATTATAAGGTGAGGATAACTAGCAAGGTACATCCATAGACACAAATTTTACACAAACCGTAGAGGTACCACGTATAGAAGCAAGTATCCGGGAAAGTACAAAATATAAATCTTGAGATATTGAGATATGGTCAAGGAAGACAAGTGAGCAATGATTAACGAAGGGATGCTCAAGAGAAAATAAAGAATCGCAACATCTACTATGTTGAAATTTGAATAAATACAATTCTGCAACGCTCAATCAATACCTTAAACACACCTCCTGACTACCAATTTCATTCTTAACCAACACATGGTCACACTAATGAGATGCATTCATCGAACATTCGTGATGCCGAAAAAAAGTTAATCTATAAATCGTGTTAATAAGCCCAAATGATACTTTTTTCTCGCGCCAGGTTCCCAAAAGCCAAACTTGATTCGTGACCACTTGAAGTTTCAAAGGATTCCATGCTGATGATTTTTTTCAATCTCTACAATGCCTTATGCGCCTTTATAGCCTTAGGAAAAAAGTGCGCTCGCCCCTCGGCGATGGACAAACGACTTCGAACTCGATAATAGCGTCTCCTACGGGCACGACAACCGCTTGAAGAAAAAAGGGGGAAAATAAGTATCCCTGGATATTTTGGCGAGACAAAAAAAATATCCCAATGATCGGTAAACTGTTTTCCTATCCCCCCACGACTTCCCGCGCGGATTTCTTATTTTTCGTCGTCCCAATTCAATGCCATTCTGAACAACGCTCTCCCTTTCAAGTTTCTCGCACCGTTAATGACCTTCCCCGAAATACCTTTCCCTTCTGCCCTAAAATCCCATTCTCTTCCAAATCCGTCCCGTTGTTCTTTGTCTAACTCTTGATTACGCACCGTCTCCTGCTGCTGCCCTCAAATCAGGGTCGGTCCACGAGAGGACTACTTAGGGAGGGGCCGGTCTGGTTAGCGAGATTCAGGAGTACAGACAAGGGGCATTGTGTTCCAAAACACCGTGATAAAGCTGTTCATAGGTCATTCCGATCGATCTTAAAAATTACCCACAAAGACGGTCGGGACTGTAACAACCAAGAACAGAATTATGGGAATAACTTACAACCATACAAGCCTTCCAAAACCCACGGACAGAATCCCCACTTGAGAGTCTATTGATTAAAAACCCATCGTAATTATTTGAAATGGGGATCAGTTTCAAACTGAACCCTCCAGAGGAAACCTGTACCCAGGGACAGCTAGTGTCACCCGTAAATAACGTAATACTCTCTGGGACGAATAAAGAGCATGACAAACGTGACACTCCGAGCGACTTAACCAAATGGGAATTGAAAGATATTCATACCATATAAAAGTTTAGAATAAATAAACTTCTGGAGCTTTAAAGCAACATGTTTAGACTTTAAAGATGTCACAGCAAAACCACAGAATAACTCCTCACTGCGGCGAGAAGCGACATTGTGTCACTACACATATTCTCCCCCACATTTTCCTCATATACTGGATGCGGAAGTCATATAATGCCTTGAAGGCAAGAGCATTCGTTATATTTCGTAAGTGAGGGAATAAATTGTAAGCTACAATCTCCAACTTGTATGACACTGACGCTGAAATGCTCACAAAAACAAATCAAATCCTTACCAAATATCAACCACCACTTCATCACATCTATTGTACTGCGGTCAGGACTCAATCAGAACATATAAAAGGACTCGACAAAAATTTCTCCCATAGAAATATAATGCGATATCAAATCCACTTTCCTGCCGTCAACAAGTAAGAACAATTAAAAATGAGCTTTCTCGACCGACAGTGCAGCAACATCCGTTGAGGCGCGTAAGGCTTTAAAAGCTCGTTTTATCTCGCGTAGCGCCAAACCTGCCTCCCTCGATTGATTTCATTTTTCTCGAATACAGGTTTCACCTTGAATGCAAGCGAAAGACGGTTCCCTCTCGTAATGCAGTTTGTCCACTCCTCATGAGAGACCTGAGCACTTCCGGAGCGACCACCCATCAGCGAGAAGAAACGAGAGAAAATCATTCACCGCGAGGGAATTTCCAGCGTCGCATTACAAAACCAGAACCCTATTAATTATATTCGCTGGGGCAGCACAGCACTTCCCCATTCTCAAGCCTCCCAGCACACAAGCCGCCCGCTCTCGATTTCTAGACCCCCCTTCCTCTCCTACCTGCCCTTCCAAATCCGATAGCGAAATCCGAGATGATTGCTAAAGTAAATACCTACGCTCATACTTAAGGGTGACCGGAGGTTTCTCCGGAAGTGCAAGAGGCAATCTAATTATGCGTTGGGACATCGTTACTGCAAAGACAGGGTTCACCATTTATTATTTTCTGCGCAAAACAATTAAAGTAACACTGGTGTGCTTTCATTCCCATAGATGTCACTTACCACTAAGAAAACACCGATGCATCTCTCCTCATTGTAAACACTACAAAGACTTCATAATCATCTCGCATCACATTTTTGAATGGAATTAAGTATTTTCGTGAAATACGTCTGACAGTTGATTTTGAATAAGACAGCTTCTTCATCAAGTCCTACACCGTTAAAATTTGATGGAAAACCTGTATTTTAGTATAACCACGAGACACTGCCATCAAGAAATGAAACTACTGATATTTAATTACATTATTGCGGACAACAAAGGAAGAAATAAAGAAGCCTTTATCATGTTTCTAAAACAGTAAATTATCAGTGTCCATCACACAAATATGGCCATTCTACACACCTAAACAAACGAGAGCTGATGGGGATTTCCCATCCTCTTTCTTTTCGCGAACACCTAATTTCCCTCTCCCTCAGGCTCTGCTAACCGATCTGATTAAGCGAAACTCCTTCCCGCGGCGTGAGAACAAAGGGCAAGGGGAGGAACTCAATAAGAATTTTATAGCGAGAAAAAAAACCTCATCCACGACCCATTGTGAGGGTCTCTCGGCGTGGCGGAAAGAGGAGATGCGTGCTTCCCGGGACTCATTCATGGCTCCAGACAACGACGCCTCCGCGGTGAGATAGTCCATGGGACGGGGCAAACTCCTCTTGACCTCGATCTTCGAGAAAGAAACAGTGACCGCCGCGCATCTCCGTGGGGATGAGGAGAGGCGAGGAAGGGTGGGAGATCCCGCGGGGAGTGACTGATGCATCGTGGCCGTGGTGTGAGGGTCAAGAGAGTGGAGGGAAAGAGTAGCAGAGCATCGCGTCTGGAGAAACTAGCAGATGCAATGCTTGACTCAAGTCCACGCACTACGAGGTCTATTATAATTTTAATACCCGTTTCCCACCAGTTAGAGCACTTTCTTTTTCATTTTCTCACTCCGCTAAAAATATTCTTTGCTCACTAACATATAATCTCTCTGAATTCTGGTCAGAATGAGATACCATCTTCTTCGTCCTGTCTGAAACAGCCATCCTTTTTCTACCCCTTCCTAACTTACCTATTATTAATACCCCTGTAACGGCCTCCGATATCTTACCATCGCTAACCTCTAATTCCATCAAACCACTCTAGTTCATTCCTTATTTATTTCAACATATTACTTTCAACTCCCGAAGTTCCCCTTCCTCTTTTGGTCAGTTTTAAACTTATAGCTCCACACTTTTAACCAGCAATCTTCACATCTACATCTCACAAGAATCTATTTTTCCTCACTCACCACAGTTTACAACCATAAAATATCACAAAACATATATTATATCAATACTTGTAGGCCCAGTTTTATAGTCTTCTTAACTTTAACGGACAATTAGAGTGGACATCATTTGTGCCTCATGCTACGGATTGTTCGAATTTTGAAAAAACATAGCGGAATGTCAGTCAACTAGAAAGTGGATAGCGAAATAACTAATTCAGGACAGTTCCCAAGTCATTTAAATATTGAAGCAGACATTATAACACCAGAACTCAACAAACCTTTCCTAGACATATATACTTAAGCGTTCTTTTTTGCAACTGAGACTCGAAAACATGAATTATATACTGCCATAAAAATAAACTATTAGACCGGCTCTAGAAGCATTTTCAAACAGAATGCGTTCTTCTGAGCTTTTCTTTTGCCTGAGGCAAAATGTATCCAGGACGCAAATATACGAAAACACATTCAGTCTGTATCGGAATATTTGCCATAACCAATTTTTCACACCCTTTTGCATGGTTGGCGACAGTGCATCCCGTCAACTCGCTTCATATATGAATGGAGTTATACTGCCGGTCGGTAGCCGGTGGGATTTCACTTGCGTCAACAAAATGGCGAAAGTGACACACCTATCAACGGGCACATCCATCTGGATCGGCTGAAAAGGAAAGTCACACGACTTAGAGGTCGAAAAAAATTCTTTTCATAGAATTCTCTCGAGAATCCGTGATTTCCAAACAGCAGTAGATCTTAGATAGAGCAAATCTGAAGGTAAATTTAGGACAAGAGTTTGAATTGCCGATTAGGTGATCGACAAAAGTTTTGTTTTCTGTATATTCGACTGCGATATTTTATAACACGTATCCCAAAACGCTGAAAGTAATATGCTATTCTTCAAGTATCAAAACCTAGGTTCCAATTAATTTTAAACTGTCGATTATTGTCCAGGTATTATCCGGAGAGTAAAGGGCGCCGATCCAAATTTGGAATGAGATTAGCGGAAGAAAATGAGATAATAGGTAAACAGATCAGTAATAACGCAAAGAGAACTGATTTTCAAGTGCCACTTAGTCCTCAGTCTTGCCAAGTCACGTTCATCTAAGTTGTAAATACGGCCGAACAATGAAATCAAAGGAGCAGTATAACTACGTGTTCTTACTGTTTCTTCACTTCGTCCTTAAACCTCAGGCATCATGGTTAAACATCAACCGCCGACAGAAACTAGCTTTCATATAAATGAAAAACGTCTTTTTGCCGCGTGACTAAAAGAGAGAAAGTAAGGATGAATACGAATTACTAATATGTACCAGTGTTACCAACAAGAGATATAAGACATAATAACACCACAATGCTGAATAGATGAAGTCACTGAGATGAAACATCCAATAAGAGATTTATTAAAACAATCAAAGAGAGTTAACAGAACAACTAGGAAGGGAATTACCTTCAGAACACAGGTTAAAATTTAGGTTAAACCTTTTAAGTAAAGTAGAAGCTGATTTGTTTACAGATTACGTTAGATATATATGAACCCCTGCGTATTATGCTAGGATTGATCAGATTTACAAGATTAGAGAGAAAGATTGTCGTGCCAATAGATTTAAAATTTCATTTTTCCCGTGTATCATTAGAGAGCACCATATGCAGCATAGCAAAGGGATAGGTAGGTGAAATATTGTTAGAGTATTCTGTAGTACATGACGCTTGTATTAACTACCAATCCCTTTATTACAATGTAGATACTAACAATTTAGTTGCATGTGATCCTATAACATAGCATTTTTTCCATGTAGTAGCTTGTTTTCATGTCAATAGAGCATGTTTGGTGATCTTCACCTCCCCCCACAGACCCTCGTGGTGGATTTCAAGGTATTGCGTGGATATAGATGAATTGGAAACTAGTCAAATCTCATCCAGAAACAACTCGTTTGAACAACTTTCTACGTAGTGATGTTATGTACGACTCCAAGCTCCAAAGATGAATTTATGTCTATAGACGCCTGAATTCTAAACATCAAGCTTCGATGCAACTTCTCATCTAGCATGGCGACAGCACACTGAAATAATGAGAAGTAACCGCTCAATAAAGGACCCCATTTCATGGGTGAAATCTGTAACGTCCGCGCATTCTTAACTAGGAATGGCGCACCCATTATTTAACCTTTAAATACGAACATTCATTATTTTTCCTATTTTCACCAAACTCGTGGAATGCATCACCATATCGCAGTAAATTTCACAGCACCGTTAGAGCAACAAATTACCGCCGGGTCCCCGATCTGAAAACCCAGATCCGCCGGAGAAATAGAGAGTCCAGACCGATAGTGGGTGAGCCTCGCATCGGTGTGGGAGGATTAGGAAAAAGAGGAGGGTTTAAGGGCACGTTAAGGCAGTTGAGTTAAAGGCAGCCGACAGGAATGACGGACCGGGGAGCAGAATCGGATCCGCGAGAGCAGAAGTTGACCGAGCAGCTAAACTGGCCGCGAATGTCAAGATCAAGGCGGACCGGTACCCAGGAGTCCACCAAAGGAGTCAGCCAGCCAGCTTCTTCCCGTATCCGAAGGCGAACGGAGAGGAGAGACGAGTTTCAAGGAGAGATGGAGGATGAGGAACTGGAGGAGAAGTGACCCGGATAGAAAGTGCTGCCAATGAGTTATGGCCCATCTCTATAATTGAGATCGAGGACAGATTTTATCTGCCCAAAATAAAAAAGAGCTTGCATATAGCCTCATATTAAATCCCCTAAAACAACTGGATTCGAGCAATTCTGAGTCTATTAAAATTTACTTATGTCACGACGGTATGTAAAACATTCCTCGGTGAAAAAGATACATTGCCTCGTTAGGAGCGCATAAGAATGCCTAAATTTTGACCTTCGTACAACGTTATTGCCAACGCACATTATAAAAAAAATTTCAACCCAGATCTTGGTTCATCGATTTATTCATTGCTAAGGTGTGCCAGTCGATACGCGAAAGATCAACGCATAGAATTTATTTTCACTGAAGTCCCATCTGCAAGAATTTATCAATATATATTCAATCATATCATTGGAACTGGAAAGCAAAAGTAAAATAATAAGTGATAATGCATTACATTAGAACTTTACTCCAATTCAATTGTTATGCACCTATAACCTCCAAATAGGTAGTGGATGGCTAGTGAGCACAGATCAGCCTGAGGTTGAAAGAAATAACACGATGACTAGTAACCAAAAATAACTACGATAGTTCAGGCCTCTCGAAATTACTCGACACTCGCCAAGCACCAAATTAAATGCTTTTAGAAACATATAAGGATCTCCCAGAGAGCATGGTATGCAACATCTAACCCGTTGTTTAATAGAAAAGGTAAATTCAGGAGTCGGGGAATCTGTGCACGAGGTCAGATATCATTTCTTGATAAAATAATAACATTATGGTTTAAGGTCCATTAAGAGATGTAACAATCTGATGAAAAGCTCAAGAGTTTAAAAATGTATCATAGTTAAATTTTCGGAGCATCGAAACAGTTACCTCATGTAAAAAAACGTGTCAATTATAATTAAAATATTAGAACAATTTCTAAGTCTTTCGGAAGAGTATATTCTGAAATAACACCTCAGCATTGTTTAGAATAGTTAATGGTGTGCAATTATTAACGGTTACTAAAAAGGGTTAAGTGGATGCGATCCATTAATTATGGAGAAAGCGTAATCTTTACAGCCTCATACGATGGTGAAGACCCCCGTGTTAGGGGGTAAGGAAAGTATTTTGCCACCTACTTTAAATCAATTCTGGTAAACCTGGGTTCCATTTCCTAAAGTCACGCGTCCCGCTTGAATTTACGTGAATTTCACATTCAAATGATAAGGGCCACACGCCGTGGCGCTCGAGAGTAGCATCCAATTAAAATACATCTCCGTTATTAAATATGCGATGTCTTCCCCTCAATTAAGCTAGGGATCATATACCCATAAACTGTCAACGTCGTTTACTGTGAGAAAATTGTAAGTGCTTTTTTTTTGTTTTGACCTGTGCGGCTTAACAAGTAAATTGATAGCAATACATTAAGATTATTTGAATATAAAAATGTAAATGAGACATAGCTAACCTGAAAATGGACCTATTTTTTGTTAAGTAACTAAAGAATAAGAAGACAAGATCATTTTTTTATAGAAGTTACAACCAATCCAATAGAGATCGAGAAAAATTACCATTAGCATCATTACAATTACAAATGCATACAGATACAAATCATTACAAACATTGCGTCACTATTTTAGTGTCTCCCGCGTTGGCTATGTTCATATACATAGTTCATAGTGAATTACTGCGGAAATTTAAAGCAAGGTCAAAACATCATGAAGATTTTGCGAGAAAAAAATATCTACTAAACTGCCTTCTTTAAAGTCCTTGCCATAAAGCAGTGAATCAATTCCATTCAGGGTCGGATGCCCGTCGTCGCTCGTGCAAGACATTTTCGTACCGAAAAAGTAATCGGTCCGATTAAAGTTACCCGATAAAGATATGATATGAAGTTACGGTATAGATATATACATATGATGTAACAACATAGGAATTTTATACCAAGGAGAGTGAGTGAGAGTGAAAACGAAATCAAAGCATTAATGAAAATGCGTAGATTCGAAACCTGTACACACGCATTTTTTAACCCTGTCTGAAAGGAAGTCGCTAATCATACAGTGAAAAATGAAACGAGAAAGTGAAACAAACAGGAATGAGAACAGAAATTCGAAGACTCATACGTTAGAAAGTATTGCAATAGCGGAAACTATGTATGGAAAAGGGAGACTTGAACTCCGGAATAAAATGACTATGAGGGAGAATGATACCAGAGGAGACGAAATATGGATCATCCATGGGACTCTTGAAAATATTGCATCTAATTGCACAACGGCCTAATTGAAGATAAGATGCATAAAGAGACTAAAGACCTTCATTATAATCACTAACCCTTTCAGAGGATCCCATCCAAGTGACGAATGGCCATGTTCTGTAGCAGTATTTCCACAAAGAATAAAATCATTTACCTAGTCTGGGATTTGAACTCGGATCCCCTGAATTTGCACCAAGTGCTTTTCGCCAGTTAAACTACCGAGGCGTCCTTCCTCCCTGTGGATTATTAAAGGCTATGTAAATTTCGTTGTTTTTGGAGCCCCCTTTCAATCACTGTATACGATGTCCAACTTAGACGTGATGAAGAATTACCGCTATCGTAGATTTCAGCAAAGCCGTCAAAATAATCTGGTGAGTTTAGCACTTCCTAGCTGGACAAGTTCATAATATAATGCTTCCAAAAAACAAAACACGCGGTCTATGTAGTACATTTATTCCTTGCTCTGTTGCACACATGGTATTTATAGTTCCATCGACATTCTCCATTCTCCTACTCATCCCCACTTCAAATTACCATTCACATTGTGTTTCGGTAGAGCTGCATTACACTGTCATGCAAAGTGATGGGACACGGGGAAATAAAAACGAAGAATTAAGATCTTCAAAGCACAACAAAAAACGGGATAATGATTGCTAAATGCCTTCAAATGATGCAGTGAAGCAATGAAATAGAATCGTTGGTGCTAAATTTCGGGGACTGAAACGAATATTTCCATCATAAACCGAAATAATCGCCGTATTTTGCTGGGTAACGTATAATGCAATCGAAAATGCTAACAAAACTAATTTCTCCCGAGCCAATGGGCACTAAAAGGACTGCTATTCTGTCCGCAATTTATAAGTATTTAATAAATTACAATTTTATCCTATCTTTATTCACTCTAAAGGCATTCATTCTAGAGTTTTAAGAGGATGATAAAACATTTCTTTGGGCGTCGCGTCATGAATGAATTTCAAGAAATCGCATATAGGTATGGGGATTTACCTAAAACATTAAATAGGAAAGCATCACAAACTTGAATATGTATTTGAAACAAACTATATACTATCAAGGCCAATTAAAGCAGTATTTCTCTATTATTTGGAATATTTCAACAATTCATGTGAGAATAATTGTTTTCTAATGTGGTGAAAACTCTCAACTAAACGGGAATAACTGACATACTAACATAAAATCGATGACAAAGAAACAGTTGGTCATGAATGTTTTAGGTAAATGAGTGTAAAATGAATCGGATTAAGAACCTTCAATAACCCTTATAAGCTCTTAAATATAGAATAGACAATGATAAAACATTGTCATTTCATTAGGGACCTCGCTTCCCTCGAGGTCACAGTTGCAATGAAAGTAGAACGTGGATTGCAATGATGTATTCCCCTCGATTTGGCCCTGAATTTATTCAAGAATGGTCTAAGGTACGACTGCAGGATCATTATTTTTATGATCAATTGATCGACAACGGCATCTGAGGCAGATCCTTGAACGTTTAACTGGTGCAACAAACTTGTATAAATAACGCCCACCCAACGGACAGCTTTCGATGCATACAAGTTTATAGGCGACCTCGATTCACGAAAGTGAAATCGCTACACATAGAAACGACACTTCTGCGTGGCGGAGCACAATAAAATTAAAAAGAACATTGCTCTATGCTCGGCGATGGTTGGTAATTTTCCTGTTGCGCCAGCGTTTACCAATTCGCTGATGAAGCAATAAACAGCCTCAAAGAAAATAATTACCCAAAAGAGTCCAAAATTAGCGTGCAAACCGCGTGATCGCCTCACTCTATTTATAAGGCATGTAACTAAAGACCTAAAGCATCAATTAGAGGCCTTTGGCAAGACATAGACAACGGATTAGTGCATGGACGACACCTGCTATCGAACTTATCGGAGATCTTGCAAACTGCCAGCTATCTTTCTTTCAATTAGTTCTCTTGATCAGATATTCTTCGGAAGTTGGTAGGCACCTAGGTACCTCATCTACTGTGGCATCCAATTATCTCAAGATATCAGATGCCAAGCTAGGAGAGAGACGCTTTGGTTAATAGGCGCCTATCACTACAATCGCAAGACGACAGCCTCAAAATATCTGCATCAAGATACGGAACTTAAAAGACCACATAGAGCATAGAACTACATGTGATGTATGATCTAGTGTTCTCTGGCGTAAAGCTTATGTATTGGTTTCTCGACCGGGGCTGGGACTTCATTAATTCAGGCTGAATTAATGAAGCTCTTAGCCCATTGGAACACCCGGTAAACCTTTAAATGGATAGAAATGTTTCTCACTATGTGAGAAAATTTTGTTTTCGTACGTAGTTCCCGATCAAACTATTGGAGCAGTACTTATCCGCAAATCTAGATAGAGACCGTTTAGCAAGTTCACTGATAATACAAAATTCCTTAACCGTTTACTCACAAGAGTCTAAGAATAGGTAGAATGAAAATTAATCTCTTTGCCTCACCTTCTCAAAAATAATTCGGTATAACGCAGCATATTTTGTTTTTAGGAGAAATCAGGATAGAAAGTTTCACCACTTAAAGACTAATGAGCCAAAGAGATAAAAAAATCAAGATTCTCCTTAATCCTTGGAAAGCAGTAAATCAATTCAAGAGCTAAATAAAAGGAATAATTGAGCTTGCTTTTCTCTCAGTAGCAAGATAAAAGAGCCCAGAATAAAGCAATGATCATTAATCAAACTCACTGACCATAAAGTTTGAGGATTCTGCAGTGCTCGTAGCTGAGTGGACCAGTTCATAAGTCCAATTTGTAACGCTCCGAGTTGAATTTTCCTAGTTACAGAAGTATTAGAAATTATTTCTTTTACATTGTCAAGTCAGATCTTAGATTCCTAAATGATCCCATTTTGCAAGAAATACAGCGAGTGCAGAAATATTCCCTCAGGAACGCGAGGCAAATTCCGCGGAGTCCAGGTACATACAATGAATGCAGAAGAATCCGGGGAATTTCACGAGACTGCGAGTTGGCATTCAGTGAACAATGGAGCGCGGTGCTTAGCGTCTAAACGTTTCGAGGAAAGGCCAAAATTTCCTTCTATTAATCATCTGACCTCCCTATCCCGCGAATCTATTCGAAATTCATATTTCAAATACCAAAATTTAAATTCCGTTTTGACGACACAGTTGACGCCTGTCCTCTGGGCTGGTTTGGCAGTTGCTATATTCCGTTGAAATGACTTCAAGGATATCTTGGAGTTGGAGAAATGAGGAAACTGAAGAGAAGGCGGGACAAAATTATCGGACGCGTCTTTTAAGTAGAATAGCCCAGGCAAAGAGGACATTTTACCGAAAAACAAATCTACTACTTACTACAGCTGCAGAACAAGTGTGGAAGAAAACAATTCATTAAACTTCTGGATCACGCTTTTTATGGTGGTTAGACATAGACGACAACAGCAGCTGAGGGGTCATGGCTAGAATCATTCGATGTGGTGCAACGGAAGAATGATGAAGATAAAATGGATCGACCGAGTGACTGACAATGATGTCTTAAGAAGTGCGAGTGAAGCATTCTAGAAAACCTTAAAAAGAAAATGAGAACAACTTAATCGGCCATATCGTGATACATGACGATCTAACCTAGACAGTCATCGAAGAACAAGTGAGTTCTCAGAATGGCAAAGAGAACCTTATACGATATAATATGGAGCTTTAGTGAAGGGTGCAAAAGAGAAGAAATATCTGAATATGAAGAGGTTATCCGATTAAAAATCGAATGGAGCGTGGCATTATGTCATTCTTAGAATTGACGACTAGATACGACGGTTGGCATGCAGAGCCAATACATACCCAAAGAGGCTAGGAAAATTATTACTCGAACATAAATTTGGACGGGTCGGAATTGAAGGATGTTTCCATCAAATCGCAAAAATCAAGATAAAATGAAAGGGTAACTGTGATGATGGAGCACGGGCTACCATCACGAGCAATGAGAAAAAAAGCTTAATATTTAACTTTGGAATGTTTCAGCGGAAGGCCCCTGGTAAACGCACCAAATCATACACTCTCCACCCTTCCCTACCTCCCCCAGCCTTTCTCCGAATGGTTCGATATCAGTAAACAAAATATCATGCAAACACTTAGCAACTCTTGAGCGTGGAAAGCGATTCATCTATTATTCTTCGTTGGAAGTGCATTCTATTCTCTCAAATCCCAACTAGTAGGACATTGTGTGGGAGTGTTAATTTCAATAGTAAATTAGAGTAGATAAATAAATCATGAGAATTAACACGTAGCGTTGGTGAGTTCATTCGAGGTTGACTTGAACATTTTCTGGAGAGGCGGTTGGACTAGATCTCAGCATTGAGAAGCTACTTTGTGTATTGGCTGGGCGAAAGTTAGCGTGTGTATAAGAGAGAACACATGGGCGGGGTCCATGACAACCTACACCCGATAAAAAAATATTGTCTCCGAAAACTCAAGCAAAGAGACCTACAATAAAAGAATAATCGCGATCTGGTCCGAGTGAAAGTTTAGGGGAAACCCACAAAGACGATGGAAGAAGGCAAAGAAAATGTAGACGAATGAAAAATACAAAGAGGCAGTAAAAAATAATTTTAAGAGAATGAAGATGAAAAACGGTAAATAACTGAATTTTCATCACGCGTTTAGGGTACTAAAAATCGTTACGATGGCCGAAATATTTTGGCTTTTGTAGAAAAATTACAGCGTTCTTCACACAGAAGGAAGTACCTAAATTATGCGTCACGATATATCTACTATAAGACATTGTTTAGCAAGGAATATTTTCTGGCTTCGGTACGATTACAGATCATAATATTCTTCTATCTTTCTTTCTATTTTTCCCTAATTGGAAAATATTTTTTCTATTGAATAAAAAGGCATGTTACATTATTGTGAGAGACTAAGTACGCATAGTCATAATAAAAAAACATATGTGTACAGTATCAGGCATATGAAAGACTACTTGAAGAATTTAAATCAAGCCAATAAATTGGAAGGACACCTAAAACCGTTTCAAAAGACTAGATAACAAATTTTAACCACTCTAATCTCCATAGTTTCATTTTATACACAATAATTCAATTTTTTAACTCTTATTATGAATGAATGGATCTAAAACCTTGAGATTTATGAAGTTATGAGTCCTGCAATCTTTCTGAAAAATGTAAATGGATCTAAATATGTGACTCTTATGTTACACAGGGTGGGGTCAAACACCGAGAACCATTTACCAAGCTAAATATGAATTATAACATACCGATTTGAGGGAGAAATGATAGGGAAAGGGAAGCTCCCTTTGAGAACAGACATTCACGTCACTGTAAAACGCTCCGTCAATTAAAGATTGTCCCGGAGTCAGAGAGAGAGAGAGAGAGAAAGGGCACTCCATTGTCCCTTCATCTAAAATTTATTACGGTCCCCGAAACAAAATTGAGAATGCTGGTGGGACAGAGGGTTTGCCCATGACATTGGGGCAAATCATTTTCACTGCTCGACACAGATCTCAAGGGATGGGCCAACTCGTGGGAGAACTTGAAAGGAGGAATGGAGACTGAAATGCAAAATGCGAGGTCAGTAGTGAGACTAAGAAAAAATGCACCTTGCGTTCGGGAACACTTCCCAAGCATTTCGCGCATAAAACACAGAAGAAGCTCGCCTAAACTCACATTATGTATTCGGCTGAACGTAAAGAGATCCCTCCTTTAAAAAACATTCAAGCTTCGCAGAAAGCCCGAAATTACCTGTAATGAGACTTTCCCAGAGGGGATAACTCTTCTGAAGCTTTTCGCTACATAAGCAACGTTTAAGCGAAGTCGGCAACCACAACATAATATTTGTAGTCGACCACACTGGTGTAAATAAAAAATACAAACCGATGCATAATCATTATCAATGTTCCACGAATATTCGCAGCTTTGTTGGTAGATAGACTGTACCTGCTTTCCCCATCCATGAACTCTTCCCCAACTAATCACATTTCCAACATTAAATCTCTCTTTGAATGTTCATACCTTTTTTCTGCCATCCAGAATAACTATCCGTTTCTTCCCTTTTCTAACATTCTTCCACTTCTTGGCATTACTTCACCTTTTATAACGTCCTCCATTCACTTTCGTTGCCCTTCGCAAATTTCTCCGACTAACCGTCCTTTCCCTCCCACAATGTTTAGGATGAATGCAAATCATGAGAAGTTTTCATTCAAAACAATATTGTTTTTCTTGAAAAAATAACATTTATTTGAACTAAAAAACGAATAATTGTCGTAGCGTAAAGCCCAATCAAAACTTATACCTTAAAGTATTCCTAGAACTGTAACTACTAAATCATCGTAAATCATTAAATGAAAACGCGATATCCTGACCTTATCTTTGCTAATTATATTTTTACAAACCTCTTAACGATCAAAATATAAATTGCCAATCATAGCCTAAAAAGTCTACGTCACTGGCTCTCATTAGTAACATAGAATACCTTCCCAACAGTAATATACTAGCAGCAGTATTGTAGTACAGAAATTCTCTAATCTAGGACAAGTTTTTCGGCGACTTGTCGAGAGTTATCTACGCCATGAAAACCTTGCAGTCATAATATCCCTTCTACAATATACTCGATAGCATGACGATGATTCTACCATTAAATCTACATGTAACATCAGTAGTTTGGTAAAAATTATTCACTGGATACATGAATATGGGACGTTAGGCACGGCAATGGCTTAATTAATTTCATGTGAAAAAAGTATTTCCCTCCATTTTTGGGCCACTCATGACAGCGAATAGGTACTAACACTGAGGCGAACTTGAATACAGCCCAATTAAAGAAGAGCCCGTACCAAACCAATGCTAAGGATTATTGGAGGTGTATAATGAAACGAACACGAATCCCAATGCCAGCACGAGACCTTTTGATTTTAGGAGACTGGCCTCCTTTGGTGCCTATGAATCAATAAATTCGCTGCTGTAAAATGTGCGTCAACTACCCGAATCCAGAGAGTTTACAACGCAAGGTATAAAATTTTACATCCCTTCGTCCTTCACGAGCGTAATCAACCCTAAAAGCAAGCCACCGACACTGGTAGCGAGAAAATGTTCAAATTCGGCCTATCGTGCTTTTTTATGACAGTATAAGGTCGAATACCTTCCATTGTTTTCAGTTTCCCACGCTTCAAGACACCCCTCAAGGAAACAAAGCGAAAGCGTTCAACACAGTTTCCACGAAAAGAGTCGTATACGAAGGCGTCGTCGGTAAGAAATAGGAACAATGCAAACTCCAGTTGCACAAAATCGTTATTTCCCAGGCCAAAAAGAGAACTCAGGCGCGTGAGAAAAATAATTAGCCCGAGTGTATGTGTTCATTAAAATAAATTAGCCCCAGGAAAAAAAACGCTCAAGTCAAACTATGGCAGGTTCCGAAACGCGAATGTACAAGTTCAAGTGCATCCGGGAACGAATAACATACCGCCCGTAAATATGAGACAATAAATTGTACGTTTAAATAGATTTCAGCGTGAGTGGGGCATTCTTTAAAGACGACTGAACACGTGTCCACCCACATCAACATTGTATTCAAAGGATATACATTATCGTTTCACCACCTAACCGTCGGATCAATGGACATTAAAAGCGTGGGAACAAAAACTAAAATTGAAAAGGAAAAAAATCCATTTGCACCCTTCTTGCTTTAGGAAATTGAACATGTTTCTAATATATTCGTATTACAAACTTTCGAAATATAAGTCTACTATACTTACGTATACTTATTTTCGGTCCAAGGAAAATCCATGCAGGTGGTACATGTTAATTCAGTTCTTAAAGCACCTTATAGTCACGACTATTGTAAAAGTGTATCATTATGAAAAGGACCAGGACAACCTGAGGCGATGGAAGTGTTATTGGTTACAAAAAGGGGGATTTTCGGAGATGTATATGATTTAGCCGAGTTTCACCAACAGGAAGACTTGAGGAGAGAGAAGCAATTTGAGGAATGACTCTGTAGCTGATTGCAACATGTAAAATGCCATTAAACACTTTGGCTGTGAGAAGAAGATAATGAAAGATTTTATCTCAACTTATGATCACGCATCTTAAATCATGGACGACGCCATGCATAGAGGCATTGAATATAAGTGTGAGCGACCATAGCAACGATCATTAGAAACCCACGTACCGCTACTTTATACTTCCGTCCTTTCGAAAGCTTATCCTTTCTGATGTTATCTACCTTCCCAAATGTTTCGGGTTAATTACTTCTATAAAAATGAAGTACGAGTTTGGCATTCATTGAATGATGGGGAAGTCGACATTCATTGTATTTGTGGATTTGGAGAGAGCTTAAGATAACGTCGACTGTAAAAAATACGTGAAAAGAAATCAGGGGGTCTTACTATGCCAGAAGAGTAATCTAAATGGACATATAAACAAGTAGACTGATTCCAAATCGACATTGGAAGGAAACTCTAAGAAATTCTAACTAACATATTGACAACGACATTTTAGCGGAAGTTATAAAACTAAAGAAAAATAAAGAAGATATTAAGCTTAAGAGTTGGATGAGTATTCCTAACTAGCCATCGAAAACGAATCAAAAGAAATATAATCATATAAATAACCAAAGGACGAAAACCGAGGACCATTTCACTTCTTATATTTGAAGCGACTCAAAAGAAGGCAGGGAGAAGTTTATTGACAAAATAACTAAGTGTGTGTCCTGAGCTCTTAATCTTTCAAAGGTCTGTAAACAGAAGTGCTATACTAATCAATGCCGTTAAAAAACCAATTTTGGTCATGCTAAACTTCAGTCTGACTGCTTTCCACAAGAAAGTGTTCCTCATGACAAATATCAATTCATGGAACTTAAATTGGTGACTTTAACGGGACGCCCGTGAGTGGTTTGGCAAGGGCCAGGATTTTGGTGATTAGGCAAGCAGGGTGTCGACTGAAAAGTAAGAGGAGATAAGATTATAAAGACTGCTTCCTTCCACCAGCTACCCTCTATAACTCTCGCTGAGAGTCGGCGGGAGAATCGCGCCAATGAAAGTGGAAGACAAGGTTCTAATTTGAAGTTGAAACGGATAGCACTTTCCCCCGCTTTTAAGACGCGCCTTCATAAAGAGAACGCTTTCTTTTAACATCTGTGGTTTTCCTCAGACAGAGGTCGGTCGGAGACGCCACTTGTCGCATGTTGCTTTTTTGAAAACACCAGGATTATTGGCCTCCGATTACTCATTTGCATTCAGCTGGTGCATGAGATCATGACTATTCATCGAAGGATGGTTTCTACTACAAGCGTGTGTTGGATTAGTTATGCTCTACCATTCAGGGTAAGCTCTCATGGATTGTGTAGATTCTGTTTATCCATTACGCTAAAACTTATTGAACGCTTCCTTTCCCAAAATAATTCCTCTCTTTAGTTCACCATGCGTCCTACTCCCGTACATCTGATCTAAAATATATAAATATCCTATTCCTCTGTTTTCATCATTTGATCAGCATGTTACCTTTAACAAAGTATCGTCTTTAATTGCAATCTCACATCAACCTACCCAACCTTGTCCCAATTTTCTTCGGTAATTAGATGTTCCCTAAATCATGCTTGAAATTTAGTCATTTGCCTTCTTTCTGCCCATCATACTCTACCCAGTCTTCTCTACACCCACATATCCAGTACCTACAATGAATTCCCTTTCCAAGGCCCAATTTCTAGTGCATCTTGATGCCTCAAATGATCCGACAGATTTTGTTACTATGAAATACCTTGGAGGCAAATGAAGCAAATTTATCTGCAGAGTACCATAGCGTTTCCTAAATACCCTGCTGTTGGTTTGACTTCATGTCACGAATAGGCAATGAGATTTCTGCAAACTGAGCATACACTTCAGCAAGTAAGAATCAAGTCCGAACATAAAGTATTTTCGTACGGAGATAAATGTTTACACTGATTTTCGAGTGCCTGTATGCAATACTCTGATTCGGCAAGTAATAATTGAATTCCGTAAAATCCTTGAGCTACTAATGGTTATCTTGAGTAATGATTTCCCACAAGAAATGGAACATGGATTTCGTGTAGCAAGTGATTCAAAAACAGAATTCTCACCGAAAAAACGCTTTATTTCACAATAAAAAATGCAGCATAAGCCATTGGCAATCACTAGAGAGAAAAAGTTTCATAAAAATTAACCTAGATTTCTTCTGTGGAAAAATATCGCTGTGGCCTAGCATTTGACTGGAAAAGCATTGAAACATCCATTCGTTGCCCACTAATTATACCCCGCAAATACCTGTTTTTGAATCAGTAATTGATTGAAACAACGGGAGGTGTCTCGAGTCGGCCATTGAAACCAGAATCGGATTCAATCTTCTCTTTTATGATATAATTATTGCGTGAGAAGGATGAGAAAAAAAATTCAACCGTTCGAAAACCGCGTGCGCCCCGTGAATTCCTTGACCCGGCGATCAAGTAACTCCGCGTGGTTTTTTCGACAGTATAAGCGATATTGAGCGGAGCGGGATGTGAAAACTCGTGTAAGATTATGGATGCAATCCCTCTCAGCCGAAAATAAGTCCAACGGGCCTTCAACTTGACCAACTTGACTCGACCGATCGAAATACCTTCCGTATTGTGAGTAGGCTAACCGAAAAAATCGAGCCCTTGGCATACAGATGTTTTATCTCATCCGTCCGGTCCAAGACGACTGTGAAGGGTGATGATGCAGGCACATCCTGCAATAGCAAGAGTCGTCCATTTCACGCACTGATTCCCAAAAATTTGACTTAACTCATTCCAAAATTTCATTAGGTTAAATCAACCGTGAAAAATCGGAAATAAAAAAAGCTGTGCATAAAAATTTAACGAAAACGCTTTCCTTTATAGACGACAGAATCATAACCAATTGGAAAAGAAATACAGAAGTTAGTTTAAACAACTGAATGTCATAGAATTTATCTATTTTCCTCATTTTAGTGGACTCATCACCGTTTCAAATGGTATGAGAGCTCAACATCAAAGAAACTGCATTTTCATTGCGGCTGATGGGTATTCCAAACTTTTTGAAGTAAAATTCTCTCACACTACAGGCTTGACAAGCACGTAAATACTTTACCTATCCAACTTGGTTACGAAAAACTCTCGCTCAAATATCCGTCCCTTAAAAATAATGCTGAGAATGTTAACAATCCTTTAAATCTATGAAAAGAATTAGGGAAAACACTACCTCTAACCCGCTAACATTACCCGCAATTTCCTAACGATATTTCAATGCCGTTGAAAATTGTCAAAAGGAATGATTAATGAAGTCCATGAATGTATCTCGTGAGCACTGTAAAGAGATTGTGCGCAGTTCGAAAAGAAAATCTAGGAGAGGAGATCGAACTGTCTGTGGATCGGGGAACCGTAATCAGAAACAATCTATACCTCAGAGAACTGTAAAGAGATTGTGCGCAGTTCGAAAAGAAAATCTAGGAGAGGAGATCGAACTGTCTGTGGATCGGGGAACCGTAATCAGAAACAATCTATACCTCAGAGAACTAAGAGCACTCAGATGAAAGAGCCGATAGGAGGAGAAACAAGGAAAATATACAAAACTATCAGGCTAATACTGGTGCACTAGAAAGTGCACCATCCCATTTGTTATCAGTCACTTCACTTGAGTCCTGAGATGAATAAACGCCAATGCGCAAGAGAAATGTCTGCTCAGTAGGATTTTCTCATCTAGTCCCCAACAAGGTTACATCATCCCTTTCCCAGCCATTACTTAGGAGGCTAGAAAAAGCAAATCATCGCAGACGATGCCCTATCGATCGAGTTTTCAGGAAATTCGTTACTAGCCTTCACCGCACTGAGGTTTAATTGAGTTTCATTATAAGGCAAGAGTGAAAGATAATTCAATGTACATGGAACGCTCGATGGAAAAATAATGCGATCAAAATGAAAATGGATAAGAAAAACAAAGCACGGAAGATGGCAGAGAATGATAAGATATAATTAAATTTCCCAAATCCATATTTCCCTCAGACATTTTCTGCCCTTAGTGTTGCTAGTCAGCGATGTCAGTCAGTGAGAATCAGCTATGTAGCTGTATTCGTGTTTTCTCCAAACGCATATCAATGCAACTTCAGTTTGTGTTTTTCTTTATTTTTCCCCAAAGGGTGTTCTTCTTGCTCTCCGATAAAAAAAGCAAACTAAAAACTAAAATTAAGGATCAATAAAAATTTTTATTTACTATCCAGCTCCATCCTTAGATGCAACAGCCGAGGTACCCAACAACAAACCTCTGTGAGTGTTTCATATCCCCAACATTCGGCCAAAAAAAAGTCAGAGATCAAACCAAATCGAGGGCTCGGCCCTCAAGTCATATGTAACAAACCCCGTCAATGATCTCCATTCGAATCAGTCTGAATAAATCTAGAACCTGGATAAGCATATTCGGTTTTCAGGTGCCTTACGGCTTGGATCTAACCTAAATTAAAACCTAAGACAACACTTAAATTCATGTCCGAGATAGGATTTGAACCGGCAACCTTTGAGTGGACAGGTGGGCACGTGAGGATACTGATCTTATAATATCCCTCAAGCCTTCCGTTCTCTCCTTACGCAGGCCCCAGATGCTTCCCTCAATTGGCCTTGGTGCAGAGTTAATTATCATTATTCCTTGGTATGCATCCTAAATACTGCAGTTATGACCAAATATCTAACGCATTTGCATTAAGTTACACAGATATACTCAAACCTCAAGAACGAAATTCAAAAAAGCAGTGAACAGTACTAAAGAACGACCTTTTAATTTAATATCTCAATTCCGACTAAATCTTGAAAACTGTAAGCGTAAAATAGAAGAGTAAAGAAAAATAAATAAATTCCTGAATTGCGAAGTCTCGCAAAAATACTAAGCACAGGAATTTAATGTAGAGGGCATAGCGGGACAGGAGGTACATTTTCAACGTATCGTTGACGTACGTGATAAGTGCCACCATATCCTGCGAGTGAAAAGAAGACGAAAATTCACGAACACTATATGTACACACACCTATTGAGGGTACGTACACCAGCAATTCCTCACATCACCGTGCTTCGGAGCAAGACGATGATTACATGGATGAAGGGACTGGTCGACAGAGGCTCATAACGGCCTCAGCCGATGAACAACGAGGAGTGCCACTTATTTCACCGTTGGTGGCGACGGAGAGGTAGCAATTGAATTATCAAGATGTACGCTAGAAAAGAACATGTGGGGCTCGGGAGAACAATCACCCGCAATAACACGGTCACCGTATGACTCCGCACAGGAGATCAAAGAGCCGCCCCTGGTCCATTTCGCATCCTCATCCTCTTCCTCCTTCGAATCTCGCTCACTACGGCTCGCCTCCGGGGAGGTGCCTGGCTGATTAGCTCACCGATCGCGGAGGCCTGGGATGAGCTCAAAATTGGAGCGAAATCACGCGAAATGAGATGGAGTCGAGGAATTGGCCCTGACTTCATACCATCTCCACATCCTCATAAAATCCATAAAATCTTCGTGTCCACCGAGGTGTAGTACCTCAAAAGAATTGCAATCTTACAGACAGCCAGGCCCCAGGTGAAATTGAAATACGGAGAGTATATATATTCGTGTACGTACAATAAAATACAGGAAAAACATTTCGTTTATTTTATAAAGCGAACGGATATGTTATAATCAAAAAAAGAAAAACAAAAAGATAAGAGAAACTAAATGGCGAGGATAACAATTCGTTATCAAAAGTCGAAACTTCGGAATCCTAATAAGTGTGATCATTCCTCTAAGTTTCTATCAGCTTATATGAAATCACCATGCTTATATGAAAAATAATACAAACAACCTTCATAACAGTTGGAAACAACTAATACAAACGCAACTCATTATGTCTGCCTCAGCTCATTCTCCACTTCAAATTCAAAATTCAAGGATAATTTTTTGATGGCTCAGAATACGGCAGTAGGCGGAAAATTAATTAATTTTCCAATAAAGCCACCCACTACAGATGGATCGGCAAATTAAAAGTCTAGATAAAACTGGGAATGTGTTCATCAACTGAAAGCCACCGAGACATCTTCTATAAGTATAGTTCAAAATAATTACTTTGCAAAATACTGATTCTTGGCTCTACAAAGAAATGTGTCATACATTTCAACAAATATAATTCTTATTTTCCACCTCCAAAAACTACACCTTCAACGCTAATCTTCAGAGGCAAAAATCACGCACAAATACATCACCAAATGGTATCGATTTTGAGAGCTGCCCTCAACACAAACTTCACCTACGCAGATTACGTGTCTTTTACTCAACGACCTATCACGTGATGAATGAGTGCCAACTGAGGGAAAGATTTTGGAGATATCTGCTCGCCTATTATTTTCATATTTATTTACATATTGACTCCTGAAATCAAGATGATTCACGGCCAGTGCACTTCATCCGTAAAAATGATAATTGATTTCATAATCCTACTTTTAATACCTTGAAGCTAAAACCTATTTATTTCCTTTAACAAGTTAGGTTCTCGATGAATAATTCATCGTAAATCAGTCACTCACAATACAGACGGGCCAACATTTTACGCTCTTTAGCAGCTTTCCCTCCAAGTGATTTCCGTTATGTAACCAAAAGTGAATGTAACTTATCGACTGTTGAATAACTTTAAGAGGCTGGATCCCGAGTTTAAGGAGTACGCACACACTTTCCCAAAACCGGCTGTGGCGCTATGAGAGCACACATGGCGCGGAAGCACAACTAAATCACATGACCTCGCCGACGCCCTCGGTCGAAATGCATTTGTCTCCTTTTTTCCTGGCCTAAAACCGAAACGAACCGAAAACCCCTCCATCCATTTCTCTCCCGACACGTCATAAAACAGGCTCCGGGAGAGCGCAGCATTATCCTTTCTCGAACACATTCTCAAGTCACTAAAACAAATGAAATATTACGCGCCCGACGACAAATCGGTTTCGTAAAAGTTGTCCCGACAGGAATCAGGAAAGGTTTTAATTCCGTCCAACTCGATCGAAGTGAAAGTGATACGCCCGGAGGGGAAAAAATGCCTGCAGAGAAAACCAGAAATAAAAAATTCATTCCAAGAGACCGGACGCTGGTCGGCTTGAGTAATTCCATATCATTAAGAGCGCCCAAAAAAATACACACAAGACCCCGACGTGAGTGGAAGTGAATGTGATCACGATATCTTTCTCGATACGGAAAAATCGTTGCTGGGGGGTCGACAGGTCTCCGGGATGAGCGTTTACCTACATTTAAAAACTGCGAGGAAGTTGTTTCCGGAAAGATGACTCCGTAACAGGAGACTGAACTGTGCAACCGCAACCCCTGTATCGCGGTGAGAAAGAAGTATGTCCATACCGACAAACTAGCTGATACCCGACAAGCTTTATGAAAAATGAATGTCGGGGAAACAAATTCTTTCGGTGGCATAATGCCAAAATTCACCTCACTGACGACGGAGAACTGTCATCAGGGTTTTAAGGGGTGTTTCTGTGAGGAAACGATCGAGATTCTAGATCATAGGCTTCATTAACGAGAAATGAGTACTCTGGCGACAGCTGAAGAGTAGGAGTGCAAAGAAATACCACGTCTGATGTCTATATAATATAGAAAATAAACACGCCAGCCAAAATTCTCGCAAAAGCCTTCGATGTTCGCAGTAAAGTTTACCTAGGATACAGTACGTGGAATGATACTGGTGAGGTTTCACTTCAGAAAACGAACCTTATCCCAAAAATAATGTGAAACTTCACACTAAAGATTTCAAAGCATCTTTTCGGAGTTCACATTTTTGTAAAATATTAATTATGTATTAAAAGGGTTTCCATACCAAGTAAGCATTATTTCGCATTTAAATCGAACTTAAATTATAGTCTCACACACAGTTAGGGCATTCAAGGCTCCATCATGCGATTTCAATTGTCCCTAGAATTGAAATCTTTGTCAATAATTAGTCGTGCCTCTCTCTAGCAAAAATAAGGTTTACATGTAACCGCAGTACTCGCCTATTTCAAACCACACGATTAGTACGGAGCAGCGAGTTCTAAGATCAAACCCGTGAACTATAGAGAAAGTCCAAAACGTTTGGACCAGATGGCAGGAAACAAAACCAACACGATTCAAATGGAAGAAACGCCACCCGACAATCGGGTACCTTGGATCATCGAAAACAAATGCCGAGCGTAGGGATCGGACGTGGAGCGACGTTCAGGTCCGCGACGAAAACGGGGGAGGGGCATGGCCACTCACACGGCAAGCGTTGATAGGCGATGAATTAAAAGAATTTCCCAAGATGTAGACAGCAATGAAATGGATTCGGTAAATACCGGGAGGGAAAAACCATCCCACTGAGCTACATGCCGTTCTCGCTTTTGGAAAGGCGATTTGTGAGAGAAAAGAAGAGGAAGGGAAAAACTTTATGAGACGGCTAAAGGTGAGGTGGAAACGGATTTCTGGTTAGAAGGGATCAATGAGAGAAGTAAAGGAGAGAGGGAAATTAAAAAAGGGACAACTTCAGAGAAAGGAGCAGACATCCTACGGGCCCGGTCGACCTGGTCTTGGTTCCGACGACATGCCCCGCCTGCTAAGTAAAGTGAAGGATGACGACTCCTACATTAAACGGGTTTGGGCGGAATTCCACAGTTTCGCAATATGAATGGAGAGTTGAGCCAAAACCGTATTTTCATGTAATATAATTGCGAGGCGCGGGATTGGGTCGGGGAGGCAAAAAATGTAATTACGGGTTGCGTGGAGAGGCCAGATGGTAACTCAGGCCAGCCGTGGACCAAAAGTATGCCGGTTTTCGGGGTCCAGTGGATTCAAGTCCCGTTTGTGCCACCGAGGACAATACCCTCCACTCCAAAACACAACCTGAGCTCGCATTAATGATTGGAATACGAAAAAGGAAGAGCAGGTGACGTACGACCTGATTTAAAATGAGGGTGCTGCCGGAGTTCTCGTCAATACCAGTTTCCACCAGTTTCCGCACGTGCCTGACTTATATGAGTAAGGAACATACCTACTAGGAAACATAGAATCAAGAGAGATGAGAGAAACGGAAGAAATCTGGATTTATGGGGGAACGTTCATTCATTCCTTCATGTTTGGACTGATCAAAAATGATAGATAAGTGTTAATCTAACACTAGTACAAGTGCTTAAATCTGTAATACGATATAATCGGAATGTCTCCGCAAAATGTTACACTTGCCTCTAAGATTCCATGTAATATAATTGCCAACGCCATTCACATGGAAGAAACGCCACCCGACACACGGTAGGGTGGCGTTTCTTCTCCATATATATCCTGCGGGACTCAAATAATTACGAATAATACATAAGATATCTACAACTACTTAATACCCAGCGAGCACCCACGTGGGTGTGTGGCAGGTGGTGAAGATCACTAAACATGCGTTACTTACATGCAAATAAGAGCTATAATGCTACTACTTCAAGGAGAGATGTTAGATATAAGAGTCACGTACTACTAGGTGGTTAGTAACTACACGTTAATGAATTGATTACTTCTTAGAAAAACATTAATTCCAATATATTTAGGCATCAGAATTTCATCCCATCATCCGATAAAATCCCATCATCAAAGAAAACATAATTAATAAGCGGCGATTAGCGGTAATCCACCATACTTTGTATTCATAGTACATAGATAATTTGGATTTTCAAATCCCAGTTTACAAGAAAATTAAATGTAAAATTCAAGTTCATTTGAAAAAGTGCAGATAAAACGGAACTGCGGGATCCATACTGATGACGTCGCAGGTGTATACTTTACATTGCGCAGCATAGGGAATTTTCATCGGCTGAACTTTCAATTGTATTTCAGTCCCCAAGAGCTGGAAAAAATGTATCAATAATCGCCAATAAAAATTCTCAAAACTCGGAAAGTCTCCTCATTTGAAAACGCTATCAAAAGTCGTCTTTCAATATCCTCCGCTATCTGATATGAGTCTTCTGTTACCGCGAAGTCCTTTAAAGCTGCATTATTCTAAAGTGGCGTTCCCAGCACACTCTACCGGCAGGGAGAGGAAAGTTTTCCTTCATGGTATCACGCGTAGATTTGACCGGCATGCAAGTTTGTCGCCGCGTTTTCACGCCGTTGAAATTTTTCACTTTTCAATTAATTACGAAAAATACCTATGATACATTTAGCATAAATCAGGAGATATATATTTTTAAATCAAACGGTTTCAAATGGGTATTCCAGGGGTTATAAACTTTTGAATCAGACGATTGAAAAATAGCTAACTACCCTATTTAGTGATGCTCAGTCGCTATTCATTTCTCGAGCTGAGCAGCTATCCAGTGGATTTCGTTCGGTTCGTTAGATTATATTACCACCATTTCCTCACGCTTCTTGACCCTCATTTTTCGAGAGCAAAGGGAAAATTAAAGGTTTGTTTCCCGCAAGAGAGCCACCAATCTATGAATCACCAATGAAGTTTGGAAATATATTGCAAATACATGCCAGCTAAGCAGGGACATTGTTTTAATCACTCCTGGAAGTAATTTTCATGAATGTTTAGAGGCAATTGGCGATGGAAAAAAGTCAGCGAGAGTCTATATGTATTTAAAAATTTTCCTATTCGATTGCACGTCATTAGTATCTGAATAAAAACCAAGGTCAAAATTTGAGAGATGCGATCCAAATTCGATCAACACGCAAATGATAATGTCCGTCATATATCCCGCGCCATCGGTAAAATAGTTCCGCTCCCATTCCCCCAGCACACTCGCCTCGATCGCTGTCAAGCATTATGCTTTGCAGAGCTGACATGAATTATGAAGTGAAGAAAGAGATAACGGTTGAGGCGAAGAGCTAGAGGCACGTTTCAATCATTGGGTTTCTATCTCTCACGTGATGCACTTGCGACGGACGTCTGAAGCGGAAATTTGAAGGCCGCGTTCTGGATACACGCGTCCCTCCACGCGACGACTGACGTCACACAGTGATATAATCGTGGACCTCGTCGTTGAACCCCCATCATTCTCACCGTCAGAGGAACTGTAAACCAATGCCCCCAGACAGTACGTGTGCGTGCTCTATAATCTCTTGAAGGCGTGACGGCAAGATTTTCCAAGAGCCATGAAGAACACCTCTCTCGAAATCTTAGAATTTTACGGAGAGGTAAAGCAATCGATAACAATGCAGTACGTGTTTGGATTTCATGCAGAAATCACAACTGCCGAAATGAAAAACCAGTGGCCATTTTGGTATTTCCAGAGCCGATGATGATGAAAGAGAAAAAGAAGTGACGTGATTTCTACGTCTTCCTGAAGATGCGTAAAGATACTTACACGCTCGAGTACGCTATATAAAAAAGTGCAGAAACAACCCCACTGAAACACGAGAAATTCAGCGAAAAGATGTCTGAACTTTTGATTTATTTTATCGTAAATTTAAGGATGTTGACTTTTTTAGGCGAGGAAAGAATGCATACCAACAACAGCTTCGAAAAAAATTATCCCATTTCTACTCATTCGCTTCTTTGTACACAAACCGTTTATTTTATGCATAGTTAGATTCCTTTAACAAGCAAAACGGATTGCATTTGAAAATAGGTGGCCAGAATTGCAGCGTCCTTCAAATCGAACCTTATCCCTTAATTTCGATGTGTTGAAATTACACAAATGTATTTCCCTTTTCTTTCAACCCTTGTATCCCCTCAATGAGGTCGGTGGCCTATGAAATAACAAGTCCCCTAAAGTAATTTGCGGATTCGCGAGAACTCTACAGGTACTTTCTTCGTGAATAAAAAATATAGGGAAAATCTGCGTATTCCCAATTAAAATTTTTATAGCTTTCAACATGTGAAAAGTCGAAAGCTATGTTGCTGTTGTAATCCTTGAGGAATAAAGAAACATTTTAGGGATAGGAAGTTAAAATAATTTAAGGGCGAGGGCCCAAATTACCCAACGTCACCGGGCCTAAGTCAAGTTAGGCAATATAAATTTTCCTCTAATGATGAGAGTAACCTTGAGTTTCAATTATTCTGACCTGGATCAGTAGAAAAGATATGACGACCACAATGCATTAATAATCATGAAAAATGAAGCCATCTGGAATATATATGAGGTCTGATTGATACGTGATGAAACTGCAAAAATATGAAGCACAGCGTTTAGTATATTCAAACTTTACATAAATAACTGTAGGTTTTAATCGCATTCATTCGTGTTTTTAAGTTCTTATATTTTTCATCCAGTTTCATGACAACGCTAAATTAAATTGATATAGGGCACAACGCCTACATTTAGATCACTTCATCTGTTTCCAACGACAAAATCTCCTAAGGAAAACTGCTGTTTAACCGTTTTTAATGGACATTGAAACCAGTAATTACGTCTTCAGAGAGCATACTGGCACGTCGGCTATTTCACTTACAGAATCACTATTTCAATGAAGCACAATCGACATATTTATCATACGCTTACGGTATAAAGAGTGGTCAGAGTTCAAAACGTGATCGCTGTCGACCTAGTCTCATAACTCATGCGCCCCTTCACTTCCGTGACCTCGCCATCCAACTGAGCTCAAAGACCGCTCACTTTCATGTTCCCGAATACCGCGCGAATATTTCAAAATTAAGCCAAAAATGCAACGAAAACTATAACCGCCAATGTTTTCGGGAGAATTTGATACGCGGAAAGGTGAAGGGCTTATCCAACGCGGCATAACCTTCAACTCCAACTCAAGGATACACCGTGGCTGGTGATACGACCGGGGGGGGGATGATCTTTCCCAGCACGTCACTCCTCCGCGGGCGATCGAATGACTCTAATGATCACCCGAGTCGACCGCGGCTTCATTATCATCGGAGAGTCGCGGGTTTCGCGGGTCTCAGGCCGCACTCGTCCAAAACCACGGCATTACTTCACGGCGTCGTCGTTACGGTTGTCGACCTTCACCGATGGAACGGCGCCTTCGTCGATCACTTAAAAGGCGTGGGTCGTGCACTTCGTGATCGGCCAAAGTTGAGGCGACCCAACATTGCTCGGTTTCGTGTGGGCGCCAGAGCAGAGCAGCCAAGCATCGGGAACTCGAGATGCCTCGGAGTGCTGCCTTCCCTCGCCGAGCTCCAGGATCAAGTGCTCGAAATTCGAGATAATTCTCACCTTTCCCTTCGATCGCAGGAATGCGCACGGAATGCCGGAAGGTCAGCAGGTCCAATATTTTCGCGAAACGAAACGGCCGTTACTTCAACTCTGGCGCAAAAACAGGATAATTTCACGCTATGAGATATCTAAGAAAAGGGAGGAGATTGTTAGTTAAAGGTGCGAATAAGATCCGATGAAAGAAGTTTTCTCGGCGTCCACATCATGAATATATATAGAGCAGTGTTCGACCCGAAGGTCTCACGTGTTGGTGAGGGTAGAGTTCACCAAGCGGTTAGCCCAACGGCGAGGGAATTTCACACCTCAGGGTAGATGGGCCAGTTCCTTCTCCCGTCCACATGTGGTTTCCCAGGTAGATAAGATACTTGAAAATAACCCCACTTTGGGTTCAAATGGACGTGTTCAAAGGCCTCTCCTGGACCGGGGACCTCCGATCAGAAGCCTAGTCTACCCCCGAGTCTGCAGTCTATCCCTGGGGCTACCACACCGTCCTCGACGTGTCATCTACATCTACACGATACCCTGCAAGCCACCGCAAGGGTGTGTGGCAGGGGGTGAAGATCACCAAGCATGCACTACTAACATGCAAACTAGCTACTATATTGTCTCATGCAACTTGATTGTTAGTTAGTTGTCGTGGCCGGTTTAGTCTTTCTTCGGAGTTAGAAGCGTCGGGGATTGCAAAGTTGTGGTGCCAAGAGTAGTCCCCCAATCTTTAGGGCCCGTGTTCGTACCCGGCTGTTACAGAGATTTTTTCTGTGGAAAAAGTCCTGAAATGAGCTCTTCGAGGAAAGCACTTTAGGTTAAGTACTCTATCCTTCGGGAGTTTAACCAACAATTGGCACCTTTCATAAAGAGTAGGCTATGATGGACGCTAACTAGGTCTTCACACCTCCTCCACTCCCTAAAAAAATCCCACTCATTCCCCCCCATCCTCCCATTCTCCATGGCGCACATGACTTCCGGTGTCGCTCACTTCTCTAAATAGCCAACCAATAAACCGACTTAAACGCTTTGGATACACTTTACCGTATTGTACTCTCAAGTCAACCAACCGGCAGTCTGGTATGCTTGGTTAAATCATGTCTGTCTAAAACCATTAAATTTTCTTTAACAATAAACCGACGGTTACAGTTAACCGTGTGTTATTTAACCGGGCGATAGATGGTTTTCTTTATCTTTCACTCATGATCAGTTTTGTTCACTCGGGTTGAAAAAGTCAAAGCTTATTAACATAATGCCCCTTCTGCAATGGCACCGAGGTATTGGTTTTAAGGCCATTCTTACGCTTTATAATTCCAAAAAAATATCTGTAAGAATAATAATATCCTTTACGTTCTCTGTTCCCAAATGAAATATTATGCCTAGGACCAAAAATCTAATATAAAGCCTGTTGGGAACAATGAAACACACTCAACTAAAAATATATTTATAATTCGAACCTGTAAGATTGCGTTCTCTCTGCTTATGATTCTTCCTAGTTCATTACATATCAATGTCACTTACTGCAACAAAATGGAGAATTATTCTGATTAAATTTGACAAATTAAGCTGTGCATAGTGCACACAAGATTAATGATCATTCTAGGACTCCTGTCTTTTTTGAATCCCTTTGTCGAAGTTAACTGATACGTTTCCTATAATTTATTAAAGATTGATAGCAAAAAACTCGAAATCACTTTTCACAAGAAGTAACAATAAGGATCAATCTTACACTGCTCCACTCTCTACGATTAATCCTTTTTCTGAGCATTAGTAACCACCGCGCAATACGATGGAGGAAATTCATGGTGAGAGCTTTGGAAAGACGGGCAAACTAATACATTAATAACGACTGCCGTTTTTTACGAACAGTAAAACACAGAAAATATGTCATCATAATGCAGCCAAAAACCATGGCAACTAAATGATTACTACGAGGTATTGAACTGATGTCATCATTGGAGCAAGAAATGAAATTAAAAGCCACAATGGAGATATTCATCGGTGAGAAACTGCAAGATCTAGTTCCTAATCCCCGCTAAGGACGAGCTACAGCCGCTTCTTAAAAATAACCATAGTTATGTTGCCGGTATATGGATATGCGATTAGAGGTTGCAATTTTGAGATAAAATGGAATTGTCACATAAAGCTTTCACTATTTCGATCAGACGTTGCGATAAATAAATTTCTACCATGAGTCCAGATAAGTTCACTCACCAACCGAACGTCTTTGATCGCCAAGAATTCAAGGTTTTTTTTTATTGTTCGCTTATGTAGTTTAAGGTTATACGATTTTAGGCTAAATGCATGCTCATAAACTATACACGAGTTAATCAAAGTATATATATAATTTTTTTCTAATAATTAACGTCTGTTGGGAACTGTCGAGTTTTTTTCAGTACTTAAAGAATTACGGAGGGAGAGAAGCAGTAAGGAGAGACATGAGGGAAGAAGGGAGAGAATGAACCGTGGGAAAGTGAATGGATCTGATTGTGCATTGGAATACGCCCTCGCTTAGTGCCCCCGTCTCTCAATAACAGGCGGCTAGCCTTCCCTGTCTCCCCACGCCCAACCCCACCCTCTCTCTCCCTGTCCCTTCCTGGAGTCCCAAGGAAACCAAGGTCTTGTGAAATGTTCCCGCAAAACTGAGTGATACGCGATCGCACCCGAGCGGAAACCAAGCCAGGAATCCCAACCCTACCTTTATTCGTCTTCAAACATATTAGACGGTGCAAAACACAAACACACACCCTTCGGTGACTTACATAAAAATCTCAATCACATTTCGTCGAGGAATGCTTTGAACTTCCACATACGCCGCGCGTTAAAATGAAGTTGAGGCTAAGGTTGATATGTTCTGTTGCAAAGGAAGAGCAAGGATCAACAGGGATCAAGGATCGAAACAAAAAAAGAATTTTACAAGTGTACATCCAACGTTCGTAATTGGTTTCCATGAGACATATTCGTTTCGTGGATGACAAAATGCATTACGCGCACTTATTTATGGCCGGAAATTCGAATAAGCGGATGGAGCACAAACTTTTTTTGAGTGCTTCCGGTTTCTAAATGTTTCCCGGTGAAATTCCTCTAAATGCTACATACAATTTCAGAGAATCAGTTGTTGGGAAGGCGCACCCGTGAGCCGTGGTGATATAAATCACTAGGAAGAGGCAGATTTTTGGAGAATAAATAAGAAATGGAGAAGGTGGGGATATAAATACTGTAGTCATCAGGCCTCTAAGCTAGCGGTCCAGTGGGTTCCATTCTTTAACATCGCATCTGATGAAAAAAATACAAACTTTTTCCTTCACTCCTTCCCTCCCTCGATATAGGTAGCACTCACGTAGGGACTGAATGCTCAACTATGATCGAAGAAAATGAAAGTAATGAGATTTTCATGAAAAACTAATGCTAACTAACTATCACACTTCTGTGCGCGAATATATAAAGAATAGCGGACAATACTAACTACAATTAAAAGTCTCCTTTTTGAGGTGGTAATACATAACTATTTTCCCTAAGCGGTTTGATTAGTAAACGAGTGGAACGGTTCAGGAAAGCTGACGTCTCATAAAACGCAATGTAAGGGAAGAAAATATAACATTTATAGAAAAGTAAGGAGAAATTCCAAATATTCAATAGATTACATCGCAAGGATGTCACAATCCTCTGGTACACGATAATAGAAATAAAAGGTGAACAAGAGAAGATGGAAGGCCAGTGAAAGCATCGCGATATTTACGTTACATAATAATACGAGAGAAAGACTTGAAAGGAAGGAAGCTAAATGTAATTTATAAATAATTTTAAATCACTGAACCAAACTCACTTTCGCAAAGAAATTACACAGGCAATGCATTTAAGGTTAATAACCACAGCCACAGAAAGGCGAGGTTCACAACGATTTCCGAGCAATAGGAGCATTTTACACGACCCGTCACCTCAGTATACAGCTCAATTCCGTACTTTCTCACCTCTACCATGATGATAAAATCACTAAGAGGGCTATCGAAGAGTCGTAAATGAACGAATCTGTTTCTTACGAGTAAGGCAATGAATCACTGTGTACGAGAGTGAATGTAGTACCCCCCACGTCAAGATGTATGTCCTGATTAAATGGATACAATTATGAGACAATATTTATAATGTAAAATTCATTGCATTCACTGTTTGAATGATCTAGTAATAAATGTATAAAGATCTTTGTACCCTTAATTTATGCTAGGAAAATAATCTAAAAGGTTTAGTGGCGGTACTTAGCTACATAATGTAATTAACAATTAAGCGTAACAAATGACGGCCGTTTAAAGTTATTTAGTACTTCACTGGCTAGTTTCCACGTCACTGCTAACACGTTTAATACTTATTTCATACGGTTTCCACCACATCCCATTCAACAGCTCATCATCATCGGTGAGTAATCCTAGGATTGGTTTGACGCAGCCCTCCACTCGATTCTCTATCGGCCAAACTCTTCATATTGACGTAGCTCCTCTGTTTTACATCCTTCACCACTTGCTCCATATGCCTCATACGTGGCCATCCATTTCCATTCTTCCCGTTCACTTTTCCCTCGACGATTGTCTTCATCGGGCCATTGTGTTTTAAGATGTGGCCTATTAAGTTGTCCCGTCTTCTTTTTAAGGTTTTCAGTAGGCATCTCTTCTCTCCCAACCTTCTTAAGACTTCTTCGTTTGTCACTCGATCGATCCATTTTATCTCCATCATTCTTCCATTGCACCACATTTCAAATACTTCCAGCCTGGACTTCTCTGCTGCTATTATTGTCCATTCTTCGGTTCCATATAGTAGAATGCTCCAGATTTCAACGGCATATTAATAATATAACTCGAAGTTAGTATTTAAAGAAGGGCAGTAATTGAGAACAGAAAAACTTGGGCGGAAGGAATCGCTGTAAGTTCAAACGGCAAGAGTAAATTAGATCATTTTTCACAAGGAAGTCTATACTTGGGAAGGCACATATTTTGCTTCGGTTATCATACATTCTTACAGGGGGGTCAGAACTATTTTCACTGGGGGGGCTAACCTTGAAAAGGCCCTGCTCCTAAGAAAAGGGCCCGGCTACTAAGAAAAGGGCCCGCATTTTTTTGCGGATACAAGGTGGTAGAGACTAGAATTTCGCTACAAGAGCATATGAAGGTGTGAGAATATGTGTCAGAAGGGAAAGAGGAAGCTGGAAACAAGTGAAATTTAATTTTTATTCTCGAAGACTACTCATTTCTCAAGAACCCGCGGCAAATTCTGGTTGGGGGGCTGGGGGAGTCCTGCCCCCCACTTCCTACGCTACTGCATTCTTAAGTATGTAAGGTATGCAGTCAACAAATTCTGAAGATTCAGGCGATATGGAGTGGAAGCGAAACATGATAACACAGAAAGAAAAACACGAACCTGACGATGCTGTAATACAGTGAAACCCGGGTCGTAGTAAAGTTTATTTTTGTGGATTTGGCTCGTGTTTTTCTTTCTGTTTTAATATGTAATCAACTTCCACCATGTGAAAATATATGTATTTCATGAATATTTCCATACATATTGTTATTTGACGACGACTTTTTCAAAACTTTCTATAAGTTGAAATTATGATACTTTTCTTATTTACCGACTTCCCTGTGACTCCAAGAAGATGAAAAAACATAATTTAAAGCGTGCCTAAGATTGGCGCTATTTTGAAGATAAACCTAGCATCTAGTTCCAGACTAAAGGGATGTAACAAAGATATCAATAAATACTCTAAACATCACATGTAAGCTTACATTATGACGTGTTCGATTTAGGACAATAATTGCCTTACCTAAGAGTTCCCTTACGACACTTGCATATAAAATATCTGACTCAATATCCTAAATGAGTCAAAAAGCTACGTATCAAGCTGCAACAATCAGGCACAATGGAGGTCAGAACCCGTGGCTAACTGGGATCAACATAAAAATTACTCAGTTTATACTTATATGCGTACAAAGTAATTTCACGGACGATTAAATAATGCATGCACGAGACATGTGGTTATCAAATCACACGTTCCGCTAGGGAATGGAAAACCCGATTTTGTAACACAGGAAGCGTGGGTGGGAAAAACACCTTTCAATTTCCGCAATTCTAAATCACGAATAGGATAGGAGCGATTTAAGTGCTATTTACAGCATTCCACTATCCATACATGGTTGAGTGGCACATGAGCGAGAGACGTGAATGGCCACGATGAAAACTCGAATGGTATTACAGTAAACTCCCGATTATCCGTTCGCGCATTATTCGGGCTGCGGATTATCCGTTCATCAACAATCTATTTAGTGTATCGTCAGTGGTCTCAAAGGTAAGTAAACTTTTGTTATTTTCCTCAAATCGTGACTTTCACTAAGGCCCTAGCGACTGGTCCGATGTCTTACGCCAGGCTTCGTGCCGCCACCCGAGGCTTACGAACATTTAATTGCGGCCGGGACAGCTCTACTCGATTCTTTTTTGTCATTAAATGCTATTATGTACGGCGAGGATTGTGTTATTTTCTTATAAAGTTTATTTATTTTGGCGACGCACCGTTGAGAAATTAATCCGCTAAGAACCAAACAGCGGATTATCAGTGTTTCCAGAATTTCCGTGCACCCTTTACCAGAAATTTGCACGGAAAATCGGGAGTTTACTGTACTTATGGAACAGAAAAAAACTATGTACTTCGTCCGTTTCCTTTCATTATATACATTGGACACATAACTTGCATCCATTGCTATCTATGGCGTAAAACTGACATTCGTCACGAAAATTTTAACTTAAAACCATCGCTTAAGCTTGAAACTAATATATTTCCTCCATAGGTCTCCGTTCCACAAGCATTCACCAAGTTTAAGCACCTTCCACGATTTAAAAAAACGAATTTTCAAGGTTTGAGTAGGAAAATACCTTTCTGTCAACGATTCGATTAAGAGATAAGATATTTGAAGAAGGCCGACGATTTTTCAATTTAACCGACGCTCACGCGTGCGATTTATCTAACCTGGTACCTGATGTCGCTGATTACCTTCAGAAATTGAAACAATTCTTGCATATGCCTCACGCACGTGGTATGTCTTCGCTAGTCCGTAGGTTTCCAGTTCATCCTGTTGCTATTGATCGAACGCCTGTAAGCATCTTTAGCATTATTCCCCTGCTAAATCTAAAAAAAGGCAATGAATCACAAATTGGAGAAATGGTGTATAAGTGAGTCACAAATTAGAGAATTGATAAATAAGTAACCTGCCGACTGGAGGTAGGTTTTCGGACGCACACGGAAAGCTTTGATATATATTTCGTCCTATAAAAGAGAGGGAGGTAATTGCTTCATTGTGGTCCCAAAAAATGACATGATGAAAGTCGCTAGCATGTTATGCTACTCGAGTAAGTTCAATTGCCTCTTCTACGACTACAAGTTGGTGTCGCCTTTAAAATAATATAGACAGGTGGTGCCTGTCTATATTATTTTAACGACCATTTAATTTCAATGCACAATAATGAATCACTAAATAATCCATCTGTTTTCTATTTTTCCCGACCACTTGACGTGTTTCCAAACATCAACTGGTGTACTCCACCTCAAAAATCACGGTTTAAAATTTCCAAATAGCATCAAATACAGCTTCAAAAATCTTCATGTACCTAACTACATTCCTTCGAGTATGGCAATACCTCCACTCCTCTCACTCGCTTATATAACATACTCCCTTCTACGACGGCCTTCAATATCCCATTACCCCTTAATAGCTCCTCCGTCAGATTTTCCTGCGGTCTAATTGAATGCTCCCAGCGATTTCCATTCCCCATTATAAAAAAATAGAAATGACGTACGAATAACCACGTGAAAATAAATGCTTCTCACGCTTTTTCCTGAGACAAACCAATTCCCTGAATTTAAATGATACCCTTCAATCATCCAATCAGCGGGTGAACAAGTTATGATCCACTAAAAGACAGATATATTCGGCATTTTTTCGCTGCGATAGCATTCTCTCTTTTCCGTTTAATTCAAAATTTCACCTTTAGCACCAGAACTTAATACTCTCAGAGCTCAAATCTTAAACTCGTATAGGAGTCGTCCTCTATGTGATACCCCAGACGCATCAAACGATGAGTGGGGTCTTCATATTGCAGTGCTGGGCAATCCTAGAGCTAGGACGCAAATATCTTTAAAAGAGCAAGGGGCAAACTTTTTCGGACATTTTTTTGGTGGCTTAGGCATCTCTTAAAACAACAAAGAGTAATAAATATTATAGAGAGATTCATCAAACGGTAAATGTGAGACGGGGCAAAGAATCAAGTTTACCGGCAGTGAAATTAAGTCCCCCAAGAAGTATACTATAGTATCCCACGAGGTGTGAAATAAAGTGAATGTTTACCAGCAATGAGCTTCTCTTCTAACATTACTGGTTACTAAACCTGGACAGTATTTTGGCCGTAAGGGTACAACGATGGAAAATCAGATACAAAACTTACGTTTCTGTCTCTCTCTTCTTCTATTGTTGGTGAAGAAAACTTCGCATAAGGTGAATGACAGTCCCTGTGTAAATTGCCCCTAGGTGTCAACAATTTGTGTTGAATCTCACCAAGTTTTCACAGCCAACAACACGCAGTACTTGGCACTGCAAGATTAATCCTTACGAGTTTGTCACGCGTACTTTTTTCTTTGAACTAACCAGATACCACCAGTGACCAGAACACGGCGGCCGCCTCGTGGTGGGACTCGGACGACACGTTCACGAGCGGTTTAGGGGGCAGTTCGATACCCACGGCTCCCTCCCGCAACAACCTCTTCTCCTCATCCTTGGGGAACAACCACGAGTTGGGCGGTGACCTCGCCGGCGGCAGGAGCAGTAGCTTCTTCAAGCCTCTCTACGGGCACACGGGCGAGGGATACGGATTCTCTGGCACGGGAGGCAACAGGAGGCCCACTGACCCCGCCCTCTCAACTCCCGAAGAGTGCGCCAGGGCCTGCAGGGACGACGACGAGCCCAGGGTTTGCTACTACCGATTCAACCTCGAATTGTACACGACACTCGGAGCGTAAGTATCAAGAGATCACAGCCAAATATTTTTTTTCTTTTTTGGGTGACCCGTGTTTGCTTAAGTGTGTATTTTTTTACTCGATAGCGTCGGAAAATATTGGTTAATGAATTTTTCACCAACAATCTTATATGGGTCACAAAATACTGATAAAGACTGTAGTCTAACTATACGAGTTAATTTATACTACAGTCTATATCACTATATTAGTAATAAAGAAAATTAGTGATAGAATCATGAATTTCAAAAAGTTGGCCAATTTTTGAAAATAGATTTTACTCCTATTTTCATCATGTCATGAGTCATGATGTCGCGCAATAGAAAGGATTTTCTAAGAAAACTGCACTCCTATTTCAAATGGATATACAGAAATTCAGTTCTTTGAGTCTCCTAAAAAAAATTTAAAACTCCAAGATGAGCTCTTTTCAAAATGCATTAAACAATTGGGATTTAGATACAGATAACTACATTTACCAATACCCACATAGTTTTGGAATAGCCTAGTGCTCAGGGCCCCCAATACCTATGCCAAAGCTAGAGGTCAGAATGTTATAAAATGGTTTTCTCCAGAGCTACTTTCAGGCAGAAAAATCATTACTTGAAAGTGGTCTGGTTTCCTAGTTCCCATGAAAACATGCCTTCATTATATGATATTAAACCCTCCAATAGATAACATATGTAATACTTACAATGGAAATGAGCAGTAAATGCGTGTGCGGCACATCTTCATCAATCTTTGAAATTAACTACCAATCATATCAAATGCTTCATCTAATAACTAGCACTCAATTATTTCTGGGCCTGCCAACTAATACACTTGCATTTAATCAATTACAGGGCCTGCCAACTATGTCTCCCCAATGCCACTAACCACTGTCAGTGTGTATTGGCTGATGGCTTTGAAAAGGGAATTTTGACAGCAAATAGGCAGATTCCAGGGCCAAGCATACAGGTAAGGCATGAAAGAATTTCATGAATAAAAATAGCCATGCTCAGTGAAAAGTGCCCAAAGTTAAAAAAAAAACTTGCATTACACAACCTAATTATTTGTACTAACCTTCCAATTAAAAAATCACTATCTAAAATCTTTTATTTCTCTTGTGATATTTTCTTCTGTCGCCAAATTCATTTTGACAATTAATTTATCATGAAGAATAAAAGTGAGAGCTTATTCATATATTAATCATCTTATTTTCCTGTCCATTTTGTCAATAGGTTTGTGAGGGTGACCGAGTTGTAATCGACGTTGACAACCAAATGCAGGGCATGGAGGTCACCATTCACTGGCATGGTGTTTGGCAGCGTGGCTCCCAGTACTATGATGGTGTGCCCTATGTCACACAGTGTCCCATTTCAGAGGGGAGCACCTTCCGCTACCAATACACAGCAGGAAATGCAGGAACACACTTTTGGCATGCTCATACAGGTAAGGTTTCAGTTAATATAAATAAATTTCCCTATTTAGTGACTGCATAAAATATAGTGACACTCAGGATAATATAAATGGGAAAAGGCTGAAGAATCTAAGTAAATGGTTCCAAATGATGTCTCAAAATGAATTTGCATTTCTGCATATGAGAATTAATACCAGTGAAAAATATTTCCTATGCAAATTTGAAATTACAATTTTGATTCCCAGCATAATTATGTTCCAGGTGCATTCATTACCCAGTCTCAAGCAACCATAGAGGTTGCTTGATAGGACAAAATGAATTTAACAAGTATTGATTCCCAGCATAATTATGTTCCAGGTGCATTCATTACCCAGTCTCATACAACCCTGGAGGTTGCTTGATGGGACAAAATGAATTTAACAAGTATCCCAAAGCTTCAAGACCCAATAGGAAATTGTTCAAGCACATATCTATATTAGAATCAGAAAAATGAAACTAGATAAAGAGCAAATAAAAATACTGTGAAACACATATACTAAGGATTACATACTATGTACTTCCAAACAGAAGAGTGTCATCGACACATTAATGCAAGTCTAAACATTTCACAAATGCCTTCAAAATATTACTGTGTAATATTAACCATGACAATTTCTAGTCAACAAAAGCTCAGTTATCCAATTAGTTTATACAATATTACTGAGTAATATTTAGCCATGAACATTTCTTGCCAACCAAAGCTCAGTTATCCAATTAGTTTTTTAAATACTACTGAGTAATATTTAGCCATGACAATTTCTTGCCAACAAAAGCTCAGTTATCCAATGGTTTTTCATAAGCCCTTCCCATTCTATGAAAGGAAGAGAGGTTCATAATGATGTCTTGACTTACCCTTGGCTCACCAACTTGCAGGCTTGCAGAAACTTGATGGCCTCTACGGCAGTTTGGTTGTCCGGCAGACACCTTCACAAGATGTCCACGCCCATCTTTATGACTATGATTTGACAACACACGTGATGCTGGTCAGTGACTGGATGCATGAAGTGGCACAGGAAAGGTTCCCAGGCAGATTGCAGAGGATGCCAGGACAGGATCCAGAGAATCTCCTTATCAATGGAAAAGGGCAGTTCCAGGTAAAATATCCTCTCAGATTAAGATGAAGGTTAGGGGCCCAATTTTGGTTACATTTATAGGAAAGCTGCAACATAAAGAATTTGTCAGAATGAGAGTAAATAAGTTTTATAGCTAAAATCATGCTGTCCTTAAATAATTTAAAGCCGGTCTTTTTTGCTTCATTTTTTCATGAAAGGTAATATATACATGCCAAAAATACAAAAAATCATTCAATAATTCATGCTTTGAGCTATGGTTTAATTACCTACTAAAATTTACTCCAGGGCCACATTATACTGTAAATGGATAACAAAAGTAATGTGCTACTTTTGTTTGATGCATCATTTTAAACCTAAAGATGATGGAAGAGATAGAAGGAAATGGCTGTAGTGCTTAAAATTCATGCAGTGCTCATCACTTATCTTGGCTTACTTCACTGTTTAACAATTCATATTATGCGCATAAAATATTTTTGTAGAAATACTCTACTAATCTAGTAAGCCTCAGTGTACACTGCAAATTATCCTTGTATCATGGCAACTCATAAATCAGATACCTCCAAAAACATTTGTTTAAGATATAGTTGCTACTTACTATGAACATGAGCAGCAGATTTGATCCAGGATCAAGTCTGCTGCCACAAACATCAAAGCATAAAAAAATTAAATATTAAGTTTCGCAGCCCTACCCAGTTTACTGTAATTCCACGAAGAGTCATCCCCTTATCTTCATTAAAGCAATGGGGAAAAGATGACATCTTCCAAATTATAAAAATACATTTTGAAATTCTCTTTGCCATTGACAAAAGTAATTTCCAAATGTCAAAAGGGCCTGCAATAAGCCACACCCATCAACTATATGATAGAGTGTGAGTCAGTGATTAAATCAAATTAAAAAATTACAATGTACGTGGAGAATCAGCATGAAATACGACAAACTGAGGTAATTTAGGTTGAAAAAGAATAAAATTTATTGAATTGGCAGTCATGAAATCACTACCCATATTTTATTTTCATTTAAAATATTTATATTTTTAGCTATCATAAGTTACACTGGATTTTAACTGGAACTGGAAAAATTAATGAACACCATAAATTTTTTCTTCTAAGGATCGCAACACGGGATATATGACCAACACTCCACTTGAAATCTTCACTGTCACCCCTGGCCGCCGCTACAGATTCCGTTTCATCAACTCCTTCAGCACAGTGTGCCCAGCTCAACTCACCATTCAAGGCCACCCTCTACTCGTTATTGCCTCTGATGGAGAACCAGTGCACCCAGTGGTTGTTAATACCATAATTTCTTTCACTGGTAAGGACTTTAATACTCCAATAAGCTGGATTTCCATGACATAAGGCTAGTGATTTCCTGAGTTGGTTCTAATTTTCTAAGGTCAATATTCAGTGGAATAATTCAGTTGTCATCAACCTCTGTATCCCAGAACTAAATATTACCAACTTAAGAATTTTCTCCCCCAATATGCAAACTTTCTTATTTCTTCAGCTAAGATATATGAGTCAGGATATAATTTATTGCCCGGAGTATTAAACCTCTAAAGGGGATTAATTAATCCTGACCTCAGGCATCCTTAAATTAGAATTTATCTTATGAGTCTCATCACATCCACAACTGTCGCATACATCAGATGGGTAAAGAACTTAACTACATATCTGTTTTTCTTACAGGGGAACGTTATGACTTCGTACTCACAGCAGATCAGAATGCCGATTCCTACTGGATACAGATTCGAGGTCTTGGAGAGTGTGGTACTCAAAGGGCCCAGCAGCTGGCTGTTTTGAGATATGCCAGAGCTCCATATGAGCCAAGGTCTCCAAGGCCCACATACGACTATGGTCTAGCTCAAGGAGTGGTGAGTTAAATTTAGAATGCAATGCAAATATGAGTGAAACACAATCAAAACAAAATACAGAGCTTAGAAACATTAGCCTAATGATACTCCTGTCATCCAAGCTTTCAGAAACTGGTAACTCATTAAAATGATAATAATAATAATAATAATAATAATAATAAAAGGTCTTTATTGGGGCGAGATTGAGACAAAACTGTCCCTTCTGCCATCTAACCCCTCGTCAAAATAAATATATAAAAGAAATAGTGGTCAATACTTAAAACAATTACAATCCGATGTTAAAAAAAAAAATAAGTAAAGAATACACTTATAGGAATCGAATAATGATAAATTAACACAAAAGAAATATACATACACAATATATCAATATTACATATCTAATAGTGTGTGAGAGAATTTACAATGTGGGAAAAACGTGAGGATTATTATGCTTACATCCTTTACGCAAAAACCCACTGCAGGAAAACACCCACACAAGAAGGGGGGTGTGAAAAACCTGCGAAATCCTACTGACAGTAAAGCTAGTGTTTAAGAATAACTCAAATATAATAGCATGTACATAGGAAAATAAGTATATTATAATGAAATTCAAGAAAAGATAAATACAAAAGGTAGGGAGAAAAAAAAATAGAAAAAAAAGGTAAAAGGGAATTAAGGAAAAATTAATAAACAAAAACAAACATCAACATGGTGTTATATGTGTGCCGTTTATCTTGCCATCCGTGTTCTAATCTATCATGTGTATAGAGAGAGTGCCCGTGACTTGTGATACTCATGTGCCCGTCTGCTGAACTTTAAGAAGTGTTTTGTGTAGCGCCCTTTTAAAAGATGGAAGTGATGGAGAGTTTCTTAAGGATAAGGGAAGTTTATTCCATTCACGACATGCAGTGACAATGAATGATTTATTGAAGATAGTAGTCCGGTGGAGAGGTATTACCAGCTTATGATTTCCTCGCGTATTGGATTCATGGACATTTTTCAGCTTCTTGAATTCTTCAAAGAGGTAAGAAGGCGTTTTAGTATTCAGAATTTGGTAAAGAAGAGAGAGGGTGTGAAGTTGTCGTCTGTGACTAAGTTTTAACCAAGATAGTTCATTTATGTATTGGGTGATGTGATCTGATACCTGTAGATTGAAAATGAACCTGATGCATGCATTCAGAGAGCGTTGAAGTTTTAGTGACAATTCTTGTGATAGATCTTGATAAACTGTATCAGCGTAGTCAAAGTGCGGTAATATTAACGCCGAAACCAGCTGTGCCTTAAGAGATGTGGGGATCACATGTTTCAATCTGAGAAGGGGAAATAATGATTTATTTACGGTTTTACAGATATTATTTACATGGTATGACCATGATAGGTTTTCATCTACTAATATCCCCAAATTTCTAACTGCCTCGCAATAAGGAATTGGATCACCATTTATTCGTAAGGGCGGAAGCTCAGATTTTTTAATTGATGCAAGAATTCTCGGATATCCAATTATGATGGCTTGTGATTTGTCAGGATTAATTGTTAAGAAGTTGGCTTTGCTCCAGTTATTAATTTCTACAAGATCATTATTGATGTTTTCCAAATTATTACGTAAGTTGTCAACAGTTGAGTTTAGATATATTTGAAAATCGTCGGCGTAAAGATGGTGTTTGCAGTTTCTGAGTGATAATGGACAGTCGTTAATATAAAGAGAGAATAAAAGAGGTCCGAGGATAGAGCCTTGAGGTACTCCTCGAGATACATCGGCCCACAAGGAGCAAGAGTCATTTGAGATAACTTTCTGTTTCCGGTGGGATAGGTATGATCTAATCCAATTCACTACAGAGGAAGAAAAGCCCATACCCCTCATTTTTGCTCTAAGGATATCTCTATCTATTGAATCAAAGGCTTTGCTGAAATCAAGAAGTACAAGAACTGATAACTCTTTCTTGTCCATTGATCTTCTAAAGTCGTCAGTAATTTTCACAAGAGCTGAGGTAGTGCTGTGTCCATGTCGGAAACCGGATTGAAATTGATCAAGAATATTATTGACTCTTATAAAATCTGTAATTTGTTCGTAAATTAGTTTTTCAAATGCTTTTGATAGAACCGGTAGAAATGAAATTGGACGAAATTCTTTCTCATGAGAAGAACTTGTCTTTTTAGGGATTGGTTTGATCAAAGCACCCTTCCACTGACTGGGAAATTGTTCTTGAGAAATGGATGAGTTGAAAATATTGGTGATATATGGCAAGAGGAAAGGGAGTAATTTTTTAATGAATTCTATTGGGATTCCATCAGCGCCCCTGGCCTTGGACTTGATTCTATTAAACGAGGCAAAGACTTGCATCTGGCTCACTAGGGAAAATTTGAATTGTTTTCTGCTGTTTGTCAATGAGTTGGTTTTGGAATTGTACATATGAATGGTTTTATCCTTGATATCCTTTGCTATAAGATTCGTTGGCTGAGAAAATTTGTTATTTAAAGAGTTAAGACAGACGTTAGGCGGAATTGTAGAGTTTTTAGTTTTACCAATACCAACTGAATGAAGCTTATTCCATAGAGTGGCTGGAGAGTTTTTGACAGCTGTGGCAGAGAGAAAAAATTTAATTTTTGAATTTCTTATGAGTTGCTTCGTTTTATTGCGGAGGAATTTGTATCTGCTGAAAGCACTAGCATTACTGAATTTTTTAAAATTTCTATAGGCTAAATCACGCGCCGCCATTGATTGCCGAATTTCATTATTTAACCAAGGTGCTTTAGGCTTTGAAATGCGGATCTTTTTTTCAGGTGCAAATTTGTCTAATAGGTAGATCATCAATGTATTCATAATTTCCACTTTGTCGTCTACTTTTTCAGTGAATTCAATAAAGGGCCACGGCAACGTATATGCTTCCGTCAAAAGATCATCGCCATTTATACTGCTAATATTACGTTGACAAATGTACTTCTGTTTAAATTTAGGAGATTTGATAGAGTAAACCAGGTATATCAAGTCATGGGAAGAGATACCGGGAGCAGGGATCTGTCCGTGAGTGACAACTTTATCTTGTCTTGCTGTTATGGCTAAATCAATCCAAGTTGAGGATGTGGCCGTTGTATGAGTGGAGGATAATGGAAGAATCTTTAGATTGTTAGAGGAGAATATTTGCCGGAGAAAATTTGTATCATATGCGTCTTTATGAAAGTTAGCATTGAAATCTCCTGTGAAAACTATGTGCTCGTATTCAGTCGAATAGTCTGATATTAATTTATCCAAGTCGGATAGATGACACAGTTTTGGGGGTCTATAAACAGTACCAATTAGAATTTTGATGGCATTAATTTTAACTTCCAGAAGTAGGTATTCCGGTCTTTTCGCATACTCAGAGTTGCTCTTGGTTATTATTTTACATTTTAAATCATTTCTCACATACACGCCTACTCCACCTCCACCTTTCCCTGTTCGATCATGAATCATGACGATCAATCAATCAACGATCATGATAGAGGTAACATGTAATTACGCTTGTTTAGGAATAATGAAAATAGGTGATTATAGAAATCTGAAGGTAAATACCATTTTTAAATGTCTCGTAGTGATCTCTCTGAGACGTCTCTGAGACATCTCTGAGACATCTGTAACATCTGAGACATTTGAGACTTGTGAGAGACGTCTCAGAGACATTCTCTGCTATGTGGGTAGTGCCAACCATTTAATACAATAAGCATTCTCCTGGAGTGCATTTTAGTCATTAACATGGGCAGTAGGGGTGAAGTGCCAATGAGGTTTTCCCATGGAACCACACTTATCAGGTTTATATCCAAGTAATGCCTTATAGACCCCCAAGTAAGTGGTACCAGGGCCTCAATCATGGATCTTCATAACGCATGCGCTAGCGTTATCTTTATTTATTGATTAAACTTATCTCAGAGAGAACATGATATCCATTCTTCATTTTTCGTACAGCACTTCAAATCGCTTATTTCAATCAGTGGAGTGAATTTTATAGACAATTATTGTTAACCCTGCGCTACTCTAGGGGTAAGCGTTAACGATAAAGATTGTGATAACACGAAAGATAGATCCGTGATTCCACACCAGGTTCTGGATACCAGACCTCCATGGTAAGAGCAAGTAATGAAGGATGGATAAGAGAAGAATTGCGTACATATGATGAGGTTGACTAATAAGAGAATTGCATGGAGAGCTGTGTCAAACCAATCTAAGGATTGTTAACTGATGATGATAATGACCACATTTGTAATACCAGAAAACTGATATCCTACACAAGATAATGATATTTCAGAAGAATGAGAGCAATTGAATTCCTGCATAAATAAACAGAATGGGTGTCTGTTTCTCACGGCTTCACTTTCACTAGCATTTACATACAGGTACTTGTTTTTGCAAATTGTCCATGTTAATGATGATCAATGGCTTCACACTTACTGTCATCATCTCCTTCTCTGTGTTTTTTTTATATCTTTTAATTGCATTTATACCAATTTCAGAGAACTTGAACTTTGAATCTTAGTTTAATATTCAGATCTTATATGCATTCAATTTATGATAAAACTTTCACTTTCTTTCTCATTCCAACTGCAGAGATCAGGTTATCATTCGAATATAATCAAAATATTCCACATTCAATGTGATAGATACAGTTACATATTTAAGTCCAAAGACAAACTAAATATATATTTATACCTGAATATTAATTAAATACAATGGTCTATATACATATAAACCCTACAATCCTCACAATTCAAAGGGCTTCCTACGGAACAATACCCATATGTAAAGGCTCAGCAGCTGATGGATGTATTAATATATCATTAACTAGGAATGAGTACAAATGTATGAATTAATATATCATTATGTCTTACCCTATAGGTGCTGAATCCTCTGGATGCAATTTGTAATGTTGAAAGACCCGATGCCATTTGTGTGTCCCAACTTAAAAATGCTAGGCCTGTTGATGAAGGAATCCTCCAGGAACACCCTGATGTCAAGATTTTCCTGCCATTCAGATTTCTTCTGTACCAGCCAGAACAGCTCTTCCAGCCTCATCTCTATAACCGTTACCTGGGTAAATAAAAATTTTACTGCTTTTCTATTACAATATGCTATGGTTTGGATGTAATACAAGTGATTTACAACTCATGCAGTCATTAATTTGTCACAAAAATTATATTTTACCTGATTTACCTAGTCAATAAGTTGCAATATCATAATGAAAAAAGCAATGCATAGTTTTGGTATATTTTTCAACAGTAATTAATTAAATACCAAAAATAATTTAAAACATTGATCAGTTAACATTAGCATAGTGACTACCTATAGGCATAAAACCTCTCACTCAAATTTAATCCAAAATTGTCATTTGAGGATTTTTCAATGAATTCATATTCATCTGAATTGGAAGTTCATTAAAGAGAGAACAGTGTAAATAACTTTAATTCATTTTTTACACCAGTTGCTCCAAATGGAGATCATGTGATCAGTTTGGTAGATGGAATATCATTTGTGTTCCCGCCATCGCCACCCCTTACACAAATTGATGACATCCCAGCTGAGATGTTCTGCAACGGTGACAGAAGGCCTCCTAACTGTGGAGAAAACTGCATGTGCACGCACAAAGTTGATGTACCACTAAATGCTGTTGTGGAAGTTGTGCTTGTTGATGAAGGTAAATAAGCTATAAGTGCATAAATGCTATAGGTAATGCTAATACTTTGATTTACCACCATACATATGTGGAGCAAAATGAAATCAAATACCTACATATGTTTTTTCTTTGCTGATTATGCCAGTGTATTTGGACCTCATTTGAATGCTAATCCATAATATTAACATACCTACATATGCATATTAAATAATACCATAAAGTATGTGTAAAACTACACTACTGATTATGTCTATTCTTGGGTTGTTGAAATAATCAGGAAAAGGCATATACAAAATAAGATGACAGTCCATTGATGTGAACATATTTACAATATCTCTCATTAGTTTTTTATTTGTACAATTGAAAGCAGAATATGTGTCTCCTGCCAACAGTAATCCTTTTCTATTCACTGTTTACAATATCTCCTTAGGGTCATTCTTGTTTTTCTACACTTTTGTCTAAAAATGTTTCTTTTAACTTGAATTATAAGAAAATAATATATTTTAACATAACCTGAGTAAGCTATGCCATATGCTATGCCAAAATTCAATGTAAAATCCTATCCACTGATAACTAATTCATCTTTATATGCTTTGTATTAGATGAGAAAAGGGGATTGAGAAATAATATACATGACCATTTAATTATCTAAACCCCACCCTCTCAATATTGTAATTTGATTTAAGATACTTGCTGACTAGAGTACTATTATTCCCTCAAAATAGTCCAACAACCCAACTTGAGTCACCCCTTCCATCTACACGGCTACGCTTTCAATGTTGTTGGTATTGGCCGTTCACCTGATGCCCAAGTCAAGAAGATCAACTTGAAGCATGCTCTAGACCTGGACAGAAGAGGACTTTTGCACCGTCAATTTAACCTCCCACCTGCTAAGGACACTATTGCTGTCCCCAACAACGGCTACGTAGTCCTTCGATTCAGAGCAAATAACCCTGGTAAGATAAAGAATTCTTATGCACCAATCTCAATGCATTCATGGTTTTATTTCTTATTTTATATTGTAAAAAATAATGTAACATTGTGTAATGTAAAAAATAACACTTAGTATTACACTATCACCACTTGAGTTAATTTCTTCACAGAAAATATTCCTAGTTTCAAATAGAAAAATTAGAATGATTGAAGTTAAATTTTTCACGAATAACTTTCATTGAATAACCAGATCGTGAAGTTATAGATAAAAATGTTCCATTCATACGATAAATTTGAGCAATTTTGTAATAATAATATATTTCATGCCTTTTTTCCATTACAGGTTACTGGCTTTTCCACTGCCACTTCCTCTTCCACATAGTAATTGGAATGAATCTGGTAGTACATGTGGGAACACATGCTGACTTGCCACCTATACCACCGAATTTTCCTAGATGTGGCGACCACTTACCACCAATAACATTGCACTGAGAACTCTGATTTCCCTATGAAGGGGAAATGTATATGACACCAAATGTACAGTCCTAAACTGTGTCATTTCATCCAACTATAACTTCTCATTTTTTTTCACCTAGCATCTCTCTTACTTCATGCATTGTACAGCTGTCCTCATTCCTTGCAATGAACAATAGAATTACCACTGAACTGGTGCATAACTGAAGAGTAATAAATCGAATTTATCATTCTACACGTGATTCATTAAAAAATTGAGGAGCTGCTGCTTTTTCATTTTTCACTAACCATCACCCAAGTTCAGCTCACAATTTTCTTCCTAAATGGAAGCAATGATATTTTTCATGTCCTTGCCTCATTTTGTACATAAATTAAAATGCAAAAAAGTTCAATTTAGTATTTATTGAATGAGAGAAGACTTCTTTGTCCACCTTTATGGCATCTTCAATAGTCTGCTCAATGCATGGGATGCAACCACGAGCAATCTCACCTAACATTTGGCTAGGCCATCAACATTCCTTAAGTACATGTCAGTTGGTTGTATGTACAATATATCACTTTCCAGAATCTTTTTTCCAATGGGTGCACAAAAGGACATTTGAAACTGAAAAACTAGGCATGTAAAATGAAAGTTTTTTCAACAAAGATTGCCCACTATATAATTCGCTTAGAAACTATTCTAAATACTAAATGGGTTTGTGACAGAAGTATTTATCCCAATAAAACTATAAAAAGAATCACTTTCAGGACAGTTCCACACCTAGTAATTTCAAACTGGGAAAGGGATAGAAAGCACAAGATGCATTGTACATATAAATGAGCTTTATTTCAGTAATTGGCATATGATTTTGGTGCCCTTGGCCAAAATGACCATTATACGCCACTTATTCGGAAATTATATTGTATGTATAATAAATGGTCACCTATCCCACACAATAAGATCTGGGATTAAAATTGAAACGTGGGTTTACTCCAAAATGGAAATGTATATAAAAAGGCTGTATAATAATGATACTGTATTATATGTTGTTAATGATTAAGATATTTCAAATGGATTTTGGGGAAAACAGTCACAACATCTTCATATTTTTTTCCAGTATTGCCAACTTCTTAAGTGTATAAACTTATAATTCATCAAGGTATTTTAACAATGTCAAGCTAGTCGGACATAAATGATAAAATGTACCAAGCAAATTCTGTTTAATGTTAACATTTGCAGAATGTAATGCTCAAAATTTTGCTGCAACCTTACATAAGATAAACCCAGCAAACTAAACCATCAAAAATGTTTTAAAATGATATGACCATGCAGAAATGTGAAACAACTGCTGGTCATACACTCACATAAGTCTGAGTTGGCATTAAAGATAATCATTGTCATAATGTAGCAATAAATTGTTGATCAAAACTGAGTATCACTATTTTCTTATGAATGCCTACAATTTCTTTAAAAATCACTCACATACTTAAAAGCTGCTATGACTTTATACCAGTATGTACACACGTCCACAGTAAAATGTTACCACTTTGGAGGGCGATTTTTTTCTAAGTCCCGAGTTGAAGGAGATCTGAAAACACTGTCCCTTGTCGCCGAGAGTTTAAATGCCCAGAGCTTCTCTTGAGAGAATATTCTTCCCTTGAGAGATTATTGACCTTTTCGCCCTTTCCCAAGTGGACAGGCAGGGCAAACCGCCTTCAAAATCGGCCTCCGAAGTGGTAACATTTTACTGTGGACGGTTGTACTTCTGACAAATATGTCCCATGTTGATTTGGAAATTTTCATTAAAAAAAATTCACAGGAAACTAAAATCATTACACCACCCGGATTATTTTTCAGTAGTTTCCATCTGCTATCACATTCACATTTTAAAAGTGAAGCATTGAATTTAATTTCAAACCTCCATTGCTCAGCATGCATGTCTATGAACATAAATGTGTTTCATATTACAGATTTCTAATAAATGCCATCGAAAGCACATAATGATAAGTGATTCATCTGACACTTCCCTTCGAACATGGCATTGCAATGCTAAAATATTAAAGCTGAGGGAAAAGAGATTTCCCTTTTTGGGGATAATATGGTGACATAATATCAAAACTCCTCTCAGCTATCCATAATTCCAGGACAGCCATATAGAATATAGTATTTGGGGGTCAGCTTTCATTTTTCTAAAGAAAATATGCCATCCACTTTTTTAAGACGAAAAATGTAAAGCTATACTCCCTCGCCTGTGCTTAGGTAAGGCACCAACTATACTGAAATTCATGATAAATACATCCATTCCATAGGCTTGACTGAGGAACCTGAATTTTAACCAGGCTTTAAAACTTATTTGATGTTCATCATCATTTCATGCACATGTAAAATTATTTTAAAGGATTCTAATACTTCCGGTTGCAAAAATAACTCAGACATGATTATTTGACATGAACATCAACTGAGGCAGAACAGCATCCATGACGCATGTCACAAAAATTTCCATCTGACAAAAATAATTCAACCAAATATAATAAAACTGTACTGAAGAAAAAAGGAGTCCCATGCCCACCTTAATAATTTATATTTTAGCCTCATGAAATTGGAGTAGATAACACTTTGATGTTCCCCATCAAGTCTATCAAGGGGTGACCATTGGTCCATTATTCATGGTTAAGCCTGCAAATTGTTTTCATGAATGCTAAAGCCACTGCACAACACGTGGCTAAAGCCCATTTCACACGGTACATGATCCAACTATACTATGATTGTATACTAGCAAGTATACTAGCTTTCCAGTATCGTGAGAATAGAACCAGTATGCTGGCTATCAAGCATGCTCGCTAGTATAATCACTGAGCTACTGTATTTCATACTTGATGTGGTACTAGATTTCTAGTAGGACCCAGTAGCACAGTAGCCATCGACCAATCAAGTAAGGTTACAGACACTGTGCGAACTTCTTTTTTTAATTAGTATGGAGTCTCATAGAATAACTGATTCATAGCAAGCACAAGGTCAATGATCATGTGAAACCTCCCAGGACATTTCCAGTCATACTAGATTCCATCCTCATTATCAAGTAGCTGCTAGCACACTAGGTCTTATACTGGATCAAGTATCATGTGAAATGGGCTTTAGGGTGGCTACTTAGGGTTACTCAAATTAGATTGACTTTCCACAAAAGCTCATTAAAAAAGTGGAATACCACAATGATGCTAGAAAGAGGGTTGCCACATCCTTGAGATCAAACTAAGCAACCAGATCAGGGAAATGAAGGGGTTGTCCCTCGCAATACATGGTGCATACCAACAAGGGGGTACTCAGGATCTGAGCTAGGGAGAGGCAGCTTATGCTAACCCCTCAGGCCAGCCATTACATTTTTTGAATGTAGTTCAGGTGGTATTTAAATTTCTGGAGGGTGTAAGAGACTTAGCTTCTGCTAGGATAAAAATATTTAGATACATTTTATGATAAAAATTGTTGAGAGCAGCATTATGCAGCTCTCCAAAGTCTAGAACCATCAGAAATGCCAAAGAGGAACAAGAGATGGCAAGGGAATCCAGTCCTAAGCTTCAGGGCACATGGATCAATATGTTTTTACATTGAACCACCACAAGCCAGTTCCATACACGTGTACGTCGAACTGGCTGGAGAGGTTACATCTGGGGAATGGCAGTGGCAAGGTGTAATGCAGGTTCTTTAGCTTGGTGTTTCTTTTGAGTGCTGGGTAGCTAGCCATGCCTGCACAAACACAAAACACAATTTCACACATGCCTTTAAAAATCATTTCATTCAATTTATACCCCTAGGCTTTATTTTTGAGCTTCATGAGGGGGCCTACTGCCCCACACTGATACGTCCATTCCTATACCAACCTAAAATCTTCGCAACCTCATTTCCACCATGCCCCTCTTCAGCCACTCATACCTCCCACCTCTCATCATTCTATCCAAACTACCCTTCTTCTTCTAGGGGCAAGGGCCTAGCCACGTTGATACACCAGTTTCCGTCAGATCGCCGAAGTTAAGCAATGTTGGAGGTTGGATGGGTAGCCCCCTCCATACCTCTACCGTGGTGCTCTTGTCCCCTGTCTGCAAGTGGCAGGCAGGTTAAATGTGGGTTGGCACAATGGATCTAAAGAGGTCTAAGTGCCAGGGGGGCTCCAGAAGCCCCACCCCTCCAATTTACAATAATTACCCATTCTTCTCCTCCCTCTTCCCCACTTACCCAACATTCGCAGTCATGTCTTTCAAAACACCCTTGCCTTCTATTACCTTCTCTAAATGGGGGCATTTACTCAGAAACAAGAGGGCTATTTTGCACAAAAATCATAAATGGAAACCAAAAATGGATTATATAGAAAAAATTAATTGTCAAAACAGAGCCATTCACTTTTATATCAAAAAAATAAAATAAGCAAAAGGTGATGCCCACCGAACGAGCTGCATTGAGGATGTTTACATCATCCACCTCCCGTCCTTACTGTAGGAGGGAAAGGGGGGGGGGGAGTTGAGGTGGGGACTGAAGGTCTGCTTGCTCACATCGTATCGCAACCACTTCCATTGGCAAAGCTGCACTGCCTCAGTTGTGATTGCACAATGTGGATGAAGTACAAGACTTTTGCACACCCACTTTTCTGAAAGGGCAAAAAAACATCAGTTTTTTACCACTTATAACTCGAGAACTAACTGATAGATCGAAGAACAGAAAAATAAAGGTTGTTTTACTTTACAAACTTTCTCAGATTCGGCATTTGAAAAAATATTGTAAAAGACCCCATTTTCTCAATAAAATTTCTTTCCTCCCTTACCACTTAATCCTTTTACCTCCTTTTGACTCACTTTACTTTCTCCATAGCCCATCTAAGTTTATTCTCGATTTTCCTATCTCAAAGCCCATTTTTCTGAGCCATGCTCCACATTAGACATCTCACTAACCTTTTCTTTACTTCCCTATTCAGCACCCCTGTCAGTAGTTCACACCTCTGAGTAAAAGCTTCTTTTGCCAATTTGATTCTTCTTCTAAATTCAACACTGCTCTACCACTTTTCCTCCAAAATACTACCTAGATAGATAAATTGCTCCAACTTTTGACCTTATCATCATCATTGGTCAACAATCCTAGGATTGGTTTGGCACAGCCCTCCACTCTATTCTTCTATCGGCCAACCTCTTCATATTGACGTAACTCCTCTCTTTTACATCCTTCACAACCTGTTCCATATATCTCATACATCTCCCTTTCCATTCTTCCCATTCACTTTTCCCTTGACGATTGTTTTCATCAGGCCATTGTGTCTTAAATGTGACCAATTAAGTTGTCCCATCTTTTTCTTAGGGTTTTCAGTAGACATCTCTTTTCTCACACTCTTCTTAAGACTTCTTCATTTGTCACTCGATCGATCCATTTTATCTTCATCATTCTTCGGTAGCACCACATTTCAAATGCTTCCAGCCTTGACTTCTCTGCTGCTGTTATTGTCCATGTTTCACTGCCATTTAGTAGAATACTCCAAATATATGTTCTAATGAAATGTTTCCTCATTTCCATGCTTGTATTTGCAGCTATAAGCAGCATCTTCTCTTGGTAAAATTCCCTTTTTGCTTGGACAATTCTACTGGCAATTTCACTTTTACTTCATCCATCACTGGTTACTCAGCTTCCCAGATAACAGAACTCTTCCACCTCCTCGATTTTTTTCTTTTCCGAGTTTAACATTGGTCCTGGCTTCCTTTCTTCTACTGCATACCAATACCTTAGTTTGCTTTTTATTGAGCTTCAGGTGATATCTGGCCATTGTCCTTCCCATATTTCCTAGAGTTTTCTTTAAATCTCCTTATGTTTCTGCCATAACTGCTATGTCATTGGTGAATCGTAGCATGCTGATTTTCTCCCCGTGGATATTCACTCCTGGAGACTTTTCTTTAACTTCTTGGATGGCTTTCTCGATGTAGACATTGAATAATACGGGAGACAGGGCACAGCTTTGTCTCACTCCTTCCTTTATGCTTGCTTCTGTAGTGCTGGGTCCTGATTTGATTATGGCCACCTGGTTTTTATACAAGCTGTGGATAACTCTTCAGTCATTGTATGATACTCCAATTTCTTTCAGAATCTTTAGCATCAAGTTCCAATCCATGTTGTCAGATGCCTTCTCTAAATCTACAAATGTAACTAACATTGGTAGATTCTTCTCTATTCTCTTTTCTATAAGTAGCCTGAGGGCCAAAATCGCTTCTCTTGTGCCCTTGTTTTTTCTCAAACCAAATTGGTCCTCATCGAGGAATTCCTTGGCTTTTTGTTCTATTCTTCTACAGGTGATTCTTGTCAATATCTTCGAGGCATGTGTCATTAGGCTTATGGTCCTAAAATGTTCGCAGTTCTCAAACCTCTTCTTTTTGGCAATGGGGATGATGACTTTCTTCTCAAAGTCTGTGGGTATCTCTCCTGTAGAGTACACGTAGCAGATGGTTTTGTACAGCTGGGTAAATGTCTTCTCTCCCGTATTTTTAATTTGTTCCGTATTCCAATCTCCCAAAATACTTAAGTTTTCTTCTCCTTTTGCATGCTTTATTACTTCCATGATATCTTCCTCATAGATGTCTTCCACTTCTTCATCGTCGTAGTCCGACGTAAGCATATATACTTGTACCACAATAGTGTATGTAGGTTTGGTCTCAATAATCTTCACCATCATAATACTCTCACTGTACTGCAGGAAGCTCTTCACACGTAGTCCTGCACTCTTCCTGACCATTATGCCTACTCCAGTGTTGCTATTTTGAGATTTGGTGTGAATAATTCTATAACTTCCACTCAAGAAGTCTCCTCATTTCACTGATTCCTAATATGTCAAGGTCACTCCTGACCACCTACTTTTAAATTTAACCTAGCCCTTTATGCTCTTATTACTTTCTCTCTCGTTATTTCATTTGCTTATGATTTATTTTCATTCTGTATCTTAGCACTGTCTTTGTAATACAACCAGTATTTTTGTGAGCCCTGGGATGACTGGCTGTCTACCTACCACTTGGTTGTCTGCGAATCTCAATGGCTTTATCAATTTTCCCCTAACCTTTATCATCCCTGAAGCTCATTCTAAGCCTCTCTCACCATTTTCTCCAACTATATATTAAAAATTACTAGTGATAATGGACAGTCATATCTAATCCCCCTCCCTATTGCTGCCTAACCCGATTCTACATCTGCTACTCTCACTTGTGCCAACCTTGCCATGCATGAATTCCAGATCAGTCCCCAGTCTACTCCCATGTTCCTCAATACTTCCATTAACTTTTCCTATCCCACTATGACTGATAGTATACAACATGATATTGGCTACAGTTCCATACTGTAGCAGGAGAGATTGCTGTGGTGTATATGAATCCTTCATTATGTGCACGATTAGAAGAGAAGATTCATTCCATGACATTTAAATATAAGGAAATCAAGCTGCTTAGCAGTATTCACAGCACATAAATCATGCCATGACCATACAAAGATATGGATATATCTAAGAAAAGTTGTTCAGTAATAAGGGACATTAGTCATTCCAGGAAGATCTTTGCATAGCACAGAATTTATGAAATCAATCGTTGACGAGCACACTTTGTGGAACAATTTCATCATGAAATTTGAAAGACTTTGTAGTTTTCCACACTTTATGTTTTTATTGAAACCTAACCTACAAATTCTCCATAAAATGTTATATGTTAAAATGTGCTATAAATAAATACAATTCTATGTACCTACATTGGCCAAAAATTTAATGTAAGAATGTCAGAACATAGAAAATCAATGATTCACAATTGGTTCCGTGTTTGCTAAGCATGTTGTGGAGGAGGGTCATGCATCTGATTTTAAACCAAAAATTTTACATTTGCATGAGGAAGGTAGTTAACTACATTTCATGGAGAATTTTGAGAACTGTCATGTTACAAATTATGCAGTGAAAAACTCTCAAATGAGGTGGCCTCTTCAAACTGCTCACCATATGTGCCTCCTCTGTCTGTGCCAGTACCTTCCCCACCACAAGTGCCTCCTTAAAATCCCCAACCTTGGTCCCATTGTATTTCTAAACAAACATTCATCCCTTGTTTGCCCTGCTCCCCCCCCTTAAGCCCTCAATTTCTCTTTTTTCTCTCACTCTGGACCCTATGTATAGACATGTGATAAGATGCACTCTAACACTGTACTCTAGATAATGATGCAGAGACATTGAAAACGGTAGAGGTTAATAAAAAAAACTGTGGAAAACTAGTCTGAAATTTCATGACAAATTTATGAGTAAATAGAGGGCTGTCCCATATATTATGGGAGACCTAATAAATCAACCTGGGAGAGAACACTGGAGGCTCAGAGAATCTGCTATTCAGCAAAATGTCCTCGTAAAATGTGTATTTTCAATAAAATACTGTATGTAAGAGAGCAGCACCAAAATCTGGGTTTGTTACTTAACAAAGATATAATAATAAACTTTATTCATCTTATCAATGTATCACATTACAGATGTTGTCAAAAATAGAACTAGCATTACAGTACATAAAATCAAAAAAAATCAGACAGTAATCATTAAAAAAGAGAGAAGAAAAAGAAACACCCTAGAATAAAAATTATAAAATTTAAAATATTAAATCATTAAAATTTAGCTCCCAAAATTCAGCTACCGAGTACAAAGCTTTGGTAGAAAGCCATGAGTGTAAGACTCGACTAAATTTCGCAATGGGTGCTGACCTGGCTTTCGGCAGAAGTGAATTAAACATTCTGATACCAATGTTTTCATGATACAGAAGGGACTTGCTGAGCCTGCAAAAGGCCAAATCAATTTGGTCTTTACTTCTAGTATCATACAAATGTACATTTGATCTAGATGAGTATTTATTTATGTTTTCCTTGATATCTATGAGAATCTTGTGTATGAAAATGCAGTAGACTGTTGGAATGCCTAGCTTAATAACGAGAGGTCTACAAGGGTCTCTTGGAGGTGAGAAAGTAATGGCTCTAATGGCCTTTTTCTGGAGGATGAATATCTGATGCACATTATGAGCATTTCCCCAGAGTTCTAGTCCATAAGTTATATGGCAGTGGAATAGAGAATAATATGCAGTTGTGAGAAAACTGGTAGGAATGAGCGATCTGAGTTTTCTCAGCATGAACAGGGCCTTGGAAAGTCTCTTTGAAGTAACTAGGATATGCTGGGCCCAGGATAGTTTGCTATCAATATGGATTCCCAACAGCTTAACTGATTTACAGTCAACTGATTTACTACTCAGACTACACAGTAAGTGCTGAGTTTTATCAGTGTTTAGCACCAGACCATTAGCCGAAAACCAATTTGAAGCTTGGGACAGGATATTACTTGATATCTCATTAATATTAGTAGAGTGATTATATCTTTGAGTAAAAGTGGTGTCATCTGCATACATAATAATTTTACAATTAACATTGGATGAGATGTCGTTGATCATCAAAAGGAACAGCAAGGGGCCTAGGATAGAACCTTGAGGGACACCGTATTTGACTGGCAGTATTTTGGACCTATTTCCATTTACTTCAACAAGTTGTCTGCGATTTTCAAGGTAAGATTTCAACAAATTGAGCTCCTTGCCAAGAATCCCATAATACTCCAGTTTTCTCAGAAGCAGAGGATGTGAGACACAGTCAAAGGCTTTGGTGAGATCCATTAATGTCAGCATTTCACTAGATTTCTCTTCAAAGGCATTTAAAATAGAATTTACTACATAGTCTACGGCTTGAATAGTATTTTTACCCGGCCTAAAACCAAATTGTTGCGGGGAGAATAGGTTGTCCGTATTAAAATGAGAAAAAAGTTGATTTTTTATTATTGCCTCAAATATTTTACCAAAAATAGGGATGATCGAGATTGGGCGGTAGCTGGAAGGTTCATCTCTATCACCTTTTTTGTAGATAGGTATCGTTTTAGCAAGTTTCAAGGCATCAGGGAAATAGCCAGATTGGAAACAGGTATTGAAGATTATTGAGAGAGGTTCCGCAATATTAATAATTATTTCCTTCATGATATCATTTGACAAGCCATAGATATCTGTACATTTTGATCTTTTAAGTTTATTAACTACTTGACAGATTTCGTTAGGTGTTACCCATTTCCAATTAAAAGTGGAGCTGGTGACCTTAAAATTCCTAAGAAGAGTTTCTGCATCAGGTGATGATGTGTCTACTGAGGAGGTAATGGCATCGACAGAATTTATGAAAAAGTTATTTATAACATCAGAAAGGAGAGGAAAATCTTGCAAGGATTTATTGATCTTAATTTCATCATTGATGAGAGCCCATGCAGCTCTGTTCTTATTCTCAGACTTTGCAATAAAGTCTTTGTGTGCTCTCAGTTTTGCCTGTCTAACCTTACAATTGTACACAGACCTGGCTCTATTACGTGCCATTCTGTCGGCTTCTACATTAGAGGTAGTATAGATGTTATGCAACCTGGTTAATTCATTCTTTAGGCCCACTAAATCTGGTGTATACCATTTGCCTTTCCTGTTATTCTGACGATTTTTACAGATCTTTTTGGGAAAGCAGTGTTCAAAAAGATCCATAAAATTACTTGCAAATATAGAAAAATTGTCTTGCCCATGTTGAGACGTTAGTAGCATAAACCATTCTACCCTAGACAACAAAATATTGAGGTTGTTCAGTCCTTCAATTGTAATTGGTCTCACCAGTGAAGTGGTAACACTAGGCTTATGCAACTTATTACCATCTGGTATTGCAACTTTAAAATTATCGCCCTGTGGTCTGAGATCTTTGGGTCATACACTTCAAGGTTGTAGAGAACTGTATACTACAACAGCAGAAGAAATGAAGATCATAGAGAGCTACCTCATAATCTGGCAACTTTTGCTCGAGCTCCATCGTATGCAGGATGCATGTTATATAATCACCTACCAAATGAAATTAAGCTTAGCAGTTGCACCGTGGTATAAGGAAGTTAAAGCATTTTTTTAACACTCCAATGTCTTCAACTCGACATAGCACTCATATCAGAGGCAGAGAGGGATCTGAATAAGATTCTAATAATCATTGAAAGGACAAAGGCCAGATATCAGCTGAAGATGATAAGAAGAAGACTAAGATTATAGTGTGCAGCAAGAGAGAAGAGGCCAAAACCGATGTTAAACTAGGAAAACAAAAGGATATTCTATCAAAAGAAAAATCTACTAAAACTGAGAATACAAGCATAGAAGTAAAGAACCAATTCATCAGAACCACAGATCAGAACATACATCCAAAGCATATTTCTTTATAACAGTGAGGCATGGACCTTAACCGCAGAGGAGAAGAAAAGGGTGGAAGCATTCAAAATGTGGTGCTACTGAAGAATGATGAAGATAAAATGGATTGACCGAGTGACAAACAAAGAAGTCTTAAGAAGTGTGGGATTAAAGAGAAATCCGCTGAAAACTCTTGAAGGAAGACTGGGCAACGTAATTGGCCATATCTTGAGGCACGATGGCATAATGAAGACGATCATTGATGGAAAAGTGGACAGGAAGAGCGGCAAAAGAAGGCCTCTTAAGAGATACATGGAACAGGTCGTGAAGGATGTGAAAGAGCGGAATTACATCAATTTGAAGAGGTTGGCTGATGAAAGAATGGAGTGGAGGCCTGCGTCAAACCATTCCTAAGATTTTTGACTGATGATGATGATGCCTTCAACTCTGCGGATGAGTTTTTACAGCAATGATATAATTCTTATCTTTGACTTGTCCTATATGTGTATTTATTACAGTCCTGAAGTTGGTAAAATTATTATTATAAAATCACCTAACTTTCAGCTCTGGGTCTACATCCTTTTTTTACAGATGGAAAACCACGAGTTTTAATGTTTCTTGAATAAGTACTTCAGATATTTAATCAGGGATTATTTTACTAATTCTGAAGATTCAGGCAATATGGAGAGGAAGCGAAACATGATAACACAGAAAGGAAAAAAAATTATTTAAAAAAAAGGGATTATTTTCCCTAAAAGCCAAAGCACCCAATTTTATTAATCTTCAGGCAAAATTTACCAGCAAGAGGCCTACGGAGACTGGGAGACATTGATCAAATACCTTCGCAGTAGTGACAGCAAAATTCATTTACACAATGTAAACAAAATGCTGCCCGAAGTATAGACACTCATTGAACATTATTTAAAGCAAAGATGACATATATGTATTACAATGGGAATACAATCATCTTTGTAACATAAGGTGAGTGTGAGAGAGCAAGAGGAAAACTGGTTGTTAACTTGATGTTAACCACCAGCGATCCCTTAACTCCACCAAGCACACCCATGATGAGGACTACTAACTAAACAAGAGTGTCCAGGGTACATTGGCCAAAGCTCTAACAGCAGGTCTTGATATTTTGCCTGTTTTTCCTCCTCCCTCACATCCATGCTCATTTCGGCAGGCACCAAAAACTCAATCACATACATGGCACGGTAGAGGTGGTCGAAGAGAATGATATCTGGCTTAGTCACCCTCAACTGCCTGATGGTGGAAATAGAATGATTCCACCAGATTATACTTGATAGATTATATGTATAGAGATGACACAATGTCTCCGACTTGGCTCGGTAAGCTCTGTATCTAGTGTCAGAAAAGGCCTTCCTCACACCACTTTGTGAGACTGAGGGGTCCATCCATGTCTTGTAGGTGGTGGTCACAAAGCTTTTTAAAGTGGCCAAAGGCCAAAGTGTCTCCATTGAATGGCTTTATATTTCATAGATGCCCTTCCAGGTATGATCGACCTCTTGGAGGGTTAACGGAGTTACAACAACAGGTAAAGGTGGCCGAAAGAGTCAGGATGGTTGGAATGTTTCATTCTCCTTCACAGACCTGCACCTTATGAGGAGTTTTTTTTGGCCATGGTGAGTGCCTGCACTCTGACAACCTTGCACTGCTTAGTGGTAAGAAGCATGCTTTTATTGTGTTTGATAGTGTAGCCTGAGGATGCATGTAATGTGCTGAACTTTAGGTGTAAAAGAGTTTTCCCAGATATGATGTACTCCACCACACACAAAATTCTCAGGGCTTCCACTCACTTTTAGATACAGAAAAGTGAGAAAGTGAGTGATTTTTACCAAAAAAAGGGAGGGAAAATGTGAAAAAAGTGAGAAAATAATGAGGAATTGGCAATTTTGACCACAAGTTAGGCTTCTGGCAATGGGTATAACCATATATTTTGCAATATTTTAAGCTGGAACTCGTTTTTAAAGCAGTAGCAACAGGGATAAAAATTACAATACAAAGAATTGGACTATTTTTGAAGATCCTGGTGATTTGGAATTTTTGTGGATTTTGCTTGTGTTTTCTTTCTATGTTATAAGGAATTGGACAATGAAACACACATTTTAAACTCTAGAAAGCTTAAAGAAAAAACAAAAAAAACCAAATCTTAACCAGAGATGAACAGTACAAAATATATAAGAACGAGGTACATAATGTACCATACATTAGGAGATCAAATAAACAATAATTTAAATAAGAATAATTTTAGTCTAATAATAAATCTATGCCATCTAAGAAGGGAGCTCGCATGGAGTGGACGGAGACCCTGAGGGAAGTCATTCTAGCTTGCCATGCTGCCAGTGAGCCATGTCGCAGGGGATACATAGCGAGGATGCACTCTTTATGGTGTGATATGCATCCTGAATATAACCATCAGTCGCAGCAGAATCTGCACGACTACGCCCATCACCTGTGCAAGAAAACGACAACCCAACCGCAAGGTCAGAGTAGTACACCACCCAGCCAAGGCTCTATCTCCTACAAAGGCAGGTGTACCTCCTCCTACTGCCGTTGCTTCCGCCGATCTTTCGGTAAGGGAGGTGAGCCTAAGGCCTATTCTGATCTTTTCAAGCCGTTGGAAAGCACGATAAACTACGATGAGACGACTACCAGGCAGGAAAATATTCATCATAATATTTCTCTGCGGGACCAACAGCTGTCCGAGTTGAATGGCATCGTAGATATGACCCTGGCGGAAACGACCAGCCACTGGGAAATAGACTGTGTGGTATATGCTGCCACCACACTGTTGACCTCTCCCCCAGTGGCAGCCAATTGGGAGACTAAAGCAGCAAATAGGCTTAAACAGCTTAATGCCAAAATCACTCTGGAAAGACTACAGGTGTTGAGATTTCAGTGTGTGATGGATTATCTTTCCTCCGGTTGGGCCTTAACGCCAAAGATGAAGCACATTGCGCGTGCAATCCGGAGAGACCACCACACACTAAACGGTGCTGCTTATCCTTAAGCAGCACGAGGTGGACAGAGTGCGTGCACTTACAACGGCAAGGAAGAAGTTGGTCAAGAGGACCAACGCCAGGAAAGAGAACTCCACCTTCTCCTTTCAGCCGTCCTGTCTCTTCCGACCCCACACCACCTGTTGTCCAAACACCACCAACTGTCCCGGAGGTGGAACGTTTCTGGAAGGACATCTACAAGACCACGAAGCCATTCAATGAAGGTACTCCAGCTATTGCCCACTTTAAAGAGTTTTGTGACTGCCACCTAGCAGATATGGATCATCCCATCTCAGTCACAGAAAGTGATGTGAAAAGGCCTTCTCTGGCAAGAAGAACTTCACCACTCCAGGAATGGATGCAGTGAATAACTTCTGGTGGAAAAAGTTCCCTTCAGAACACAAACACCTTGCCAGAATCTACACATCATTCCTGTCAGGGACGGAGTCAATTCCGTCCTGGCTGACTGAGGGCGAACGGTTTTAATACCGAAAAAGGGAGACTTGTCCGATATGAAGAATTACCGCCCTATAACCTGTCTCAACACTGTATATAAGGTGTTCACTTCCATCTTGATCGACCTTATCCTCCACCACGTCCAACCGGTATAGGAGGAAGTGTATGAGCAGAGGAGCTCGAAGAAATGTATCGCGGGATGCAAGGACAACCTGCTCATTGATAGGTGTTGAGCCAGGATGCTTGTCAATACAAGCATAACCTGTCAATGGGCTGGGTGGACTATAAGAAGGCTTTGAATACCACCTCTCATGAGCTGATTATAGCCATGCTGAGGTACATGAAAGTCCACCCAGAGGTTGTGTCCTGCATGGAACACCTGTTACCACTGTGGAAGACGCCCTTCGCCATACCATCTGGCAAGAAGATTGTCTACACGCATTTGGTAACATACCACCGTGGTGTTTGTCAAGGCGATAGCCTTAGTTCCCTCCTGTTCTATTTATCTCTCCTCCCACTGACCGTTCAGTTGAGACGAGGTAGAGGATATATGTGCGGCGTTCCATCAAAAAGGGAGCAAGAGGTCACCCATTCTTTCTATATGGATGACCTGAAGCTTTATGCTTCAAGCACGAAAGACCTGCGCTTGGTGTTGGACAACATATGCAGATACGGTGAGGCTATAGGGATGGAATTCAGATTGGACAATTGGGCGACCATCCATCTGGCGAAAGGAAAGAATTTGAAGACCAGGAATACGTGCAGCTCATTGACGGAAATGCTAATCGTCATCTTGAAGATGACAAAGCATATGAATATCTCAGCATCCCCCATCGCCGGATGCAGGAGGTGAGAGCAGTGAAGGAAAGGCTTACAGCCAAATACAGGCAGACTCTCAGGCGAATCTGGAGCTCTGACATGTCTGGAAAGAACAAGGTTCTTGCGACCAACACCTTTGCGGTTCCAACACTGCTCTACACCTTTGGTTGCATCAAATGGAATGTCAATGAGCTGCATAACCTCGACAGGGGAACGAGGAAAATGATGACCATCTATTGTAGTCTTCATCCGAAGTCTTCCGTCACCAGATTGTATCTCCCAAGAAAGCTAGGTGGTAGAGGGCTGATAAGCCTGGAGTGCCTTCATGACAGAGTAGTCCTCAATATGGCGTGCCGCGTGTTCCACAGCACGGACCCTCTTATGCTGCTTGTAAAGAAACATTAGAGTGTCGGCAAAGGGGCATTCCTATTCCAGGTGGCGAAAAGGGCAGCAGACTGCCTCGGTTTGGACTTTGACCTTACTTCCGGTGGAGAAGCATGCAACTAATCAATCTTGTCGCTGAAGGTGGACATGTTAAAGCTCGGAATAAAGAATGTGGAGCAAAAGGCCCTGCTCCGCAAGCATATCGAGAAGCTCATGCATGGAATTTTCTAACTTGGAAACACATGTGCTATCGAAGGAGCTCACGTTCGCCTTCCTGCACTCCCCAGGTCTGAAGTCCGAAACCGAGGGATTCATGTTCGTGTGCCAAGATGGTATCATCAACACCCCAGTGTAAGGTCGCCTCATCTTTGGGGCAAACATGACGGACAGGAGATGCAGAGTGTGCCAAAAGCAGCCGGAGACTTTAGTTCATCTACTCTCCGGCTGCAGCTTTTATGCAAAGAACACAAATATAAACCGGCACAACTCGGCCTTGCGGGTGTTGTATTACCATCTAAGACACCATTATGGTATAGATGCAAATCTGGTGCTGCCCTACATCCCTGGAGACATCGAGTCAGTCGTGGAGAACGATAAGTGTAAGATCTGGTGGAATTATTCCTTCTCCAACTCCAGGCAATTGGAGGCGACGAAGCCTGATATCGTTCTCCTCGACAATCTCTCGCATGTCATGTTCATAATCAAGTTTTCGGCATCGGTCGAAACATACATGGCAGCGAAGGAGATTGAAAAAAGGACTAAATATCAAGATCTGCTGTGTGAACTCAGGCAAATGTATGCGGGCTACTCTGTGAAACTGGTAGTCCTCATCGTGGGCGTGCTTGGTGATGTCAAGAGCTCACTGGTTGAAAATATCAAGTGCAACCCCTCATGCAGGGTGCAAGCGGATGCACTTGCAAGTGCAATGCAGAAGGCTGTCCTTCTCGGGTACCTCCACCTGCTTCGTGCGTATGACCCTAATGCTGGGTAGCCACCTATCCACCAGTGGTGAACGTGGCTACCCATAGGCAGGACCCCTTTCGAGTCTCCGGCAATTATGACAGCAACGAAACCCGATGCTAGCCAGAGACTCGGAGGTGGATGTTACTTTACTGTAACAAAAAATAATTTTAGTCTAGACAGGATATGCCTGTGCCTTAGGATCATCAGAATCATAATCCCGCTGATTTTTCTGATTCTTAAAAAGCTGCTCTAATATAGACGATGTCCTCTTCTCTAATTTCTTCTGCAAAGGCTTGAGCAGCTGCGACGTTATGAGCACATGTTCAGGGATGCCATTGTAGTCTCAAAGGCCATCCTTAATGTTAAGCCTGGTATTAAGAGTACACTCCAGCATAGCCAACCTGTTAGCAGGAAGCTGATGTCTGGAAAGAGAAAATCCTTGCTTGACATCAGAACTGCCTTGGACCATACAGAGGGCAGCTTTCACCACTTTGCTTACGAGCGGACATTTGGGATCACTGGCAACACCTGTCTTGGTAAATATCTGTGTCCAGTAATTGTCAATCCTAGTTCTAGGTTCATATAGTGGAAGGGTTTCCAGTTGTAACAATTTCCACTCGTCTTGAAGGCCATATTCATCCACTTCCATCAGCATCTGCAGCATCTTGTAAATGGATACAATTCTCTGCTAGGAGCTTTCCTTGATGTTCTGAGGTTTCAAACATTTCAGGATATGAGCCTCTCTTCCTTTCGCCAGGACTGATTTCTGGAGAAGGTGGCTCAAAGGTGCCTGATAATATTTTAAAGCTTCTTAATGAAACTTCAAACTCTGGAGAGGCAAGCATTCATGTTCGACTCATTCATTCATGTTCAATTTCGAATCGACATTGTCAATTTTGCTCATTTCCATAATATTGGTGGTATTGAGAAAGATGGCTTGCAATCTTGCTTTTCCTTGTGAGCACCTCTAGCTTGCAGAACCTATTTAGCAATAGGAAATATACACTCTCAACCTCTTCATTCAAACCATGGATCATAGGCTGATCTTGTTGGAAGAGTTTCGAAAACATTTCAAATACTTTAGCACTACACAAAACAAAGCTATCTCTGTAGGGAAGGTTTTATCCTTAAGGGGGTTAGCAATAGCCTGATAGCATTTTGATTCAAGGAGCTTTTCAACATCTTTACCTTTTTGACTTCAAGAAAAGTGTTTGAAAGCCGGCAGTTGTTCTTGAAGTCTCTCTGCTGCTGGGGACAGGGTGAGCCACCAGGAAACAACATGCTTAAGAGACTCGTGCATAGTCACTTTCTCATGTCTTTCAGATTTTTCAAACACCTCTAAACTACTTTGATAGTCTAGAAAGTCATATACAAGAATAATGACATCAGATACCGCCAGTCAAAATATTTCAGGCCTTTCAGAAATGATGTACGGAGGACCTACAGGTTGCAGATTTTGTCATCGACTTGGCACCCATTTAAACCTAAGTTACAAAACTTTTTTTGCACGGAATTGCTCACATTGACCTCATGACATTTGACCCTCATGCCATGTAGTTCTTGGAGATGAACAGTTGAGAAGATGGATATAGGGTCCCTACTTCGTCAACCGTTTACGTCACATTTGTTGCCCATATTTGCCTACCTAGACCTCGTGAATTTGAACCCTGCGTAACTGGAGGAGGACTGGAGATATTGGGAGAGTCTTTTTCTCAGAAAACATGTTCAAAACTTAGATGTTATTCGACAACTTGTTGATGAGCTACAATTGTAGCCCATCATTTAAATCATCAAAGTCGTCACTTTCTTTGAAGACCATCAAAGAATGGCACTTTTTACGCAGGTAACACCCGATGAAAAAATATTATAATGAGCCTGAAAAATCTCAATTTACCATAAAAAGTGCAGAATTAATTATGAAGTATTATGGTGTGATGAGTTTTTCCATAGGCTCTCCTGTTATTTTGCTATTTGTATCCAAACTCGATTTCTGTATCGACAGTAAGTCAGAAGCCAATGTTCTTATATATCTTAAAAATGGAATAATCCTTTCTGAGCTTGCAGTTTGCTGAGAAAAAGAGTTTTTCTCTCATTAATGAAAATAATATCAAAGGAATTGCTCATTATGCCTCCATCATAAATTAATTGAAAAAATTGGATTAGGCAGCGTATTCATAGTTTTGAAAAGTTGGTTGAGGTAAGATGGCAGCACAGCGCATCGCATGGCTTAAAAATTTAAGGGGAACTACCAGGCCTTGATATATATATACACGTACACAGACTCAAAATATGGGGCCCACAAAAAAGAGAAACCTGGGGATGGCACCTACTTACCTGGATCAAGGGTGCTACTGCACTTAATAATAATAATAATATATTTTATTTGTCCAGTGATTTGTAGTACAAATATAGGACATGTCATATGACCATATGGTAGGTAGAATAATACAAATGCAAAAATTATGAATAGAGAAATCCATCAAGAGGATAAAACAATTTTCTCAGTAGAAATCCTAGAAGCTTGGATTTGGAGAGGATCATGGCCTTTGCACTCTTTATAACTTCACGAGGAACCTTGTTATATAGTAAGAAGCCTATATTCCAGGGGGCATAACCAGAATTTTTTGTTCTTACATGTGTTTGATGGAGGTCAGTAGACCTTCATGTATAATAAGAGTGATAATTGTTGTTAGTAGCAAATATGAAAGATTTTTTTGAACACAAGCAATTACAGCAAACATATAGACACAAGGAAGAGGCAAAATACAAAATTTCTACAGAAGGGCAACATGGTGCATGGAGAGGTGCTTTGCCTATCAGTTCCCAGACAGCACATAAGCTCGCTGCAATGTTGCGTTAAGGCTTCGGGAACCTTGGCAATGTCACCAGTGCTGCTACAATGTCGTGGGAACATTGAAAGAATAAGGTTACGATGGAAATGTTAAATTAAGGTTATGGCAAGGTTGTTTCCACAATCTCTCTTTTGCGCATGTGTATCAGGGCCGAAGATGGTGAAAAGTTGCCCGTTAAAAATTAGCTGTTCATATTCCTCGCGTACACGTTATTTGGTCATTCTTGAGTGATGTTCCATTTAAGAGGATCTTTGTTAATGGGAAATAATTGCTAGAGAAAAGCAAACCTTTGGGGAATTTCAGTAAAAGTCATCTTTTGGTAACACTGTCCATATGTTGTCAGCAACAGCTACTTATTCAGAGAAGAGCCTTATTTATCTCTCTCAGCATTGAAAGAATATTAATTACGTATATACCTACCAGTCAAGCTTATTTTTATCCTTGAAATGATTTCCGAGGAATATTATGAGGGAAATTACAGTAGTATTAGGTTTTTGAAATTAGTTCTCGCGAGTGAATTGGTGCCGGCAAGGAGAGGTAAATAAAGAATCTCTCACCCTCAGACAGGTAACTCAGAGTTGCACATGTGCGTAGTCAAATGATAGGTTTGTTAGGTTGGCAGTCACTCCTAACAACATTGACGTGCACATTTTTTTTAATACTTTCACCATTTCATTTTTGTGGCTGTGTGAAAGAACTAATTGAGTTATAACACAAGAAGAAACAAGTTAATATGATCAAAGAATAAGTACAACTGATTCTAAGCCACGAGTGGAAAAATATCTTTTGAATGTTAAGTTTTGCGATGTCGAAATTGTTACAACACGATTTGGTGGGAACTCAGTGTGTGAAATATGTTACAACAATGTACATTCACAAATGAATGTTAGTAAGTTTCCGGACTGAGTTCTACTACACTGGTTTGAACTGCAAACTCGCCATGGCACTGAACTACAACTTTGCAATAAGGTTACGCCCGTAACCATGCGGCAAGGTTGGAAAACATGCATTAGTGACATTGCAGCAATGTTAACACAAGGTTATACCTAGCAAATTTAACCTCACTATAATGTTACCATGCTACAAAACAAGGTTGTTACAATATTACAGCAAGGTTAATGCACCATCTGAGTAATAGAATCCTCTTTTGAATATTATTTTAGAATTGGGTGATGGGCTCCAGAGGAAAATACTGAACATAATCTGGAAATAAAGTTCCCCACAGTAAATTGACAAAAGTACATAACTGCTGACAGTTTGTCTAATATACTGATTCAAAAAACAGACAGAACTCAGTTTGCTGCAGAGTTTCCGAATATTACCCTCCCAAGAGACTTGACAATCTAGGTGGCATATAAGAAGGAGGAACTATTATTTTGTGGAATAGGTTTACCATCAATAATAACAGAGATAAGTGATTGATCTTTATTCTTATTAGAGAAATAAATTAAATTTGATTTATCTACATTGAGGAGGGAATTCTGGTTATACCACTCTTGTAAGAGAACTGCAGGGTTACAGGAACTTTCAAGTCAAACTTTCAATAGATGAGGCAGACACTAAAAGTATTGGCATCATCAGCGTAGAGTACTGGAAGTATGCTTGGTAATGATTTGAACATATCTGGAAGGTCATTTATATATAAAAGAAACAGCACTGGGCCCAGAACAGAACCATGCGGTATGCCCGAGGCAACTTTTTTCTCAGGGAACACAAAGTTGGCCCTAACTACTGTAGGAACAACACTTTGATTCCTATCACTTAGATAAGATTTAATCCAACTATATGCAGTACCTCTGATGCCAAAAGTTTCAAGTTTTTGCAATAAAAGATTATGATTCACACAATCGAAGGCTTAAGAAAAATCAAACAATAAGATAAGGGTTCTATTCTGCTGTCCAGGTGAGCTAATATTTTATTCACAAGATGGTTAGTGGCCGTAGTTGTGGACCTTGATTTCCTAAAGCCATGTTGGGATGTGGATAGTAAATTTTGAGATTCTAAGTATGCTATGAGACAAATAAAAAAACCACCTCAAAAATTTTGCCAAATTGAGTTAGTAAGCAATGGGTCAATGGATTCACGTGTTGTTCACTTCCCTTTCCCTTTTTACAGAGGAATAACCTTAGCAACTTTAACAGGACTTGGATTTATACATAACCATAAAGATTCATTAATTCAAAATAATAATGGTACCTTTATTGTGTGAAAAGACTTTTATTATTGTGGCATTTTTTTGGTACCCCCCCCCCCCCCCCTCCCCTCGTTGGACATAACCCCTCGGCGGACTAATTACCCTCCGGACTTAGCCGAAGGACTTGCACGACAGGCGTAGCTAACGACAGGCGGAGCCAACGACGCCTACGATTCCAAAATGCAACGATTCCGGACTGCAGCGTTCCAACAATGCGTGCCGTCAAGCCACGCCGTCCCCTGACCAGAGTTGCTTTCACTTATATAGCCCCCAAAGCGTGGAAGAAGACCAGAAGTTAGGCCATCGTACGAGCCGTTATTTGGTGTTCCCCCGCCGTAGTGAAAAAAGAGTCCCGGATGACCCAATCCTAAGCTTCCACCTCGCCCTCTTCACATCATGCCACCTTTTCCTCCCCTCAATTTGCACCAATGGAATTCCACGTTAAACCCCATTGCACTTTGACCTTCCAGAATATACCCCCTCCTTACCCCAGAGAATACCTCCCCTCTCACGCTCTCTGTTCGAGTCGAGATGGCAACGAGAGCACTTCGGGGCTAGGTCAGCGGAGACTTGGTGATTGTCGAGTCTCCATAGCGCCATGGACTCTTGGTGCAAGTTATTAGCTTTTCCCTGAATTGTGAAGAGTATTTCAATTTTGTTGGTTTGTACGTTGTCTTTTGTTGTTTAAATACAGTGTTTGATTAGTTAGATTCTCTTACTTATGTGGTTTTTTCTATATTTGACCTCATCTTGCTCACCCGTCTTGGAAAGAATTCCTGTCCACTGGACAAGCGTTTCTCGTGAACTGCTGTTCTTCTTTCGAGAAACGCTGCATTATGTCAGCTGGAATCCCATCAGTGTCAGAAGTAAACTTGTTGCCTAGCTTAAGGATTACATTCAGTAGTTCCAAGTCCAAGCAAGAATAAAGAAATAAGGAGTTGTGAGGGCTTGTTGCTTGAGAGTGTTTCTTATAGTGTGTGGTATTGGGTAATTGATGAAACAAAAATAAATAAATTGGGAAAGTAGCCATTTCAGATTTATCATCAAGAACATTACCCTGAGAATCAAAAACTTTTAAGTCTTACATGGTACTCTTGTGATGTTTATATTCTTTGATAATTTTCCAGATTTCTCTGGTTTCGTTTTCAGCATTATTGATTCTATGGCAATCGTAGGTCCTTAAGGACCTACGATGAAGAAATGTTATGTAAATGGCATTCGAAAATTATGTCTAAAATTTTGGCATTCTAAATATATGTCTGTAATTCTTTTCATAACAGTGTATTAAAGTCGATAAGTGGGGTCTGTATTATTGTGGAAATATGAAGTCATATCTTTCATTAACCTGGATAAGCTGCGAATTTCTTGAGAGACCCAAGGCTTTTTGCAGCTTGATTTGGAATAGTTTCTACATCTTTTGGGCAAAATGGTAAAACAGCAGTCAAAGTAATTTTGGTACGATGAGTAGAAATGTTTCAAGTTGTCATCAAAGGAATACAAATGGTAAACATTTGACCAATCATGAAAATTCAGCATTTCACAGAGTGGCAATCTCATCGTCAGAGAAGAGTCTCTTATAGAAATTGTACACTTATTGAATAGATAGCTACAAATGTGGAAAGTAGAGGAAAATGGTCTTAAAGATGAGATATGGGGACATTAATTTCCACAGACATTAATTCGATGTTTGTAAACACATAATCAATGACAGTTGCAGAAGTATGACTGACTCTAGTGGGTTCTATACTGGTAATGTTCAAGTTGCAAGAAGAAAGGATGTCTAACAATTCCCAATTTTCTCTAGTCTTCAAGAATATTACAGATGATAATATGCGTAGGCAAAAAGTTATAAGTAGTATAGTTAATTCTCAGAGCTGATGCCAATTTAGGTCATTGCTGTTGTATGAAATTTTGCATTTCGAAATGGTTGGAAGTGGGAGGAGGGCACGGAAGTTGAATAATGATGAAGGAATACTAGGAGCCAGAGGAAGAGGAAATAGGATTTATGCATAGACGTCAAAGTACCAAGTGAAGGGAGATACCACTTCCATTCATATGCCCTTTACTTATGCTCAAAGGATGTATCTTATTTCACTGACATTAGACGACTTACTACTCAATTATTCATTTACGAACTACAGTGTTCAACCTAGAAGATTGGGTGAGGTTAATGCTCACCAATTACTGTACTACGCCTATTTCCAAATGAAATCCACACATTGGGTGGGGAAGGGCAGTTCCTTTTCCAGTGGTGCTAGTGTTTTCCGAGAAATATTGGGTACTAAGAAAAACATTACTTGGGATAAACAGGGTGCACCCACGGGCCTCTCCAAATTCAAGTCTGTGATCTTTGACCAGGAGCTCAAACAAGACTACTACACTAATTTTAATTTAAATGTAACTTTTAAGACATAAATAATTTTATTTTTTCATTATTTAAGCAGTCAAAAACTCTTAACAACAAGTTACTACCCACACGATACACAAGGCCACAACAGACTTCAGATCTACAAACCTCTTCTCGTATCATATCTTGAATAAAATGTACGAGTTGTACCATTGGCTCACATATTAATGTGTATGGCTATCATATCACATACATCATTCATTCGAGTACAGTATTTAAATACACAATAAGAGAATACATGACGATTCTTGCAAAGGGAAGCATTTGGTAAAATCACCTTTCCACAACAAGTTTGTCGATTAGATCTTGTCTCTCTTGTTCCATTTTAATCAGAGATTGCCGCTGAACCTTAAGACGCTCCAATTCCAACGTATTGTCTTTGATTAGATCCTAAACAAGTTTATACAAATAAATAATTACCTCAGCAACTTTCAACTATTTGTCAAAAAGCCATTATAATTCCTTAAATATGTACCTTCAATTGTTCCCTACGTAATTCTCTCGTACGGGATAATGACTGAAGCATATTTTGCAGTCCAAGAGCTTTCATCTTTTCTAATTCTAATTCTTTTGCCAAATCATCAACTATATCTAACACCTCACCAGTTATTTTTTCGAAGTCCAAAACATCTAGAAGATAAGTTGATGGTATTTAAAATAGACTTCTTCCACTATTACAAGAGTTTTTTAACTAACAAGAGTACAACCAATCCATTTAATGCAACTTACTTGATACGAACGCTTTGCTTTCATCTTTTAACTGATTAGATTGTAAAGACACGGAGGGTTCGACAACACGAAGTTTATGCAAATCATCAAAATAAAGTCCAATTCTTGAAAGAGAATCAGCCATTCTCCATTTCTTCACGAACAACGAATAACATGTGATTCACCTTGGTCTAATTATTAGCATAATTTCATATTGATTTTTGGCTTCCCGTTTCTTATTTTTTAACAGTTGAATTCCGAAAAACATTATCCAAAGGAATACATTGGCGCTGCATGCGCTAAAATGCTAAGTTTCTCTATGTCATAAAACTCCCGAATAAGTCAGAAATTTCCTTTGATTTCTACATTCATGATCAGTTAATATACATTATTATGCCAGAGAATTGTGTTTCAGTGATTTAAATTCCACTTTTCGGGAACAAACAAGCCTTTCACCTAATCGACAACAATTGTTTTTGCGACCTTGAACACCTTGAATTCCGAGTAGGAACATTTATGCTGTAGGGAAACTCCAATATTTGAAAGATTTCAAATTGGTAGCGCTTCTCGTGACAGAAATAATACCTTCAAATACTTCCTTGACTGAGCTTATCGCCTCGAACTGAGAGAGGAAATTTGTCTTTCCCGGGTGTCATTGTGACATATAACGTTCTTGTTGTAAATGGAAAGTGAATGGTAGTGTTTGAAGCCAACCGGATATTAATTAAGCTATCTGATCCAGTTGTTTACCCGAGGAATATGAGAAACAACTATGGCTATGGTCACCTTTATTGAGTGGAAAGTTGACATTGTGTAAGAATTAGTCCTGAGCTCTTTATAAAAGAGAACATTGAGAAAAAATTCCTCGCAGTTTTATTTTAGATCACTCTCTTTTCTAAGAAGTTTTCTTATCAGCCGTATTTTGAGCCCCTTATTGAACTTCGTTATTTTTTTACATTTTGACCAATAACCGTTAAAAATAGATAATTCAAACGTTTTAGATTGCTCGACTATGTCGGGTGATCATCGAACTCTCATAAAAGGCAATCCATCTCAATATGTGAAGTTAAACATAGGTGGGTCTTTACATTACACTACTATTGGCACCTTGACGAAGCATGACACAATGCTAAGGGCCATGTTTAGTGGCCGAATGGAAGTTCTTACGGATTCTGAAGGTATTGGATTACATGCTCCTTGTCTGCTCTGTCATGGGATAATGCCAGCTGCAACGGAATAATCAATATCATCCCTTCCAACTTTCATTGGCAGGATGGATTTTAATTGATAGATGTGGAAAGCATTTTGGAACAATTCTTAACTTCCTGCGCGATGGAACCGTGGCCCTGCCTGACAGCTGTAAAGAGATAGCTGAACTGCTTTCTGAAGCCAAGTACTATTGTATAGCTGAATTGGTTGAATCATGCGAGCAGGCGTTTGTTAGACGTGAACGGGATGCCGAGCCTATCTGCAGGGTACCTCTGATAACGTCTCAGAAGGAGGAACAGTTGCTTATTAGTTCTACAACAAAGGTAAAACTCGATACGATTGGTTTGATGATTTGTAATAAATATCATTTTCTGTGGCTTTTGCCTTTCACTTCTCTTTTTAGCCTGTGGTGAAACTTCTTATCAACCGGCACAATAACAAATATTCATATACAAGGTAAGACATTAATTTAATTTGCTCTTCTTAGTTGTAAGTGTTGTAAACGCTAGTGATTTCAAACCAGTAGTGTAGCTCATTTACTTTAATTAACAAAGAGTGGTAGTTAGAATAGAATGACTGGAAGAAAGGAGAACGAGGGGCAGAAGAGAGATATTGTGTGAAATGTAGTTGTGTGAAGAATAAAATGTCCACTCAAGAACTGCCTTCACCGGTAGAAATTGTAATAATGATAATAATTTGTAATTACGTTAGAATAGTGCATGCTAACTTATATGGGTTCTTGGTGAAATTATAGTCACCTTGTATTGCTGGGAATTTTCATTGGCACTAGATTTCTTTCTCCCCCTACAGTACATCCGATGATAACCTACTGAAGAATATTGAACTGTTTGATAAAATGTCCCTTAGATTCAGTGGGCGGGTTCTCTTTATAAAGGATGTAATTGGGTCTAGTGAAATATGCTGTTGGATATTTTACGGTCATGGAAGAAAGGTTGCTGAAGTATGCTGCACTTCCATTGTGTATGCTACGGACAAGAAACACACAAAGGTATGTGCTACCATTACGATTTAATTGGTAATGATAAATCATCTAATTGAAAGGTTATGCAAGTGTACACTTTAGTCTGTGCTTGAAGGTGATATTTGGTAGATCTTTAAGTACTATTAAGTACTTCAGTAAAGGGCTAACTTCATTTGAATTAATGATTGGGTCATTTTTTCTCAGTGGGTTGTTAGTAGCCATCTGTAAGTGCTTTGAACTTCAGTATCCCAGCAGTTGCAGATAATTTTTTGTGGTAAACCAGACCCTACTTGAGTTCTGTGTGGAGACCACCTTAAGTTCAGTACTCACATCTGTCAGATGGACGCTAAACAATGGACCCTTTGGCTGCTGGGTTTCTCTCCACCATTCCGGTTTACCCCGCCATCTCCATCCTTGGGCTGCAATCTCCAATCAGGGCTGTTCTCTTGGGCTGAAGTTACCTTAAGGGTGGGGCAGACATGAAATCACAGGGAGACTTCAGTTGGGAAATTTTTTTAAAAATTGTTATTACTTTACAGCTTGCTGGTTCATGCTATATGTTATGGTCCCTGAATGTTTGGCAAAATCCTAATTATTATTGCTGAATGTTAAACTTTGCAACATTAAATTCTCTGCCTTAAGTAAAGTGGTAATTTATATATTATGATGATAATTTATTCTCAATGAAGTATAGAAGTCACCTGGAAACAACAACTAATATGACTATGTATTATTTCAGACAGTAGTTGCTGTTCTATTGTAAATGATTGTCAACTGTATTGTGATTGTTTCTATATAGACTAAAAAGTTTTTTAAGTGACCTTTTACTTTTATGTACTTCATCATTCAGTTTGACTAATTTTTATCCGCAATTTCATTCTCTTTATTGTACATACATTCACTTATTTCAGGAATTACCAATAATCCATTCACTAGGAGCTCTCGAACTCATTTTCCTACACTATTTCTTCCTCATCATCCAGTTTTCTATTTTTACTTGTAGCCATCTCATAAGTCTTTATTTTAAGTGCTTTCTATTTCTCCTTAGCCTGTTACTATTGATGTAAAATTGTGACAACCCTATCAGTCTTCAGTGCCTTCATCACACCTGTACTCATGGCCATTATGACCAAATTTTTACTTCTGGTTGATACATCTTTGCTCCCATCATCATCCAAAGTGAACAATCCTAGGATTGGTTTGACGCAGTCTTCCACTCGATTCTTCTATCTGCCAACATCTTCAAATTAACATAATTCTTCACTTTCAAATCCTTCAATACCTGTTCCGCATATCTCATATTAGGCCTTCCTTTGCCATTCTTCCCATTCACTTTTCCCAATAAATGTCTTCATCAGGCCATCGTGTCTTAAGATGTGACCAACTTAATTGTCCCATCTTCTTTTTAGAATTTTCAGACTTCTCTTTACTCCCACTCTTATTATAAAAGACTTCTTCGTTTGTCACTCAATCGATCCATTTTATCTTCATCATTCTTCGGTACCACCACATTTCTAATGCTTCCACCTATTCTTCTCTGCTGCTGTCATCGTCCATGCCTCACTGCTGTAAAGAAACATGCTCCAGATGTACGTTCTGATGCATTGTTTCCTTACCTACTCTTGTATTTCCAGTTGTAAGTAGATTCTTCTTTTGATAGTATGTCCTCTTTGCCTGAGCTATTCTACTGACTATTTCTTTCTTGCTTTGTCCATATTGGTAACTTGGCTTCCCAGGTAACAACTTTTTCACCTCTCCCATTTTTTGTTTTCCTAGTTTTACGTTGCTTTTGGCCTCATTTTTCTTGCTGCACACCAATATCTTAGTCTTCTTCTTATTGATCCTCAGATGATAACTGCCCATTGTCCTTTCAGTGGTTGTTAGCATCTTATTCAGCTCCTTCTCTGTCTCTGCTATGAGAGCTATGTCATCAGCAAATTGTAGCGTACTGATTGTTTCTCCGTGGATGTTCACTCCAGAACACTTCTCCTTGACTTCATTGATGGCTCTCTCGAAGTAAACATTAAAAATGACGGGAGACAGTGCACAGCCTTGTCTCACTCCTTTCTTTATCCTTGCTTCTTCCGAGCTGGCTCCAGATTTTATCACAGCTACTTGGTTTTTATACAAACTGTGGATAATTCTTCAGTCATTGAACAGCATTCTAATTCCTTTCAGAATTCCAAGCATTAAATTCCAATCCATGTTGTCAAAAGCCTTCTCTTTCTCCACAAATGCAATGAAGGTCGGTTTGTTCTTCTCCATTCTCTTCTCTATAAGCAGCCTAAGTGCCAGTATTGCTTCTCTTCTACCCTTACTTTTACTGAATCCAAATTGATCTTCATCCAGGAAAAACTCTGCTTTTCATTCTATTCTTCTGTTGATGATCCTATCAATCAATATCTTCAATTTCTGTGTCATCTTTTCTCTTGCTTTTATTTTCCTGGTAAGTTACCACTAAATCCATTATTGCCTCAAATATAGGTGAGAATTAATGTATTTCCTTTTCGTGCCCTATTACTGAGATACTTTACCTAACTCTTACTTATTGGATTTTTTCTACTTCAATTTTCTCGGTAATTATCTCATTTTGCTCTCTGCCCAACCATTACTGTTGCCTCCTTGGTCTCTGAAGTTTGGCCAGAATTCTCCTTTTCACTTTCGATGACTGATAAATTGTTCAATTTCCAAAGAAGTTTTAATGATAAATTTGACGTATCCAAACTCCAGTTGAGGCAGAATTCCTTTGGTAAATTATCAAAGGATGTTCAAACTCCAAAGTGTTATCCAGACTTGCAAGGTAGCAGATTGTAATAAAATGTTTTGGGAACGATTCTAGGTTAGGAAGAGCCTCTGTCACCAGCTGCTTTGTTTCATGGTCATCTTAGACAGATTCTCAAATAGGGAATAATGTAGAGTATCTGCAACTGTATAATATTGAAAATCCCTTCTGTGATTTGTTGGTGGTCACTTTATTCAAATCAATGCTGTTGATAATTTTGAACTCTCTCACCTTGCGAAGGCGAATATAATTTGCCCACTGTAATGGGGGCCTGAAAATATGAGAGAACATGACAAGGTCAATTTTCTCTGTGTGTCCTATTGATGCTACAAGAAATTTTCAGTGTAACCCTATCATTTGCTTTCCAGTAAAATAAGTAGGTATCTGAATGAAAGACATTAAATACAGAAGTCTCTATGGGTTCTTAAAACCAATTGTTTCATCTGGAACTATGTTTAGTTGTTCTCTTTATATGAAGAAACTAAAGAAACAATCCTATGGAATGTATTAATATCATTAAGTGGTGTTCCTCAGTATACTTACATGTATTTGATGAACCATAGTTACCTAAAGTTTGTCAATATTTAGGAATAATTTGAGCAAAAGTGTCTTATAAATAAATTCTTACATTAAGCAATGTATGTTCTGTTTGTCAGTTCTTGAGAAAATTGAATAACATTGTTTTATTTCTGAAGTAACATTTTTTGTGTTGTTTCCATTGGCAAAAATAGGTTGAATTCCCAGAGGCAAGAATATATGAAGAAACACTGAACATATTACTTTATGAGAATCGCAATGGCCCTGATCAAGAATTAATGCAGGCAACCTCTACTCGAGGGGCTGTTGCTGCCATTTCATCGTACACCAGTGATGAGGAAGAAGAGCGATCAGGATTGGCCCGGCTCAGATCGAACAAGCAAAATAATCCCTGAGTAAGGGAGAAATGGGGCTTACGGAAAGATAGTGATGGTGGAAAAAAGTAATTCCGTATAGTTCCCATTATAGACAACTGTTTTTCAGTGCACTGCATTGTCGCTGTCTAAAAAGCAGGGTTAGATTCGGGTGAGTTGCATTGAACAACTGAGGGCCTAGGTCTCAGTATCTCCATTTTCTTTTGGTAATGCTAGTTTAATCCTGCCCAACCATTAATAAGAGCCATTTAGCTCTGTTTTGACTATAATCCTTCCAGTGTTGAGGACTTGCAGTTATTTGGGGAATTTAATTTCCATTGTTACCAGTTGACCCAAAGTGTACAGTGAAGTAGTAATAGTTGATTTAGTTCTTAATATGAGAGGTATTATTATAAATGAATCATCATTCCCTGTATAATAAAAAGGGAAAATCTGCAGCATTGATAGTTTGATTGTTTTCCCTAGGAAATAAAAGTTAGGATCCAGTCATAAACACCAAATTAATTTATATCAGCCATGGCTTTGTGTTTTGCTGGAAGTAAGGCCAAAGCTATGTGATCATTCATGTCAATTAACTAAACATGAACTTCTATTTTTTGGAAGAAATAATTACTCAAAGTGTACCACACAATGTTAGCTAGTCATTTATTTAAAATACTGGCTTCTTATGTTTGAAAAAGTTTTTCTCAGTGGTTTCCAAGTATGACTTCATACTCATCCCCAAGTCACTGGATGAAATTAGACACATTCATGTCTCAGTTTTTAATACTATATCCTAAGATATTCAGGAAATAAATAGTGCATCTTCAGTATCAAGTTTATTTTTCTTGTTACTAGGAATAATTTATTATAGAATTTGAAAGGTATTCTGATATGATTTGAATTTTAGGCATCGGAAACAGTTAATTCAGTCATTCAAGACAATTATGAGGTGTTAGGAGAATATTAATGCCGGAGGTCGACTATAGGGAAGATTTTCTTGATGTAGTTGGGCCCCACTGTGTTAACAGCATGTTCCAATTCGTATACTAGTTTCTAGACCTAGAAAGAGTATTTTTTTTCAAAGGCCTGAATTACAAATGAAAGTTTTATGAAATTACGGTAGAATGTCTAAAACTTGGGAATTTGATGAAATGTATCTTCTATTTTTCAAGCTAGCACTTTCAAAACCAAGGCAAGTGAATTATTGCACATCAATGTTAAAAACAATACTTGATGTTTCTCTTCTGCTTATCATTATGTGATATCTATGCATCAGTTGGTCCAAAAAATTATGTCAATAAAACAAGCAACTGCATGTAGTAAAAAAAACCTTTGAGGCAGAAAGAAAATAATTGATATAATTATTTTACTATTCACTTCTTGACTGTTAATATCATCAGAATCTTACTCCCTAAAGCCATCTTGCCCCACTCTATCCCCACTTGCTTTTTATCATCATAACATTTCTATGTGTGTATCTTGTTTATTTTCCGTTTAAGTATCTTGATTGAGCCTGATAGATTATGTAATCCAATCTTTTCAATGTGTATCAATTTCAAAATACCTGTTCATGAACCTCCCTTAGTATTATCCATAAGAGAATCAAAATTATTTAAGCAAGAAATATTGGCTTAAACTCAGTTCTGATACAGAGGGTAATGTGAAACCCAGGTTGAATGGCAGACATTTTTACAACTTTTTATAGATCTTTTTTTAAATCCTATGATGATAATATCGGAATAAATAATGAATGAAATGAATGATGCAAATAAATATCTAGAATGTATCTTCCTTACCAATAGTATCATAAATACTAGTAATAAGCATATGGTTCACTTCTCAAGAATGATACTTGCATCGAAAGGGTAAGATTTCTGTAGTGTTTCAGATGCCAAGTTTTTTTTAAGGGGTGACAAGTGAACAGTCTTAAAATATAAGTTCTTTATTCACAGTGTAATACTCCTCAAAAATCTTTTTACAGATATAATAGTAATTCTGAGTACTCTAGAAATGTGCGACTTGGTGTTTCTTTGTAATGAAAATGTTTAACTAACCATTACTTGACCATCAAGTAGGTTCTCTTTAATTTATTCAGTGCCATGTTTCTTCCTTCTGATCGTGGTATGCTTGTAAATAACTAAGTGGCTGCAATATGTCGGAATGACAGGCATTAATATTCTTTCACCATTCATTTACACACATTTATTGGAAGTAATATGTTAATGCAAGGAAAATTAAATGCATTGTGTGAGAGATTTTTTCGGTTGATTGCTAAGGCAGCATATACTAGCTGTTATCATATTGAAGATGAGTTAATTTTTTTTGCGTATCAGAGTATTTTACACATTTGAATTCAAAATGTTTAGTTTTTGTTATCTTGTATGTGGTTTGTCATCTGAACTTGAAAATGTGTAAAAAGAAAAAGCTAATAACTTAATGCACGTACTACTGGATGTATTAAAAAGAGTTCCTATTTCTTGGTGTACTCTCACCATCTTATTGGAAGGTAACATGATAATTATGATATATATCTCAGTGTGTAATTGTTAAACATTCAATTTGGTGTTATAACTTTGCCTGTATTTAACTGGCATGTTTCATTAGCCTTTCAATCAATATTGTGGTGTGTTTTAAAATTCGATGGGCCATATTTATGGATGTCTGTGCCAGAACATCAAGTTACTCTGGTTTAGCAGTTCATTAATGATTCAAAGAAGAGGTGTAGGTTCAAAGAGCAAGACATAATTTGTTACACTCATTCCCATACTACTGAATCCATCACATTTGCTAACTGAATTTCTACGAGTGAAATGAGTTAAACAATTGCAAATAATAGCAAGTATTTTAAAAATCCATTTACATTCGTAAACACTGGTGGTGATCACCTGTAGGCTTTCAGCAAAGAAGCCATTGTACATTAACAATTTAGCTCATAAATAAAGAATTCAATGATGTGCAAGTGCCAGCCATTATCGAGATGGTTTTGTTTTATGTAGCCTGTGGTTTAAATAACGGTTATTTTTAATGAAACATTCTATAATCACTGTATAAAATTTTTGAAAAGGAATTAATCAGAAATTTCAAGAAAATGGAATTATTTTCATATATGTGACTATGCGCTCAAATTTGGAGGCAGATTTTTGAAGACTCAGAATATTATGATATATGACAGTATATAAAACTAATATGAACACTATATTATATGTTAAAACCTCACTTGTTTTATAAATGACAACCAATGATTCAAAATGACTGGAGACTACCTTTCCTGAAAGGTTGATATTTGTAATGTACTTAGCCGAATACCCCACACTCTGGGCTATATTCCAGTGGTTAAATAGACTTTTTAGGTTAAATGCAAGAAGTTGTCAACTGTCATTATGACAGCTCTCTGACAGTCATTCCAGCTTCCTTTCAAGAGAGTCCCCAACTATTTGATACAGTTATGATTTGAATATGCAGTAGCTTTCATTTGACTCACACTAAATGCCAAAAATTCTAGTGATTTGTTTATTTGTTTTATGTTTAATTTAATTGCAATAACAAACAAATATCAGCAAAATAGGGTGTGAAATTGCAGCAGACTTAATGGCAAACTTCTTATAATAGCAGCAGGATTTATGTTCAATTTGTTTTTCAAAGTGACTTGGATTGATAGTTTCTTGCATTTTCCTTTATTAATTTATTAGTAAAATATTAAAATTTTATCATATTTTGTTTCATGGCCAATGAAATATGAAAAACTGTCTTCCTGATACTATGGGAGCAGATATTGTAAAAGTGAATTGTATTGTCAAATATAACTTTTGATTAGCATTAAAATGTAATGTCAGCATAACATGTTCCTGAAGGCTGTTAATTTTCTTGTATTTGTTTTTTTTATCTATTTATTGTGAATATGAATGGATATGAAATTGTCCATGCAAGTTTTAGAAATGTTGTTTTTTTTAGATTTAATTGTTATTACTTTTGTTCCATTGCTGTTAATTTTGTTTTTTCTTACATATGCATATATTTGTAGGGGATGAATGAATTGAAGGTTGAATATTCTGAAAAGTTCTTGCTCAAGTGGGCTGTGTAGGCCTTTTCCCAAAAAGTAATTTAAGTAACTATTTGTAATAAAATAATGTGTGTTGGAATGTGTTATTCATGTATTTCTTGAATTTCTGAGCTTTTAAGAATAAAGCAACTTTATCTAGGGATTTTGTGTGAACCTGAGTGTTGATGATAACCATTTGTCATACACATAAATGTATAAATATGTAAGACTATTAAACTATTTAGTTTATCTCATTCTTTTTTATTCTCAAGCTATGAAATCATAGAATAGATTATATTTAGTGTGTGGCGAAGGTCCCCACAAGGAGTCTGAGACATGTACATCTATAGGTCCATTGGGCTAATTCAGTGTGTGTAGTTAAGACAAATAAAAATGAACATGCCCATAACCGTTACTGATTAGACTGACAATGGAGTGTGTTGTGTCTGAATATTATGTAGCTGAACAGCACTGTTCACATTGCTGTCAAATCCTCGGTCACATGTAAAATTGATTGTAAGTTGACAACTGATTGTATGCTGGAATCTTATTCAAAATTCACACTTTCTTCAATATTCTAGTGTCAGCAAAGTATTGTGAAACTCTGGAGATATTTTTTTTTGGGTAAAAAAAACTTATTTCCTCCAATCTCCTCCAAACCTCTTCATCCATCTATGAGTTGAAATATAATTTTTTTTTCTTCCCAACACAGAGCATAGTTCAGCTATTTAATCCTGGGATACAGACTTGATTAAGGGTGCACAAAACAGGGTTTATGATGGAGGAAGTAACAGTGAGCACATTCGTTCACTAAAAAATTTACATCCTGTTATGGGTGAGCAGCTGGCATTGCATAATCACGTAGTAAAAACTAGTATTGTTAGGGACTACTGATTTAGTTGTAAATAAACAGCGGCTACATAAGTTTCAAGCATGGCATTGATAAGGGGTACAGATTAGGAGAAGCGAGAGGTAGGCTGCAGCATTAACTAAGCCAGAGACTTCCTTTTCACCATGGTGAAAGGAAGTCTTATCCACCGTGACTTGCATATCAGTATGACTGAGTAATTCTATTAAGGTTTTTCATGGCTAGCTTGCAATTGTAGAATATGTAACATGTGTTACCAATCAAAAAAATTTTGCCTTCAAATATTTTATGTAGTTCCAAGGTTTTCTTTAAGGATTATTAGCATAGGATTTTATAAATCATTAGTGGGAAACACTTTATTTATACTTATATCTTTAATTGGAGCACTTTGAAATAATGAATTTCAACTGATCAGTCTACTTCTCAGACTGAGCTGCTGCTGAAAAATTATACTGAGAATATTCCTAAAATGATATAATCAGTTTGAGTGTTATTTCTAATCAATGTTTAAGTATAGGCAAAAACTGGTGACATTTAAAGATGTGTAAGTAATATTTGAGGCTACAGATTTGGTTAGTCAGATTTAATTCCGTGATTTTCTTCAATTTGGACCAAAACAAATTATCACAAAAAAACTGCCAAAGCCATCAACTTAAGGTTTGAGGTCAGTATTGAAATTAAAAGTTGAATTATTAAATTTAATCCAAATTCCTATGCATTAATGTATAAAATTTGCCTTAATGCCTTCCTCCAAGTTGAATAGAGCATACATACCTTGGAATCTAGGTGTTTTTTCTCCTTTGACACAATATGGCACAGCTTACTTTAGTCATGAATAATCTAGTTAATGAAGTGTTTTCATTTATGGCACGTTATCCTTGAGCAGAAACCCTGATAATAAAGGAAAGTATTTACTATCATTTAACCAGCTTGAATACAAAGCACATGATAAAAAGTCAGCTTCCTAAGTTTACAACTAGAAATATGTTTTTATGAATGAAACCGGCCAGGCAAAAAAGATCTTAGCCAGATATGGTTGCATCCAGGAATGGCCTGAACAACCCAAATCTGTATCTGATCCAAACAAGATCAAATTTAGATCCAGGACCAGGAGGGGTATGCTTGAATCATTCAATGTAAATTCTGGTATGGAATAATAATATCAAACCAATGCTAAAACATTAAAAAGCCCTTAGTTACGCCCTGATCTGGATCAGACCTAAGCCAGATCACTTTTTGATTCAGTTCCGGGCCAGATAAGATTCTGATGCGTTACTTGATTTGACTGTTAAAACATTACACTAAAAAGAGCCAATGTACTCAAGGGAACTTCGGATCGAGAACATAATTGTATTGGGTCACTTCTATATCAGGAAGAATAAGACCATTATAAATGCTGCATCAAGTAACATCACTAGATTATAACTGGGCCACTCAGGCATATACCAGGTAAAAGGAATGGCATGAAAATGTGTGTGCATGTAATGCACAACTGAATAAATTAATTTTCTCAGCATATTATCATACTCAAATTAATAAATCAATTGTATTAATTATTACAATCAAATTCTAATACAATGATAATGTGCACTGATACATGTCGTATTACCAGCTCCAAGTCAAGCCAATAGAGGGCACACAAATTTTTAGAATCACAACAGTATTAGCATTACATCACACTCTAGCCACACATTATTCTTCACAATCAAATTCCAGCATGCTGATACATGTAAAAATAATACATATTATTTCACTCATTCAATGTGGGTCATAAATCAAGAAACTTCCATAAAATTGGGTCAATTTTATTTAAATAGCCAATAAGTATGGCGACCACGTAATATGACGTGGACTGCTATGAGCATAACTCTTGATAACAAATGGAAAGCAATTGATGTTCAAAAAGTACTCCTGGTGCAGTCACTTTCTTGTCTTAGCATCAATAAAGCAAAATAAAACCAATTCGGTAGTACCATTTCTCAGAAGTAATAATGAAAGATTTTGTAATAATCAATGAAATATTGCATTCATATTAATGTCTTATTCTTATAGGAATGAAAAATTCAAAAATAATTGTTCAATGCCACAAACTATTGCCATTAAATTCATTTTCATTATATTCCTTACTCGAAAATAATTATTCAGGCATAAATAACCATTTTTTCATTGCAATATTGAAGAAGTCAGCAATCTCATACGTTGTTCTATTAGAAAATACAGGATATTTAATCACGTGGAGGGATTTCTAGGATAATCACCTATCCTAATGAACTACCAATGGTCATCTTGTCATCAAAATTAATATTCACGCTTAAAACTAGAAAATTCTAAAGATTACGACAGAGAAAATGAATTCCATTGTTTCCCGATGTGAAAAATGTATAATAAGATCTTTTTATGAAGAGAGAGAAACATGTTATGGCCACAAGTGTTTCTTTCCTAAACTGATATTCATTATCATTGGTAACAACGAAGTTTCTTCGCCGCCATACATGTTACCTTAAATAAATATTTAAAGAGAGCTACAAAAATTTTGGTTATATGAAGATAAAACATTAATGGATAAGGCATTAACTCACTTTATTACTATTACAAATTGTGACTGACAGATATAAAATATTAAGCAAATATTAACCACTGAAATAGAACTAAGATCTAAAAGTGAATTCATAAATAAATGTAATGGTATTAAAGTTAAATATGTATACACGCTGGTGCCAACACATCAAATTCTAGTTTGCTAAAACTAATGAATACAAAATATTCAATCTCTTCCGAAAAATCACTGTGATTTTCTTCTCCATTAACAGCAACGAAAGCAGCAAATGGAATATGAAGAGTGAACATTTTAAAGTAAAATTGCCCAACTTTACCCAAATATTTCATTACACATATTCATGACACTTACCTATTAACTGATTTCTCGTCTGCATCCTAGTGTAGAAGACGTTTCTTTGATAGTTAAAATGGCGACGTTTCCCGCTTTACCAGTAGCCAATGGGCTTCCACTTCGGACTGTATTCTTTCGACCACTGATTACACCATAGATTATGCTTACTCTAATAAAAAACATCTAACTGATGTTTCTCAAATATCTTCTTCTAAATAAGCGAAATATAACTGCATCAATATCAATAACTCTTAAGGGTTCAAATTGAATTTGGATAGTGATCAGCCAATCGGTGATCATTCAATGACGACTTAGTTTTGAAGTCGGCCACAAATGGCACTCCTGTACATTTCACAGCAGTGTCACCTTACGTCTCTCCTTGAACTAAATCAAATGGTGGTAGTAGGCGCCCTAGGCCCTAGGCAAGGTGAATTCTCACCTTGGTAGGCGCCGATGCGCGTTTTAAACGAGGCAGTTCAAAGCACTGTAATTTCGTGATATGCAGTCATTCATGCATTTGGAGAGTTCCCCATGTTATTCGTTGCTTTATACGATACAGCATTCAATGCGCGATTCCCTATGCAACACGCAGCGTAATGGTATTAATGGTAATGACAATCCCCGTGTAAACTTGCCTTTGATGGTGGTATAAGCGGGACTTTTTTTAATTTGTCTTTCGCATATTTGTTTTAGCATGTAAACTGGTGCATCAAATACGGCGGTGCACGTATTTATGAAAGGTCCAATCCGCGATTTCAATTACGATGGACAAGCCAATTGGCTTTTGGACATTTAAATGTCCACTTAGGAAGTCACTTCACATTCAGGGTAGTGTATTTGGATTGCCACTGAAAGTTTCGATGAAACTTGTACGGTATATGTGCCAGTAGGTACCTCGGACAGAGGTCTTCCTCTAGTATGTCTAAGGACAACCCAACCCGTTACTTGATAGTATTTTTGGCAATCCCCTGTCGTAGGGCTATTTCTATTCGTTCCCGACAGATCTGCATTTCCTTATTCCAAACATTGCATCCCTGTACATTTATCTATATTTTCTACCCGCCCCTATGTTATCGCATTCACGGTGTTTCCATCCCTCTACTGCAATTTCACATTCTTCGCTCTATTCCCCTCTTAAACGTCCTGTTTCTTGGTAACTTATTCTCAATTCACTTTTGCGGTAAAATTAGTATTTATTTTACTTCAATTGCTCCATCATTTCTCCCCTACCGTAACACCCCTTCGCTAATCTTCCTATCAACTCACCTTACGTCTCCATGGAGATGTATCGTTTTCCAGACCTACGTATCAATAGCCCTAAGCCTTTAATGTACATACAACAAGAAACAATTCACAATTGATTTTCCTCAATTATTATCACTTTCACTCATACGCATCTTAGTCTAAATATTTGCATGACATTGTTGGTATATTCTAAGATTTTTCACTGGTTTTATAGCCAACGGATACGGACGAATGATGCATGGGAAAATTCATTACAGTCGCAATAAAGCTGTTTTCAATTGCCTCAGTGAATATTCCGAGGCTCTTACATGGCTAAAATACGCTAATTTATCATCATTGCAATGCATTAATACGATTTCACGTTTTGTTTTCCAAAGTGATTCCTTCAGATGGCGGTGTTAATAAACGTCACTGCAGGTCTCGTGTCTTTCCTGGATCAGTTTACACGGTTTTTGAAGAGAAATTTGAGTATGAAGAGAAGAAATAAGGAAGAAATCTGAGAATGTATTGAAAAAAGATCACTGATTGATTACTTTGTAATAATAGTTTTCCATAAGAGTTGGATTTCATGGATAGCTCTGATGATTAAGTTTATAAGGATTAGATCCACTTCTAACACACCAAATTGGCGAACCTTTCGTATTCATACCACGTGACTCCTAGGTTACCTAATCGAGATATTCCCGACGGTTACAAACACAACCCCCCAGAAGCGAAACTGGAGAAATCGGAAGACCTTTTAGGGACGGTCGTAAAGAGGAAAATCGAAGGACGATGGGGGGAAGCCTAATTAATGTAGCGGAGGGCATCAGCAACTCGGAAACCGGCGGTGGTGGCTGGATGTCTTTGGGCTGATAACGTTTCGCAATCAACGGAGGAGCATATCACATTAATGGAGCTAGGCGTTAGTACTTGATGTTGCGCGTAATAAGCATGTTGGAAACACTTGGTACAATTCCACAATAGTTTTATTAACCGATCAATCTCAGCGTCATTTTCAAGGTACATGTTCATGACATGTACCTTGAAAATGACGCTGCGGGACGTCGAAAACGATCGGTTAATAAAACACCATGCTTAACGGTGGAGCATCCGTTAAGATTCGATGTTATTGGAACTGTTCCGGTAGAACGCCTTTCGGAAAAAATTGTAATCAAGTACTTGAATTTTTCGGAATATCTCATCTACGTAAATGAATTCCACCGTAAAAAAACTGATATTGTATGGCCCTCCTATTAGGCGAGGACTCCGGCGGCCACCGGGTCTGCTTTTATGTAAATTCAGCTCTGGAGTTGGCCGCCACAATTCTAGACCGATTCAGGACTTAGCGTTCCAATTTAGGGCCGGTTGTTGTAATTCATGACCGGATTTCATATTTTTCCGACGAATCCAAAACTAAATGACACCATCAAAATACGGAGAAAATCGCGTGCTGGCCAGCTTAGTTATTTAAATTATTCACCACTCCATTTATCCTTTTATTGATTACACCTTATGGCCTTTCCCACTTTGGTGATGGCCCGTCGACTTCAAAATTAGACGTACATTCCTTAGCCTTGGAAATATTTTCTCATAATAATTAATATTTTCTATTTCGAAAAGCCCTACTAATAATATATATATGCCTGATATATGCATATTCATACGTATGCATATGAGCACTACATGCATATTCATAGCATTAATTTTCCGAAAAATACCTGAATACAAATTGAACTATCCTCATGTAAACGTTACTTAGCTTTGCGAACAGCCTGCTGAGGAATTCTCATTAATTAGGAACAGTTCAGAGATTTTAATAAAAACCCTGGGATCATTCCTTACGGAGTCTTCTCGCTTATTGTTAGACACTTTTTTTCTCACCCATGGGACGGACGCCAATGAAATTAGTTGATTGTTGCTCTCAGCTATTTTAAAAGTTTTCATCGAAATACTAATACTGGCACAGGATTTTACCACTCCACCCTACCTACCTCTGCTATCTAAAACGTCCTACGTCTTCTCAAATAATCTATCCTCTATCCTCAATGACCTTAGTTGTCGGACGCCTCTCCTGAGCAGCATTAGAATCCATTTGTCTCTCCTTTCCTACGTAGACGAGATATAACCTAAGAGGTTGGAGCACCTTAAATATCTCATTCTGCTACTTCCCCACGCATCTAAATGCCACATATTTAAAAAGTCCTATTCCATCGTCTACTACCTTAACTATTAAAGTTAAGGTATTGATCGTACTTCCTCTTGAGATTTAGACTCAGACCTTAGTTATAACGAATTCAAAGATCACTTACTAGCCGTGAAAACTTTAGCGGCGTTACCCGCTGAAATTTTAATATAGCAAAAAATCCACAAAGAAATTCCACCGGGTTCGAGTCCCGGTCAAGGCGAATGATTTTTTCTCTGTGGAATTTTTACTCAGACCTTATTAGTTAAGGTATTGATCAATACAATAACTACTAAAGTTAAGTAGCTTTATTTCAATGGTAACCATATTTCGCATGAACCACATTCTGCAGTTAGATCGAGATGTAAAATGATGAAATTAATTGATTTTGTTGACCTGTGCGAGAAAATTTGGATATGCGTTGTTTCTCGGAAAATTTAGTGAATGTTGCCACAGACGATGGAATCAGGCTATATAAACTTTAAAACTATAAGTATCTCTGATTATTCTCCATGCAACAATAAGAATAAAATTAAGATATTGGTGTGCAGCAAAAGAGAAGAGGACAAAACCAACATTAAACTAGGGAAGCAGAAACTGGAAGAGGGGAAAGAGTTCTGCTACCTGGGAAACCGAGTAACCAACGATGGACGAAGCAAGAAAGAAATAGTAGAATACCTCAGGCAAAGACGGAATTCTACCAAAAGAATAGCGTGCTTACCTCTGGAAATACAAGCGTTGAAGTGAGGAAACATTTCATTAGAACATACATCTGGAGCATTCTACTATATGGCAGCGAGGAATAGACAATAACAGCAGCAGAGAAGTCCAGGCTGGAAGCATTTGAAATGTGGTGCTATCGAAGAATGATGAAGATAAGATGGATCAATCGAGTGACAAACGAAGAAGTCTTAAGAAGAGTGGGCGAGAAAGCCTTAAGAAGAGTGGTAGAGAAGAGATGTCTACAAGTGAACGGGAAGGATGAAAAGGCAGGCCTCGTATAAGGTATATGGAGCAAGTTGTGAAGGATGTCAAAGAGAGGAGCTACGTCAATATGAAGAGGCTGGCCGATAGAAGAATCTAGTGGAGGGCTGCGTCAAACCAATCCTAGGATTGTTGACCGATGTAGATTATGACCGTTATTACAGCACATTGTTATCGCATATGGAGCGGGAATGTGACCACAGTATAAATGGCATGGGTCCGCGAATTCTAGGTCGCGGGATGGAAAACCTACTCTCCCAAGTTAACTGTAGTAGGTAAGGTTGTCGGAATAGGTGGTCATCATCATCATCATCATCATCATTCAGCAATCCTGAGATTGGTTTGAAGCAGCTCTCCACTGAGTTCTTCTATCGGCTAATCCCTTCATATTTACACATTTCTTCTCTTTCACATCCTTTATCACTTGTTCCATATATCTCATACAGGGTCTTCCTTGGCCGTTCTTCCCGTCCATTTGTCCTTCAACGATTATCTTCATCAGGCCATCATGTCTCATGCATTTGCCAATTAATTTGTCCCCTCTTCTTCGTAAGCTATTCAGAAGACTTCTCCTTTCTCCCACTCTTCTGAGGATTTCCTCGTTACTCACTCGGTCGATCCATTTAATCTTCATAATTCTCCTCTAGCATCACATTTTGAATGCTTCCACCCTTTTCTTCTCCACTGCTGTCATCCGCCATGCCTCATTGCCATAAAGAAACTTGCTCCAGATATACGCATGATATACCCGCATTATTATTTGAGAATTGAGATCAAGATGGAAAAAAGAAAATTTTAGCAAACAAATACGTATATAATAATTTAAGGAACAAGAATGACTCGAAAGCAAGCGATGAATTTGAACCACTGTTTTACTATCCTATGATGAAAAAGAAATTTAAAAAATATGAATTTTAGATCAGAGATTAGAGAAAACATCTTTTTGGTGATGACCAGCTCTGGGTTAGGGCGAGAAAGGGGCGCCTGAAATTATAGGAGTAGGTAGAATGCTGGTGGGAAGTAATTAATTATTAAGTCGTAATGTTTTTCCTTGCTTCTTAGACTTCAAGGAGATGTGTGATGTAGAATCATGGATTGCTTGTATTAACATGATCCATCATGTTCATACAAGCAATTTAAAAATTATGAATAGATTGGAAATGCGGACGGCTTATTGCAAAGCCCTACCCGGATTAATCGGCACAAGTGGAACCAAAATGTAGAAGGGTAAATAGGTTAGAGAAGGGTAGGAAATCTCCTGGGAAAATTTAAAGGATTCAGTAAAAGTAAGGCATGACTCGTAGAAAGATAAAGGATTTTAACGGTTGCAATTGACCTGTGGATGTTGGTGAAACGCAAAAGTGAGAGGATAAATTAAGAGATTTCAGAAGGCGTGAACGACGAGGAGATGGGGAGGGGGGAGGAATGTTTGAGGTGACTCTTCGATGGGGAACGAAACCTAAGTGCTACTCATGGATTCACCGATACCTATACAGGAAGAGCGATCGACTTTCCTTCACATCGTACTCGTCATTAAAAAAAAGTCGCCAGAACCGCGAGTGCGGACGAGACGAATCGGGAAGTTCACGCCTCAGGCAACGACAGCGGTCGGCAAATTTCCTTGTAACATGTTGTGTACAGGCGTGAAGTGTGTGGCGTGTTGTCATCTTATATCCGTTTTCTATGTCAAACATAATAGAACGTGTAAATCTCATTTGATTTCCTCAGGCAAATGATAGACTCATGAAAGTTGCGTGTTTTCCAACCATCCATCTTGGACAGGAGCAATTCTGCTGATGCTTTATAATTTATTGTCCTTTTAGTCCTTTTATGCGAATCTGTTGATTTTCTTGCGGAAAATACTCTCCGCGAGTTTTAAATACAAAGTATCCTACATATTAATTAATTTTAATGAACATTAATTGTTTTAAGTGAATCTTTTTTATCCTCCGGTCATGCTATGATTTTTCGTCACTACAGTTTGGTGAGTTGGAAAGAGGAAATGGAGAATTTAAAGGTAATAATGGATTGAATCGCTTATAGCTGCAGTAAAATGAAAAAAAAATTAACATGAGGGGAGTATTCGGGGAAAAGGTATTTTGAAAAATTGCTTTGGCAGTTGATTTCACGAAGAAGCTTTTCCGAGTCTCGCAAACGCATTCCGCCATCCTACGTAAGCTACAATCGTTGTGTGTTGTATTGTGTGGGAGTTGTGTGTTTTGCGTGCGTGTTACTCATTCATTGTTAACACTTGTGTTCTATCTCATCTGAGGGCTCTGTAGTCTAGACAGATGGGAAAAACTCAGGTCAAAACAATGAATGATTTTGCAAGGAGCGATTCAGACAAAATAAATTTGAAAACCATTCATGTTTGTACCATGTGACTCCTTGGTTACCTATTCGAGATAATCCCGACAGTTCTCCATCATGAGAAAAGCTCCTCAAAAACTCCTTATATAAACATGACTTTGAACAACTTCAAAACAAGTTAATCATTATCCATCCCTTACCATATTTGAAGTACGCGATTGATGGATGATGCGTACCTTGGATAGAATGATGAGAGGTAGGAATTATGTGGGCCTGAAGAGTGACTTAGTGTGAAATGTAGGGGTTGTGGGAATAATTGATTGTGCAATTAGACCTGCCTCCAATGGTAGAAAATTGATGAATGGATATCCTCACTAATAAAAGTGCCTCAAATTTGCCCAATTCCCATACTTGTACTTTTTTATTCGGCAAGTTTATGATAGATCAAAGGTAAAAGCTGAAAATAAACAAATTTTGGTGCTGCACTTCAAAAAATGGAAAAGTTAGGAGACAGGAACAAAAGTCCTACCTCAAATGAGAAAATCAAGTTCTGGAAAAACACGAAGACATACACAGAGCTAGAAAGAGATCCCAAGGAGTCATTCAATCCAAGTCAAATTCAAATACATAGTATATATTAAAAGCGTCAGTGTGTAAAGTTGGTATACAATGCATTTTATATCCAAAGCTAACAACGTCATTGATAAGTAAACCCATCCCTATGTATATATATACATATCTCATTACTGCAATCTAATAATTTATGATTTGGAATATTACAATATCAAAAGGAAAATTTGAGGAACATTACCGATTTCATTTACCCCAAAATTAGAGATAGGATAAGGCACACTTAGGTTGCTATTATGGATGAGATAGCGACTGCGCTATACGTATACTATTTATAAGATAATTGCAAACCAGTCGCTATATGCCATTTTTAATGCAGCAATAGCACCGCTTATTATAGCCTAATTCTGGAGACCGGTCTATCTGGATAGCGCTGTATGAATGTCTACAGTACGCAAAGTGTTTAACTTGTTTAGTTCGAGTAATATCGGGAGTATAATTTTTCATATAAATATATATTCGAAGTTTGTTTATGAATTGAAATGACTGGACTTCTGCATTCCAAGTGTTGTATTTGGCTAAGGCTATTTGTAATTACCTGTGAAGAAAACGTAGAAGCCCGGGGTAGGGTTAGGTTAGAGAGAAGGATTGCACGAATCTCTTTGAGGGGTGGAATGAGAGATTTATTTCCTAATTTCATGCGTAGAAGGAAGTGGCAATGTTTGTAGTGAACTGGCTTGATCAAAACTTGCTGCAAAAGAAATAATTTGGAATAAATCCTGACTAAATAAGGGCGTGGCTTTGCCGTGCCCTTTGTGAATAACCAAGTGCAGAAACGACTTCTCGCTAATCAGTAGGCATATGTGTGAAAAACGTCATTGCAGAAATCAAAAATCGCTTAAGTGATCGAATAAAAATGCCAGTAACATAACTCGAGAAGGCCTAGGCCTTACTCACCTTAGTTCAATAGCTCGCAATTGAACTAAGGTGATTGATTTCCCTATTCCTCTTGGGCTCTAAATTGTCATAATATTATCTGCTATTTTCATTTAAAATTCCATTGATACTTTTCGTCCAACTATGTGATTCCCCGAAGTTATTGGTACAAGAGATCGTACTCGCATAGAAATTGTGATATCAAATATTAATCCTGAACAGTACAGAAACGACAAGGGTTTCCATTCTATATAGTTGCAAAACGTACTTTTATAGAACTATAAATCTTTTACGATGAAAAATAGCGCTTTCGTACAAATAGCCTGGCTACCATACTATACTATGAAGCAAAAAATATTCACGGCAACTCAAGGGCCATTCACTGTCTCGGACAAAGAAAAAATAATAAATATAAGTTCCATTGCTTCCAGATTTGTGATGATCAGATGAATATAATCAATTTGGTCGCTTACCCTGGATCAGTGCATTACCAATTCATTATTAACAAGTGATTAACCTACTAATAAACTTCACGTAAGCATTACTAATGAATACCTTTTTCAACAAAATACCTAATCTCTTAGTTGATTTTTAACGTAAAAATATCCCAAGATAAGTTGACATTTCTTATGCGGGTTCTTCTCGCCGTTCCTAAATCTTTCAAATCTCCTAAATGTTATCCATTTGGTATCTTCCTGCATCCCCTGGATATTTTCAAGCGTACCTACTTCTACGATGGTATTTAAAACCCTGTGTTGGCATTCATTAAATTATTTCTCCTGCATAACACCGCTGTCTGGCTGCGGTCATTCCATACACCCAGCCCATGCTCCTCTACTAACTTTCGTCCATCCCTTCCCTGACTGCTGTGTTCAAATCTCCCATTACAATTACGTGCTTTCTTTCTTTCACTTTCCGGAGTATTTCATACAGCTGCTCATATGCTTCATCTACATTTTCCTCTCTATGCCCTCTAGTCGGTATTTAGTACCTACACCTAAATGACGAGGTTCGTCGACAATGCTTTTATTTCTGATACAAATATCCTATCTCTCATATGCTCTACATTTACTAACCTTTTACCTAATATTTTATTCGAAATTGGAAGAATTTGACGTATGATAGAAGTATTACGATGAATATAAAGTGGATATACCGAGACACAAACTAAGAAGGCCTGAGAAGAGTGGGGGAAAGGAGACGTCTCATGAAAATTTTAAAGAGAAGAAAGGACAAAGTAATCGGCTATATATTGAGACATGATAGTCTTTTGAAGAAAGTCGTCGAGGGAAAAGCAATCGAGAAGAATTGCAAAGAAGCAACTAGTGTTAAAATGAATTCATTAGGAGAATTGAGTGGAGAGCTGCGTCAAACCAATCGGATTTATGCTGATTTTGTTGTCCAAGAGAGTCCAATGCAACTAATCACTACACATAACAAGCACGAAATCCACTTTGCTAATTCTGCTTTAAGAAATTTGAGTTTTTCCGACTTCATATGTGCATATGTCAGGGGTGGGAAATAGTAGCAAGTAGCGTGCTACTGTAGCAGGTTCTTTTTCCGGTAGCTTAGCGAGCTTCAACTTTTTAAAAGTAGCTTTAAATGTAGCAGCTACAGGAATTTGAGTAGCTGGTATCCGTTCTCTACGGCTACTTTTCCAATTTACTGTTTGAACTACGAAATAGAGTAACGATGAAGCAGTAGGAAAAGTCGCTTCTGCCTAGCAGCCTTTCCTTCTATGTGGCTTTAAAATATTTTCCACACTCTTTTCCTGCTTAGTCTTCTAACTTCAAATGTTTTGACGACCTTTATTGAGCATGTCCCTCGGGGAGCCTTTTTTTAAGCTTTTTCTCCGGTTCCTCAACAGTTTTTCCCCCTCGCAAATAATCTAGGTTTTTCCGGAGGTACATTTTCATCTACATCTACATAATACCCTGCGAGCCACAATAAAGGTGTGTGACAGGGGTGAATTCTCACCAAACATGCACTATGTCTCATGCATAAAAGCGGATTAGTAGGTAATAATATACTAGTCTAAACTTCACTATTTAAAAAAGATAAAAATAGCAAAGCAAACATGCAAAAACATTCTGTTATTTGGGTTAGCTCCAAGTTTTTATACCAACATGCAGCTACCTATGCATTGATACACTCGTATTGGACATAGTTACCGCTATTCATATCTCCAATTGTACGAGGAAAAAAGGACATTTTGAATCTGTCAGTTCGGCAGTTTTTCTAGTTTTGTGATTATGTTACAGTCTACTATAGTAAGTTGGGGTTCGCAAAATATTTTTAACGTCATCACTGAAAATATTATATTGGAATTTAAGAGATTAAGTCCAAATTTCAACCTGCGATCTGACAATGATTCCCATTTTAATTTATTTACACCAAACATTTTTCTCCTTTCCACCGCGTGGAATCATTTACCGCATAATGAGCGCATCCACCTTTCGTAGAAACTGAAACCTACCGGATTGCTCAGATAACGAGCATGAATGCCTCTGTTCGCGTACAGCGAGGGGCGAAAAACCCATTATCTGCGAGATCCTAAGAATAAAAATAAATGGCACTGATTTCTAAAAACATTAACTCAATTTAATTAGCACCACACTAAACAAAGAACTTTGTTTTACAATATTATCGGTGTAAATTTAAGCGGTTGAAACTTTTATTTCGAGAGCGTAAATGAAAAGTTACAAAAAGACAGCTACCTTTTATAAGTAGCTGTAAATTAGCTGCTACATATTTCCCATTTTGTTGGATGCATGTTGGCTGTGGAGGATTATTCGCGCGGCAGAGCAAGGCTTTTCCCTCAAAAGACGGCAAAGTATTTTTTGTCTTCCTAACAAGGGATGAGCGCAATGCTATGTGCCAGTAAAATGTGAGCATAAATTACATTACGCATGTTGGGATGACCTCGCAATATTCTGAAATACCCTTGAGGACCTCTTATGTAAGGTAAACTCCCTTTTTTCATGATGCTGCGATCGGCATCCGCCCAGTAAAAGTCGCACGTAGAGGGAAGTAAATTTGAATTTTTATTGTACCCAATTGAATGAACAGTGAAGGAATAAAAGCTATTAGATATTCCGCACGTATAAAATTCACGAAGAGAATTTCGAGCCTCAGTAATTTGATCCATCAAACTGTAAATTTATTTTTATCTAACTGAGAACGCCACATCGTGGGAAAGAGGGGTGAAAAAGAAAAAGGATGTAAGCGAAGGACACTGCCGAGGAGGGTTGCACGATATATTTTTTTTGCCTTTTCAAAAAATGCATTACGTAACCTTCACAAAGGCAAAACCTTTAGATACCGCAACAGAAGCTGATAAGTTTAATTTCACCGGTAGAAACAAGTTTACTGTCTGTAGATCAGGAATCATGAAAAAATAAAGACTTTTCTCCAACTTTCAAACAACGTTTCACATGAATTGTAGATCCAGAGATAATAAAAAAAATCAGCGCGAAGGGAGATCAATGCGAAAGATGAGCGATAAAAATTACAGATGCTACACGATACAATCGACGCAGTGGATTAAGGTTGAATCGACATTGATATTGATTTATATCGACTCATACGTGGGTGGTTTCAAGTCATGGGAGCAATATCAATAGGTTAAAGTTCAGATTAAATCTATTAGAGAAATTTCAATCGGATAGCTTTACTGAAGATGTTAGGCACATATTAAAAACACCAGCGTATTATGCTAGATTCGACCAGATAAATAAGATTAGAGAGATAGATTGTCGTACAGATAGATTCAAAATGGCATTTTCCCCCGAACTATAAGAGAACAGAATAGGCAGCATAGGAAAGGGATAGGTAGGGGAAATATTTTAGAGTATTCTGTAGTGCATGATGCATGTCTTACCCCTTAAATACTGTAGACACTAACAATCAAGTTGCATGAGACAATATAGTTGCTAGTTTGCATGTTAGTAGTGCATGCCTGGTGATCTTCACCCCCTGCCACACACCCTCACGGTGGCTTGCAGGGTATCGTATAGATGTAGATGAATATGACTCAACGAAGGTGTAACATACTCCGCAACACTACAAAAATATTTAGTATACGTTACGGGATTGCTATCAGCTGATAACTATCCCTGACACTTTAATTTTCATCCCCACACCAATAGGTGTATCACTATCCACCCTTTACGCCTACTGAAAAACGGCGAGGTACATTCTGGGTCGTTCAGTGGTGTCTCTCGTTATTTCGCCACCACTGATAGCTTAAAACCACTCTTCCTTAGCCTCTACACTTACGCCCAGACGACGCCGTTCGCAAGGTCTCCACGTGAACTCTTGGCAATCACTCAGAAGGCCGATTAACCACTGAAAATTTCCCTCTTAATCACCGGATGTTGACTCGAAAATCACATTCGGCCAACCATCCAACATTTGCCGATATCCAGTTTTATGAAGGCATAAAAATACAACGACCCAGCACAAGAATTTGAGTGCATATCTTCTAAATTACGGCGAGACTCAGTGATGCGCATAACTTAGACCAAGCCAGTTAAACTGGTCATTTTGAAGATCGCGGAACTTGGCGCTCGAGAAACCTTGACTCAAGAGTTGCTCGATCGGCTGAATGGGAAACAGAATAAAGAGGACGCCCAGTAGCACTCCAGTTCCTTCATCGAAGGTGATGGTTAAATAACAACGTTTTTGCCAGCCGCGGCTGAGACGCGGTAAATTCCTCAAGAGTCCAAAATTAGGTCGCACAACCATAGGGCTGTGGGTTCCAATCCTGCCCGGGTGCGTTTTATTACTATCCGGGGTACGTATGTGTTGGGAGAAGTGAATCACTTTGTAATGTTCCGCAAATGTTTATTTAATCCCAACCAGTTTCAACGCTACAGCGTCATTTTCAAGGATCTCCACCATACCTCACTTCTCTTCGCACTTCCCAACATGTCACGATTCCACAGAGTAGAGTCAGATCCATTTGAAGTTATGCATATGTGTGTTCCTCTGAATCTATTATGCTAAATATATCAAGGTAAAAGGCCGATTTAACTGTCCGGAAGAATAAAATTATTTTAAAAATTACGCTTCATGGCATTGCCATTGTCAATATTACCATGCGGGTCACATTAAGGGTGTGTGGCGGAAGAGAACGATCACCAGGCATGTACCTTAAATCAATGACGATTTAATGTGCACTTATCATGAAGACATGAAAACATATTCATCCGTGAATACACCTCTTATACATGCAACCGAGACGTATAATGTCACTACTTAGTTGCAAATTTTACCTGTGAATTCATGAGACACGTGCTACTATATTATTTTTATGTACTGAGTAATGTGATAGTGGCTGATTAGCCAATAAATTTTATCACTATATCAAAAATTAATTTTATTTCCCAAACCAAGCGATGTCAAAGGAAAATCGAATACAAATAAACTTATATCTTCCACGTCTACACCAAAACTTGACAACAGTAAAAGATTTAGGGTATCAAACAAAAAGGACGTTCCATGCCAAGTTAGTATTGCGCGGGAATGGGACATTTCGGCGCGGCCGTCTCGGCGCAAGCCACCTCGGCGCAGGCCCATCTCGGCGCGGGCCCACCTCGTCGCGGAGAACAGAGATGTTAAGTACCGGGACAGATGCTCATGTAAAAATACTACTGGCACCGAGTATCTGCTTCTTCAGCAGATAACTCTTAAAAAGCTACTGCTGAAATTGATCATGCCTTGCCAGGCAACATGCCTTAATGCTAAAAATTATAAATTATATTGACGACTATTTTTATGGGACATACAGAAGAGTGAGTTTAATAATATGAAACTACTCATAAGGGCGTGCCGATACCAATGTATCATTTAACTACTGATATTCAGTTACTGTTTCCCGTAATTTACTACATTTTTTATATTTTACATTAGCGTTTAGAATTTTGCTTATTGGACTGAAAAATAAAGTTGTATTGTATTCACAAAAAGATAATGTTCATTTAATTACTACACTGGTTATCAATGTATCGAAATTATTACAAATATTAAAAGTAATAGAAGTTGTGAATCATTATAAAATCATAAGTTGAAATACAAAATAAATCACATGCAAAAATATAAGGTTAACAGGCTATCAGAAGAAGCTGCAGTTACGCTGCAGCTTCTTCCGATAGCCTGATTTATTTTGTATTTCAACTTACGATTTTATAATGATTCACACGCTGGTATTTTATCAATACCAGCGTAACATAGTAGGTTACCCTATGAAGATACAATAAGAGAGATACGTCTAGATAAAGAACTCCGTATTCTGGCAGCGTATTCTAAATAAGGTCTAACAAGGGAAAAGTCGCTAATTTCTCGTACCTGGTCGTCATATTGCCCTGTACTCTTTTGTTGAATCCCAGTTTAACGATTAGCTTGACCCATTATCTCTCTTATTTCTTTACCCCAAGAAAGATCATGTGTCAGTAATATTCCAAGATATTTAGCGGACTCCATGTTTGTTAATTTATTATTCATTATGTAATAAGTATTAGGGGGAGAAGTAGTCATTTCCAAAAATTCATTACCACATTTTTTAAATGTATTTCCAACTGCCATGTATCACACCATTTCTCAATTGCTAATATGTCATCATGCAAAGATTCTTTATCGCTGGGCTAATAATTTCTCTGTAGACCACTGCATCATCGGCAAATAGAATCTTACTTTTTACCTCCTTATTGGTATTATTTAGGTACAGAAGGAAATTTAAAACGGAAAAGTTTACGGAAGATGTTAGGCATATATTAAGAACTCCTGCGTACTATACTAGATTTGACCAGATAAATAAGATTAGAGGGATGGCTTGTTATACCGATAGATTTAAAATGTCATATTTCCCTCTTACCATTAGAAAACATAATGGGCGGCATAGCATATTTATAGGTAGGTGAAATGTTGTTCGAGTAGCCTGTAGTGGTAGCTCTTCGTTTCATGGTTAGCATTGCATGGTAGCTCTAGTTGCATAGTCACAGTCAATATTGCATGTATGGTGTTCCTCACCCCCTGGCACACACCCTCGCGGGGGCTTGCAGGGTACCGCTTGGCTTCTCCAAGACCGTCTGGTCGATGTAAATGTATATATATCTATGCTCAAATTTCTCGTCAAAAGGTCTCTCCTATTAGTAAGCACCTCTTTCGCCAAAGAAATTCACCTCCTAATGTCATTATTACTGCGTCCATCTCCATTTAAGACATAAACCTTCTACACTCCATTTTAAATGTGGTCCATAGGTATATATGTCCACACTTAGAAACATCCATTGGCCTCGCCTTGATGGCCCGCGCCGAGATGGCCTGCGCTGTGATGGCCCGCGCCGAGGTGGCTTGCGCCGAGACGGCCGCGCCGAGTTGTACTAGATCCGTATTGCGCAGCATAATGTATGGAGAGATGAGCAGTGGAAATAGTACCGAGGAAAGCAATGGATTGGGTGGAAAACTCCCTATACTCAATAGTCCTGTCCTACCGCACATAAATAGCCCCAGTTCATTTTTTCATGTATTAATCCATGACGCTCCCACGAATTGACTCTGCTTAGTACACATTACACATTTCATTTCCTCGAGTAAAATAGTTCCCCTTAGGTTGGTGAGGGTATTTCTCGCCTCAACGTTTTGAAATTCACCCATCAGGGCAGAGTGACAATTTCCTTTTCCGGTGTCTCATATGGTTCGCAAGAAAGATGTAGTGCCTGGAAAGTCTTACAGCTTAGGCTTAATTGGAAGTGTCTCCGAAGAGGTTCCTCCCGAATTCGAAACCGGGACTTCCGGTCAGCAGCCCAACGCTCTACCCTCTGGGCCATCATCCCGTCTCATCAGCTATAACAGATGCAAACACTTAGTTACCGGAAAAGTATTCTGGACTACGAAGAGAAGAGATGCGGCGCCGTTAAAGGAGTTGATGACCAAGAAAAAGCATATGACCAGAAAAAGAGTAAAAAAAAGTTTGCCGAGAATTTGACATTGAAAGTGACGACGAATGGCAAGGGCGTGCGAAGAGAGAAGCACCTTACCATTGACAGGATACAACTGGGATGTAGGCGCAGAAGACGGTGAAAGACATTCGGACGAACAAGAAAAATGATTACCTATTTTGCTCGGCTAGGGAGAAAATTATTTGCGCTGAGGAATAGATGGTAGTTGAAGCAAGGTATTAAAGGCGATGGGATAACTAATATCGCTCTTAAATGCAGACTTCTATATAGGCGACCAAAAAGGACAAGGATAATAAGATGGCACAGATTAAATCTATTAGAGAAATTTCAATCGGATAGCTTTACTGAAGATGTTAGGCACATATTAAAAAAACCAGCGTATTATGCTAGATTCGACCAGATAAATAAAATTAGAGAGATATATAGTCGTACTGATAGATTCAAAATGGCATTTTTCCCCCGCACTATAAGAGAACAGAATAGGCAGCATAGCAAAGGGATAGGTAGGGGAAATATTTTAGAGTAGTCTGTAGTGCATGATGCATGTATTAACCCCTTAAATACTATAGATACTAACAATCTAGTTGCATGAGACCCTATAGTTGCTTGTTTGCATGTTAGTAGTGCATGCTTGGTGATCTTCACCCCCTGCCACACATTTTCGCGGTGGCTTGCTGGGTATCGTGTAGATGTAGATGAAGATAATTATCGGTATAGAATGGCCTTGGAATAAGCTGAGCAGAAGAGTGAAACAAATTAGAAAAATATGTCTGAAAAGGATTTTTTTAAATTGGTATGTTTCTCTCCACTCTTCTGCTGTAGGTACTCAATAAAATATTACCTATGCCCAAACGCTCAATATCGCAAATAAACTCATGTGTCGGTAACCTTCTTTTATTACCTATATTACTACCAATACTAATAATAGTTTTACATTTGAATATGTCTTCATTTGGTATAATGGTATTACAAAGGTAATAAATAAAACTTCGTCAGATTCCACTAACAACCTCTTTTGGAACCTTAAAAGTTTAATTTATCACCGTACTATTAATGGTGTCTAATGATAAAATCGATATTGGGACTTCTTGAACTTTCAAATTCTATTTTAAGGGTTTGGCTTCAGCAAAATTTGGTATCGATCTATTTTTTTACCACAACCTCTTTACAATAATTGGGTTCAATACAACCACTACAGCTTTCCCCCAAAGGTAGCGCCAAATCTTCCAGCCTTCGAGTCACAAAATCAACTGTAGTAGTAGCCAACCATCATTACCTGCATTTGCATCACGGAAGTATTCACATTCAATGGTTCTCTGTTTTTATTCCCCTATAATTCTTCTATTCGCAATTCTTCAAATGTTATTACTTTGGAGAAAGCATACGCTCCTGGAACTTGGAAGATCGTTTAATGACTAATTTAGACACTTATTTGTTAATACAAAGTGGTGAACCCGAAGGTCATTATGGTTGGTGAGACTAGACAGCTCGCCAATCACACAGTGACACGAGTGGCAGTAACACACATGCATCAACATTAACAAGTACCCAGCAAAACACCTCGAATGTGCGCGGCAGGGGCGGATGACCACCAAATATAACATAATGTTTGTCAGACACAGAAACCATCTTCATTGCATCCAGAATGATGTAACTGAATCCCTTTCCACGTCATTAGTCACACCTCCATACACTACTTCCCAAACGTCAGATTTCAAGATTTTTTACGCAAGCAGTATGACGTCTCAATAGGGGTCAGCTACGGACGATAGCGTCTCTCATTACTGGACACTATCGAGTAATGAGGCACCTACACCTCCTGGGAATCGCAGATTCACTCAGAAGCAGGTGGTGCAAAGAAGAGAGTGAAAGCCCGTCCCACGTATTATGCGAGTGTCCTGCTGTTATGAGGTCTCGGAATAGATACATGGGCACACCCATGGAGGCCGGGGAGATTAGGGAAATCTCCACAGGGGACCTGTTGGCCTTTATCAAGGCGATTGGCCTCTATGGGTGGCTCAACAGTACGGTGGTTGTCACAATGGACAATAAATAAGTACCTCGGGGCCTCCTTGTGAGGAACTCCACCAAAAATAATCAATTAATCAATCGATATGTCTGATAAAATTACAAGCGTGCCATTACAATTTACAATACGTTCAACTACATGTCCAAATTATCTCCCTGGTAACTTTCAAATAATTTTTAATGGTCTTATTGTACATACGTATAAAATTATATTTTAAATCTTTCTGCTCTACGACCTGGCCTTATCATATTATCTTTATGATCAAAGTCACCGTATTACTCTGGCACTTAAAATATATTCTTAACATCTTCAGTTAAAAATTCAGTCTTCAATTTAAGACGGAGATTTAGTATGACTTCACTTGAGGTGGCTGGGTCGAAATTTACAGGTGTATAGATTTTCTTGATAATTGCAATATTTGTTCCTTTAATTATGTTCTAAAATTCTACGAGAAATTTTTTTGGGGTTTTCAGTGTAGTTTTTGAGATATTTAAGGTTTTTTTAACATGGTGCCTTATGGCGCACCCCGCTTCGTAAGGGTCAATTATGTATTATTTACGTTCCTACCATACAGATTTTCTCCAAAAACTGAAATGATGTGGATATTAGCCAACAATTTTTATTCTGAGAAAATCAAGCAGTGATATCGACTTATTTCCTCCGTATATACCAAAGAAATAAAATATTCCTTAAATTTTCAAGTATCGCGCGCGAAGTTTTGAGGTGCATTTGGCAACGTGGAATCAGACGAGGGAAAGCGAACGCGCGAGAAACCACAACAAATCACACCACAAAGTCCAAGAATATTACAATGTAGTCCCCTTGACAGAGTTCTTGACATAGATTAAAAAAGAAAGAAAAATTCTCTTCTTTAATCTATGGTTCTTGAGAATAGACGAATACGACACCTACCGTTACGACCGCTGAAACACTGAAGCAATTGCCTACACAACAGCAGTGCCGAATGTAAGAATGTGCGTTGTTGCCGAGTAAAAAAGAGAGATTAAATAAATGGTTTAATTAAATGCTATAAATTATTAAGCGTTTAATCACAATTATTTCGTCGCTACAAAGTATGCGGATACCCATAGCACCAAATTACATACTTTTTCAATCCATACAATAAAACCAACATCTCCAAGGTCAAAGGATATGCACAAAGTGACAACGTTCAGGTTCCCAGAAACCGAATCAAGTCAAATTTTATGTTATGTTTCATGTCAACAATTAAATTAAAAAGGACAATGTTTCAATACGACTTGAGAATTTGAGGCATCCGGTTAAAATGTCGCGTAATTTAATCACCTCCAAGCAATTTTTTAGTGCCATTGAAATTATATGAGAACTAGTTCTCAACGACTCACGATTACCGAACCAGCCACCTTAAAGATCTGATAGTGATTCCAAGCTAAGTTTACCTGACAATCTGGATGCACACAAAAACTTATAACAGATTTTCACTTAGCTGCTCATTGCTGCTCTTTATCCGACATCAAAATCAAACCTGCCTCAGTTGGGTCTCGTATACCTACTAGTACAACTGTCTTATTAGAACTGGTACAACATCATTATTAGAACTGGGAAACCAGTTAAATACTATAACGTCCCGTAACAGCGAACGTAATATAATAATAGGTGGAGATTTCAATGCACCATCAATAGACTGGAGAACATACTGCTTCAAAGCTGGAGGAAGGGACAAAGACATTTGTGAGACTCTATTAGATGTTTTCTCCAATAACTCCCTGACACAATTAGCTACAGCACCTAATAGAGGGGACAACACTCTTGATTTACTGGCAACCAATATCCCACAACATGTGACAATGATTGACACGGTTGATGGAATCAGTGACCACAGAGTTATAACTGCAAAACTCTCGCTATCTTTAGATAAAAATTTTAAACAAAAAAGAAAGTTTTACATTTTTAAAAGAGCAGACTTTGCTAACTTTAAAATTTATTTTAAGAGATTCCTTATCGGATTTCAAAAAGTCTTCCATAAAGGTATGTACCAACGATTCATGGAAGTCGTTCATTAATATCATGCGCTCTGGGATCAACAGATTTATCCCTTGTAAATTCAAAAAAGAAAGCACTGAACCTAGGTGGTACAATGCCGAAGTGAGAAAATCCCTGAGACGGCAGCGAATATGTCATGCTAAAATGAAAAAAATTAGTAAACATATGCCCACTGATGAGCGTAATGTAATTATTGAAAATTATAAAATTTCAAAATCCACTGCAAAGTCAGCCCTTAGTAATGCATTTGCAGAATTCAAAAGAAAAACACTTGGGGAACAATTGAAAGAAAATCCAAAAGTCTTCTGGTCGTACGTAAGGGAAGTGCAAGGCCATAAGTCTGCCGTCCATTCACTTAAAAATGATAGAGGTGAAATGACCACAAACACACTCGACAAAGTTAACTTGCTAAATTCCTTCTTCCAAACCGTTTTTAACCCACCTTCCGGGGATTCAACTGTCGTGTTACCTGACCTCTTTCAGCGGTTGATGCAACCAATTGACATTTCCTGTAATGGTATTGAAAAATTACTTAAAGATATAAGCCCCAACAAATCTCCTGGCCCTGATCAAATTCCCTCCCGCGTGTATAGAGAGTTAGCATCCGAAATTTCCCCCTACCTTGAAATAGTATTTAATAAATCCCTGACCGAACACGTCGTACCGATGGACTGGAAAGCAGCCGATGTAACACCCATTTTTAAAAGTGGCGATAGGGAGCAGCCATCTAACTACAGACCTATATCCCTTACATCCATTTCATGCAAGGTCCTAGAACATATAATTGTCAGTTCAGTCATGGGACACCTAGATAGCCAGAATTTATTGTCCAATGTCCAGCATGGCTTCCGAAAGAGCAGATCGTGTGAAACCCAACTTGCTCTCTTTTCCCACGATATTTTAGTTTCTGGCGAAAATAATATTCCAGTGGATGCTATATTTCTCGACTTCAAGAAGGCTTTTGACAAGGTTTCTCACAGCAAACTAATTTTGAAGTTAAAATCTTATGGGTTAGACAGTAACATTATATCATGGATTAATGATTTTCTGCATGATCGGGTTCAAAGGGTTGTTTTGGACGGTGTTTCCTCACCGGCAATTAAAGTCACTTCGGGTGTCCCACAAGGTAGTGTGATAGGTCCACTCCTATTCCTTTTGTATATTAATGATATCCAAAAGGTGGTAAAAAGTAAGCTTCGTCTATTTGCCGATGACGCAGTAGTGTACAGGGAAATTCTATGCCCGAACGATAAAGAATATTTAAATATTGACCTACAAGCAATTGAAACTTGGTGTGATACATGGCAGTTAGAATTAAACTTTAAGAAATGTCTTGTAATGAATTTTTGGAAAAAGAATAGCTCTCCTCCTACCACTTACAAAATAAGTAATAATGAATTAACAAACGTGGAATCCATTAAATATCTTGGAATAAGACTGACAAATGATCTTTCCTGGGGTAAACACATTCGTGAAATAATGGGTCAAGCGAATCGCAAACTGGGTTTCATCAAAAGGGTATTGGGTAAATGTGACGATCATGTACGAGAAATTAGCTACTTTTCCCTCGTTAGACCTCATTTGGAATATGCTGCCAGTGTATGGGATCCCTACGAAATCGGTCTAAGTAATGAACTTGAACGTGTGCAGCGAAAATCGGCAAGATTTGTAAAGGGACGATACGATAATTATATTAGCGTAACCAGTCTATTAAATGAATTGAAATGGGAATCATTGCCAGATCGCAGGTTGAAATTTAGACTTAATCTCTTAAACAAATTCCAAGGCAATATTTTCATATTTTGCGAACCCCAACTTACTATGGCAGACTGGACCATAATCATAAAATTAGAGAAATTGATTGCCGTACCGACCGATTCAAAATGTCCTTTTTCCCTCGAGCAATTAGAGATACGAATAACGGTAAATATGTCCTATCGGAGAGTAGCAATGAATAGCATTGGTAGCTGCATGTTGGTATGAGTACTTAAAGCTAACCCTACTAACAGAATGTTTTTGCATGTTTGCTTTGCAATTTCTATCTTTTTTAAATAGTGTAGTTCTGACTACTATATTAATACTATTCCTTTTTTATGCATGATATGTAGTGCATGTTTGGTGAGCAATCACCCCCTGCCACACACCCTTGGGGTGGCTTGCAGGGTATTATGTAGATGTAGATGTAGTTGTGTAATCGAGTGAACAATTCTCCTTCCAGAAATCTACTGTACTTATCTCATTCCTGTGCGTTAAGGTATACTTGCTATTTATCGCACCAATTGCATCCAGAATGCATAAAGTGATTCCCTATCTACGTCATTAGTCACCTCACTGTACACTACTGCGCAAATATCAAATTATCGAGGTTTACCGTCTACCATAGCACCTAAGTCACCAAATCACGGAAGTCAGTTCCTTCCCCTGTACCATCAATGGTTGCCCACAATTATTTGTTTCCAAGAAGATTTCAAAACTTAGACGCGATCAAAAAGGCCCCTCTCAGATCTGTTACCATGGTGATCGATAGAAACTACTCAATATGGATATGATGACCTCGAAGTCCCCGCCATCACATCGCTATTCAAAATCTAGAGAGTCCACAAGTTTTAGAATGCAGTGGTTACAACCGATGCGGGGGCAGTTGCTCTCGCGCTGTTTTCCATTTATGGCGACATCAGCCTTAAAGCCCAACCCAGCAGTCCTCACCGTAACAACAGCGGGGATGACGCGGAGTGGCCTCCAGTGCATTCCTTGTTGCCGGCCGGAGGAGGAGTCCATGCCTGGACTGCGTCCCGAGGTAATTTAGCGCTTCCTGCAGCTGCATCTTTTATCTTGTCATGGATTGCATAATGAAGTAATTCGCGCAACGCTAAAATTTTGACAATGGTGGTAAAAATGTTTGAAAAGTTAAAAGAATTAATGAAAATACTAAAAACCTAACATGAACAATATAATATTCAAACAAACAATATGAACCCACAGAACACAAGCAATCATCTGCATATTTGGAGCGTAGATTTTCGCAACACGACGAATCTGTCCTGAAGTTCTGGGTTCCTACTGCGATATTTCTCAGAAGTAATGTTATCACCATTGCTCCTGAAGATACTCCCTGCAATGGCAGTTAAAGCTACAGAAAAGAAATAGTCCACGCAGCACAAACCCGGAAATTCAAGACAGAATGAAAATCATCTGCATGATTAAGAGTAATCTTTGAATCGAGCGTGGTAGTCCAGTAAGTAGAGCGTTGTGCTGACTGGAGGTCCCGGGTTTGAATCCCGGGAGAGGTCTTAAGACATCTCCAGTCAAATACAAGTAGGGTTATTCCCTGAATGTCAGATCTTTCTAGCAAACCGTTAGCGGTAAAGGGAAAGGAACTGGACCCCTATCCTGGTGTGTGAATTTCACGCCGTCGAGCTTAGTAGTCGGTGACCTTAACCCTCACCTACCAGACCAGCCCTGAATACGGGCCCTGGGCCCGTATTCTCGTTTGAAACGCAACCTCGGTTATCTCCCCAGCAACGAAACCGAGGTTGCGTTTCATTGATTTCCTCATTAGAATGTTTACAAAAAGTTAACGCGAGTCCCGAAAAACCTATGTTATCCCTTGGATACCACGAGAGTTTCAGAAAGAGAATAAGGACCCAGTCTTTACGTTGAACAGAACTTTAATGTATAATAATGTAACTACATATCAACCGTGCATTTCACTGATTACGTTAAAAATATTTTGCGAAACCCTATATATTATGGTAGACTGGACCATAATCACAAAATTAGAGAAATTGATTGCCGAACTGAGTGTATCAATGGATAGCATAGGTAGTTGCATGTTGGCATAAGGACTTTAAGGTAATAATCATAAAGTTAGAGATATTGATTGCCGAACTGACCGATTCAAAATGTCCTTTTTCCCTCGCACAATAAGAGATACGAATAACGGTAAATATGTCCTATCGGAGAGTAGCAATGAATAGCATTGGTAGCTGCATGTTGGTATGAGTACTTAAAGCTAACCCTACTAACAGAATGTTTTTGCATGCTTGCTTTGCAATTTCTATCTTTTTTAAATAGTGTAGTTCTGACTACTATATTAATACTATTCCTTTTTTATGCATGATATGTAGTGCATGTTTGGTGAGCAATCACCCCCTGCCACACACCCTTGTGGTGGCTTGCAGGGTATTATGTAGACTAGACTAGACTAGACTAAGGTAACCCAACTAACAGCATGTTTTTGCATGCTTGCTTTGCTATTTTTATCTTATTTAAATAGTGAAGTTTAGAATAATATATTGCTACTAATCCTCTTTTATGCATGATATGTAGTGCATGTTTGGTGAGAATTCACCCACTGCCACACACCTTAGTGTGGCTTACAGGGTATTATGTAGATGTAGATGCATAGAGCCTCAAATATGTGTGGCAAGGAGTGATTTTCCTACAAGGCATCCACTGCTGTCATGCAATAATGATATCATTAGTAACTCTATAAATTGTTGAACTGATGGGTACAAGAAATTTATTTAGGCAACAATTTAACTTTGCATGCAATATAAAATCGAATGTAAAAACTATGATTTAACCCACGAGGCATAAACACCGCATAAACCGAGAGAAATCGTTTCAATATATTGGGGGTTAAAAATGTAGGGAAATGCCCTAACAATCACACTTATGTCTAGAGCACTAAGATTCCTATACGGGCTTGAAACATAAACTACCTATATTAAATATCCCCTCCCCCACGGTCTATGGCATTTACTATTGTCCGATGGAAAAAAATGGCTTCTCAAACCTCTCTGCTTAAACATTTTCTTCTTGGATTTACAATTACGATCCATATTCCTAGTGTGGAAAGAGCCATGCCATTGTTGTTCATTGTGACACCCATACGCTCTTTCGGAAATTTTTATCAGTGAAGAGAAAGGAGGCTTAATTTGATTAAAAAATCTCTAGTTTGCTATCATCGATTAATACGTCTGCTGATTTGCCCGTTTTAGGACGTCCAATGACCAACACGAAGGTTAGAGAGTACCGCAGAGCAGTAATATTTTCAAATGGACTGTCATGTTGGCACAAAATATTCTTTGACCACTTTCGCAACGGAAAAGCCACCAATAAACTCTTTTCCTAAAAGTTATTCCAGTCTCGATAAATCTAAATCAAGAGTTCGGAAGTAAATAATAACACAACGCTAGATTCAGTATCTAAAAGGAAGAAGATGACATTTTAAAATAAAAATACTGAACCGCTACAAAAAGTGCGTTTCAAGTCAATTAGCTCAGAGAGCAGATATCGATGTATGATAAAAAACAGCGGCAGCAGAACGATAGACCAGCTTCTAAACATTCTTCTGGATGAATAGCTGAAATAAAGCTACCATTGAAAACAGGTTAACTATACGGGGAGTACACAATGAAATAAACGCAAGAGAACGGGGGGGTTCAAGTTGAGAGGTTTTAAATATTTCTTCTGAATTTGAGTGTTTCGCGCGTAACGCTTAACTGATTGGTTGAAAATGATGAGTCAGCCATCCGTTCGTTATCTGTCCTTCTATGAGCACATTCCTCACGAATCATACGGGGGATTAGTGTCCGAAAGAGGGAGTTAGAAATTTATCAATTAGTTTGCCGCTCCAAAACAGCAGTTCAGATCCGAAGGTGGATTGATTTTTTTCAGGAGAGATTCTATCGGTTGACGGACTTCTAGCTCAGGCAGAAGTCACTCACTTCCAGAGTCGACTATCGAGATTGAGGCTGAATAGAAATGAGAAGCCGCCAGTGTTTACGCACGAATGAGCCTACGGTTTTGTGGTCTTCCTACTGTGACACTCATTTCATCCTTTCATCAACAGTAGTAGTATTTGCTTACGCGATAGTGGAGGGGGAAAGGCTGATATCAATCCCATCCCCTACGGCATCTTGGCCTATACGTGGCTACGCTCCATTAAATCATATTTCATTGAAGGTATGATGCGGTATAACCGCATCAACTTTATGACACGTTGGAGAGGAATGAAAGAAAGTAGAATAAAATCTCTTCGCTTTAAGGCTGACCTCAAAGAGAGGAGGAGAGATGGTACTTAAGCATGAGGTTTCGCTCCAACCTCAACTGCACCTCCCCTTTAAAAGCACAGGCGTAAATGAAGCAGTTGATACGAGGTGGAATTGCTCTGAAGGCCATAACAGAGAAGAAGAAAGAAAGAGCGGGGAAAGGGAGGGAAGAATAGGTTGTTTGGATTTAGCGATAAATGATATTATGTATGAAGAACTTGAGAAGAAAATCATCCAAAAGATAGGTGTATCCACCTTTCATGGAGACAATGAAATGGGAGTATGTCATGCCCCTCAAAACTTATCTTGATCAGGGAACACTAATAATAATATATACCTAACCCCTCCAGCCTACTCGTAGTATGGACATATCGTTGTTTGCAACTTTAGCTCGCTCTGGTAGTGATGATGCATCGCTGCCCTTCTCTAAGCCGGATTAAATGAGGATTTAACATTTCGACACGAAGATATTGTCAATATGAATCCATGAAATCATCTTGATTATGAAAATATACCTAACTCTTAGGCTCAGCACCAGCGATACAGGATGATCTGATGAAGACAATCGCCGTTGGACAAGTGAATGGGAAGAATGGCTAAGGAGAGCTTCCTATGAGATTACAGAGAAAGCAGTGAACGATGAGGAAGAGAAGAATTATGTAACTGAGAAGAGGTTAATTGATAGGGGAATCGAGTGTAGATCTGCGTCAAACTAATCAAAAATAATGACGTTGCATGTTCGGTAAAAGAATTCTTAAATGAGCGAAAGCAGAGGGTTGTCATAGATGGTATCATGTCGGACACAATCAAAGTCACATCCAGAGTTCCCCTGGGTAGCGTAGTAGGTCCGCCGCTATTTCTTTTTCACATAAACGATTTGGGTACCGTAATTAGTAGTAAGCTTAGACTTTTTGCAGACAATACTGTAGTGCATAGGGGTATATCAAAAGAAGAAGACAGGAAAAGGCTTAGCAAGGATTTAGATGCAATCCTAGAGTGGTGCGACAAATGGCAGTTAGATCTTAACCCTTAAAAAGTGTTTGGCTATCAATTTCTGGAGGAGGAATAATACGTTAGAGCGATCCTATTAAATTAATAACACGAAGATCGAAAGTGTTGAAACCATAAGGTATCACAATCACTAAAGATTTATCGTGGGGAAGACACATCCGGGAAATATGCGGCCGAGCGAAGAGAAGGCTAGGATTTATAAAAAGAGTACTTGGGAAATGTGATGAGAAGACAAAAGAGCGATGTTACTTTTCATTAGTTAGGCCCCACCATGAGTATGCAGCCAGTGTATGGGATCCTAATGAATTAGGGTTGATCAGAGGACTAGACAGTGTGCAGCGTAGAGCAGCTAGGTTCGTTAAAAGGTGTTACGATAGGTTGAGTAGTGTTTCAGAATTAATACAAGAATTAGGGTGGTAATCATTATCAGAGCGTCGGTTAAAGTACAGATTAAATCTATTAGAGAAATTTAAATCGGATAGCTTTACTGGAGATGTTAGCCACACATTAAAAACACCAGCGTATTATGCTAGATTCGACCAGATAAATAAGATAAGAGAGATAGACTGTCCTACTGATAGTTTCAAAATGGCATTTTCCCCCCGTTCTATAAGAGAATAGAATAGGCAGCATAGCAAGGGGTTAGTTAGAGGTAATATTTTAAAGTAGTCTGTAGTGCATGATGCATGTATTAATCCTATAAATACTATATATACTAACAATCTAGTTGCATGAGACCCTATAGTCGCTTGTTTACATGTCGGTAGTGCAAGCATAGTGATCTTCACCCCCTGCCACACACCCTCGCGGTGGCTTGCAGGGTATCGTGTGGATGTAAATATAGATGAATAAGGGCTATCGACTGATGCAAATGACTTTCTCTTAACGTCTTCTCTTAAAGAAGTATTTTCCAAAAATAAAACTATATGTATCTCAGATTATTCTCCATACATCAATAAGAATAAAACTAAGATATTGGTGCGCAGCGAAAGAGAAGAGGCCACAACCGACGTTAAACTAGGGAAGCAAAAACTGGATGAGGTGAAAGAGTTCTGCTTCCTGGGAAGCCGAGTAACCAACGATGGACGAAGCAAGAAAGAAATAGTAGAATACATCAGGCAAAGATGGAATTCTACCAAAAGAATAGCGTACTTACATCTGGAAATACAAACGTAAAAGTAGGGAAACAATTCATCAGGACGTACATCTGGATCATGTTTCTTTACGGCAGTGAGGCATTGACGATGACAGCAGCGGAGAAGAAAAGGGTGGAAGCATTCGAAATGTGGTGCTACAGAAGAATGATGAAGATAAAATTAATCGACCGAGTGACAAACGAACAAGTCTTAAGAAGAGTGGAAGATAAGAGAAGCCAGCTGAAAACTCTAAGAAGAAGACGGGATAACTTATTCGGCCATCGTGTCTTAAGATATTAAGACACGATGGCCTGATGAAGACAATCGTTGAAGGACAAATGGACAGGAAGAACAGCAAAAGAAGGCCTTGAGTGAGATATATGGAAAGTGATGGAGGATGTGAAAGAGAAGAAATACGTAAATATGAAGAGATTAGCCGATAGAAGAACTCAGTGGAGAGCTGCGTCCAACCAATCTGAGGATTGATGACTAATGATGAAGATGATGATGATTCTCCACGCGTGCCGATTGTCACGTCTTGAAATCTACTATTTTGGTTAGGGTTAGATAGCAGAAGGGACAGTTTTGTCTCTCCCTCGCCCTTTCATTATTATTATTATTTTGGTAACTCTTCGTATGCCTCATTCATGCTATATTTCTGTAAACTTGGTAAGTTTATAATTGTTTATTTTCAAACAGCTCTGAAAAATAAAAATTAATACAAAATTCACACAATTATAATACACCCATGCATTAAAATAAATCATCATCATCAGCCTATTCTTTTCATTGTTTGACGCAGCTCTCAACTTGCTTCTTCAATCAGCTGACCTCTTTATATTGACGTTATTTTTCTCTTTCACACTTAAAACAGTCGTAGATACGTGTATTTTATTTACTGTTGAGACGATATTTTCCACACATTGTAATTCAATACATTCTTCCCGCTGTATCTATTCCGCAATTAAATAATTTCCATACCAGTAGGATCCAAATATTTAGAAGCCATCGAAATATTACGTAACGCTGAATTTCAACTTCTTTTAACCCCTCCCCCTCTTCCCTTTAACACTCCATAACATTACCGTAAATTACGCAACGTAGCCAATTTGGTTCATCTACATCTACACGATACCCTGCAAGCCGCCGCGAGGGTGTGTGACAGGGGGTGAAGATCACCTTATTTCTTATTTTTGTTGGCTCTCTTATTTTTGAATGATAAAACAAACATTATTTATAAATATCTTACTTATTTCTCAATACTGATAGTTTCTCACCAATTATTATGCACATAATTATTTTTATTTGAACAAGGAATGACTTTATAATGCATATTTCATACAACGTAACGTAAGGCTGGACTTCCTCCCCTTCTTGTCGATAGTGAATCGTAACAGTTGGACTGACCCCTACCCCTCCTTTAGCCTTACGTCATTTATAGACGGCCCCTTATCTTGAAATCAAAGATGCACAGATAGGAGGAATGTCATGCATAATGATTTTCGCTCGTCTGTATGCAGATGGAGGATTGTGTGGATCGAATATTAAATCTAATGCATTCAAACAATTCAACTCAAGAGCTAGAGGCACATGAGAGGCGAGCGGAATACCCTTTGAACGCATTCTTTCCCTTCTTCTTATACAATCAGAATGGAATGAAATGTTAGCAATAAAGTAAAGTATCGTACTAGATGTAGCCAGTTGTTATTGGTCATGAGTGGTTTGATAGACGAGATCGTGTTTGGCTCAGCGGCTTTGGGGAAGATGAGAACTCTTCGGCAGCGAAAATGGCAAAATATATTCTAAAAATGTTTTCACACAAATCGCAGATGATGACATATAAGTAGACTTCACGGCTTCGTTGGTAGGGGAAGAAAAAGTGAAGAGTGAAGCTACCATCAATATTCCCAGGGACTCGAGTGATGGAGATACGTTTTTCGGTTCTCCCGAGAGTGAGACATGTAGTCGAAAAGCATAAGAATTTTCACTGAAATCGGTAGCAATGGCACAGTGGTGATGAACCTGAAGATGTCTGTAATAATATCACTCCCGATCACAACGAAATTAAGAAAAAATGGAGATTCGCCATTCTTATCTACATCTACATCTACGCAATACCCTGCGAGCCACCGCGAAGGTGTGTTTGTGTCATTTCGACGAACGCGTTCTGAACCGCGACTACGAAGGAGAAAAGTAATGGCAGCATGGGGATTAATATATACATACGTTCCATATTCCCCGAGAGTTTCAGCCCAAACCTAAATTATTAGATATGGAGGAATTCATAAGTCTTGGGTATTCTGAGCTCTGTTGTTTGTCGGCTATTGATTTGTAACTCGGCCGCTGAATGCGACCTTCAATTCAGGACTTTTATTAAATGATCACACCAAATGCCACCTCAGTCTGGCTTACCCCTCACGTGCCCATTAATGTCCAGTCGAACAGGCCACCTTTGAGAGCGCGTTTTATGCGGGGTCGCCGTTCATCAGTCTCACTCGCGAAAGTACGGCATTGTTAGTCCTGTCGGTCTCAAGTCGTAATTCCATACATTTGGCTGTTCATTTTCATGCTCTCCCTTTCATACCCGCGGGGTGGGGGATGGGCTGAGGGCTAAAACTCGTTCCTCCGGCTTCCTCCTTCCTACCCCCACCTCCTGGCCTTCCGGTTTCTCCGCCATCGCCTCACAGTTATAAGGATTTCTATGCTCACGAATGCTCCAGCAAGAAGCGAAGAATATCCCAAAAGGTTGTAACGAGGGGTGCCAGAAAGTAAGTTTCCTTAGGGCCGTCTGCCAAAAGTAGGTAAACAATTTCATTGAAGAATTTATTATGTTTAATATGGTGATACTACTGTGAGCAGTGGCGCACCCAGATTTTTCGGCCATCTGCCCGATCTTTTGCAAATTGTAACCAAAATGTTATTTCAATCAGTATATTTTGAATGTTACAGTAGGCCATATTAGTTATAACATGTATGATTCCTATAAATAGCCATATATATTTCATCATAATCGGTCAGCAATCCTAGGATTGGTTTGACGCAGCCCTCCACTCGATTCTTCTATCGGCCAACCTCTTCATATTGACGTAGCTCCTCTCTTTTACATCCTTCACAACTTGCTCCATATACCTCATACGAGGCCTGCCTTTTCCATTCTTCCCGTTCACTTCTCCCGGCCCCTTTGCCCCCCCCCCCTCCCGTGGGGGCGCCACTGACTGTAAGCGATCAGGAAAATAAACCTGGGACATATGATTGCCGGGTAATGAACCTATCATGTACGAGCACTACACTCCCGCGATTGCATGACCTCTCACCTAAGAACATCTGGGAAACTTACTTTCTGGATACTTCTGATAATCGTTAATTAACTACTCCCGCAATACTTCTTCTATTAAAAAAACATGTGTGTAGTGCATGATGCATGTATTAATCCCTTAAATACTACAGTTACTAACAATCTAGTTTCATGAGTTCCTATAGCTGCTTGTTTGCATGTCAATAGCGCATGCTTGGTGATCTCCACCCCCTGCCAAAATCCCTCGCGGTGGCTTGCAGGGTATCGCGTAGATCTAAATGTAGATACTTTGTTTAGACGGTAGAGACCAGGGATTCCCAACCATTTAACAACTGCGTACCACTTAAAATGTTTACATATTTTGGCGCACCAACAGTCCTATATTTTTTAGAAATATGTATTTACTGTCGGAAAAGTTCCCAATGGCTAGTTTTATTTTAATTTAATTACTGAGAAAACTTCATACTTAATTATTAATGCACTTTTATTTCGGTTTTTTTCAACCCACTTTCAAGACAATATATGGATCATTCCGCGTCAATTCGACCGGAGGATCGGCAAAAATGACCCTTAGGATAACCGATTTTGACCAAACTTGGCAAAACGTCACCGCCCTAGAAAACACGAGGGCGGCACGAGGCCTTACAGCAGTCGGCCTCCGATAGCAATAGACAGACGTCTTCTCGTCTTCGGTTTCCACTACTACTGGCTGTTTTAATTTTTTAAAATCAATTTTTACTCAATTTATGTAATTTATTTATCAATAGCAGGTGTTTGAGACTACTATTTCAAAGTCTCGTTCAAACTTTTTATTTATCCTGGGAGTGCTGACACCGATTTTTCTTCTCTTGGTTTCTTCGCTCTCTTTCACGGTACTAATACTCTGTGACCCTTCACGCGTGTTTGCTGCTGTAGTAGCGTATTAAAGTCCATCTGCATCATAATCGGTACTCTGGTAGTCGTTCTTGAAGGCATAAACTGATTGATACTATTAAATACCTCTTACTTTAGCTTTTTCCCAACTTGGTGAATTTTCTCAAACACACTCTATGATGCAATACATTTAAACAAGTAACTTAGGAAAATTACAATACCTAAAACCTCAGATCAAGTATGTAGATATTTTTTTTACGTGTCCTTTGCTGAGGATATTACAGGAGTACCACGACATGATTACATTGCTCATTTGGAATTTGCATATTACTTGAAAGCCAGAGACAACCTGAAATTATGTGAATTCGCCGTCGTGGGCAATTTCTCCGAGAAATTTTCTTTTCTGTGCGAAGATTCATTAAAGGTGTGCAGGTGTAACTGCCAGGCTACAGTACATTCTTTTACATGTTGAAATAGGAATACGAACAATCAAGTAATACCTTTCAGTCCGGGTATTATTTCAGACTGTATGAGGCACGGCCGCTACAATATGTTGCAACTGTTGCAAAGGCGCAAAGTAAAGATTACTTCTTCCTTTTTCTGTCGGAGGCCTTTAAAATGCTGTGAATGTAAATAGCCTTCAGATACACGATCAGAAGATTATCCCCGCAATGGGCAAGAAACGCCATAGGAAAAGGAAATAACGCAGCTAAACTAGATAAAATTTCAATTTTGGTAAACACTACTCCGTACCCATAAATAATCAGTGTGAGCTCGTCTATATTAAATCTCCGATTAAACTCAGTGCAGTTAATTTCAGCTCGGTAAAAATGATAAAATATCAAAAATGACAAGAAGAGAATAAAAATGATCACTATGCATGCGAGTTTATGGTTACAACTCAAAGCGAATAACCAGATTTTAAATGGACAGTGTTAAAATAGGACTAACTGGTTAATAATCCTTGTGTTTCCTCGTAGCTTATAATCAACGATAATAAGCAACGAATATACCGGGTAGAGCATAAGATAGGTATTGTAGACTTGACTGGTTTTTCGTGAATGCACGAGCCTTAACATGAATTTAATTTTTTTGCATCATTGTCAAAATACGTCAAATATTTGTATTTGTACGTGGCACAAACTACAAAGTGATAGTTATTCATTAACAGCAGAAATGCATGTAAAATACTTTATTCTAGGTTAAATTTAATTTAAAATAAAATTTAAAGTTAGCTGCAAAATTCGTATTGTAGCATTGGAAATGATTTTTAATTCTTGACATTTATGCATATAAGGTTAAGGTTTGCACCCTCACACACACCTTTGCAGTGGCTTGCAGGGTTTCGCGTATATGTACATGAATCGTTTAGTTGCATGGTGCACGTGTACCTAACACGGTTTTACAATTAAGTAACGCCGAGTCTCTTAGGTAGAGGTTTTAACCACGTTGGCAGTAAATTACGTCCGGGTATTCGAATGATTTATTGAAGAGCAGGATTCGTAGTCCAATCCCATCCTGAGACTGCTTAAATCAAAAAACCGGGTCCACAAATCGGAACAGTAGTCTCAGTAATGAACTTCCTGTTTTCGAAACACTCGTCGAATTCGAACCGAATACTGATGGACCTCGCTGCGTGAATCCGTGTACCGATTGAGAAACTCACTCAGCCTCTTCAGAGAGATTTTTTAAAACTCCATGCACGATAGAATACCTATAAATTAATTTGAATCCACAATAAGGGTCAGAGAACGTGATTTCGAAAGGGCATCGACGAGAAGGAGAAGGAAAAACCTAACGCCATCCTCTCGCCTTTTTAGCCTTACGACAGTTGAATTATAAAACAAGCATTGAGGATGAAAGAAGGTATATAAAGAAATCATCTTCGGAGTATTCTATCCTCATTAAAATTAATCCCAATATTGTCCATAATCAGCGGTAGAAGGGTTATTTTTAAGGAATCGTGTCACTCAAGACGCAATCAGAGTAGTATGTAGGTACTAGACTTGAGATTTTATCGATTGTACGTACTTGACCTATGGAGGCGTAAATGATTTTAGCCTTCGGTCGCCTCCCCTAGAAACGAACATAAACGGATCTGAAGGCCGCAAAAGAGAGAGGAATGCTAGAAAAATGGGAGAGAAGAGTAGGAATTTTTGATGGGGTGAAGAGAGGTAGAAAATATGCTTGTCTGAAAAAGTCTGTGCAGGGAAAGATAGGAAGAAAAATGTTATTTTAGTGCCAATTTAAGGATATCACCCGGTGTGAAACCCGAGAAAATTTTATTTCGACCGTTCCCGAGAAAACCTTTAATATTTTTAGGAAGATGTGTTCAACAGTATAGGAGAATTTCATAAAAACATTTCCTTAAAGGTGGAAACCTAACTATCGCTAAGAAATAAAATATTAAGTATAATTGAATATAAATAATTGCAAATAATACTTAAAGCCAAATTTTCCAATTTCCTGAGAGCTTCTTCATTGATTGCATTTGAAAATACATAAATTAATTTTTTTCTACCGGTGATGGTTGGTCTAAATGGACGACTTCTTGGAAAATTCTTCCCACGACCCCTATATTTCACACGAAGCCCCTCATCAGACGCTCATACATCCTTCTTGCCATTATTCTATCCAAACTTTTCTTCTCCTTCCTTCCTTACCCGCACGCCCAAAATTCCGAAATGATCCCCACCCTAATTCTTTTATTAATTCTGATACACTACTCAACCTATCGTAACACCTTTTAACGAACCTAGCTGCTCTACGCTACACACTGTCTAGTTCTCTGATCAAACCTAATTCATTCGGATCCCATACACTGACTACATACTAAAGGTATGTAGGCCTAACTAGTTAAAAGTAACATCGCTCTTTTGTCTTCTCATCGCATTTCCCAAGTAGGTACCCTTGTTATAAATCCTTTCTCCTCGCTCGGCCGCATATTTCCCGGAAAGAAGCAGGCTCAGAGCAAAAAAATATAGACATTATAGACCCAAGTTCGTGAAAATATATACCAAAACTGACTCATAATACGCATGAAACTCACGGCTAATCGGAACAAATATGCTTGATTATGCAAAATTATGCATTTCAATCTTAAATGCTTCGTCAATTTTGTGTAGTAGAGGTTATTTTACCGGTGAAAATTGAGAGAAACGAGGAGGTCGCACATATGAACAATGTTATACATAAAGTATATATGAAATTGAATAAAATTCAGATGAGAAATCTCAAATAATCAGCCTGGCCTTTTTTTTTGGCTGCAGATTCCACTGACTTGTGGATGACTTGCGTCTGGCCGCGGCGCGCATATTCAAACTTCGCAGGCTGTTCCAGTGTAAATTGCAGCATACCTTTGGCCAAAATATAGACCCTGCCCCAAAATATAGACCAATATGGACGAAAATTAGGAGTATTGACCAATATAGACCGTAAGCAAAAATATCGACATTCTACATTATCTATATACCATATGGGATGCCTCTCTTAGCAGTCCTTATTTCTTTTTTTCTTCATTAGCATCAGAATGGGTTTTTACAAAATCCTTCGGCCAAACTCCCTCCTCACATATCTTACGAACAAGCCCATAAATATCTCTCTTAAATCTAGGTTCTTTAGTAATTCTGAAGGAATATTATCAATCCCCACCGCTTTCACCGCCTTCACTTCTCGCCGGGCCTTCTTAATCTCACTATCTAGCATTCCTGGCCCAAACTCATCCTTTTTCAACGTCCTTTCCTCCTCAATTCCCGGGCTTCATTATCATGTTCTTCTGCGTATTCCTTCCATCGACGGTGAATATCTTCTGATTCCATCGCTAAATTTCCCGTCTTATCCTTGATTCACGGTACCGTTTTCCATTTCTTGACTTCACTTCCAGCCACACACCCTTATGGTGGCTAGGAGGGTACTATGTAGATGTATTCTATCGCTCATCTGCTCCAAATTTACCTCCCTTCTTTATTGTGGCAGGCAACGGGAAAGCACCTCAATTAGAAAGTCCCGAGATTATCATTTCCGACAAGGACAAAGGAAAAAATGAAGAAACGAAGGCGTCAAATCATGATTGAAAATCCGAGATTTTATTCAGTTGCAAGTTGGAGTGTACTTAAGGTGAAAAAAAGCGTTTTCAGGTCTTGCACGCATTACATATACTTGGAAATTTCTTCTAATTCTAATTCTTGGAAATTACAATACCTGGAAATTTCTTCACGCGCATTAATAAGGATACAATCATCAACGTAAGTACAGAGACTGAATTAGGACTTTATGAAGAACAGTAGCACAAAAAATGTCAAATTTCGAGTTTACAGACGGTGCCTGAATGTAAACAAAGTATAGGCATGACGCCAAGTGAGCGAAAACTATAAATATTTCCATGCAGATGAAAGAATGGAGATGGCCATTAAAATACTACTTGCGCTACCACTTCTAAATCTATAATAAAATGAAAAATATGGCGAAGGTTGAGTGATAAGATTTTCATTTAAATGCTTAGCATACATTTTTCGAAACTTGCCTTGTGAAAGTCAGCTAAAAAATACAAATGATAAGAATATATTTTAGAGGGTCTATTGCGGTGTATGAAGAAATATGGGACGATAAAAACCCGACAGCCTACACCGAAAGTGTCAAAAAATGTGATATAATTTTATGTGTCATGAATTTTAAATATATCCCTTACATTGAGTGTAAATTTAAAAACTTTTCCAATAAACTCACAGCAAAATTATAATTGCATTCGAACTTAATGAAAAAAACATAGGATCTTTTTTCCTTCGTGGACTGATTCCACTCAAAATAGCAAACCCGTCAAATGAAAAAGCGTACAAAAAAATTTAGTAATTTATTGACATAATTAATTCTTCTTATTTTGCAAAAAATTCACGTATCATATCGTCATTTTGCTCCTTCTCAGTTTCTAAGATAACAAAAAAATATATTGAAGTTAATTCTTTAAAAGGTGCGTAGGCTAAACTACAGATTAAATCTATTACAGAAATGAAAATCAGGTAGCTTTACCAAAGATGTTCAGCATACATTAAAAACACCAGCGTATTATTCTAGATTCAACCAGACAAATAAGTTATGAAAGATAAATTATCGTACTGATAGATTCAAAATGTCATTTTTACCCCGTATTATAAGAGAACACAATAGGGAGCAAAGCAAAGGGATAGGTAATGGAAATATCTTAGAGTAGTCTGTAGTGTATGATGCATGTAATAACAGCCAGTCTCTTGATTGCTATGTAGATATTAACAATCTGCATCTAAATAATACCCAGCAAGCCACAATAAAAGTTTGTGGCGCGGGGTGAATTCTCACAAACCATGCACCACATACCATGAATTTAAAAGGATTAGAATTATTATATTAGTCTAAACTGCACTATTTAAAAAGATAAAAATAGCAAACTAAGCATGCAAAAACGTGCTGTTAGTTGGGTTACCTTAAGGTCCTCATACCAACATGCAACTATTTATGCTATGGATTGATTCACTGGTATTAGACATATTTACCGTTATTCATATCCCTAATTGTACGAGTAAGAAAGGACATTTTGAATCTGTCAGTTCGGCAATCAATTTCTCTAACTTTGTAATCATGGTCCAGTCTACCATAGTACATTGGGGTTCGCAAAATATTTTTAAAGTCATCACTGAAAATGCTATCTTGGACTTTATTTAGGAGATTAAGTCTAAATTTCAACCTGCGATCTGACAATGATTCCCATTTTAATTCATTTAATAGACTGGTTACGCTAATATAGTTATCGTACCGTCCCTTTACAAATCTTGCCGATCTTCGCTGCACACGTTCAAGTTCATTATTTATACCGATTTCGTAAGGATCCCATACACTGGCAGTATATTACAAATGAGCTCTAACAAGGGAAAAGTAACTGATTTCTCGTACTTGATCGCCACATTTACCCACACCACACACCTTTATGGTGGCTTGCAGGGTATTATGTAGATATGTAGATGAATACTCTTTTGATGAATCCCAGCCTGCGATTGCGATTAGCTTGACACATTATTTCACGTATGTGTTTAACCCAGTAAAGATCATGTTTCAGTCTTATTCCAAGATATTAAATGGATTTCACGTTTGTTAATTCATTATTACTTATTTTGTACGAGCTAGGAGGAGAACAATTCTTTTTCCAAAAATTCATTTCTACAAATTTAAAAAAAAATTTAATTATAATTGCCATGCATCACACCATTTTTCAATTGCTTGTAGGTCATCATTTAAATATTCTTTATCGTTTGGGCATAGAAGTTCCCTGTACACTACTGCGTCATCGGCAAATAGAGGCAGCTTCCTTATGACCACCTTATTGATATCATTTATGTACAGAAGGAACAGGAGTGGACCCACCACACTACCTCGAGGGCCACCTGATGTGACTTTAATTGCCGGTACGGTAACACCTTCCAAAAGAAGCCTTTGCACCCATTTATGCAGAAACTCACATATCCATGATATAATGTTAGTCTAACCCATAAAATTTTTAACTTCAAGATTAGTTTGCTTGTCAAAAGCTTTTTTGAAATCGAGGAATATTTCATCCACTGGAATATTATTTTCGCCAGAAACAAAAATGTCGTGGGAATAAAGAGTAAGTTGAGTTTCACATGATCCGCTCTTCCGGAAGCAATGCTGAACATCGGGAATAAAATTCTGTCTATCTTGGTGCCCCATGACTGAACAATTACATGTTCCAGAACCTTGCATGAAATGGATGTGAGGGATATAGGTCTGTGGTTAGATGGCTCCTCTCTATCACCACTTTTAAAAATGGGTGGTACGTCGGCTGCTTTCCAGTCCATCGGTACGACGTGTTCGGTCAGGGATTTATTAAATACTATTTATTAAATACTATTTCATATATATATTTATACGCTGGCGGGAATTTGATCAGCGCTAGGAGATTTATTGGGGCTTATATCTTCAAGTAACTTTTCAATACCATTACAGGAATTTTCAATTGAATTCAACAGCCGCTGAAAGAAATCAGATAAGACGACAGTTGAACCTTCGTTAAAAGGTGTTACGATAGGTTAAGTAGCGTTTCAGAATTAATAAAAGAATTAGGGGGGGAATCATTATCAGAGCGTAGGTGACAGTACAGATTAAATCTATTAGAGAAATTTCAATCGGATAGCTTTACTGAAGATGTTAGGCACATATTAAAAAACAGCGTATTATGCTAGATTCGATCACATAAATAAGATTAGCGAGATAGATTGTCGTACCGATAAATTCAAAATGGCATTTTTCCCCCGTACTATAAAAGAACAGAATAAACAGCATAGCAGAGTGATAGGTAGGTGAAATATTTTAGAGTAGTCTGTAGTGCATGATGCATGCATTAACCCCTTAAATACTATACCTAGATACTAACAATCTAGTTGCATGAGACCCTAAAGTTGCTTGTTTGCATGTTAGTACTGCATGCTTGGTGATCCTACCACACACCCTCACGGTGGTTTGCAGGGTATCGTGTATATGTAGATGTAGATGAATCTCCGGAAGGTGGGTTGAAAACTGTTTGGAAGAAGATATTTAGCATGATAACTTTGTCAAGAGTGATTTTGTCTCTTTTACTCTTATCATTTTTAAGAAAATGAACGGCAGGCTTATGGCCTGACACTTCCCTCACTTACCACCAGAAGACTTTCGGATTTTCCTTCAATTGATCCCCAAGTGTATTTCTTTTGAACTATGCAAATTCATTACGAAGAGCTGTCCATGCAGTGTATTTTTAAATTTGATATTTTCAATTATTACATTTGTAACGTCTGATGTTTGGTTTTGTTTGCTTGGGAGATGATGGTGGATTGATGGGGGAGTGAAGCGGGTTGGGTTGTTGATGGTTTGGAGAGAGGAATAATAAAGGAGAGTCTGATAAGGAGAGTTTTCCTCTTTGAAAGTAGTGTTTTCCCGTAATATTTGCCCGACGTTACAGACGTGGACGCGGACCCCGTGATTTTCTGGCGACGAGGACAGGATTACAGGAGTCAAAATAAGTAAGCCATAGATGGTGTAAATACTCGCAGCATTCGTTGGAGGGTTTCGAAGGACAATGTTTTTTTTGGAAGCAGATCAACTATGTCTACGTTTGCTGGTTCGGGGAAGGTGTCACGAGGTTTGCTAGAAGAGGTGTCGCGGGAAAGTGCGACATCGTGGAGTTCGAGTGTGAAAGGAGCTCTGAGCTGTGACATCTTGGCTTCATTAGTTGGCGGCCGGAGAAGAGCATCTACATCTACATAATACCCTGCAAGCAACCATAAAGGTGAGTGGCAGGGGGTGAACTCTCACCAAACATGCACTACATATCATGCATAAAAAAAGGATCAGTACTTGTATAGGTACTATTCAAAACTACGCTATTTAAAAAAAGATAAAAATAGCAAAACATACATGCAAAAACATGCCGTTAGTTGGGATAGCTATAAGTCCTTATAGCAACATGCAACTACCAATGTTATCCATTGCTACACTCGTACTGTATATATTTACCGTTATTCATATCCCTAATAGTACGAGGAAAAAAGGACATTTTGAATCCGCCAGTTCGGCAATCAATTTCTCTAATTTGGTGATTATGGTCCAGTCTACCATAGTATGTTGGGGTCCGCAAAATATTTTTAACATCATCACTGAAAAAACTATCTTGTAATTTGTTTAAGAGATTAAGTCTAAGTTTCAACCTGCGATCTGACAATGATTCCCATTTTAATTCATTTAATAGACTGGTTACGCTAGTAAGGTTATCATGCCGTCCCTTTACAAATCTTGCCGATCTTCGCTGCACACGTTCAAGTTCTTTATTTAGACCGCTTTCGTAGGGATCCCATACACTGGCAGCATATTCCAAATGAGGTCTAACAAGGGAAAAGAGCAGTAGCTGATTGCGTTGGTCTGGCGCCGTCTGGCAGAAGGTGCTCCTGAGGGGGGAAGCTGGCTATGATTTTGTGCGTTGATGTCACTTTGGCCTCATCCCAAAACAAAATTCTTAAAGGGGTGGAGGAGACTGTAAAGTCTGATATTTGTTTTGTTTGCTCGGGAGATGTTGGTTGGTTGCTGGGGGAGTGAAGCGGGGGGTTTGTTGGGTTGTTGATGGTTTGGAGGGAGGAAGAATAAAGGAGAGTCTGATAAGCAGCGTTTTCCTTATTGAAAGTAGTGTTCTCCCGTAATATTTGCCCGACGTTACACATAACGCTCATCAGTGGGCATATATGTACTGATTATTTTCATTTTTGCATGACTCATTCGCCGCCGTCTCAGGGATTTTCTCAATTTGGCACTGTACCTCCTAGGTTCAGTGCTTTCTTTTTTAAATTCATTAACAATATATCTATTGATCCCAGAGCGTATGATATTAATGAGCGACTTCCATGAACCCTCCGTACAACCTTTCCCCCCCCCCCTCAACCCTGCCACACATCCTCGCGGAGACTTGCTGGGTATCGCATAAATGTAGATGTAGATGAAAAAAACTCGTGCTTGTGACACTTTCACCAGAAACAAACAAAATTAAGGTAAGGAACAATCTAGTTGCATGAGACCCTATAGTAGCTTGTTTGCATGTTATAGTGCATGCTTGGTGATCTTCACCCCCTGCCACACACCCTCGCAATGGCTTACAGGGTATCGCATGGATGCAGATGTAGATGAAAAAGCTAGTGCTTGTGACACTTTCACCAGGAAAAAAATAAAATTAAGCTTAGAAACTGTGATGATTAAAGTAACTTTTCGGGTGTGGAGGAACCATTCCCTCAGAAGAAGCGACCAGCAGGGGTCGCGAAAAGTCAAGCTAACCTGAGTACGCGGTAACACCCGAAAAGTTACTTTAATCATCACTATGAACCGCGAAAGCCTCAACGAAGAATTCAGAAACTGTGATTTAACTGATTAATTACAGGTTTATTTTTAAATACGCTTTTCTCCGAATCTAATTTAAACTAAATAAACCGACAGCAACAGGCAGATTAATGTCGTGTCATTCTAGTACCCAAAGTTCACCGGCTACACCTGAGTCATAGACGTTGCATCTATAGTAGAAAGTCTAGGTACGGCGATGCTTTACAATTTAAGCTGTTGGATCCCCTAAAAACCGAATTCTACGACTCCAAGACGAAATTATCACATCACCAGTTCTTGCGCTGCATGGAACGTCAACACATTGGTTATTAGCATGTATCTCCCAACATCAACGACTGATATTTATAACTTTTTAGTGTTAGGTGCATGCAATTTTCACAAATTAAATTAATGTTTTCAAGGCTTGCGATAATGAATATTTTAGGCTCTTGGGTACCCTCAGGGTCGCAATAAATGGTTATTGACTTTGACATGCTGTAAACAATGCTGGAGAACAGTAGTTATCGCCCTTAGCCACCCGCTGGGTGGTGACCACCTTGAGAGTAGGAAGTCGGGGGACGGGATATATCTTGCGAGCCTAAAGTCTCTCGTAATGAGTATCGCCGCAGTAGGGAGCCTAACAACGAGTTTTAAGCGGGTAAAAATTGTCTGAGACCACCGAAAATATCCGCAAGCTACATTTACTGCTACCAGCACAAAAAGCGACGAGAAGTAACATAAATCAGACAGGATGATTGCAGGAATGTCGTAGCTATAGCCAGGAGAGGTACAAAAAAAGGAGAAGAAGGAAGGTAAGCGAATATGAACTTTATGGCAAATATATTACGTCTGCCGGCTTAAATTTGGAGATGGGAATGTGACATAAATGTAGATGGATTGGAACTGGGAATTTGAGATACGGAGATAGAAAGGAGTAAGGGAAGATGAAAGCTGATAAGCAGTCGTAACAGTTAACGTCTCCTTAGAACAGCACAGATTTCATGGAATAATGAGGAAGTGGAAATTTCTTAACTTACACATATACCTACTATGGAATGTGATAAAAAGTATAAATAGCGGTGTTACTTCTCAATGGTCATGCAACACAAAGAAAAGAGCTGTTAGTTAATGGATCATCATCATCATCATTGGTCAACAATCCTAGGATTGGTTTGACGCAGCTTTCCACTCGATTCTTCTATCGGCCAACCTTTTCATTGTGACGTAATTCTTCTCTTTTACACTCTTCACAACTTGTTCCGAAGAGTGTAAAAGAGAAGAATTACGTCACAATGAAAAGGTTGGCCGATAGAAGAACCTTTTCATTGTGACGTAATTCTTCTCTTTTACACTCTTCGGAAACCTGATGAAATAGGTTTGATTTCGGAAATTTCCTAGCAGCTCTCCGGTGCAGCAAGAAGCGTTTTGAAAATATGTTGAGATAGGTTTAATGTGGTGTTCAAATGCAAGTATTGCAAACTAGCAGCGACTAGCTCCATTATTTTTATTTAGTCTCTTTTATTTCCTTGCTTGCTTTCTAAAATGGAAGTTTAGAAAGTAGGTAAAGAAGAGGGGCTACGATTGATTAGTGAGCATCATCAGAGAACTTTTAACTCTTTTTTTTTGCAATCCCTTCTACCAAGTTTCTGCACGCAGGATTGGCACCCAGCCGAAGGTCTGAGAAGTAAGCTATTTTGACAGTATGTTAGGCTTACAGATTCTTTTAATTTTCAGAAAGAACCAAAATAACTCCACCAATCAGCAAATGATACTAGTTTCGTTCTCTCTTATGCGGTTCATAAAGTTTCATATACTACTTTGCACCCTCTAGAAAGCAAAACCTCCAAAAATCTACAGGAATTAATTGCATGTTGGTAGCTTCACCAAGTAAAAAGTATTTGGCCGGAAATCAGGGGGTCCGGGTTATGCACACGGTCAAAGTAAATTATATATTCTCTGTGGAAATCTTGCTATGACCAATATGTTGGAACTAGGTTTTGAATCATTATCAGGTCATTATAGCCAGCCTCCTAAGTGACAACAACGTCGAAATAAAAGGAATGCACAACTTTTTTTGGCACACGTCCTAGATTACAACGTAAGGCCACACCTCATTACGGTGCACAGTGGGCTGAAATCGAAATTTCTTGGACAAAATTACAAAATGGCTTTTTTGGGGATAGAATCATGAAAATTGGTACAAATACTCACAATCGATTGGCAATCAAGAAATAACATGTCATTGGCCATGTTTTGTTGCCGTTACCGAGATACAGGGACCGCGGTGGTTTGAAGGACACCTTGTAGATGTAAATGGTTAGTCTGAAAGCATCGGGCTGCATTGGAAGGAATAGGCTTGGTTGCAACGGCGGCTGGTTTACTCCCAAAAATTTATTGACACTGAATGCGATGCAAGGAAAGGGCGATGACGAGTGCTGGTCACTGGATGAGAAAACAATTATTTTTTAAATTTAGCATGACCAAGTCAGACTGTGAATCTTGAGTGTAGGAATGCCATCTCAGTCTATGTTACCGTAATCTGGTTCCTAATGAGGGGGTAGGTTTCGATGGTGAGCGAACTACACACTTAATATATAAGAAAATAACAACCACTAGCCCAAGCAATTGGTCTATTAACCTTCGGTACGCTAAAATTATTCATCAAAAGAAGAAGTATTGTACGAGAAATCGGCTACTTCTCCCTTGTTAGACCTCATTTGGAATATGCTGCCAGTGTATGGGATCCCTACGAAATCGGTCTAAGTAATGAACTTGAACGTGTGCAGCGATGATCGGCAAGATTTGTAAAGGGACGATACGATAATTATGTTAGCGTTAACCAGTCTATTAAATGAATTGAAATGGGAATCATTGTCAGATCGCAGGTTGAAATTTAGACTTAATCTTTTAAACAAATTCCAAGGCAATATTTTCAGTGATGAAGTTAAAAATATTTTACGAACACCAACTTACTATGGCAGATTGGACCATATTCATAAAATTAGAGAAATTGATTGCCGAACTGATAGATTCAAAATGTCCTTTTTCCCTCGAACAATTAGAGATACGAATAACGGTAAATATGTCCTATCAGAGAGTAGCAATGAATAGCATTGGTAGCTGCATGTTGGTATGAGGACCTTAAGGTAACCCAACTAACAGCACGTTTTTGCATGCTTAGTTTGCTATTTTTATCTTTTTAAATAGTGCAGTTTAGACTAATATAATAATTCTAATCCTTTTAAATGCATGATATGTAGTGCATGTTTGGTGAGAATTCACCCCCTGCCACACACATTTATGGTGGCTTGCTGGGTATTGTGTAGATGTATATGTAAATCGCCTTGAAATTCGAGCAAAAAAGCTTATTCAAAACGATACGAAGTCTATACGGCACTACTACGTCGTCTACATTTTTTGCATTTACGCGATAACCTGCAAGCCACCGTGAGGGTGTGTGGCAGGGGGTGAAGATCACCAAACATGCACTATAGACATGCAAATATGCTACTTTAGGGTCTCAAGCAACTAGATTGTTAGCATGTAATTAGGTTGACATGAATAGTTGTCGTTGGAAAACGTATTTAACGATTCCGGGGAATTGATAGATACCTATTATGTGGGGGATCGAAGGCTAGAGACACACGTAAGTACATATATTGATATTGAGCTTTCTGATGATGAAAATGATTTTTTCATATCGAACGCGATCCAAATGGCCACAAATGTACCACTTACGATAATCGATATTTGCTTAACCTTTGAGAATTACTGACTTTTATCTAAGATAGACTGGAAAAAAAACAAATCAGGCTGAACGAATATAAAATATAAATTACAAATAATTCCGCTGTTAAGGGTGCACGGTGAGTAAGTGGATAATGCATTCCAAATCAATATGATTCAATCCAACTTCGGTAAGTTGACTATAAGTTCTAACCGTGACTCTGTTCCAAGTGAGCACGCTAAGCTGGAGTTTTCTCGCATACATTTTTAAATGGATGAACGAAGGAGAGAGGAATGTCCTTCCATCCACCGGCAGCCTTCCAGACTTGTCTCATTAGGGAAATTAATCTCTTCGTCGTGATCGGACAGAACGGTATTTTTCAAGCAAGAATTATTTGTCATAATGCCGGAAATTCGTAATTTCGCCGCTCGAATCTTATCGCGGGAAGTCTTGCGTTAAATGCCACTGCATGAAATGAAAAGGGGACGCGATCGCGAGACTTCCGTCTTCCGATGACTAAGAAAACGTCTTAAAAACTCTCCTTGCACGGCGCAGAATTCGGGTCGGAAACGGGACGTCTAGGTTACCCAAAGATCGTGTGTTCAATTCTATTCTCAGGCATGGAGATCGTGCTACTGTAAGATTGAAATTAGGTCACAATATGAGTTATAATCATCAAATTATGGTCTCCTGCAAGCCAGTTCTATTCATACCAGCAGGCTGCGGTAATCAAGGCAGGGTAAATAGATTTGAGAGATGTTCACTTGTATTGGGAAGACCATGGTGGTCGGCCACCGTCCAAGAGCATGACAATAAAATCTCTGGGCACACTTGCCCTTTAGAAGCTCTTTTTCCTAACCTGTTGGCATTATCAGACCCTCTCAGGTAACTCGTCTAGATTACTTTGCCAAAATTTTTCATGTAATTCGATGCAAAATACGTCTAGACTGGATGAAACTGAATTTCTTACGGGGATCACAGGTACACGAAGGCTCAGAAGGTGCTAGCCATGTTAGGATCACTGATCGGCGGAACGAACGTCAGTCATTGCGTCGATGGGTAGATATCCAGGATCACTAATTCCGCGATCTAACTCCATAAAATTGTAAGAGTATACGAAGTGGTATTAATTACTTTAGATCAGGGATCAGAGCAGTTTGAACCTACCAAAAATTTTGATCTTCAATTCAAGAATTCCTCCACTTCTCGTCGATCGCATCTAATTTGAAATTGCGAAATTAAAATTGTATTCCAATTCACGAACAGAATGTTTCGTGATTGAACGTGGATATTTTCTATTAAAATGTTTTTCCATATTTCGTGAAAATATCATAAAAAACGATTTGTAGCTATCTATGCGAATAAGAATTGTGAAAAGCTCTCAGGATCTCCACCACGTGTGGAATCACAGATGTGTCTTTCACGTCATCGCAATCTTAATCGTTAACGCTTACCCCTAGAGTAGCGCAGGGTTAACAATAACTTTATATATATTCTATATGTATATAAAGTTTATTCCATAATATTCGCTCCATTGATTGTGATAAGCGATTTGAAGTGCTGTGCGAAAAATGAAGAACGGAGATCACGTTCTCTCTGCCATAAGTAAAATCAAAGAATAACGACAACGCTAGCGCACCCCGTATGAAGATCCATGATCGAGGCCCAGGTTAAATTTTGATTCAAAATTCAGACCTATCGTAACACCTTTTAACGAACCTAGCTGCTGTACGCTGCACACTGTCTAGTTCTCTGATCAAACCTAATTCATTCGGATCCCATACACTGGCTACATACATAAGGTGGGGCTTAACACATTCAACCCGGAATATTTCTTGTGTGGAATCATGAAAAACGGAAAGGTTTTTCCTCCACATTAATTTGGCCAGTCAATTAAATGTAATTATAAAATTAGTTAAAAAATTTTTTGAATAACAAAACTCGATAATTTATTAAAGACACTAGTTCGCGTCTTTCAGAGGAGTCTTCAGAGAGGTCTTTAGAGAGGTCATCATAGAGGTCATTAACAGACGCGAATGCGCGTCCTTCGGTGTCTTGGCAATGCACTCGGACGCGCATTCGCGTCCGTCGGGTTGAACGTGTAACTAGTGAAAAGTAGCATCGTTCTTTTGTCTTCTCATCACATTGCCCAAGTACTCTTTTAATTTTCTCTTGGTACGGCCGCATATTTCCCGGATGTGTCTTCCCCACGATAAATATTTAGTGATTTTTACGCCTATGTGTTTGTATGATTGTTATTAGTTAAAGTAACCGATATAAAGACCACCTGAGTTACTTTCGGGTCAATGATAATAAAAACAATAAATAATAAAATACTACTTACAAGAACATGTACGAATTTCAGCACAATCTCCTCCTTACTTTGTGTATACTCCTTCCTTCCCCCTCTCCTCCTTTTTGTTCCTCTGCCACCTTAAGTGTACGGCTTTGGGGATAGTTTTCTTCATTTGTAGTTGTTACTATTTTCAATGCCAAATTTTTAAATCGAAGTCTTTTAGATTGAAAAGATAGCTAACACTTCACCAAACGTAATGAATTTAACGAAATAACATATAAGTTCAAATTCACTGGTAAAGTGCAAATATACTGCCATGTATTCTGCCGATACTTGCCCATTTAACATATTTCTTGCCAAAGGCCACTGAAACAATTATTTCCACAGCTAAAAAAGAACAACCCTTACCGGCTTACTAAATCGATGACGATGCAGGATTCTTATCATCATGAATTTTGGGTAAATCGGCGTCTACCGTTTTCGCTGGGCAAAACAGGCTCCTGAAAAGAGAAGAATACATGATTTCACTTTCATCACCAAACACATTTTACCATTAGTATCAATCTCTTTTGTAACGGCTACACAAAACTGCACTTATGCAGCTCCGTTCCTTCGACAAGCCTAAAATTAAAAAAAAAAAAACATGCGTCGCCTGGTCTAGTGGGTAGAGCACGGGATTTCACAGCACACGGTCGCGGGTTCGGGACCCTCCGGGGTAACATTTTATATATGAATGTTATTACCCATATTATTAGCATGTTTCATCTACATCTACATCTACATAATACCCTGCAAGCCACCATAAAGGTGTGTGGCAGGGGGTGAACTCTCACCAAACATGCACTACATATCATGCATAAAAAAAAGGATCAGTACTTTTATAGGTACTGTTCAAAACTACGCTATTTAAAAATACTACGTGCACTACATATACATCTTCGTAATAGCTGCGAGCCTCCACGAGGGTGTGTGGCAGGGGGTGAAGATCACAAAACATGCACTATTGACATGCTACTATGATATGTAATGGAGACTTGCTAGATAATAGGGTCACATGCAGCTAGATGGTTAGTATCTACGTAATAATAAAGGAATTATTGGTTGTTATTACATGCATCATGCACTACAGACTACTTTGACTATATTTCACCTACCTATTCCATTTCTAAGGAGCCTATTGTTCTCTCTTATGGTACGCGGGAAAAATGACATTTAAAATCTATTGGTACGGCTATCTACCTCTCTAATCTTGTTACTCTGATCAAACCTAGCATAATACGGAGGGTTTCTTAATATATAGGTATCTAACGTCATCTGTGAACAAATCGGTTTCGAATTTCCTTCAAATGTTTAACCTAAATTTTAACCAGCGTTCTCATAGTAATTCCCATTCTAGTTCTTCTATTAAACTCGTAACACTTATACAATTATCATAGCGGCCTTGAACAAATCTAGCGGATCTCTTTTGCACCTGCTCTAATTCTTTTATCATACCTTCCTCATGCGGATCCCATACACTAGCGGCATATTCTAAACGAGGCTTGACAAATGTAAAGTAGTTTCTTTCTCGTACTCTCTCATCTCATTTTCCTGGAACTCTTTTTACTAATCCTAATACACTACAGACTACTCTTACAATATTTCACCTACTTATCCCTTTTCTTTGCTGCCTATTGTGTTCCCTTACAGTGCGTGGGAAAAATGACATTTTGAATCTATCGGTACGACAATATATCTCTCTAATCTAATTTATCTGGTCAAATCTATTATAATACGCAGGGTTTTTTAATAATATCTAACATCCCCAGGAAATCTCCAGTAACATTCAGGTTGACTTTTAGACTTAATCTCTTAACTAAATTCCAAGACAATATTTTAACTGATGATGTTAAAAATATTTTGTGAACTCCCAACTTAGTATGGTAGTCCGGAACATAATCACAAAATTAGATAAATTGATTGCCGAATTGTAAGATTATATGTAAGGACTTTAAGTTAAAAATATTTTGCGAACCCCAACTTACTGTGGTAGACTGGACCATAATCGTTTCCGTGTAGTACCCTAGTTGCATGTCAATACCGTATGTTTTGGTGACCTTCACCCCCTGCCACACACCCTCGCGGTTAGCTTGATTAGATATAGAGATATATAAAATTATAGTTTCAAATAGAATCTATAGCATAGCAGGCGATAAGCACCGGCAAGAGAGGGAATGGAAACTAATTTATTTTGCTCGCTGATTTCAGTTGCGGAGTTTCAAGTTTTTATTGCAATTACTTAGTGGGAATTCAGACCTGGAGAAGCGTAAGGATGGGATCGGAAGGCAATGTAAGATGGGCAGAGATAAACCTGACATCGGCATGAGCGCTGCGGTGTGAAATGCAAGTTGCGTGAGAAGAATTTTTACGCTATCTCAACGTTCCTTGACAAGTAGAACACTAATAAAAGTAATGAGATGGCACGAAAGGGTACATTGCCTTACACCTCATCCAGACGGAGTACTAAACTAGGAACGAATGCTCTCTACAAGACAAGTGGGGATCAAGATTTAAATGGAAAGCTATGCCACGACCTAGAATCGTACCCATACTCCAAGGAACGAAAGATTTTCATCCTCCACCAAGTTAGTGAGGACATCGATGATAATATATATTGAGATACGATATAATTCAAACAGGAAGAGTAAATTACTGACTAGATACAATTCATTTGAGTGTAAGCGGCATCAAGTAATGGAGGCTGAAGTTATAGAGGACTAAATTTCAACCGCTATACACGGTTTTTCGTTATCATCAAGCATCACGAGCAAAACAGTATTCTCTTTATTGTATTCTAGCTGAAGGTGCCCGTTAAAATTCAACGGGAGGGAGAAATATAATAAATACGAATTGTACTAATAAATTTAAACATTTTTCATCAAGGGGCGAAAACAAACTTGTGTTGTGGTGTTAGCTTTGGCTCCAAGTCAGTATCGGAACCATCATCATCATCATCGGTCAACAATACTAAGATTGGTTTGACGCAGCCCTCCAATAAACTTCTATCGGCCAACCTCTTCATACTGAGGTCCTTTAACATCCTTCACGACTTGTTCTATATAACTCATACAAAGCCTGCTTTTTCTATTCTTCCCGCTCAATTTTCCCTCAACGATATCTTCATCACGCCACCCTGTCTTAAGATATGGCAGATTAAGTTGTCCCCTCTTCTTTTCAGGGTTTTCAGTGGACATCTCTTTTCTCTCACTTTTCTTACGACTTCTTCGGGTGTCATTCGGTCGATCCATTTAATCTTATTCATTCTTCGGTAGCACCACATTTCCAATGCTTCCAGCCTTGAATTCTCTGCAGCTTTTATCGCCCATGCTTCGCTGCGATATAGTAGAATGCTCCAGATGCATGTTCTAATTAAATAAGCCCTCACTTCCACGCTTATATTTGCATCGGTAAGCAGAATCTTCTTTTGGTAAAGTGCCCTTTTTGCTTGGGCGATTCAATTGGTAATTTCTCTTTTACTTTGTTCATCCCTGGTTACTCGGCTTCCCAGGTAACAGAACTCATCCACCTCCTCGATTTTTTTGTTTTCCAGTTGGTTTTCATTGGTCCTGGCTTCTTTACCTCTACTGCATACCAATACCTTAGTTTTCTTTGTAGTGACCTCCATCGGAACCATAATTATAAGTTAAACCAATGCAAACATATAATTGCTGCCTGGGCTCATACTTGTCCCTTTACTAAAATAAGAATATTATTTAGAAACTTTCAGGCCAGAAGAAACAAAGGAGGTTGGTAGGGAAGGTGCATACGAATGTCTGCTATTGTCGAAATAGAGGCCAGATTCGGGTTTTTGTGAATAGTACGACCCACCTCTTTGGAAAAAAATGTTTTCTCTAACCTTTTATGTATGTTATGTTCGTCTCAATTTCCAACTTCATGACAGTGGCGTCAATGAACTTCGTATGGATGCGTATTAATGCATTTTATTCCAATTAGAGTAAATTCTATTCTTTTAACCTTGTACAGATTTAGCCTACTTAAACCAGGCACTTGCCGTTCGGTGCACACTTTCTACTGGATATTTGACCTATAACTATAATACAATTGTTTTCATCTTGCTACTCTTCTTTTTGATTACACTTCAATTAAGTTTCTTATCACGTTTTTGCGTCTTAAAAGACAACAATTTTGAAAGCGGTCCATTTCGGAATACGGCACAAAACCATAAAATATTCACCTTTTCAACCCCGTAGAAACTTTCATTTAAATACTTTTAGTTTTACCGGAAGCAAACCTATTTGATCTGGGAGTAACGCAAAAAGTAAGTCCGTATGATTTTTCCGAATGAAATGGCCGATCTAGATTGAAGCTTACTTTACTTAGCCTTAGAACCTTACTAGTAGAATTAGTTGTGATACCTCTTTTAGTACCTACCCTTCAATATCCTCACGAAAATAACAATGCTTTTTTCGACATCGCTTTTGGACGAACTTTTTTAGCATCATTTCAATGGCATCAATGAACATCCCACGGATACGTAATTAGGTATTATGCTCCATTAGGATTTGAATTTTATTCCCTGGTTTATGTTAAACTATCTCAAATCTAAAGCTATATCGCTCGATGACGATTCCGAAAGCGTTCCATGTCTTCTCTTCACGTCCCTATTGGTTCATGTGCACAAACCCGTAAAGAAATAAAAAAACTCACAATTTGAACACCGCTGAAGCATTCATTTAAATACTCCTAATTTGGACCGAATGCAAACCTTCTAAATCTGTGAGTAGCGCTAGCAGTCAGCACGTATCTTTGTGCGCAAAAATATGGTTGACCTTGCTTCACGAATATCCTACAATGCCTTCAGTACCTTCCTATGTCATGGCGAAAAGCACAGTTCCGTTTGCGGCATCCCGCTATGACGAACTGTTTAAGCATTAATGATGATAAAGCATTTGATAATGATGATGATGATAAAGCATTTCAGAGACGGCAATGGCAATGGCCTTAGCAACGCTTGGAAAAGAACCGAAAATAAGTAAAACCGAAACAGTAAATTTCAAACATAAATAACATAATGACCAGAAACCTTGAGAACAAAGAGTAAATCGGTTGAAAAAATAATAAAGCTTAAACATTTTTTCATTAAATTCAGAAAAAATGAAAGAAATCTACTAATATTTAGTCATTTTACTGAGCGAAAGAAAAAACTCTTGCGCTACCATAAATTGAAAAAGTCCATTTAAACCAATATAAATACATAAGTGGCGCCAGGAATCGAACCCGGGCCCTGAGCCTTTTTTTGTATAGCCTAAAGCGCCTTCTAGTGTATACGCTAGAATCCTACAAAAGTTCAGCTCAATCGGTGTAGTAGTTTTTGAGGAGATGCGTAACATAAAGCTGGCAGACAGACAGACAGACACCACTTCATTTTTATATATTAGTATGATTATATTGTTGTATTTATTACCATTTACAGAGATTATTTATCCGTATTACCGTCCTTGTTACTACAAGAAGGGTACATCTACATGATACCCTTCAAGGCACCGCGAGGGTGTGTGGCAGGGGGTGAAGATCACCAAGCATGAACTACAAACTTGCAAACAAGCAACTATATTGTCTCATGCAACTTGATTGTTAGTATCTATAGTATTTAAGGTGTTAATACATGCATCATGCTCTACAGGATACTCTAAAATATTTCCCCTACCTATCCCTTTCGTACGCTGCCTATTCTGTTCTCTTATAGCAGGGGGGAAAAACGCCATTTTGAATCTATCGGTACGACAATCTATCTCTCTAATCTTATTTATCTGGTCGAATCTAGCATAATACGCTGTTTTTTTAATATGTGCCTAACATCTTCAGTAAAGCTATCCGATAGAAATTTCTCTAATATATTCAATCTGTACTTTAACTGTACTGGGTATGGTAAATTACGTTGAACTAGTAGATAGAGGACTAACTTACTGCCTTGAGGGTCCTAGGTTTGAATCCCGGCAGTGGTAAATTCTTCAGGAGTATACCGGTCTCTACAGTGCTTTTTGGAGTGCACTTCGAGTAAGGTGCTCCATCCGTCGGATTGAATATTGACCCGTAAACCTTTTAGCGCCTTTCTTCAAGATCAGGGTAATGCCAACGGCAGGTTTCATACCTCCCTTCCTCCAACCCATACATTCCTACCTCTTCTCAGAAGCCCATCTAGCTTTGATGGCCGAAGTTGTGAATTGCCTCCCATATGAATAACAAACACGACGAAAAGAGTATTTTAAGTACAATAGAACATAAAACAACGCATCCGTTGGCGCCTTTAGCTGATTGTTTTCACTCCACTCCTCCTTCAATCCCTAATAAAAAACCAATTACCAATCTGACCTTAATGGCGCGATGGTCTTGGATGCAGGCCGCCTTCCCATATTAACCACAACTAGCCGGTTTTCGAGCATCTAAGATAGAAGGTGGGGCATGGAGACGAGGGATGCAACTGAGTAAGAAGATGGTAATCGACTTGATTTATCACCGCATGAGTTCGTAGACCATGCATTCTCCAGTGTCAACAAACACCGTCGCTACGGGTGGGTCGGGCTGGTGTGGTGACTCCTCCCGTTCCTAGGGTCAGGGCTCGAATACCAACCGAGGAAGAGATTTTGCAACTGCAAACCGGTATCCGGACACAATTCTACCTCCACGCTACACCAGCAGGACAGACATGAGCGACAAATTTAAGGAGATCAATAGTTGAGCCGAGCGGCACAACAATTCGTTTATTCCACGCACAATACACGACTGCAACGCAAACAACTCTTTCAAACATAATGCTTCGCATGCATAATCCTTCGCATGCATAATCCTTCGCATGATACTTATTGTGTGTGAAATCATCATGATCACATGCGTTAATTCAGCAGGGTTAATACTTAAATATATAATGTCCCCCTGCCACACACCCTTGTGGTGGCTTGCAGGGTATTATGTAGATGTAGATGTCGATATATTGAAGTGAATCAATTGAATTTTTACACGTTGGATATGCATGCAATGTGTGAAGTCCTTCCCTTCCCACACCCTTGCGGTAGTTTAAAGGGCACTGCGTAAATGTATATACTGACGTGGGTTTCGCTCCACCATTTTTTTCAGTACCAGAAAAATTCTTACCTCTCCCAATTTTCCATTCCATAGCTTCCCTCCTCCCGAATAACCAATTACAACACCACCGTTAAGGATAGGGGAAGAAGTGGCACATCTCTCTTTGAGTCGTGCATGGAACATACAAGGGTGTTACATAATTACCGGTAAATGACCGTGAACATATTAAGTTGCGCAATAAGGGAGAGGAGGGTCCAGTCTTCCGTTACGGTAGGAGAGAGATGCACTGTTACTTCATTTTTGTTGAAATAATACTGATGATACACATAGAAGTTAGTTAGCTGAAAATAGTTGTATTGATTAATAATTAAAGTAATTATAAGAACGATTGTTTTATTACTCACATAAAAAAGATAGGGTTCAACGACAATATTACGTGATATGAACATATTATATGGATGACCGCTAGTAATTTGTAATACATTTCCTCCTATATGGTGCATGTTCTACCCTTGCACATATGAGGAACTGGCTAGAGCTAAAGCAATGGTCTCAAACAGAACAGACAGACAGAGAACGGACAGACAGAGAACGGACAGAACATGCAGAGTAGTTTTAGAAGGTCAGAGAAAAACACATGGAGAGAACGAACATGATAATTCATCAAAGGTAATAGGTAGACCAAATAGTTTGTCCGTCAAAAAATTATCGAGGAAAATTTTAGTTGGAAAGGAGCACCAAGAGAGAAACAGATTGGAAGAAAAAATTTCAGTGATAGTAGTGAATTGTCGTAGTATAAGAAATAAAGTAGCAGAATTTCACCACCTCATTAAGAGTACTAATGCAGATATAATCGTAGGCACAGAAAGCTGGCTTTCGAAGGGCATATCAGATCATGAAGTATTTCCGAAGTGTTTTACAGTATACAGAAAGGATAGAGAAAGCAGAAACGGAGGAGGAGTTTTCATAGCTGTGAAGGACCCGTATGTCAGTAGAAGAGAACTTATTTCAGAGCGAAATGTAGAAAGTATTTGGTGTTCTGTTAAAAGTAAAAGTAGTAACGCAAAAAAGATATATGTAGGTGCATATTACAGGCCACCGGACGCACACGTCAATTCTATAATAGAGCTAGAGTCAGAGATACGTACATTACTTTCTGGGAAGAATGATAGAGGAATAATAGTAGGCGGAGATTTCAATCTCCCCTCGATAGACTGGAATACGTGTAGTTTCATTACAGGAGGTAAGGATAAGGAACATTGCGAATCACTGTTGAACACCTTTACGACACATTCTTTACAACAGCTAGTAACAGAGCCGACCAGGGGAAACAACATTCTAGACTTATTAGCAACAAATATACCCGAGAGAGTTCTAAATACAGTTACAGACACAGGAATTAGTGACCATAAAATAGTGCATGCGAAATTTATTGTAGGCGTTGAAAGACATTATAAACCAAGGAGGAGGGTGTACTTATTTGGCAAGGCAAATTACGACGGTATGAAAGAGGAATTAAGGGAAGCGTTTAATGTATTCAGCGAACAAAGCAAAGGATTAAATACAGAGGATTCGTGGAGAGAATTTCTTGAGGTACCCCGTAACGCTGTTCATAAATACATACCAAGTAAATATATTAGATATAATACAGAGCCAAGGTAGTATAACGCGGAGGTTAGGAAATCACTAAAGCGACAAAGGGTATGCCACGCTAAGATGAAAAATGCCAGACGGGGTCTATCGGTAGAGGAAAAAAATGAGCTAGTTCAAAACTATAAAAAATCGAGAGCATTAGCAAGGAAATCGTGTCGGCAAGCGTTATCACATTTCAAGAGCAAGATGTTAGGAGAATATTTAGATAGCAATCCTAAAGCGTTTTGGTCATATGTGAGAGAGCTTCAGGGAAATAAGTCCACAGAGCACACACTTAAAAATGATAAAGGAATCAGAGTCACCAGCAGTGTAGAAAAAGCCAACACTTTAAACACCTTCTTCCAAAGTGTATTCAACTCATCGTCACAAAACGCAGTGGAACCACCGCCGAACACTTTCAGTGAGCAAATGCCCGAAATAAACATTTCATGTCGCGGAATAGAGCAGCAGTTAAAAAGCATAAGTAAAAACAAATCACCAGGTCCCGATCAAATTCCTTCCAGAGTATATAAAACATTAGCTTCTGAAATAGCCCATTATCTAGAAATAATATTCAATAAAACACTAAAGAACCACAGAGTACCCAAGGATTGGAAGGTAGCTAACATTACACCTATATTTAAAAGCGGTGATAGGGAAGAACCTAGTAACTACAGACCCATTTCACTCACGTCAATCTCTTGTAAGATATTTGAGCACATAGTAGTCAGTTCGATCATGGGGCATTTGGATAGTCAGGGATTACTCATAAACAGCCAGCATGGGTTCCGGAAAGGTAGATCTTGCGAGACACAATTAGCTTTATTCGTACACGATATTTTAGTCCACGGCGAAAGCAGTACTGAAGTTGATGCGATATTTTTAGATTTTAAAAAGGCTTTCGATAAAGTTCCTCATGACAAATTAATCTTGAAGTTAGAGAGTTTTGGTATAAATAAAGACGTTGTATGTTGGGTAAAAGAATTCTTAAGTGGGCGAGAGCAGAGGGTTGACATAGATGGTATCATGTCGGACACAATCGAAGTCACATCGGGAGTTCCCCGGGGTAGCGTAGTAGGTCCGCTTCTATTTCTTTTATACATAAACGATTTGGGTACCGTAGTTAGTAGTAACCTTAGACTTTTTGCAGACGATGCGGTGGTGTACAGGGGTATATCGAACGAAGAGGACACGAAATCACTTAGCAAGGATTTAGATGCAATTCAAGAGTGGTACGACAAATGGCAGTTAGAACTCAACCTTAAAAAGTGTGTAGCTATCAATTTTTGGAGGAGGAATAATTCGATAGAGCGATCCTATAGAATTAATAACACGAAGATCGAAAACGTTGAAACCGTAAGATATTTAGGTGTAACAATCACTAAAGATTTATCGTGGGGAAGACACATCCGGGAAATATGCGGCCGAGCGAAGAGAAAGCTAGGATTTATAAAAAGAGTACTTGGGAGATGTGATGAGAAGACAAAAGAGCGATGCTACTTTTCACTAGTTAGGCCCCACCTTGAGTATGCAGCCAGTGTATGGGATCCTAATGAATTAGGTTTGATGAGAGAACTAGACAGTGTGCAGCGTAGAGCAGCTAGGTTCGTCAAAAGGTGTTACGATAGGTTGAGTAGTGTATCAGAATTAATACAAGAATTAGGGTGGGAATCATTATCAGAGCGTAGATTAAAGTTCAGATTATATCTATTGCAGAAATTTCAATCGGATAGCTTTACTGATGATGTTAGGCACATATTAAAAAAACAGCGTATTACGCTAGATTCGACCAGATAAATAAGATTAGAGAGATAGATTGTCGTACCGATAGATTCAAAATGGCATTTTTCCCCCGTACTATAAGAGAACAGAATAGGCAGCATGGGAAAGGGATAGGTAGAGGAAATATTTTAGAGTATTCTGTAGTGCATGATGCATGTATTAACCCCTCAAATACTATATATACTAACAATCTAGTTGCATGAGACCCTTTAGTTGCTTGCTTGCATGTTAGTAGTGCATGCTTGGTGATCTTCACCCCCTACCATACACCCTCGCGGTGGCTTGCAGGGTATCGTGTAGATGTAGATGTAGATGTCTCCCACCCAAAAGCCCGGGTTCGAATCTCGGCAGCGGCAGATCTTATCATTTAAATACCGGTCCTTCTTGAGTGCTAGACCACTTGAAGTTCAGTCTGTCGGATGGGACACTAAACCACGGATGTCCCTTAAGCCTCTTTCATTAAGAACAGGCCACTGCCAATGGCGGGTTTCCCTGCCTAAATATCCCTTCCTTTTTCAAAATACCCACATAGCCTAATACGGAGCAAATACCCTTGGTTGCCGATCGGCCCCCCTAAAAACAATGCCTGTAACTTGCATATAAGTGGTAAATGCCGTGTGCACACACATGCTCTTCTGAAAATGCAGGTCCTTTATTATGCAAGGAACAGTCCCCACTTTACTCAATTAGAGCCACTTAAGGTTAGTCGGTCCATGGCGCGACGACGCCACCGTGGCTCCCAAACGCAAGCCAAGAGCTAGACCGCCGCCGTTCACCATATCCAACCCGCTATTTTGCCTGAAGCTCAAGAGGGCTGCCCCCGTGCATTAAGTATTTCACTTGCCAGGCTTACTCAGGTACAGGAATACTCTCGAGAAAAATACTTTAGATTTCTCACACATTAGAAATATGTGCGATCGTTTACAGAACCGAGGAATGTGAGTCGATTTCCCTTTTATCATGGTCGGAATGATCCTGCGAGGATCCTAGTGACAAACAACCCTTGTCACTCGCTAAAGGCATATTATCTGAGCGAAAAAATGATATTTCCTTGAAACACAGGGCCGAAATGAGTATCAGGGGTTTTCACACAATGCATTGGGCGTAACAGTTCATCTACATCCACATAATACCCTGCAAGCCACCACAAGGGTGTGTGGCAGGGGGCGATTGCTCACCAAACATGCACTACATATCATGCATAAAAAAGGAATAGTATTAATATAGTAGTCAGAACTACACTATTTAAAAAAGATAGAAATTGCAAAGAAAACATGCAAAAACATTCTGTTAGTAGGGTTAGCTTTAAGTACTGATAGGTACCAACATGCAGCTACCAATGCTATTCATTGCTACTCTCCGATAGGACATATTTACCGTTATTCGTATCTCTTATTGTGCGAGGGAAAAAGGACATTTTGAATCGGTCAGTTCGGCAATCAATTTCTCTAACTTTATGACTATGGTCCAGTCTGCCATAGTAAGTTGGGGTTCGTAAAATATTTTTAACATCATCACTGAAAATATTGCCTTGGAATTTGTGGAAGAGATTAAGTCTAAATTTCAACCTGCGATCTGACAATGATTCCCATTTCAATTCATTTGATAGACTGGTTACGCTAATATAATTATCGTATCGTCCCTTTACAAATTTAAAGTTCTGGATTCCTAAACAATGTAAAGGCACTCATTCACACCGGGACTTCCTCAGTATGGATTGAAAATTGACGAGGTCCAAAATCAACAAAGACATGGTTACCACCCTTCTCGGAATACCGGTCGTCTCCCGGATTTGGACGTATGGAAACACTCTCTTCCGGATTCCGACGACTGGAAGAAGCCTCCCGTTGTCTACGAATCTGTTCATCTCTGCCTCCATTTTGAAATTGGTAAATTACGTAATTTTAATTCCAAAGTTATCGTCACCCTCATGAGCCAGCAATCTTAATTTTGGTTTGACGCAGCTCTCCACTCACTTTTCCTATCGGCTAACCTCTTTGTATTTACATAATTCTTTCCTTTCACATCTACACATCCTTCACAACTTGCTCGTATTGATTTGTAGCCTTGCCTCAAATACGGAAATTTATCCATGTCCCGACAAGTAAATATTGCGCTGGGTACGAAGCTCTTTTGGTGAAGTGGTCACTTTGCATCCTTTAATTGCAAACTGGCCCTTTCATCATCATCACCATAGGTCAAAGATAGATTGGTTTGACGCAACTCTCCAATCGATTCTCCTATGGGCTACTATCTTCAAATTAATATAATTATTATCTTTAACATCCTCAGCAAGTTTCTCCACACACTTCATGTGGGGCTTCCTTTTCCATTCTTCCCATTCTCGATCCACTCGACGATTGTATTCATCAGACCATCATGTCTCAAGAAATGGCCGATTAAGTTGTCCAAATGCTAACCCGCCTTCATTTCAAATTTTTTCTGCAGACATCTCTTTTCCCCCGGTCTCATTAGAGCTTATTCGTTATCCACTCGGTTGATCCATTTTATATTCATTTTTACAATTGTCTTAGTCTTTTACATCTACATAATACCCTGTAAGCCACCATGAAGGTTTGTGAATGTGATGAAGGTTACTTTTGAATAAAAAGGGTGGCAGAGTAGTCTGTAGCTCATCAAAAACATGCGCTGAACTACCATGGTTGGGAAAGTTACCAAAAAAAATTAACTGATTAAAGTCAAAGTTAATTTCTATAAAAAGTAACTTGTTGAAGTTAAAAGTTACTTTTTCATTTACTTTGGAAAATTGGATGCTGTGGTGATAGAGGCCTTGATGGTGTTTTGTTTTGACAAACAAAGCAAACACTGAAAGCTGTCATTGCGGTTTCATCCATCCGTATCCATTTGTTTTAAAATATTCGAAGTGAGGATTTTCGTTGTAATTCCATTTAGTGTCCAGTTATGTTTCCTGGTTACTGCTGAAAGGATTCCGCGATTTTTCTGAGGTGGAGTTCCAATCTCGGGATTTTAAGTTGTCGTCAATGTAAGAATATCTCACGAACCATCGTGCGCCTGTAATTTGCCGCTAAAGGTTGTTCTGGGCGGTAGAAAGTACTTTAAGGTTAGTTTTTGATATCGATCCCCAGGTTGCGATGCAAAGTATCCCTTCACAAATTTAAAATTGCAGTGGAAACAGCTTAGTTACATAGAGTTACAGTAGATGCTGGGGGTGGGCCTGCGCATCCTCTTTCGCGATTCATTGGGGGCTCATATATAGTCGACGCGATGTCGCCATGTAAGGCATACGTAGATAACACGGACGAGGCATCGTCTAGGGTAGCGAGTAGGATACTGGAGCATACACGTAGGGTTTAGCTCAGGTGGTAGCCCAGAGTGCAGGTCAATCCGCGAGGGAAAAATCGTGCAAGAATTTGACAGAACATGCAGAGTAGTTTTAGAAGGTCAGAGAAAAACACATGGAGAGAACGAACATGATAATTCATCAAAGGTAAGAGGTAGACCAAATAGTTTGTCCGTCAAAAAATTATCGAGGAAAATTTTAGTTGGAAAGGAGCACCAAGAGAGAAACAGATTGGAAGAAAAAATTTCAGTGATAGTAGTGAATTGTCGTAGTATAAGAAATAAAGTAGCAGAATTTCACCACCTCATTAAGAGTACTAATGCAGATATAATCGTAGGTACAGAAAGCTGGCTTTCGAAGGACATATCAGATCATGAAGTATTTCCGAAGTGTTTTACAGTATACAGAAAGGATAGAGTAAGCAGAAACGGAGGAGGAGTTTTCATAGCTGTGAAGGACCCGTATGTCAGTAGAAGAGAACTTATTTCAGAGCGAAATGTAGAAAGTATTTGGTGTTCCGTTAAAAGTAAAAGTAGTAACGCAAAACAGATATATGTAGGTGCATATTACAGGCCACCGGACGCAGACGTCAATTCTATAATAGAGCTAGAGTCAGAGATACGCACATTACTTTCTGGGAAGAATGATAGAGGAATAATAGTAGGCGGAGATTTCAATCTCCCCTCGATAGACTGGAATACGTGTAGTTTCATTACAGGAGGTAAGGATAAGGAACATTGCGAATCACTGTTGAACACCTTTACGACACATTCTTTACAACAGCTAGTAACAGAGCCGACCAGGGGAAACAACATTCTAGACTTATTAGCAACAAATATACCCGAGAGAGTTCTAAATACAGTTACAGACACAGGAATTAGTGACCATAATATAGTGCATGCGAAATTTATTGTAGGCGTTGAAAGACATTATAAACCAAGGAGGAGGGTGTACTTATTTGGCAAGGCAAATTACGACGGTATGAAAGAGGAATTAAGGGAAGCGTTTAATGTATTCAGCGAACAAAGCAAAGGATTAAATACAGAGGATTCGTGGAGAGAATTTCTTGAGGTCACCCGTAACGCAGTTCATAAATACATACCAAGTAAATATATTAGTGATAATACAGAGCAAAGGTGGTATAACGCGGAGGTTAGGAAATCAATAAAGCGACAAAGGGTATGCCACGCTAAGATGAAAAATGCCAGACGGGGTCTATCGGTAGAGGAAAAAAATGAGCTAGTTCAAAACTATAAAAAATCGAGAGCATTAGCAAGGAAATCATGTCGGCAAGCGTTATCATATTTCAAGAGCAAGATGTTAGGAGAATATTTAGATAGCAATCCTAAAGCGTTTTGGTCATATGTGAGAGAGCTTCAGGGAAATAAGTCCACAGTGCACACACTTAAAAATGATAAAGGAATCAGAGTCACCAGCAGTGTAGAAAAAGCCAACACTTTAAACACCTTCTTCCAAAGTGTATTCAACTCATCGTCACAAAACGCAGTGGAACCACCGCCGAACACTTTCAGTGAGCAAATGCCCGAAATAAACATTTCATGTCGCGGAATAGAGCAGCAGTTAAAAAGCATAAGTAAAAACAAATCACCAGGTCCCGATCAAATTCCTTCCAGAGTATATAAAACATTAGCTTCTGAAATAGCCCATTATCTAGAAATAATATTCAATAAAACACTAAAGAACCACAGAGTACCCAAGGATTGGAAGGTAGCTAACATTACACCTATATTTAAAAGCGGTGATAGGGAAGAACCTAGTAACTACAGACCCATTTCACTCACGTCAATCTCTTGTAAGATATTTGAGCACATAGTAGTCAGTTCGATCATGGGGCATTTGGATAGTCAGGGATTACTCATAAACAGCCAGCATGGGTTCCGGAAAGGTAGATCTTGCGAGACACAATTAGCTTTATTCGTACACGATATTTTAGTCCACGGCGAAAGCAGTACTGAAGTTGATGCGATATTTTTAGATTTTAAAAAGGCTTTCGATAAAGTTCCTCATGACAAATTAATCTTGAAGTTAGAGAGTTTTGGTATAAATAAAGACGTTGTATGTTGGGTAAAAGAATTCTTAAGTGGGCGAGAGCAGAGGGTTGACATAGATGGTATCATGTCGGACACAATCGAAGTCACATCGGGAGTTCCCCGGGGTAGCGTAGTAGGTCCGCTTCTATTTCTTTTATACATAAACGATTTGGGTACCGTAGTTAGTAGTAACCTTAGACTTTTTGCAGACGATGCGGTGGTGTACAGGGGTATATCGAACGAAGAGGACACGAAATCACTTAGCAAGGATTTAGATGCAATTCAAGAGTGGTACGACAAATGGCAGTTAGAACTCAACCTTAAAAAGTGTGTAGCTATCAATTTTTGGAGGAGGAATAATTCGATAGAGCGATCCTATAGAATTAATAACACGAAGATCGAAAACGTTGAAACCGTAAGATATTTAGGTGTAACAATCACTAAAGATTTATCGTGGGGAAGACACATCCGGGAAATATGCGGCCGAGCGAAGAGAAAGCTAGGATTTATAAAAAGAGAACTTGGGAGATGTGATGAGAAGACAAAAGAGCGATGCTACTTTTCACTAGTTAGGCCCCACCTTGAGTATGCAGCCAGTGTATGGGATCCTAATGAATTAGGTTTGATGAGAGAACTAGACAGTGTGCAGCGTAGAGCAGCTAGGTTCGTTAAAAGGTGTTACGATAGGTTGAGTAGTGTATCAGAATTAATACAAGAATTAGGGTGGGAATCATTATCAGAGCGTAGATTAAAGTTCAGATTAAATCTATTGCAGAAATTTCAATCGGATAGCTTTACTGAAGATGTTAGGCACATATTGAAAACACCAGCGTATTATGCTAGATTCGACCAGATAAATAAGATTAGAGAGATAGATTGTCGTACAGATAGATTCAAAATGGCATTTTTCCCCCGTACTATAAGAGAACAGAATAGGCAGCATAGGAAAGGGATAGGTAGGGGAAATATTTTAGAGTATTCTGTAGTGCATGATGCATGTATTAACCCCTCAAATACTATAGATACTAACAATCTAGTTGCATGAGACCCTTTAGTTGCTTGCTTGCATGCTAGTAGTGAATGCTTGGTGACCTTCACCCCCTGCCACACACCCTCGCGGTGGCTTGCAGGGTATCGTGTAGATGTAGATGTAGATGTATCTAGTATTGACGACGTGATGTCGCTGAGTAAGGCATGCGAGCTCACAGGACATCGTCTTCGCGTGGTTTTGTATTTTCTTGTCTGAAGGTGCGTTCCTAAACTTAGGCTGTCACTCCTCTCAACCCCGCTTTTGTTTGGATGTATTCGTCTCGGCGATCTCGGCCTATTTATTGCAACTACCCTTGTATTCTTTGATACCGTTTTATTTTCCCATTTGTCTTTTGGGCAAGCCTTGCGCCCAAATTCGAACATTCGAATTTGCCAAAAATTAACGAAAAAAATTAACTGAAGTTATTTTTGTATCAGTTAATGTATAATTGCAACGATTAAAAGTTAAAAGTTACTCTTCTAAAAAGTAACGATTAAATTAAATAGTTAACTACATTTTTAACGAATAATTTTAATCGTTAATTTTTTAAATCGTTAATCCCAAATATGTGAACTACTAACGAATGTTATCTGCACCATCAGATACCTTGGGCATTATGTATAAATGTATTTTAAGTAGTGATGGACGGATCCAGGTTTTTTGTCGGATCCGGATCCAGAACCGGATCCTTACCTGGGTTTCGGATCTTTATCTCAGTTTCGGATCCTTAGTTTCAGACACTCCATTCTGAATTTCATTCCTTTTCTAATCCTAGATTTTTAATATATGTAAATATAAAAACAGCAACAATAGAATTACCAAAAACAGGTAAATTTATTGTAGAAATATCAACTTCCTATCATCTATGAGGATTGTATTTACCTGGATCAAGATTTACGGATGCAATAACTACCTATATCTTGTTACTTCTAATGTAAATTTCACTTTATTTAACACATAGGTACTCATCAAACAATACATTCGTGAAACCCGTACAACTATTCTTTAGAGTGCAGTTAAAAGAAACCTTATAAGTTCATTTTCATTAATGAAGGAATTATTTTCCAATTATTAATCAAATCCTTGAACGCTTTCAAATTATTTTTTAGAAACACAAAAAAATTTTTAATGCGGCCAAGAGATCCCATTTATGGAATATTTGGGGATTCCATTTTTAAGACGAAAATATTATTATTGAATATCACTAAACTAACAATTTTGCATTGTCTTATTAATAATAACCTTTGAAATGAAATTTCAGCATTATGTACTCCTAAGGGGAGGTTGTGTAACTCTGATCTTGAAATGAAATTAACCTTTTTTCATGCTTCATGCTACAGAAGCATAATTTTAAAAAAATGTTTCGGATTTTTTCTCCATTGGCCTGGGTTTGCAAGAAAAAAGTAGAATGACATGTGGGGAGCCTGCATTCTCCAAACTCGGGTAAGCCGACAATAACAGAGTGGAGTAGTGGACTGCAGGTAATGAAGTTCGATTCTTACGCTGTTTAAAATTTTTCTTTCAACCATTGCATAAAAAAATTTATCATCCTTCATTTCCATCCTTTGTGTGTGGATACTGACTTTTTTGTACTTCTATCGCTTCAACTAGATTTACAAATGCGTCACTCAAAAATACACTGTAAAGTTAACGTAATGATTCCACGATTTAATTCTGTATTATAAATTTTTACCAATCATTTCCTTTCGCCAAATTTCATTATTTTTTTGACTTATAATTTGGCATGAAATTTCTGATAATCTACTTTTTTTAACTGCCTACTAGCATTACGCTAGGAATACAGCACGGCTGTATTCTTAGGTAGTGTTAAGGATCGAACTCGCGAACACTAGCCCTCATTTTTAATAACTACGCTCTCATAGGTTCACGGGAATCTGGTGAATGTAGGCGACCCGCATGGCATTCGGATTAATTTTTTTCTCGCACATCCGGGCCTATGGAGAAAAAGGTCAAGACGAGTATTTTTTATTATGTTTTCCTCGTTAGTGGCACGGAAAAAATCTTCTTCTCATTTCGTGACCCGAGTTACTTAACCTCTCCTTGTTGGTAGCTACCATATGTATGTGCATTCCAATCGCGGGGCGCATCGATCACGAGGCCGCGAGATGTTAAAATCTCCGATCCGGATCTGAATTTTTACTGTCCTCGGATATGATTTCAGTAGCAAATGAAATGAAAGCCCCGTGGATCTTTGGATCCGACCCGACCATCCTTAATTTATGAGTGGTACATTTGTAAATCTAATTTAAACAACTAAAGTATGATAAAGTGAGTATTCAGATGTAATGGTTTGAAATTGAATATGATAACATTTTCGATGCAGTGACTGAAAGAAAAAAATTAAACTGCGATTGGAATCGAACTTCGCACAGTACACTAGCTCTCGTTGTACGCCTGATCCCGGCGAATTTAGGCTACCCGCATGACATCCTACGTATTTTTTTTTCCTACGTGGGGTCATGGGGGAAAAATGTCATATTTCTTTAATTTGCTTCTAGTTTTCTAGCACGAGAACATTTTCATCTTATTATGTGACCTTAGTTACACATCCTCTTCTTGTCAATATCTACCGCACCTACATTCCATTCACGGGGCACTTCGATCGCTAAGCCGCGAAAATTTAAAATCTACGATCCGGATCCGATTTTACTCCGTGTCTTTGGATCCGAATCCGGAACCGAGAATCCGCGGATCTTTGGATCCGACGGATCCGATCCGGCCATCACTAATTTTAAGAAAAGCCAAAATAACAATTTAATATTACTATGCAGATACTAATCATTAATTGCACCTCCCTCGTGAATACATATCTCACTTGTTTCTCTAAAGAAAGGAAAGCTCAGGAAGCGGAAAAAAAATCAAAGCAATATGGTACGTCTTTGGATATATTTACGGATAGCACCATTTTTAATGATACATACGACAATTTTGGTGCAACGTTTTCTTAATCGAAAACTTAATATTTATTTTCAGCACCTTCAAGCCTCCTCCAGCAAGCAATTAGCGTGCAGCAGATTATAGCACTCGCCTGCACCAAAAATCCACAACAAACAAAGATATATAATTAAAAATAGTCAACAATTCCAAAATCCAATCCAATTAGCTTAAAACAGCCGGGAATTTAACGGGAAGTTTATTACTTCATGAAGAGGTAGAGTACTTTGAATGGAAACAAGTAAATAATAATCCAAAAATCGATCAAATGAGTGAAATCAATTCGTTTGGCACGTGCTTCGAATACTTTAGACACCATTCTCACCGCACTCGACATCGCAGCGCCCTCCGCTGCCTTCTGCCAGGAAACCCGTTCACAAAACAAACTAAAGTCTTGCCCACGTGAAGTTCTACACTGCTATCGCAGTTTGCATCTCCCCAGAAGGAAACTGAAGTGAGGTGGTTTGTTGATGGAAACGTAAGAGGTCCCTCAGCCCGAAATAAAGAACAGAATTCGTAAACGTACAGCAAGCATATAGCAGTATAACAAGATGGGTCTTGAATTTAAGATTACGTGTACTTCCACTCCTGTTAGTCGTAAAATGTATTTTTATCACATAACCGAGGCATTTTATTGCTTTCTTCCATTCTCTAAACTTCCTCCTTATTATGTACATTTGAAATTTAAAATACTTTTAGAGCGTAGGTTATAATACAGATTAAATCTATTAGAAAAATTTCAATCGGAAAGCTTTATTGAAGATGTTAGGCGCATATTAAAAACACCAGCGTATTGTGCTAGATTCGACCAGATAAATAAGAGAAGAGAGATACATTGTCGTAACGATGTATTCAAAATGGCATTTTCCCCCGTACTATAAGAGAACAGAATAGGCATCATAGCAAAGGGTCTGGTTGGGGAATTAATATAGAATAGTCTGTAGCGCATGATGCATGTATTAATCCCTTAAATACTATAGATACTAACAATCTAGTTGCATGAGACCCTATAGTTACTTGTTTGCATGTCAATAGTGCATGCTTGGCAATCTTCACCCCCTGCCACACACCCTCGCGGTGGCATGCAGGGTATCGCGTACATGTAGATGTATACGGTATTTCACAATATTCTTTCACTAAGGCAGTCTAAGCAGTGAAGTTACAACAGTATCTACGGTTCCTCACTTTGATCCCAAGATATACAAATACAGCATCTCCAAGGAAATGTTTATTTCTAAACGAAGCTTGAAGGTGAAGATATTCGCGAACGCAGTTCCATTCCACTCTTCCATTAATTGTCATGTAAAAGTACATTGAGGAACGCTACACCACAGTCTCTGACTAGCACAGTTCTTGCAGGAAAGTCTCTCACAATGTTAACGGTATCGGATCACAAATCAAAATCAGTAGGACGGGGGAAATAAAGAATAGCAGAGCAGTAGAAAAGGAGAAGGCAGAATAGGAGTCGGGCTCCGAAATTCGTGAAATGCAATACCAGATGCCGCAGGAGTGCTTCTATTTGATAGTAAGGCGTGGAGGATAACGGCAGCAGAAAAGTAAAAAAAAACAAGAAGACTTTTAAATGAGGTGCCACAGAGGAATGGTGGAGATGAAATGGGTGGACCGGTCAATCCAGTCGATAAAGTCTTAAGAAGTGTGAGAAAAAAAGGGAAGTCTGAATAAAAGTTAAAATAGAAGAGGGTAGACTCCATCGAGAACATCTTGAGACGTAATTGTCTGACGAAGAATGCCATCGAGGAAAACGTGAATGGGAGACTGGTAAATGACGGTTTCGTATGAAATATATAATGCAAGTAGAGCTCGTAAAAGAGGAGAGTTATATCAGAATAAAGATATAAGTCAATAGAAGAATTGGGTGACCTTAGTCAAACCAATAAAAGGATTTATGGCTACCTATGACGGTTCTCTAACAGGGGAGGAAGGAGTCATTTGAAGACATTGCATACATTCAGACAGCACTCTTGAAAACGGAGCATATTGAACATTGTTGAGTTTGAGCACTCTAGTAAAAGAGCGCATGATTGAGTACCTCGATTCAACTTGAGCGAAATGTCAATGTAAATGCAAAAAAAGCACCAATGAAAATGTGGATCGAATACTTACTCACAGGAATCTTCCTATCATTTATTCCAGCAAATTTTTGGCATTGTCAACAGCTCCCTACCGATGGATCCCGGACGTAAATGTTTTCGTATTCATTCATGTCAACGAAATATATTTCATCTCCCATTATCTAACATTCATTACCCTTCTCCCTGAATTTTTATTCGGTATTTCGGCCATCGCTCCCCTCGATTATATTGAAATATCCAAATATTCCAGAGATTAGGATGAAGCCGGTCACCATGAGTGTTCAAAAAGCAACGAAAAGGGGGAAAGGCCTTCTATTTCAACGCCCTGCATCTCTTCCAATCGTTACCCCGGAAGCAAATAATTGCCTGTTAGCTTTAAACGCTCAGCCTTTAATGTATTCTATCCGAACAAAAGAGAATGCAATCAAATCTCCATTCGATTAAAGAGTCATCTAAATCAAGTACTCACGATAACGTGATTTAAATGAGAGCTAATTAAAAAGTTCTCCGACCTAACAAAGGAAAGTCCAATCATATCATCATTCACGTAAAATGTCATGTAATTCAATTATCTTGATACCATACATTTAGCAAGATCCAATTACCAACTGATCTGTCTTGGCAAAGGAGAGTCCAATCAAAACATCATTCCCGTAAAACATCGCTTAATTTAATCAATTTTAATATCGCGCACTCAGGAACATCCAATCATCAACTTTTTGTCGTAACAAAAGGTAAACAATCATATTGAAACACAGGTAAAATTTAATTGAATTATCCTCAATGTCGTGCATTTAGCCACATCCAATCGCCTACTAAATGGTCTGCCCTATCAAAAGAAACTCTCATCACTTCACAGTTGATTTCAAGTATAATTCAATTATTCTTAACATCGTGCACTTAGAAACATCCAATTACGAATAATTTGCCCTTACAAAAGGGGATACGATCACAACACAACTGGAATGAAATCTCCTACAATTTTTCATAATATAGTGCATTCAGGAGGGTGAAATAAAAGTGTTCTTCTACACAATGGAAATATTAAAGATACACCATTAAAATAATCCTCTAATATAATAATTGCGTTTAATATAATAAGTTTAGCAAAAATCATTGTGATAATAACTCAATTAAAATCCTTTTGAGTAAAAAAAACTAGATGATTTTTTTTTACCGGGGGTGGGATAACGATACTCGGAATGTGGACTGGGAATGTATGAGGGTGCCGTTTAACATGCATTACCGCAAACTTCCGTAAAAACAGATTTAATGCAATGAAGAGATTTATTACGAAACAAATGTTGAACAGTTACTCCTAAAAATAAATTACAATAAGGGAAAAGAAATAGGCGCGGTTGCAGCTTAATATCCACTGTTTAATGGGATACTTGAGGCTCGTGAAACTAAAATATTTCATTATTTTTCACCTATATTACCGGCAGTAGCAAGACCCTTTGATATTAATAGTTGGTGAAAGTCTTAATTGCAGGTATTAAAACAATACTTAGTTCGGCCTTGATTTGGAGAGAGTCAAATCACAATGCTGCTGCTGTAATACTAACTATTTTAGGTCCTATATCGAGAACCTCCAAGCAGAGTAAAATTTCGGTTTTAGTTCCTCTAACTGCTTGAGTTTTATTGCGTCGGCTACCTTAATTTTTATTACTATGCAGATACTAACCATGTAGCTGCATGTGACCCTATTATATAACAATTACCATGTAGTAGCCTAGTTGCATGTCAAAAGTGCATATTTAGTTATCTTCACTCGCTGCCACACACCCTCGCGGTGGCTTGCAGAGTATTGGGTAGATATAGCTGAATCGTAAACCCAAAACACCAAAGCACGTGGAATCCGAACCCACGGCTTTTCGGCTGTCAGCCGGTACGACATCGACCAGGCTACCGCGGCAAAATTTTCCAGCCAATCATAGAATAAAGTAATGACTAAAATCGGAAAAGAAAAAGCTCGTCATCCTAGTAATTACTCCACCAATAAATATATCACATGCAAGAATATAAGCATAACTTAATTGTGAAATTGAGGAAAATAATTTTAATCGAGAAGGACTATAGCGACTATTTATCAGGAAAATCAGCAAAAGATATGAATCAGGCTTGATGTTCATGAATGTTCACTGAAGTCGTGTTTCTAATGCCAGCATGCCGGACAATTGTGCTCCTCGACTCCTTGCACATCGTTGACAAATATCTTGCCTCTTCCGTCTTTCATCCTAGCCTCCACGGACGTACTGGGAATTTTAAATTGAATTGTGGAGGAATATGTAACTCTATCTCATCTGGCGTCCTATGAGAGGTTATTTCCTTCAATTATTCCAGGCAGGTTCCCGTCGTTGATTAACTTCACCAAAAAATTGAATTATAAATATTCTTCTGCAGTGGTATCAACCAAAATACTACGCTTTTTCGCACACAATGGGAGCCTATACTCACATGCATAATTCAGAGATCACGGACGCATGTACATTCCGAAAGTGTCCATTTTTCTTGCTTAGTGCGCGGAGGTTTTAATTTTTTTCAGTTTGTAAAATTACCATTTTAATCATAAGTAATTTTCAGGGGTGCATTTGACGACAAAGGAATGAGATGAAAATATTTGCATTTCGTTAAATTAATATTTACTACCTTAGAAAAATTGAGAAATGGTTGATTGATTGAGTACGTTGATTTACGATTGTAAATTATCCATAAATTAATTAGATAGCCTACCAGTTAACATTTTTTGTTCATACACTTATCATTAAAGTATTCAAACTCAGGAATCAGTTTATAATGCGTATGATGGCTGTATCTGTTATGCACGGTTTCTTTTTAAGTTAGCTAAACTATAGCCTCCTTGGTTATCCAAATCCTTCATATTTTGTTAAAATAAATATTAAAGGAGTACATGGAGGAAAAAAATATTATTATTTCTCATACATAGAATACAACTCACACATTTGATATAAATCTATTTAGTGTTGAACATTCCAGCGAAAGTAAAATTAGTTCAGTCACTTAACTATACGTCGAGATGGTAAAATTGGCACCATATACACAGATTGAAAGGATTTATATTTTCAAATACTATTTTACTGGTTTATACCAAGATCATAACAGCGCCGATTAGACGTCTCCCCTAGAGACGTACTCTGTCTTCGCTCATCCAGAGGTGTCAGGCATGGGTGCTTTAAGGCGTGTGGTTCGTGGAAAGAGAAAACGTGAGTTTGATCAAGAGGAAGATCAGACAGAGGAGCAGAGAAAGGAAAGGGAAACTCCAGAGGTGGAATTGAGGAAAAGACAATAAATGATGAAGAGACAAGGAATACCAATGAACCCAGGTGAGATCAAAGTCCTCCCATCTTGAATAGATGTTGACCGGTCTTTTTGCAACGGCTCCACCGAGGTGCTGCACAATTGAGAACGCATTTTGCTTCGATGCATAGTGGATGTACTCACCAGGGATTTCCCAAGGAGCTTCATCTCCAGCCAGAGGTGAGCAATTGGTCGCTTATACTCGGAAGATTGAGTACACGCTACTAAATCCTGAGGCAATGACACCATCATTAATCTCCGACGCTACAGAGATGACAAGCTGGATATTGGTCAAAGTTCACCTAGCACGGGCACACTGAATCGTTTTTAAACATGGAGAAAAAGTGCCATTCCATCTTCATCGTCACTGCTCATCAATCCTAGCTGGTTAGACGTAGCTAATTTATGTAACAATGGTGGCTGCTTTTTTGAAGTTAGCCTAAATAAAGATTTCTAGGCTATCCAAATGCTTCATCTTTTGTTAAAAAAATAAGAAAAGAGCATATGAAGGAATAATATTATTATTATCATTTCTCACTGAATTTTTCACTCTCTCTCTCTCTCAGCCAATCCTCCACTTCATTCTTCCTCCGATATTCGATCCAAATGTGGTTTTCCTCTTTAACATGCTTCTTTCTTCGCTCTATTTTTAGTATCCGGGGATTTTCAATTTTCCTTTCTACCGAGTTCATGCCTTCATGAGGCCATTCTATCTACAGATTAAGGTTTCCCCCGTTTCGTTCCAGAATATTCATGGGAGACTTTTTCCTTTTATAATTACAACTGTTTCATTGGTGATTCTGCCAATTCATTTCTTCTCCATCGCTCTTCTGGGCAACACATTGTGAACGCTTACAGTACTGCCATTTCTGCTTCACTTTTTCCTATTATCCTCATTTCCTTCCACTGCTAGTAATTCTTCTGTTTATCTCCTGCTGCTTTTAGATTCAAATTCTACAATTCCTCATGTATTATCACCTACACGTTTTCAACACAGCATTTACTCCCGTTTGCCTTCAGGTGATGTCTCTCAAAATTCGATGCGTTCTATTTGAGAGTGCAGAACAGTCATAGTGAGTATTTTATTTTTTATTTTTTTGGTTTATATGAAATCTAATAAAAATATGTGAATATCCTTACCCTAACGATAGATAAACGCCTCGCAGTGGCCACTATTCCATCTGAAAAGGCTAGCCTCCGCATTGGAATATCCGTCTAATTAAACATTAACTATTATAAAAAAAGGTCTATGACGAGCAATAACTGTCACGGGAAGAAAAATGGCAAATCCTTTGTAAGACTTGACCAAGATGCATGTTTAAAAGCGAAAGATTCTTTGAGATAAAACGACTCGTTTCGCCACTCTTCAGCGCGGTCATGTGCATAGAAATGTGGAAGGAATTACAATGGACAGCGTCGGAAGCGGGGTGGCTGGGGGAGGAAAGGAATGTGAAGGCGTAACGAGGGATACACCGAACAGGGAGGAATAGGTGTCGGGTCTGAGGGGCGGCCCTGTCTGTATTGGGTCATGCTCATGGCCACTAAGTACAAGAACGCACCGCAATGCCAGAATCTACCTGGAGATGTTAAAGATTTACCGTTGCAATTACTCGGGGGAGGTGACTGACAGCTGAGGTCATTTGATCCAACAAGCATAAGTGAGTTAAGGATAGGCGAGTTGAGCAGAAGAAATTTGTCAAAGAACGGAGAGTGAAACCTGGCGACGGCATTGGCTTACTCCCAACGAAGGACGCCAAGAGGACTACTGTTTAACGTCCCATCCGATGGACCATGTGCCAAACTCTTGCAGAAATAAAAAAGATTGTGCGCCAAAGATCAGCTAGGCTTGTAAAAATAGGTGCAACGATAGGTTTAGCAGTGCATCGCAGTTATGGGAAGAAACACTTTGGGAATTATAATCAGACCATAGGATAAAAACAAATACAGAAATTCACCTCCAGATATTTGTGGACAGGCTCTCTGAAGATGTTAAAAACATACATTGAAATAGAAGCGTGCTATGACAGCTAAGTCTTGAAGATAGAACTAATAGAGTAAGCCAGAGAGGTTCATTCATTTTCCCTAGTGCAATAAAGGAGGTTAATCGACTAAATCGAAGATACCAGCGGGGAATTAGAATAGGCATCGTAAATTAATTAATAGTAATGTTATAAACCTGTGAGATAGGAAGTGTAAATAAAATTTCATAATGCATTGCTGACAAAATACGTGAACATTCGTTTGTGCACGATGTTCGATCAAGACGGTGATGACTTTCACTAGAGTATTGAATGTAAAAAAAGTAAATTTTATCACGGAATCGAGTTTATTCTAGATATTATAGGCTAATAAAAAATAGCATTTTCGTTACTAACATATGATTTCACCACTTGATTTAAATTAAGCCTGAGGATGTTTTAACCTCTGCTATACACCCTTGCCTTGAATTGTAGAGTATTATGTAGTTGTAGAATTATTTTTTAACACCCTGCCTCATACCCTTGGGGAGGTTTGCTGAGTAGTTAGTGAATTTAGATCAGTAGAAAACGTTATATTTTGCAGAATCCACCTCCGGAACAAAATTTAGCCGCGTTCTTCTTTGCTCATTTGACTATAAAATATAGTCGTACCTAATGGCTATGTGAAATTATTAACTTCTCTTGCCCTTATTTCCTTTCGGAAGAATATATCTATATCTACGACATACCCTACAAGCCACCTCGAGGGTGTGTGACAAGGGGGCATCCACACCAGGAACAATGACACAAGAACAAGAATGAAATCAGAGCGTAGGTTAAAGTACAGATTGAATCTATTAGATAAATTTCAATCGGATAGCTTTACTGAAGATGATAGGCACATATTTAAAAAACCAGCGTATTATGCTAGATTCGACCAGATAAATAAGATTAGAGAGATATTGTCGTACCGATAGATTCAAAATGGCATTTTTCCCCCGTACTATAAGAAAACAGAATAGGCAGCATAGCAAAGGGATAGGTAGGGGAATATTTTAGAGTATTCTGTAGTGCATGATGCATGTATTAACCCCTTAAAAACTATAGATACTAACAATCAAGTTGCATGAGACAATATAGTTGCTAGTTTGCATGTTAGTAGTGCGTGCTTGGTGATCTTCACCCCCTGCCACACACCCTCGCGGTGGCTTGTAGGGTATCGTGTAGATGTAGATGTAGATGAATGAACAATACAAAACAAACACTACACCTTTAAAAGTAATTAGGGGAAAAAAGAAAAAAAAACTACCAAATCCCAATCCTGCAGGACACACCCATGAATACCATGCATGCCTTGAAACCCGACACCAATTTCATAAATACTCATGCATGCAAAAAAAAGCAATGCATGCGAGTCACACCTTGATTTGAACATGCAGGAAATAAAAAAAATACTATCGACCTACTCTGAATATTACCTCTATAATTATTACCGATTTACGCTATGTCTAATATTCTGATCTCGAATCGTACGCGGAAAAAATCCTGCAATCTATCTCCTTAATTTTATTAGAATTATCGAGCCTACCATAATAAGTCACCATATATGAGCGTGTGAGAATTGTTGTGCCATCAGTCAATTCTCTTGTGGCAGAAGGTGTTCCTAGACTTATTTATAAGAGCTTAGAAAATATGTTAACATGTTTTCTTAGAGATAACTCATTGAGGTTTGATTTGGCAGGCAATGTATGATACAACTGGATTATGAGCACGAAACACAGTTTCACCATTGCTTTTTCTCATGCACTTTTTGAAACAATTGTTATTGGGGCATGGTAAGGATTGGATGTGGAAATTAGCATATGCAAGGGTTCCGTAATTAGAAAGGTCTTATGATGAATTTAAGTTGAGTTGAGTAAGAATGAATTTAAGTTAAGTTGTTTGCATGTCGGTAGTGCATGCTTGGTGATCTTCACCCCCTTCCACACACCCTCGCGGTGACTTGCAAGGTATATGTGTAGTTGTAGATGTAAGGAAAACAAGATAAACAGCCGTAAGGATATATTTAAAATGTCTTTCTCTTTGCGATCAAAGGTCATAATCGACAAAATTATACTCGAATAAGATTGTCGTAATGTGGTTGGTGAAGATTACAGGGCGTCCAAAATTCTTCAACGAAATAGATATTATAGATAAATCTACATATACGCGATACCCTGATAGCCATCGCGAGGGTGTGTGGCAGGGGGAAAATGCACGAAATAAATAGATGAATGCACTTCAACAAATGCCTAATTCAGTAATGATCATTAAATTCTTCCTCACATACTAATCATTCAGTTGTACGTCACTGATGGATGCATAACTAGCTCGTTTATTTGTTTCAAGTAGTTTCTCACATACATATTAGAGCATGTGCGTAGTGAAGTTAGTCAACTTCTGACCTCCAACCACAGACCCTCGATGCAGCATGGAAGGTACTCCGTAAATGTATTTTTAGCAACAAAAAGACTTGTATCCCAGAATGGGAGCCAAATTTTATCCTTGGAGGTTGTCCAACCAGACACCGAACGGTGCGTGATATATGCGAGGAGTTAATCGTGTTTTTTGCCCACGAAACTTAGGGCCCATTCAATGACGCCGTTGAATGCATGCTGTGAAATGAAATTAGAGCTCTCAAGTAACTACCGTGCGCTTGGAAAGGAACAAACTTGTACCTTCGGTTGTGGAGGACGTATTTGATAGGGCCAGCGTAATGAGACTGTTCACATCCTGAAGACAATATCGGGAGACGATAAATGATTATACCGTGAATTATGGTAATAAATTACATTAGCAAAGGAAAGTTTATATGACATTCAGTAATTGACGAAGGCAGTAAGTGAGAAATAATTATATTTTAAAAAATTCGAAAGCCACACATTGCATATAAAGATACTATTAGTTGTGTAAGTAACACTTGGGTCCCCCTCCTGCCACACACATCTAATTTTTAGCAAACGCTCTTCAAGTCCGCACAATTCTTGCATATCGCATACGTAGAGCCCATTCTCTCTTTCTCGCGCTTACAAATAAACAAGGAGACCTCTCTTTTTTCTTCCAAAAAAAACATCTTTCTCAGGGTTACCTAGTGTTCTCCCCTCCGTTTTATCCTCTTAGGTCCTGTAAAATACCTGGACTTCGAAAAAATTTCTCACCTCTTTTGAGCACATATGGGACTATTGATGTTACATGTTTAACGCAAAATTATTATTTAAAAAATATTTATAGTCCACAATTGTATACAGTTGTTATTTGAGAGATACAAAAAAATGTGATGATCGCATGAATAATGATGAAGTGCCACCTTAGATATTAATATCTATTCCTCCCCTATTCTGTACATGAAAGAAATAAATGCAACATGGGCAAGAGATAAATAGATGAAATATAGTTCCCTTAAATTGTATCCACCATATTGATTTCTGAAAAACGAAACTAAAAGAGAGATTATAGCGCATGAAATTGGAGCTGTCAAGGCGGAAAATTCAAAATCTAGTTTGTTCACAGATGGGTCACATCAGTATAATATTCAATTGGAAAACGCTACCCTCGGAGGGACGTATACCCGTTTGTCCACATGCGTGGAAGAGGGGATCAAAGAGGATAAAGCCAGAAGTATAATTATGGAAATCCACATAAGCTACGGTTCCCATGCAATTATATCACTCTCTAATTTCGTCACGAGTAATCTATGTTACTACTCTAATCCCTTATTTTTTATTTAATTCAGGTACATTCATATAAGAATTAACGCCCAAAAAGATCATGCGTCAAAAAACCAACGCACATAACTTCACGTCAAAAAATAATTCAGATATACATAATTGTTTCATCTACATCTACACGATACCCTGCAAGCCACCGCAAGGGTGTGTGGCAGGGGGTGAAGATCTCCAAGCATGCACTACTAACATGCAAACAAGCAACTATAGGGTCTCATGCAACTAGATTGTTAGTATCTATAGTATTTAAGGATTTCATACATGCATCATGCTGTACAGACTACTCTAAGGTAAGGAACCGTGGATATTGTTGTAACTTCACTGCTGCTGCGTTGACTGCCTTAGTGAAAGAATATAGTGAAATATCGTATACATCTACATCTACGCAATACCCTGAACGCCACCGCGAGGGTGTGTGGCAGGGGTCACAAAGCATGCACTATTGACGTGCAACCAAGCTACTTAATGGTAACATGCTGCAGAATAGGCTCTCATGCAACTGCATGGCCAGGATCTACATGGTAATAAAGGGATTAATATATGAATCATGCACTACAGATTACTCTAAGATATTTCCCCTACCTATCCCTTTGCTATGCTGCCTATTCTATTCTCGTATATTACGGGGGGAAAATGACATTTTGAATCTATCGGTACGACAATCTATCCCTCTAATCTTATTTATCTGGTCAAATCTAGCCTAATACGCTGGTTTTTTAATATGTGCCTAACATCTTCAGTAAAGCTATCCGATTGAAATTTCTCTAATAGATTAAATCTGTACTTTAACCTACGCTCTAATAATGATTCCCACCCTAATTCTTGTATTAATTCTGAAACGCTACTCAACCTATCGTAACACCTTTTAACGAACCTAGCTGCTCTACGCTGCACACTGTCTAGTTCGCTGATCAAACCTAATTCATTAGGATCCCATACAATGGCTGCATACTCAAGGTGGGGCCTAACTAGTGAAAAGTGACATCGTTCTTTTGTCTTCTCATCTCATTTCCCAAGTACTCTTTTTATAAATCCTAGCTTTCTCTTCGCTCGGCCGCATATTTCCCAGATGTGTCTTCCCCATGATAAATTTTTAGTGATTGTTACTGCTAAATACCTTATGTTCAACGCTTTCGATCTTCGTGTTACTAATTTTATAGGATCGCTATATCGAATTACTCCTCATCCAAAATTGATAGCTACACACTTTTTAAGGTTAAGTTCTAACTGCCATTTGTTGCACCACTCTTCAATTGCATCTAAATCCTTGATAAGCGATTTCCTGTCTTCTTCTTTTGGTATATCCCTGTACACTACCGCATCCTCTGACAACTAAGCTTACTACTAACTACGGTACCCAAACCATTTATGAAAAAAAAAGAAATAGAAGCTGACCTACTACGCTAAAATCACTCAAATGCCATCATATCCTTCCCTTACACTCGTGTGTAAGCCTCTCTCTCCTGATAATGACCTCTAATCTTGTTAATCTGATCAAACCTAGCATAATACGCTGGGGTTATTAATACATATCTACCCACACAGCACATGGATATCCAATGGCTGTCTAATGAATATCCACTGGATATCCACTCATACGTATTCAATACCTATTGAATTCACATGAGGATGCAATCAACCACATGCCATACACAAAAAAGGTTAACTAACTTTACAGAGAACAATTTACCCAAATACATTAACTTCTACAAATACAATCATTCCTATAATACCTTGCATGGGTGCAACTATCACCAAAATTGAAAAAATAAAAGTAAACGATCGAGTTTCTCACTTAATAAAAGTTAACCAATCGTACCTCGCATACTACAGATACGCCTACCTAACAACCTGCACCTAACTCTTTCCAATCATAACTTCCAATCTTTAATAAACGACCTGACACATTTTCTGATTATGGATTCGAGACTGGGAGGTCAACTGCTGCTGGCTGGCATTAAGTCAACATTCTTTAATACGCGACCTAACACACACATTTTCCTTATGGGTACGAGACAGGGAGGCCATAAATATACTGCTGTTGACTGGCATTAAGTCGTTTGTGATTATTAACTGTACTAAAAGATTGACAGGGATAATTTGCGCCGTTAAAACATTTCCCTTATAACCATTTTGTAGATAAAAGTAAGCATGGCCATTAAAAATATACAAAACTGATATTTCTTCGACTCCAGGAGAGAAAAATAAGAGTTTCCTCCATAATGCTGAGAACCTGTTTCCCGGCGGGCGTACGAGTACTTTCCCTAAGTCCGATACCGTCTACGTGGGACTGAGAAAAATCATCCGTGGACCAATGTTCAAACGCTTTTAAAGACCGTGAATCGCGTTTAAAACCACATTTCAGATGTACTTTCACTCAGATCTGTGCATATCCAAGACACATCCAATCATGGATATCCAGTGGATATACAATGAAAATCCATTCATGGATATCAATCCATGGATATCCGATGGATGTCCGTTGGATATCCCATGCTGTGTGGGTTTTGACTGAGAAATATCATCCGTGGACCAATGTTCAAACGCTTTTAAAGACTGTGAATCGCGTTTAAAACCACATTTCAAATGTGCTTTCACTCTCACCGATCCTCCTGGCCTTACATTTTTTTTCCGCGAGCGCACCCCTATTTTCTTAAGTCCAAAACCGTCTACGAGGGACTGAGAAAAATTATTCGTAGACCAATGATCAAACGCTTTTAAAGACCGTGAATCGCGTTTAAAACCACATTTCAGATGTACTTTCACTCAGATCTGTTGCATATCCAAGACACATCCAATCATGGATATCCAGTGGATATACAATGGAAATCCATTTATAGATATCAATCCATGGATATCCATTGGATATACAATGGATATCCATTGGATATCCGATGGATTTCAGTTGGATATCCCGTGCTGTATGGATAACCTTTTAAGAAATCGGTTTCGAACTAACTTAAATGGTCTAACCTAAACTTTAACTTTCGTTATGATAGGAATTCCCATCCTAGTTCTTCTATTAAACTCGTAACACTTATACAATTATCATAACGGCCTTTAACAAATGTAGCTGATCTCCTATGCACACGCTCTAATTCTTTTATCAACATTCCTCGTACGGATCCCATATACTAGCGGCATATTCTAAATGAGGCCTGACAAGTGTAAAATAGCTTCTTTCTCGTACTCTCTCTTTTAGCAAAAAATGACTCTACATTGAACTGATGACCCTGGCACCACGCAAGACCTGCTGCAACACATTATCGTAGTGTCTTGCAGGGTAGTTACTGGATGGTTATAGATATAAGACATGCATTACCGTCTCATTCGCATTAATGCTGTTTATAGTTTTATTACCGGTGGAACGGTTGAATTCAATAAATTGCATTGTATCGGATTTGCGAATGATCAATGCCCCTTGTAGCAAGGTAAGAAATGTTAAAAAGAACATCTGCTTTCAAAGAAGGCGAAATATTAAAAGAAAAAAATTAAATTGCGTGAAATATAATTACTTTACCGTTCACAAGAAAATAATAAATCAATCGATCTATCAATCGTTTTTATCTAAAAGCCTTACAATGATGCTGCAACTTTGTTTCATTTTCATCCCATTACATAGACGCTTTCTTCTGGCAGCATTCCAAATCCCGTCATCGCCAGAAAACTTGTGCACCTACGTTGTTAAAAAGACACTTCGTCGCCCTAGTTTCGCCAATTAAACTACTAACCTACCTACGCGTGAAACTACTGTTGACGCATTCTCTAAGGTTTAGGGCGTCCAGCTGCGATTTGAGCATTGGTATTTATATCCGCTGAGAGGGAAGCCAATTGTTTGGCAGCAAGTATCCATGCTGATTCAAATGAAAGTCTGGACGGTTCACCCGAGTCAAAGAGAGATGCGAAGGGGAAAAGCTTGCGCGTCAACCACTTGAGTCGCACGCGTCCCTGCCAAGGTATTCTTCCCCCAGAAACCTCCTCCTTCAAAGTCACCCACATCCCCCTCTGCTTTATGGCTTGCTGCGTAACACTCCGTGGGACTACAGATGGGACCCAAAGATATCTGCGGACACCGCTGGAATGCGAATAGTGCGAATCAAAGATGTTAGAACTTTCTGGAGGAGATATTGTAACTGATTTGAGAAGCCAGCGGCCATCTTTGCAAGCACGCGTTTACGGGCTTGCTACACGCGATTATAGTACGGATAAAGTTGTTTTTAAAGTGATAAAAATTACTGCAGTAAAATGAATAATGGAATGAATTTTTATAAATTTGGCAAAGATAAAGTTAAGTGCACAAAAACGCCAATAATTTGCCAAATATGTAGTTTTATAAATAGGTTAAATTCGAACCAGTTTTAGTATCAAAATTAACTCGCGGGGGAATAAAATATATTAAAATAGCCGTGGTAAGACTGCTACATCTGCGATGAAATTTGTGTACAATTTCATTGCTATTATGTTTTAATACACACGAGGGTCTCCCTAAGAGGACGTATAAAACGCAATGCTTTGTACGGAGTAGGTTAATCGTTCCCAAGCACCCCCATTCTGACTTCATTGTTACCCATAGGCTCGCGTGCCAAAGCCTCCCGCATTGAATTCTCACCTCCGTGCGAAGCGATACTTCGAAGTCACGGAACGGTGAGTCTTCAAATATCGATGAGTAGTCCCATCTATCGACAGAATGTATGGCAAGTATGTCAAAACATGAGACGGACATTCATGCTTGTTCAAAACTTTCTTCAACTTTCAGAAAAAAATACCATCGCGAAAAATGTAACCAGAAATCCACAACTTGTATTAGTCTCTTTGTACCATAACGCATCAACGCAAATGCATGTTGAACACATACCTATAACCCATAAAAATATTGTGTGGGATAACAATGAAATTATGCAGAGAAAAGTACCATGCAGCAAAATTTGAATGGGGTAGAAGGAATAGCACAGCGAAAAATGTGAATAAAACTAAATAATCAGCCAACAATGCACAAAAATGGATATTTTCCATCGGTATCAAGTATTTGCGAAGTTTAATGTTTCTTCTAATTTTTTTTAGAATATTCAAATACATCTACGTGATACCCTACAAGCCACCGCGAGGGTGTGTGGCAGGGGGTGAAGATCACCAAGTATTGCCTATTGGCATGTAAACAAGCTACTATAGGGTCTCATGCAACTAGATTTTTAGTACATATAGTAATTCAGGGATTGGTTGTTAATACATGCATCATGCACTACAGACTACTCTAAAATATTTCTCCTACCGATCCTTTTGCTATGCTGCCAATTGTGTTCTCTTATAGTACGGGGGAAAAATGACATTTTAAATCTATGAGTACGACAATCAATCTCTCTAATCTTAAACTAAACAAGACGTTCTCCGATAGGCCATGGCGATGATCGCAATTGGCAAGTTACATAAGGAGTTACATAACGTTGTCATCTGGGAATTACGGATGAGGGATCCAGTGAAACACCTTTGAAAGATAAAGCCTTTGCTAGGATAAGGCGGCATCGATAGGGACTCACACCTTTCAACCATAAACGCTGCCTATGCAACTGTGGTAAGGATATTTCGGGGCCGTCCAGAGAGTGTGTGAACGGAGTGACGGACTGCGAGGCCCTGCCCTAAGAAAAAAATACTATAGAACTATATATAGTGATTATAGGAATTCTATAATCACTATAGAAATTTCTATAATCACTATAGGGTATAGTTCTATAGTCCTATAATCACTATGGGGTATAGTTCTATAGTCCTATAATCACTATGGGGTATAGTTCTATAGTCCTATAATCACTATGGGGTATAGTTCTATAGTCCTATAATCACTATGGGGTATAGTTCTATAGTCCTATAATCACTATAGGGTATATTCCTATAATCACTATAGGATACAGTTCTATAGTTTATACATACATAACTTACATAGACCTCTCATATACAGACATATTCTCCTGGACCATGCTGTCTATAAGAGAGAGGTTTCAAATTATGTATCTTAAAAGCAAATCATTCTGAAAATTTTATTTTTTATTCATCTCATATGGATTCAAATGTCACATTCATCTTATATCCATTCAAATGAATATCCATGATTGGATGATTTTCCTCAGTCCCTCGTAGACGGTATCGGACTTAGAGAAAAATCTGGTGCGCTCGCCGGAAAACTCTCAGCATTATGGAGGAAACTCTTATTTATCTCTCCTAGAGTTCAAAGAATATCAGAGACGTATATTTATAATGGTCATGCTTAATTTTAGCCACAAAATGGTTATTAGGGAAATGCTTTAACGGTGCAAATTATCCGTGTCAATCTTAGAGTAAAGTTAATAATCACAAACGACTTAATGCCAGCCAGCAGCTGTATATATATGGCCTCCCTGTCTCATCACCATAATTGGAAAATATGTCAGGCCGTATGTCAAAGGTTGATAGGATACAAAGTAGTTAAGTTTAGGTCGTAAGGTAGGGGTAGAGAGTGAGAAGTCGTATGTGAGATAAAGATATTAATCATTCAGTAAGTGAGAATCACGATCCTTCATTTTCCTTTTTTTTCAATTTTGTTCCTTTGGGGAACAGTTGGCAAAACGGATACGAATAATGGTTGGCCAACCGCTGCACCTAGAATAATAATAATATGGGAATCCTCATGATCAAACGTTGGCCCAGCCGTCTGTGCTACATGGGTATGTTCCAAATACCTTAGCCATAGTGATTATAGAAAACTATATATAATCACTATATATAGTCCTATAATCACTATGTTCCAAATAACTATAGGACGATAGCCATAGTGATTATAGAAAACTATATATAATCGCTATATATAGTTCCATAGTATTTTTTTCTAAGGGTGGCCGCACGTGGGCCGGCCATCGCTACGATTCACACGCCCTTGGACGTCCTAGGGAGCCACCACCCCTCTCCTCCCCTTTCGGGACTCCCGAGGTTGGAGTGACCGATTTCCTTGGGTGACGGAGAGGCGTTGAGACAAAGGAGTGAAGCGACCGGCCAGGATGGGTCATTCTGGACCGCGGGTCAGTGTCTCAACGCCGTCCATCCTCCTTTGACACCCGGGAAGGTCGCCACCCTTTCACCACCCTCTGCCCCTCTCACCACCCCCTGCTCACCCATTTCCATCCGCTGCACCACCATTTTTCCACCCATGCACCCCATTTCGCCACACCCTGCACCTAAAAATCGGGTATATAAGGAGAAGACGGAAAGACCCGGGGAGTTCATCCTTACCCTGCACCCCGGCTCTGTCGGCCTCGAGCACGACAAGCCTTCCCCGCTCCTCGGCTAGTCGGCAACCGCAAGACTGCCCTTCCCGAACTCGCTTCCCCGCTCCTCGGCTAGTCGGCGAAAGCAAGACTGCCATACATCCTGCACCCTCCGCCCCGGCCTAGTCGGCGAGAGCGCGACTGCCCTACACCCTGCACCTCCCGCCCCCGGCCTAGTCGGCGAAAGTAAGACTGCCATCTACCCTGCACCCTCCGCCCCGGCCTAGTCGGCGAGAGCGCGACTTCCCTACACCCTGCGCCCTCCGCCCCTGGCTTAGTCGGCAAGAGCGCGACTTCCAGATCCCCTGCACCCTCCGCCCCCGGCCTAGTCGGCAAGAGCGCGACTTCCAGACACCCTGCACCCTCCGCCCCTGGCTTAGTCGGCAAGAGCGCGACTTCCAGATCCCCTGCACCCTCCGCCCCCGGCCTAGTCGGCAAGAGCGCGACTTCCAGACACCCTGCACCCTCCGCCCCTGGCTTAGTCGGCAAGAGCGCGACTTCCAGATCCCCTGCACCCTCCGCCCCCGGCCTAGTCGGCAAGAGCGCGACTTCCAGACACCCTGCACCCTCCGCCCCTGGCTTAGTCGGCAAGAGCGCGACTTCCAGACACCCTGCACCCTCCGCCCCCGGCCTAGTCGGCAAGAGCGCGACTTCCAGATCCCCTGCACCCTCCGCCCCCGGCCTAGTCGGCAAGAGCGCGACTTCCAGACACCCTGCACCCTCCGCCCCTGGCTTAGTCGGCAAGAGCGCGACTTCCAGATCCCCTGCACCCTCCGCCCCCGGCCTAGTCGGCAAGAGCGCGACTTCCAGATCCCCTGCACCCTCCGCCCCTGGCTTAGTCGGCAAGAGCGCGACTTCCAGACCCCCTGCACCCTCCCCCCCCGGTCTAGTCGGCAAGAGCGCGACTGCCATACACCCTGCACCCTCCGTCCCCGGCCTAGTCGGCAAGAGCGCGACTTCCAGACACCCTGCACCCTCCGCCCCCGGCCTAGTCGGCAAGAGCGCGACTGCCATACACCCTGCACCCTCCGCACCCGGCCCAGTCGGCGAGAACCGCAAGACTGCCACCAGCTTCCTTCCCCTTCGACCCGACGCCGCCGTGTTTAATGTAAGTGCCGATATTTCTGTATATCAAATGAGCATGAGCAATAAAGCTCCCCTAAGGCCAACCAGTATGTTATTTCTACCCCTAATGTCCCGACGACACAACACTATTAGGCAGGTGCAAGGAATTCAATATACTGGGCTTTCTTGGTAAAGCAGGGAGAAAGTGCATTGCACAATCTCCTGATAATCCTTTAATTGAAAGCTCAGGCTAAATTTGCATCAAGAAAAATAACCGGCAGATTAAAATCTATTTATGTTATATTTAATACAAAACTTCACATTGAAATACGCAATAACATTTTCCCCAGAAATGCAAGCAGTAAGAAATGTTTTCTTCCACCAGAAAAATAGAAAAAGGCGTAAGGTGAAACTTTTAAGGCAAGTATTACTCCAAGATATTAGCACGAAAGAAAACTGTTGAAAGTTGATTTTTTACCAATATAGGTTTAAAAATCCTAACACTACCGCGTTAATTATCAGTGGCGAAGCTAAGGTATTCGAACTGGGTATTCTAGCTCATCGGCCCCTTAATTTTCTGCTTCAGAGACTCAAATATTCCAGTTGACAAGTTCCAGTATCAGTCGACTTAACACGCTGTGTACCGGGCTATTTAAATGGTTTATAACCCTCTGTTCCGGTGGGTTTTTAAAATCTAGTTTTTTTAACATGCATTGCAAACGAAGAGAACGCTAGATGCTTGTTCACTTCTTTACCGCTTGCCCCACTGTTAATTTGAAATAAATTTTCCGGCACCCAACCATGCACAGAGGTCAGCACTTGAGGGGCTAAGTAATTTGCCTTAATGTTTTCCGTTGAGCATATAGAGTCGGCGGGTCTTCCTTTGGGCAAAGGTGTCGATGACGCGTTCCTTGAAACTTTCGTCGCTCGAGTGGTTGTTTAGTAAAGCCTTTTCAACCGCCAGGGTGCTTAAATTGCTTAGACTGGAGTCCGTCATGGAGTTTCTTAAAAATGTGTCCTCTGTCTTCAACGTACTCATACTTCTTTCGGACAATACAGTTGATACAGGAAATGTCTGAATCAGTCTTATGATTCCCACAGTTTCTTGATATGCCTACTTTATCCAGGCCCTTGTCCAAAAAATATTTAAGTAACAAGTGTGCCGGAAAGTGTTTACTCTCGTTGGAATAGACATTAATGAGTTCATTTTTTAGCTGTTCACCGTTAAATAATGAGTGCATTTTATTAGGCTACCCAATTTCGCTGAGGGAAATGATGTATTTTATGCAGGATCCTCATCTAGTAATTCTGCCAAATAGAAGTTATTTAAGTCTTCAAAATGAGATTCCATGTGGACAACGAAGGTGTCAATTATTTCAAAAGCGAGCCTTCTGAATTAGTGAAACGTGTCTAGTCCATCTTGGTTGTTGTTGTTGTTCAGTCCTTTAGCCGTAAGTTGACTTTTTATTTTCCAACCACTAAACGAAGAAAAAATTCAGATGCAGCGAAACTGTTTCATACAGAATCAGTCTCTCTTAATTTCCCTCCGTCTCGCCATCTCTTGATCATTCGTTGAGACTCGGAAGGGCGCGAGAACTAGGCGCGAGTGTCTAGGCTCTCAGCGCGCAAGAATCACGCAGTTTCAGGTTCAAGCGTCCGGCGGCGAATAAGCGTATGCGCATGCGCCATCCGGCCATTTGGAGTCTACCAGCAGCCAGACTCCCAAGCCTCCAAAACATCCAAACCACTTCAATGCAACGCAATGTGCAGAAATATAGGCTATATTTATTTTTCCTATGCTTTCTCGGCAACATAAAATGCATGACAGAGCTGAAAAAATAGTATACGTTTTACTGTAATCATCATAACCAGATAAAAAAATATGTCGTTCTCCTGACAATAAGCAATTACACACATATCTTTCGCTTACATGGTCCACATCAAAAGGAAGAGTGAGCAATCACCCAGTAAAAATCACTTACGAGTCGATGTCTTTTTTAATGTTTATTGAAATATTGAAATATTATGCAATATATTGTAATACCTAGCAATCTTATTGACAAGGAAGCAGATAGATTACCGTGCAAACCCCCTCGTGAGTGTATGGCAGGGGGCGGATAGTTGGCAAACGTACATGCACAAATAAATCGAATACTAAATTAAAATTGCTTACTAATATCATGCGGGATACATAGATACCTACTACAAAGTTCAAATTCTGCACATACATGGTGAAGCTTAATTTTTTAGTACTTCATTCCAAACATCGCGAGCGGCATTTTTTCCGATTTCAGAGTCAGTTACATGAAGAAAGATGTGCGTATACTTTACTTTTAAAATTGGAAAACTGCACTCAATGTTGTTCTGTACGATAATTGATAGTTGTGCCGGTTTATTTTCCACAGAAGAATCAAAATAAATTCAGCTAATAGTCATAAGACACATATCAGCGTACGTGATTGTCTAAGGACTCCTCCAGGGCACCTCAAATTCAAATCGGGTCGGTATACGATAAACATGAAAATTTAAACTCGTCGGGGAACGAAGAGCACGCTCGAGTCTTGACGATGGAGAAGTGCGCGCACCTGACCAAGAAAATCCCTCGCGCCCTCGCCGGCTGACCCCAAGGTCGCATATCAAGCATGGCGTCCGGCATGAATTTAATTGTCCGTCGTTTCGCTCGTTTTATTTCATATTTTGGCGTTCCTCGGCAGCCAGGACACCAAAACAACATTACATAACGTTAACGCAGCCGAATAGGGCTCGGTGTTGCGTAACCTCTCTCTACTTGAATATAAGGTTATGTATGGCAAATGCAAGCACTATAATGTTAATAATTCATTGATACCTGATAGTTTCCCGTTTGAAAACAGCTGATTTCAATTGCATACACATATATTCTGATGACTAAAAAAATTATTTTCAGAGACCTCATAAGACTGGGTGCTTCTCCTTTACTAAGGAGTAACCTCATAATTGCTCGCCAACTTCACTGTGAGGAAGGAAGCACTAAATTTCTTAAATATATTATGCTACATTAAACAATGTGTAATCTAAATTTAATGTTCTCTTTAGTGAAAGCAAAAATTGCTGGAATAATTGAACATTAGTTGCGTTAAGAATGCAAATCTCTTCCCTCACAAAAGCCCCGCCTAGGAAAACCAAAGATACCGGATTTTGGAATCCAGCAACTAATTTTCATGTTTGAGAGGCTAGGCATTCATAGAGCATAATGTGGATTCACACTCCTCAGCTAACCAATGATCGATTAAATCAAAATTAAGAACCCCGATTGACATTCCTCCCGTTTTTATTTTCAGGAAAAAATAAGACAAAGGTGTTATATAAGAAATCAAAACCTGTAGTAATTAAAATAATTGCGCCGTTAGGGTCGTTTCGTCCGCGGATCCCACGACGCAAAGCTGGTTGTTGGGGGCAAAAAAAAATCAATGACTTTCCATCTTTCTTTCCTCCTCCATGACTGCCTTTCCTATCTAATTCTTCACGTGTACGTTCCGACAACGTAGTTCAGGAACAAGGGCGTGTATGATCTACTATCGACATTGAGAGTATGAATGAATAAGAATCGTGTTTGATTTGATGATTATTCTCCCTCCGCCATATATAGAGGTGCCTCTCAGGGTCTCTGTAGATGTAGATGAATACCCTTTAAACATGAAGACCATTTCTAGGCGCGTGTTCTAAATCTTTATCAAATTTTCACCATATTTGAAAGTATACTGATCTTAACTCAACCAAAAAGTCACGAATTAATTAGCTGATTAGAAGAGAATTAGAGAGAATTGCGCCCTGTAATTGCATAGAAGATAACACTGTAAAAAGTTTATCTGATTTTCAGTGCGATCTGAATTCAAGCGCTGTCTGGTTGTAAGGCAGGAACACGGATTCAAGGTGCGGAAGAGGCAGGAACATGGATGGTTGGCACAGGAGCAGTTAAGCAGGAAGCAGAGGAAGCAGGATTCTGGATGGTCTGATTTTCAGTCGTTCACCTGCCTTATTTTTAGACAAGATATTACTGCTGAAATTCAACATACCCTGTCTTAAAATTGTTGCATCTGAAATTCAGATCGCTTTTGTACCTTAAAATCAGATCTACTTTTTACAGTGAATAAGCTACGCATTAATGCACTGCATACATGATATTCAGCTACTCATTAAGCGTAGAGAGAATCTGATATCTGATGTTAAGTTGCAAGCTTCGAAAAATCAAAATGGATAAGGTTATATAACGGCAACAGGATAAATTCCCGGAACAGAAAGAACGTCACTAGAGATTGGTTTCCATTATGAAAGAGTTAATTCCATTCATTTAATAGACTTGAAAGCACATGTAAAGTGATGTCATTACTCAGGTGCGTCACGAGGGAGAAATAGCAGCAGACTGCAAACGTTTGCTTCGACCAAATGAAAAGTGGCAACCGTATCGGCATGGTGGAAGTCAATATTAACCATTTGTACAGTCTCTATGACGAACAACTACAATAAAAATGTATCCTTAGATCAGAAGGAGAACCAATAGAAGGAGCATTTGAGGACAGTGCACAATGAGAGACTGGGAAATATTAAATCAGTAGTGCCAGCGTGGCCCATTTCCGTTAAGAGCAGTCGTAGAGAGGAAAATGTCATCACACGTTTGAAGATAGGACATATAGCTCTCTCTCTCTTATATTCTCTGAAGAGCAGAAGAGAGAATGACACCGCCTGTGTAATGAAAGCGTCTCACCTTTCAGTGCTCAAAACCTCATGACAGAATGCGGCAAATAGTGGGACCCGCGCGTTGAGGCTGGGTGACCACGTCCAACGACCAGTCTCAGGTGTTTGACACCAACGATCTCATTGTCAGTCATTTTATTGTATTGATAAAAGAATGCAACATTTTTCACGAAAGATTACTTCTTTTGCTCGGATTTTTAGGAAGGATTAAGGTAACATAACACACGCACATTTATATTGTTCAAAACATATTGCTTTACTATATTATTTCATGGTTGAAACGCAAAATAATGTTGTCGATTCACCAACATAATAGAGTTAAACACGGTCCTAAAAAATTAATACATCTGATACGACTAACTATCTCCTTCAGATTATTCACGGGGCTTATTATTATGTGAAGCAGATATTGTAATTGATACCAAATAGTTTTCAAAAAAAAATTTATTCTTTTTACAGAAAAATAGGGAACATTTTACACTCGCACTTCACCTCGTTTATAATTAAGAAGCTCTCATAAATTAATAACAAGAAATGAATTCTAAGAAATGGAAGATGTACGCTTTCACTAAGACTAAAGAAGAAGAATAAACATCCTGACGTGCGAAATGAGACCCGGGTAAAATGATAACTTTACGTCAAGGAAATTTCCAACATTTCCAGGACTGTTTGTTAATGCTACTGAAAAATTTTCAATCCAATACTCGGACTACTATGGTTATGAGAATCGGTGAAAAAGTCCAGGATCGATTGGAAATAGCAAAGGACACTATTTCTCCACCAATGTTCTCTTCAAATATGTTAAATCTCATTTTTCGAAACCTCTGCGGTAGTATAAATTTTTGATGCGTAAAATATTCTCGGAAAGAACTGGGACGTCTGCAAAGCTTCCAAGAAATTGCATTGCTTCCGTGTACGTCACGTCGCCAAAATAATGCTATTTTATTCTTGGCCCATTCTAAGAGAGGAGAGAAACTTGTTGCTAAAGTAAAGGTGGTCTGGAAAACATTTTTCCAGAAATACCACCGAGGGAGACTAGAGGAGGGAGAAGGGAGTGCAAATTGAAATGCCGTAAAGATTCTTCTGGACGTCCCAAACTTTTAAGAGATAAGAGATGCGATGTCGTCCATTCGCAACGGTTATTTTGAGTCATTCAATTTGCCATCTCCACGTCTAGCGCACCCTCGCTTTCCCGAGATCTTCCCCCTTCAAAGAACCGGCCGACGACGTTTACCTCGTCGCTCTCAGCCGTCCCTATCTCACCAAATAGGTACCTACCTGCTATCTCGTCTCCCTCCTACATATCACCCCACGTCAACCGCTCAGCGAGGCTTTTTATTTCCTCTCCGAAATCCCCCCCCCCCACCATCCTCCCTGCCCTCCAATCGGGTGAGAGAGTCTCCTCCCCGACCTCCGCGGCATCCCTCCGCTTGCCCTCGAAGAGAGAAGAGACACCGGAATTGTGTCCGGTCCTCTCTTCCCCAGCGTTAGCCTTCCTGGAAGAGTAACGGCTAGCGGAGGTAGTTATTTATTGGGCGCGCCAGCTTAAAAGCAGATAGCTTAATCGGGTAACGCTCGAGCTGCACGTACGCGGTTCCCGTCCCGGTGGTAACAAACGACTGGATCGTTCCAGACGGATTCCTCCACTCTCGAGGGCCCGAGATCGATGCCCGCTCGATCCGCTCGGGTATCCGGAGGTGCATGAACGCCTGACGCATGATAAGGATTTCAAGGCGTGATAAGTGGACAGCGGGAAGGAAATGGTTTTCATCCATATGTACGCAATACCCTGCAAATTTCGGAGTGCACTCGAAATGGTGAGATGAATGAAGGAATGAGTGAACCGTGAAAAAGACTATTTTTATGCACCTTTGGTGCGTAAAAAGAATGTAATTCGTTAGCTTGTTCCTTTAGACGGAATAGATACTTTCATCTAATTTCATCTAGATAACAACCTTTGCGGCAAACCCGTGCAACGGTGTGTGGCGCGGGACATTCCACACCAGGAATATACTATCATTTTGTACAAGTCATGATCTTGGGAACCGACTTTACCGGCTGTACCACTTCCCTTTTCATAGAGCTTCCAACGCCAGTACGCTATTCTATTAAGGTGCGGCTCTACGGAGCGGAAAGTTCTACTAGGTAGGCCCTAATTTCGCAAAGCTATTTTTTTAATGTCAGTCAATTCTTAACAATGTACAGCATCATCAGGTGTGCACTGTGGCGAAACCTGGGTCGAGATTTTATGTGGAATTGCAGTATTTTCTTCTCTTATCTTCATGATGGATAAATTCCACAAAGTTACGCCTGAAACTATGATCTTCAATATACCTACATAGCGCAATTGCTCATTTAGTTTATTTCACATGAATGCCTACGGGAAATTTAATTTTATTATTTTTTACATAATTTTAATTTTATTTATTCTCCCTGATTAAAACAATGATGTATCCGAGAAAAATCATTTTCCTTCTCCACTTCCGCTTACGGCTAATTGTCAGTTAAATTTTCAATCCACAGTGGTGGTTTCAAGTCTTTACTGCACTTCTTATCTGGAGGAAAAGAAGCAGAGATGTGAGTAGTGAAAAGAAGGGCAGAGGGTAAACCAGGCGTCCGGAATAGCGCGAGTTTTGGATCTGGAAAGGTGCCTAGGGGACCACAACTTAACTTCCTTTATGACGGGCGGAATTCTGCACTTGGAATATTCTCCACAAAGTACCCAAGTGGAGATTCCAATCCGATTTTGCCGGAACTGGAACCCGATCTACGAGGGAGGGTAACCAGCACTCTTGCTACCCTACGACTCAACTGTAATATTAGTACCTTCCTAATGTTTCACTCCTCGCAGTTAAAAACGTCTTTTTATAAGCTTTTGAGATATCTTTTGAAAGAAGAAAAGCAAAATATAAAGAACAACAGAGCTCAGCGTCGAATAATGCGTAACTTCACAACTGAGACCAAAGGTTTCCGTTACGAAAGGGAACAAAACCTCCATCGGTATTTGAAAACACCTTCCTCTATTCCGAAATGGAGTTGAGTCCTGGGCACTGTATTGCTTAGATATATTGTCGTAACGATAGATTTAAAATGTCATTTTCCCGCGTACCATAAGAGAATTGGAATTCTGAAGGGAATTCGAGTGTCCTACAATGACCGAAGAATTATCCACAGTTTGTATACAAACCAAGTAGCGGTGATAAAATCTGGACCCAGCTGTGAAGAAGCAAGAATAAGGAAAAGAGTGAGACAAGGCTGTGCACTGTCTCCAGTAATTTTTAATGTTTACATCGAGAGAGCCATCAATGAAGACGAGGAGAAGTGTTCTGGAGTGAACATCCACGGAGAAACAATCAGTATGCTACGATTTGCTGATGACATAGCGCTCATAGAGACAGAGAAGGAGCTGAATAAGATGCTAACAACCATGGAAAGGACAATGGCCAGTTATCATCTGAAGATCAATAATAAGAAAACTAAGATATTGGTGTACAACAAGAGAGAGGTGGCCAAAACCAACGTTATAATAGGAAAACAGAAACTCGAAGAGGTGAAAGAGTTCTGTTACCTGGGAAGCAGAGTAACCAATGATGGACGAAGCAAGAAAGAAATAGTGAGTAGAATAGCCCAGGCAAAGAGGGCATTCTATCAAAAGAAGAATCTACTTACAGTTGTAAATACAATCTTGGAAATAAGGAAGCAATTCATCAAAACGTATACCCGGAGCATGTTTCTTTACGGCAGTGAATCATGGAAGATGACAGCAGCGGAGAAGAAAAGGGTGGAAGCATTCAAAATATGGTGCTACCGAAGAATGATGGAGATATAATAGATCGACTGAGTGACAAATGAAGAAATCCTAAGGAGAGTGGGAGAAAAGAGGTCTGCTAAAAACTATAAAATGAACACGGGACACGTTAATCGGCCACATCTTAAAACACGATGGCCTGATGAAGACAATCGTCGAAGGAAAAGTGAACGGGAAGAATGTAAAAGGCAGGCCTCGTATGAGTTATATAGAACAGGTCGTAAAGGACGTGAAAGAGAGGAACTACGTTAATATGAAGACAGAAGAAGGGAGTGGAGGGCTGCGTCAAACCAATCCTAGGATTGTTGACCCTTGGTGATGACCATAAGAGAGCACAATAGGCAGCTTCAGGCAGATAAGTAGGTGAAATATTGTTAGTAGTAAAATATTGACTAGTCTGCAGGGCATGATGCATGTAATAACAACCAATAATCCCTTTCTTATTATGTAGATACTAACCATCTAGCTGCATTATAACCATCATGACCCTATTATCTAGCATGTCTTCATTAAATATCGTAGTTGCATGTCAATAATGCATGTTTTGTGATCTTCACCCCCTGCCACACGCCATCGTAGTGGCTCGCAGGGTATTACGTAGATGTAGATGTATTGCGGCCGCTACACGCCCGATTTGCAAAACAAGAGAAAGTATACGCATGGAAGGGGTCGCAGCTCGAAGTCATTTCAGTATCCATCATGTTGCGATAGATGTTTATAGAATGATTCTCGCTCCCAGGTACGACGAAAACGAAAACTAGAAGAATTACAGGATGTGCGATCTTAAACGCAAAAATAAACGCCTAAGGTCAAAAGACAAATGAGGAGGGCTAATATGACTCATTCTAAGGAGCAATAGCTCAGGAGCTTTCCTCATATTACGTAAGGCTTTTAGTGGAAATACGGTGTTGCCGTGTCTTTTCGTTCCTTTTGGAAGAGAAGAGAGGGGCGCTCGCTGTGGAGGACCTTACGTAAAGCTCTCCACTGCAACATTTCAAACACTCGCACCAGACGAAAAGTGAATAAAAGCTTTCGTACGATTTATGTGCACTTTTCTCGGCCCGTCGTTCAGAAAAAGGTGACTTTCATATCTGTGAGATTACGCGAGACAAAGATGAGGAGTTTAGAGGAGTTAATGCTCTCCGAACTCTAAGCAAAGGTCTTGGGGCTGCTGCAAGTCAAAATGGGATTTTTAGCGTACGAATGACCCCTAGTAAAAGATCACAAAGGTAGGAATATCAAAAGAGAACTCGTCGTAAATGAAACACTAAGTTTGCTTCCTTTCACAAATTTATTTTCATGGTACGACAAGTTTCGACAAATCAGGTCCTGATGATGACACCGGTGTGCCAAAACATGTCGTTCCAAGAAAATAAATCTGTGGAAGGAAACAAAGTTAGTGTTTCGTTTACGAAATTCAACTCCCACTTAGTTGAGCCTGATACAATGGAACGTGGAGAACTCGTCAGCTGAATGCCAAGAATAATATAACGATTTAAAGCTGAAAAATGACTTCGACCCAAGAATTTAAAAATAGAGACTCGTTTACAGCCAGGAATTACTGGAACTAACACAAATAAATCCCAAGATTCATTAGATGAATATGATAGGAGCCATTAAATTACTGATTCCTGATTATATTGTATCTCTATCCACAAAGAATCAAGCCTCCCTTTCCATAGAGTACTACCATTAACTACGTCTAAATTAATAAATTTTTGGGCACTTGTTGCCCACACACTAAAGAAGATGTGCCATAATTATGCTGCTTTATTCGTAATCAGATATTAGAAATGTGACTCTTGGCAGGAAGTTAATAAACTGGTAATTTTACTATGCAAGTAATTATTATTTACATCAACAATTATGGTAAGTTGAGTTGTAGCGAAAAAATATTTAAATAGGAGCAACTTGTCGCGGAAAATAATTTGCGAAAGGAGATAAAATTTCAATGAAAAACTATCGGTTTCATCAGGGGGTACTTAAATAATGAAGAGTTGACGAGCTACACGCTTACAATTCACCACAAATATGGTGGTGAATTCATCAAGAATAAAACGGGTTCGGGAAGCTAAGATCCTACACTCCGCCAATTACCACCGATGACGGCCAGAAATGGTAAGGAAGATACAGGTAATGTAACCCGAGCGAAAGGCCCTACCACGGAGCGACGCGACGTCTCGAGTCTGAGGCAGTCTCCGGTGTAGCTAAAAGGTTCTCTGCACAGGTAGGTTTACACCAAGGTGAGTAAAAGGTTACTCACCTCGGGTTTACACGAGGGATCTGTTCTCGGCGCATGCACAGAGCCAGATTTCACACAGCGATCGTCGGAAGAACATGGGATGATGAGACAGAAAGAGGGGAAAACGGGCGCGAAACACTCTCGTACCCGTAGCACGAAGGACATCCGCCGACCTCCACGTGGCAAAGTGACATAAATCCAAAGGAGTCACGCAAGGGAAGACGCCATGAGACTGCATGCGCATCTATATGTCACATCTGCGCATCTATTCTACGCATTCGATGCGTATTTCAATCATACTATTGTCTGCATCATGAACCTGAGGTGTGATCTTAACATTTTTGTGACATGCACATGATGAATCTTATAAAAGAACGGCTACCACTAATAGAGGGTGCCATAACCAAATAATACTGATGTGGAGAGTGCTAATGCGTTAACAAATTAAAAATTCTTACGTTTCCGTGGTTACCTTTTTCAGGAACCATTACAAAAATTACGTCTTTGTTACTGCCAATCACTGCCTTTTGCTATTATCCCCTACCTCCCCTACAGACCACTTTCGCCAACATTCCGTTCACGTGTATTGCCTCGTCTCCCACGAAGAAAAATGTTTGCAAACTGCGAGAAATTTAACGTAGCCTACACCATTGTGCGCATGGTGCGTAAAATACTACAGCGTTTGTATATGGTCCAATTCTGCTTGCTGAACTATACGTTAAAAATACTGGTTAAAGAGGTAAATTTATATGAAATCCGTATGCTTTTCAGCACTATTATTTAATAAAATTGAATATTTAAATATTACATTAAATAATGATGAAGAAACACTCACAATATATGAAAGGAAAATTATAAGGAGAATCTATGGCCCGGTCAAAGAAGGAGATGTGAGGAGAATTAGAATGAACTGGGAAATAAATGAAATGTTAAAAGGGGAGAAACAGCTTTAGGAAACCCTTTCATCTTGAATACTCTAAGCATAACTAACAACGGTCACATGTATCTTACGTGGAATTGTACCGTTGGTAGTTATTTTATTTAATTTATAATTATTTTACAACGCCAGTCAAATTGATAGTACCATGTTTATAGTTTTAATCTCTATTATAAATAAATTAATAACCTCATTATTTTTCCGTGAATTAATTAATCACGTGTGTCTATGTCCAGTACCGTCACCAAGAGCACATTGTTCAACTTTTTGCAAATTCCGGTTCATTAAGCACTGGGGAACGGTGAAAGGCAGGGATGAAGAAAGAAGCATTAATCTTGCAGGACGGGAATTTTCCAAGCGAAAAGAAAAGGTATATGGTAAGACAGTTTAGAAGAAAGTTGAACTGAGCCGCAGAGGAGACAACATATTAAACTTTTTATTGCAAAGCCAAGAGAATGCGAATCCCCTCTTGAATCTATTCCCGCCGCATTCAATCCATTCACCGTGACGCATGAGTGAGGAATATTCAGTCAGATAATGATGATGTATACTCATCCAACTTTTAATTAGGAAAATGTTCAAATAATTTGCCACCAAAAATGATTAAACTTCAGCGCGTTTACATAAATACTTCCACCCATCGAGAACGTCATTCCTAAGTCTTCGTCACTTAACATCTCACCAAGGCCGTCACTATTCTCAATCATTTACTCCATTCTTTATGAAATTTCTACACTTTAATCTAATTTATGACTAGGCCAACTAGATTACAATAATAATTCACGAGTTCATGATGTGTATATGGATGGACAGCAAATTCATGAAATAAAATTTACTTGGTACCATAAAATTTACCGGAATGTATCCATACATCAATATTTCTCGTACCTTAGTTGTCATAATAAGGCATTCTAGGATTTTGCTGCTGACAAAGCGCTGAAAATTCTCCCTCTACATAGAAGAGATATTATTTCCTTCCAGCATAGCTTAAGCGGCAAATCAGAAATGCATTCTATTTTAATACTCTGGATTCAACTACAGCTGACAAGCGGCACTCATAGTCCGCAAAGAGCTCGCTGCTATGATCTCTGAACTTAAGTTCTCTGCTAACATCGATTGTTTAATGGAGAGAATGTGAGCCGAATACTTGTCCTCATTCTCTTCACCTCGTTCTCATACTCAATTCTCGCTTCGTTGACACTCATCCGGATTTGTCACGGGTCATCATCATCATCATCATTGGTCAACAATCCTAGGATTGGTTTGACGCAGCTTTCCACTCGATTCTTCTATCGGCCAACCTTTTCACTGTGACGTAATTCTTCTCTTTTACATTCTTCACAACCTGTTCCATGAATCTCATACGAGGCCTGCCTTTTCAAATCTTTCCGCTCACTTTTCCCTCGACGATAGTCTTCATCAGGCCATCGTGTCTCAAGATATGGCCGATTAAGTTTTCCCTTCTTCTTTTTAGAGTTGTCAGCAGACTTCTCTTTTCTCCTACTCTTCTTAGCACTTCCTCCTTACTTACTCGGTCGATCCATTTAATCTTCAGCATTCTTCTGAAGCACCACTTTTTAAATGCTTCTTCCCTCTTCTTCTCCGCTGCTGTCATCGTCCATGATTCACTGCCGTGAAGAAAAATGCTCCAGATTTGTCACGCGTAAACGCATCAAAAAAACATCAATATTCCAGATCCAAAACTCTCCTTGCGGAACTCACATAATGACGCTGATGTTGATAGCATGGATACGATGTACATTAACTAGATGGAAGGGAAAATGGCTGATTTCATCAACTTCGGCCCTCACACTAATGCACAGCGGATGGTTGTCGTGAAAAGTAGTCCCCCTCTTCCTTCCTAACGCGCCAGAATTTGCTAGCACTCCGATAATTTTCCGCCATCGAAATTTGGAAGTAGAAATCATACTTCTGCATAATGCACCATTCTTATTCATAATGCTAATTTATTATACAAGCGACCAGTGGTTGCACACTAGCGCCGGCGAGTGCACACAATATTTCCTCGGGCAATTAGGGATATGAAGAACGGTAAATATATCCAGTACGAGTGTAGCAATGGATAACATTTGTAGCTGCATATTAGTATAAGGACTTGAAGCTAACCCAACTAACAGCATGTTTTTGCATGTTAGCTTCGCTATTTTTATCTTTCTTTTAAATAGTGTAGCTTAGAACAGTATATAAATACTAATCCTTTTTTATGCATGATATGTAGTGCATGTTTGGTGAGAACTCACCCCCTGCCACACACCTTTATGGTGGCTTGCAGGGTATTATGTAGATGAATAGTTTAAGAGAGATTAACCGTCGGACGGAGAGATATAATAAATCATTTTTCCCGCGCACAATATGAAAGGGTTACCAAACATCCTGTTTTTCCCGGTTCTCTTTATGAGGACGTCCGGAAGCTTCCGGTAGGGATTTCAATTTCTGCTTTAAGTTATCCGGGCAATGGAAAACTCCAACATTTATTCTCATGAACTAGATTCCCTACAACGCACCAAAGATTCCCTTTACTACTCGTGAATTGTTGCCACTCGGATATTTTGGTATGTGACCGACAACATATGTCCGGCTTTGTCCAGCATTATAGCTCTCATTGTCCTCCGTTACGACTTCATGCATCTGAAAACCACGGCTCGCTGTCGCAGGCCCTTGTAGCATGTCGCAGGGTGACACTCGGACGTGGATGAAAAATGAATACCAACCGGCGGTTGGTCCAACCGCCTATCGGAAAAGTTTCTTCCGCTCGATTTTGTCGAACTGAAATGCGCTCCTCCCTTTCGTGGGAAATAGCTGGTCGTTTTCGGCTCCGGATGCCAGAGAATATGGCCAAAGACGAAAGGTTGCCTGGATACAATTGCTGTCGATTGTGATAGAATATTTGATTTCACAGCTTTGAAAGGGTAAAATAAAAAATGTTTTCCAGGAGCTATACCCTTTAAATGTGAGCGCCATTAGGATCTACTGCTGAATTTGTCGGGAAATAAGGTTTAAAATTAATTGAGGAGGCGCGTATGTATTTGGTTTCGCTTACTGCGCTCGCAGAGCGAATGCTGACTCGTTAGATAATTACGTTGAGTGAGAGGTGTCGTAATGGCAACGCATGCCGCTTTTCCCACCTCAAGCCTCACCGTTGAGGACTACACTTAAACACGTGCTGGTTCTCAGGTTCTCTTAATAAGACAATCAGTTGGCACAGCACGTTTAGGTCTTAGGAATATTCATCGTTCATCTACATCCACATCTAATCGATACCCTGCAAGTCACTGCTAGAGTGTGTGGCAGGGGGTGAAGTTCATTGATATCAAAGTATTAAACATACAGCCACGAGACACTTGAAATTGTTGCTATAAATAACAAATTGTTAATTAATCAGAATGTACGAAAATTAAAAGTTAAAAATGTACGAAAGCTTCTCATTCTAACAAGGGACCCACCCCATTCTATGGAGAATTTCAAGACTCCATCAATGCGGTAGGGAAGACGATTAAAAAATAACACTGTAAAGTCTCATCAGAACCGATTAATGCGGGCAAGTTTCTCATGGCCAACTATGGAGACGGGAAATTTCGGAAAAGCTGCGAATGTCTCACCTTGCAGGGGAAGACGTCGGGAACACAACACCGGAGAAGACTAGCTGTTGCGGAAACGAGACGGATCAGAGGAATGGTGGAATGGTAGCGGATCGGGATTCTTCCTGGGAGCTGAACGGACGGCTTCTGAGTTGGGTGGAGGGGGGAGAAGAAGGGAGAGGGGGTGCCACAAACGATAGAAGAAAAGAATTGATTCCCTTAAACAAATGAGATTACAGCAAACATTTTCAAAGAGCTAACACTTTATAATGCCCCATTTCTTGAAAGTCATTTTGATAAAATCGAAGTATTTACAGTGATAGAAAAAAACGTAAGGTAATCGATTTCAGACACTTCCTCAAGATTGGAGACCTATTTGATGTCTCCTCTGATAGGGTGGGTGCCTGTCAAATGGAGGTACCGATTATGACATCTCGCAAAGCATTCTCTATCGTAAAATTTCAGAACCATAGGATAATGGTGACGTTCCACCATTTCTCAACGTGAACATCAAGAGGACATCAATAAACAGATGATCGGGATAATTCGAAAGAGACCGAAGAGGAAACTACCAACCCTACCACGCCTAGTAGCCCACACGTTCCGGAATTACTATGAAGAGTACGCCATCCGCCCACCGGAACATCACTACATACCACTGCCCAAGCATCTACTACCGGATCCTGCGGTTCCAGCCTGGCCACCAAAGAAGAAAAGGAAGAAGAAAAAGAAGAGAAAGGAGAACACGACTGACCTCACACGAACTACGCCCCCAGAGGAATCCCCAGTGGCCCCAAACAGTGATCTAACATACCAGTGAATGTATAGCAGAGAAAAAACTATTTATTTATCAAATTATATATTTACACCTATTTGTTTAATTTATTCTATTGTTACTATGCTAATATTTAACATATTATTTATTGTCTGTTGATTATAACAAAGATATATTTTATTATTATTGTTACGCCGGTCCGTGCAGGTTTTACGGGTTTCCTTGCACCTTGGGCAAATACCGGACCATAGGGCACTTCCGTGTACAAGTGTGATACGAATCTATGGAAACAAAATGACTGAATACTATCAAGAAAGCTCCAAACCCTGAAGAGGTTATTTAAATCCTAAAACAGGGCTTCCCAATTGTTAAATGATTATTGTTTGTTATTGTTATGTATATTCTATTCTTGTTATTGGGGAAAATGAACGATTTTTGAACTTGAACTACATTCGACATCAGCCCTGAAGATGGAGAACGACTCGGTCTCCGAAACGTCGGCAGTAATGGAACAGCTTACCCGGTGGAAGACCCGAATAGACTTCACCACACTAAAATTGGTAGTATTTTTATTGGGAAACTAAATTCGAAGGCAAATTACGAAATTAGACAGCGAGATTTTTGATATGTTACACGAAGGTACAAAACTGAGCGCTAAAAAGGAACTGAAACGAAGAAACCGACCTTCTCGTGACACAAAAAGAAAAAATACAATGCTTCGAGAGCAATAAATAGGTTAGTTTATGCATTTTTTTAGATATCTAACGGAGCAAGGAGTATCTGAGATATACCATTGAAAAATAGTGTCGAAAGAAAAGGGATGTAGAGATAAGTCTGAATGTAGGTAAAAATACTGCGAAAATTCAACGAAAACGAAGCGTTGAGTAGCTACGACAAAATCTGGAGTCCCTCAAGACCTTCAATCCTGAACTAAGTAAGTATAATGAAAGTATTAACTAAGTAAGTTCACTTCAGATGTCACTCAAATGCTGACCCATCACTATATCAGTGAATGCTACAATATCAACGAAGTAAGATACATTGCGGAAGAGATACAGTCAATTATTCTGTTTTCTAACTCAAAGGAAGGGAAACATTGAACATAGGAAAAGATTAAAGCTTTTAATATACGTAATCGACGAATCACCTTCCTCAGGGATAGTTACCTAACACCCTCAGCAGACTTCCTTTCAACGGCATGCAACATATTGCATTGATACGTATACCTCATTAATCACTTCGAACGCTTTAACATAACATCTTATAATTTCAGAATTCTTCACATCAAGTGCCCCAGTCAATCTCATCACCATCCCGGCATATCTCCGCACATTATCGCAGTAGTGGTTAATGAAGAGAGCGAGGATTATTTTATTATTATCTTTAGCGGCTAGGGTAGGTTTTTGTGAATTTTCCACTTACCCTTCTCAGTGAGTACTGGGCTGATGCAAAAGGTGGAGAGGGATCCAGTTATATCGAACCTTTGCCTCATATTCAACGTTGATTGTATTCCCCTCAGCACGTATATCGCTTAAGGATATTGATTAATGCAAAAATAAACTTAATCGTAAAATCTTCAATGTCGTTAATTAGTCAGAGTGGAATGTGGACTAATTTTCTTCCACCGACGACTCTTTGCCGATCTCATTAAAATCACGGACCCCAAAACGAGTCGAAAACGCTCCCGCGGCGACCTCGAAAACTCTCTTCTCTCTGCCTGAGTTAGCCCCGAGTAAAAACTCTCACTCGTGAAAACACCCCACGCAGTGGAGTTGGCGATCCCCACCAGCCTTCAATTATAACCTCTTCCGTCAAATTCAAATCCGCGAGTGAGGGCGGGGCAAAAGAGAGGGGGTGCCCAAGGCGGTCGTCAGCCAATCAGAACGGAGGAGGGGAGCTTACCTGACCGTTGGCCTCATGAGCTGCCCCGAGTTTCGTATTGCAACTTTTCAATACGGGAACCTTCGCAGTGAGCCCTCATCCCGGGTTTACTTAGGGTTGGTCGCGTGCTTGTGCATTTAAATAATTACCATGCCTACTTCTCATAGTCAAGAGACGTCGGGGAATAAATGGCCCGAGAAAAAAAAAACCCGTCGGTCAATCAATAAGGCCGTTTAGAACGGCACTTTGCAGTCAGACTCGTGGAAGGGCGCACAGCGGTTGATATTGCATCGTGTAAAACAACAGATTGTGTGAGAGACCTCCCAAATATGTGGAAGGCTGCGAGGAAAACAGCCCCCTTTCTATTTCCATGCATTCATCCATTCAATTGCGACGAATTCAAACTGTTTCAAGATATTCAATTCATTTCTTGTAATACGGCCAAAAAGTCCGTTATATTATATTCAAGCATGGCAGTGGTGGCAAATGCAGCGGCTACGAAATTATCGACAAAAAATGTGGAAGCAGTCATACTATTGAATAATACGAATTTTCTAGCGTCAGCAATTCATATCAACACGGATAAAGCACGAGATTTGAGAAAATAATATGCGGTTGGCTAAACCAAAAGCCTTGTGGATGTCGCTACTGACTACATATCATATTCAAATGCAACGAAGGAGTTCGCGTTGAAATAAACAGTAGCTTTAATTTCCTCTCTCATGAACAGATATTATTCACTTTGGAGCCATAGAGTGAATTTTATTAGAAGGCCAGTCGGTAGTGACCCGGTCAGTTAACCCGAAGTTCGCAGATTCAAATCTCGCCAGGGTTATGTCGCATAGATGTATTGCTTGTCCTAGGGTTCAGTATAGGTTAAGCGGTGCGATATAACCTTGGCATTCGGAACCTTATAACCTATTCTACTATAACTACCATTAAGTGGCTGACCGCGATAGACGGTCACCACCTGATGCGGCCACCTAGAGGTCAAGCGTTCGACTCCCGCCTCAGACACGGATGATGGTTTTGTCTCTGGACTAAAAACCTACGTTAGAACGTTCAATCAAACTTAAGCTGTAGACGTTTCTACGACCTATGTCTGCAGCTACCACTAATTAATCACTCAAATCGTTGAAGAAGGTATGGCACGCGCCCGATAAAATGGGTGACCCTCACTTGGGAAACCGCTTACAGCCAGTCCCGACTATCGGGACAACTCTCTCTTTCTTTTCAACGAGGCCATGCTCTACGAGTGGGACGTGGTTGGTCGAAAGTTTAGTCCCCTTCCCTCCACCCTAACTCCCAAGATTAAAAGGGTGTAGAGCTGTGTCATGCTCAGATTGAATGGGCCCTACCGAGGTCACCTCAACAACTACTTTCCATCGCTCAAAAGGTAACTTTTACGCCTCCCTGGAGTGACAGTGACTGTGCTAACATAGTCCCGCAATATCCAGCTTTGGAATGAAAGAGACTGAGCGAATGAAACCAACATTCTGCGTCGTCACTTCTGTATGCATTGATCATAATGAACGTTCCTCTGAAAATGGAGGATCAATGCTTTTGCTTTTTACATCATCATACGTGAACGGCTCTGGTATATTTTTGTAAATTTTTTAGACATTCAACATGCTGCGAGCAAACTACTCATCTACATCTACGTAATACCATGCGAGCCACCGCGAGGATGCCAGCGGGTGAAGATCACCAGGCATGTATTACTTACATCTACATCTACATAATACCCCGCAAGCCACCATAAGGGTGTGTGGCAGGGGGTGAATTCTCACCAAACATGCACTACATATCATTCATAAAAAAGGATTAGTAATAATATACTAGTCTAAACTTCACTATTTAAAAAAGATAAAAATAGCAAAGCAAGCACGCAAAAAAATGCTGTTAGTTGGGTTACCTTCAAGTCCTTATGCCAACATCCATCTACCAATGCTATGCATTGATACACTCGTATTGGGCATATTTCCCGATATTCATATTCCTAATTGTACGAGGAAAAAAGGACATTTTGAATCTTTCAGTTCGGCAATCAATTTCTCTAATTTGGTGATTATGGTCCAGTCTACCATAGTAAGTTGGGGTTCGCAAAATATTTTAAACTTCATCACTGAGAATATTATCTTGGAATTTATGTAAGAGATTAAGTCTAAATTTCAACCTGCGATCTGAAAATGATTCCCAATTTAATTCATTTAATAGACTGGTTACGCTAATATGGTTATCGTATCGTCCCTTAACAAATGTTGCCGATCTTCGCTGCACACGTTGGAGTTCATTATTTAGACCGATTTGGTAGGGATCCCATATACTGGCAGCGTATTCCAAATGAAGACTTACATGCAAATGAGAGATACAATTCTAATACCTCATGGAAACATGTTAGATATTAGGGTCACGTGCAATTAGATGGTTAGTCCCTACACATTAATGAAGTGATAACCTGGTTAGAAAAGCATTTCTCTAACTATATTTATCCTTATTTCCTCAGCACGCATGGGTTAGTAAGGCTAAAACATACCTCATTCACCGCAGAGTACTCTAACAGTATTTCATCGAACCGATTCTCTCATTCACGAACTATTTCGAAGTCCACGGCGTCGCATTCAAGTGAAACCGACACAGCTGAGATGTCGTTCACTTACAAATGCATATGTCGTCTGGGCGGATGTAAGGGTAGGAAGACGAGGATGAAGTGGATAAGAAATAACAAAATAAATTCGGGATTGAGGAAGAAGTGGAAGGAAAAACACACAATACCCATAGGGCTTGCAATACTATTTAAGATAACAGACATATGTTGTTGCATGGAGACGAGGCTCCAACGGATTTTGCACGAATTCGCAAAGGTTACAAACAAATCCCAATTTTTGAAATACGCCAAATTATTTTTAATGATCGACTGCCTAGTCTGTCGAACTTAAAAAAATCCGATAAAAAATCTATGTCGTAAAAACGTAAAATAACGGGTTCAAAATCACAATTGTGACCAGTTCCCATCGGATATGTTTGTCAAAATAGGGTATCCAATCTCGTGCCTACGCATTCTTTGGTGCTCAATGTTCCCGATTTTAAAAAGAGAAAAACGCAAATTTGACGACGTAAAATTGTGGTTTTGACTTGTGTCAAAAAGAAAGATTGTGGTTACTAGACCTGATAAGGATTTGTATTATGTTACAGTATGATTCATGGTCATATTCCATTTTTAAAATTCAAAAAACGAAACGTTCATATGTTTTCACGAGCTGCTCCTGGCCAAAATTACGGCACATTGTGGAGGGCATCTGAAACAAATTCATCCCTATCACACTTCGCTTCCCTGACATCATTTCATTTGCTCATATTAATATTTTCTTCCTTATTATACGCCGTCTAAAAGCCCTAAAATGTTTTCCCCCTTCCGAGATAACCCATAATTCTCTCTATTCCGTCGCAGACGTCGACAATACATTGCCTCAGAAAAGGAGAGGCTCTATCAAGGTCCCTATAAAATAAGGACCATGGGCTCTATCTACTTTTTTTCACTCCGTCAAACGCAGCAGTACAGCTTTTCCTCCTTCCGCAAACGTGTCCACTTGTACTTCGTTCACCTCACTATTTAATTAGCATATAATGTTTAACTTGAATACATCCGCGCGGACGACGACCTTGCCGGGGTGGAATGACTTGTCGGCACCGAGAGGCCACAAAAGTTATGACTTCGGAAGGGGCAAAGAAAGTTGCTCCTGGCAGGGCCGCACATGCCAAAAAGGCAGGAACCAGACGACGAACAGCGACTAACCCACACCAAGGCAGTTGAAAAACCGGCGCCTGACCCCAGTAAGGCGGCCATTTAAGTGATGGTGCCACGTTGAAAACACTCTCGAGGAAGCCAACGGGAAACCGCCTCAATTATTTGTCGAAATGATGAGCATGGATAGTCTAAATAAGTAACAAGGAAGTCGGAATGTATCATCAAATTTTCATTTTCGTCAAGAGCGGAGACGGACAGAGCTTCATCCGACGTTAATAGGAAAAAAACTGAAGTCACCACCACTTGTGGACTCACCTAGTAAATACATATCATGGTGAGCAAAAATGTCGAGTTTTCCTGCTTTATAATTCTTGCGATTTCCTTGCGGATCTTCCATCAGGTGAGCTAGTCAGCTGCCGACGTTTTAATGACTGTGTCAGTCATCGTTTTCGGGACGTTGATTACTGAGTAGAAATTTTACCGGATTTCAAATCGTCCGGTTTAGGTCGAAACATATGCAGCTCACTGGCTCACATTGTGGAAGACTCATGAAAGAGTTCACTATAGTATAATAAATCTTGGAGTAGGGGTTAACATTTTTTTTAGTGGCGACTATCCAGCTCTGGCAACATCCAGCAATGGCAGCCACTAAATTTCCGGCAAATTAATGTTCAATAAGAAGTATAAAAGAAGGATCAATAATAGAAGATGAAATGCCAAGCCTTTACGTTGGTAATTCACGCAAAAAATTCGTCTAGTTACGTCAAGCTATTATCAGGGGGATTATTCCATACTTATGAAAACGTTTAGGTACGCGAAAGCACGGTCACCACTTAGGAGAATATGATTTTTTTAAATAGCGTGTGAACATGTGTGAAGATTTCTCGGGTTTCACACCGGGTCAGGTTCTCCATATCTTCCTCCGACGTTTCGATGCTAAAAATCGGAGAGAATGGAGGACCAGTCAGGAGACGCGGAGAGAGAAATACACAACCAAACAATCAGCAGCCACTTCACCCGCCATCGGAGGATATATAAGCGGGCAATTTTGGAAGGAATGTCACTTGGATTCCTGGATCCCTGAAGACGACGGGCGAGTCGCGCATCGTCGGAGGAAGATATGGAGAACCTGACCCGGTGTGAAACCCGAGAAATCTTCACACATATTATTCGCCGGGAAAACACCAGATCTAGCGTGTGAACATGTTTCAATCACACTGCGATATGCACACGCTCACATCATCCCCGTCACAAGAAATGGTGGGCAAATTTGAGGAGTGAAAAGCCTAAATCGTTCTAAACCATCGCTAAATATAATGATATGGTGTTACGGACACGCATCTGCACCTACAGAGTACTTACTCTGCGAGCCCCCGCAAGTGTTTGAGGCAGGGAGTTACTCTATACCAACACACACTACCATCGAGTGAAGATTATTTTAGAGATAGATAGTACGACAGAGAGTTTCGAAAATTCATTTTCTCCGTGCACAATTAGAGACAGTAATAGAGTACAGTAAAAGTACACGGGGAAATCGGAATAGGTCTTGTTAATTCCGATGCAGGTAGAGATATTTTTACATTTGTAGATTTTTAAAACCACAAACTCATGTGTGCTCACGGAAATATAAGCTGATAATTTAATTAATTTATAGAAATGACCGACTAACTCGTAACTATTACTCGTACTTTGAATAAACTTGCAATATAGCACCATTAATACCCTATATTCCACGAGTCTCGAAGCTGCATGCCCAATATAGTTCCCTGAGGTGGTAACATAGTTACTCTCTTGTCAGTTGTATATAAGTAGTGAATGCACAAAGTAGTATTTTCCGCATTCTTGAGTAGTAGTAAATGTAAAACTATTTTCTCTGCTGATAATGAATGCCTGGTGATGGTTTATCCCCTGCCTTACGTTCTTGCGGTAGCTAGCAAGGCATTATGTATATGTTGATAAAACATTCATATCCTAGGAGAGATTGAGTAGCTGTGGTGGCTACTACTGAGTAGTTAGTGCTGAGGGCAATGGCGTCCACACCCGAGGGTCCAGGTTCAATTCCTGGCAGTAGTAGAGATTTTTCGTCAGCAAAATGGCCCTTACTTATCGTGTGGTGAGCACATCAAGTTCAGTACGCCGTCAATTGGATTGGACGTTTAAACCGTGGACCTATTAGCCACTTTCGTCATGAGCAGGCTAATGCAGGCTCCGGGTTTCTCCTCTCTCTCCCTCAGTTCCCTAAAATATCACTAACTCCAACTTATCCTAAATGGAGCTATTGGCCGAAGCTATCGGAAGCCTCCTCTGATATGAACAATTATTAATTAAATTATTAGCATTTAAATTGTCTGTTGTTTCAGTTCATTGAACAAATTAAAAAAAATAGCAGAAGAAAAACCTTCATATGCAGCATAAGTTCTAACCCCAAATTACCTAATCTACCTTCCCTGAAATTATTCCTTTATGATCTAACCTACCTTGCACGATGGACTTTTTCGTACATTTTCTACATCTTCGGACACGTAATTATTCGAATAAGCATTCTTATACACTACTTACATGCAATTCACCTTATACTTCCGTAGCAGATCTAGTGTGTACGTCAAACTACAGAGTGAGACATATTCAGGGCCGAATTCTAATTATAATTGGAACTGAAACTTATCGTCACACCTTTTCGCAAACCTAGCGGCTCAATTGTAGCACACATTTTAACTGTTAACCCTGTTAACTGTTTTCCCCTCCAGATTTCCTCAATCAATTGCTACCCCGGTAAAAATCATTCTTTCGCCTCCATTCGGTTGCCTTGACTACCTTGCCTAGAGTAACTTGAAAGCTATCACTTTCAAAGCATCAGCTATCACAGTAGGAATCAGGGGTGGAATCATGACCAGATGTGCAGTAAGCACACGTCTCTAAAACAACTGTATGGCAAAAAACTTACGTTCACGAGACATAATACAGGATATATTCACATATGACACTAAAATTTACAAAAATTACTAAAAAATCAGCTTTCAGGAAAGACCCGGTACAGATCACAATATTCAATTAGTTTTGGACATCAGAGTTGAGAACTTTTCCAGAGACAACTATAAGCGAAAATGTCTTAATGCACACCTGATCAAAGGATTTTAGAAACGCCTATTATGTTTCCTTACTGCACATGGAAAGAAATGTTTTAAATCCATCCACATGGGAGTCAACCTCTTTCAGCTATGACTAATACCTTCAGGCTTAATTATGCGGAATCTCTCCATATCGGAAATAAAAAAAAACACTTCGTACGTCCCGATAGAGAGATTTATTGAGCACGACCCGGGTTTCGTTACATGATAACGTCATCAGGTGATGTTATTGCATGTGATGTCATTATAGGCGATCACCAGATGATGATAATATGCGACAAAACCCGGATGGTACTCAAAATACTCTCTAGTGGACCGTACAAAGTGCACTTTTTTAAAACTCTTTCAAATAATTTTCGTGGTCAAATCGAGCGTGACTCGCAAGTTCTGAATATATATTCACGCCACAAGAAACCAGATCCTCTAAGATTTTACTTAAGAGCACTGCACCATTGTATTAGTCATCATCATTGGTCAACAATCCTAGGATTGGTTTGACGCAGCTTTCCACTCAATTCTTCTATCGGCCAACCTTTCCATTGTGACGTAATTCTTCTCTTTTTGATCCTTCACAACCTGTTCCATGCATCTCATACGAGGCCTGCCTTTTCCAATCTTCCCGTTCACTTTTCCCTTGATGATAGTCTTCATCAGGCCATCGTGTCTCAAGATATGGCCGATAAAGTTTTCCTTTCTTCTTTTTAGAGTTGTCAGCAGACTTCTCTTTTCTCCCACTCTTCTTAGGACTTCTTCATTTGTCACTCGGTCGACATGCAGCTACTAATGCTATTCATTGCTACTTTCCGATTGGACATATTTACCGTTATTCGTATCTCTAATTGTTGAAATTTGAAAAAAGACATTTTGAATCGGTCAGTTCGGCAATCAATTTCTCTAATTTTATGATTATGGTTTAGTCTGCCATAGTAAGTTGGGGTTCGCAAAATATTTTTAAAGTCATCACTGAAAATATTGCCTTGGAATTTGTTTATGAGATTATGTCTAACTTTCAACCTGCGATCTGAAAATGATTCCCATTTCAATTCATTTAATAGACTGGTAACGGTAATATAATTATCGTATCGTCCCTTTATAAATCTTGCCGATCTTCGCTGCACACGTTCAAGTTCATTACTTAGACCGATTTTGTAGGGATCCCATAGATTGGCAGCATATTCCAAATGAGGTCTAACAAGGGAAAAGTAGCTGATTTCTCGTACATGATCGTCACATTTACTCAATACTCTTTTGATGAAACCCAGTTTACGATTAGCTTGACCCATTATTTCACGTATATGTTTACCCCAGAAAAGATCATGTGTCAGACTTATTCCAAGATATTTAATGGATTCCACGTTTGTTATTTCATTATTACTTATTTTGTATGTGCTAGGAGGAGGACTATTCTTTTTCCAAAAATTCATTACTACTCATTTTTTAAAATTTAATTCTAACTGCCATGTATCACACCAATTTTCGATTGCTTGTAGGTCATCATTTAAATATTGCTTATCGTTTGGGCTTAGAATTTCCCTGTACACTACTGCGTCATCGGCAAATAGACGAAGCTTACTTTTTACCACCTTACTGATATCATTAATGTACAGAAGGAACAGGAGTGGACCTATCACACTACCTTGTGGGACACCCGAAGTGACTTCAATTTCCGGTGAGGTAACACCGTCCAAAACAACCCTTTGAACCCGATCATATAGAAAATCACTTATCCATGATATAATGTTACTGTCTAACCCATAGGATTTTAGTTTCAAAATTAGTGTGCTATGAGACACCTTATCAAAAGCTTTCTTGAAATCGAGAAATATAGCACCACTGGAATATTATTTTCGCCAGAAACTAAAATATCGTGGGAAAAGAGAGTAAGTTGAGTTTCGCATGATCTGCCCTTCCGGAAGCCATGCTGAAAGTTGGACCACAAATTCTGGCTATCTAGGTGTCCCATGACTGAACTGACAATTATATGTTCTAGGACCTTTAATGAAATAGATGTGAGAGATAGATAGATAGTTGTCTGTAAAAATATAGCATCCACTGGAATATTATTTTCGCCAGAAACTAAAATATCGTGGAAAAAGAGATCAGGTTGAGTTGCACATGAGCTACACTTCCCGAAGCCATGCTGAACATTGGACAATAAATTCTAGCAATCTAGGTGCCCCATGACTGAACTGACAATTATGTGTTCCAGGACTTTGCATGAAATGGATTTGAATGAATCGCCTACGTTTCCTATGAAAAAGTCCTGGTTTTTGTCGGCTTTCGAGTGCTTTCTCACAAAGGTCTTCAGTAATCACAACGCCAAATTATTCCACAGGTTCGACGCGAACTTTAATTTAGGTACCTACATATTCGTTGACGCTATCAGATCGCTCAAGTGAGCTATTCTTTCAATCCAGCAATTTGCCATCGCACATTTTTTTCGGGTACCTATAACTCCCTTATGGCGCCAAGGTTGAATCGTATTCTGACGTATTCCCTGCAACACCACAAATCCTAGCTGCACAACCTGGGGCGGAATTCTGTACACGCCGACACCTGTCGATATCGGTGGCTACCGACGGCTGTCGCTTGCACGGACGGTAGAGCTATTCTGCACAAGCCATTATCGACAGTAATTGGTTAAAGCGACGAAACCTGACGTCATGCATTTGTCGGCAAGGAGGTACCTGCACGCGAGGCTAAAAGTTTTGACCAATGATATAGCATCACACAAACAGAAAAAAGAGCACTATCGAAATTCGAAGTCTTCCATCTGAACTTGGTGTGGTATCTTCATTTGAAATCTATAGTGGACTTGACATGCATCATTTGTAATTCAAAGTCATTCATGTATCATGCTTGAAATCGAAGTTCAGTTAATATCTAACGCAGGATGAAAGGTGGAATTAGTTGAAACTGAGGGGAATACATGCAATTTGAATAAAATCTTTATTCATACTTTGTTGAATGTAAAAGAGAAGAATTACGTCACAATGAAAAGGTTGGCCGATAGAAGAATCGAGTGGAAAGCTGCGTCAAACCAATCCTAGGATTGCTGACCAATGATGATGTTATTCATCACATATGATGGCCAAAGCAATAGTAGAGAAATTCAAGTCAGGGTGAGAGGGAATCGCTACAGGGGGGAGGAACGTATTAATGATATATTTATAAGCTTAAATGAAACAAAATAAAATAGACATTACATTACAATTCAGTCAGTCATTTAGGTATCCTTAGACTCCATATATCCCTGTACAGTGGTAGTAGTCAGCTGACGTGTAAAACTTTATTTTTTTTGGGAGGCAATCTTAAGAATTAGAATCGCTAATTGGTACGGAAGTTAAAGGGACCCTGACAAAGAAACAGTGATGTGAAATGATTGTCGTTCGTTTGAAATACATTGGACAGAACTGAACATACTGCTCACTCGTAATGCCGATCGACCGCTCCCGCTGCAATATCGGCCGAAGTGTTTCAATAAGATCTAGGGCAACATGTTGCGGGAGACGAAATAAATTGATAAACTCCTCGTCATCCAGCTAAAACGGGCCGGGAGATTCCCTCCACTCTCGTCTTGCGGCACGAGGTTCAAGTCTCCTTTCTCCGTATTCCATAAACATTTGATCTAAAGCAAGATATCCCTCTGCCATTCTTTTGGCTGATAATTAAAAAACATCAACCAATCTGATATCAAATGCATTACTAGTCAAGCGATGAAGTCTACCGTAAAATATTTAAATATATCAAACTGCAATTCCATAGGAATACTATAGCAATTGTAGTAAAATATGCTTAGTTTAAAGAAAATTAAGAATAACATGTTATTTTTATTTAATAAAGGTTTAAAATAACTTAAATCACCTCTCAGTCTCCGCACTTTGGATACTTTTGCTTTGGATGCGCTAATTTTGCAAATTAAACTAACTAAGAGCGAATCATATCGTTAAGATTCTCATTTAATGCTAATATGAAAATGTAAATAAAGTGCGATCACAGTTCTCAGGGAGCTGCCAATTTCCACAAGTCCATTCCTCAAATCATATGTCCGTCGCTAGGCGTAGATCGATCTTTCACTGTTTTTACCCAGTGTGCATTTGGTGAAGAGACAAAATACATGTCAGTAAGGTCTATCGAGGGTTGGAAATCGTCGGTAGGTTCACTCATGGTTACCGACAAGTATCGGTAAAATTAACGACAAAGGTCGGTAGAATGCGTCCCCGGAACCGCCCTTACCAACATTAGTCGGTCGGGGGAGTTGGCGATACCGATAGGTTTCACTAAGATGCACAGATTTCCGCCCCTGATCGCCAGGAATGAAGTCGAAGACTATAAGTTGACTGTCCTCAGCCGTCCAAGACTCAATTATCGCAAATGTATGCGCATGACTTGAACTGGATGATCGGATGCAATGAGTACGGTGCCACGCTCAACTTCAATATCTCCCAAGCATGCTAATGTATCTTCGCTAATTTTGCACCCAAAAGAACATAGTACTAAAAGAATTTCACAGAATATGAGATTTTTCGGCCATAGTTGTCTCTGTGAAAGACGCATCATCGAGATATTGGCATCCTAAAAAACACGCAGCACGCCTATCAGTCGGCCTCACAAGGAAAAAGATTGTCTCAGGTAAGACAGGGCTAAATTTGAATCTGAATAATAAACGTCAACCTAAACGAACACACTAATTAACGATCCAAAGGAAAAAGACTGAATAGAATTTTCCTACATAATATCGCACGATATCGCGTGTATGGGATTCCTACGAAATCGGTCTAAATAACGAACTCGAACGTGTGCAGCGAAGATCGGCAAGATTTGTCAAGGGCCGGCATGATAACCTTATTAGCGTAACCAGTCTATTAAATGAATTAAAATGGGAATCATTGTCGGTTGAAATTTAGACTTAATCTTTTAAATACATTCCAAGACCATATTTTCAGTGATGATGTTAAAAATATTTTGCGGACCCCAACTTACTATGGTAGACTGGACCATAATCATAAAATTAGAGAAATAGATTGCCGAACTGACAGATTCAAAATGTCCTTTTTTCCTCGTACTATTAGGGATATGAATAACGGTAAATTTATCCAGTACGAGTGTAGCAATAGATAACATTGGTAGCTGCATGTTTGTATAAGGACTTAAAGCTAACCCAACTAACAGCATGTTTTTGCATGTATGCTTTGCTATTTTAATTTTTAATTACAAATTGTATGCATGATATGTAGTGCATGTTTGGTGAGAGTCCACCCCCTGCCACACACCTTTATGGTGGCTTGCAGGGTATTATGTAGATGTAGATCCATACTTGACTTGTATATTCTCTCGAGTAGTACTCATTCAGATATCCGAATGGGGACTATTTTACCTCCAGAATATTTTACAGGATTCATTAACATCTTGAGTAAAAGGAAACGACTTGAACTGGCTGCGACTCTTCAGGATTAAAACATGGTTGTTTCTCGTTGCCTTCCAAATTGCAGATCTAAAGTCTTTAAAATAAACGGTACCACGTGCACTGTCGCTGTGAAGGCGCGCGTAGCGCCTGTAGTTAACTGAGTGTCGCTGTACCGACCACTGTGGCCTCCACCTTCACTCATAGGAAGAATAGCTGTTGCCCTTTCCTCCACGCGATGGAACGCATGATTTCTGGCGGCCACCCGTCGGAAGTCACGCCCCCTTCACAGGTGTCCGTATCATTTGAGTGATTAACCCAACCCGAGAATAGAACAATGCCCCCTCGAAATTCTACCGCGTTTTGTCCACTACTGCTAAATTGACGAGTAAACTCGCATATCTCGTAGCAAACCTCAATGAACTCTCACCCGATATAAAATACTATGATAACGGGCAATGCAAATCCTCCTTGTTTCCATGAAGTAGTAGCATTGTACGTGCCTCTAATTTGCAAGAACATAGTGTAGGTATGGTGAACTTTCACCCGCATCCACACACTACCGCGGTATATCACAGGGTAGGTAGGTGAGTTAAGGGTGCGTCGATAAGTAAGGTCATTTTGCACCACGCACAATTATACACAGGGTATTATGTAGATGTATCTAGAAGTTGACCCAGTATCCGCAACCCAGCGGACGTACCTGGCGGTTTTACATGCAGCCCCGAGCTGATTAAATTATGTGAACATAAAGAGATTAGCCGATGGGAGATCAAGCGGAGAGCTGCGTCAAACCATTCTGGGTTGTTAACCCATGATGATCATCGCTCATTGCGTTAAACCGCACAATAACTATTATATTATTTTGTATTAATCAACGATTTATTGTCATTTATAGCTAACAATTCTCATACCACCTAACTGATAGTTTAATATTTTCCTCGGGGAGGTAGCATTATGGCTCTAGGTTTCAAGTAAGTAGTGCATAAACGGAGTTGTCTTTTTTGCATGCCTACATGGTGGTAAGTGCTCTGATTGATTATAATAACAATAAAAAGTCTTTATTAGGAAGCGGTTGAGACAAAACTGTCCCTTCTGCCACCTAACCCCTCGTCAAAATAAATACATAAAACGCATAATTGTAATTACTTAAAGCAGTTAAAATCTGTATTTAGAAAAAAACATTTAAGGATATACTTTTAAAGGAATTGAAGAATGATAAATGAAGAAAAAGAAATATATACACGATATTTCAATATTAAACAAAAATATTATAGTGTGTGAAAGTATTTACAGCGTATGATAATGCATGCCTGCGATGGTTCACCTCCTGCCACACACACTTGCCGTGGCTTGTAGGGTGTTATTTAAACGTAGAATAGCGTAAAAAGAAACTACGGACTTCCCCCGGGGAACAATATCTCATAGCGATATTACTCATGATATGTAGTGCATGTTTGGTGAGAGTTCACCCCCTGCCACACACCTTTATGGTGGCTTTCAGGGTATTATGTAGATGAAGATGTACTTCAACATCGCATTTTACAGTCGAAGACAAGGTGTTCTCGTTGGCCCCCTTGACCACTGGTTCCGAGCCGGGAGAAACCTCCTTGGACACGACCAGCTTAACCCAACCTGGGTGAATTTTTGGGTGCAACATTTTTCAGGGAAACCGCAGGCGGCACAGGGAAAGGAACCGGCCCCCCCACCCTGATGTGTGATTTTCACACGCCGTTGGGCTTAGTACTTGGAGAATTCCACTCTCACCAACCAGACCGACCTTCGGGGTTGAACACTGTGGTTTGGTGGTTTGACATCGCGATACCACGACGTCATAGCGTGAGAATTCACTCAAGGAAGCGCGACCGGATCGCTAGGAGGAGAACCCCAGTGCCCGAAAGTTCTTACAGAAGCACCGCGACACCCGGGCCCTAGACGAGGTGCGAACCGGCTGTTTATGCGACGAAAGTTTCACTGCCGTCATTAGGATTCAATGCCGAGGCTTCTCCTGTACAACAGAGTGGATGTTACAGGCTTGTTCAACAGCAGTTACCTATCAAATTATCACACTTGTTTGCCACCCAATGGTCTTATCTACTTCTAAATTATACCATGTGAGCCACCGCAAAGGCATGTGGCAGAGGATGGTATGTCACCAGCCGTGGATTTTGAGATTTAATTGAAAAAAACCTTTGTAAATATGAGAGCATAATTAACAATGACGTATGGTGTATGATGGGTTTGCAAGAATTCTAATTTTTGCGTCATAGTCGCGTATTGTGATCAGAGAACTAGACAGTATGCAGCGTAGAGCAGCTAGGTTCGTAAAAAGGTGTTACGATAGGTATCAGAAGGGTATCAGAAGTATCAGAATTAATTCAAGAATTAGGGTGGGAATTATTATCAGAACGTCGGTTAAAGAACAGATTAAATCTATTAGAGAAATATCAATCGAGAACAATTTCGATTCGCTGTTAAACCAGTATTATATACGTAGTAGAGTATACTATCAACTTACACTACTGATTCAATGTCCTTCAAATGTCATTTGCATATTTTAAATAGCAACTCGATCATGATGTATAATCCGGCATGTCGGTAACTAGCTAGTCTGAGAATTTAAAAGGTCGCGTATGTTAATACCGACTCGGGAGACGATATTCCAAGCGCCTTAAGATTATAAGCTCGGATTTCCCCTCACACTTACTAACATCTGGATGGCCGTAAAAGTGTATGGTATTGGATGATAAGCCGTAGAAATATAATTAAGATGAAAATCTCAGGAGAAAAACGGCAGCCGTATTTCAGCGGTGAGTATTAAACTTCATTAGAAGGTACTGTGATGAAAGTAATAATCTTATCCGTCGGAGTATCCTTATTCCATGGCCCTCACGCTGATTCTACCATATAGCCATTTCTTCATTTAAGCTAGTTTTGGCATTATTTTTTGACAATCTCCCAGGTGATATTTTTTAGGCAATTAACCAAAATTTCACACCCTTGCGACGCCTCTTAAAGACTTTCTATGTAACTCAATGGATGGAATAAAACTTCAGGTAGTAATACCGTATTACTAGCGTAAATAAAACATCGCCCGTTTTATACTCTAACACTAAACACGAAAATTACCCGAGGATCATGTATAAAAATGATTTGGTGGTCCACCTTAAAGAAACTTGATTCATTATACGGGTAGTGGGTGAAATGTTTCGCAAAAGTTTAGGAGATATGTTATTATGCGTTAATTATGCCAAAAGTGTTTAGCACCCGTCGGAAAAAGGATTTATACAGAAATTAAATAAAATTCATAAAAAATATGCATTATTTGTGAACAAGTATGACAAGGGGGTAAGCGTAACTTCGTTGCTAGAGCCAATGGGATGAAAGACCATTCAAACACAAAGACAGCATGCCATAAGGATTTTGCATAGGCACAGGGCAGATTAAACCGAGAGAAGACCCCACATTGCATTGGAAGACAGTACCACCAAGATAAAAATAAGAGGTAACATATGGCACCAACGATATATTCAAATATTCGTTCTTTCTTTGAACAACTTGTGATAATAACAACATTAAGACTTGTCATACAATGTTCTCCTGATAAAATAAATTTTGCTTTACATGAACATGTGTCGCTCCCATTAGATTAATACAGATCAAACAAAGTAACAGAGAAAAGATAAGGGTGATGGCTTTTTGAGGATCTAAGCATGCCTGCACGAAATACTAGTATGTTCAAGACATGTTCGTACCAATTCTCAGATTTTCCTTGCGTGTTGGAAGAAAAGAGGACTTTGTTGCGTACAATGATGTTCATAGTCATCTATCGTTGGGACGTAGTAGGTATGAGTAAACGAAAGGGCACGTTTGAGGATAACCCCCTGCCACACGCCTTCGAAGTGGCTTGCACGCGATTCGGTAGATATAGATCTATTTCCAGCCATTTCAGCTGGAGTTTCCCAGGTTCCTCATTTTCACAAAAATATTGGTAGTGGCAGTACATAAATTCACCTTATTTATTAGTAGGCGTCATCATCAGGCCAGTTGACCGGAATTTCCCGTATTAAATAAATAGTAATCTCTGATTGAGTAGTACTATGGCTACCGGTGCATGTACGTATTGCATGCCCAGTGAATATTCACATCCCGGGACGCCCTGGAGGTGGCTTGAAAGTTACCCCGAAGAGGTATACGTTAAACTATGACACCTTAGGCGTTTAAACACATGTTTTATGCATTGAATGAGAAGCAGTAACTTTGTAATTCCACATGCATTACATGTGGAATACATGTGGAATTACAAAGTTACTGCTTCTCATTCAATATGCTAAGCAAATTCCATGAAGTCACGCCTGAAACAACGGAGTTTTATGCATTAGTGGGTGCATTAAAACAATTGGGTAGTACAACTTGTGCAGTTTAATTTTAATCTGTAAACTTCATAGTGAATTTCCCGTATTAAATAAATAGTAATCTCTGATTGAGTAGTAATATGGCTACCGGTGCATGTACTTATTGCATGCTCAGTGATTATTCAGATCCCGAGACGCCCTGGAGGTGGCTTCAAAGTTACCCAGAAGAGGTAGACGTTAAAATATAGAATTAAAGAAATATAAGTGACCTCCAATGGGAAGAAGGGGTCGCAGGCTATGCGTGGCAAAATATATGAAGGAGATGCTGCGCATCTTCAGAGACAAGTCACATTGTGGTGAGCCCACGGGCACCACGAGATAATGGGATTTCAGGAAAAGGAATTCCGACGGGTGAGTTGCATCCACTCTCAGCCGATTCTCTCTTTCCTCTCACGACCCGCGCCGTGCTATTTCAGTGCATCGCCGTCTCCCCCGACCCCTCCCCGACCCTCCCCATCCACTGTTCGCTCTTCAGCGACGGCCACTTGATTTGCGAGGCCGCATCCGAGACAGGTTTAGCCTCGCCGTCCGGCATCCAGTCGGACACATCCACTGCGCTTGTGAGAGTGAGTGCGAGCCACACGTGAGCGTATAATGTATCCAAGTCGTAGGTCTTTCGACTTCGGCCTCGATGGTGGAGGGCATCAAAGAGCAAACGAGATATTAGGTGTCATGAGGGAGTGGAAATAAAAGGATTCCTATCAAGGAATACGGCATAATACGAAAGGAAAGAAAACGAGGTGTATTTGTTCCACTCGATCGTTTCCTCCAAGATATGTTGCGGATCAAACGCCGAAATGGTGGCGTGACAATCAATGACTGTAAGATAAGAAAAATTTGGAAACCTTAGGCCGGGCGTGAGTAGGAGCAAGCTGGGTTTTAAATAATCATTTTATTACAATTAAGACAATGGAAAAAACATATATTCCCGAAAAGAAAGAGTATCTGCGTTCTGGAATACATCTTTCAGGTTTACCCGAGAATTTCAAGGTATTTCATGCCTTTATGCAAGGGAAATTATGGAATAACAATGTGAACTGAGAAGGTTAGTTGGTTCTTACAACTTTCGTTGATATAACAGTGGTAGAACCTCAAACTGACCAGAGGAATTCAAACGGAAATCCGTGGCTTCAGATTTGGACAGAATCTTTTAAATGATTTTCAAACTGATTTGTTTACCGCATTCGATCAAAAGAGAATGGAGAGATAGGATGCAGTCCGGATAAATTTAAAATCATTCTTTCCGCAAAGAAAATAAAATCACGATTGGACACAAAACAACAACGTAAAAGGATGAAACGTAAGTAACTTGGCACTTAGTGTGCCTGAAAAAAGTGCTTAACTTTCAAACTATTTAACTGCACCTTCGCATGACTAATGGATACTATCCCTTAAGGAATACAAACAAATTACTAAAGCATTAATGAAATTCATATTTCTTCGTAGTTACTTATGATTCGGTTATGCGTGTCTGGTTCAAGCCTAACTTAAACGTATATTAACTCGCATTATTAAATATAATTATGAATGCTTGGTGAGGATTTACTCCTGGAAATACACCATCTACATGGATTGTGTGGTATTTTACAGATGAAGAGGTATTTGGCGCCGGCAAACGACGCGATCAGCCGTTGAATTCCGTTGCAACGGCTGTATCTCACTGCTGGTTTCAATCATTCTTAGTACATATTTCTTTCGTGCTACTCGTCAGAAAAGACAGGGGCACCGATAAAAATCTTACTGTCGCTCCCTTTGCTATTCACAAACCTTCCCCTGAATTATTCGCGGAGGTGCGTGCCAAAGTTCCATTTCCCCTCTCTTGTCAATGTAAGGTGGTAGCCATAATGATAGGAATTATCGCACGAATGCAACGCTATTTATACAGTAACATAAACTTCCTACCTCCGATTCTTATGTGCGAGTCATTTCTCCGAATAGCACGATAACCATTTGGAAAATTAACAAGTAGAGAGTGGCGAGAGGATAATTTGTTCATCCTCTAAAATCATCAGAATGACTCTTAAAACTATAGACAGTGTAAAATTTAACCTAGTATACTTCCTAAAATCCAATATCGATGACAAAATAGTCGATTCACAGTACTTTTTTTTAACATCATAGCATATTCATTAATAAAAAATTCAACCTTTGAGTGAAATGATATTGCGGTTTCTCCCAGGAAAAATGTTGCACTTTTTTACACATGCCACAGCCGCGATTTTAGCAGCGGTAATTATGGAAAAGTGTCCATACCACATTAAACGACTCCTCCCTATTGTATCAATAATTAATCCGTCTACTTCCAGTTTTTCATTATTCTATCGTTGCGGTCATGGTCCTACCTGGATATACCACATCTTCTCCTTCAGTGGTCCATTTCTAAAGCTAGTAGCCGCTCTTTTTGTCGTTTGGGTGCTTCCCACGTTTCTGCCCTATATGCTGTTACGCATTCTAGGCTTAACCAATGTTTTATCCGAGATATTTCTATTCCAAAGTACACAATTTATCTGTCTTATCATTTTTTTCCTAATTGGTTACTCACTTCTTCGCTGTTTTTCCCTTTTTTCGATAAGGTAACTCCAAAAACATTTGAGAGCTTTACTTCCTTTGATCTTTCCTTTGTCGATATTTAAATACCCTCTGCTGTCATGTCCCTCCTACAGATATTCTGTTTTCTACGTACCAAGCCTAAAAAAACTCTTAAAATTTTCCTTAATATCGTGCATCAATTAATTACGTTTAATATGATACGTTTAGCAAAAATCTATATTATATTAATTCAATTAAAACCATTTTGAGTAAAAACAAAACTTCTATAGATGGAAAACCCACGGACTAAATAATTTTTTTGGTGGGGTTTTTTTGGGGAGGAGTTGAATGTGCGAAAGTTACGTACAGGTTCACTGGTTCTTTATTGTTTCGCCAAGCACGTCCCTGAAAATAAATTGCATGAACGAACAAATTCTACGGATCACCTGGGAAAACCGAATATTTTGAGCCCAATCAACATCAAGGAACTGATGAATTCACACTTTCGGAATACTCTTTCTTGTGCAACACATTTCTCATCTGGAAAATGCATCGCAGGGACGTCATCCGTCACTGTCATCTTTCAGATTATCGTCAGTCACTCCTCTTGAAGTCGTATTCTATAGAGCGCGGCAAAGGGCCACAAATGACTCCACAATACGATTCTTTAAATATTTGTCAGGTACTTACCCATTCCGTAAAATGAGCCTTTCCTTGAAACATGATTGAATCTATAGGTGCGTCCCTTTGCTTTCTTTACACGAATCGGAATCCAAAGATAAAATACAAACATGCCCTCTCTTACAGGTTGAAACATTCAAAAAGTCAGGATCATAATTGAGAAAAATAGCCAATTAGCAAACCCTATCCCACAGAAATCTAAAAGCGAATAGCTTTCCCGAATATACCAACAATGTACGTATTAAAAATTTCATCGCCCAATGATATGTTTCATCATAAATGTAAATTAGGTAGATAGAAAGTAGATTGAAATTGCAGTCACCGGGGAGAATATAATTTAGGAGAGGCTTTTTAGATATTAGCCTGCTTTCTATATGAGACTCCACATAGAACGCTTTTTTCCTCCGTTAGTAGAGGTACACCTGGGTTTTTGAGTTAGTCCAACAACTAAGGTCATATCCTACTGTTTAGCTTAGTGCCAGAATAATAAGACACACATCTAATATCTAAGCCTTGGGCTGGATTCGAATACGCGACCTTTGAGTTCCCAGATCGGAATATAATTACAGCTCTAATACTATTGCTTGGTTTACAGTAGATACTATTAAGATGAAAAACGAAGTCAGAAGGAAGAAGAACATGGCATTTTTGAGAAACTATTCGGAACAAATATAGATGGATAGAAGTTACAGAGGATATAGCTTGAAAAAATTAGTTATATTTTAGTTCTCTTCCTCGTCAGGATTAAAATATAAATGTGTAAGGCAGAGTAATTGTTTAAGACATTTCCTTGTATGTTTCGCGTTCAACCAAGTAAAAATGTGTTAGATTCAACCAAGTAAACATGCATTAGATCTGTTCCGCACGACGATCGTTCAGAAGTTGTATGGCTCTTGAAGCTGCCGAAGCTGTTATTGAAGTTTCCTTGTTGAATACAGCTGACTACACAGTAATGCCTGCAAAGTTTTTAGGATTGACTTTACTTTTGTTGTGTTATTTCCGAGTTTGTTTTCAGTGGTAGTCTAAATGCCGTCAGTAATTGATGTCATATGATAAAACTATAGCTGATCCGCACCGGTGATCAGGAATCCCGCGTGTATTTTTCTTGTCTATCAAGACGAATACACGCGGGAGAAACCCGAAAAAATTGCATTGTCGTCGAATTTTAGCCATGGAAGCCTTCGCAACAAACAACGGGATCGATTACTCCATGGTAACATAATCATCAGGCAAGATCTAGAATCTTTCTCCACGATGTCGCATTCATTGTCCTCAAAACCCGTTCTACATATTAAGATTACTGATGTGAAAGACGAGATAAAATTTGAAGATATGTAATTACGTTTTCGCTCTCTTGAGCACAATCAATACACCGCGATATCTACATCAACGTAATACCCCGAGAGGGAGTGTGGCATGGGAGTGATAAAACATGATCACCCCACAGATCAAACATGCACTACTTACATGTAACTAAGTGCTACAATGCTACTACTTAATGGAGTCATGTTAGATATAAGAGTCACTTGCAACTGGATGGTTAGTATGTACAGAGTAATGAAGTGATTGCTGGCTAGAAAGGCATTTCTATAAATATACTCATTAGTGCTGGTGAAGTCTTCACGGGTTCTCCACCGGGTCAGGGAAACGGCTAAGGCCGACGTTTCGACGGCTAACACTGCCATCGTCCTCAGGGCGTTGAATGTCAGGTCCAAGAAAAAAGCCGGTATGTATACTCTTTGCCTTGGCTCAGGTCACTCTTGAGAAAAACAAGATCGTACATACTCATAAGTGCTTCCCTAGCATGCGTGGATTAATAATGCTAAATCACACTTCATGCACTGCAGTATCAATATTTCACCCACCTATCCCTTTGCCATGCTGCCTATTACGTTTTTCTTTATTGTAAGCGTGATAAATGACATTTTAAAACTGTCGGTACAGCAATACATCTCTCTAATCTAGTTTAATTGATAAAATGTAGTATAATACGCAGGGGTTTTCAATATATTTCAAACTTCATCTGCAAGCATATCAGATTCAAATGTGTTTAAAAGATAGCCTATATTTAAACCTGCATTCTGTTAGTAATTCTCATCCTAGTTCCAACAAACTCGTAATACTAATAAAATTATCGTAATGACCTTTCACAAATCGTACTGGTCTTTTTTTTTGCACTCTGGTTCCTTTATCAAACCTTTCTCGTATGGAACCCATATATTAACGGCATATTCTAAATGAGGATTGACAAATGACAAGTAGCATCTTTCTCGTCCTCTCTCATTGCATTTTCCTAACACCCTTTTTACGAATCGTAACCTAGGGTTTGTTACACCTGTCATTTCACTGGCGATATAAAGAACCGCGATCGGGTCCCCTGCCGGGTACAATGCCTTACCACTTACTCGGGTGGTGGTTTTCAGTCTATTACGTGGAGATAAAAAGATGGATGTACGACCACCTTCAGAATTACCAAACTAGTGAACCACTTCGCTTTCAAGTACGCCCGTTCAGGCACCTAAGAATCACTCCTTCTTATGAAATCTTTGTGAGCCCACCATAGGCCTCCGACATTCGCGATCTATTCTCAGGCCTCTTTACAATGAGGTGGGGATGAGAAACATTTTGTCCGCCTTGATTAAGGTGCCCCGGGTGAACATTTTTTTATCGTCCTCACGCTGGCAAAAACTTTTCCACCTCCATTCCAAAGCCCCTTCATCTCTTTGTTCATCGTGCCGTTTTTTTTTGCGGGCGTTGCGCCAAGACATACGTTTCCGCCTCTTTTTAATTGGAATGACACAACAAGACAAAAGTGAATCGATTGAAGATGAATAACTAACAGGAGCGAAGTAAGCAGAAGGTATTCTGCCATGATAATAATCTTCCTATATTAGGAAATACAAGAGTGGAAGTAAGGGAACAAATCACCAGGACATCTGAACAGCAGTGAACCATCATTTAATGAATATTTTTTGCATAGTTTAGCTGTTACCACGAGACCTTTAATAAATGTGACGATGAATAAGGATATTAATCTTTTCTCCAATTATAACTTTAACTCATTCGTTAATATATAAAGTGAACGGTACTGTATTTTATTTTTAGTAGGTATATAAAATAGCATTATTTTTATCGTCTTGTACTTTAATTTTATTCTTCACAATATATTCGTTATTTGCAGAAATATTTTAATGGGTTTGATGGTGTTCTCTTAACTCGGGCACGTGTCAACCCTAAGACACAATAAATAATCTGCTTCCTTTTTAATTAAATTCGCTATCGTGAAGCTTCCTCCAGAGATAATATCGCAGTCACCCCATGCGACTACTATCTTGACATTCTGCGTCTACTCCTGGAAAAAACGTGAGAGAAATACGTTAGAACTATACACGCATAATTTAACGCCCCTCGCCCCAACCTCTTTTCCAGTCAACACTGCTCACAATTCTATTCCCCCTCTCAAGACCCTACCAGAATGATGCATACGGAAGCGGCATTCCCACCTTGCATCTCCAGCAGATACTGACGAGTGGGTAAGCATGCTGAAAAGGAAATAAAGTGTGGAGCCCTTAACCTACTCTTGTGATTGCCTAATCACAATGCACGCGTAAATGACCGGATGCCCAGGTGTATTGAATCGGCAGAAGAGAATCTGGAAAATGTTCTGAACACTAACACCTTGAATACACTACAATTTCAGGCTTCACTTCGTGGGATAACATCGTATCCGTACTGAAGGAGCGAGACTAAAGTACTTGTACTTAAGCTACAGAATTTCTTTGGAAGAGTACAGAGCGTTATTCTTTAGTATGGATTACCTGTTACATAACTTCCGTGATATCTTCCTAGACGTATTCCACTTCTTCCCCGACGAAGAAGTGGAATACGTCTGGGAATCTAGTCATCTAGTGGGATACGCTACCCTGGGGCAGACATTGTCAGTGACCATACTTTAGTGGTGATGAAATTCCATGTAAAATTCAAGAAATTTAAGAAAATAAAGAAGAATATATGGCAAGTAGAAAAATTAAGGAGGCACAACATCAGCTGGCATTTCAAAAAGCAGTGGGAAACAACATAGGAGAGAACCTGAATGAGAAATCAGCGGAAGAGCGTTGGGAAAACATTAAATGCAGACTACAGGAAGACGCAAAAGAAGTTCTTGGAAGAAGAAAAGTTGCCAAGAAGAAGCCATTGATCACGGAAGAAGTATTAGACCTGATTGAAAAAAGAAGAAAGTACAAGAATGCGGAAACTGAGGAAGGGCAGCCTTGTTACAAAATAATAAGGAACGAAATAATCTGCAAAGCCAGGAAAGCTAGAGAAATGTGGATGAAGAACCTATGTGAAGATGTACAAAACAACCTTACACTTGGAAAGGTGGAAGCTGCCTATTGGATAGTGAGGAACCACTTCAAAGAACGGAGCATAAGATGCAGTGCCATAAGGGTCAAGAATGGAGAAATTTTCATTGAAAATGAAGGCAAAGTGATGATAAGAAATGAATATCTGGAAGAATTATACAACGGAAACTATCTCGGCAGGAAAGTGATCAAAGAGGAAAGCAAAGTGGAAAAGGATGATATGGGAGCATCAATATTAAGATCGGATTCGACGCTGCAGTAATGAACCTTCGGATGAATTAGGCTTCTGGTATTGATGATATTTCTGCAGAACTAATTAAAAATGCAGGAAGAGAGACATTAACTCATCTTTACAAAACCATCTGCAACATGCATTCAACAGGAGAAATTTCAAGGGACTTCCAGAAAAAAATCATTATTCCTATTCCCAAGAAGAAGGGAGCGGAGAAATGCGAAAATTTTAGGAAAATGAGTCTGACGAAACATGCATCGAAGATATTGACCAGGATCATCTACAGAAGAATAGAACGAAAAGCAGAGGAGTTCCTAGATGAAGATCAATTCGGATTCAGGAAAAGTAAGGGTACAAGGGAAGCAATATTGGCCCTAAGGCTGCTCATAAAGAAGAGAATGGAGAAGAATAAACCGACCATCATTGCATTTGTGGATTTAGAGAAGGCTTTTGACAACGTGGAGTGGAATTCAATTCTTGATATTCTGAGACGAAATGGAGTGTCCAACAATGATCAAAGAATTATCCACAGTTAGTATGAAAACCAAGTAGCTCTGATTAAATCTGGAGCCAGCTTTGAAGAGGCAAGAATAAGGAAAGGAGTGAGACAAGGCAGTGCACTGTCTCCCGTAATTTTTTATGCTTACATCGAGAGAGCCATCAATGACATCAAAGAGAAGTCTTCTGGAGTGACTATCCACGGATAAAAAATAAGCATGCTACGATTCGCTGATGACATAGCTCTCCTAGCAGAGACAGAGAAGGATCTGAAAATGATGCTAACAACCATGGAAAAGACAATGGTCAGACATCAGCTGAAGATCAGTAAGAAGAAAACTAAGATATTGGTGTGCAGCAAGAAAAAAAGAGGCCAAAACCAACGTTATACTAGGAAAACAGAAACTGGAAGTAGTGAAAGAATTCTGTTACCTGGGAAGCAGAGAAACCAGCGATGGACGAAGCAAGAAAGAAATAGTCAGTAGAATAGCCCAGGCAAAGAAGGCATTCTATCAAAAGAAGAATCTACTTACAACTGGAAATACAAGCGTAGAAGTACGAAAACAATTCATCAGAACATACATCTTAAGCATGTTTCTTTACGGCAGTGAGGCATGGACGATGATAGCGGCGGAGAAGAAAAGGTACAAGCATTTGAAATGTGGTGCTAGAGAAAAATTATGAAGATTAAATGGATCGACCGAATAAGTAATGAGGAAGTCCTAAGAAGAGTCGGAGGAAAGAGAAGTCTGCTGACAACTCTAAAAAGAAGAAGGGACAACTTAATCGGCCATATCTTGAGACACGATGGCCTGATGAAGTCAATTCCCGAGGGAAAAGTGAAGGGGAAAATAGGAAAAGGCAGGCCTCGTATGAGATACATGGAACAGGTTGTGAAGGATTAGAACGAGAATTACGACAAAATGAAAAGGCTGGCCGATAGAAGAATTGATTGGGTAGCTGCGTCAAACCAATCCTAGGATTGTTGACCAATGATGATGATGATGGATATTAAAACTCAAGTTAACTACAGGCTTGCAGTCATAAGAGGAATAAAAAAATAGTATTTAAAAAACGAATAGGACCTTATTTGAGGGTATGGAATTGGACTGTCGATGTATTAAGATGAATGTAAGGGAAAGGATGAAGAAGATAACTTATAATTAAATGAGATGACAAATAGACGATAGATTTGGGTTGGGAAGGCCCAGGAATAAATTAAGATTAGGTGGATTGCTTGAAAGGTACGGTGAATAAGGAACATTTATGCTTTGAAGGAAGAATGCAGGGAAGAAAAAGGAAAGAAGAAAAATGACTGCAGAGATAAAGGACATCAGGTGAAACATGCGCGCCAAGCTTTTAAGGAACATTTAGAAATGATATACAATAATTTTACAGCTTGGAATCCGCGGTTGTGCTGCTACTATAATATTATTGGAAATAATCAGTTGATGGTCAAGCCTTTTAAAATGTGCCGTTACGTAAATATTTAATTCTCAACTGATCCCGTATCCTCGGATGCTGGCGAGGACAGAGCAATGGGAGGAGGAGGTTAGAAGGTTCATCGAATCTTAAGCCAAAAACAATTAACACGCTTGTAGCAGTATGTACAAAATAACGTAATGGCTACGAAAATTCACAAGAAGAGTCCTAATGGCAAGCACTTAAGTTATATTCAGCCCATCCTCTCTAGGCCGAATGAACTTCTGCATTAGCAGGAATTCTAAGTACCTATAGTTAAATATGTTTTTATCTGCTAAGAAAAACCTAAAAAAATAAATAATTTCTCATCAGGTAAAATATCTGACTAAACGAGGTTATCAAAAATGAGACATATTGCCAATAAAATAAGACTCTGGTCAAAAATGGAGTGATAAGTGCCCGGGGGTAAGACAACCTATCTTTCTCGCTCATTGCCGCCGACGCAAGCCATGGCGAGAACGTGTCCTCCAGGACACGATTCAAATTTCATTTTCTTTAAAGTATGGATTTTTACTGGCAGAAAAAGGACTTTAAACGAAACGGAAAGGTAAAGAAGATTATGTAAAGGCTCCCGTCACGAAAACCCTACATTGAGAAACTTGATGTACTAACTAAAATACACAAATAATTCCATTACGCAACGCAAAGCGCAACAACTCAGCAACAGCCAAATATGCGTTTACTCATTCAGTTTAACCTCTTATATTCTAAGGCAACCGAGGTGTTGTACACCTCTTTACAGAGTGGATAGACGAGAGGGATCTGACAAAAATTTTGGCACGATATATTGTTGACATTTATACAGCATAAACCGACAATGGTCAGACATCAGCTGAAGATAAATGAAAAGAAGACTAAGATATTGGTTTGCAGCAAGAAAGAAGAGGCGAAAACCAATGTCAAACTAGGAAAACAAAAACTTGAAGAGGTTAAAGAGTTATGTTATCTAGGAAGCCGAGTAACCAACGATGGACGACGCAAGAAAGAAATAGGGAGTAGAATAGCCCAGGCAAAGAGGGCATTCTTTCAAAAGAAGAATCTACTTACAGCAGGAAATACAAGCATAGAAGTAAGGAAACAGTTCATCAGAACATACGTCTGGAGCATTTTTCTTCACGGCAGTGAATCATGGACGATGACAGCAGCGGAGAAGAAAAAGGTAGAAGCATTTGAAATGTGGTGCTACAGAAGAATGCTGAAGATTAAATGGATCGACCGAGTAAGTAACGAGGAAGTGCTAAGAAGAGTAGGAGAAAAGAGAAGTCTGCTGACAACTCTAAAAAGAAGAAGGGAAAACTTTATCGGCCATATCTTGAGACACGATGGCCTGATGAAGACTATCGTCGAGGGAAAAGTGAACGGGAAAATTGGAAAAGGCAAGCCTCGTATGAGATACATGGAACAGGTTGTGAAGGATGTAAAAGAGAAGAATTATGTCACAATGAAAAGGTTGACCGATAGAAGAATCGAGTGGAAAGCTGCGTCAAACCAATCCTAGGATTGTTGACCAATGATGATGATGATGAATTAAAATGTGTATGTTAATGTTATACATCGTTGGCGGTGGCGTATGGAATCCTTGAAAACAGTTTTAAGACGATAGCATGCAAACAACGCACTTCGCACTTTAACATGCTCACAAAAATTGGGTAAGTAATACTTCAGAAATCAACATCCGAGCAGTTATTAGGTGATGATTACTTTATCGTCAGAGGCTTTCGGGTGCAGCTGCGTATAACGCGTTGTCGGTGAGCCACCGACAACGCATTATACGCAGCTGCACCCGAAAGCCTCTGATAACAATGGATTCCGCTGCGAAAACCTACGTTCCAGATGATTACTTTAGCACATGCAGTAATTTAGGAGCATTTATAACGTTGGTACTCAATTTAAGTCAACGACCTAGAAACATGGATAACATTTTTAATGAAAAATGATAAATTATCACCGATAATAAGTAACAAATTGAGTTGATAGACGACGCTTTCACCAGCGGGAGAGGAGTGACAGGTTGAAAACGGTTAATATGTTACGTATAAGTGGAAAGTTCTTTGGCGATCGCGCGATTGGCGGAAGAAAAGCAACAAAAATGGACTGGGTAGATTAAGAAAGAAAGTTGCTGGAGGTAATACGGTAGCCAAGGCAGTTGTGCGGGGCAGAGTTAAAGGCGATGAAGACCCATTTGAAAGCGGAATAATGAGAGGGTGATCGGGATGGTGGTTAGTTTATTGGCTTCCCACTCCGAGGGCCCGGATTCAAATCCTGACGTTGGCACACATACCGATCCCTATATGACTGCTGTGCGGTGAGTATGTTCAGTACTCCGTCCGTCGGAAGTGACGTTAAGTCGTGGACCCTTTGATCCCTTTCGTTAACAGTAGTCTAGTGCCAACGCCGGGTTTCTCTTCACTCATCCCTCCGTTCCCAAAAATATTTCTATCTACACTCAATTACCCATCGAGAGCAAGCAGCTCGATTGCAGTGCTCCATGCCTCGCGCGGCTGGGCGCGATAACCCCCTATGAGAGTAGGCTACTGCCGATGTCGGATTTCACTCCACTCTTGCTTCGTTCCCAAAAAATACCAACATAAATAGTGTGTTCTCTCTGCATTCTTTCGGTTAATCGTCCGCGTCCGTTGGTTGGTAGACAATAGTTTCGCTGACTGTCCTGTCAGCGTCTTCAGGTCGAATGTGTCGGAAGTGATTTCTGCCTTGCTTATATAGCGTTCGCTGTCCGGGGGCTGCTCTCTGATTGGCTGATCGGAAGCTGCTCTCCAATTGGCTGTGGTTGATGACTCTTTTCCAGGCGCTGTGTAGAGGATACCCGTCCTCTCTGTTGAAGTTTAACTTCGTTTTCTGAATTTCTATTGCTTCCCTAATTTGCCGAGGGAAGTATCTTTTTTCTTTGGCCAAGAGCTTGGTCTCGTCAAATTTGATGTCATGTCCCGGCTCTGACCAAGCATGTTCGGCGATGGCCGAGAGGCGGAATTGTTTGTTTTTCGTCGCCCTCGTGTGTTCCTTAATGCGTACGTTCATCGACCGGCAGGTTTCTCCGCTTTAAGATTTTATATATAAGCTTTATAAGCAAGGCAGAAATCACTTCCTGACACCTTCGACCTGAAGACGCTGACAGGACAGTCAGCGAAACTGTTGTCTACCAACCAATGGACGCGGACGATTACCCGAAAGAATGCAGAGAGAATCTAACCCACGCCGCGGAAACCTTCGATCAAATATAATAGTGTGTTCAACCCGGAGGTTGGTTTTTGATAGGTGAGAGTAGAGGGATGAAAACTATCGCGGTCCATGTCTTCTGAATGATGCAGTTTTTGGGGATTTCTCCGCGTTTACGTGGTTGTCTACCAACGTTTCCCCCCCGCTGCTGGAGGCCTCTTCAGGGTAACGGTGTCTCAGCGAATCTCGCGGGTTTGGGTAGGTGGGGTGAAGGGTGGGAGGGGTGAGGTTATTATTCTCGAACATTCCGGATTTGAATACAAGAAGCCATGAAATACTTATTCTCTGCCCTTGGTACCTGTTTAAATTGTTCTTGTTTTTCTGAATCTCTATCCCCTCTCGAATGACGCGAGTTCGGAAATGTTTGACTCTGGATAAGACCTTCACGCCGGGGATATCTATTGTGTGTCCATTAGCGGCGTGTTCGGCGACTGCTGAGCGTTGAGAGTTCTGAAGTCTAATGGCAACGAGATGTTCCTTACACCTGGTTTTGATGGTGCGGCCCGTCTCACCAATATATACTTACCAATCAGCTTACGTCATTATCTCATCTAATCATTAGCTCATCTAATTATTTTCTTTTACACCCTACTCCTCTTGCTTTAAATATCCCATACGGGACTTTCTTTTGCCATTCTTTCAATTATACCGTTAACGATTTGCTTCAACAGGCCATGCATCACTGAATAACAAAAGGATAGGTTGATGAGATATGGTAGAGTAGTCTGTAGTAGGCTTGTGCGATGACCGATTTTGGTCATCGATTTTCGATGAAAACATTTCATCGAAATGCTTCGATGACGATCATCGAATAGAGTGTACACGATGATCAATGACTATCGATGAATATCGATGATCGATGCCTATCGATGATCGGTGCGGATGTCTCGGTTGGCACTTTGGTGTGGCTATTAAGTGAAGATTGAATTGGGTCAAACTTATTTGAGAAGGACAAGGCCTATTTATTAAAGAGCGAAACAAGCACCATGTTACAAATTAAGCAACAACTCTTTGTTGTGGTGTAATACAATTCTAATTTCCGCATTTTCATCGGTGAGTAGATGTCGGTCGTCCAACACAACGTTCCCTGCATCGCTGAAGAACCGCTCTGACGACGTTGAAGTGACAGGAATACAGAGGTATTTCCTCACCTACTTCTGAAGGCGGGGATACACATTCTTCCTGTCCCTATGCCAATGTAGGACGTCCGAAGTTTTGGATACAGCTGGGACCTCCTCGCACTTGTGGAGCTCCGCCAGGAAGGGGTCGTCAGCAGAGGTAGCGTTTCTCGTGTCAGCAGCAAATCACGACTCATCGACATCAATGATTCTCATCGACTCATCGACATCGATGATTCTCATCGACTCATCGCAGTCGATAGTCGATGACTTCGATTAATCGACTCATTGCACAAGCCTAGTCTGTAGTGTATGATGTGTGTATTAACAACCAATCCCTTTATTACTATGCAGATACTAACCATCTAGCTGCATGTGACCCCGTTATCTAACATATATCCATGTAGTAGCCTACTAAAAAAAGTAGTTGCATGTCAATAGTGCCTGTTTGGTGATCTTCACCCCATGCCACACACCCTCGCAGTGACTTGCAGGGTATTGCATAATTTAGATGTAGATGTAGACCAGCATGTTATATTTCCGATTAGGTTATCCCGTCTTCTGATTAACGTTTTCAGCAGGCTTCTATTTTCAACCACTTTTCTCAGGGCTTCATCATTTGTTGCTTGATCAATCCATTTTATCTGCATCATTCTTTTGAACACCACATTGCGAATGCTTCAATTCTTGACTTTTCTGCTGCTAATATAATATCCTATCGTCCATGCCTCTCTGCCAAAAAGAAGCATGCTCCAATGTAAATTCAAATGAAGTGCTTTCTTACTTCCAAACTCGTATTTCCCACTGTGAGTGGATTAATGTTTTGGTAAAATGCCTTAAATTCAACCGTTTCTTCTCTACTTCGTCCGTCGTTGGATACTTCCCAGACAGAAAGACTCTTTCATTTCTCAAGGTTTCTGTTACTTCACTTTTAATATTGGTATTGGACCTTTCTCTTCGATTGGATACCATTGTCTTATTTTTCTTTTTCACCTACAATACTCGACGCAATAGCCCGCGAGGGTGTGTGGCAAGGTGTGAAGATCATGAAACATGCACTACTTACCTACAACTAAAAGCTACATGGCCACTACTACATGGAAACAGTTAGATAATTGAGTCACGTGAAACTAAATGGTTAGTAACTATAAGTAGTAAAGGGAATATTAGTTATAATGGAATTTCTCTACATATATTTATCTTCCCTATGTATTTCCCTGGCATTAATGGCTTAGTACGGTTAAAAAATGTTATTGGCCTTCAATTGATATTTGGTCAATATCTTTTTCATACTAAGTACATGCATACTCCTTTAACATCCTTTTGTCTCTTCCATGACCGCTACATTCTTGGTGAATTGGCATTCTAATTTTCCCCGAGTGGATATGGGTAAAAACGTAGGAGGGAAGCCATTGCATATAGGAAACGGTATGATGCACGATGAGTTAAAAAAGGATATCGGTAATGAAATTAATGCTATACGGCGACATGAACGTTGTGAAATTTCGCCATTTCGCCATTCCCTCGCCTGAGCTCGTGGAGTGCGGACGGGTGGTCACTGAGCTCCGAGACTTGGGTCGCGCCTTTCACTTTTTCAACTGATCGCCAGCAGCAGCATTTTAACGTTGCCTAGCTGGGCCTGTATCGTAGTGTAGTAGTGTATTAAGTAGTGAGTGTTTAGTAGTACTTCTGCGCCTGCCTTAATATATTATTACGGTAGTGTGAGTGCTTGCGTGGGTGTTTGGTGTTGTGGGTGCTTGGTCCCGCCGTGGTGCCGTCCCGGCTGGTCTTTGGTGTGTGGTTTACGCTGTGTCCGAGTGTGTTCGCTGATAGTGCTAAGTAGATCTAATTTCAGTTTCTTCTTTCTTTTAACTACTCCGCAGCAAATAATACTCTTAAATTATAATACTGTCACCTACTTGTTGTCTAAGTCTAATCTAATCTAGTTGAGCGGACTATATTTAAAAGTATTTACATATTTCTATTTTATCATCACCGTAGTTCTCGAGGCGTTTTTTAAGTTTTTTCTCAGTTCATAGCACAGTTCCTTTTATATTGTTCTCCCTAGTTATTGGCTCAGCTTTTCTACATAATACCCTGCTTTTCTTACTATTCAATATTTTAATCTTGTGAAGTGTTAACGTAAGCGAAAGGAATATATTAATAGTTATATATACTTGCTTTTGATTGAAAAACTGCATACATTTTAACGGCTGTCGCAGTAATTTAAATTATATAGTTTATTTCTCTTTCATCTCCATTGAGTGAGTTAACTTACATATTTATTCCTCAGAGCTATTTTCTTTAATAAAATTTCCCTTTGTATATGTAAATATATTGTTATCTAGCACATTTAGAGATCGTTACTTGTTTTGTTACATCCATAATAAATTGTCTCTTTCACCGTCCTTCTTATTATTCTCTAGTTGGTCTCAGTAGTTTTATGTAGAGCTTTTTCTTTATCATTTAGTAATCTTCATATTTCGTGTAGAATATATTTATAGTTAGTTATTTGCTGGTTACATTTTTACTAAATAGTTTATTTTAGCGTTTTTTCTTATTATTATTGAGTAGTTTAACCCTTTAAGTATTAACGTAAGTTAAACGCAGTATATTAATAAGTTGTCTCTTTCATCGTACTTCTTATTATTCTATAGTTTCTGTCTCAGTAGTTTCTTATGTAGAGCTTTTATTTTTCATCATTTAGTTATCGTCATATTTCGTGTAGAATATATTTAAAGTTTGTTATTTGTTGGTTACGTTTATACGGAGTAGTTTATTTTTAGCGTTTTTTCTTATTTATAAGTAGTTTAAACTTTAATTATTTACATAAGTTAAACGTAATATATTAATATCCTAACAGTAGTTTTAACTCTAATCTAAGCGGTAGTTGGGTAGTAGGTATTACTTGCATATTAACCTAACTCTTCTCTCTACTAGAGCCTTACTTCCCGTTGGTTTGTCAGTTAGCTGCTTCTTCCTTCTAGCCTATATTACTCACGTCAACAACACTACATTCCTTCCCTTCCCATCGCTAACCTTGTCAAGGTCAGCGATAACCGAGACACCCAGCCGTGAAACAATCCCCTAACCGACTCCCCGTGGAGAGCCCTTCCTGCGCAAACCACTCACCCGTGTAAGTCTTATCCTACCTCCTGTTGTTGCTAGGGCAATTAGTTAAGTGCCTACGTGCTGGTGATTATTGATTTTTAAATCTTATTGCTGAGTCCTTTAGAGTTCTATTGTAGTCATTTCTTAGTGTGTACTGAATTGTGTAAACAATCTAGGTACTTTCTGTTCCTTGTATTAATATATCTGAAGTTTATTTATAATCGAATAGTACTGCTTCCAACGTAGTTCATCCATAGCTTAGTGGTTGTAATTTATACTATATAGTCGTTACATAGCTTAGTTTTCGGGGAAAAGCGTGATTAGGATGGCTTTGAATCGGTCTTCTGTCGTGACGCTCGATAATTCAGGCGAATGCGCGGCTCTAAGGGCCCGTATCGCCGAGTTGGAGAGAATCGTGTCGGAGCTCCGTTCGAAGGTAGAAGGGAGGGTGTCTGTCTCCGAGAGTGCTGGAGTTTCGGGTGGACTCATTAGTGAGGATCCAACCGTCACTACACCGCTCAGTGAAGAGGTAGCGCCAGCCCCTAAGCCCGATGAGTGGAGGGTAGTTACTCTGAGTAGCGGAGGTGTAAGGCTGCGGCGCGGAGCGGAGTTTGCAGAGGCAACTCCTCTCCCCGTCTCAAATAGGTTTCAGGCGCTTCCTATGGATGTCGCCGAGATTCCTGCAGCCGGCCCCGTCGCTACTCCGAGAGCTCTACCGAGGAGAAGCCGTCAGAGTGGGAAGGGGGGGATGCTAGTGATAGGGAGTAGTAACGTTCGGCGTGTGATGGCTCCTTTGCGGAGAAGGGCAGACCGCGAGGGTGTTAGCCAGGGCTTAACGTCTTGGTGCATCCCCAGTGGCGGTATTCCTCAGGTGACGAGGGCGATGGGAGCGGCGGTTGCGGGCACGAAGTGCTCTAGGCTGCAGGTCGTGGCCCACGTAGGCGTCAACGATGCCACCGACCGCAGACCCGAGGAGATTCTGCATTCCTTTAAGGAATTGAACTCCGAGGTGAAGCGGGTAAGTGAAGTCGCGGGCGTTGAACTGGCGCTTTCGATTTGTAGTCTGGTCCCGAGGATCGATCGTGGACCTCTGATTTGGCGTCGAGTGGTAGACATAAATCAGAGGCTACGCCGTTTCTGTAAGGACATTGGAGCCTCCTTCGTTGACCTTCAGCCGTCGCTTCGGTCGTGTAGACACCCGTTAAACCGCTCTGGAGTTCATTACACTCCGG